>JALAZF010000375.1:2550336-3825504 GCA_022829125.1 Lathyrus tuberosus | reverse complement strand
GGCTAAAATGATCTGTCCGTATAAGGAAATGCCTACCCCAAAGGTAGGGGCGCCAATGTGTTACAGCTTTGGCTAATCCTATCAATTCACGCTCGTATGTAGCTAGTTTTGAGTGTCGTTCGGCAATTTTTCGACTGAAATAAGCAATGGGGTGTCCTTGTTGTTGTAGGACAGCTCCAAACCCACTGCCGGATGCGTCACATTCAACCACGAACTCGGCGTTGAAGTTTGGTAATTTAAGTACCGGGGCTGTCGATAAGGATTGTTTTAATGCTTTGAAGGAATTATCAGCTGCAGAATCCCAATGGAAGCCCTTTTTCTTTAACAAACTTGTTAGTGGGGCTGCTATTTCTCCATAGTCTTTGATAAATTTTCGATAATAACCTGCCAAACCGAGGAAACCTCTGAGGGCCTTTACAGATTGAGGGATAGGCCATTCTGTAATAGCTTGAATTTTCTCTACATCCATTTCGACTCCAGCACCGTGAATAATATGGCCCAAATAAGCCACTTGTGACTCACCAAAGGAGCATTTGGATTTCTTCAAAAACAGCATGTTGGTCCTTAATAATTCAAAAACTAGCCGCACATGATGTATATGTTCCACACATGTTTTACTGAAAATTAAGATATCATCAAAGAAGACTAGCACGAACTTACGTAAGTACGGCTGAAAAATTTCATTCATTAGATTTTGAAAGGTTGAAGGAGCGTTGGTGAGGCCGAATGGCATGACTAGAAATTCGAAGTGTCCATGGTGAGTTCTAAAGGCTGTCTTCTCTACATCCATTGCTGCCATTCGTATTTGATGGTACCCGGATCTTAAATCTAGCTTTGTAAAATGTTGTGCCCCATTAAGTTCATCCAACAACTCGTCCACCACTGGAATCGGAAACTTATCCTTTACTGTTTGGGCATTGAGTTCACGATAATCCACACAAAAGCGCCATGATCCATCATGTTTCTTGACTAAGAGAACAGGTGAAGAGAATGGGGACTTGCTGGGTTAGATAATCCCTTGTTGTAGCATCTGAGTGCACTGCCTTTCAATCTCATCTTTTTGAAAATGTGGGTACCTATATGGTCTGACAACCACTGGTCCTGTGCCCGGATTAAGCGGAATGCAGTGATCACAATTACGACTAGGTGGTAAGCAAGATGGTTCCATGAACAAGTCTGCAAAGTCTGCCAACAATTTCTCTAAGATCACCACTGGGGAATTCTGTCCCTGCATCAAATTCAGTCTATGTTCGGATTCCGCAGGTTTACCCGTCCATTCTACCTTCTTCCCATTCACCATAAACTCCATCTTTAAGGAACTAAAATCCCATAAAATTGGACCCAAAGTGCACAGCCACTTTACTCCTAAAATCACATCAAATCCAGCAAGCGGAATGGTATAGAAATCTGTTTGAAACCTTTCTTGTGCCACAAAAAATGGTACAGACTTGTAAATTCCCATACTAGTTACCTTCTCTCCATTTGCAACATACACTCGCAGCCCTGATTTTTTCCATACATTTAACCCCAAACATGGAATTAAGTCTTCACGTATGAAATTATGTGTGCTCCCCGAATCAACTAAAACTGATACTGTTACTCCTGCCACTTTCGCAAGCAACTTCATAGTACAAGAGTCATGATTTCCATTAATGGCATGCAAGAAAATTTGAGGATCTGCAGTAGCTTCGTCCTCTGACTCATTGTCTTCGTCCTCGATCCCTTCAAGCAAAAACAACTTTTTACATTTATGTCCTGTTGTGAAGGACTCGTCACAGTTGTAACACAACCCCTTTACCCTCCTTTCCGCCATTTCAGCACGTGTTAATCTTTTGATAAAAGGTGCAGAAACTGTTTTATTATTACTTCCAGGCAGTTTGGGTGTGTGTCCTTCTCCTTTTGCTACTGTGCCTTTATGGCTTGAGAAGGCAGAGCCATTGTTGGAGGATCTACTCGCATTATCGCGTGTTGTAAGCGTTCCTCGTGAGCACTTCAGTTTGCGTTCAAATGCGCGAGCCATGTTCATAGCAACTCCTAGATTTTCTGGTTGTTGAAGTTCAACGTCTATCCTTAATTCGTCAATCAGCCCAGCGCTAAATAAGTCTACTTGTTGTTTAGGCTTAAGATCATGGGTTCTAGCAAGCAAGGACTGAAATTTGCGTTGATAATCATCCACCGATCCACTTTGCTTGAGGTTGGCGAGCTCTCCCAATGGATTATTACTCATTGGCGGTCCGAACCGTATATGGCAACATTCCTTAAAACGATCCCACGTCATGTCGGGTTCTTCTTCTTCCATTTGATCGAACCATAGTTGCGCTTCTCCTATCAAATGAAACGCTGCCAATCCCACCTTATCTCCTTCAGCACTTCTTTGGTTTAGAAAAAACCTATCACAACGCCGCAACCACCCTAATGGGCCGTCTGTCCCATCATAAGTGGGAAATTCGATTTTGGAATAGCGCGGAATCATGTCTCCCCCCATTTGCGAGATGCTTTTGTCTCTGTGATCATTATTGTTGCCCTTATTGTTTACTCCATCGCTGGAGCTGTCTTTTTTAGAACCCTTATTCCCTTCCTGAACTATGGTGGAGAGATTAGCCACCTGCTCTTCAAGAGCAGTTTGCCTGGCTGTCATCTGTTCCATGAATTCCCTCATTGTTGCTGCTAAATCCGCGTCACCCATGTTGGCTCTGGATACCAAATTGTTATGGTCCCTTGTCTGGGATCGTGTTGACACAGTCCTAGACGCGGTCGAAGCCTTCTTTCGACCTATAGTGAAGAACAGAAGCGGACTCGTCCTTGACAGAGTCTCTTCTTAAATTCACGAAGTATTTTTTATAATAATTATTGATAACTTTCATTGACAATCTAAATGCCTTTAAATAGGCTTACAATAGATTAAGAATCCCTAATTAAACTTGGTCAATAACTACTTTTCCCTAACATTACTATCATTTAAATTTAAATGATAACAATCCTAGTTAATAGGTAGATTCTGTTTTGACCCCTAAATCCTATCCTAAAATTACTGAAATTCAAATTCTGTTATGCTAACTTATAGAAACTAACAAATAAATAATTAAATAAATAATTAAATCCTACTCAGCAAACTAATCCTAATCAGCAGCAGAATTAGAGGTCTTCCTCTTTTGATACTGCTTTCCCACAAATGCATCCATATCAACATCCTTCTGGTTCTCCTCAGTTCCATGCTGCAATTCAAATTTGTAGCAAAGAGCCCAAAAATCACCAATGTCAGGAGCAAGTGTCACAGCCAGATTCAGCTAGTTCCAGGCTTTGTCCACCTTGCTATCAATCCAGAATATTTTGCCCACAGCAGCTATAATATGGGGATCATGGTTACATTCCTTTAGGGCCTTCTTAGTCATGATTTTTTGCTGACGAAGAGGAGCCATCTCAATTGATGATGCCAATAGAAAGCCAGAATAGGGACACTCATGCAATGCTTTGGCCATCAAAATATCAGCTTCTTTCTTATACCCATGCTTTAGTTCTGCTCTAACAGCTGCTAACCAGAGTTGAGGGTTTTGAGGATTCTTGTTTCGAGCCATTGTAAGAACTACACGAGCTTTACCAAGTCCACTCATCTCCTCTTCAAGATTAGAAAGAGAAAGCCAGAGTGGTAGGGAATTAGGACAAGTTTTCAGTCCAGAATCATATACCTTGTAAGCTTCCATTTTGTGAGCATGCTGCTTCTCAGGCTTTTCCTGCTGCTTTGCAGTCTCGGCAAGGCGTTCCTCAAGCTGGCCAAGCATTAACCACAATTTATAAAATGAAGGGAATTGCTTTAGTCCTTCATTTAACAGTTTCCTTTCCTCTTCAAGGTTTCCCAGTTCACTCTCTAGGATAGCTGATTTCATCCAGACTCTCCCTGTACCAACACTTTCTCGCGCCTTAGCCAACAACATTCTAGCTCTTTCGGGTTCGTGATTTTCAAATTCTAGGTTAAATGCTGCAAGCCATATTTCCTCGGAATTGGGAGTGGCAGCTAAAGCTTCTAGGAGAATTGCACGAGTTGCAGGGACATCTCCAGCAAGCCTGGCGGACGTTATCCATATCGCAGGCTCCTTGGTCAATATTTCTTTTGCCCTATTGAGAACCTTGTTAGCCTTGTCATAAGTTTCCAACCTAACAAGCTCAAGCCAGAACTCGACATGCAACGGACAACATTCCACAGCTCTATAAAGCAAATTTGTAGCATCTTGTTCATCATTTGCAAGCTTCACAAGAGCCTTCCACAGCCTAACTGAATCGGGAATATGTTCCAGACCCTGACCTAACACAGCCTTTGCATGAAGGGGATTTGCCAGCCTACAAGCCTCGAGCCAAATTCCTTCGTGGTTGGGACATTCTTTACACCCATTCTGTATCAACTTCCTGGCAGCCAGAAGGTTGCCTGCCTTCTCCTCCAACCTCACAGCCCCAGCCCAGACAGGAGCATGTTTAGGATTGGTTTGAATCATCTTCTCCAGCGACAACCTAGTTTTGTTAAAATTGATGCGAGGAGGTTGAGTGCCGCCATAAAAGGGAACATGTAGGGTTAGGGTTGAGTAATTGTCAACGCCTAGGTTAGAGATGAAGAGAGAATCGTTATCTCTGACACTCTGAGAAAGGAATAGACGCTGATGTGAAATTGGTATGCCGTGAAATTTTTCGATTTCTCGTTTAAGCGTATGGAGAGTGGTGGTGTTAGGGTTTACGTCTAGGGATAAGATTTTCCCGCCGGGTGGAACGATGAACACCATGGTTATTATTGGTTTAGTTTCAAAAGACGAAGAAGATACGATGCTTTCCGTCTAGGGTTAGTTTCAGAAGATGAAGAAACGATGCTTTTCGTTCCTTTTCAAATAAATAGATTATTTGGTCAGGCCCATTAGTGTTACAATTTTTATTTTTATTTTTTCTAAATTTCTTAATGCATCCCATAACCTTCTAGTACACTGCGTGATTTATTTTTATGTTCGTAAGTTTCGGATATGTATATACGGATGTCTCATGTAGTTTACTGAAACATCAACAAATTTCGGAGATGCATATACAAATTAATTTTGGAGTTATATCTCCAAAATATTACGAAGCAGAAGCAGAAAAACCACAATTGAAAACCAACATTTTGCCAAAATAAACTAAATTTTAAAATTAACATTGATATCATAAAATCATCAATACATAAGGGATTTTAACATAGATCAAACATTGTACTTCAATGCTCAGGTGGACGTTGTAACATCTTGATAATAACACTGACCGATCTAGAAACAGTCGCATTCAGCTCGATCGGAATTTTTGCTTCACAACGGAAAAAGGTTCTCCATATAGCCCTTAAATCAGCGTCTGTCTTCAGCTCATAGTTGTTGAACTCAAGCTTCCCTTCTTTGTCAACAGATGGGGATCGGTACTCGATTTTCACAATTTTGCGATTGCCACCGTATGGTATGAGCTCCTGCAGTGTGTACTTTAGATCTTCAAAAGGGATGTACTCATTGATTTTGAATTCTCTTGATGGTCTAACGTTGGTAAAGTGAACATTTCCAACATGTCAAATTATGTTCATTCTAGTGTATTGTGTATTGGTGTGTGAAACAAAATGGCAATTGCTCTATATTTATAGTAGTGGAAAACTAATATGGACCTCACATACCCTATCTTGAATCAGGACATGTTCAGAATATGTATCTCCAAAATCACCCTTTATTTTGAACCACCCTTTATACTGAAGATGTATATCCGGAAACTTCCCTGCCATAAAATAACAAAAACAGACCAGGACAGAAACATGTAATCAATGCAAATTTTTTGGGAAAACTTCAAAATATATATATTAGATATCAAAACACATTAATGCAATGTCACTTACGAAAAAATTGATACATAAATTAAAATGAACTGAAACACTTGTCGTCATCCAAATCTACAACTATTGGTGATACCCCCTTTGACTTTTGTTTATTTATTTATCTTTCAACGTTTCTCAATTTGGTAAACTCTTGCATTCTTTCAACAAATTGGTTTGGCTAAGTCTCAGCTTTGGGTGTATAATGAGTTGTCCACTTCAGTGATGTAAGTGGTATAGGGCATCCCGGTTTCAAATAAACTTAAACAAAATGTCACGGATTTGAAATCCACCCAACACAGACAGATAATGTAATCATTTGGATTTGGAGGTATAGAAGTGTGTGGTGGAAAAAAAAGTTTCTGAGAAACCAACTCTTGTAAGATTAATACACATTCTATCATAAGCACTTGCAATGAGATGACACATTTCATGGAAGCGCATCCATTTTTCCTCTTGTACATATCCACTAAAAAATGAACAAGAGATAGATAAATGGCTTCAAGATTTTCTTTATTCTCGTACAACCGTGTGTATGATTCCTTGTTTCCCCTCAACTTTTAGATGAGAGTATGACTGAAAGGTGTGTGATCCTCTTCTCCTTTTCCGAGCAAAGCTGAAACAACTCGAAAATCGCAGTTACCATCGCCCTTGACATTGACGATTCGTTCAATGTATTTGTGCATAAAGCCGACATCTCTTCAATGAATGAGATTTTTGGTAGAGGCGGTGAAGGAGGTGGTTTTCCAATGCGAGGTTCTTTGAAAATATTTTTCTGAGATTTCAGAGTTGGTGAATTGGGAAAAAGTTTGTCAATGTGTTCAAAATATGATGGATTCCACACCGTTGAATTATAGCTTGGTGTAGGTTTGACCTTTTTAGGTGCTTCTTTTGTTTTTACCAGTTGAGAAGGTGGTTTCAAGTTGTTGGTCTTTGAAAATGCAATCTTCCTCATCTAATTTGCAAAAAACCTTATGTGCGTGTTGTAACACCTCAAAATTTGCCCTCTTACTTTTAGTTAACTGGCTTATGTTTCTTTGCATTTTTTGCATTAGCATTTGTGCATAGCATTGGTTCTTAGCATAGGATCAAGGTACTTGGTCCATCTCAAAGGAGTCTCAAGCCTCAAGGTGGTTTAAGGGGTTCATCATATCATCATAAGATCAAGAATGGCAAAGGATTTCAAGTGAATCTTTCCCTCCTAACCAGAGGGACCAAATTAGGGTTCTTGGGTTCAAAGAACTTCTTGAAGGGGTTTGTGGATTCAAGCATGCTCTCATGAGGTTCTATATACTTACAATTACTCATGGAGGAAATACTTGGCTAGTGTTTCATTGTGAAAGATGTTCAGTGGATCAATTGCTTGTAGACCAAGAAAAGTCAACAGTGAGAGGGGAAGTCAACTGTGGAATTTTGAGGTTCTCTTCAGGGTTTTCAAGGTCTCACGTCCTCATATGGTCTTCAAGGGTCAAGTTTCATACCATTTATCAAGAATCAAGAGTTGGTGCAAAAGTTACTAAATTTGGAAAATTACCTATAATGAAAACTTTCCATTTTTGGCAGTTTTTCCACTACATTCAACTTGACTTTTCATCATCAAGGAAGCTTCAAATGAATTTTCCTCCAACATGAAAGTTGAAGATCTTTCTCTCCCATTTCCAAAAAGTACTAGAACATCTCCATATCATTTGTGGAACTCTAGATATGACCAAAACAAGGCAAGATGTTTTAAGGGTTTTCTTATGTACCATTTTTTTTCCACCTTTTGCAAATTGGTTCAAATTGAAGAATGATGACCTCTAATCATTGAATTCACATTTCCACATCCAAGTACAATTCATTTGGCACAGGTTTGGCCTTTGAATCAATTCATCTCATGCCATGTACTTCACTTTATTCGCATAATTCAAAAATGCAAATTGATTCAAACTCACCAACCAAGTGATTTCAAGGCCCATTTCCAATCCAATTCTGGTAAGTACAAGATTTATGAGTGATCCATCATGAAAAGCTTGCCAATACACGCGTGGAGGAGGGTGTACAACTCAAAGTGCAAATTTGCAAAATCATCCAAAACTCATTAATCAAGGAATTAACAAGACCTTAATCATAATCAGGGGAATAACCAAGTGTATATAAGCTAACTCATGCCCTCATTGCTAGGTCATGCACTCTATTTTGGTCAGAATCCATTTTTCACCCTAAACCTTCTCCTCTTCGAATCTCACTACTCACAAGAGCTTTTCACAAAATTCTTTCACATTCTGAATCATTGGGCTCCATAGAACACAAATCTACCATCATCTGAAGCTCATAACAAGGATATTATAGGGTTCGAATTTGGAAACCTCTTCTTCAAAACTCAAGATCTAGGTCAGATTCAAACTCTAATTGCATTTATTTTGCAATTAGAGACTTCCGAGGTGTGATCTGGAGCTTACAGACGGGTTTCTAGGAGTATTTTGAGCTCTTCAAGATCTCAGGTTAGTGGTGATTTCATGCTCTTAGAACTTAATTTTTTGATGTGCATAATGATCTATGAGGTTCACTGAGTGTGCTGATGTGTTTTGTTTTGAGTTTGGACGTGTATCATGAGAGTATTTGATGGTTAAAGTTTTTGGATCCAAACTTATTTCGTTCGATTCTCATTATTGTTGCATTGTTTGTGATTTTGAATATGATATTTGAGATCAACGTGTGTTTCTGAGTAGAACTGTGGTTTTGTTTTGAATTTCTGGAGATTTTGTGGTTTAGTGTCACCGGAGAAGGCGACCGGAGCTAGGGCTCCAGCGTCTGGTTCACTTTCAGGTGGCCTGAGGTTTCAATGAAGGTGACGAAATCATGGTCGTCCATGTTTAGATCTGACGGTCCTTGCCTGTCCATCTCATTCAAATGCACGCATCTAATTGGTTTTTATTTTAATATGCGTGTGTGTTAGTCCATGGTTATCACTGTGTGCATTAGATCCTGGCCTTTCATCATGATTACCTTGGAATCAGTTGACTGCGTGTGGACCTTGGGATCAATCCTGTGGCAGTGATTGAGTCAATCTATTTGACTCAGAGCCTAGGTTAAGAAGCGCATTGGGCTTCTACTCTTCACACCCCCCAGTCAGATCCAGCCCATTTATTTCAACGTGGTTTTCTGCTATTTGCGCCCCCTTGGTTTTTTTATTTCATTTCATTTTATTCTTTGTGCATAGTTTCATTTTTTTATTTTTAAAAATAGTTTTATGCATCCAAAAATTATAAAAAAAATCATGAATCATCCTTAGGGTTTTATAAAATTTTTGAAAATTTTATTTTTCATTTTTATTTTATTTTGTGCATCTGAATTAATTGTTTGATTAATTTCTTTTGAATTTGATTCAATTGTGCACACCCTGCCTTGTTGATTTTTGTTCTCATCATCTCTATATGATATGCATTCCATTATTTTTGCATACTTCAAAGAACACTTTGAAGTTCATAAAAACATTTTTCTCATATTTTTAAAATCATTTCATATTCCATTTTGGTCCCTCTCTTTTGCATATTGAATCATGTTTCTTACTTGATATTTGCTTAATTGTTTGAGTTGCTTAACTTGTGAATTTTTGTGAGATATTTTGACATGTTGTTAGTCTTTGACTTAGGTCATTTGAGTTTTAATTTCACAATTTTTGAATGTCATTTGATATATGTTTGATTATTTGTGCTTTAGTGACTTATGCATGATTATATCTTGACATCTCTTTACACAAGTTGATTTGCCATGCCTAATTGATTGAGTTCCTTTGTGATTCTTTGCATGAGCTTTTGGTATGATGTTTACCCCTGGTTGAGGTCCTTTAAGACTTAGTTTTGCCATTTGTGGATCATGTTTGAATCATGTTTGAGTATGCTTGAGTGTTGGAACTTTGTCCTCTTTTGGTGGCTTACTTTGGTGCATGTCTTGAAGGTGCTGCTTGATGTTTGACTTGTATGACTTGAGTTTGGTTTTGATATGATATTGATGCATATGCTACTGCCCCTTGAGTTCTCTACTTGGTTTTCATTTCACTTGAGCATAGTTGAATGCATTTGGTTTGAATTGTATAATGAATATCATTACCTTTCCTTTTGTGAACTTCTTTGGATCATAATGTTTCATAATATGAATCACTTTTGCACATGAAAGTTATTGATGATGTTTTGATCTTGGTTCGGACTTTCTTTCATCTTCATCTTACTTTTCTCATTTCATTTTGATATGAAGTACATGTATGCTTAATTGTGCATTTCATACAAGTATGCTTGCATTCTTTCATGATTATCTTTGCATGCTTATTTGAATTATTTTGCATTGATCTTTGAAACATGTTTGATGATTTGAGTTGGACATTTATGATGTGATGTGCTTGCTGCCACTTCTTGTATCTCATCTTCTCATTCTCTTTCTCATTTCTTCTCTTTCACTCTCTTCCTCCCATGAATCTCAAGACTTGTTTAAGTCTTGGATTCTTTCCCTTTAGAGCTACCTAGTCCAACTTAATTTTTGATTAAGCTTGGAGTAGGATTAGCATTAGGTTTTAGGTCGTCTCTCCTAAGCCTCACTAACCATAGGTCATCCATGCATGATAACATTAGGACTCTTAGTTTCCCTTTAGATTTTCCTTTGTGTCTTCTCTCTTCTCATCTCAAAACTTCTTGAAAACACTTAATAAAGATAAAGTGTATTGCGCACGAGCCTTAAGCGTGGGGAATGAGAAATGAGAGGCTTCCTCTCATCTTTCTAGAGTGCTTAGCGGGCGTCCTGTCTTGGGACGATTCGTTAAGTATTTGTCCCTATGCCCTAGACTTTGGTGCAATGCAAGTTATGAACTAACTTAAAAACCACTTCTGTCTAAAAAACACAAAAACAAATTCAAATCTTTTGTCCTTCGGGATTGTTTGGTTCCAGACCATTTTCAGAAAATGGCACGTTACCTTCCGTCTGAGTCACAAACAGGCATCGACCCTAACTGCCGTACGCGAATCTAATGTCGCTCATAAAAAACACTTACCCATCCGTGGTTGTACCCACGAACTACATTAGCTCTGATTCCTCTCTCTCGTCCGATTGAGGATATGTAGGCACGAGACAGCGATTATCTTGGCGAGCAACCTTCCCCCATAATTCGCGTCCGAACTACGTTGACTCTGACTTTCCCATTGCACTGAGGGAGTACGTAGGCCTAGGGCATCGAATATGTCCTACCGAGTCCGTCTTAGTCACCCCCATCCCCGTTTTCTTTTGTTCAGCCATAGATAGTAGGACAGCTCACCCTCTGTTTAGACAACAAGCGTGGATCCCATCGAGTACGATGGATGCGTGGGGTGCTAACACCTTCCCCTCACATAACCGACTCCCGAACCCAGACTATGGTTGCGATGACCATGTCTTTCCCCCTTTTCCTTCAGGTTTATGCAGTGTTTCCTTTCCCTCTCTCGGGATAAATACACATTGCTGGCGACTCTGGGTTTTCCGCGCCACTCTCGCGTTTGTACTGTTGGATGCGAATCTTTCGGGAGCGACAGCTGGCGACTCTGCTGGGGACTCTGGTTGACCTCTTGCTGGTCCATCCCCTTTAGCGAGTCGATCCTATCGGTTGTTTATTTTTTTTTCGTTGGGTGTTTATTATGCTTTGTTATGTTGTATATTACTGTTTTACAACTTTTATTGCATTGCATTTCATTTTATTAGTGTCATATTGGATATTGCTGTGCTGTGCTGGCTGGTTTCTGTTTGGCAGGTTGGGTTGTTCTGAGAGATAAGCCCAATACCCAGGCTTGAGTACACCCTAGGACTAGAGTGGAGAGTAGTGGGACCTACGTACCCGCTTGGTACGTTTGTGTGTTCACAAAATTCACAACCAGACGAGGCTATCTTGGGACGTATTCTGACGTGTGTGTCTTGCGCATGTTAGGGTGTTGATCTAGAGAGTTGTCGACTCTGGTGACCGTTTCTCCAATACCTCAGTTGCGCCTCTCCTCCCGAGATGTGACAGTGGCAGACCACGTTCCGTGGCAAACCCATTGCACATTCTTGATCCGAGGACCCAATGCTAAGGGACTCGCATAAGATGACCTTATTTTTTAGGGAAATCAGTTGAGGCCTCCTCGATTGATGATGATGCCAAACCAGAAATGGTGAACGTATCATCATTTCTTGACCTGAGAGCCCGGGATATTGAGGATCCTCGCCTTTCTAGAACCCACATGTGAGATGGGATGGGTGTTTGCAGGCTTGCAGGTAACCGAAACCTTCAACCTACCCGGTTTTCTGGATTTCTCATCAGTGTTTGATTATCTGGATTTCTGGTTATCTCAGTGGTTCGGTATTCTGGAATTCTGGTTTTCTGGGTATTCGTTCTCGTTCAGTTAACAGCACAGCACATCCAGCAGTGATGCCTTGATCCCATGTTTGCATGTGCATATCATTTTTCTTGCATTCTAACATGTTTGACATTTTTCAGGGCTTGCATCTTACTCTTGATTCCGGTTTTCTGAGGTTGCCTTAGCATGGATGTCCAGAGAAAGAAGACTGTTGCTTATTCGTTCCCAGACCCGACCTTGACGTTGATTCACAAGCTGATTAGTATGGCTGGTCCCGGAGTTCGCACAGAGTTTGGTGGAGGGTATGGGAGACTTCTGAAGTTTGTCTACAGTATCTCCAAGTATGAGAAGGATGCCATTCATACACTTCTTCAGTTCTATGATCCGTCTTTCTGTTGCTTCACTTTTCCAGACTACATCTTGGCTCCAACGTTGAAGGAGTTCTCATTTATTTTGGGAATCCCCATCAGGCATGACATAGTTTTCTTTTCTGAAGAACGCCCTGGGATAAAAGAAATGGCCACTGCTCTTCATATTGGTGAATCCGTTCTGAGCAGTAATATTGTGAAGAAATAAGGAGCTAAGGGATTCTTATTGAAGTTCTTGTTTGATCAAGCTTGCGTACATGTTAAAGAGAAGAATTGGACTGCTTTCCAAGCTATTCCGGCTATGTGCATCTATGGGGTTGTCCTGTTTCCCAATGTTCCTGATCTGGTAGATATGCATGCTGTCAGAATCTTTATTTCAAAGAATCATGTACCTACCTTACTAGGTGATGTGTATCACTCAGTCCACTACAAGAATGAAAATAGGCGGGGAAAAAATGTGAGTTGTTGTGCACCACTTTTATCTACTTGGTTTCTGAATCACCTCTCCAAAGTTGGCGCTTTCGTTGATACGAGAGATTCTCTGAAGTGGTCAAAGAGGTTAATGGGCTTGACTGCTGACAACATTGTTTGGTTCACCCATGACTTGCTAGGGATGGAGATTATTTGTAAGTGCGGAGAATTCCCTAATGTACCCTTGATAGGGAGAAAAAGTGGAATTAACTATAATCTTTCCCTTGTTATCAGGCAGTTTGGTTATCCTTTGAGAGGTCCACCTGAAGAGCGAGATATCAGAGAGTCCTTATTCTTCAATGGTACTGGGGATCAAGAGATGATAAGGAAGATTGTGAATGCTTGGAAGCAGGTGTCCAAGAAGGGAAAAACTTCATTTGGGAAGTGTAATAACCGGGCTTTTCCTTCCTATGAAGGGTGGATTAAGAAAAGAGTAGAAGAAGAGCTTCTTCCTTTCCCGGTGGAACCACCTTTGTATCCTTTGATGATCGAGGCTCCCACGACTGTTGATATAGATGAGTATGATAAGTTATGGGCTGAGAAGGAGAAACTCCGAGAGGAGAATCGTGAGCTAGGAAAGGTGAAGTTAAAGCACGAGAAAGGTGAAGTTATCCATGCTGCCAGGTTGAAATAAGAACTTTTGGCTGTAAAGGAGAAAGAATTGTCTAAAGAAGCCACAACTAGAGAGAAAGTGGCTCAAGCGTTGAAGAGTGTTAGCAAGGTCCTTTCGTCCAAAAAGAAAGAGTTGGCTTATGCTATGTCAAGAATTCACAGGTTCAGTGACCGTCGGAATACAGCAATTACTGCTAACAAGTTGAAAGAGGACAAGTATCTGGAACTGATTGAAGGTTTGAGGACAGAGCTTCGAAAAAATGATAAGGAGATTTTATCAGGGATCTTTGACAGGAGAGCAGTTGAGGAAAAGCTCAAGGAAACCATGGCTGATATGGAACAGCTGAAGATCCAAGCCGAAGTGAAAAGAGCCAGGAGCAAAGGTTCAAGTTCAGGTGGAGCTTCTGGAGAAGATGATTGGGAGTTGCATAGCCGTTATTTAATAGGAATCTTGCATAGGAGGGATCTTTTAATTCAGGAGTTGATTCAGAGACCAGAGCATTCTAATACCAAGAAGCTTCTCAAGGAAGTGCAGAATTGGTGCAAAAAGAATGACGAATGGGGTATTCTAGCACGGTTGAGTCTTGATGATATGCTTTAGTTTCCTTGCTGTTGTTTTCTTTGTATCTCCGGGATCACCGCCAGGCTTGTTGGTCGGGATCTTTGTTTATGTTCATCCAGACTTGTGTTGTAACAGATGTTTATTCTCTTTATATGATCAGGAATTCAGTTCTCTTCTGTTGTTAAAACTGGAATCAAGGGATAGATCGCCTTGATAATGTTCATACATGTTTGCATTTGCATAATCATCTCATTTTGCATTGCAGGTTATCTTGGTTTCTCTGGTTTTCTTATGCTCTCTCTTTTTGACAGTTAGGATTTATCAACCAACTCATCGTTATTCTACCAGGCTTAATCAAAGCAGAGTGATGGACAAAGTTCAGGCAGACATGGCAGCTATGCAAGCTCGCATCAATCAATTCATGGAGATAATGCAGGGTATGGTGCAAAGTCAAAATGAATTCAGAACTCTAGTTCAGCCTTTGGTGTCGCAGGTTGATGAAAATGGTATCTTACACGGTGGTCTTCTTAATCGTATTATTCCTCCGGGCGGAGGTGGTGCTGGTATTAACATTCCTATTCCTGGCATTGGTGGACAGGGTGGGATTCCTACAGTGGTTGGAGAAGGAAGCACTGTTCGAGCTATCCAAGGCCATCGTTTTGATGATCAGCAGGACGATGTTTTTTCAGTCAGAAGCTTGGACGCTGGTCTTCCTGTGGTCAGTGATGAGAGGATCCGTTTAATTGAGGCGCAACTGAAAGGGGTTGTGGAGCAGGATGATCTGGGAATAGATTTGGACGACCTAGGGTTGGTCCCTAATATACTCATTCCACACAAGATTCAGATTCCTACACTGGAGAAGTATAATCGTTCTACCTGCCCAAGAACTCATGTAAAGGCGTATACCAGGAAAATGGCTGCCCATGCCAAGGATGAAAAGCTAATGATGCACTTTTTCCAAGACAGCCTATCCGGTGCGTCTTTGGAGTGGTACATGGCACTGGAAAGTAGAGATGTTCGTACTTGGAGAGAGCTGGCTGCAGCCTTTATCAAGCATTACCAGTACAACACAGACATGGCTCCCAACAGAACTCAGTTGTTGAGCATGTCCCAGAAAAGTGATGAAAGTTTTAAAGAATACGCGCAAAGGTGGCGTGAATTGGCGGCTAGGGTGCAACCACCAATGCTGGAAAAAGAGATGTTGTATATGTTTATGGACACACTGCCTAAGCACTATTATGAAAAGCTTTTGCCTTGTTCCCTAGGCAGGTTTGCAGATGTGATCGCAATCGGACAAAAGATAGAGGTTGGAATTAAGGTTGGAAAAGTTTCTAGTGGTGACGGATCGTCTTTCGGGCAGGGAAAGAAGCCATTTGATGGTTATAAGAAGAAAGGAGAGGCCAATGTTGTATCATCCTACAAAGGAAAAGGGAAACAGCATCAGAGTCGTAATCAGCAGGTAGCTTCGGTAACAATTCCCGCAGCGCTTCCACCTCAGCAGCAGTAGGGCCAGACTCCGCATCAGTATCAGCCAAGGCCTAAGCAGAACCGACATTTTGATACTCCATCTCTACCCTATTCGCAGCTGTTTCAGCATTTGCTACCGTTGTAGTTAGTCCAGAAAAGGACTCTAGCTCCTCCCACCGGTAATCCACCTCCGGGTTATAATCCTAACGCCCACTGTGACTTTCATTCTGGGGCACTCGGACACTATATTGAAGACTGTAAAGCTTTTAAGCATGCAGTCCAAGACTTGGTGGATTCAAAGGCCATTAACTTTGCTAATGATGGACCTAATGTTGTGTAAAACCCGATGCCTGATCACAATGGGCCGAGGGTGAATGCAATAATCGAGGAATGTGAAGCTTTGAATTTGATCATGGATGTTGAGGAGCTTAAAACTCCGTTGGCTGTGGTTAAAAACAAGTTATTGAAGGGTGGCGTCTATCTGGGTTGTGATGAGAACTGTTCAGATTGTTTGACAAAGGACAATGGTTGTGATTCGCTGAAGAGGGGTATCCAAAATATGATTGATGAGGGCTGCTTACAGTTTGATAGAGGTAATCAACAAAAAGAGGTTGTTAGTGAGAAGGTTGCTACTATCATCATTCCGTTCAAAACGATTACTATTTCAGGTCCGACAAGACCACCTCTAGTTATTATCACAAGGGCTGGACCCATTCCGTATGAAAGCACTAAGGCTATTCCCTGGAATTACGGCGCAGAGGTGTTTGTCAATGGGCAAAAGCAGGAATTATTGACTACTTCACCAGTGAGTTCTAGTCCTGAGGTTAAGGTTGAAGCTGATGCTATAACGAGAAGTGGTAGAGTGCTTACTCCTGTTAATAATCAACCCGGTACTTCTAGTCAGGATAAGGGGAAACAGGTAGCTGATGGTTCTGTCCAGACTCCAGTGATTACTGATTCTACAGTAAAGCCGGTTGATGATGCTTTTTCTGAAAATGTAGAGGAGTTTATGAGGCTCATCAGGAGAAGTGATTACAAAATTGTGGACCAGTTACATCAAACCCCGTCCAAGATCTCTATTTTGTCTTTGCTATTGTGTTATGAAGCTCATAGGAATGCTCTTCTGAAGGTTTTGAATGTAGCCTACGTTTCTCAAGAGATTTCTGTTAACCAACTTGAAGGGGGTGTAGCACACGTGAATGCTGGCAATGGCTTGGGTTTCACAGATCTTGATTTGACTCCCGCTGGGAGGAATCATAACAATGCCCTGCATATTTCGATTGAGTGTCGTGGTTCACTGATGTCACATGTTTTGGTTGATAATGGATCATCGTTGAATGTATTGCCAAAGAAAGCATTAATGAAGTTAGATACCAGGGGACTTATTTGTACACCAAGTCACTTGGTGGTGCGAGCTTTTGATGGCTTGAAGAGATCTGTCTTTGGTGAGATTGTGCTTCCGATCAAGGTTGGACCGGAAATCTTTGATGCAACGTTTTATATAATGGATATTCAGCCAGCATACAGCTGTTTGTTGGGTCGTCCTTGGATCCATGGCGCGGGCGCTGTAACGTCCGCTTTGCATCAAAAGCTGAAATACATGGTTGATGGTCACGTAGTGATAGTATGTGGAGAAGAGGACACAATGATTAGTCAGCTGTCAACTTTTAAATACGTGGAAGTGGATGGTGAAATCCATGAGACGTTGTGTCAGGGGTTTGAAAAGGTGAAAGTTTCTGAAGAGGTTATCCAGTCTGAAGCTATAGTGCAGCCTGCAGGGGCAAAACAGCATGAGATCTCTATGTCTTCGTTTAAAGACGCCAAAGCTGTGGTTGAAGCTGGTAGCTCACAGAGGTGGGGCCAGGTGGTTGAAGTTCAGGAGAAGAGGGATACTTATGGATTGGGATACAAGCCATCCAAGAGAGATGGGGATCCTCCCAAATTCTATGGCCCAGTCCGTTTCACTAGTGTCGGTGTTTTCTTCGACAGAGTTAATGCCATTGAGGAAGAAGGGGACAGTGATTGTGACATGGATAGCTGGATCCGCCCTTGCGTCCCGGGAGAAAGTCTATGCAACTGGTCTTCTGAAGAAGTCATTCAAGTGACTAGTTTCAAGTAATTGCTTTGTTTTCCTATTATGCTAATCCTGCGTTCTGCCCAAGACGTAGTGATTTTGTTTGTAGGGCTTTAACTATTGCATGTTTTGCTTTATCATCAATAAAGGACTTTTCACACTCAAATATTTTGATCTCTGTCTTTCCGTTTTTATTTTTATGCATTAAAAACCCACATCAAAATGGAAATGTGTTTCTTTTGTTGCATACATAATAAAACATACCTCATCAATCATGCAGGTCTCTTTGTTCAGATGACACCGATCATGACTCAGCTATAGCTCGGTATGACTTTGACAATCCAATCTATCAGGCTGAAGAAAAGACTAACGAAGATTGTGAACTGCCCGAAGAGTTGGCCAGATTGTTGAAGCAAGAGGAGAGAGTCATCCTACCTCATCAGGAGGAAATTGAGATTGTGAATCTGGGAACCGAGGACGCCAGAAAGGAGGTAAAGATAGGGGCTGCATTGGAAGACAGTGTCAAGGGAAGTTTGATTGGAATGCTCCGTGAGTATGTGGATATCTTTGCCTGGTCTTACCAAGACATGCCTGGGCTCGATACTGATATTGTTGTACACCGGCTACCACTTAAAGAAGGTTGTGCTTCGGTCAAGCAAAAGTTGAGAAGAACTAAGCCGGAGATGTCTGTCAAAATCAAAGAAGAGGTTCAGAAACAGTTGGACGCCGGATTTCTCGCTGTGACAAATTATCCTCCATGGGTTGCTAACATCGTGCCTATACCTAAGAAGGATGGGAAGGTCAGGATGTGTGTTGATTACAGGGATTTGAACAGAGCAAGCCCAAAGGACGATTTCCCGCTCCCTCACATTGACGTGTTAGTTGACAATACTGCTCAGTATTCTGTGTTTTCCTTCATGGATGGCTTCTCTGGGTATAACCAAATCAAGATGGCCCCAGAGGACATGGAGAAAACAACATTCATAACACCGTGGGGAACTTTTTGCTACAAAGTGATGCCTTTTGGATTGAAAAATGCAGGGGCAACCTATCAGCGGGCGATGGTGACTCTCTTTCATGATATGATTCATAAAGAGATTGAGGTCTATGTTGATGACATGATTGCAAAGTCACAGACGGAGAAAGAACATCTGGTGAATCTTCATAAGCTATTTGAAAGGTTGAAAAAATTCAGACTGAGGTTGAATCCTAACAAATGCACCTTCGGGGTGAGATCAGGAAAATTGCTGGGGTTTATTGTTAGTGAAAAGGGCATCGAGGTTAATCCTGTAAAGGTAAAAGCCATACAAGAAATGCCTGTGCCGAAGACAGAAAGAGAGGTTCGTGGTTTCTTGGGGAGATTAAACTACATTGCTAGGTTCATCCCGCATCTCACAGCCACGTGTGAACCAATCTTCAAGTTGCTAAGAAAAGATCAAGCAGTCAGGTGGAAATAAAATTGTCAAAAGGCGTTTGAAAAGATTAAAGAATACTTGCAGGAACCTCTGGTCCTTATGCCACCAGTGCCAGGACGACCTTTGATTATGTATCTCACGGTTCTTGAGAATTCAATGGGTTGTGTGCTCGGTCAACAAGACGAGTCAGGTAGAAAAGAGCATGCCATCTACTACCTGAGTAAGAAGTTTACTGATTGCGAATCAAGGTACTCGATGCTGGAGAAAACACGTTGTGCACTCGCTTGGGCCGCTAAGCGTTTGAGGCAGTATATGTTAAACCATACAACCCTTTTGATTTCGAAGATGGATCCGATCAAGTATGTGTTTGAAAAGCAAGCACTTTCTGGTAGAATAGCCCGTTGGCAGATGGTTCTGAGAGAATATGATATTCAGTATGTTTCCTAAAAGGCCATTAAGGGAAGTGTTTTGTCAGAATATCTTACTGAACAGCCAATTGAGGATTATCAACCGATGAAGTTTGAATTTTTGGATGAGCATATCATGTATCTGAAGATGAAGGATTGTGAAGAACCTTTTCCTGATGAAGGACCTGAGATTGGATCTTAGTGGAAAATGGTTTTTGATGGAGCTGTAAATTCATATGGTAACGGAATCGGGCCAATCATTACGACTCCAAAGGGTTCTCATATACCCTTCACTGCCCGATTAGCGTTCGTATGCACCAACAATGAGGCAGAGTATGAAGCATGCATCATGGGGTTAGAAGAAGCAATTGATTTGAGAATCAAGAACCTCGATGTTTATGGTGATTCTGCATTGGTGGTTAATCAGATTACAGGTGAATGGGAGACTCGTCAAGCGAATCTTGTTCCGTATAAAAACTATGCCAGAAGGTTGTTACCTTTCTTTGACAGAGTAGACTTCCATCACATTCCCCGGATAGAGAATCAGATGGCTGATATGTTGGCAACGTTGTCATCAATGTATCAAGTGAATCGTTGGAATGAGACTCCTTCAATCAAAATCATGCGCTTGGACAGGCCTGCTTTTGTATTTGCAGTTGAAGGGGTATCAGATGGCAAGCCTTGGTATCATGACATCAAAGTCTTTTTGAAGAGTCAGGAATACCCAGTTGGGGCATCTTCCAAGGATAAAAAGACATTGAGGAGGTTATCAGGAAACTTCTTTTTGAACAAAGACGATGTGTTATACAAGAGAAACTTTGACATGGTCTTACTACGTTGTGTTGATGAACACGAGGCAGGCCTGTTAATGGAATAAGTTCATGAAGGTTCCTTTGGTACTCATGCCAATAGGCATGCTATGGCAAGGAAATTGTTAAGAGCGGGATATTATTGGATGACTATGGAGTATGATTGTTTTAAATACGCCCAGAAATGTCATAAATGCCAGATATATGCTGATAAGGTGCACGTACCGCCTACTCCTCTGAATGTTTTGTCGTCACCTTGGCCTTTTGCCATGTGGGGCATTGACATGATTGGGAAGATCGAGCCAACTGCTTCGAATGGACATCGTTTTATCCTGGTGGCTATTGATTATTTCACGAAGTGGGTAGAAGCAGCATCGTATGCCAACGTCACCAGACAAGTAGTAGCCCAGTTTACTAAGAAGGACATCATCTGCCGGTATGGAGTCCCGGAGAGAATCATTACTGACAATGGTTCAAATCTGAATAATAAGATGATGAAGGAGCTATGCCAGAGCTTTAAAATTAAACACCACAATTCTTCTCCTTATCGCCCGAAGATGAATGGGGCTGTAGAAGCGGCTAATAAGAACATTAAGAAGATTGTGCAGAAGATGGTAGTGACATACAAAGACTGGCATGAGATGTTACCTTATGCTTTGCACGGATATTGTACTTCGGTACGCACATCAACTGGGGCAACTCCTTTCTCACTGGTATATGGTATGGAAGCAGTTCTACCATTAGAAGTTGAGATTCCTTCTTTGAGAATTCTGACAGACGTGAAGCTTGATGAAGTTGAGTGGGTGCGTTCCCGGCTGAATGAATTGAACCTCATTGAAGAGAAGAGATTGAAAGCCATTGCGCATGGCCGGTTGTATCAGAGCACGATGAAAAAAGCATTTGATCAGAAGGTGCGTCCTCGGTGTTTTCAGGCTGGTGAATTAGTTCTGAAAAGGATCACTCCTCCTCAAACAGATCACAGGGGCAAGTGGACTCCGAATTACGAAGGGCCATATGTAGCAAGACAGGTTTTCTCTGGTGGAGCCTTATTACTCTCAACTATGGATGGCGAAGATTTTACGTCCCCTGTGAACGTGGATGTAGTAAAAAAATACTTTGCATAAAAGAGACCCGTTGAACCTGAAAAGGAAACTTTGGCAAAAATGGGTATCCCGGTGGATTGAAAACCCGAAAAGGGCGATCCAGGCAAAAGTTAGGGATTTAAAAGCAAAGACTACGATCCGCGTTCGATCTGTGATCACTATTCACACTTGGGAAATTCGAAGGAAAGGGATCAGTCCAGTCAGTCATCTTCAAAGGTCAAAGCATCTGAGGATAAACAAGTCATACGGGATATAGCTGAGTCGAGTCATGGTGGATGTCTGTTCCCCACATTGCCGACATGTGTATTTTCTTTTACTTTTTGCGCAATTACCTCTTTCCAGGAATTACTTCCAAATGTAAATGCCTATTTACAGGCCAATCCATTCAATAAAATTTGCATTTCACTCAAAAAGCTTTCCTTTTGTTTCTTGTTTTACCTGTTTTGTTTGTGAAAATGTCCGATATTTTTGATAAACATTACATGCTAAAATGTTGAGCTTTGTGAAACAAGTTGGAAAACAGTGGCAATTGCTTAGGCGACAGTCACTATGATGATAATCAAAGTAATCATTTTTGCATGTAGACCTTTCTGTTGGTTTTTCAGGATGACAGGTGTACCTCCCCAGTAGAGTTGCTCTCTCCAATTTTGAAGCCTGATCATTCTCAGCAGTTTGTTGCTCTCCCCAGTAGAGTTTTTCTCTCCCCAACTTTGAAGTTTGATCGTCCTCAGGAGTTTATTACTCTTCCCCATCAAAGTCTCGAGGATCGTCTTCCTCAACAGAGTATAAAGAAGTGATTTCCCAAGTGGAGCCGTTGAGGATCGTCCCCCTCAGCAGGATATAAGAGGTTTACCCTCAGCCAGAGTTATGATTTGGTTCATCTTTCCTCAGCAGGAGTACAAAGGGTTGTATACCCAGCCAAGGTTGTGTTTGGATTATTATTCCCCAGCAAGCATTCAGAAGTTGATTATTCTAAGGCGGATGTTGTTGTATCTCCAGCAGGAGATTCGTGGACAAAGATGTTATTATCCCCACAGAGTCCTAGGGTCTACTTTCCTCAGTTGGTTAGAAAGTATAGTCTCACCGACACTGGTTTGATCTTAGCACCAGCAGGGTAAAAGTACTAGCATTCCCCGACAGGGTAAAGGTAAGAGCATCCCCCAAGCAGGTTCAAAATTATTGACTTGTCTCCCTAAGCAGAGTCTAAAGGTGCTCATATCCCCAAGCAGAGTCTGGTGGTGATTGGTATCCCCAGCAGGCCTTAGGACCAATCGTTTTTGGCAGGCGTCAAATCCAAGTTCTGAAGTATTTGGTGATCCCTGGCGGAGGAGTTTTCATTTTCAATATTCATCTCCCTCCCTAGCTGAGTGGGTATTCTCTCGGAGTTTCGTCCATCTCCAGCAGAGTGGTGTATCTTAATATTCCCCAACAGAGTGGATTTTCTATCGGAGCTTTCATCTCCAGCGGAATTTGTGATCAATGTCTTCCTCAGCGGAGTTAAGTCTTTCTCAGCAGGGTCTCTTATTTCGGAGGACAATTTATTTTTGTCGTCCCTGGTGGAGTTTGCCTTCGCCATCGGCATTTATTTTGCTGAGGCGCCTCTTTTGCATTGCATAAGCATTCTTGCATGGCATCCTCCCAAACGCGTAGCATTTCCACTTCGTGTGGAGCATTACGGCAAAATTCAAACATATGCATTCGAAGCATAAGCCAGGTTTGATTGCCTTACCAGTTCCTTTCCCTAGCAGAGAGTGACACGGCGCAGGGGACATTGTTTAACGCTACACCGCAACCAGTGGATTCGTCCTTTTTGTTGGTCCTTCCTGTACTCCCCCCGCAGAGTTGTCTGTTTAGATTTCTCTTTTCCCCGGCAGGGTCATCTTTGTAGAACATGTTGATTCTACATATTGTTATTTGAAAGTCTACCTTCGGCTTAGTCTTTCTTTAAAAGTCCACCTTCGGCTTGGTCTTTCTCTTCTCTCGAGTTCGCCTTCGGCCGTCCTTGCACCCGCTGTTATCTTTTTATCCCCAGGAGAGTCTACCTTCGGCTTAGTCTTTCTTTGAAAGCCCACCCTCGACTTGGTCTTTCTTTTTCGAGCCCACCTTAGGTATGGCCTCGTATCCTTTGTTTGAGAGTCTACCTTCGGCTTAGTCTTTCTTTGAAAGCCCACCCTCGGCTTGGTCTTTCTTTTTTCGAGCCCACCTTCGGCATGGCCTCGTATCCTTTGTTTGAGAGTCTACCTTCGGCTTAGTCTTTCTTTGAAAGCCCACCCTCGGCTTGGTCTTTCTTTTTCGAGCCCACCTTCGGCATGGCCTCGTATCCTTTGTTTGAGAGTCTACCTTCGGCCTAGTCTTTCTTTGAAAGCCCACCCTCGGCTTGGTCTTTCTTTTTCGAGCCCACCTTCGGCATGGCCTCGTATCCTTTGTTTGAGAGTCTACCTTCGGCTTAGTATTTCTTTGAAAGCCCACCCCCGGCTTGGTCTTTCCTTTTCGAGCCCACCTTCGCAGGGCCTCGTATCCTTTGTTTGAGAGTCTACCTTCGGCTTAGTCTTTCTTAGAAAGCCCACCCTCGGCTTGGTCTTTCTTTTTTTAGAGCCCACCTTCGGCATGGTCTCATATCCTTTCTTTGAAAGCCCACCTTCGATTTGGTCTTTCTTTTTTTTGAATCCGCCTTCGGCTGTTCTCGTAGCACCTTTATATCTCCCCAGCAGGGTCCGCTGTCTGCCGGTCTACCTTTTTGAGTTTGCCTTCAGCCGTCCTCATTTATTCTTATATATACCTAGTTTGGTCTGCCTTCGGCTGGTCTACCTTCCCGAGTCCGACTTCGGCCGATCTCGTATTTGTGTTATTTCATCATCCCCACAGGCTGCAAATTTCCAGGTTATTTTAGTATTCAATCTTTGTGTTTCCCAATGGTCTGAAAGCCGTTGCTTCCATACCCTCGGAACCAAGGAAGTTTGAATAGGGGGAGCTGTAACACCTCAAAATTTGCCCTCTTACTTTTAGTTAACTCGCTTATGTTTCTTTGCATTTTTTGCATTAGCATTTATGCATATCATTGGTTCTTAGCATGGGATCAAGGTACTTGGTTCATCTCAAAGGAGTCTCAAGCCTCAAGGTGGTTTAAGGGGTTCATCATATCATCATAAGATCAAGAATGGCAAAGGATTTCAAGTAAATCTTTCCCTCCTAACCAGAGGGACCAAATTAGGGTTCTTGGGTTCAAAGAACTTCTTGAAGGGGTTTATGGATTCAAGCATGCTCTCATGAGGTTCTATATGCTTACAAGTACTCATGGAGGAAAGACTTGGCTAGTGTTTCATTGTGAAAGATGTTCAGTGGATCAATTGCTTGTAGACCAAGAAAAGTCAACAGTGAGAGGGGAAGTCAACTCTGGAATTTTGAGGTTCTCTTCAGGGTTTTCAAGGTCTCACGTCCTCATATGATCTTCAAGGGTCAAGTTTCATACCATTTATCAAGAATCAAGAGCTGGTGCAAAAGTTACTAAATTTGGAAAATGACCTATAATGAGAACTTTCCATTTTTGGCAGTTTTTCCACTACATTCAACTTGACCTTTCATCATCAAGGAAGCTTCAAATGAATTTTCCTCCAACATAAAAGTTGAAGATCTTTCTCTCCCATTTCCAAAAAGTACTAGAACATCTCCATATCATTTGTGGAACTCTAGATATGACCAAAACAAGGCAAGATGTTTTAAGGGTTTTCTTATGTACCATTTTTTTTCCACCTTTTGCAAATTGGTTCAAATTGAAGAATGATGACCTCTAATCATTGAATTCACATTTCCACATCCAAGTACACTTCATTTGGCACAGGTTTGGCCTTTGAATCAATTCATCTCATGCCATGTACTTCACTTTATTCACATAATTCAAAACTGCAAATTGATTCAAACTCACCAACCAAGTGATTTCAAGGCCCATTTCCAATCCAATTCTGGTAAGTACAAGATTTGTGAGTGATCCATCATGAAAAGCTTGCCAATACACGCGTGGAGGAGGGTGTACAACTCAAAGTGCAAATTTGCAAAATCATCCAAAACTCATTAATCAAGGAATTAACAAGACCTTAATCATAATCAGGGGAATAACCAAGTGTATATAAGCTAACTCATGCCCTCATTGCTAGGTCATGCACTCTATTTTGGTCAGAATCCATTTTTCACCCTAAACCTTCTCCTCTTCGAATCTCACTACTCACAAGAGCTTTTCACAAAATATTTTCACATTCTGAATCATTGGGCTCCATAGAACAAAAATCTACCATCATCTGAAGCTCATAACAAGGATATCATAGGGTTCGAATTTGGAAACCTCTTCTTCAAAACTCAAGATCTAGGTCAGATTCAAGCTCTAATTGCATTTATTTTGCAATTAGAGACTTCCGAGGTGTGATCTGGAGCTTACAGACGGGTTTCTAGGAGTATTTTGAGTTCTTCAAGATCTCAGGTTAGTGGTGATTTCATGCTCTTAGAACTTAATTTTTTGATGTGCATAATGATCTATGAGGTTCATTGAGTGTGCTGATGAGTTTTGTTTTGAGTTTGGACGTGTATCATGAGAGTATTTGATGGTTGAAGTTTTTGGATCCAAACTTATTTCGTTCGATTCTCATTATTGTTACATTGTTTGTGATTTTTAATATGATATTTGAGATCAGCGTGTGTTTCTGAGTAGAACTGTGGTTTTGTTTTGAATTTCTGGAGATTTTGTGGTTTAGTGTCACCGGAGAAGGCGACCGGAGCTAGGGCTCCGGCGTCTGGTTCACTTTCAGGTGGCCTGAGGTTTCAATGAAGGTGACGAAATCATGGCCGTCCATGTTTAGATCTGACGGTCCTTGCCTTGCCATCTCATTTAAATGCACGCATCTAATTGGTTTTGATTTTAATATGCGTGTATGTTAGTCCATGGTTATCACTATGTGCATTAGATCCTGGCCTTTCATCATGATTACCTTGGAATCAGTTGACTGCGTGTGGACCTTGGGATCAATCCTGTGGCAGTGATTGAGTCAATCTGTTTGACTCAGAGCCTAGGTTAAGAAGTGCATTGGGCTTCTACTCTTCACACCCCTCAGTCTGATCCAGCCCATTTATTTCAACGTGGTTTTCTGCTATTTGAGCCCCCCTTGGTTTTTTTTATTTCATTTCATTTTATTCTTTTTGCATAGTTTCATTTTTTAATTTTTAAAAATAGTTTTATTCATCCAAAAATTATAAAAAAAATCATGAATCATCCTTAGGGTTTTATAAAGTTTTTGAAAATTTTATTTTTCATTTTTATTTTATTTTGTGCATCTGAATTAATTGTTTGATTAATTTCTTTTGAATTTGTTTCAATTGTGCACACCCTGCCTTGTTGATTTTTGTTCTCATCATCTCTATATGATATGCATTCCATTATTTTTGCATACTTCAAAGGACACTTTGACGTTCATAAAAACATTTTTCTCATATTTTTAAAATCATTTCATATTGCATATTGGTCCCTCTCTTTTGCATATTGAATCATGTTTCTTACTTGATATTTGCTTAATTGTTTGAGTTGCTTAACTTGTGAATTTTTGTGAGATATTTTGTCATGTTGTTAGTATCTGAATTAGGTCATTTGAGTTTTAATTTCAAAATTTTTGAATGTCATTTGATATATGTTTGATTATTTGTGCTTAAGTGACTTATGCATGATTATATCTTGACATCTCTTTACACAAGTTGATTTGCCATGCCTAATTGATTGAGTTCCTTTGTGATTATTTGCATGAGATTTTGGTATGATGTTTACCCCTGGTTGAGGTCCTTTAAGACTTAATTTTGCCATTTTTGGATCATGTTTGAATCATGTTTGAGTATGCTTGAGTGTTGGAACTTTGTCCTCTTTTGGTGGCTTACTTTGGTGCATGTCTTGAAGGTGTTGCTTGATGTTTGACTTGTATGACTTGAGTTTGGTTTTAATATGATATTGATGCATAAGCTACTTCCCCTTGAGTTCTCTACTTGGTTTTCATTTCACTTGAGCATAGTTGAATGCATTTGGTTTGAATTGTATAATGAATATCATTACCTTTCCTTTTGTGAACTTCTTTGGATCATAATGTTTCATAATATGAATCACTTTTTCACATGAGAGTTGTTGATGATGTTTTGATCTTGGTTCTGACTTGCTTTCATCTTCATCTTAATTATCTCATTTCATTATGATATGAAGTTCATGTATGCTTAATTGTGCATTTCATACAAGTATGCTTGCATTCTTTCATGATTATCTTTGCATGCTTATCTGAATTGTTGTGCATTGATCTTTGAAAAATGTTTAATTATTTGAGTTGGACATTTATGATGTGATGTGCTTGCTGCCACTTCTTGTATCTCATCTTCTCCTTCTCTTTCTCATTTCTTCTCTTTCACTCTCTTCCTCCCATGAATCTCAAGACTTGTTTAAGTCTTGGATTCTTTCCCTTTAGAGCTACCTAGTCCAACTTAATTTTTGATTAAGCTTGGAGTAGGATTAGCATTAGGTTTTAGGTCGTCTCTCCTAAGCCTCACTAACCATAGGTCATCCATGCATGATAACATTAGGACTCTTAGTTTCCCTTTAGAGTTTCCTTTGTGTCTTCTCTCTTCTCATCTCAAAACTTCTTGAAAACACTTAATAAAGATAAAGTGTATTGCGCACGAGCCTTAAGCATGGGGAATGAGAAATGAGAAATGAGGGGCTTCCTCTCATCTTTCTAGAGTTCTTAGCGGGCGTCCTGTCTTGGGACGATTCGTTAAGTATTCGCCCCTATGCCCTAGACTTTGGTGCAATGCAAGTTATGAACTAACTTAAAAAACACTTCTGTCTAAAAAACACAAAAACAAATTCAAATCTTTTGTCCTTCGGGATTGTTTGGTTCCAGACCATTTTCAGAAAAGGGCACGTTACCTTCCGTCTGAGTCGCAAACAGGCATCGACCCTAACTAACGGACGCGAATCTAACGTCGCTCATAAAAAACGCTTACCCATCCGTGGTCGTACCCACGAACTACATTAGCTCTGATTCCTCTCTCTCATCCGATTGAGGATATGTAGGCACGAGACAACGATTGTCTTGGCGAGCAACCTTCCCCCACAGTTCCCGTCCGAACTACGTTGACTCTGACTTTCCCATTGCACTAAGGGAGTACGTAGGCCTAGGGCATCGAATATGTCCTACTAAGTCCATCTTAGTCACCCCCATCCCCGTTTTCTTTTGTTCAGCCATAGATAGTAGGACAGCTCACCCTCCGTTTAGACAACAAGCGTGGATCCCATCAAGTACGATGGATGCGTGGGGTGCTAACACCTTCCCCTTGCATAACCGACTCCCGAACCCGGACTATGGTTGCGATGACCATGTCTTTCCCCCTTTCCCTTCAGGTTTATGCAGGTTTTCCTTTCCCTCTCTTGGGATAAATACACATTGCTGGCGACTCTGTGTTTTCCGCGCCACTCTCGCGTTTGTACCGTTCGATACGAATCTTTCGGGAGCGACACGTGTCTATTTCTTCAAATCAACCATGACACCAAAGATTGCAAAGGGTAAGAGAGCTGATAAGGGCAAGAGTAAGGTTATATCCTTATAGAGATAAAAATCAAGGCGGGTGTGGGCATTATAAATGAGGTAGATGACCTTATGGAGATAAAAAATGGTTGCATCTCATCTCAAGATGTGGAAAATAGGAATGCTGCTGAAGATAACTTATGGAAAAACCTTAGGATTAAAGAAAGTATTTTAAGGCAAAAGTTTAGAGCTAAATGGAGAGACGATGCGGACCATAACACAAAATACTTTCATGCTGCCTTAAAAAATCATATTAGTTTGAATACGATATCTTCGGTTTGCGTTAACGAAATTATAGTGGAGGATGTGGCGGGAGTTAAGGACGCGGTGAAGACACATTTTGCTGCTAGATTCAGTAAAGTTGCCAGGCCTTTTCCATTTATAGGTGAAAGTGGATTCAAACGTCTCTCAGTTGCAGATAGTGAAGCCCTAGAAGCTAGTTTTGATGAAGTTGAGATTAGGAACGTGGTTTTCGAGTGTGCGGGAGATCGAAGCCCCTGATCGAATGGCTTTAGCTTTGAGTTCATTAAAAAGTGATGGAACATAATTGGCTGCGACTTCACAAAGTGCATATTGGAGTTTTTTGAAGGGGGGAAACTGCCTAAGGTACTTGCTTCCTCTTTTTTGGTGCTTATTCCTAAATCCGATTCTCCGGAGAACTTAGATGATTATAGACATATCTCTTTAATCGGGTCGGTGTATAAGGTGGTGTCCAAGTTACTTGCTAATAGACTTAAAGGCAAAATTGGAAGTGTTATCTCTAAAATCCAAACGACATTTATCGAAGGAAGGAACTTGCTTGATGACGTCTTAGCTTTAAATGAAGTTGTTGATTTTTCAAAAAGATCTAAAAAAGAGGGTTTACTACTTAAGGTAGATTTTGCAAAAGCTTATGATTGTGTGGAGTGGAATTAGTTGCGGGACGTCATGAAAATCATGGGATTCGGGGTAAAATGGACGAGTTGGATGGAGAACAGGGTGTTTAATAGTTTCATGTCGGTTATGGTTAATGGGAGCCTTGCCAAGGATTTTGGAATATCAAAAGGTCTTAGACAAGGCGACCCAATATCACATTTCTTATTTAGAATCGCGGTGGATGACCTTGTGGTGTTGATGGAAAGAGCAGTGGGGAAAGGATTATACAAGGGGTTCAACGTGGGCCAAGATGTATCCTTTCATTTATTACAATATGTGGACGATTCGGTCATTGTTGGTAATGGTTCGTGGAGTAATCTTTGGGCAATAAAGGCTATTCTTAAGGGATTTCAACTCGCTTTCGGGCTTGAGATAAATTTTAACAAAAGCCCTCTTTATGGCCTTGGAGTGGAAGAGTCATTTCTTAGGGGCGCGGAAACGTTTTTGGCCTGTAAAGTTTGTGATTTCCCTTTCAAGTTCCTTGGCATTTTCATTGGCGGTAATCATAGATTAATATCATTTTGGAAGCTTATGATGTATAATGTGCAGGCTAGATTGAATTCGTGGAAATGACGTTTTTTATCCATGGGTGGTAGAATCACACTTATTAATTCTGTGCTATCAAACCTTCCAATTCATTACATGTTCTTTTACAAGCTGCCTAGTAAGGTTGTTCGGATCCTTACAAATATACAAAGACGATTTTTATGGAATTGATCGATGTGTAAAAAAGGGATATCATGGATCCGGTGGAGTACGTTGTGTAAATCCAAAGAAGAGGAATGAAACCGAATGTCTGTTGTTATAGCTATCCAATGGTAGACATGGTTTAGACATTTCACATCACATGTTTCTTTGAACTAACAATCCTGTTAATATACATTTACCAACTAATGTATCAGAATTTTGTAAGAACTGATTGATATTGAATAAATTAATTAACAAATACTTTAATTTAGAATAGAACACATATTGAATACAGAACAGAACCAATTAATCTTTGGAAAAACCTCTAAGACAATAACATGTGATCTTATTTATGGTCTTGTCTCCTTGTAAATCCTATGACCCCTTCCTCCTAATCTTAAACTATAGTATACCTAAGTTTAAGGCAACATTCTCAAAACTTATTTTAAGGAAACCAAAATACTGCTGTTGAAGACCTGTTTTGGAATATTTTTGGAATGTTTTTTAATCTTGTTTGAACAACATTTCATTTCAGTACTAGTACAATGTAAATGAAAGACAGTGTGATTTTGTTCATGGTGTAGCTGGTATTTGCATGTTAATGTCTTTTTCTTACAGGATTATAATTTATAACCAACTTTGAAGCATGTGAGGTTCTTAAATTTCATTGTCGGTGTGGTTTGGAGATGATGTCCAACAATGTGTATGTATATTAGCCATATCTCAAATTAGTAGTACACTCACATTATTACATGATCCAACCGAAGAAGCTTAATAGCTTCTCTTGAATTTCAATTGTATCTTATTGGTTGATTGGTTTTAGGAATTGTGTAATGCAGATTTTCACTCGAAGCCAAGGTGCAATTGTGTGCTTTTGGCTGTCTGTTGCTTTTTTGGTAATAGGATCTAGCCATAGTACAGTTGAACATTAAAACAGAACAACATTAAAACAGAACATGTTTTTGAATATTTTTGGAAGTTTCAAATGTTAAGTTTGAATCCATTTAATTTTAACATGTTAGCTACTTTTTCTATTGTGCAGAAGACTTTTAAAGAGAAATTTGATGCAGAACTTCAGCCAACTGAAGAAGGGAATGGAGATGTTGTTCAAGTGTTAGATGGAGAACGTGTAAATCAGCTATGGACAGAGGCTGCTGGGGGTCGTAACCGTGGTCGGGTTTATGGCGCGGCAGATTTAGCTATTAATCTAAAACGTGGATAAAAAAGTTTTACCCAACAATCTCAAACTCAACACTCTATGTTTGGGATTTCATTAGAAGCTGAAAGAGCAGCTAGAATTAGAGCTGAACAAATTGCCAAGGCTACAACGGCTCGATTACAAGAGGCTAACGAAGCTATTCAAGCTGCTACTGAGGCTGCAAAAGTTGCTACCGAAACTGCACAGAAGATGGAGATGGAGATGAATGCTTGGAAAGAATTTATGAAGAAATTTGACGCTTCAACTATTGGATCACATCCTCATCATTATGATAATGATTTGGACGATCAATCATTAGATGAAGATTGATCTTGCACTCTTAGTAGAACGAATTAATCTCGGATGTGATTACTTTTTGTGTATGCTTTTTGGGACTTGATCTCGCACGCTTAGTAGAACAAATTAATCTCAGATGTGATTACTTTTTGTGTATGGTTTTGAGACTTGATCTTGAATGTATTCCGAGTTATTACGGGGTTATTTTGTTGTAGATATGACTACTTTATTTTGTAATCAACTTTACAATATTATGAAGGTTGCATAACTTTTGGAAAGTTACGATATTAGGAAGCTTGTCCATATTATGAACCTTGAATAGTGTTCATATTTTGAATTATGAATATTTGGTGAATGCATTGAGACAAGCATTAATGGGCTTATGAATATTTAGTGTTCATAACAGTGGGCTTATGAATTATGAATATTCTAAACTTATGAATATTTAGAGCCGGCTTGACGGATGCTAAAAGTTTTTATTGACTTTTATCAGTTGACCATAGAGTTGGCAGAACCTACGCTATTTAGAGTCGGCTCGACGGATGCTAAAAGTTTTTATTGACTTTTATCAGTTGACCATAGAGTTGGCAGAACCTACGCTAATTAGAGTCGGCTAGACCGACGCTATAAAATATTGACTTTTATGTTGTTGACTTTAGAGTCGGGGTGTTCAACGCTAAGCATAATCGTTGACTTTCCATGCTTTTGACACAATATAGCGTCAGTTAATTTAGTGTCCATTTAGTCTCGGTTTAACCGACGCTATTTAGCCTCGGTTAATGTAAGCCAACGCTACCTATTAGCTTCGCACCTTTTATCCTAGGCCCGACACCGACTCTAAACCGACGCTAAAAACATGTTAGCGTCTGTTTTTTATACTTTAGCGTTTGCAAATAGCCGACTCTAAAACACAGTTTTCTAGTGGTGTAAAGCACGGTTGAAAATCGAGACATCCTTTATACCCAAGCCACCAATGTTTCTACCTTTGCAAACTTGGGACCATTTCACCCAAGAGATGCTATTCTTCTCCAATTCTCCACCCCACAAGAATTTTCTTTGGATTGCATTCATTTTTCTCAAGATAGTTGCCGAAGCCAGGAAAAAGAGAGGTAGTGAATTAGCATATTTGTAATGACGGAGTTGATCAAAGTAACGCGATCTCTGATGGACAACAATCTTCCTCTCCAAGAAGCCAAATGAGCTATTATTGATGATATGACAGGCTCCTAATATGAAAGTGATTTATGGATACCACCCACTGATAAGCCCAGGAATCTAAATGGAAAGTTTGCCACTTTACATGAGAGGAAATCTGATGTAGATTCAATCCTTTCCCTATCTAAAACCATACCAATTAGGTTGCTCTTGCTAAAATTTACCTTCAACCCTGACAGTACTTCCATGCCTCTCAATATTGATTTGATCGCCCACAAATTAGACCATGAATAATCACTGATAAACAGTGTATCATCGACAAATTGGAGTAAACTAACTGATGTTACTCCTTCTAACATTAAACCCTTCATAATATTAGTGTTTACTGCATTTTTCATCTGTAAAGCCAAACACTCAGTAACAAGCACGAAGAGAAAGGGAGATAATGGATCTCCCTGTAGGAGTCTCTTTTCAATCTTGAAATCTTTTGAAGAGCTGCCATTAACAAGGATCGAACCATAACTGTTGCAAATAAGGCGCCTAATCCAACTCATCTATTTAGGGTCAAAATGCATTGCTTCTAGGACCTTGAATAGAAAACTCCAATTGACACAATCATAGGCCTGCGAAAAATAAACCTTGAACATGAATCCACTTTTCTTCTTTTTTAAGGCGTAGTCATGAATCTCATTTGCCACTAAAACCCCATATAGTAACTGACGACCTGTAATAAAGGTTGTTTGAGATGCTGACACCAAATTCCCAATCACTAAAGTGAGCCTAGCAGCCAATATTTTTGACAAAATTTTATGGATGCTTCCTATGGGATCAGAACTAAGAAAGATGAGCTGAAGGGTTTAGAAAGGACGAACTTCTCGTGGAATTCAGTTATACAATTTAAAATGTCTCCTCCTAAAATCTCCCACTTGTATTTAATGAATTTTAGATTAAATCCATCTGGTCCAGGACTTTTGTTACCATCACATGAATTGATAGCCTCAAGAATCTCCTCCGGAGAAAAATGTTCTATCAGCGAGGTATTCTCCTCAAAAGATAATTTCTTCAATCCACTGAGATCCATGTTGAAACCTTCATATGATATATTCTTGAATTTGTCAGAAAAGTGCTCATGTATTACTTGTTTTACTCTCTCCACACTATCCTCCTCCTTCAGCCCTATGTTCATAGCTGTAATGGAATTGTCCCTCATTCTTGAATTAATTAGAGAGTGAAAATACTTATTGTTGTTATCTCCTTCAAACTTCCATCTTGATCTAGCCTTTTGATACAAAATGCTCTCTTTAAGGTGTAACTTATTCCAGACTTCTTTTATGACAACACTTCTGTTTTTCAAAATATAATCTGGGGTCTCTGAATCCAAGTCAGCCATCACTCCTTCCAATTTATTGAGTTCATCAAAGCCCTCATTGACCCTTAAATCTATGATTCCAAATACATTTTTATTCCACCATTTTTATCTAGCTTTGAGAATCTTCAATTTTTAAAAAAGTATGTTGCTTGCACTGCCCGTGACTCTGTTGTTGTACCAAACATGTTTCACAAACTTTAAAAACTCAGGATGATCAAACTAAGCATTGATGGATTTAAATGGTTTAGGCCCCCAATTTATGTCATTCAAAACGAGAGTCATCGGTCGATGATCAGAAACTTCCATATCTCCCACCTTCTGATTCACAATCTTCCAAGTTATACATAATTCCTCTGAGATTAGGAAACGATCCAATCTACTCTTACACGATCCATTGGAATTAAACCACGAAAATCTATTGTCAACCACGGGGAGATCCACTAACTCCATGTCATCTATGAACAATCCAAATTCCTCCAATTCTGTATGATTGTGTCTCCCCTACCTTTTCTCTCGTCTATTTATTTAATACCATTAAAGTCTCCCCCAAGAATCCAATATGCTCTTGTTAATTTGGATTTTAATTTAACCAATTCCTCCCAAAGTTTCCTTTTTTCACTCAATATACAAGATGAGTAAATGTTTACAACATAAACGGGTCTATTTCTACAGAAACCAAATACCCCAAGAAAACCAGAGCCCGCGAAACTGAATACTGAACAGAAGGAATTCTTATTCCAAACTGATAACATACCTCCAGATTGACCTGTAGATCCAGTTGCAGACCAGTCAAAATCTTCTCTTCCCCAAATGCTTCTGACAAATTTCTCGTCAATAATTTGGCGCTTTGTTTCTTGTATCATACAAAATTCAACTTTATCCTTCATTATCAAATTTCTAACTCTTCTAATTTTAATAGCAGAGTTGCTCCCACGAACATTGTATGTGGTAATATTCATTGGACATGTGAAGTTGCCTCCCTGAATCTGTCACATCTCTTTCTATCTCTCTTCTCCAGATTTCTGAGAATGCCTTCTAGAACTTCATCGTCTTCTTCGCCTTCGAGGCCCATGTCCTTCAATATTTTCCACACTTTTCCTAGGACGTCTTCAGGCCTGTTCCACACCCTCTCATTCCCCATTTCCAAAACTTTATCAAATAAAGATTCACAGCATAGAATCGAGCCCCCCGAATATCTTGAGTCACTCTTTTCAGTCAAGGGGGATGAAGGATTAGGCCTTTGATTTTGGGCCAATAAAGAGTTGGAAGGATTTAGATTAAGTGATAAGTGTATCAGAGTTGAGTAATACGATGGTGCAAACGGAATCTGAATATTATCATAGATCTCAGACAACAATTTCTTTTTCCTGATTCTACTCAAAGTGTGGGACCCAACGTTTCTGTGACCAGACCCATGACTTGCAATGGGCCTCGAATCTCCTTTGATTTTATTAGCTGGACTATTGTCTAGGCCCAAAACCTTACTGATGTTGCATAATGTCTCGTTCACAACCTCCAACTCTTTATTCCTTCCTACACACGAGCTAACAATAGTTGAAAAATAAAATTACCTCATTGCATCATTGACAGTGTATTCAAAACATCAATGATTTAATAAAGAAACTTGTTTGTTGATGAAATTTTAAATATAATATACTTCAACACATATCTATAACATAAGATAAAAGAATTGATGATGGAGAGATTAGATTGAAAGAGAAAATGTAATTAAAATACTGTCTAACAAATTTGTAGAAAGCTTTGTTACAAATCATCATTTCAGCCTAAATATATTTTGTCTCTACTACTACATGGTAACAATTTAGTTTTTCATTTAAAGTTATAGTTATTGAAATAGATTTTGTTATTATAATTTAGATACATCTTTTTTTTTTGTTTACACTAATTGAGATTGAAATTTTTTATTTTCATCTAATGTAAATTCTTCAAGTTCGAATTTAAAAGTCCATCTATTATCTTTTCATTATATTAATATTTAATTATTTGTATTTGTATATTTCTCCTATTCTTTGTATCTTGGCAGGAAAATGAGTGGTATTATTACCCATGAGCCATTTGTTTCTGCTAAAAGGGGGAATTTTTGGACGGTTTTTTTGTTATGTTTATGAACGAACTGTTCACTAAATATAATCAATACTTTTCATTTGTATTTTGCCTTTGTAAGTGTGTGCTTTTCTATTTGAGTAATTTGTTTATGACAATGTTTCTTTATTGTAATAGAGCTCATCGATTCGTCAAGAAGGAGCGGAGAGTATAAATAAGATTAGAGATGAGTTTAATGAAGAAAAAAATAATTTAAGATTATTTATAAATGTTACTGATAATCTTACAAGAAAAATTTAAAAGGATTTTATCTCTATATAAGACACATACATCTACTTCATCAACATCAAAATGTGAGAGAAACATCTTATAAAAATATTGGTGATAATCTTATAATTGGCAACAAAAAATACAGTAATTTTATTTTCTTCTGATAACATTATTCATTCCATGCCACTTTCTTTAACAAAATTATTAAACTAATTTTTTAGAGAGAGGAAGGGAGAGGGACAATGAGAGAGAGAAGAGAGAGTTATTACTATATCACAAAATTTATTATATAAATAATTTAAATTAAATAAAGAACGAAATTAAATTTAAGAAACACGTTTATGATTTGACGCATATTGTTGGAAATTCACCACAACCTATGGTGATTCCGCTTCAATCTTGATCTCAAGATTGATAACATACCCACAAACAATACGTAATGACAATGAAAGAAGAAGAACAAACAAAAACAGCAAGGAAGAAAAGAGAGAGAAGAGAAATATTTGGAGGAGAAGTGTTACCCACGAACTGTGGGATTTCTGAATATATTGCACTTTCACTACTAAATCTGCAACTGTGAATACAATACAATGTTATGATTACAATGCAAGGATACTTCCTATTTATAGATATAGATTCCCAAAGGCCCAAAATTAAAAGCCCAAAATATCAAATCTAATCTAAACAAATCTGAATCAAATCAAATCAAATCTAACACGATTCTGTCGAAACAACCTAAACAATTCGACACAAGACTAAGCTATGAATGCTTTGACTTCGACACTATGAATTACATTTAACACACCACCTAATTCATTGTGTCTAAACTATCTACATTCATCATGGCTCTTAGTCTTCTGAAGGCTTCGACCTGTACTCCCTTCGTCATGATATCTGCAATCTGATTCTCAGTTCTGTAGTGTTCCAAATTCATCTTCCCTTCTGCTACCTGCTCTCGAAGATAATGGAACCTCATTTCGATGTGCTTGCTTCGACCGTGTGCTATTGGATTCTTCGCCAAGTTGATAGCTGACATGTTGTCGATCTTCATGGTAATTGCTCCATGATTCTTCCCTGTAATCTCTTCGACCAAGTTCACCATCCAGGGTGCATGACATGCACAAAGAGAAGCATCTATATATTCTGCTTCGCATGATGACAATGCCACTACTGGCTCCTTTCTCGAACTCCAAGCAACTGGTGCACCACCTAACATAAACACATATCCAGTTGTGGATTTTCTATCCTCAGCATCACTACACCAACTAGAGTCGGTGTATCCCACTAACTTGCATTCTTTCCCTTCATCAGCTGCAGGAAACAAAATGCCATAGTCGAGAGTCCCCTTCAGATACCTTAGTATCCTCTTCGTCGCTGTTAGGTGTGATACCTTTGGCTTCTGCATGAATCTACTTACCATACCCACACTGTATGCTAAGTCAGGCCTTGTGTGACAAAGGTATCTAAGTGACCCAATAAGTCTTCTATATTGGATTGGGTCGACATTATCTTCTTCTGGAACCTTCGACAGTTGCAGTCTGGTCTCAGATGGAGTTGAAGTTGAGTTGCAATCTTGCATCTCAAATTTCTTGAGTATTTCGCCTCCATATCTTCATTGGTGCATCATCAAACCTCTACTAGTCTTGTAGAATTTGATGCCAAAGAAATATGAGAGATTTCCCAAGTCTGACATTTCAAACTCTTCGCTTAGATCATGTTTGAAATCTTCGATCTCCTTCTTGCAACTCTCTGTTATCAACAAATCATCGACATAGAGGCATAGTATAAGCAATTCATTATTGCTTCTCCTTACATACACTCCATGCTCAGTCGTACACTTCACAAATTCCTTCTCCCTTAAGAAGCTGTCAATTTTCTTATTCCAAGCTCTTGGAGCTTGCTTAAGTCCATACAGGGCCTTATGCAGCATGTACACTTTTCCTTCTTCGCCTCGTTTCACATACCCAGCTGGTTGTGCGACATAAACTTCTTCATCTAAGGGGCCATTAAGGAACACACACTTCACATCCATCTGACATGTGTGCCAATTGTTCATATTTGCTAGACCAATAACCAACCTGATTGTTTCGATTCTAGCAACAGGTGCAAACACTTCATCGAAGTCGATTCCTTCCTTCTGAAGAAATCCTTTCGCCACAAGTCTCGCCTTGTGTTGAGTTACCTCTCCTCTAGGATTCACCTTTACCTTGTAAACCCACTTCACATCAATTTCCTTCTTGCCTTGAGGTAATTCGACAAGTGACCATGTGTTGTTGACTTCGATGGACTCGAACTCTTCATTCATTGCTTTCACCCACTTCGAATCTTTCAATGCCTCAGCTGCATTGACTGGTTCGACATCTGCGTAGAAAGCATAATGTACCAGCTCACCCTCTTCATCGACCATATCATCTGATGTAATTACACATTCTTGCAACCTTACAGGCATGTGTCTTGTTCGTTGAGGTCTGCTTGAACCTGCTTCATCAGCGACTGGTTCCTGTCGAACTTCTCTTTCGACTTCAGTGGCTGGTTCTTCACAAGAGATTCTCACTGGATCCTTCTTGGCATTCTCTGTTCAATCCCATTCTTTAACCTCATCTATGATCACGTCCTTGCTGATCACTACCTGCTTATTCACTGGGTCGAACAACTTGTATCCTCTAGTCGAATGATATCCTATCAAGATCAACTGATTCGACTTGTCATCAAGTTTCCTTCTCAACTGATCTGGCACATGTCTATGTGCTATAGATCCAAACACTTTCAAGTGACTGAGGCTTGGCTTGACACTAGACCAACATTCTTCTGGTGTGATTCCTTCAAGCTTCTTCGTCGGACATCTGTTCAAAATATATGTTGCTGTCGAAACCGCTTCTCCCCATAATTCTTTGGGTAGATGCTTTCCATTCAACATACTCCTCACCATATTCATGATGGTTCTGTTCTTTCGTTCTGCAACTCCATTTTGCTGTGGTGTATAGGGTGGCAACACCTCATGCACAATCCCTTCTTTTTCACATAATGCATCGAACTCTTTCGACACATACTCTCCACCACCATCTGTCCTCAGAATTTTCAGCTTTCGACCACTCTGTCTTTCGACCATGGATTTGAATCTGGAAAATACCTCCATCACATCACTTTTCTTCTTGATGAGGTAAGTCCATAACTTTTGACTGAAATCATCTATAAACGTGAAAAAATATATGTTGCCACCAATCGAATCCACCTGGATTGGACCACATACATCAGAGTATATGACTTCAAGAATTGCCTTCAGCTTCCTTCATGCATCCTTGCTGAAGCTATTCTTGTGTTGTTTCGAATGAACACACTCTTCACAGACTTCACTTGGAATGTCAATTTTTGGTAATCCTGAAACCATATTTCTTTTCTTTAGTTCTCTGATGTCATTGAAGTTGAGATGGCCTAGTCGAAAATGCCATAACCACTCATCTCTGTTGGCTGTCGTTACTAGACACTTGTGCTCCATCACATTGAGTTCAATCTTGAAGGTCATATTCTGAAACATTGGAGCCTTCAAGATTAACCTACCACCTGCGTCGAGAACTCTCATCATCTTGTCTTCGACAACTACCTTGTAGTTCTTTTCGACTAGCTGCCCTATACTGAGCAAATTACTCTTCATGCCTGGAATGTACAACACGTTGGAAATTGTTGACCTTTTGCCATCTTTCCTCATAATCAGAACATCACCAACACCTTTAGCTGCTAGAGTGTTGTCATTTGAAAACTTCACCGTGTTCTTCGATGAGGGCTTCATGTTGACAAACCAATCTTTCCTCCCAGTTATGTGTGATGAGCATCCTGAGTCCAAGTACCACTGATCTTGGAATCTTTCTTCATCTTTTATTGTGACCATCAGCAACGTCTCTTCTTCTTCATGCTTCGCCAGATTTGCATCAGTTTCTTGATTTTTTTTCTTTTCTGGATAGTTACTTACATAATGGCCATACTTCTGACAATTGAAACATTGAATGTGACTTTTGTCAGATTTTCGATCACCACCTTTTCTTCTACCTGCAGCACCACCTCTTTGGTTGCCTTGGTTCCAAGGTTTCTTCTGATTCGACTGGTTTCCTCCTTTGTTGCCATTCCAGCTTCCTTTACCTTTCCTTTCATTTTCTGACTGGGCCTGCAAAGCCATATCACTCTTCGACTTTCCTGCAGCTTTCTCAGCCATCCTTTGTTCATGAGACTCAAGCGTCCCTTGAAGCTCTTCCTTCGTCAATACTGACAAGTCTTTCGACTCTTCTATGGCTACTACCACGTGGTCGAATTTTGGAGCCAATGACCTCAAGATCTTTGCAACAACTGATCTTGATGTCAACACCTCTCCACATACTTTGATTTGATTCACCAGCTTTGTAACTCTAGTGAAGAAATCTGTAATACTTTCGTTGTCTTCCATCTGAAGCAACTCATAGGTTCTTATGTGAGTTTGTAACCTCACCTCTTTCACCTTCTCTGCGCCTCCAAATGACTTTTCAAGAATCTCCCTTGCTTCCTTTGTTGATTCTGCATCGCTAACTTTTTCAAAGTTATCTGGATCAACACACTGATGGATTATTAAGAGTGCTTTATAATCTTTCTTCTTCAATTCTTTGTTTGCAGCCTTTTCTTGATCCGTTGCGTTCTCTCCAAGCGGTGTTACTCCTTCCTTCATAAGATCCCAAAGATCTTGATAACAGAAAACCACCTTGATCTGCTTGCACCAATTCTCATAATTATATTTCTTGAGAATTGGTAGGGTCGCCGAAAAGTGCCCATTTGAATGATTCATAGCCATCACGATTTTTCTCCTTGAATCGCAACCGGAGCTCTAGATACCAGATGTTGGAAATTCACCACAACCTATGGTGATTTCGCTCCAATCTTGATCTCAAGATTGATAACCAACCCACAAACAATACGTAATGACAATGAAAGAAGAAGAACAAACAAGAACAGCAAGGAAGAAAAGAGAGAGAAGAGAAATATTTGGAGGAGAAGTGTTACCCACGAACTGTGGGATTTCAGAATATATTGCACTTTCACTACTAAATATGCAACTGTGAATACAATACAATGTTATAATTACAATGCAAGGATACTTCCTATTTATAGATATAGATTTGCAAAGACCCAAAATTAAAAGCGCAAAATATTAAATATAATCTAAACAAATCTGAATCAAATCAAATCAAATTTAACACGATTCTGTCGAAACAACCTAAACAATTCGACACAACACTAAGCTATGAATGTTTCGACTTCGACACTATGAATTACATTTAACACATATGCACATTAAAAAAAGAGGACAAACGGACACTAGTGAGTGTCCGTTTTGACGCTAATAAACAATAAATAATGTGATCTTAAGTGCAAAACAATGGAGGAATAATACAAATCAAAGAATATTACTCTTAATCATCTTAATTTAAAACTCAGCGTCAGAAAAAAAAAATTGTTTATAAAATTCAGCGGAAAAATTGAAGTCTTTACTAGTTCTTTCAGCCAAAGAAATCATTTTGTAGGAAATTAAACAAAGTTGACTTATTTCAAGCAATGGTGGTGCATTAGGAATAAGACCCTTTGCATCTTTATTCTGCAAAATAATGTTATCTGTAATCGCAGTAATAAGGATTTAAACATAAAAAATGACAAGCAAACATATTTTAAAATTTATGGTCAAATATACGTAATGTAAATACTATAATATGGTCGTCCTGTGATATGATTTGTGACTCAATCAATACATTTTGTTTGACATCACTACTATTCTTTTTATCTATTACTATGTATAAAGGGGATAGGCTCTTTTGGACTGACCTATTTTTTATTCTCATTATATTCTTTAACCACTACATAAATTTCACACTTCTTGCTTATTAATAGCTGCATCACAAATTGCAGCAGTTATAGAAATAATTGATTTTTTATTTTAGCAAAGAAGGTTGATATAATATGGTTACTTTCCTTTAGCACGGTTTGTAAATTAATTGTCATTGTTATTATATTTAATGCAAAATTAAATTACTATACTCAAATAAAAATTACAAAAATTATTAAATAAATAATTTAAATTAAGATCAAAATTAAATATTAAAAATACATTTATATATTGACGTGTTTCATATAAAAAAAAGCGGACAAACGTGCCCGTTTGGACGCTAGTTTAATATAAAGAGGGAGTAGGGAACATGAGATATCAATCAAGGTCCTATAATATGATATTAAGAAGTTACATGCAGAAATTTTAAGCAAAAAGACTCGCCAACGTGATCTCATACTCAACAAAAATAATTAGGCTCTTTGCATGTACAAATATTGAAACTTCCAATGTACAAATCAATAACTAGACAGTTTCAACATGTCTGAAAGAAACCGCTGCTAGCATACAAAAAATTAACAACAAAGATCACACCAACATTACTCCAAAACCCACCTCTTGACAACAGACAAGAACTAAATTTAAGACCTGCAACAAATTTAACGCATTCACTTTAAAATAACACATCACCAATATCTCACATATGCCTCCTAATAAACAGCCTTAGATTGCTTGCATATAAAAATCAGAGCATGAGCTTTTATTGCATAAGAATATGATACACATAAAAGTAAGGACCACAACATATCAAAACCAAACCACTCATGCCATTTGCAAATATTACTACTTACTTTGAATCCCACTTTATAGCAATTTGTCCAAAATATAAAGCTCCACTACTGTAGGATGAATATTTCGACTCAAAGACTAAATGAAAATTTGGTCGTAAATCTACTCCAAAAGTGTTATGGACTGTGCCGGCACCTGCCCACCTGTCGGGAAGGCCCTACCTCATGTTACGCTAAGCAGTCCATTAAGACCCAATTCTCTCTCTCGTCGGGCACATCCAGACCCCACTATTGTCGAGCAGGGCACTACACGACTCGAGGAAAGACCTCACATATGCCACTACGGACTCCACGTGCTCCTTATGCGGGGACAAGTCATCCGGTAACTACCCACTTCCGGAAGAGCTGGTCAACCCACTTTCTGAAAATCACAGGGCATTTGCTCTAGGGTGAAGACCACGTGCTGGTCTTCCCTACACCACTAAAGCCCTGGCAGTTGTCTGCATTAGGCCTAGTGATCCAACCCAGTGCAGATGACCGTTGGCCCAGCGCTGGGGGCATACTATAAATACCCTCTTTCACTAGAGGGTCAGGTATTCCAATTCTCACTCTCACTACCTTCCTGTAATTGCTTACCTCGACTTTAGCATCGGAGTACCTTGCAGGTACACCCCCCACCTTTCCACCACCACCGAAGTAACGGAGCTCACAATGTACAGCTGGTCACCGATCCAATTCGGATTAGGTACGATCAGTGTCGCCATCTGTGGGAACCCTTTGCTTCCCCGTTTTTCCTCCCGTAAAACCCAAAGCAACCTTCAATCTCTGACGATCATGGACATCGCCTTCGTACCGTTCAACAACGGAGACGACCATGATCCCAACGTAGTCGTTCATGGAGAAGAAGGCGACCACAGGGGTGGGCACACCGTCTCCCCCTCCTCTGATGACGCGGCCTTCAACTCCGCCCGACATGATGATTGCCCAGCTATCTACCAGCCGATCCCCGCACCACCAAATGCTGATCCGAACACAGTGACCCTGTTCGCACTGATCAATCAGACCAATCTGATGATCTTCCAACAAAACAAACCGATTGGACTGCTCGAGACGTAGCAACAACAGCGTTCTCCCTCGTGAAGACATCGTCGCCCCATTTCTCGCAGCACCTTTCCTCCCCCGTGGAGGACACGACAAGACGACTCTCAAAGTCCTTCCCCCCGACCGACTGAGCGTCACCCTCGCTTGGAGCGACCTCAACCCGTGGTCACACTAAAGAGCGATCGGTCCCCTCCTCGGAAGGAAAGACATTCCCCCATTCAGAAAAAGACCAAGGTAAACAAGTACGGCGAGAAGCCAAAGTGCTGACCAAGAAGTCCCCCCAACGAAGCAGACGCGGCCGGGGTGACCAATCCCCGTCATAATTACCCTTCAGGAGTGACGAGGATGACCAGCGCACCCCACTGTCCTGGGAAATCATGGAGACCCCTTTTCCCTTTGGGATGGAGAAGTATCCACCCTTGGCGACGTACTACGGCACTGCCGACCCTGCCGACCACGTCGAGAGCTTCGATGCAATGCTCGACTACAAGAACGTCCGAGGAGCTATCAAGTGCAGGATCTTCTCAACCACCCTCCGGAAGGGCGCCATGGCGTGATACAAGAACCTCGCACCGGAGTCCATCACCACCTGGAATTCACTGAAGAGGAAATTCTCCAGGCATTTCACTGCTTCCCGACACCACCCGATGACGGAAGCCCTCAAAGAAGCCATCATCCAGGGAAAAGACGAATCTCTCCGGGATTACATCGAGAGATTCAACCGGGAAGCCGTCCAGGTAGAAACCACGAACGACATGAAGGAGTTTTTGATCGAGCGAGGACTACGACCGCGTACTGAGTTCACCAACGCTGTGGGAATTCAAAGGCCCCACAACTTGGAAGAACTCCTCCATAAGGCCCAAGCATACATTTAGTATGAGGATACAAAGGCCGCCCATTGTGCCCGCAACTCGCAGAATCAATAGGGCCCCCGAAACTCCAGGCACGAGGACTCCATCGCCCCCCGACGAGGGGGGAAAGAAGAAGAGAAGACCGTCCCAGAGACTCTCGCGAGCCGAGAGGACCAGCTGGCCTGTTCACAAAGTACATGCTACTCACTGCTCCCTGTGAGCGAATTCTGGCCGAGTGCATCAACTCGGAATTCCAGAAAGAAGGTGTCCGCTTTCCGAAGCCGACACCACCCAAACCAAACATTGACAAGTCTAAATATTGTAGGTTCCATTGGAGCCATGGGCATGTCACATAGGACTGCATCCACCTCAAGGATGCGAAAGTGATCGTAAATTATTAGAATTGGATCGGTGACAACTTGCACGTCGTGAGCTCCGTTACTCCGGTGGTGGTGGAAAGGTGGGGGTGTAGCTGCAAGGTACTCCGATGCTAAAGTCAGAGGCAAGCAAGTACAGAAAGGTAGTGAGAGTGAGAATTGGAATATCTGACCCTCTAGTGAAAGAGGGTATTTATAGTGTGCCCCCAGCGCTGGGCCAACGATCATCTGCACTGGGTTAGATCACTAGGCCCAATGCAGACAAGTGGTAGGACTTACGTGGTATAGGGAAGACCAGCACGTGGTATTCTCCCTGGAGCAACTGCCCCGTGATTTTCGGGAAGTGGGTTGACCAGCTCTTCCGGAAGTGGGTAGTTACCTAATGATGTGTCCCCGCGTGGGGAGCAAGTCGAGTTCGTAGTGGGCTACTTAGCGTAACATGGGTTTGGGCCTGCCCGACATGTGGATAGGTGTCGGCCCAATGCAGAATAGGAGCCCCCTAAGTCGTTGTTCCAAAGAGTCAGAGTAGTGACTTAAGGGTTAACCCATTCGCCGGGGACCTGTTTAGAGGGGGCAATGTGCCCGAAATGCCGAGTTGGTAGAAGATACAGGCAGTTAGGAGCAGGTGATGTTCTACGGGCAAGAGTCTCGGGGGACTGACGCCTGTCCGGCGTCCCACAGGCTATTCTTGGTCAACGATATAGGGAGACGAAAGGAGACGGGCGCGTTCGTCACGCGGGCACAAAGGGAAATGAGAGGACGCACGCGGGGCTTTGAGCGCCATGTGTCACTCGCTGTCAATGCCTAGGGCGGCTAGGAGTAAGGCACTCAAGTGCCTAGGGACGCCTCGAGTCCCATGATAATCCTATAAATAAGAGTTGAGTTCGTGCCATTTGCACGTTTGTGCTCTCCTGCTAAGACCCATTTCTCTCTATCTCTCTCTTTTCAACTTCCACCGCCATCTGTCCGCTGCGCGCCGCCGTACCGTCGATCCATAACCACCATTCAAAGTAAGTTTCCGGCCCCCTTCTCTTTGTTTAATGCATTCTAAGGTGGTTCCTCTGGTGAACTGATGAAGTTCTCGGGGAGACCACGGAGTTTCCGGCGAAAACGGCGGGACACCTTTAGATTTCCGATGAATGTCCCGGGGAGTTGGGATAAATGACCCGAGGACCTGATGAAGGTCCCGATGACACTGGATGAATCTCCCGAGGTCATAGGATGAAGAACTCGGGGATCTGATGAAGGCCCCGGGGATGTTAGATGAATATCCTGAGGATGTGGGATGAAGGCCTCGAGGACGTCAGGTGGAGGTCTCGAGGACCTTAGCCGATGGCCTCGAGGGGGGTTGTGCCCTGCTATCCAGCTAACGTATCGACAACCTCGGCCAAGTATTATCTCGGTGTTTTCATGGCCACGAAAAAGTGTGGTCGGGGGGAGTTTGTGTCGAGGAAATTTTTTTATTATGCGCGGGTAGTCTTGTGCTTTCTTCGCCCCCTCGCCTCATTTCCCCGCCCTTTCACTTGATTTAAGGTGGAAGGGTGGATTTGATCTAGAATGATGAATTCACCTGTTTTCCTCTATTTTTTCAGGTAAAAAATGGCTGCAAGGAGGATTGAGGGGGTCATCGAAACTGACGACGAGCCCGACTTACCAATAGCGCAGACCAGTGGTGCTTGTAGAAGAATGCCCGAGGATTGGGCCGGGGAGGAGCCCCTGAGCGTCCCATCTTTATTTGCCACAAACGACTCCGCCGCCTATGCCACCCTCGAGGACCTTAGCCGATGGCCTCGATGGGGATGTACCCTGCTATATAGCTAACTCATCGACGACCTCGGCCAGGTGGTATCTCGGTGTTTTCGTGGCCGCGAAAAAGTGTTGTCGGGGGGAGTTTGTGTCGAGGAAATTTTTTTATTATGCGTGGGTAGTCTTATTGTGTTTTCTTCGCCGCCTCGCCTCATTTCCCCGCCCTTTCACTTGATTTAAGGTGGAAGGGTGGATTTGATCTGGAATGTCGAATTCACCGTTTTCCTCTACTTTTTCAGGTAAAACATGGCTGCAAGGGGGATTGAAGGGGTCATTGAAACTGACGACGAGCCTGACTCACCAATAGCGCAGACCAGTGGTGTTCATAGAAGAACGCCCGAGGATTGGGCCGGGGAGGAGCCCCTGAGCATCCCATTTTTAGTTGCCACAAACGACTCCGACGCCTTTGCCACAAACTTCTGTCTGTTAAATGTACTAGTATGGTACATGGATTGCTTGAGGATCATGCATTAGGTGAATGCGTTCGACATAAGTGTTGAACAAAGGGTGCACTTTTAAAGACATGAAGATACGTCTTATATTTTCCATTCATTTAAGTTGTTCTCCTTGCAAAGACGCACTAGTTATCTTAGACATGGGGAGTTGAACTTCTGTTTTGGATATATTGTTGCAGTAGTTCAATTGCGTATCAAGATTGTTTGTGGTTTCAAGCAGTCTGTGTTAGAATGTCTCTGGTGAGGATGAAATGTCAGACGAGATATCGTGACATTGCTGTTAGCTCGTAAATTCAATGCCCATATGAAGTTGGAAGTGTTGAGGAGAATGTTAAGCTCTTGAAGAAGGTTAGAAAAGCTTTTGACAGGATTCGTGTGATAGGTTTGAGTCGAAGGTACTCATAAAAGAAAAAGGAGATCTTTTGGGACTTAGAAAATATTTCTAAGAGTTGAAGGGGAACCTTCGACCGAGAATGTTGATGATGTCCGACGCTGGGATTTCAAATTCAAATAAAGGAGGGAGTAGTTACTTTGGTTCGCGCTTGAGTAAAGACAGGTGACGTGTGTCCAAGCAATGGAAGCATGCAATATGACACTTGTCATTGGTTGATTATTTCAGGAAGTTTATAGCAGTTAGTTTTAGTACTATAAATAAGGCTCCTAGCAATAGGATTAGGGGTGTTGTGTTCACTTTGTACAAGTAACTCTAAATTTACTCAAAAGTATCCGCGTGTTGAGAAAAGAGTATTGTGAGAATGTACGTGATGTAAACACCAGTTATCCTTCAACGCAATGTACTTTGATCTTTACTTAAATGGTTATCTTTTATTTGAAGCCAGTTACGTTTCTGCACTTACTTTCGTTTTATACCTTTGATCTTTATTGCACACGTTCGACCCTTCCTTTTACATTTCCAGCCTTTTAACTTTACATTTTGAAGTGTTGTCTTGTATTATATTTACAACAAAATTTCCTTTTTGAGTATTGTCGAAGTATTCATTGCTTTAGAATTTAACTTAGATCAACTGTTAGCACATGTCCTAGGATCAATCTGATCGATCTTGTAAGTCACCAAAGTCAGATTTGGAAGATCAGCGGTTGTTTACCAATTTTCACGGTAAACAAATTGGCACGCCCAGTGGGACAGTGCTAACTGTATTAAGATTTTTTCTAAATTTTTAAAATCGTCATTCATCAATCTCTTTCTCCTTAAAAAGCTTCGTTGCATGTTATTAAGAAGTGGTAAGGTAGCCAATACAAACGAAGAAAGACCAAGGAGAAAATAAACTAGAAAAATGGCGACGAACACTAGTCAGCCAAACAATCCAAATCCTCAAGGGAGTGGTTCTAATCCACAGCCAAGTAATCCGAATGCCCAGCCTAGTAACACAAACCCTCAAAATGTGTCTAGGAATGATGTGGTACCACCCCCAGTTCCTTCGACAGGAGAGCCAAACCCACCTCCTGTTATGTCCGACCCATCAATGATAGGACCAGGGTCGACATATATAAGGGCTTACACTCAACCTGCTTTGGAGTACATAAAATAGTTTCTAAAGAAACTATTTATATGACAGGACCAGGGTCGACATATATGACAGGACCAGGGTCGACATAAAATAGTTTCTGAAGAAACTATTTATAAAGCGCTATGGGAACAATAAAGGGCTCACTAATCATCATTAAGGAGCTAAGGCTAGTGGGACACGTGTCCTCCCAGGAGCCAAAGTAGGGGCGGTGACAATTGCCACCTATATCCACTATCTACTAGACTTTAGGGGAGGTTATGGTGATTTGCGGCTTGATGTGATTTACGAGGGGACGTTTCAGTCATAATCATAATAGGCTGTGATGTCATAAATTTGATTGAAAAGAAACTGAATAGTTTCTTGGAACGTGGGTCAGTCAGTTTTGATGAACACCTATGCATGGTCGAAAGATGGCGTCGAACGGACACTATCAAAAAATGCCCTTTTCTTCAGCACTGTCCAAAATGAAATTTTTGGGGGGCAATTTGTTAGCTCGTAAATTCGACCCCCATATGAAGTTGGAAGTGTTGAGGAGAATATTAAGCTCTTGAAGAAGGTTAGAAAAGCTTTCGACAGGATTCGTGTGATAGGTTTGAGTCGAAGGTACTCATAAGAGAAAAAGGAGATCTTTTGGGACTTAGAAAATATTTCTAAGAGTTGAAGGGGGATCTTCGACCGAGAATGTTGATGATGTCCGACGTTGGGATTTCAAATTCAAATAAAGGAGGGAGTAGTTACTTTGGTTCGCGCTTGAGTAAAGACAGGTGGCGTGTGTCCAAGCAATGGAAGCATGCAATATGACACTTATCATGGGTTGATTATTTGAGGCAGTTTATAGCAGTTAGTTTAAGTACTATAAATAAGGGTCCTAGCAATAGGATTAGGGGTGTTGTGTTCAATTTGTAAAACTAACTCTAAATTTACTCAAAAGTATCCGCGTGTTGAGAAAAGAGTATTGTGAGAATGTACGTGATGTAAACACCAGTAATCCTTCAATGCAATTTACTTTGATCGTTACTTTTATTGTTATCTTTTATTTGAAGCCAGTTACGTTTCTGCACTTACTTTCGTTTTATACCTTTGATCTTTATTGCACACGTTCGACCCTTCCTTTTACATTTCCAGCCTTTTAACTTTACATTTTGAAGTGTTGTCTTGTATTATATTTTCAACAAACTTTCCTTTTTGAGTATTGTAGAAGTATTCATTGCTTTAGAATTTAACTTAGATCAACTGTTAGCACATGCCCTAGGATCAATCTGATCGATCCTGTAAGTCACCAAAGTCAGATTTGGAAGATCAGCGGTTGTTTACCAATTTTCACGGTTAACAAATTGGCACGCTCAGTGGGACAGTGCTAACTGTATAAAGATTTTTTCTAAATTTTGAAAATCGTCATTCATCAATCTCTTTCTCCTTAAAAAGCTTCGTTGCATGTTATTAAGAAGTGGTAAGGTAGCCAATACAAACGAAGAAAGACCAAGGAGAAAATATACAAGAAAAATGGCGACGAACACTAGTCAGCCAAACAATCCAAATCCTCAAGGGAGTGGTTCGAATCCACAGCCATGTAATCCGAATGCCCAGCCTAGTAACACAAACCCTCAAAATGTGTCTAGGAATGATGTGGTACCACCCCCAGTTCCTTCGACAGGAGAGCCAATCCCACCTCCTGTTATGTCCGACCCATCAATGACAGGACCAGGGTCGACATATATAAGGGCTTACACTCAACCTGCTTTGGAGTACATAAAATAGTTTCTAAAGAAACTATTTATATGACAGGACCAGGGTCGACATATATGACAGGACCAGGGTCGACATAAAATAGTTTCTGAAGAAAATATTTATAAAGCGCTATGGGAACACTAAAGGGCTCACTAATCATCATTAAGGAGCTAAGGCTAGTGGGACACGTGTCCTCCCAGGAGCCAAAGTAGGGGCGGTGACAATTGCCACCTATATCCACTATCTACTAGACTTTAGGGGAGGTTATGGTGATTTGCGGCTTGATGTGATTTACGAGGGGACGTTTCAGTCATAATCATAATAGGCTGTGATGTCATAAATTTGATTGAAAAGAAACTGAATAGTTTCTTGGAACGTGGGTTAGTCAGTTTTGATGAACACCTATGCATGGTCGAAAGATGGCGTCGAACGGACACTATCAAAAAATGCCCTTTTCTTCAGCACTGTCCAAAATGAAATTTTTGGGGGGCAATTTGTTAGCTCGTAAATTCGACGCCCATATGAAATTGGAAGTGTTGAGGAGAATATTAAGCTCTTGAAGAAGGTTAGAAAAGCTTTCGACAGGATTCGTGTGATAGGTTTGAGTCGAAGGTACTCATAAGAGAAAAAGGAGATCTTTTGGGACTTAGAAAATATTTCTAAGAGTTGAAGGGGGATCTTCGACCGAGAATGTTGATGATGTCCGACGTTGGGATTTCAAATTCAAATAACGGAGGGAGTAGTTACTTTGGCTCGCGCTTGAGTAATGACAGGTGGCGTGTGTCCAAGCAATGGAAGCATGCAATATGACACTTATCATGGGTTGATTATTTGAGGCAGTTTATAGCAGTTAGTTTAAGTACTATAAATAAGGGTCCTAGCAATAGGATTAGGGGTGTTGTGTTCACTTTGTAAAACTAACTCTAAATTTACTCAAAAGTATCCGCGTGTTGAGAAAAGAGTATTGTGAGAATGTACGTGATGTAAACACCAGTTATCCTTCAATGCAATTTACTTTGATCGTTACTTTTATTGTTATCTTTTATTTGAAGCCAGTTACGTTTCTGCACTTACTTTTGTTTTATACCTTTGATCTTTATTGCACACGTTCGACCCTTCCTTTTACATTTCCAGCCTTTTAACTTTACATTTTGAAGTGTTGTCTTGTATTATATTTTCAACAAACTTTCCTTTTTGAGTATTGTAGAAGTATTCATTGCTTTAGAATTTAACTTAGATCAACTATTAGCACATACCCTAGGATCAATCTGATCGATCCTGTAAGTCACCAAAGTCAGATTTGGAAGATCAGCGGTTGTTTACCAATTTTCACGGTAAACAAATTGGCACGCTCAGTGGGACAGTGCTAACTGTATAAAGATTTTTTCTAAATTTTGAAAATCGTCATTCATCAATCTCTTTCTCCTTAAAAAGCTTCGTTGCATGTTATTAAGAAGTGGTAAGGTAGCCAATACAAACGAAGAAAGACCAAGGAGAAAATATACTAGAAAAATGGCGACGAACACTAGTCAGCCAAACAATCCAAATCCTCAAGGGAGTGGTTCGAATCCACAGCCAAGTAATCCGAATGCCCAGCCTAGTAACACAAACCCTCAAAATGTGTCTAGGAATGATGTGGTACCACCCCCAGTTCCTTCGACAGGAGAGCCAATCCCACCTCCTGTTATGTCCGACCCATCAATGACAGGACCAGGGTCGACATATATAAGGGCTTACACTCAACCTGCTTTGGAGTACATAAAATAGTTTCTAAAGAAACTATTTATATGACAGGACCAGGGTCGACATATATGACAGGACCAGGGTCGACATAAAATAGTTTCTGAAGAAAATATTTATAAAGCGCTATGGGAACACTAAAGGGCTCACTAATCATCATTAAGGAGCTAAGGCTAGTGGGACACGTGTCCTCCCAGGAGCCAAAGTAGGGGCGGTGACAATTGCCACCTATATCCACTATCTACTAGACTTTAGGGGAGGTTATGGTGATTTGCGGCTTGATGTGATTTACGAGGGGACGTTTCAGTCATAATCATAATAGGCTGTGATGTCATAAATTTGATTGAAAAGAAACTGAATAGTTTCTTGGAACGTGGGTTAGTCAGTTTTGATGAACACCTATGCATGGTCGAAAGATGGCGTCGAACGGACACTATCAAAAAATGCCCTTTTCTTCAGCACTGTCCAAAATGAAATTTTTGGGGGGCAATTTGTTAGCTCGTAAATTCGACGCCCATATGAAGTTGGAAGTGTTGAGGAGAATATTAAGCTCTTGAAGAAGGTTAGAAAAGCTTTCGACAGGATTCGTGTGATAGGTTTGAGTCGAAGGTACTCATAAGAGAAAAAGGAGATCTTTTGGGACTTAGAAAATATTTCTAAGAGTTGAAGGGGGATCTTCGACCGAGAATGTTGATGATGTCCGACGTTGGGATTTCAAATTCAAATAAAGGAGGGAGTAGTTACTTTGGCTCGCGCTTGAGTAATGACAGGTGGCGTGTGTCCAAGCAATGGAAGCATGCAATATGACACTTATCATGGGTTGATTATTTGAGGCAGTTTATAGCAGTTAGTTTAAGTACTTTAAATAAGGGTCCTAGCAATAGGATTAGGGGTGTTGTGTTCACTTTGTAAAACTAACTCTAAATTTACTCAAAAGTATCCGCGTGTTGAGAAAAGAGTATTGTGAGAATGTACGTGATGTAAACACCAGTTATCCTTCAATGCAATTTACTTTGATCGTTACTTTTATTGTTATCTTTTATTTGAAGCCAGTTACGTTTCTGCACTTACTTTTGTTTTATACCTTTGATCTTTATTGCACACGTTCGACCCTTCCTTTTACATTTCCAGCCTTTTAACTTTACATTTTGAAGTGTTGTCTTGTATTATATTTTCAACAAACTTTCCTTTTTGAGTATTGTAGAAGTATTCATTGCTTTAGAATTTAACTTAGATCAACTATTAGCACATGCCCTAGGATCAATCTGATCGATCCTGTAAGTCACCAAAGTCAGATTTGGAAGATCAGCGGTTGTTTACCAATTTTCACGGTAAACAAATTGGCACGCTCAGTGGGACAGTGTTAACTGTATAAAGATTTTTTCTAAATTTTGAAAATCGTCATTCATCAATCTCTTTCTCCTTAAAAAGCTTCGTTGCATGTTATTAAGAAGTGGTAAGGTAGCCAATACAAACGAAGAAAGACCAAGGAGAAAATATACTAGAAAAATGGCGACGAACACTAGTCAGCCAAACAATCCAAATCCTCAAGGGAGTGGTTCGAATCCACAGCCAAGTAATCCGAATGCCCAGCCTAGTAACACAAACCCTCAAAATGTGTCTAGGAATGATGTGGTACCACCCCCAGTTCCTTCGACAGGAGAGCCAATCCCACCTCCTGTTATGTCCGACCCATCAATGACAGGACCAGGGTCGACATATATAAGGGCTTACACTCAACCTGCTTTGGAGTACATAAAATAGTTTCTAAAGAAACTATTTATATGACAGGACCAGGGTCGACATATATGACAGGACCAGGGTCGACATAAAATAGTTTCTGAAGAAAATATTTATAAAGCGCTATGGGAACACTAAAGGGCTCACTAATCATCATTAAGGAGCTAAGGCTAGTGGGACACGTGTCCTCCCAGGAGCCAAAGTAGGGGCGGTGACAATTGCCACCTATATCCACTATCTACTAGACTTTAGGGGAGGTTATGGTGATTTGCGGCTTGATGTGATTTACGAGGGGACGTTTCAGTCATAATCATAATAGGCTGTGATGTCATAAATTTGATTGAAAAGAAACTGAATAGTTTCCTGGAACGTGGGTCAGTCAGTTTTGATGAACACCTATGCATGGTCGAAAGATGGCGTCGAACGGACACTATCAAAAAATGCCCTTTTCTTCAGCACTGTCCAAAATGAAATTTTTGGGGGGCAATTTGTTAGCTCGTAAATTCGACGCCCATATGAAGTTGGAAGTGTTGAGGAGAATATTAAGCTCTTGAAGAAGGTTAGAAAAGCTTTCGACAGGATTCGTGTGATAGGTTTGAGTCGAAGGTACTCATAAGAGAAAAAGGAGATCTTTTGGGACTTAGAAAATATTTCTAAGAGTTGAAGGGGGATCTTCGACCGAGAATGTTGATGATGTCCGACGTTGGGATTTCAAATTCAAATAAAGGAGGGAGTAGTTACTTTGGCTCGCGCTTGAGTAAAGACAGGTGGCGTGTGTCCAAGCAATGGAAGCATGCAATATGACACTTATCATGGGTTGATTATTTGAGGCAGTTTATAGCAGTTAGTTTAAGTACTATAAATAAGGGTCCTAGCAATAGGATTAGGGGTGTTGTGTTCACTTTGTAAAACTAACTCTAAATTTACTCAAAAGTATCCGCGTGTTGAGAAAAGAGTATTGTGAGAATGTACGTGATGTAAACACCAGTTATCCTTCAATGCAATTTACTTTGATCGTTACTTTTATTGTTATCTTTTATTTGAAGCCAGTTACGTTTCTGCACTTACTTTTGTTTTATACCTTTGATCTTTATTGCACACGTTCGACCCTTCCTTTTACATTTCCAGCCTTTTAACTTTACATTTTGAAGTGTTGTCTTGTATTATATTTTCAACAAACTTTCCTTTTTGAGTATTGTAGAAGTATTCATTGCTTTAGAATTTAACTTAGATCAACTGTTAGCACATGCCCTAGGATCAATCTGATCGATCCTGTAAGTCACCAAAGTCAGATTTGGAAGATCAGCGGTTGTTTACCAATTTTCACGGTAAACAAATTGGCACGCTCAGTGGGACAGTGCTAACTGTATAAAGATTTTTTCTAAATTTTGAAAATCGTCATTCATCAATCTCTTTCTCCTTAAAAAGCTTCGTTGCATGTTATTAAGAAGTGGTAAGGTAGCCAATACAAACGAAGAAAGACCAAGGAGAAAATATACTAGAAAAATGGCGACGAACACTAGTCAGCCAAACAATCCAAATCCTCAAGGGAGTGGTTCGAATCCACAGCCAAGTAATCCGAATGCCTAGCCTAGTAACACAAACCCTCAAAATGTGTCTAGGAATGATGTGGTACCACCCCCAGTTCCTTCGACAGGAGAGCCAATCCCACCTCCTGTTATGTCCGACCCATCAATGACAGGACCAGGGTCGACATATATAAGGGCTTACACTCAACCTGCTTTGGAGTACATAAAATAGTTTCTAAAGAAACTATTTATATGACAGGACCAGGGTCGACATATATGACAGGACCAGGGTCGTCATAAAATAGTTTCTGAAGAAAATATTTATAAAGCGCTATGGGAACACTAAAGGGCTCACTAATCATCATTAAGGAGCTAAGGCTAGTGGGACACGTGTCCTCCCAGGAGCCAAAGTAGGGGCGGTGACAATTGCCACCTATATCCACTATCTACTAGAATTTAGGGGAGGTTATGGTGATTTGCGGCTTGATGTGATTTACGAGGGGACGTTTCAGTCATAATCATAATAGGCTGTGATGTCATAAATTTGATTGAAAAGAAACTGAATAGTTTCCTGGAACGTGGGTCAGTCAGTTTTGATGAACACCTATGCATGGTCGAAAGATGGCGTCGAACGGACACTATCAAAAAATGCCCTTTTCTTCAGCACTGTCCAAAATGAAATTTTTGGGGGGCAATTTGTTAGCTCGTAAATTCGACGCCCATATGAAGTTGGAAGTGTTGAGGAGAATATTAAGCTCTTGAAGAAGGTTAGAAAAGCTTTCGACAGGATTCGTGTGATAGGTTTGAGTCGAAGGTACTCATAAGAGAAAAAGGAGATCTTTTGGGACTTAGAAAATATTTCTAAGAGTTGAAGGGGGATCTTCGACCGAGAATGTTGATGATGTCCGACGTTGGGATTTCAAATTCAAATAAAGGAGGGAGTAGTTACTTTGGCTCGCGCTTGAGTAAAGACAGGTGGCGTGTGTCCAAGCAATGGAAGCATGCAATATGACACTTATCATGGGTTGATTATTTGAGGCAGTTTATAGCAGTTAGTTTAAGTACTATAAATAAGGGTCCTAGCAATAGGATTAGGGGTGTTGTGTTCACTTTGTAAAACTAACTCTAAATTTACTCAAAAGTATCCGCGTGTTGAGAAAAGAGTATTGTGAGAATGTACGTGATGTAAACACCAGTTATCCTTCAATGCAATTTACTTTGATCGTTACTTTTATTGTTATCTTTTATTTGAAGCCAGTTACGTTTCTGCACTTACTTTCGTTTTATACCTTTGATCTTTATTGCACACGTTCGACCCTTCCTTTTACATTTCCAGCCTTTTAACTTTACATTTTGAAGTGTTGTCTTGTATTATATTTTCAACAAACTTTCCTTTTTGAGTATTGTAGAAGTATTCATTGCTTTAGAATTTAACTTAGATAAACTGTTAGCACATGCCCTAGGATCAATCTGATCGATCCTGTAAGTCACCAAAGTCAGATTTGGAAGATCAGCGGTTGTTTACCAATTTTCACGGTAAACAAATTGGCACGCTCAGTGGGACAGTGCTAACTGTATAAAGATTTTTTCTAAATTTTGAAAATCGTCATTCATCAATCTCTTTCTCCTTAAAAAGCTTCGTTGCATGTTATTAAGAAGTGGTAAGGTAGCCAATACAAACGAAGAAAGACCAAGGAGAAAATATACTAGAAAAATGGCGACGAACACTAGTCAGCCAAACAATCCAAATCCTCAAGGGAGTGGTTCGAATCCACAGCCAAGTAATCCGAATGCCTAGCCTAGTAACACAAACCCTCAAAATGTGTCTAGGAATGATGTGGTACCACCCCCAGTTCCTTCGACAGGAGAGCCAATCCCACCTCCTGTTATGTCCGACCCATCAATGACAGGACCAGGGTCGACATATATAAGGGCTTACACTCAACCTGCTTTGGAGTACATAAAATAGTTTCTAAAGAAACTATTTATATGACAGGACCAGGGTCGACATATATGACAGGACCAGGGTCGTCATAAAATAGTTTCTGAAGAAAATATTTATAAAGCGCTATGGGAACACTAAAGGGCTCACTAATCATCATTAAGGAGCTAAGGCTAGTGGGACACGTGTCCTCCCAGGAGCCAAAGTAGGGGCGGTGACAATTGCCACCTATATCCACTATCTACTAGAATTTAGGGGAGGTTATGGTGATTTGCGGCTTGATGTGATTTACGAGGGGACGTTTCAGTCATAATCATAATAGGCTGTGATGTCATAAATTTGATTGAAAAGAAACTGAATAGTTTCCTGGAACGTGGGTCAGTCAGTTTTGATGAACACCTATGCATGGTCGAAAGATGGCGTCGAACGGACACTATCAAAAAATGCCCTTTTCTTCAGCACTGTCCAAAATGAAATTTTTGGGGGGCAATTTGTTAGCTCGTAAATTCGACGCCCATATGAAGTTGGAAGTGTTGAGGAGAATATTAAGCTCTTGAAGAAGGTTAGAAAAGCTTTCGACAGGATTCGTGTGATAGGTTTGAGTCGAAGGTACTCATAAGAGAAAAAGGAGATCTTTTGGGACTTAGAAAATATTTCTAAGAGTTGAAGGGGGATCTTCGACCGAGAATGTTGATGATGTCCGACGTTGGGATTTCAAATTCAAATAAAGGAGGGAGTAGTTACTTTGGCTCGCGCTTGAGTAAAGACAGGTGGCGTGTGTCCAAGCAATGGAAGCATGCAATATGACACTTATCATGGGTTGATTATTTGAGGCAGTTTATAGCAGTTAGTTTAAGTACTATAAATAAGGGTCCTAGCAATAGGATTAGGGGTGTTGTGTTCACTTTGTAAAACTAACTCTAAATTTACTCAAAAGTATCCGCGTGTTGAGAAAAGAGTATTGTGAGAATGTACGTGATGTAAACACCAGTTATCCTTCAATGCAATTTACTTTGATCGTTACTTTTATTGTTATCTTTTATTTGAAGCCAGTTACGTTTCTGCACTTACTTTCGTTTTATACCTTTGATCTTTATTGCACACGTTCGACCCTTCCTTTTACATTTCCAGCCTTTTAACTTTACATTTTGAAGTGTTGTCTTGTATTATATTTTCAACAAACTTTCCTTTTTGAGTATTGTAGAAGTATTCATTGCTTTAGAATTTAACTTAGATAAACTGTTAGCACATGCCCTAGGATCAATCTGATCGATCCTGTAAGTCACCAAAGTCAGATTTGGAAGATCAGCGGTTGTTTACCAATTTTCACGGTAAACAAATTGGCACGCTCAGTGGGACAGTGCTAACTGTATAAAGATTTTTTCTAAATTTTGAAAATCGTCATTCATCAATCTCTTTCTCCTTAAAAAGCTTCGTTGCATGTTATTAAGAAGTGGTAAGGTAGCCAATACAAACGAAGAAAGACCAAGGAGAAAATATACTAGAAAAATGGCGACGAACACTAGTCAGCCAAACAATCCAAATCCTCAAGGGAGTGGTTCGAATCCACAGCCAAGTAATCCGAATGCCCAGCCTAGTAACACAAACCCTCAAAATGTGTCTAGGAATGATGTGGTACCACCCCCAGTTCCTTCGACAGGAGAGCCAATCCCACCTCCTGTTATGTCCGACCCATCAATGACAGGACCAGGGTCGACATATATAAGGGCTTACACTCAACCTGCTTTGGAGTACATAAAATAGTTTCTAAAGAAACTATTTATATGACAGGACCAGGGTCGACATATATGACAGGACCAGGGTCGACATAAAATAGTTTCTGAAGAAAATATTTATAAAGCGCTATGGGAACACTAAAGGGCTCACTAATCATCATTAAGGAGCTAAGGCTAGTGGGACACGTGTCCTCCCAGGAGCCAAAGTAGGGGCGGTGACAATTGCCACCTATATCCACTATCTACTAGACTTTAGGGGAGGTTATGGTGATTTGCGGCTTGATGTGATTTACGAGGGGACGTTTCAGTCATAATCATAATAGGCTGTGATGTCATAAATTTGATTGAAAAGAAACTGAATAGTTTCCTGGAACGTGGGTCAGTCAGTTTTGATGAACACCTATGCATGGTCGAAAGATGGCGTCGAACGGACACTATCAAAAAATGCCCTTTTCTTCAGCACTGTCCAAAATGAAATTTTTGGGGGGCAATTTGTTAGCTCGTAAATTCGACGCCCATATGAAGTTGGAAGTGTTGAGGAGAATATTAAGCTCTTGAAGAAGGTTAGAAAAGCTTTCGACAGGATTCGTGTGATAGGTTTGAGTCAAAGGTACTCATAAGAGAAAAAGGAGATCTTTTGGGACTTAGAAAATATTTCTAAGAGTTGAAGGGGGATCTTCGACCGAGAATGTTGATGATGTCCGACGTTGGGATTTCAAATTCAAATAAAGGAGGGAGTAGTTACTTTGGCTCGCGCTTGAGTAAAGACAGGTGGCGTGTGTCCAAGCAATGGAAGCATGCAATATGACACTTATCATGGGTTGATTATTTGAGGCAGTTTATAGCAGTTAGTTTAAGTACTATAAATAAGGGTCCTAGCAATAGGATTAGGGGTGTTGTGTTCACTTTGTAAAACTAACTCTAAATTTACTCAAAAGTATCTGCGTGTTGAGAAAAGAGTATTGTGAGAATGTACGTGATGTAAACACCAGTTATCCTTCAATGCAATTTACTTTGATCGTTACTTTTATTGTTATCTTTTATTTGAAGCCAGTTACGTTTCTGCACTTACTTTCGTTTTATACCTTTGATCTTTATTGCACACGTTCGACCCTTCCTTTTACATTTCCAGCCTTTTAACTTTACATTTTGAAGTGTTGTCTTGTATTATATTTTCAACAAACTTTCCTTTTTGAGTATTGTAGAAGTATTCATTGCTTTAGAATTTAACTTAGATCAACTGTTAGCACATGCCCTAGGATCAATCTGATCGATCCTGTAAGTCACCAAAGTCAGATTTGGAAGATCAGCGGTTGTTTACCAATTTTCACGGTAAACATATTGGCACGCTCAGTGGGACAGTGCTAACTGTATAAAGATTTTTTCTAAATTTTGAAAATCGTCATTCATCAATCTCTTTCTCCTTAAAAAGCTTCGTTGCATGTTATTAAGAAGTGGTAAGGTAGCCAATACAAACGAAGAAAGACCAAGGAGAAAATATACTAGAAAAATGGCGACGAACACTAGTCAGCCAAACAATCCAAATCCTCAAGGGAGTGGTTCGAATCCACAGCCAAGTAATCCGAATGCCCAGCCTAGTAACACAAACCCTCAAAATGTGTCTAGGAATGATGTGGTACCACCCCCAGTTCCTTCGACAGGAGAGCCAATCCCACCTCCTGTTATGTCCGACATATCAATGACAGGACCAGGGTCGACATATATAAGGGCTTACACTCAACCTGCTTTGGAGTACATAAAATAGTTTCTAAAGAAACTATTTATATGACAGGACCAGGGTCGACATATATGACAGGACCAGGGTCGACATAAAATAGTTTCTGAAGAAAATATTTATAAAGCGCTATGGGAACACTAAAGGGCTCACTAATCATCATTAAGGAGCTAAGGCTAGTGGGACACGTGTCCTCCCAGGAGCCAAAGTAGGGGCGGTGACAATTGCCACCTATATCCACTATCTACTAGACTTTAGGGGAGGTTATGGTGATTTGCGGCTTGATGTGATTTACGAGGGGACGTTTCAGTCATAATCATAATAGGCTGTGATGTCATAAATTTGATTGAAAAGAAACTGAATAGTTTCTTGGAACGTGGGTCAGTCAGTTTTGATGAACACCTATGCATGGTCGAAAGATGGCGTCGAACGGACACTATCAAAAAATGCCCTTTTCTTCAGCACTGTCCAAAATGAAATTTTTGGGGGGCAATTTGTTAGCTCGTAAATTCGACGCCCATATGAAGTTGGAAGTGTTGAGGAGAATATTAAGCTCTTGAAGAAGGTTAGAAAAGCTTTCGACAGGATTCGTGTGATAGGTTTGAGTCGAAGGTACTCATAAGAGAAAAAGGAGATCTTTTGGGACTTAGAAAATATTTCTAAGAGTTGAAGGGGGATCTTCGACCGAGAATGTTGATGATGTCCGACGTTGGGATTTCAAATTCAAATAAAGGAGGGAGTAGTTACTTTGGTTCGCGCTTGAGTAAAGACAGGTGGCGTGTGTCCAAGCAATGGAAGCATGCAATATGACACTTATCATGGGTTGATTATTTGAGGCAGTTTATAGCAGTTAGTTTAAGTACTATAAATAAGGGTCCTAGCAATAAGATTAGGGGTGTTGTGTTCACTTTGTAAAACTAACTCTAAATTTACTCAAAAGTATCCGCGTGTTGAGAAAAGAGTATTGTGAGAATGTACGTGATGTAAACACCAGTTATCCTTCAATGCAATTTACTTTGATCGTTACTTTTATTGTTATCTTTTATTTGAAGCCAGTTACGTTTCTGCACTTACTTTCGTTTTATACCTTTGATCTTTATTGCACACGTTCGACCCTTCCTTTTACATTTCCAGCCTTTTAACTTTACATTTTGAAGTGTTGTCTTGTATTATATTTTCAACAAACTTTCCTTTTTGAGTATTGTAGAAGTATTCATTGCTTTAAAATTTAACTTAGATCAACTGTTAGCACATGTCCTAGGATCAATTTGATCGATCCTGTAAGTCACCAAAGTCAGATTTGGAAGATCAGCGGTTGTTTACCAATTTTCACGGTAAACAAATTGGCACGCTCAGTGGGACAGTGCTAACTGTATAAAGATTTTTTCTAAATTTTGAAAATCATCATTCATCAATCTCTTTCTCCTTAAAAAGCTTCGTTGCATGTTATTAAGAAGTGGTAAGATAGCCAATACAAACGAAGAAAGACCAAGGAGAAAATATACTAGAAAAATGGCGACGAACACTAGTCAGCTAAACAATCCAAATCCTCAAGTGAGTGGTTCTAATCCACAACCAAGTAATCCGGATGCCCAGCCTAGTAACACAAACCCTCAAAATGTGTCTAGGAATGATGTGGTACCACCCCCAGTTCCTTCGACAGGAGAGCCAATCCCACCTCCTGTTATGTCCGACCCATCAATGACAGGACCTGGGTCGACATATATAAGGGCTTACACTCAACCTGCTTTGGAGTACATAAAATAGTTTCTGAAGAAACTAGTTATATGACAGGACCAGGGTCGACATATATGACAGGACCAGGGTCGACATAAAATTGTTTCTAAAGAAACTATTTATAAAGCGCTTTGGGAACACTAAAGGGCTCACTAATCATCATTAAGGAGCTAAGGCTAGTGGGACACGTGTCCTCCCAGAAGCCAAAGTAGGGGCGGTGACAGTTGCCACCTATATCCACGATCTCCTAGACTTTAGGGGAGGTTATGGTGATTTGCGGCTTGATGTGATTTACGAGAGGACGTTTCAGTCAAAATCATAATAGGCTGTGATGTCATAAATTTGATTGAAAAGAAACTGAATAGTTTCTTGGAACGTGGGTCAGTCAGTTTTGATGAACACCTATGCATGGTCGAAAGATGGCGTCGAACGGACACTATCAAAAAATGCCCTTTTCTTCAGCACTGTCCAAAATGAAATTTTTGGGGGGCAATTTGTTAGCTCGTAAATTCGACGCCCATATGAAGTTGGAAGTGTTGAGGAGAATATTAAGCTCTTGAAGAAGGTTAGAAAAGCTTTCGACAGGATTCGTGTGATAGGTTTGAGTCGAAGGTACTCATAAGAGAAAAAGGAGATCTTTTGGGACTTAGAAAATATTTCTAGGAGTTGAAGGGGGATCTTCGACCGAGAATGTTGATGATGTCCGACGTTGGGATTTCAAATTCAAATAAAGGAGGGAGTAGTTACTTTGGTTCGCGCTTGAGTAAAGACAGGTGGCGTGTGTCCAAGCAATGGAAGCATGCAATATGACACTTGTCATGGGTTGATTATTTGAGGCAGTTTATAGCAGTTAGTTTAAGTACTATAAATAAGGGTCCTAGCAATAAGATTAGGGGTGTTGTGTTCACTTTGTAAAACTAACTCTAAATTTACTCAAAAGTATCCGCGTGTTGAGAAAAGAGTATTGTGAGAATGTACGTGATGTAAACACCAGTTATCCTTCAATGCAATTTACTTTGATCGTTACTTTTATTGTTATCTTTTATTTGAAGCCAGTTACGTTTCTGCACTTACTTTCGTTTTATACCTTTGATCTTTATTGCACACGTTCGACCCTTCCTTTTACATTTCCAGCCTTTTAACTTTACATTTTGAAGTGTTGTCTTGTATTATATTTTCAACAAACTTTCCTTTTTGAGTATTGTAGAAGTATTCATTGCTTTAAAATTTAACTTATATCAACTGTTAGCACATGTCCTAGGATCAATTTGATCGATCCTGTAAGTCACCAAAGTCAGATTTGGAAGATCAGCGGTTGTTTACCAATTTTCACGGTAAACAAATTGGCACGCTCAGTGGGACAGTGCTAACTGTATAAAGATTTTTTCTAAATTTTGAAAATCATCATTCATCAATCTCTTTCTCCTTAAAAAGCTTTGTTGCATGTTATTAAGAAGTGGTAAGATAGCCAATACAAACGAAGAAAGACCAAGGAGAAAATATACTAGAAAAATGGCGACGAACACTAGTCAGCTAAACAATCCAAATCCTCAAGTGAGTGGTTCTAATCCACAACCAAGTAATCCGGATGCCCAGCCTAGTAACACAAACCCTCAAAATGTGTCTAGGAATGATGTGGTACCACCCCCAGTTCCTTCGACAGGAGAGCCAATCCCACCTCCTGTTATGTCCGACCCATCAATGACAGGACCTGGGTCGACATATATAAGGGCTTACACTCAACCTGCTTTGGAGTACATAAAATAGTTTCTGAAGAAACTAGTTATATGATAGGACCAGGGTCGACATATATGACAGGACCAGGGTCGACATAAAATTGTTTCTAAAGAAACTATTTATAAAGCGCTTTGGGAACACTAAAGGGCTCACTAATCATCATTAAGGAGCTAAGGCTAGTGGGACACGTGTCCTCCCAGAAGCCAAAGTAGGGGCGGTGACAGTTGCCACCTATATCCACGATCTCCTAGACTTTAGGGGAGGTTATGGTGATTTGCGGCTTGATGTGATTTACGAGAGGACGTTTCAGTCAAAATCATAATAGGCTGTGATGTCATAAATTTGATTGAAAAGAAACTGAATAGTTTCTTGGAACGTGGGTCAGTCAGTTTTGATGAACACCTATGCATGGTCGAAAGATGGCGTCGAACGGACACTATCAAAAAATGCCCTTTTCTTCAGCACTGTCCAAAATGAAATTTTTGGGGGGCAATTTGTTAGCTCGTAAATTCGACGCCCATATGAAGTTGGAAGTGTTGAGGAGAATATTAAGCTCTTGAAGAAGGTTAGAAAAGCTTTCGACAGGATTCGTGTGATAGGTTTGAGTCGAAGGTACTCATAAGAGAAAAAGGAGATCTTTTGGGACTTAGAAAATATTTCTAGGAGTTGAAGGGGGATCTTCGACCGAGAATGTTGATGATGTCCGACGTTGGGATTTCAAATTCAAATAAAGGAGGGAGTAGTTACTTTGGTTCGCGCTTGAGTAAAGACAGGTGGCGTGTGTCCAAGCAATGGAAGCATGCAATATGACACTTATCATGGGTTGATTATTTGAGGCAGTTTATAGCAGTTAGTTTAAGTACTATAAATAAGGGTCCTAGCAATAAGATTAGGGGTGTTGTGTTCACTTTGTAAAACTAACTCTAAATTTACTCAAAAGTATCCGCGTGTTGAGAAAAGAGTATTGTGAGAATGTACGTGATGTAAACACCAGTTATCCTTCAATGCAATTTACTTTGATCGTTACTTTTATTGTTATCTTTTATTTGAAGCCAGTTACGTTTCTGCACTTACTTTCGTTTTATACCTTTGATCTTTATTGCACACGTTCGACCCTTCCTTTTACATTTCCAGCCTTTTAACTTTACATTTTGAAGTGTTGTCTTGTATTATATTTTCAACAAACTTTCCTTTTTGAGTATTGTAGAAGTATTCATTGCTTTAAAATTTAACTTATATCAACTGTTAGCACATGTCCTAGGATCAATTTGATCGATCCTGTAAGTCACCAAAGTCAGATTTGGAAGATCAGCGGTTGTTTACCAATTTTCACGGTAAACAAATTGGCACGCTCAGTGGGACAGTGCTAACTGTATAAAGATTTTTTCTAAATTTTGAAAATCATCATTCATCAATCTCTTTCTCCTTAAAAAGCTTTGTTGCATGTTATTAAGAAGTGGTAAGATAGCCAATACAAACGAAGAAAGACCAAGGAGAAAATATACTAGAAAAATGGCGACGAACACTAGTCAGCTAAACAATCCAAATCCTCAAGTGAGTGGTTCTAATCCACAACCAAGTAATCCGGATGCCCAGCCTAGTAACACAAACCCTCAAAATGTGTCTAGGAATGATGTGGTACCACCCCCAGTTCCTTCGACAGGAGAGCCAATCCCACCTCCTGTTATGTCCGACCCATCAATGACAGGACCTGGGTCGACATATATAAGGGCTTACACTCAACCTGCTTTGGAGTACATAAAATAGTTTCTGAAGAAACTAGTTATATGACAGGACCAGGGTCGACATATATGACAGGACCAGGGTCGACATAAAATTGTTTCTAAAGAAACTATTTATAAAGCGCTTTGGGAACACTAAAGGGCTCACTAATCATCATTAAGGAGCTAAGGCTAGTGGGACACGTGTCCTCCCAGAAGCCAAAGTAGGGGCGGTGACAGTTGCCACCTATATCCACGATCTCCTAGACTTTAGGGGAGGTTATGGTGATTTGCGGCTTGATGTGATTTACGAGAGGACGTTTCAGTCAAAATCATAATAGGCTGTGATGTCATAAATTTGATTGAAAAGAAACTGAATAGTTTCTTGGAACGTGGGTCAGTCAGTTTTGATGAACACCTATGCATGGTCGAAAGATGGCGTCGAACGGACACTATCAAAAAATGCCCTTTTCTTCAGCACTGTCCAAAATGAAATTTTTGGGGGGCAATTTGTTAGCTCGTAAATTCGACGCCCATATGAAGTTGGAAGTGTTGAGGAGAATATTAAGCTCTTGAAGAAGGTTAGAAAAGCTTTCGACAGGATTCGTGTGATAGGTTTGAGTCGAAGGTACTCATAAGAGAAAAAGGAGATCTTTTGGGACTTAGAAAATATTTCTAAGAGTTGAAGGGGGATCTTCGACCGAGAATGTTGATGATGTCCGACGTTGGGATTTCAAATTCAAATAAAGGAGGGAGTAGTTACTTTGGCTCGCGCTTGAGTAAAGACAGGTGGCGTGTGTCCAAGCAATGGAAGCATGCAATATGACACTTATCATGGGTTGATTATTTGAGGCAGTTTATAGCAGTTAGTTTAAGTACTATAAATAAGGGTCCTAGCAATAGGATTAGGGGTGTTGTGTTCACTTTGTACAAGTAACTCTAAATTTACTCAAAAGTATCCGCGTGTTGAGAAAAGAGTATTGTGAGAATGTACGTGATGTAGACACCAGTTATCCTTTAATGCAATTTACTTTGATTGTTACTTTAATTGTTATCTTTTATTTGAAGCCAGTTACATTTATGCACTTGCTTTCGTTTTATACCTTTGATATTTATTGCACACGTTTGACCCTTCCTTTTACATTTCCAGCCTTTTAACTTTACATTTTGAAGTGTTGTCTTGTATTATATTTTCAACAAATTTTCCTTTTTGAGTATTGTCGAAGTATTCATTGCTTTAGAATTTAACTTAGATAAACTGTTATCACATGTCCTAGGATCAATCTGATCGATCCTGTAAGTCACCAAAGTCAGATTTGGAAGATCAGCGGTTGTTTACCAATTTTCACGGTAAACAAATTGCCACGCCCAGTGGGACAGTGCTAACTGTATAAAGATTTTTTCTAAATTTTGAAAATCGTCATTCATCAATCTCTTTCTCCTTAAAAAGCTTCGTTGCATGTTATTAAGAAGTGGTAAGGTAGCCAGTACAAACGAAGAAAGACCAAGGAGAAAATATACTAGAAAAATGGAGACGAACACTAGTCAGCCAAACAATCCAAATCCTCAAGGGAGTGGTTCGAATCCACAGCCAAGTAATCCGAATGCCCAGCCTAGTAACACAAACCCTCAAAATGTGTCTAGGAATGATGTGGTACCACCCCCAGTTCCTTCGACAGGAGAGCCAATCCCACCTCCTGTTATGTCCGACATATCAATGACAGGACCAGGGTCGACATATATAAGGGCTTACACTCAACCTGCTTTGGAGTACATAAAATAGTTTCTAAAGAAACTATTTATATGACAGGACCAGGGTCGACATATATGACAGGACCAAGGTCGACATAAAATAGTTTCTGAAGAAAATATTTATAAAGCACTATGGGAACACTAAAGGGCTCACTAATCATCATTAAGGAGCTAAGGCTAGTGGGACACGTGTCCTCCCAGTAGCCAAAGTAGGGGCGGTGACAATTGCCACCTATATCCACTATCTACTAGACTTTAGGGGAGGTTATGGTTATTTGCGGCTTGATGTGATTTACGAGGGGACGTTTCAGTCATAATCATAATAGGCTGTGATGTCATAAATTTGATTGAAAAGAAACTGAATAATTTCTTGGAACGTGGGTCAGTCAGTTTTGATGAACACCTATGCATGGTCGAAAGATGGCGTCGAACGGACACTATCAAAAAATGCCCTTTTCTTCAGCACTGTCCAAAATGAAATTTTTGGGGGGCAATTTGTTAGCTCGTAAATTCGACGCCCATATGAAGTTGGAAGTGTTGAGGAGAATATTAAGCTCTTGAAGAAGGTTAGAAAAGCTTTCGACAGGATTCGTGTGATAGGTTTGAGTCGAAGGTACTCATAAGAGAAAAAGGAGATCTTTTGGGACTTAGAAAATATTTCTAAGAGTTGAAGGGGGATCTTCGACCGAGAATGTTGATGATGTCCGACGTTGGGATTTCAAATTCAAATAAAGGAGGGAGTAGTTACTTTGGTTCGCGCTTGAGTAAAGACAGGTGGCGTGTGTCCAAGCAATGGAAGCATGCAATATGACACTTATCATGGGTTGATTATTTGAGGTAGTTTATAGCAGTTAGTTTAAGTACTATAAATAAGGGTCCTAGCAATAAGATTAGGGGTGTTGTGTTCACTTTGTAAAACTAACTCTAAATTTACTCAAAAGTATCCGCGTGTTGAGAAAAGAGTATTGTGAGAATGTACGTGATGTAAACACCAGTTATCCTTCAATGCAATTTACTTTGATCGTTACTTTTATTGTTATCTTTTATTTGAAGCCAGTTACGTTTCTGCACTTACTTTCGTTTTATACCTTTGATCTTTATTGCACACGTTCGACCCTTCCTTTTACATTTCCAGCCTTTTAACTTTACATTTTGAAGTGTTGTCTTGTATTATATTTTCAACAAACTTTCCTTTTTGAGTATTGTAGAAGTATTCATTGCTTTAGAATTTAACTTAGATCAACTGTTAGCACATGTCCTAGGATCAATCTGATCGATCCTGTAAGTCACCAAAGTCAGATTTGGAAGATCAGCGGTTGTTTACCAATTTTCACGGTATACAAATTGGCACGCTCAGTGGGACAGTGCTAACTGTATAAAGATTTTTTCTAAATTTTTAAAATCGTCATTCATCAATCTTTTTCTCCTTAAAAAGCTTCGTTGCATGTTATTAAGAAGTGGTAAGATAGCCAATACAAACGAAGAAAGACCAAGGAGAAAATATACTAGAAAAATGGCGACGAACACTAGTCAGCCAAACAATCCAAATCCTCAAGTGAGTGGTTCTAATCCACAACCAAGTAATCCGGATGCCCAGCCTAGTAACACAAACCCTCAAAATGTGTCTAGGAATGATGTGGTACCACCCCCAGTTCCTTCGACAGGAGAGCCAATCCCACCTCCTGTTATGTTCGACCCATCAATGACAGGACCTGGGTCGACATATATAAGGGCTTACACTCAACCTGCTTTGGAGTACATAAAATAGTTTCTGAAGAAACTAGTTATATGACAGGACCAGGGTCGACATATATGACAGGACCAGGGTCGACATAAAATTGTTTCTAAAGAAACTATTTATAAAGCGCTTTGGGAACACTAAAGGGCTCACTAATCATCATTAAGGAGCTAAGGCTAGTGGGACACGTGTCCTCCCAGAAGCCAAAGTAGGGGCGGTGACAGTTGCCACCTATATCCACGATCTCCTAGACTTTAGGGGAGGTTATGGTGATTTGCGGCTTGATGTGATTTACGAGAGGACGTTTCAGTCAAAATCATAATAGGCTGTGATGTCATAAATTTGATTGAAAAGAAACTGAATATTTTCTTGGAACGTGGGTCAGTCAGTTTTGATGAACACCTATGCATGGTCGAAAGATGGCGTCGAACGGATACTATCAAAAAATGCCCTTTTCTTCAGCACTGTCCAAAATGAAATTTTTGGGGGGAAATTTGTTAGCTCGTAAATTCGACGCCCATATGAAGTTGGAAGTGTTGAGGAGAATATTAAGCTCTTGAAGAAGGTTAGAAACGCTTTCGACAGGATTCGTGTGATAGGTTTGAGTCGAAGGTACTCAGAAGAGAAAAAGGAGATCTTTTGGGACTTAGAAAATATTTCTAAGAGTTGAAGGGGGATCTTTGACCGAGAATGTTGATGATGTCCGACGTTGGGATTTCAAATTCAAATAAAGGAGGGAGTAGTTACTTTGGTTCGCGCTTGAGTAAAGACAGGTGGCGTGTGTCCAAGCAATGGAAGCATGCAATATGACACTTGTCATGGGTTGATTATTTCAGGCAGTTTATAGCAGTTAGTTTTAGTACTATAAATAAGGGTCCTAGCAATAGGATTAGGGGTGTTGTGTTCACTTTGTACAAGTAACTCTAAATTTACTCAAAAGTATCCGCGTGTTGAGAAAAGAGTATTGTGAGAATGTACGTGATGTAGACACCAGTTATCCTTTAATGCAATTTACTTTGATTGTTACTTTAATTGTTATCTTTTATTTGAAGCCAGTTACATTTATGCACTTGCTTTCGTTTTATACCTTTGATCTTTATTGCACACGTTTGACCCTTCCTTTTACATTTCCAGCCTTTTAACTTTACATTTTGAAGTGTTGTCTTGTATTATATTTTCAACAAATTTTCCTTTTTGAGTATTGTCGAAGTATTCATTGCTTTAGAATTTAACTTAGATAAACTGTTATCACATGTCCTAGGATCAATCTGATCGATCCTGTAAGTCACCAAAGTCAGATTTGGAAGATCAGCGGTTGGTTTCCAATTTTCACGGTAAACAAATTGCCACGCCCAGTGGGACAGTGCTAACTGTATAAAGATTTTTTCTAAATTTTGAAAATCGTCATTCATCAATCTCTTTCTCCTTAAAAAGCTTCATTGCATGTTATTAAGAAGTGGTAAGGTAGCCAGTACAAACGAAGAAAGACCAAGGAGAAAATATACTAGAAAAATGGAGACGAACACTAGTCAGCCAAATAATCCAAATCCTCAAGGGAGTGGTTCTAATCCACAGCCAAGTAATCCGAATGCCCAGCCTAGTAACACAAACCCTAAAAATGTGTATAGGAATGATGTGGTATCACCCCCATTTCCTTCGACAGGAGAGCCAATCCCACCTCCTGTTATGTCCGACCCATCAATGATAGGACCAGGGTCGACATATATAAGGGCTTACACTCAACCTGTTTTGGAGTACATAGGCCCATAAGCATCTAATCCCCAAACTTCACCATGAGGAACTTCGACATTTAGGCATCTTCCCCCTCTAGGATTTTCAAAACCCTTACCAAGGAATCCACCTTATGGAATGCCAACGTCAATAATGCAAGGCCTCCAAAATGCCCCTCAGTATTCTCAGACAATGTAATGTCTTCGCCATGACAAGGGTCGGGATATGGGATAAATGTGGGTCGAAACATCCAAAGTGTAGGTATAGGATATTCCACTCAAGGTCCTAGTCTAACAAACACGTCTATAGTATGTTTAAGACAACAAATGGATGAGAGTAATCTACAAATGGTACAAACTTTGTCTCAAACTATGGGGGAAATTTTCCAGCCTTTGATTCGGGACACTACCCAGACCAACCAACAACTAACGGTGCAATTGGCACGCATAGCAGAATTTATGGGGGTGCCGGCCCCTGTACGAGGTGCGACTGTGGTGTAGAATATCCCACGGCGGAACCTAGAGACTATGCCTAAGGCCAACCTGGAACCCCCTAGAGTCGAACTCCCCAGAGTCGGACCACCTAGGAACCAAGGGCCAATTCCAGAAGAAGGGGAACAAGGGGTAGTGATAGTGAATAGAAACCAAGATGCTGATCAGGTTGTACAACAGGTTCGACGTAACAACATAGTAGCGGATAACAACCTAGCAGCCATGGTCGAAAGAGTAATGGCTCTAAATGGGGTGAATTTTGGCTTCACTTGGCCAAACTATACCTCACCCATAGTAGATTATATCCTGCAATCAGAACCACCTCCTAGGACGAAGGTCCCAAAGTTTACCAAGTTCTCAGGAGATACAACTGAATCTATTATCGAACACATAGCCCGGTATATGATCGAGGCTGGAGAGATCGCAAATGACGAAAGACTTAGGGTGAAATATTTCCCAAGTTCTCTCACCAAAAACGCTTTTACTTGGTTTACAACCATACCTCATAACTCAATCTATAATTGGACCTAGTCAGAGCGCTTGTTCCATGAACAATTCTATATGGGGCAAACTAAGATTAGTTTGAAGGAGTTGGCCAGCATAAAGCGAAAGTTTACTGAACCAATAGATGATTACCTAAACAGGTTCTGATTACTTAAGGCTAGGTGTTTTACTCAAGTGCCAGAGCATGAACTGGTCGAAATGGCCGCTGGTGGCCTTGATTACTCTATTAGAAAGAAATTGGATACCCAGTATCTGAGAGACATGGCCCAACTGGCTGATAGGGTTCGACAGTTAGAACGTCTGAAAGACGAAAAGGCTAAGTTCAATAAGGGCAAAAAGGTAGCTTATGTTGAACATAATGATGATGTCAAAGGGTTGTACGACGAACCATTATACATTGACGAGGGTGAGGTAGACATTGCTGAGTTAAAGCAAGGTCCGCCATATGCTTGTAAAATGTTAGCTCCTTCGATTGGAAAAAATCCTGTCGAATCTGAAAAGAATGATAAGTTTCCCAAGAAAACATATACTTTCGATATCACCAAGTGTGACAAAATTTTTGATTTGTTAGTAAAAGATGGGCAGATGATAGTGCCTCCTGGCGCTAAAATGCCGCCTTTAGAACAAAGGAAAAAGAGAGGATTTTGTAAGTACCATAATTTTTTGGGCGATAAAACTTCCCAATGTTTTCTTTTCAAGGATCTGGTGCAGAATGCTATTTAGGAGGGCAGGCTGGAGTTCGGAGAAAAGAGCAAAGGTCAGATGAAAGTTGACTATGACCCATTACAAACAGCAGATGCTCATTATGTTAAGCCAGATATACATATGGTTGCAGTTGCTGATGACTTCGACCGTTTAGTCAATATGGTGGAAATTACTGAAGATTTCGCCAACAAAGCTGTGTTAGCCAAGGTCACTGAAGACTTTGATAGTTATGCTATGGAGAAACTCATGAGAGAGGTCGGTGATAGCTTCGATGATGCCACTGAGGGTTTAAATGATGGGATCGATGAGGGTTCCAACATGATGCTGGTTACTAAAGAGACTGCTGAGAGTTTCGTTAAGATGGATAAGGCAGCTGAGGGCCTTGATGTGGACTTCTGCAATCTGGACCTTAGTGCTGATGTCGACATGGATATCAATATGGTCGAAATTACGCAACATCAGACCGTGGAGGTGGATGAAGCAAGCTGCCAAGAAGAGCGTAACAAAGTGGCGTACCCAAAACAGGATGAAACTATCATTGAATTCCTTCACCGCTACTAAAAGAAGGGATCAGGCGTTATGTTATGCCCCAGATGCAGTGCAATCTTCGATCAAAAGGCTGCTCACAATCTTGAGGGGATTAGGAAGGCTAGAGAAAGAAGGGAGCAGAGATCATCTCATGGTCAAAGGGGTTTCGATCCTAGAAGGTCCTCTTCAAAACAATTGGGAGGAAAAACACAGTTCCCAGGGGCCAGACCCAGTACCTTCAAACCAACAAGCAATGCACCAATAGGGAGCTGGATGAAACCTGTCGAAGGAAAGGGAAAAGGTTAGAAAAAGTGGTAGAAGTTTGATGTGGGCAGAGGCTCTTCAATAGAGTATCGAAAGGAGTTTTAGACCTCTAACAAATCGGCATATGTTTCTGAAAACTATAAGGGAAAGAACCCGATGTCGCGATCTCAATGGAGGAGAGAGCAACGTCGAAGGAAGGCTCTCAGGGAGGCCCAGTCGAAGGATCAAGGAGAATCCAGTACTAATATCCCTACTGACAATAATGGAGGGAATCCAATGAGGGCTGATGAAAAAATACCTGTAGGACGAAAACTGTTTGCCCCTCAAGAGGATAAACCTGAGAGGACTGTCGAAGAGGATGACGAGATGACAGACAACTTCGACTCTGAATCTGATGCTTCTCTTGATATCATAGTCAATGTGGTATCTGTAATGCCCAGAGAGTTCGACTAGCTCACAGAAGTCAAAGATTTATATGCCTGCACTGAGGCAGAGATGGCAGCACATAAGCCGGTATGCTACTATATTATGAACAATGGGTGTGTCGAAGAGCAGAACGCTTTTTTCGAGCGACCCACAAAGGAAATAAGGAGTCACCTAAAGCCCCTCTACATTACTGGCAAGGTGGAGAACGTGCCAATAAATAAAATATTGGTCGATTGTGGCACAATAGTGAACTTGATGCCACACTTCTTACTGAGCAAGATTGGCAAGTACGATATTGACACTAAGCCACATAACATGGTTCTTTCGAATTACGAAGGAAAAGTTAGCTCTACTCTGGGGGTGATACAAGTCGACTTAATAGTTGGAAAAATCACTAGGCCTACTGTCTTCATGGTAGTAGAAACAAAGGCCAACTACAATCTACTCTTAGGACGAGAGTGGATACATGGCATTGGTGCAGTGCCATCTTCGATGCATCAACGCATCACCATCTGGAGACCAGACGGTATAGTCGAAAACATTGAGGCTGACCAGGGGTATTTTAAAGCACCAATCAATCATGTAGACAGACGCCAGTTCGACAAACATTTGGCTCACATTGCCCCCTGTGGTCCAGCAGATTTTGAGTTTGTCCTAGATGACGAGACATTCTGCTCATTGTACTTACATCCCGTCGAGGGTTTTCGTTGGGATAAGGAGGTACCAGGGGAAAGAATTTTGTACCTTGGCGAGCCTGGAGTAGACCCCACAGGGTGGGGGAGTGAATTCAGTGATAATGACTGAGTTCGAAGTATTGAGAAGAATTTCGGCCTACGTGGCCGTAACCAAACTGCAAGCGGCTTTGGAGGCTGCTAACGAATATATGGTTGTTGAAGCCAATCCTGAATTCCACCAAGAAGGTCCTGGTAAGGACTTCGACCCAGAGCCACCTGATAAGGTTCAGGATGTAGAACGAGGACAGAGACTTGACGCTATTTGTGACGATGAGCCTTTGGGATTTGAAAAAGATCCGCTAGAAAACAATGTTAAGATGCTAGCGCAAGATCCGTTAGAGGAAATCGACCTAGGCGAAGGGGCAACCAGAAGGCCAACATATGTTAGTGCCAAGCTTGACCCACAAATTAAGGTCGAAATTACCCAGTTGTTGCAGGAGTTTAAAGACAGTTTGGCCTGAGACAACGATGAAATGCCCGGTTTGAGTAGAGAGTTGGTCGAACACAGGTTACCGATCAAGCCTGGGAAGAAGCCAGTCAAACAGAATCCAAGACGATTTGCCCCAGAGGTTCTCTCGAAGATAAAGGAGGAAGTTGAAAGACTCCTTCGATGCAAATTTATCCGAACTGCCAGGTATGTCGAATGGTTAGCTAACATTGTATCTGTTATTAAAAAGAATGGTTCCTTACGAGTGTGCATAGACTTTAGAGATTTAAATGCTGCAACTCCTAAGGATGAGTATTCCATGCATGTGGCAGAAATGCTAATCGATTCCGCCGCAGGACATGAGTATCTTAGTATGCTAGATGGTACTCTGGCTATAACCAAATATTCATTGCTGAAGATGATGGCCCCAAAACAGCCTTTCGTTGCCTTGGAACCTTGGGCACCTACGAGTGGGTGGTGATGCCTTTCGGCCTTAAAAATGTTGGGGCAACATATCAGCGAGCAACAAACACTATCTTCCATGATTATATAGAGACTTTCATGCAAATATATATCGATGATATCGTGGTTAAGTCTGTTTCAGGGAAGAGTCACTTAGACCATCTTCGACACTCCTTTGAAAGGATGAGAATGCATGGTCTGGAAATGAATCCTCTTAAATGTGCGTTTTGTGTGCAGGCGGGGGATTTTCTAGGCTTTGTGGTCCATAAAAAGGGGATCGAGATCAACCAGAATAAGACCAAGCCCATCATGGAAGCGAAAGCGCCATCAACGAAAAAGGAGGTGCAGTCGCTGCTGGGCAAGATCAATTTCTTGAGGAGATTCATATCTAACCTAAGCGGAAAAACGCAAGCCTTTTCACCATTGCTTCGATTCAATAAGGATGGATTTGAATGGGGGCAGGAGCAGCAGGGGGCTGTCACTCCCTGGATTTTCATCCTGGTACAAACGCGAAAGTGGCGCGGAAGAAAGAAAGAGAGTCGCCAGCCAGGAATTTTTATCCCAAAGAAAGGGAAAGGTAATGCTGCATAAACCCGGGAGGAAGGAAAGAACAAGGTCTCGCGAACTAAAGAGAAAGGGTAAGGGAGTCGGTTACGTGAAGGGAAGGTTATCGCACCCCTTCACGTCTGTCGTACTCGACGGGATCCAAGCTTGCTTGTTTCAATCAAAGGGTGTAAGGAACTGGAAATCAACTACTAACTGGAGAACTGGAAATGAAAAGATAGAAAGGAGAAAGAGGGGGAAGGAAAGAAGTGACTCGATAGGACATTATCGTTGTCCTAGGCCTACGTATTCCCTCAGTGCATTGGGAAAGTCAGAGTCAACGTAGTTCGACGGACTACAGGGAAAGGTTGCTCGTCGATATATCGTATCTCGTACCTACGTATCTTCAATCAGACGAGAAAGAAGAATCAGAGCAAACGTAGTTCGGCTCAACAAGGGTTGCTTTGTTTGTGTTTTTTAATGGAAACGTCAGAGTGCGCGTCCCAGCAGTTAGGTGTTGCAGCTCGCTGTATGGAGACTTAGGCGTTACCTGTTTGCGGTAGAACGGACATGACGAGTCCTTAAGGAATAGAATGAAGGAGATGAGAAGATAATTTTTTTGTTTTTGTATTTTAGAAAGAAGTATTTTGATTATTGGTGTGTATAACGCATATTGCATTTAAGTCTTTCACGTAGGATCGAATACCTCGCATATCGACCCAAGACGGGACGTATGCTAAACATTCTAAGAAAGTGAGAGAAGACCCTTCACTATCTTATTCTCACATGAAAGGCTCAAATGCAATATATGTTATTCCTTTATTAAGTGTTTTTGCCTTTGTTTTGAGATGAGGAGAAGAGAGACTCAAAGGTTAAGAAAGGTAAAAGTCTAAAGGGAGACTAATAATCCTAAGAGTTATTATGCTTGGATGTTCCTAATGGTTAAGTGTGGTTTAGAAACCTAAGTCTAAAAGGAAAGAGAAGAAGGGTGAGTTCTAACTTACTTCAAAGATTGAAGTTAAATTAAGAATTCAAAAGGGATGAAAGAAGTCGTACAAAGAAAGCATTGAAATGCTTTGCACACACAAAAGAGAAAGCATTAAAAAGATGAGGGAAGAAAGTATGTGTGGAAGCATATACACACACTCAACTTACCATTATCCCCTACAAGCAAAGGTTAGCTAAACAATTGAATATGAAAGCATAAGTAAAAGAAGGAAGACAATTAAACATCAAACTACTTATGAAATGAACTTATGAATAAAACAAAGCCTAAACCTAAAAGGAAAGGACTCTAAGTGTTCAAGGACTTCTAAAGCCAGTAGCTATGTCTAAAGGTATTCACCTAAGGCTAAGGTACCTAATGAGATCAAACTATGTCAAGAAAGGTGCCAAAGATTCACACAAATTCAAGTTATGAATTAAAGATGAAATATGAATGTGTATGGCATACAAACATGAATGAATGCATGAAGAAATGTCAAACCCAGAAGTGAATGACATATTACAATGCATATGAATGTAGATGAATGAACACACAAAGCATGAGTTAAATGATTCAAGAAGATAAAGCAAGTAGAAGCAAACCATGTTCAAGTTCAAGTAAGAAAAGAAGAAACTTGTAACACAAGTCAAAGTTGAAAAGAACAAGAAAATAAATGCAAATGGATGCAAGTCAGAATTAAACATCATATTTGGATGTCCTATAATGCCTATGAATGAGCATACAAGTTATGAGAATGGATGTTCAAGTAGAAGAAGTTAGATGAAGAAGAAGTAAGAAGAAAAGAAACAAGTTTCATATAAGGAAAGAAGTAACTTGGAACACAAGTCTAGGTTGAAAATCAAAGATGAATGATTATGGATTATAGGTCAGTACCAAATGACATTTAAGATGCAATTAGAATGCAAAAATTAATCATATAACATGCATGTGTGAGTCACCTTGAAACTAGTTAAGAAAGAAAGATGAATTGTATCAAACATGAACAAGTATACATGTTTGAGATGAATGATCATTTGAATGCATGAAATGATTATGGGTTAGTAGCATACCAAAGATGTGATGCCATTAGAATGCATGAATGATGTCACAAAGATGCACACAAAACAAGTTGAGACATGTTAAAGAAGATGCACTCAAACTAGTTCAAAGTAGTTCACATAAGCAACAAACATTTATGAACCAAAATAAAATGACAAATTACCTATAATCTAACATGGATGGCCTATAAAATGATCACAAAAGTCCTAATGCAATGGCACAAGTGCCTCCTAATCAAACAAGATTGAAAAGTTAAGAGAACATTCACAAATGTGACCTATAATAATCAAGCAATGCAAAAATAGAAGAAGGTTTGGAAAAAACATTAAATTAGGTCACAAAGTACCTAAGTCCGAACCAAATCACATGTCAAAAGCTCACACCAGAATTCAAAAGGAAGCTAGTTCAAACAAGTTCACAAATCCACATTGAACCAAAGAAAAGGAATTCCCAAGAATGATCATCAAAATGCATGATAAAATGACTTTAAAAATATGAGAAAAATGTTTTTAGATGCTTTAAGATGTCAGTCAAGCATGGCAAAATGTTTGGATGCACAAAGGTTATAGGACTATGCAAAAGAAAAAGGACAATGCACATGTATCATGAAGAAAGTCATTTAAAAAGAAAATAAAAGGAAATTATTAAAATATAAGCAAAAAGTATTAAAATGAGAATTAAAAATCAGGGAAAATTATTAAAATGTGTTATGATGCTAAGTAAATTTTTGTGGAATTTTATCATGAGTTTTGGTATTTTTAATAAAAGGAAATCAAAACTATGTCAAAAATAAAAATTAAAAATGGAAGAAATATGAGGGAGGGGTGCAGAGATAGCAATTATCACGTTGAAAAAATGTTTGGGCTCAAAAGAGTGGGTGTGTGAATAGCAATGACAGTCCAGGTCCAAATACACGCGTGGAGCACAGAGTTATGATGCACTTTAGTAAAAAACACTGACTTCAATCAGAGCCACATGATTAGGTCAATGCACAAAGATCATGAAAGTAATCTAATCTAATGGTTCACATGCAAAGCACATCACAACAATCATGCACGCACACACATAGAAAGAGTCAAAGTCAAATTCTGAGAGAAAATAAACCACGTGAGGGGGAGGGTGTTTCATTAATTCGCTGGCACGTTCTCAAGCGTTGGATCAAAATAACATCAACGTCTATGACTTATTATGAGATTATAACCCTAACTGAATCTCTCACCGGCCGGAGAAGGACCTCCGGTCATCTTCTCCGGCAAAGCACCACCACTTGCAACCTTCAAACTCTCCAGAAATTTACAAACCATACATCATTCGAAAGCTAATGTTATGCACATCATGAATCTAGCATCAGAATTCATATATCTCACTTAAGCAGAGAGAATCGAACGATCAAAGTTTGCCCTAAAAATGGATCTAAGCTTCTAACAAGCCCTATCAACTAGCCAGATCAATCACAGCTTCTATTAAGCTCACAAACAACAACAAAGAGCTTAAAATTAGTAGAATCGAACAAGAAAAGTTGAAGAAGTTCAAACCTGGATTGAAGCTTCTTGATGATTGTTGAGAAAACCAGAGGAGAGGGCTTGTTCTTGAACTTTCAGAAAGCAAAATAAATGCTATTATGCTTTAGATCTTGATGAAAATGAAATGAAACTCAGATCTGAACTGAAACTACACTTGAGGAATTGATCTTGTTCTTGCTTATTCTTGAGCCATGATGAACAATTGATGATGATGATGATGATGATGAAATATGGATGAACTCGTGCAAAGAGAGACAGAATTCAGAGAGAGTTTTCAAATAGTAATTTGTGAAATGTGAGAAAATGAAATGTTTCTTTCAAAGTTAGTTAGGGAGTGGCTTATATATGTGTGATTAACTTGTTAACCATTGTAGTTATCAGTTAGAAGCTGAGTTAGGTTAACTGTGGTGGTATGAAGCAATGGAGGGTGAGCTGAGTAATTTGAATAGTGAGAGAGAGGCATCGTGTGTTGTGTTGTTGTTGATGAATGATGAGAAAAAAGAGATGATGATGGTGATGTTATGATGTTGTGCAGTGTGAAACTTATTAAACAAGTTTCTCATTCCCTCTTTTGTATATGGTGTAGTATGACATGTATGGCATGTGTAAGAAGTGTTGGTCCAAATGAAGCAAAAGGTGACTGGTGTGAAGTGTTTGATGTATGCGTGCAAACAAAATGAACAACAACAGCAATGCCATAACATTCTTATCTTGGCCACCATGACATCAATGAGAATGTGGAAGTTTGTAGATGAAATTCTCTATGTGTGATACATGAAATGAGATGATTTTGGTGGCTAAGGATCAAGAACATGTAAGGGAACAAGTTTGATGTTGGAATTAAATTGAATGGAGGCTTGGAAAGTGATAGAAAATGACTTGAAACACAAGGATCCAAATTTGCATCATGGGCGAGGCAGGTTGTGACATGCATGGCAACATGGCCTATGGATATTTCAGAGTGAGACCACCATGTTTGAGCTCTCATATGACCTCCATAACTTGTTCAAATGAGAAAATGCCCAACATCAAAGTTAAAGAGGACATGGAGATGAATGACTTTGATGTCCAACAATTTTTCATTTGAAGCCTTCTTGATGGAGAAAACCAGCTTGACATTTGGCACACCAAGTGTTTGATGAAATTATGGCCTGGAGGCCTGAATCTGCCTTGCCATGACTTGAGATTTGCCTTGATTTTGTCAAACTTTGATTGATCATAACTCTCTCAATTTTGATCCAATGGAAGAGTTCTTGGTATGGATTTGAAGCTTAGAATGTGATATTTGATTGGATCAACTTGGGACTGAAGTTTGAAGCATTTATCATGAAGAAATAATGCTTTGAAGATGGGTGCAAAATGGTCCAAACTTGCCAATTTTGGAAACCCTAAATTTCTAAAAATGGAAACTTTGTACATTTCTTGATTTTTGATGATTCCTCCATCATTTCTTGATCAAATCTTGTCCAATGAACATATGGGGCTTGAATTTCATGAATTGGACCTAAAAAAGTCAGGAGTTGACTTTTTCCTTTGCACAGTTGACTTATTCCCCAATTTGTTGATTCTCAAGCAACTGACCAATTGAACCTCTTCTGAAATGAACTAATGGGCAATCTTCCATCCTTAGATACTTGACATCAAGTAGAAAAAATTGAGATCAAGTTTGAACCAAAATTTCATTAGGAGACTGCTTGAATCACAAACCCTAATTTGGACTACTTTTGCTAAGAGATGATGAACTGTCCAACTTCTTGATGAATTCTCTTCTTCCAATGACTTGTGGGATCAATTGAGATCATATGAGACATAAGAGACTCTTGAGGCTTGCTTGAAAACCATAGGCTTTATCTCTCCTGCTTTGAATAGTCAATGCTCTGAAATCAACTGATCACATGCCCTTTGCAACTTGTATGAGATATGAGATGAAATGAGATATAGATGCAATGCAATGAAACATAAGCTAGGCAACAACAAGAGGGAAAATTTTGGGGTGTTACAGCTGCCCCTATTCAATCATCTGTTAACCTGAGAAGGATGAAAGCAACGGCTTTTCAGACAATCAAGGTGAATTGGGATTGAATACCAAAACAACCAAAAAATTTGCACGCTGAATGAAGAAGAAAAGGGATATAAACCCTTCTGGAAGTATCAGCGAATAACTGCATAGATTGATATGACGTGTATCGAAATAGGGATACAGACGATTATCAAGGACCATACGGATGAGTATGAAAAGAAAACACGGACAGGTGTCAAAGGTCAATACGGACGAGTATTGAAATAAGAGCTCAAACACGGACGAGTGCTGAAAGGACACGGACGGGTGTCAAAGGTCAACGATGCGGAAGAGCAACGGACTATCATCAGAGAACACGACGAGTGACCAGGTCGACGATACGAACGAGTATCGGACGATGATTAATAAGGGAACACACACAAGTGTTCGGGTCAACGATACCGACGAGCATCGGACAATCATCAGAGGAACACGACGAGTGACCAAGTCGACGATACGAACGAGTATCGAACGATGATTAATAAGGGAACACACACAAGTGTTCGGGTCAACGATACGGACGAGCATCGGACAATCATCAGAGGAACACGACGAGTGACCAAGTCGACGATACGAACGAGTATCGGACGATGATTAAGAAAATACGGACGAGCATCTCAAAGGTCAATACGGACGAGTATTGGGTTAAAAGTTCAAACATGAACGGGTGTTGAAAAGGGTCAATACGAACGGGTATTGAAAATAAAGGACTCAAACACGGACGGGTGCTGAAAGAACACCGACGGGTGTCTCCAAGGCAATACGGATGGGTATTGAAAAATGAAAGTTTGTAAAGTGATCTCACTGGGGATTAAGATTCTAAAAAGAACATGGACGAGTGCCTAAGAGGTCAATACGGACGGGTATTAAGAATAAGGGGTTTAAGCACGGACGAGTGTTCAAAGGACATGGACGGATATCCAAGGTCAATACGGATGGGTACTGAATTAACCTTGTATGATCAAGTGTTATAGTAAACTTTGCTGGGGTTGTACCACAATGTTTTGCCTGTGAATTACTCTGGCTTGCAGGTATACGGTTGAACCTGGCTTATGTTTCTTATGCGTATATTTGAGTTTTGTCGTAATGCTCCATATCAATGGAATGCTACGCTTTAGAAAATACTATGCAAACTATATGCACATGCAAAAGAGACTCCAGGGGGAAAGATCATTGTTCGATCCTTCAATTGCTCTGTGGGGATTAACCCTCCCGTCGGGGATAACGCTTGCCACAAATTGCCAAAAATAAATTGGCTTGCAGATGCGCTGAAGTGTGATGATCCTGTTGAAGAAGTTTCCACTGGAATAACTCTGCCCTACAGAGAGATTATTCTGCTCATGGAACTTCGCTGGGGCTGAGAACTTTCTGAATGACGTTCTGCTGAGGAAAAAAGAGTCATTAAAACTCTGCTTGGGGATCTATCAAACCCAAGATCCTTTGTTAGAGATAATCAGCCTTCTGACTCAAGCTGGGGAATCAGCCACTATTATCGACACAGAAAAGCTTGTAGCTGCTGGAAGTACTGAATGGGAGAATCGACTTAATAAGATACAATGATACCCAGTGGAAGTTAACTTGTCGATATTGAATCGTCGTGAGCGACCGTCCGCCGAATGATGGACTCAATCAGTAAAAGTTGTGACAAAAGGGTGACATGGGTACATGTTGCCTTAGGGGTGAGTGATCACTTGTCTGGAAGAAACGGTCCATGCTCTCGTGTTTTTGAAACCGCTTTAATCTTGCCTTTGAGCCTAATACGAGGCTGCTACCTGCAAGCAAAAGATATGCACATATGCCCCGTGCTGGATATGACTTCTGCAACTGAGAAAATTCAACTCTGAACCATCACTTGTTATGGATAGCACCCAACAATGCTTAGTGCTGAAGATGACTTCATGTTAGGCTTCTGAATGTAAACCTGCAACAAAAGAAATGCACACATATGTCCCGGAGACTGCATGGTTTGATTCCACCGTCCGGGGTTAATCAACATTCAAAGCAATTTTAAATGTTTTCCCTGCGCATGTTATTATAAAGCCTCAATGTTTTCAACAATGCAATGTTTTTTATCAAAAATTCGGACGTTTTTTGCAAACAAAATAGTAAAATGAAAACAAATACGAACCTTTTTGACTGAATAACCAACTTTATTGATTGAAATGCCCAGAATAGGCAAGTACATCAGGAAGTGATCCCTGGAAAGAGGTGATCACTGAAAATTGAGAAAAGAAACTATCCTAATGGCAACGTGAAAACGACATTTCACTGAGTTTCAATTCTGCTATGACCGATATGTCTTCAAGACTTTCTGATTATCTTCACTTTCTGAAGAGGATGATTGGACTAATTCCCATCCTTTGGAGATTGCCAGTTTGAGTGAAACGATGAGGTAGTGCAGATGACTCAAATCGCAGTCTTTGCTTTCTTGCCTGAGTTGTCCTTGCGGATTTTCAACTCACCCGGTGTACAATTTTTTTCATTTATATCCCTAATTTTTGCCCGAACCTTTTTATTCTATTTTTATGGTTCGCTGGGATGCCCTTTTTTGCCTGGACCTTTCTTTTTTCATCCAGCGGGTCTATTTATGCGAAGTATTTTTTGACTGCGTCTGAGTTGACAGGGGATGGAAAATCTTCACCATCCATGGTTGTAAGCATTAAGACTCTGCCAGAGAAAACCTTTTTAACCACATATGGACCTTCATAGTTCGGTGTCCATTTTCCTCTGTGATCTGTGTTTGGAGGATGGATCTTTTTATGTACCAATTCACCAACTTGATACTCCCGGGGTCGCACTTTCTGATCAAATGCCCGCTTCATCCTTCTCTGATACAATTGACCATGGCAAATAGCTGCTAACCTCTTTTCCTCAACCAAACTCAGCTCATTGAATCGGGTGCGAACCCATTCAGCTTCGTCTAATTTGACATCCATCATGACTCTGAGGGATGGAATCTCAACTTCAACCGGTAGGACTGCCTCCATACCGTACACAAGTGAGAATGGTGTTGCCCCAGTAGACGTGCGTACTGACGTTCGGTATCCATGCAAGGCGAACGATAGCATCTCATGCCAATATTTATATGTGACAACCATTTTCTGCACAATCTTCTTAATATTCTTATTGGCCGCCTCAACAGCGCCATTCATCTTTGGACGGTACAGCGAAGAATTGTGATGCTCAATTTTGAAGTCCCGACATAATTCTGCCATCATTTTGTTGTTAAGATTAGAACCATTATCAGTAATGATTCTTTCGGGCACTCCATAGCGACAAATGATATCTCTTTAAAAAAATCTGGCTACCACCTGCTTGGTGACATTAGCATAAGATGCTGCTTCCACCCATTTGGTAAAGTAATCAATAGCGACCAAGATGAAGTGATGGCCGTTGAAAGCAGTTGGCTCAATCTTTCCAATCATATCAATGCCCCACATTGCAAAGGGCCAAGGAGAAGACATGACATTCAACGGACTCGGAGGTACATGCACTTTATCCGTATAAATCTGACATTTGTGGCATTTGCAGGCGTATGAACAACAGTCTACATCCATAGTCATCCAGTAGTACCCCGATCTCAACAATTTCTTTGCCATTGCATGTCCTCAGGCATGGGTACCGAAAGAGCCTTCGTGAACTTCTTGCACCAACATGTTTGCTTCGTGTCTACCCACGCATCTGAGCAAAACCATGTCAAAGTTTCGTTTGTACAGCACATCCTCATTCAAGAAGAAACTACCAGCTAACCTCCTCAGAGTCTTTTTATCATTGTTGGATGCTCCAGCCGGATACTCTTGACTCTTCAAGAAGCATTTGATATCATAAACCACGGCTTGTCATCAGACACTGCGTCGACAGTAAACACATGTGCAGGCCTGTCAAGACGAGACACCTCAATTTTGGGCACATGGTTCCACCAATTCACTTGAATCATGGAAGATTATGTTGCCAGAGCGTCAACCATCTGATTCCCATCTCGAGGTATATGGTACAATTTCACTGTTGTAAAGAAAGTCAACAACCTCCTCGCATAGTCTCTGTAAGGAATCACATTTTGTTGATGGGTATGCCAATCTCCATTGATCTGATTGATCACTAAAGCAGAGTCCCCAAATATTTCAAGAGTCTTGATCCTTAAATCAATGGCTTCTTCAATGCCCATAATGCAAGCTTCATATTCTGCTTCATTGTTGGTGACATCAAAAGTTAATCTGGCAGTGAAAGGTATATGGGACCCTTTCGGAGTGATAAGAACTTCCCCAACGCCACTTCCATTCATGTTAATGGCCCCATCGAACATCAATTTCCATTTGTCATCAGGATCCGGTCCTTCGTCAAACGGCGGTTCTTCACAATCTTTGGCCTTAAGAAACATGATGTCCTCATCAGGAAAATCAAACCTCATCGGCTGATAGTCATCAATTGGTTGCTGCGCAAGATAATCTGACAAAATACTTCCCTTAATGGCTTTCTGAGAAGTATACTGGATATCATATTCAGTCAGCACCATCTGCCACCGTGCAACCCGTCCGATTAATGCTGGTTTCTCAAATATGTACTTGACAGGATCCATCTTTGAAATTAACAAGGTTGTATGAGTGAGCATATATTGCCTCAATCGCCTAGCAGCCCATGCAAGTGCACATCATGTCCTCTCAAGCATTGAGTATCGTGATTCGCAATCATTGAATTTTTTGCTCAAGTAGTAGATGGCGTGCTCCTTCTTACCCATCTCGTCATGTTGACCGAGAACACAACCCATGGATCCTTCAAGCACATTCAAATATATGATCAATGGTCTCCCTGGAACTAGAGGCATGAGAATTGGAGGTTCCCGCAAATATTATTTTATTTTCTCAAAAGCCCTTTGGCAATCTTCATTCCACCTGACCACTTGTTCTTTTCTTAACAGCTTAAATATTGGTTCACAAGTGGCTGTGAGGTGAGATATGAACCGTGCAATGTAGTTCAACCTACCCAGGAAACCACATACTTCTTTTTCTGTTCTTGGTACAGGAATTTCTTGTATCGCTTTTATTTTGGCAGGATCAACCTTAATTCCTTTTTCACTTACGATGAAACCCAACAATTTACCGGACTGCACTCCGAAAGTGCACTTGTTCGGATTCAACCTTAGTTGAAACTGCCTCAACCTTTCAAATAGTTTCTGCAGATTGACCAGATGCTCTTCTTCTGTTCGAGACTTGGCAATCATATCATCTACATAACACTCAATCTCTCTATGAATCATGTCATGGAATAGTGTTACCATAGCTCGCTGATACGTTGCCCCAGCGTTCTTCAACCCAAAAGGCATCACCTTGTAGAAGAAGGTACCCCACAGGGTAATGAACGTTGTCTTCTCCATGTCTTCCGGCGCCATCTTGATTTGATTATACCCGGAGAAGCCATCCATGAAGGAGAATACCGAGAACTGAGCGGTGTTGTCAACCAGTACATCAATATGAGGTAAAGGAAAGTCATCTTTCGGACTTGATCTATTTAGATCCCAGTAATCAACGCACATTCTGACCTTACCATCTTTCTTTGGCACAGGAACAATATTTGCAACCCATGGTGGGTAATTGGTGACGGCCAGAAATCCTGCATCTAACTGTTTTTGTACCTCGTCTTTGATTTTGAGAGCCATTTCTGGTTTAGTTCATTTAAGCTTCTGTTTGACAGGAGGACAGCCCTCTTTCAACGGCAACCTGTGCACAACAATGTCTGTATCTAACGTCGGCATATCTTGATATGACCAAGCAAAGATGTCGACATATTCCCGCAGCATACTGATCAGCTCTCTCTTTACCTCGGCTTGCAGACTGGCTCCAATCTTAATTTCTTTCCTTGTCCTCGGAGCCAATGTTGATAATCTCAATTGTCTCTTGGTGAGGTTGAATGACCCTCTCCTCCTGCTTCAACAATCTAGCCAATTCTTCAGGAAGTTCACAGTCTTCTTCATCCCCCTCTTCGACCTGATAGATTGGATTATCAAAGTCATACTTGGCCATAGCAGAATCGTTATCAATGAAATCTGGGTGATTAAGTCTGCATGATTGAGGGTCATGCTTTATTTTAGAATGAGACTTTTTGAAAAGGAAACAAAAATAAAACATTGCCATTTTATTGTTTTTTCTGCAAAAATAAAAATGAAAGGCAAGGAACACAAAATTTGCATGTAAAACGTCCTTTATTAATGATAAAAAACCATGCGAATGCAATTATGAGGCCCTACAAATGGATCTACACGCCTTGGGCCGAGCGCGATATTTTAACATGCAACAGAGAAAAACAAAGAAAATTACTCTGCTTGAAGAGTAACTTGAACAATTTCTTCAACAGACAAATTGCGCAACTCTTGACCCGGTACACACGGGCGCACCCAGTTGTCGAGATCACAATCACTGTCAACGCCATCTTCACTTGCAGCACACATCTGATTTAGATTAATGATTCCCCCGCTATAGAAAGTAATCGGCCCCTTGCGCTCTGTTGCAGCAGCTTGATACAGATTATAGCCTACACCGAACTTATCTTCCTTTGCAGAGACTTCAATCAATTTTCCCCAGCCTTGGGCATTACCTGCTTTGACTACTTCCACTGCCTGTTTGTAAGAAGGAATAAAACTACCCACCTGTTCTTCGCCCTGAGAAGATACTGCCTGTGAAGACGAATCACCAATATTGACTGCCTCAAATGCTTGACACAACATCTCATGGATCTCTTCATCCATTTCCACGTACTTAAAGGTAGACAGCTAACTGACGAAGATGTCTTCCTCTCCACATACAGTCGCCACTTGATCATCAACCACATATTTCAACTTTTGATGCAACGTAGATGTCACTTCCCCAGCGGCATGAATCCACGGTCTGCCTAACAAGCAACTATATGCGGGCTGAATGTCCATCACGTAGAACACACACTTAAACACTTGAGGACCAATCTTTACTGGGAGCTCTACTTCTCCGAATACAGAACGTTTCAAACCATCAAAAGCCCTTACTACCAAATCACTTGGCCTTAGAATAATTCCGTCAGCGTCTAACTTCATTAAGGCCTTCTTTGGTAACACGTTCAGGGAAGACCCCGTGTCTACCAATACATGAGATAATACTGCCCCTTTACACTCCAGGGTGATGTGTAATGCCCTGTTGTGATTGCGACCCTCAGTAGTCAAATCATAATCTGTAAAACCTAGCCCATGGCTAGCATTGACATTAGAAACAACAAACTCCAATTGATTCACAGTAATCTCTTGAGGTACATAGGCCATATTCAAGACCTTCAAAAGTGCCTCTCGATGAGCTGCAGAACACATAAGCAACGATAAGATAGAAATCTTTGATGGCGTTTGGTTTAACTGATCAACCACTTTATAATCACTCTTTTTTATAAGTCTCATGAACTCCTCGACCTCTTTCTCAAAAGTACCTTTCTGCACAGATTCAGGAACAACAACCACCTCTGTAGCCACCTGTTTACCCTTGGCTTTGGCTGCTGCCTCAGCTTCAGCATTAGTTCTCAAAGTCTGTGGAGCAAACAAGCGTCCACTTCTTGTGAAACCACCAAGACCTCCCACATTATCAATACTGGAACTACCCCTAGCTGGAGTTTCCACTTTTTGCTTTTCTCCTTGGTAGTAAACATCTGCACCATAGTGCCATGGTATAGCCCGCTCAATAGTATAAGGAACTAGTCCTGGTACCGTAATAGTAACAGGACTCACTACATCAGGCACAATGATAGGAGCAGGCGATGGCACTTGAATTTCATCTGGCATAAAATGAATGGTAACAGCTGACACATCATCATCCTTTTTGTCCCCCTGATCGAACTGTAGACAACCCTCATCAATCAAATTTTGAATACCAGCCTTCAGTTTATCACAACCATTACTCTGATTCTTGCAATCAACACAACCTTCTTCACAGCCAGGGAACACTTGCCCCTTCAACAACCGAGCCTTCACAAAACTCGAAGGAGTCTTCACCCTGTTCACGTCAGTTACCAAATTCAAAACCTTCCCATCTTCAATGGCGTTCACCTTTGGCACATTATGATCTGGCATGGGATTCTGAAGCACATTCGGTGGAGTTGAGAAATTAATTGGCTTGGCATCAATCAAATCCTGTACCTTATGCTGAAATGGCCGACACTTTTCAATAGTATGACCTGGAGCCCCAGAATGAAACTCACTACGGGCATTAGTATCATAACCCTTTGGTAATACAGCAGGAGTCGGGCCCATCGTACGAAGCTCCACCAGATTAAGCTTCAATAATTGAGGTAACAAAGCTACGTAAGTCAAAGGCAGAGGGTCCATATGCCTGTCAGTTTGTCTCTGCTGATATGATCTTCGTGGCTGTTGATTATTATGTGGCTGAACATTCTGTTGCTGTGGCTGTGATTGAACTTGTGGAATAGGAATGGTCACAGCAGCAACCTGATTATAGGAATCTTGATAGCCTCTACCTCTTCCTCTATTCTTATAAATAGCACTGGTCTTCCCATCTCTCTTTCTGGTAGCTCCAGTAAATGGCTTCCTCACTCCTGAAGAACTAGCACCACTGACATCTTGTATTTTTCCGAGCTTCAACAAACTTTCAATCCTTTCCCCAGCGATTACAATGTCCGCAAACCCAGTTGAAGGACAGGAAGCCAACCTATCAAGATAAGCTCCCTGAAGAGTACCCATAAACATGTCGGCCATCTCTCGGTCCTACAGTGGAGGTTGAACCATGGCAGCCAACTGGCGCCACCTTTGAGCATATTCCTTAAAACTCTCATTCGCGTTCTGAACCAAACTCTGCAGCTGAGTACGGTTTGGAGCCATATCCATGTTGTATTGATACTGCTTGATGAAAGCATGAGCTAACTCCTTCCAGTTCCTTACAGAAGTCCTGCTCAACTTCATATACCATTCTTGAGATGCCCCAGTAAGGCTGTCTTGGAAATAGTACATCCACAATTTCTCATTATCAGTATGAGCGGCTATCCTCCCCACATAGGATTGAAGATGAGTTTTAGGACAAGTAGTGCCATTGTACTTGTTAAATGTTGGTGGCTTGAACTTATGTGGGATTCTTACTCCAGGTACCAATCCTAAGTCGGAAACATCAAAACCAAGAGTGTTTTGAGATTCAATGGACCTAATTTTTTCAGCGAGCTCGTCGAATCTGCGGGTATTCTCATTTCAGCATCTAACAGAGTGAACTGTTCATCTTGGTTGTCTTCCACAACATGACGAACCCCAGTATTTCTAGGAGGGTCACCACCTGCATTAACGCCAGTCTGATTACCAGTCTCATCAATAATTCTATGACCTCTATTATTACCGTTGCCATCCTGCAACTCCACTTCTGGCCGCTCGACCATTGCCCTGAGTCTTTCCTGATTTTGAGCCATGCCATTCATTAATGTCATGAACTGGTCCATCCTGTTCCTCAGCTCAGCCAATTCAGTCTGCATCTGCTCCATGATCTTAGCTTGGTTTCTGCGAGTTGCGTACCGGTGAATGTGGATATCAGCTATAGTTCCTGAAAATTGTAGAAAGATCAGAAATTCACATCCCAATACCTGAAAAGCAAGCAACAAAATGCAAAATGATATATGCTATGCAATGCCATGTTTATTCATTTTGGGGCATTCCTTCCTTCGATTCTAGTTTGACCGAAATGGAATAACACATACACCTGCAATTGCTAATATTGATAGAACATCAAAGGTGCACATTATTGAATCAGAATATCCATCATATACGGCCCAGTGAGTGTGTGAACCATTGTATAATTTGATGAAGAATCCACCTCATAGAATTAATAATACCAAAACGAAATACCCATAGCATAAATGAAAACCCACAACCAGGTGTGGAACTGTCAAATACAAATTTGTCCTGAACAAATACAACTGAAATCATGAATACAAACAAAAGAAAACCCATCAACAAGCCTGATGGTGAGTTCTCGGAACAACAACAAAAATGCTTCAGACACTAAGCCCATACAAGTCTTCCAGAACCTCCTTGAGAAGTGCTTCGGTAACTGGATCATTAGGGCGCTCTGTAAGACTCCTGATCAGCTGACTCCTTATCTTGATAGCTTCCTCCAGCTTCCTGATTTGATCTTTAACAGCTGAATCTTTTACTTTCTTTACTCCAACGCGGACTTTCAGATCTTCAATCTCTCGGTTAGATGAACTAAGTTTCTTGAGAAATTTTCTTTCTTTACTCTTCAAATTCTTTTTCAACTCATCATTTTCAGCCCTGATTCCTGCTTCAATCTTCCTTCGGCACTCGGAGAACTCATCCCATCTCTGCTGCCCTTTGGAAAGTGCATTTTCAGACTTTGCCAACTGCTCGTTGATACGCTTGCACGCCTCGTGTAATGCCATCTCATTTTGTTTAATCTTACGAATATTGACAGTTTCCTCAGCAATTCTTTTCTCATTTTTCTCATGACGCTCGGTTAACTTTTGAACTTCATGCTCAACATTACGCTTATCACAGAGCATCTTTCGGAGTCCTTCGCTTAGCTTCTCATTCATCTTGACTGCCTTGTCCTTTTCCGCCTTAAGCTTGTTATATTCAATAACACTTATCATGGTCACAGGTTCAACAGCAACTGGATCTGACGGACCTTCCATAGAGAACGGAAAAAGAGTGATCTGAACTCTTCTTTTTAACCATGCATCATACTGAGGAGAAGACACGTTATTGCACTTGCCAAAGACAACTTTACCTTTTGTTTGTAAATTGCCCCAAGCCCCGACCGCTTGGCTTACCAACAGAAGATTATCTTTCACAGAGAAAAAGAAGGATTCTTCCACTTCGCTATTCTTCGGAGGATCTATTAAAGAAAATCCCAACTGTCTCCTTAAAATAACAGGATTGTAATTAATGCAACCCTTTATTCCCAAGAGTGGCATATTTGGATGTCTTCCACAACTACTGATAAAATTCCCACCCTTCGTTCTTTGATCAAACCAACGAATATCTTTTGCCATCAACTTAATCAACCTTTTAGCCCAATTCTTTGAAGGATGAGGATTCAAGAAATCCTCGGAACTCGGTAAGTGTCTCATGAGCCATTTATGAAACAAAGGTGCACAACATCGAACCAATCCCCCTCATTTCTTCTCATTCCTATAATGCATAGAATAATACAAATCACCCAAGAGTGTAGGTATAGGATTCCTCAACACAAAGATATGGATGGCCCTCATGTCTACAAACTTGGACTCATCCGCAAACAACATAATCCCATAAATGCTCAAGGTCAGAATAGCACAAACTGTTTCCCATTGAACCTTAGCAGCACACTCTTCAGCATTGGCAACCAAGAAATCCAGATGAAAACTGGATAAGCCTCCTTTGGTGGCGAGGTTATCTTTTACCACAGGTGCACTCAGATGGAGAGCCTTAGCTACCTCCTCATGCTTTGGATGACGCATATCAGAGTTAAAAGGAATCTGGCGTTTGAGAGGCACACCTAGAAGAATGGCATACTCTTCTAGCATCGGAGCTAACTGAAAGTCCGAAAAAGTGAAGCACTTTAACTGTGGGTCATAAAACTGCAAGCAAGTATGAATAACACTCCTCTCTGAAGTATTCAAATCATCAACCATAGTCAGAATCTCTCCATGAGCCTTTCGGAACATACCCATATAATATGGAGTAATAAGAGATACCATCTTCTATAACTGACCCACCTTGGTGTCAAAGAACGTGTAATACACATTATTCTTTCTTGGAACATCCATAGCTGCAAAGTGAACTGTCAACCGGAATCAAAAGGAAGTATACCCTGCAAATGAATAAACATGAAGGTTAAATGCAAAAATGCGAATGATGATATGTATGCAAGGGAATGTGATCATTGTTGAACATATATTGCTGAACCCACTGTATTGTTGTCTGAATTTGGTGAGATGCACAAAACCAGGATCAAAGGCCCAGTAACAAATCCAGAACAAATAGAAACCAATCAGGATCAAAGGTTTAGTAACAAATCCAGAACAATAAGAAAACCAAGTATGATGAAGGTCAATGGTTCCTGCACACCTATAAACAATCCCCCCAATCTCACATGCATGTACTAGAAAGTGAGGATTCTCAAATTCAGATCTCGGAATGAGAGGTAATAGCACATTTAGCCCGAAGGATACAATGCTACCGCCATACAAAAATATCGTCCTTTGATTCACCTCAAAATAAAGAGGGGTCATCCTAAAGGTCATCCAGACTTAACAGCTCTTCTAGATACCTCTACCATTGTGGCAGATCCACAACGCAGAATTCTCTAGAGAGAACCACATCCAGATTGTGTTTCATATTCCCTCCTCGCACCGAAATGGAGCGTGAAAGGATATGAAACACACTAAACATAAGTGCACTTAGGCCTGTGTACTGGGCCTATTTCTCAGATTCCCCATCCCACCAAACAGAAACAGCACAGTCTAGTATAATACAGTATATACAATGAAAATGCTAAAATGCGGTAAATACAGTAAAGTACGGTAAAGCAGTAATACAGTAAATAGAAAAACAACATCATAGTGAACACCCAATGAAATAAAATAAACAAGCGCTAGGATTGACTCGCTTAGGGAGAAGGGTCCCCAGCAGAGTCGCCAGCTGTCGCTCCCGGGATTTTCATCCTGGTACAAACGCGAAAGTGGCGCGGAAGAATGAAAGAGAGTCGCCAGCCAGGCATTTTTATCCCAAAGAAAGGGAAAGGTAATGCTGCACAAACTCAGGAGGAAGGAAAGAACAAGGTCTCGCGAACCAAAGAGAAAGGGTAAGGGAGTCGGTTACGTGAAGGGAAGGTTATCGCACCCTTTCACGTCTGTCGTACTCGACGGGATCCACGCTTGCTTGTTTCAATCAAAGGGTGTAAGGAACTGGAAATCAACTGCTAACTGGAGAACTGGAAATGAAAAGGTAGAAAAGAGAAAGAGGGGGAAGGAAAGAAGTGACTCGATAGGACATTATCGTTGTCCTAGGCCTACGTATTCCCTCAGTGCAATGGGAAAGTCAGAGTCAATGTAGTTCGACGGACTACAGGGAAAGGTTGCTCGTCGAGATATCGCATCTCGTGCCTACGTATCTTCAATCAGACGAGAAAGAAGAATCAGAGCAAACGTAGTTCGTCTCAAAAAGGGTTGCTTTGTTTGTGTTTTTTAATGGAAACGTCAGAGTGCGCGTCCCAGCAGTTAGGTGTTGCAGCTCACTGTATGGAGACTTAGGCGTTACCTGTTTGCGGTAGAACGGACATGACGAGTCCTTAAGGACAGGACGTATGCTAAACATTCTAAGAAAGTGAGAGAAAACCCCTCACTATCTTATTCTCACATGAAAGGCTCAAATGCAATATATGTTATTCCTTTATTAAGTGTTTTTGCTTTTGTTTTGAGATGAGGAGAAGAGAGACTCAAAGGTTAAGAAAAGTAAAAGTCTAAAGGGAGACTAATAATCCTAAGAGTTATTATGCTTGAATTTTCCTAATGGTTAAGTGTGGTTTAGAAACCTAAGTCTAAAAGGAAAGAGAAGAAGGGTGAGTTCTAACTTACTTCAAAGATTGAAGTTAAATTAAGAACTCAAAAGGGATGAAAGAAGTCGTACAAAGAAAGCATTGAAATTCTTTGCACACACAAAAGAGAAAGCATTAAAAAGATGAGGGAAGAAAGTATGTGTGGAAGCATATCCACACACTCAACTTACCATTAGCCCTTACAAGCAAAGGTTAGCTAAACAATTGAATATGAAATCATAAGTAAAAGAAGGAAGACAATTAAACATCAAACTACTTATGAAATGAACTTATGAATCAAACAAAGCCTAAACCTAAAAGGAAAGGACTCTAAGTGTTCAAGGACTTCTAAAGCCAGTAGCTATGTCTAAAGGTATTCACCTAAGGCTAAGGTACCTAATGAGATCAAACTATGTCAAGAAAGGTGCCAAAGATTCACACAAATTCAAGTTATGAATTAAAGATGAAATATGAATGTGTATGGCATACAAACATGAATGAATGCATGAAGAAATGTCAAATCCAGAAGTGAATGACATATTACAATGCATACGATTGTAGACGAATGAACATATAAAGCAAGATTGAAATGATTCAAGAAGATAAAGCAAGTAGAAGCAAACCATGTTCAAGTTCAAGTAAGAAAAGAAGAAACTTGTAACACAAGTCAATGTTGAAAAGAACAAGAAAATAAATGCAAATGGATGCAAGTCAGAATTAAACATCATATTTGGATGTCCTATAATGCCTATGAATGAGCATACAAGTAATGAGAATGGATGTTCAAGTAGAAGAAGTTAGATGAAGAAGAAGTAAGAAGAAAAGAAACAAGTTTCATATAAGGAAAGAAGTAACTTGGAACACAAGTCAAGGTTGAAAATCAAAGATGAATGATTATGGATTATAGGTCAGTACCAAATGACATTTAAGATGCAATTAGAATGCAAAAGTTAATCATATAACATGCATGTGTGAGTCACCTTGAAACTAGTTAAGAAATAAAGATGAATTGTATCAAACATGAACAAGTATACAAGTTTGAGATGAATGATCATTTGAATGCATGAAATGATTATGGGTCAGTAGCATACCAAAGATGTGATGCCATTAGAAAGCATGAATGATTTCACAAAGATGCACACAAAACAAGTTGAGACATGTTAAAGAAGATGCACTTAAACTAGTTCAAAGTAGTTCACATAAACAACAAACATTTATGAACCAAAATAAAATAACAAATGACCTATAATCTAACATGGATGGCCTATAAAATGATCACACAAGTCCTAATGCAATGGCACAAGTGCCTCCTAATCAAACAAGATTGAAAAGTTAAGAGAACATTCACAAATGTGACCTATAATAATCAAGCAATGCAAAAATAGAAGAAGGTTTGGAAAAAACATGAAATTAGGTCACAAAGCACCTAAGTCAGAAGCAAATCACATGTCAAAAGATCACACCAAAATTCAAAAGGAAGCTAGTTCAAACAAGTTCACAAATCCACATTGAACCAAAGAAAAGGAATTCCCAAGAATGATCATCAAAATGCATGATAAAATGACTTTAAAAATATGAGAAAAATGTTTTTAGATGCTTTAAGATGTCAGTCAAGCATGGCAAAAAGATTGGATACACAAAGGTTTTAGGACCATGCAAAAGAAAAAGGACAATGCACATGTATCATGAAGAAATTCATTTAAAAAGAAAATAAAAGAAAATTATTAAAATATAAGAAAAAAGTATTAAAATCAGAATTAAAAATCAGGGAAAATTATTAAAATGTGTTATGATGCTAAGTAAAATGTTTTGGAATTTTATCATGAGGTTTGGTATTTTTAATAAAAGGAAATCAAAACTATGTCAAAAATAAAAATTAAAAATGGAATAAATATGAGGGAGGGGTGCAGAGATAGAAATTATCACGTTGAAAAAATGTTTGGGCTCAAAAGAGTGGGTGTGTGAATAGCAATGACAGTCCAGGACCAAATACACGCGTGGAGCACAGAGTTATGATGCACTTCAGTAAAAAATGTTGACTTCAATCAGAGCCACATGATTAGATCAATGCACAAAGATCATGAAAGTAATCTAATCTAATGGTTCACATGCAAAGCACATCACAACAATCATGCATGCACACACATAGAAAGAGTCAAAGTAAAATTCTGAGAGAAAATAAACCACGTGAGGGGGAGGGTGTTTCATTAATTCGCTGGCACGTTCTCAAGCGTTGGATCAAAATAACATCAACGACTATGACTTATTATGAGATTAAAACCCTAACTGAATCTCTCACCGGCCGGAGAAGGACCTCCGGTCATCTTCTCCAGCGAAGAACCACCACCTTCAACCTTCAAACTCTCTAGAAATTTATAAACCATACATCATTCGAAAGCTAATGTTATGCACATCACGAATCTAGCATCAGAATTCATATATCACACTTAAGCAGAGAGAATCGAACGATCAAAGTTTGCCCTAAAAATGGATCTAAGCTTCTAACAAGCCCTATCAACTAGCCAGATCAATCACAGCTTCTATTAAGCTCACAAACAACAACAACAAGCTTAAAATCAATAGAATCGAATAAGAAAAGTTGAAGAAGTTCAAACCTGGATTGAAGCTTCTTGATGATTGTTGAGAAAACCAGAGGTGAGAGCTTGTTCTTGAACTTTCAGAAAGCAAAATAAATGCTATTATGCTTTAGATCTTGATGAAAACGAAATGAAACTCAGATCTGAACTGAAACTGCACTTGAGGAATTGATCTTGTTCTTGCTTGTTCTTGAGCAATGATGAACAATTGATGATGCTGATGATGAAATATGGACGAACTCGTGCAAAGAGAGAGAGAATTCAGAGAGAGTTTTCAGAGAGTGATTTGTGAAATGTGAGAAAATTAATTGTTTCTTTCAAAGTTAGTTAGGGAGTGGCTTATATATGTTTGATTAACTTGTTAACCATTGTAGTTAACAGTTAGAAGTTGAGTTAGGTTAACTGTGGTGGTATAAAGCAATGGAGGGTGAGCTGAGTAACTTGAATAGTTAGAGAGAGGCATCGTGTGTTATGTTGTTGTTGATGAATGATGAGAAAAAAGAGATGATGATGGTGATGTTATGATGTTGTGCAGCATGAAACTTATGAAACAAGTTTCTCATTTCCTCTTTTGTGTATGGTGTAGCATGACATGTATGGCATGTGTAAGAAGTGTTGGTCCAAATGAAGCAAAAGGTGACTGGTGTGAAGTGATTGTTGTATGCGTGCAAACAAAATGAACAACAACAACAATGCCATACCATTCTTATCTTGGCCAGCATGACATCAATGAGAATGTGAAAGTTTGTAGATGAAATTATCTATGTGTGATACATGAAATGAGATGATTTTGGTGGCTATGGATCAAGAACATGTAAGGGAACAAGTTTGATGTTGGAATTAAATTGAATGGAGGCTTGGAAAGTGATAAAAAATGACTTGAAACACAAGGATCCAAAACTTCATTATGGGCGAGGCAGGTTGTGACATGCATGGCAACATGGCCTATGGAAATTTCATAGTGAGACCACCATGTTTGAGCTCTCATATGACCTCCATAACTTGTTCAAAAAAGAAAATGGCCAACATCAAAGTTAAAGAGGACATGGAGATGAACGACTTTGATGTTCAACAATTTTTCATTTGAAGCCTTCTTGATGTAGAAAACCAGCTTGACATTTGGCACACCAAGTGTTTGATGAAATTATGGCCTGGAGGCCTGAATCTGCCTTGCCATGACTTGAGATTTGCCTTGATTTTGTCAAACTTTGATTGATCATAACTCTCTTAATTTTGATCTAATGGAAGAGTTCTTGGTATGGATTTGAAGCTTAGAATGTGATCTTGGATTGGCTCAACTTGGGCCTGAATTTTGAAGCTTTTATCATGAAGAAAGAATGCTTTGAAGATGGGGGCAAAATGGTCCAAACTTGCCATTTTTGGAAACCCTAAATTTCTAAAAATGGAAACTTTGTACTTTCTTGATTTTTGATGATTCCTCCATCATTTCTTGATCAAATCTTGTCCAATGAACATATGGGGCTTGAATTTCATGAATTTGACCTAAAAAAGTCAGGAGTTGACTTTTTCCTTTGCACTGTTGACTTATTCCCCAATTTCTTGATTCTCAAGCAACTGACCAATTAAACCTCTTCTGAAATGAACCAATGGGCAATCTTCCATCCTTAGATACTTGACATCAAGTAGAAAACATTGAGATCAAGTTTGAACCAAAATTTCATCAGGAGACTGCTTGAATCACAAATCCTAATTTGGACTGCTTTTGCTAAGAGATGATGAACTGTCCAACTTCTTGATGAATTCTCTTCTTCCAATGACTTGTGGGATCAATTGAGATCATATGAGACATAAGAGACTCTTGAGGCTTGCTTGAAAACCTTAGGCTTTAGCTCTCCTGCTTTGAATAGTCAATGCTCTGAAATCAACTGATCACATGCCCTTTGCAACTTGTATGAGATATGAGATGAAATGAGATATAGATGCAATGCAATGAAACATAAGCTAGGAAACAACAAGAGGGCAAATTTTGGGGTGTTACAGCGGCCTTCGACAAGATCAAGGAATACATGAGTCATCCCCCAATTCTTTCCCCACCTTGTAGGGATAGGAGTATGCGATTGTATATAGTTGCATAAGACAAAAGCATAGGGAGCATGTTGGCTCAAGAGGATGAGGATGTTGTCGAAAGAGACATTTACTACCTCAGTAGTGTTTTGAATGATGCGGAAACTAGGTATAGCGTGATAGAAAAATTATGCTTATGCTTGTATTTCTCTTGTACAAAATTGAAGCAATATATAAAGCCAGTTGATGTTTATGTTTTGTCGCATTTCAATGTTATTAAGCACATGTTGTCAAAACCTATCTTGCATAGTCGAATCGGTAAATGGGCACTAGCATTGACTGAGTACTCTTTAACGTGCAAGCCTCTGAAGGCGGTTAAGGGACAAGTGGTGGCAGACTTTATAGTCGACCACTCCATAAACGAAATCATGTTGAACTATGTCGAATTGGAACCTTGGAAGTTATACTTCGACGACTCCAGCCACAAAGATGGTACAAGTGTAGGTATGCTGATTATTTCTCTGGATAAAATTCCAACAAAATTCAAGTACAGGGTCGAAGGATTTTGTTCCAACAATGAGGCAGAGTATGAAGCCTTAATAGCTGGACTTGAAATTTTGTTAGAATTGGGGGCAACTCGAGTCGAAATAATGGGAGACTCAGAGTTGGTCATAAAGCAACTTACAAAGGAGTACAAATGTGTTAAGGAGAATCTTATTATGAACTTCGTAGTGGCCAACAGACTATTGAAGAGATTCGAAGTAGTGAGCATTTGACACATACCTCGACTAGAGAATCAGGTGGCCAATGACTTGTCTCAGGTTGCTTCTGGGTATAAGGTTTCGAAGGAAAAGTTACAAGAGGCAATCGAAGCTCGAGGTAAAGTGGTATCTGTTGGATTATTCCCATCAGACTTAGAAGTGACAAAGCTTGGATATGCTGACGAAGGAAATTTTGAGATTTTCGCAATAGACAGCTTGACGGATAAAGACTGGAGGAAGCCTATAGTCGAGTATTTGAAAAACCCGACAGCATCCACAGAGCGAAAGGTTAGGTATCAAGCCTTAAGTTATGTCCTTTTAGGCAATGAATTGTTTAAAAAGACCCCTGAGGGGGTCTTACTTAAGTGTCTTAGTGAAACAGAAGCATATCCGGCCCTTTCTACTGTCCATAGTGGGGCATGCGGGGCGCATCAGGTAGGCCATAAGATGAAGTGGCTATTGTTTCGACAAGGCATGTATTGGCCTACGATGCTAAAAGATTGCATTGAATTCGCCAAGGGTTGCCAAGAATGTCAAGTTCATGCTGCCATACAGCATATCCATGCAAGTGAGTTGCATTCCATAGTCAAGTCATGGCCTTTTAGAGGTTGGGCTTTGGATCTAATTGGAGAGATTCGACCGACATCCTCCAAGAATCAGAGATACATTTTGGTAGGGATCATCTACTTTACGAAGTGGATCGAGGCGGTACCTTTACCAAATATGGATCAACAGGATGTGATCGAGTTCATTCAAAAATACATCATTTACAGGTTTGGAATCCCAGAAACGATCACAACAGATTAAGGATCAGTCTTTACTGGTCGAAAGATGCAGGAGTTTGCAAAAGAGATGAGGTTCAAACTATTAACCTCTACACCTTATTATGCCCGGGATAACGGTCAAGTCGAAGCAGCTAATAAAGTGATGATTGGTCTGATCAAGAAACATGTGGGAAAAAGGCCTAGAAATTGGCATAGGACATTGGACCAGATCCTCTGGGCATGTCGAACCTCTCCCAAGGAAGCAACCAACACTACTCCTTTTCGATTGACTTTTGGCCACGATGCAGTGTTTCCCGTTGAGATATACCTCCAGTCGACTAGGATTTAGATACATCATGAAATTCCTTCTGAGATTTATTGGAATATGATGTTAGACGAACTGGTAGATCTGGACGAGGAAAGACTTAAAGCCTTAGAACTTTTAAAGACACAAAAGAAAAGAGTGGAGAAGTCTTATAATAAAAAGGTCAGAATCAAGACCTTCTCACCGGGAGATTTAGTTTGGAAGGTAATCCTGCCTATGAATCGAAAGGTTAGAGCCTTGGGCAAATGGTCCCCAAAATGGGAGGGCCCGTTTCAAATTACGCAAGTATTTTCTAATGGAGCCTATGAAGTCGAAGAATTAAATGAGGATAAAAGAATATTGAAAGTAAATGGCAAGTATTTGAAAAAATACAAACCAGCACTTCAAGAAATTAAAATTGTTAAAGAGTAATTCGACGTAACAAGGGCAAAGCTAATAATGGTATTTATGAATGCCAAAATGGCTTAGTAGTCATTACATAAAAAGCCTCAAAGGGCCATGGAGCATCAAATTGAAAATTACAAAGAAAGTAACAAGCTAAAAGGGGAGATTCTCCTTCATCTTCAAATACTTCGACTTCTGGAGAGCAAGGCGCCTTTCACACAAGGCCTTGTCAGATTTTAAATGTGCAACTTCCTTCTCCAGTCGTTGAGCTTTCTCAGCGAAACTTATGGAACTTTCAAGCTCTTTCGACAAGTCAGATTCATCGAAGGCAGATAATTCAGCATTACGCTTTTTGGCCTTTGAGATCTTGGCTCGATGTTTCTTGATCTTTCGCTCCCAGGAAGCGATACTTTCTTCATTGGATATGATTTCTTGCTTGTTCTTTTCTTTTGTTTCCTCCAACTCTGCTACTCTGTTCTCAGAATCAGTGGCAGCAATCCAAGTGGCAACCTCACTTCCGGCTGCGCTTGAAATGGCCTTTTCGATTTGAGGCATGCGTTTCAGGTCACCCTGGACTTGATCAATCATACTGCCAAGCTCTAAGATGATGTTGGCAGATTTTGGGGAAATGGCATGGATGTCGTCTTGTTGGAGGAGGTTTTTTAGAGAGATGTGAGTGATGTCATCCATCTGCAAGAGGGTGAAAAGGTCACCCTTAAAGATCTTGTTTTTGATCTTCAGAAGGATATTGTCTTCAGGTTGGCTCGAAGGCTGATCCACAAAGGTATTAGAAGCACTAGGAGTTTTATCAGATGAGCTTCCTCGACGCCCAAGAAGGATCTTTATGTATTATCGAGGATTACTGGCCTTCAATTCATCGAGCTCTTTTTCAGAAAGGCCTGCTCCATACACAGTTGATGTGGCCTTGCCTTCAGTCGTAGCAGTGGGTGTTGGGGTAAAAATGGCTTCGACATGGGTTGGCTCGCTGGTAGGTCCTTTGTCAGCTTTCTCCTCCTCTTCATCTACATCCATCTTGTCTTCATCTTCATTGTCATCATCGTGGCCATCAAGTTCAGATTGGTGCATGGTCTTATCATCATCTTCTTCCATCTTTTCCTCTCCTTCTGGGCTAATATTGGCAGCCCCAATGGGTTCGTCAGTTGGGGATCCCTTTTCATCGACCAGGGTTGAGTCTTCACCCATGGCAGCAGTTTTTGGATTCGTTGTGTTAGGATCCTGCTGAACGGCGTCATTTGCCTCATGGTCGGAGCCATCAGTTTGAGATTGCTGCGTAGCAGTCTTTGTTGGCGAAGGGGGGGCTGTTTCAAAACCAGGCTTGTTAATTTCACCTAGTGAACTCATTCTAGAGCCCAAGTCAGAAGTGGGGTGATATGTAGGCTCACCTTGGCTATTCAGGAGAGTGATGGGGGAAGGAGGGTGATCCACCATTGGTTTTGAACCACTAGGATCAGCCTGAGTCAGTTCGAAGCAAGTCATATCAAGGGAAATGAGGGAAATAAGTTTTTATCTAGAGAAAAGTGTGACAAGTAAACTTGACTCCTTCAGCATCAGGGCTAGAGTTATTGCTTTCGGCATGACCTGCAGCTGGTTTGGAGGCGGTTCCAGAAGGGGCTTCTGCGGCTTTTCTTGGGGTAATGGTCCTTTTGGGGACTTTAGCTGTCGCAGGTTCAGATTGGCCACTGTTGGTTGCAGAATAGGGCAAGCAAGCAAAAATATTTATTTTCGGAAAGAATTCCCTCCGGGATTTATGTCGTGTCCACAGAGATCGGTTCGAGGGAAAGAATGTCGTTCGACAATCTCTCGCATTAATGAGTTTGGATTAAAATAGTTTCAAACAAGAGAACATAAAAGTAAATATTAAAACAAAAAGAACTTCATTCTTCAACAATAAAAACTCGTCCGGCAATGCATATAAATCACTCCTCACAAGCTTAAACTTACCGACCAGTTATACTCCACCTACAATACTCATCAATATCACCCAGCATCGCTCACAACACAGGTTATGTCTAACGCAAAGTTGAGAAAACAACCGTGTTACTCTCTTCGTCACTCTCGCGAGTGAAGCCTCGAAACACGGAAGACATTAAGCTTCGACGCCTATTGAAGATTGTTAGCCCTAAATCTATCTCTAGAATCCAGAAACTAACAGACAATCCTCCCTAATCGACGTTCGTGAAGGTTATGTCTAACGCGACACAAACCCCGCGCATAAAGCAAAAATTAGAGACAATTACCAATAAAGATTTGTAAAGCAAGTTTTATACAACGCCATGGGCGACAAATATACATGAGATCATAGTCAATACATATGCACAACCCAATAAGAAAGAATACACAAAGAGGAAGAGAAATGAACCAAACACTTCACGGATTGTCGGAGCCGATCGATGAGAAATCCACCTCGGATCATCCACATGCAAGCTTCCATGTTGTTTTCTAAGCTAATCTACTAAAAAAATGAAGTTTGATGGAGTTGGAGCAAGAATCCCCAAAACCATAACATAAAAAATGATGAAAAATGGCTAAAATAGGCAATTCTGACTTTCCAGGTTCGCCTAGCGAGTCCGCGTTCGCTAGGCGAACGTAAACCGCCTTTCTGATGAGTTTTTTTCACGATTATGGAACTTTCTGTTCGCCCCGGTTCGCCTAGCGAACAAGCTAGCGAGTGTTCGCTACGGGGGCTCGCCTAGCGAGTATGACAGAAAACCAGAATTTGTTTTCTTCATAACTCTTGAACCGTAACTCCGATTGACGCACGGTTTAAAGTGTTGGAAAGCTTATTCAATGATATTTATGAATATGGAAATATCCCATTGCCGGAACACCTACAAAAATAAATGAAAATCGATTAAACTCAATGATATTTACACGATAACGCACTATACACCGAAAACGTAAAGTAAACGTAATTACACACAAAGTGGGTTTTATTCGCACGATATTTACCAAAAAGAATCGATAAGTGCAACAAAACATATATACAAAAATAGGTACAATTTGCACTTATCAAACTCTCCCCAACTTACCTACTTGTTTGTCCACAAACAAAAATCAAACAAACTTGAAAATGCGCAAGAAATAACCAAAGAAAGACGAATCAACAGGTTTTGAAAAACGGAAACGAATGAATGCTTCAAATGAAAACGGTACACACAAAAAGTAAATACTTACCACTAAGCTGCAACGATAACATAGTCACGAAACAAAAGCAAAGTACAAAAGTCATGCCAAAAATTCTAAAACAACACAAGTTCCAAAGTGAATCACACCTAGCAAAAATAATCATCGGTAGATGAAAAACATAAAATGAGGTTCTTTACACTCACACAACACTCATGCAAACAAAAGACTAAATTATGCATACATCCACAAATTCACATTGAAAATATAAAGGCAAGAATCACAAGGGCTTTTCAAGGTTGTAGCGTGGTCGGGTAAACAAACAAGGGGCAATTTCTAAAGGTAATTGAAACAAAAACTTGCCTAAACCTAAGGGAGTGAAAACTCACAAAGATTCACACACAAAATTTCAACCAACTTCTTCCAAAATCCCAAGTGCTACACAACACACAATACTTATTTAGCACAATTATTGCAACTCTTTTTGTTTCCTTTTTCAAGGATTTTTCTTTTTTCTTTCTTTTTCACTTTTTTCTTTTCTTTTCTTTGTCATATTTTTATCTCTTTTTTTTTTCTTTTTCAATCCTCATAAAATCCAACCAATGAGCAAACAACCATTCTCTCCCCAACTTGAATTCAACCACATCATCATGTGAATACTCCCTACTTTCTAAGGCAAGGAAAAAATCCATACAACAACACATAGTTGAGGTCCAAGAAAAAACAAAATCCATTCAAAAATAAGTGAACTAAATACTCATAGACAAGCATTAAGTTCAAATAGAAACATGGATCAAAAAGCTCAAAGGGATTACGAATTCTCACACACTCACAAGGTGAATTGACTATTTGGCTAAGGTAGTTGTGCTCAAAATGAAACAATTGCCTTGATCCTTTTCATGCATTCATATAATCAACACAAATAAAAGATTCAACATAATAAAATCCAGTTATAACAAGAATGTTGGTTCTCCGCGCATATATGAACAATAGAAGGCTACCTCACAAAAAGGGGGGAACTAAAGTGATTCACAATAAGAACAAGTATACAAAAGAATGGATGGCATGGAAGTTTGTAAAATGCCTAAGTATCATGAATATGCTAAAGTATAGAAAGCGATAAATACATACCTCGGACGTGTACAAAACTTAACAAGATCATTACCATACATCCGCAAGTTGAAACGAACCAACTTGGAAAATCACAAAAGCATCCTTAAATAAGTCAATCAAAATTTGTGAGCAAACAACAACCAAAATCTTAGCAGCCTTCGCCTAGCGAAGGAATCATTCGCGACGCGAGCCTTCGCTACATCCTTCGCCCCAGCGAAGTTTGGGTGTTTTCAAAAGTGAAAGTTTCTGCCACCCCCTCGCTGGAACCTCGCCTCGCGAACACATCAGCGAGCATTCGCTGGCTCCCTCGCCCAGCAAATTTACCCAGTTTTCCTACTGAAGGTTTTTTTTGCGTACTTTCTGCCACTCCCTCGCTGGCACCTTCGCCAACGTTCGCCAGGCGAACCTTCGCTGGTGACTTCGCCAGAACTCGCTTAGCGAGAACAAGAATTATTAATATAAACAAACGAAAAGAAAGGGAGAAATTTCATTAAACAAGTTGTAAAGTGAAGATTTGAGAAGTTTACGAAAAATCCGAGTACAACTTGTTTAATGAAAGTTCACCACACAACCAAAGAAAATAATACAACATGCTTGTTTTACGTCGTAAGCTCGACGCCTTTACATTACTTAGCTAGCAAACTCACTTCCTTCATGCCATAGTGATGCCTCACCGCGCAAACCTAAAGTAAGTGTCCTAACCAAACATATGAACAAACGGTTACGGGAACAAAATGTATACAACACTTGAACAAACATATTGGAAATAGACAATATATACGATATATACAAAACTCAAAAACAAAGAAACTATCGCAATGCGATTCAATATCAAAACCAATCCCCGGCAACAGCGCCATTTTGTTGGTTGCAGAATAGGGCAAGCAAGCAAAAATATTTATTTTCGGAAAGAATTCCCTCCGGGATTTATGTCGTGTCCACAGAGATCGGTTCGAGGGAAAGAATGCCGTTCGACAATCTCTCGCATTAATGAGTTTGGATTAAAATAGTTTCAAACAAGAGAACATAAAAGTAAATATTAAAACAAAAAGAACTTCATTCTTCAACAAGAAAACTCGTCCGGAAATGCATATAAATCACTCCTCACAAGCTTAAACTTACCGACCAGTTATACTCCACCTACAATACTCATCAATATCACCCAGCATCGCTCACAACACAGGTTATGTCTAACGCAAAGTTGAGAAAACAACTGTGTTACTCTCTTCGTCACTCTCGCGAGCGAAGCCTCGAAACACGGAAGACATTAAGCTTCGACACCTATTGAAGATTGTTAGCCCTAAATCTATCTCTAGAATCCAGAAACTAACAGACAATCCTCCCTAATCGACGTTCGTGAAGGTTATGTCTAACGCGACACAAACCCCGCGCATAAAGCAAAAATTAGAGACAATTACCAATAAAGATTTGTAAAGCAAGTTTTATACAACGCCATGGGCGACAAATATACATGAGATCATAGTCAATACATATGCACAACCCAACAAGAAAGAATACACAAAGAGGAAGAGAAATGAACCAAACACTTCACAGATTGTCGGAGCCGATCGATGAGAAATCCACCTCGGATCATCCACATGCAAGCTTCCATGTTGTTTTCTAAGCTAATCTACTAAAAAAATGAAGTTTGATGGAGTTGGAGCAAGAATCCCCAAAACCATAACATAAAAAATGATGAAAAATGGCTAAAATAGGCAATTCTGACTTTCCAGGTTCGCCTAGCGAGTCCGCGTTCGCTAGGCGAACGTAAACCGCCTTTCTGATGAGTTTTTTTCACGATTCTGGAACTTTCTGTTCGCCCCGGTTCGCCTAGCAAACAAGCTAGCGAGTGTTCGCTACGGGGGCTCGCCTAGCGAGTATGACAGAAAACCAGAATTTGTTTTCTTCATAACTCTTGAACCGTAACTCCGATTGACGCACGGTTTGAAGCGTTGGAAAGCTTATTCAATGATCGTTATGAATATGGAAATATCCCATTGCTGGAACACCTACAAAAATAAATGAAAATCGATTAAACTCAATGATATTTACACGATAACGCACTATACACCGAAAACGTAAAGTAAACGTAATTACACACAAAGTGGGTTTTATTCGCACGATATTTACCAAAAAGAATCGATAAGTGCAACAAAACATATATACAAAAATAGGTACAATTTTCACTTATCAGCCACCAGCTGCACTAGGTTCTTGGTTTGATCTTTTTCTCTTCTTGAGCTTCAAGTCTTCAGGAGGAGATTGGTCCTTATCCTCGGAATCGAAGATAATTTGGGCAGTGCCCCTTTTTGACTTCCTTTGAGGTGTCGGAGGTGGTTTGCGAGAAGCCTGAAATTGAGAAGCATGAGGGGAAGAAGGAATAATCAACGAAAGGAGAGGTGTGTGATGTACCTTGCTGCCTTCGCCTTGGGCTTCGACTAGGTGCTGAGGGGTGTTCTTTTTTGGAACAGCTGTGAAACAAGCTAAGTAACCACGTGTCAGTAATGATAAAGTTCAAGTGAAAGAACATAGAATCGAAGAATCCAAACCTTCATGTATTTCGGATTCGATGCGAACATCTTCGATACCGACATGAAGGTGTCCTTTGAAACTGTCTAGCGTATGCTTAGTCGAAACCACCCGCTGAGCTATAGGTTTCGACTGCTGGCGAAGGATCTTTATAGAATCCCCACAGATGAACCAATCTGGAAATGAAGGGGCAAGAGCCACTCCAAAATTAGCAGATGGCAGTCGAGGAGTCTTGGGAGGATGTAGTGCAAAAGCCACCTCATAGCGTTTCTCAGGAGGAACGTATGAGGGGAGTTTCAAACTCTCCATTTTCTTAAAAAAAATTCTCCTTCAGGGTAACTGCAGCTTCGCGGACGGTTCGACTAATATCATCTGGTCGATAAATAGTTTCAAAGTACTTCTGGAAGGCGTGAATCTCCTTAACATGAATGGACGTACCTTTCTTGATCTTCTCCTACACATTAACAAAAGCTTGGTCAATCAACTGAGCAAAGCTAGAGACGTCAAGGAACTCCACAGAGTAATGTGTTGACCACCAGTCATGGAATTCTTGGGTACAGAGGTGAGAAGGTTCAAAGAAGACGGGAGTCAGGAGTGGGCGATGAGCATGTCGAGCAAGGTGTGTCAAACTCTGTATGGCATCGTAGATGGTGTTGGGAAGAATGACGTGGGCCTTCTTCTCATACGGGCACTTGGGTAGAGTTTGGACCAAACCAAATTGTCGAGATACCAGATTGGGTTGGTAGGCTATCAGAGAGGTTTGGCCCTTTAGCAGGTTAAGTCGATGAACGATAAGTCGAGGGATCAGGAATGCTTCCCAGACACGCTGCGATTCTTCTTCATGTTTTTTGAACGAAGGAGGAAATGGCCTGGTAAACCACTCAGGGCCGTATTTTCGTTCAGCAAAGGGCGCCATTCTTGGAGTGAACTCATAGCGCTTAGCAAACATTTTGACGAAGCCAGAGAATGACTCCCTGAGTGACTGTCCTTCTTCATTTGGGGTCATTTGCACCAGTCGAACCCATTCGACTCGTCTCTCCTTAATTTCAACAGTATCTTCGTCTACAGACCCTTTGGTTGGGAGGCTGGCTTCGAAAGTGGCATTAATCCAAAGCCGAAGTAGCCAAAATGGTCCAGATAACAACAAGTTCTCGTTACTCCCTTGGTCTTTCAGACGACCAGCACCTTCTCTCAAAGACTCGTACAGACTGGCTAATATCATTTCGCTTAGGCAGATGCCTCGATTAAGGTGTAGCTGATTGGCCAAAGACAGATATTTTCTTGCCACTTGCAAGGATTTGGTACAGAATACGCAGCGAGAAAGCCACATAGCCAAAAATGCTATGTGTTCTTCGTCTTCGACTGTTTCAGTTTCCTTATTGTGGTAATGGTTTATGAAATGAGTATAAGTGTGTTTGGTGGTGGCGAACCCTATAGTGTCTAGGGCATCTATTTCAGGGTCGTAAACTAAACCATGAGGCTTTAGCCCTGTGATAGTGGCTACGTCGAACAGAGTGTGCGTCATCATCCCACAAGGGAGATGAAAGGCATATTGGGTACTATCCAAAAAATACAAAGATGATGCCAGTAAAGTTGGACAGTAGGCCGGACCAGTCTTCGACATCATGATCAAATCGTAGATTCCCGAGCTCTTCCATGTTTCTGCTTTCACTTTCTCTAACTTGGTCAACCAGTTCAAATAGAGGTCAGAATCCTTAAAATATGGAGTTGTCCTAAACAACCTAGACCCATCATTCAGATACTTCAAATCTAGGTTCTTTAGGGCTACATTGTCATGGGATTCAGTGGTTACCCTAGTTTTGTCTTTCTGCCCTAGAGGTTTGGTTTTACTATAGGATGGAAAGAAGTCGCTAATAGCTATATAATCTGTGTCTAAAGAAGATAAAGGACCAGATAAAGCTAACAGTTTCCCAGAAACGGTAATAGGAATTAGTACCTGGGTTTCGTAGATGTGTCTTTTCTCCTCCTTGAGGGGCTCAGGAATGAATTGCTGATTCTTTACCACCTTGGGTCCATTTAACGCAGCAAATGGAGGAAGCAGTGATGTACCCTTTTGTCCTTTGAACTTCTGGGTTTTCTTTGGGTCTTGAGTAGTAGCGGTTGAAGAAACCATTGGAAAAAACTTGAAGAAAATGGGTGAAGGGTTGAGCGTTTTGGAGGGAGGAGAAAGTGTGTAGTGGATACTCGGGAGTGAAAAAAATAAAATATTTTATGAAGAAACTATTTATAAAGCGCTTTGGGAACACTAAAGGGCTCACTAATCATCATTAAGGATCTAAATCTAGTGGGACATGTGTCCTCCCAGGAGCCAAAGTAGGGGCGGTGACAGTTGCCACCTATATCCACGATCTCCTAGACTTTAGGGGAGGTTATGGTGATTTGCGGCTTGATGTGATTTACGAGGGGACGTTTCAGTCATAATCATAATAGGCTGTGATGTCATAAATTTGATTGAAAAGAAACTGAATAGTTTCTTGGAACATGGGTCAGTCAGTTTTGATGAACACCTATGCATGGTCGAAAGATGGCGTCGAACGGACACTATCAAAAAATGCCCTTTTCTTCAGCACTGTCAAAAAAGACATTTTTGGGGGGCAATTTCTTAGCTCGTAAATTCGACGCCCATATGAAGTTGGAAGTGTTGAGGAGAATGTCAAGCTCTTGAAGAAGGTTAGAAAAGCTTTCGACAGGATTCGTGTGATAGGTTTGAGTCAAAGGTACTCATAAGAGAAAAAGGAGATCTTTTGGGACTTAGAAAATATTTCTAAGAGTTGAAGGGGGACCTTCGACCGAGAATGTTGATGATGTCCGACGCTGGGATTTCAAATTCAAATAAAGGAGGGATTAGTTACTTTGGTTCGCGCTTGAGTAAAGACAGGTGGCGTGTGTCCAAGCAATGGAAGCATGCAATATGACACTTGTCATTGGTTGATTATTTCAGGCAGTTTATAGCAGTTAGTTTTAGTACTATAAATAAGGGTCCTAGCAATAGGATTAGGGGTGTTGTGTTCACTTTGTACAAGTAACTCTAAATTTACTCAAAAGTATCTGCGTGTTGAGAAAAGAGTATTGTGAGAATGTACGTGATGTAAACACCAGTTATCCTTCAACGCAATTTAATTTGATCTTTACTTAAATTGTTATCTTTTATTTGAAGCCAGTTACGTTTCTGCACTTACTTTCGTTTTATACCTTTGATCTCTATTTCACACGTTCGACCCTTCCTTTTACATTTCCAGCCTTTTAACTTTACATTTTGAAGTGTTGTCTTGTATTATATTTTCAACAAACTTTCCTTTTTGAGTATTGTCGAAGTATTCATTGCTTTAGAATTTAACTTAGATCAACTGTTAGCACATGTCCTAGGATCAATCTGATCGATCCTGTAAGTCACTAAAGTCATATTTGGAAGATCAGCGGTTGTTTACAAATTTTCACGGTAAACAAATGCGCTACTGGTATAAGTTCTAGGTGGACTTATTAGGTTGTTCTGATTCTGTCATTGAGTGTCAATGGATTGAATCAGAGTGATACAAGTATCTTGGGAGTCTTTGCTGCTGTATGGGAGAATTTATTTTTCATTGCAGATTGAAAGATCAATGGAAGCATTCTGTTGATATGTTAAAATGTCGTGATCAAGTCTGCTAATTCTGGCTTAAGGATTTGATTTAGAATGAAGAGAAGAAGGCTGAGTATGTTTTTGTAAACTTGTTTTGTCTATGATAAATGAAACAATGTTGTGGGGTCTATAAATCATTCATGAGAAAACTGACAAAGTCAGATTAGTTATCAGGACATTGCTCAGAACCGGTTTCAGATAAAGACAATCAAAGGGACTGTGGTTTCAAGAACAAGTCATAAAAAGTGGAAACTTTCGAAACTAACTTGGCCAGTGGTTACTTCTTTCATTAACTAGTCTTTTGTTTCTTCCAAATGGTTTGTCACTGCCTATGTAGCTTCTTCAATATTTAAGGACGCTTGTGCTGCTTGAGTTGCAGAACATCTTCCTAGTTAAGTTGAGCGCAAATGGGTTTTATCCCTGTTTGGGTGAGCACAGTCTGGGTATGGGTCTGTATTGGTCATTTTTGCCAACTTTTGGCTAAAATGGGGGAGAATGGATTCTTGGTTATTGTTGTGAGTTGTATGTGTGCATTTGTGCTGCTAGTTACAAAAAAAATGTCTCAAAGGATGTTCTAACATCTTGGAAAGTTTGTGTTTTGTGATCAGAGTTATGAAGCAAGTTGTGATTTAAAATCTGAGTTACATTCTCTATGTACTCTGAATCATAAGGTGAATGAGGAGGGGGTCTTGGAATTATCTTCTCACTCTCTCATTCATAAAGAGAGGGTCTTGAAATTGTCTTTTCCCTCTTCCATGACTCTTTCTTCAGGATTTCCCACTGCATGCACCGTCAAACTGAAGAATGTTTTAGCCAAAACATTTCAAAAGGGGGAGATTGAAAGCTCCAAGGATTTGACTAAATTTTGGTAAAACATAATATTGTGAAGGATGTTCCAACATGAAGGTTTATGTCCCAGACCAAAGATGTTGAATGAAATGTCCCAGCCTGAAAACTCGACATCAAGACTGTCACAGCAGGTTTGTTTTGAAATCTGTTCCAAGATTCAAGGCGCGATTGGCAGTGGATCAAGGAAAGAAGATCTAAAGCCCAAAGAAGCAGAAGGCTATAAAAGAAGACCTAGTCTTAGGCCAGAAAAGTGAGAGGGAGAACGACATAGACTTAGGAATCCTATTTTGTAAACTTTTGTAAAGTAAGGTTTAGGGTTTTGAGAGTCGTAGGCTTTCTTGTAAGTCTCCCTCTGTAACGATTTGATACATTGTGGAAGACATAGATACTTGTACAGATTCAGAAACCCGTAGGTAATGAATCGTGTATTGTTCTTAGATGAAGCTTTTAAGAAAATCCGAGTTAGCTTGTTAGTCAAGAATGCTTGACTGAACTTTGTATTGAAAAGGGTGTCTTTCAAGTAGAATGATACAATTATTGGACTATAACTGTTAGATAATCACAGGTTGTGATTTAGGGAGTGAGATGGGTTTCTTTTATCATTTAAATGTGACTTCTAATGATAAAGTCTCCATTGGGTAGTGATAGGTAAACCAGAGGTTGTTTACTGTAAACTAGCGGTTGTTTACATAAAACTATTCTACTGATAGTGGATTCTTCTTCCTGGCTTGGTATGTCCCCAGATGTAGGTGATTTGCACCAAACTGGGTTATCATATTCTGTGTTGCTTATCAATCTGCAATTTACAGTTCAATTTTGATTAACATGTTGTAACATATGTCATAACATCTGTCTTGCTGCTGTTGCTGATATTCTGAATATCAGTTTGTGCGTTCTGCTCTTGTTTTAAAGTTGTGCAGAGAATAATGTCTTGACATGTGTTAGGGCATATGCTATCTGCTATGCCATAATTTCAACAAGAATTCTCAGGTTCAATTTTCAAGCATCAAATGGAGAGTACAAGTTTCAAGTTTCAAGTTTCAATTCAAGAGCCATGTTTCAACCTCATAGTGTTTCAAGTGTTACGAGCAAGTTTCATTCCAATTCATTTTCAAAGTGCAAGTATTTCAAATTCAATCACTTCAAATTTCGGATTCAAGTTTAATTTCAATATCTAATTTTCAATCCAATTCAATTTCCATTTAAGTGTCAATTTTAACCAAAATTCAAGTTTCAATTCTATTTCAATTCAATTCAAGTTCAATTCCAATTTCAATTTCAATTTCAATTCATATTCAAAACCAATTTAAGTTTCATTTGGATCTAATTTCATTTAAATCTTCGTGTCCAAGTCACCAAAATTCAAATTCCAATTTCATTTCAATTCAAATCCGATCTAATCCATTTCAATCTTTGCGTCCAAGTCATCAAAATTCAAAATTCAAGTGCAATCTCGTCTCAATTCAAGTGTCCATTTCATACTTCAATTCAAGTTTAATTTTCAACTTTAATCCAATTCAAGTTCAATTTCATTTCTTTCCAAGCTATTCAAGTTCAAGCATTTCAATTTATTTCAATCAAGTTTCATGATCAAAGTTCAAGTGTCAATTTTATTCTAATTCAAATCAATGTTCAAGTTTCAATTTAATCCAAGCCACTTCCAATTTCATGTCAATTAAAATAAAAAGTTTCAATTCCACTTCTACTCAATTCAAATTTCATGTTCAAGATTTTTTTCAATCCAATTCAGGTCCATTCCAAATTCCATTCAAATTTCAACTTCAATTCAATTACATCTCATTCAAGTTACAATTCTATCTCATGTCCACATCTAATATCCAAGTCCATTACACAAATTACACGAACCCCAATTTTTAACCCAAGTTTCAACAAGTCCATGTTACAAGGAAATTGCCAAGAAAAAAAAAAGGGAAATAATACAAGCTCATGGATCAAGTCATACAAAAAAAATTGCAAAAAATTTTGAAGAGATAAATCTGAAGCTGAGCTCATACGATTTTAGAACAGTCTCAAGAGATGTTTCAAGAGCCAACAAAAGCAGGTCATATTTTTTTGAGAAGGCTTCCATACGCGGGACTCATGCCAATCTTCATATCGCTCCTATCTAATCTTCCAAAGTAGTTATGATTGGAAAGAGTGTTCAATTTAGCTGCTTAAAATTTGGGCTTTGATTTTGTGGTAAAGATATTCGATAGCATTTTTTATGGAAGAAAGTTTTTTTGAAAACACAAACCTTCGTACCACTGTTGCAGCATACCTCTACCAAGTCGTCCAATCCTATACTAAACACCGTACAACACAAAACCTGCTACCCAAGCGTACCACCTGCACGATACAACCACAAAATCGCGACATACCATTACCAAACCCTACAACTCACCAGACCACTACACCAAACACTCACTGCAAAAGAAGACAAAATGTAATGTAGGAAATTGCAAAAAAACGACGATGAATCGCAACTTACCTCTGCTATAAATCAAACTCTTCTTCTTTCATTTTTCAGAAGCTCCAAGAGCCACAAAACCCTCCATCAATTATGTTCATCTTCTTCCTCCCCCAACCTCTTCATCCATCTACAATAACAACAACAGAGCATCTCACTACATTCTGCTCACCAATGTAAAACCTTAGTAGACCTTCAAAAAACACCAAATAAACCTCCTTCTTCTTTCCATCTTCATCACTATTAACAAAAAGCTACTACAAAATTTGATAGGAAGCAATTCCTACCAAAACTATGAACAAGGGGTTATACTAGGAAAGAGGAAGAACAATAAAATAACAAAATAGAATTAAAGGAAATAAAAGACTTTTCCATTCATTTGATAATTCTAAGTCTCTCAATGAGAGTACATATATAGTACCAATAGTGGATGGTGAGATAAAAAGGCCTAAAACTCAAATAAGCAACAAAAGCCCAAATACAAGAATAACCCAATAATAATACTAATAACTAATAATATAAATTCTAAATTATATTTTTCTCCTCTATCAAAATCTCCCCAATATACCGAAACTCCTTTCGTTCGGCACCACCTTCATCAATCGAGCACTATACAACCTCAACACAAATCTGCAAAAACCATCAATGCACTCAACGTTTCAACCCTTACCTTAAACCGTGCTACCACCCCCATCGCTCATTTCTGTTCGACCTTGCTTGCACCTTTCAAATCACATTGCAAACTCAGATCGAGGAAGAATAGAAGCTGCGAGTGAGAAATAGATGGAGAAGAAGATGAAATTGCGAACAAGATAAAGAGAAATAGTGTAGAAAGAATCAGAGAAAGGTTGGAATCGCGTTGTAGATCACTTTGAGTTTGCCATTTTTATTCCTCTCTGTTCCGTTTTCGACCGCTAGTCTGTGAATATGTTGAATATAATGTTTTGACCTGTTTGTTCTTTTTTTGTCATTTGGTTTGGCTTTAATGGGCCTAGAGTTTTGGATCTACAATCCATACCCATCACACCTGACTATACACCTCTTTCCCCTTTATGTTTTTAATTTCCATTTAAATTTTGTTTTAATTTTTATTATTTTATTTTTCTTAAAAATTCTTTTCCTATATGGTTTTGTTGAAATAGTTCTTAACATATTTTCTTATTCATTTTGATTTTCAATATTTAATTTTTTTATTTCTTACCTTAGTTTGTTTCATTTAAATTTTTTTTTTCTATATTTCTTTTCTTCTTTATTGTTATCATTTTAATATCATTTTCTTATATTCCATTTTACTTCTTATCTTGTCGATTTTCTTTTCGGTCAATGAGATCTAATCGTAAGGATTGTTGGTTTGTCAAAGAGTTTGAATATTTATTATGTCAAATCTATGGATGAATGGTCGTTTGGATCATTCTCCACACTTTGGAATAGTGATAGGTTACCTTTGATTAATCTATAAAAAATTCTTGACCATTTGCACTCTTGTCATTTATTTGATCATCGTCATTACTTGTGCCTTATTATATTGTATAAAACATATTTCTAAAACATTTTGTTCATTATAAAACCATCATCATCATCATCTCATTAGAAAACACAAAAACATTATAAAACCACAAAAAACCCTAAAAACATTTTGTTTATTGTTTAGATTAGGACACTTGCACACGTACGACTTCCTTTTATTTTTTCTCTTTGCGTAGTTGTGGTTTCGTACTAGGAGCACCCTTAGCTACTAGGATTGACCAAACCCTTTTGCAAGCCCTTGATCCAACGTCAAGTGGCTCTTTCCATTAACATGTAAGTCGACTGCCTTGTGCGTCGCCATCGACCTTACTTCACCAATTAGGACCTCAATTTCTTATAGTTCAAACCCTTACGCCATGAATAAACACTTGATCCAACATCAAGTGGCATTTTTTAAGTCAAAATTAATCAACTTAATTATACTTAGACACTTTTCAATAAAAGATGAAAAAGGAGCGGGGCGTAGTCAACGTCTCCGCGAAAGTGAGGATCCGAGAGGTAGATTTTGTGATTTGAGCTCTAGTCATCCTAAAATTAACCAACAAACCATAGTCAAAACTACGGATGCTCTGATTTCTCATTTGTCAATGAGAATACGTAGGCACAAGGGCCCTAATCGTTGGCGAGCAACCTTTTCCTTTTCCTCCTTTTTCTCGTAGTTCCTCGAACTACGATTGCTCTGACTTCCTCATTGCATTATGAGGATACGTAGGCACGAAATTGCAATGTTCTTGGCGAGCACCCTAGGAAAATAAACCACCTAGTCCCTATCCTCTTTCCTTCCTAATAACTTGAGAAGCCTAACACTTAAAAGCGAACATTAACACGCACACCTAAACTAATGGTTCCCGTTGAGTACAACGGATGTGCGGGGTGCTAATACCATCCCCTCACGAAACCGACTCCCGAACTCAGACTTTTTGGTTGCGATGACCATGTCTTCTTCTTTCGTTTATGGGTTTTATCGATATTTTCCCTTCCTCTTATTGGAATAAATAAAGTTCGGTGGCGACTCTGTTAGTCTGTCCCACGAGCGTGCTATTGCGCTTCGCGAAGGATCGTGCTTTTTTTATGGTACGACACATATTATATGTGTATCATAATATGAAAGCATTATTTCTTGTTCATCTTGATATTAAAAGTAATTTTGTTATATTTTAGATTATTATAATTTGACAAATATTTATGGAGAAAAGTTATAGAAAATATTAATGATGTGAATTCATTGTTTATTTTGTATTGTGATTTTTATTTAGATATACCATATATAGAACATTGTTAAATGTGAAACATGTATTTATCACATAGAATTTGTTATGCGTATTAGTTATGCAAGAAAATTGTTTATTTTAAAAGAATAGAAAATTCTATGGTGTTGTATTTATATGGAGTTTATGAATTACATGTTTGAATTCACTTCATGAAATAAAAGTTGGTCATCATGACAAATTTGTTTGATCATGGTTGTCGATTGCTATAAATGTTTAATGCATTAAATATATTTCGGATATATTTAAGTGGAAGTAAAACTTCAAATTAAAAAGATTAGCAAATAAAGAATGACATAAAATTTGTGTATATGACAAAAGTGTCATGGTGATAGTTTATCGAAACTATCAAGAATATAGAACATATGTTGTATATGGAAATTGTACTAATATGAAAAAAGTGTTATTATTTGATGATAGATGGAAAATACAATCAAGAGTACATAAAGTAATCATATGCATGATTAGTTGAAAAAATGAATAGTCCGAATTTATTAAAGTTTGGAAAAATCTTGCAATTCTTTGACGAAAAGATTAACAAAGATATGATGTCTTTGGATATAATTGAATACAATGAAGACGTCATTAGGAATGTGGAACAAGCCCGTATCTAATTAATCATTAATAGTGGAAACTCAACTCACACTTGATTAACATTAAGTCTTGAGTTCAATGGTGAAAGTACACTATTATAGTGATTGAAGTACTTAATGATAGACACATCCCAAGGGGTAAAATTACTTGGACCATAAGAATAAGTGTGGTAGGATGAGGTTTTCCTCTTAATAGACATATAGCATATGTTTGCTGGAATGTATAATTATGGGTGCTTTTCTGATATAGTCTACCTATATGAGAATGAAGTGGTGCCGTTTCATAGAGTTTAAGGGCTTGACTCTTAAATTCTCATGAAAAGGATATGAGACACAATGCCTTATTAAATGTGTCATATTAATAATTCGATCAATGGTACCGAGATTTATTGTGTGAGTTATTCACGCTTGTTCTAATGAATAATTGGTTCAAAGCTTGTCTACCAATTTATTCGGGGATGAGTGAAAACTTAACTTACTAAATAATGGTTCAAATCATAAGATACCTTTATCTGAAACCATGAAATTTCTTGAATAATGGATTTAGATATATTTTGAAAATGGTGGGGGGTTATTGGAGAAATTTCCAAAAAATTAAATTGATAAATAATAATGGTTAAATTAACAAAATAAATGGCCAAAAGTTGCAACAGTCTAGAAGCAAACTAGAGACTTTATTGTGATAGGGCGCGTGGTCATAAGGTGCCACCACCAGACCAACACAATTTTTCATAAAATGATTTTCTATTATTGATATATAATGGTTCACGAATGGTCATGTTTAAACCATTGAAACATTGTTTCTCCTCACCAATTGGTTCAAGTTTTTCTATAAATAGAGATACTTGTTAGGCATAAAATAGACACAAAAATTACTTGTTTAAAGTGCCAAAAATTATATCTAAGTCATTCTTTTATTTTCTAATGCACAAGAATAACTAATTGAACATTATTCCGTAAAATATCGATGATCGATATTCTTAAGTTGAATATGCGATTCATGTTAAGGTTTTCAAAGTATCCTAGAGAGGATTCGCCGGTTAACCTATTTACATCCAATTTGTCTAAATTTGTGGAGGCGAATCGAACCTAAAGCTTAGTGTAAACACACGCTTTGGAATTTACTTTGTGCAACTTTTATTGTACCATTTTCATCTTTTTCTTGTTCATGTTTTGCCGCAAACCCCAACACAAGATCTAACATCAACTGTAAAGTACAAAACAATCCTTTTACGTTCAAAACTCTAAGAATGTTGCTTCGTATAAGAGAAACATTTCTTTACTCTATCTACCCCGTTTAACCAATCCTATGAGCTCAATCTTGTGCTTGCAATTCAGCTTGTGGGTTCCTGATACAAAAAAAATTCTAAACAAATAATCCATTATAAATCTATAACATCAATGAAAATAAGAAAACTGTTGACATAGAAATTCAAAAAACTCCCTACAAATTAGAAACCAATTAACATAGCAACTCCAAAAACATTGGTCACTACCATTAGTAATGACAACATAAGCAACATTTGAACATATGCAAGTGGGTTTGATGATTTAGACTAATATGAATTTGAGATCGTCGGGTATGAATCTTTTGGAAACGTTGGCATACGTAACTATACATAACACATTTCATAACTAACTTAAGTCATGTGCATGCATGAGTTGACTTCGATTACAACATGTACATCTTCGAATACTACTCGTTTAACCTGACTTCGATTACAACATACACATCCTAGTCAAACCATGAAGCTTCCCTTGTCAAGACTAGAGTTTGATCCAAAAAAACTACTAATCTCCACCTTGAAACAAACTCTACAACACCAAGGTAACAAGCTATCTATCATCATGCAACTTTATCAAATGCATACAGTGAAAAAACTGGCTACTAGGGAATGACTTGGTGATCATAACATCAACATTATCTTCAGTCGAAACCCTCAGCACTTTTACTTCTCTTTTCTCGATTTTCTATATGACTAAATGCAACGTAACATCAATGTGCTTGGTGACAATATCACATTTAATAGTGATAATTTGACCTTGAAGTTTAAGTTCCTTAGCAAACCCTTAAGCCACTATGATTCTTTCACAACTTCAGTGATGACTATATATTCAACTTCAATAGTTGATAAGGCGACAACAAGTTTGAAGAAGATTTGTTCATTCCCTTAAAATGTTCCCATGATAACAAAGTGTTGAAAGAACATTAGGGTTTACTTATTGTTATTCGAGTGTGCAGGATCAAAAGACAATAATCATGATATGAATCAAGTTAATCACTCAAAAGAACCATTAAAGAGAACAAAGTTGTTCTGTATCTAAAGGATCAAAATTAAGATTTCACACTCTGAAGAGTCTGACTCAAGTCTTTCAGATGTTGAACCTAAGCTTAATTGGAAATACAAAGATCGGCTTAACTCTAAAGAATGGAACCTTTTGAAGCAAGCAAACTCTGATTAAAGGAACATCTCTACATCTTGTGAACAAGCTGCATCAGCAATTCTAATGACATTGCTTCAAAGGAATTTGTCTACATCACGTATATCAATTTGTGAGTGATTATTTAGACTAGTTCTGATCAAGACTCTGATGAAGGCAAGACTCATAACCTGCGAAATCAATACTCTGAAGTCTCATTTTAACCATGTTCTGAAGACATACTTTAGCATCTAATCATGATTTAACAAATTCTATAAAAACCTCTAAATCAGAAGCAAAGTATAAGGATAACATTGACTCGCAACAAGCTTCAACAAACTTCTATAAGAAGACTCCAGTTAGAGTTTATTCAAGGAAGATAGTGTGACAACAGTACACTACTTTATGTTAAATCTGGTGATAGTGATGTTGTCAGGATCTTCTCTCTCCAAGTGTCATACTATTCTCAACGTCTTTATGTTAGCTACATTTTTAGCTCACTCTATTGTCCATCAGCTAAAGACCTTCAACGTCTACTTGTACCATGGTAGCTTTCAACGACTATTTATACCATAGTAATTTCAATCTTCAACGGATCTATTCTTAGTATTTATTTAAGGACGAAGATTAAAAACATTCACATTTTGACAAGAAGAAGAAAGCTTATTGGAACATCTCTCTGACCTGAACATCTACCTCTCAAGAGAATGAATATGAGTTGAATATTTCGTGACTGTGTTCACATGGACATAATCCCAGCTGACTAAAATGTGTTGATAGAAATACACTTCAAAAGATTATTTAACCAGAAGGTTTAGTGTGTTAGAGCATAGTGAAACATGTTCACATACACTCTGAAGATAGAATATGTGAACATATTCATCATAACAGGAAGGCACACCAAGATGAAAATATGTGCAAGGAGAGAAGAAGGATGAATTCTTCATTCTTATATACTAAGGAGAAATCAAATAAAAAATTCTCAAAAGTGTAAAACCTTTGTGTATCGGCTTATCCAAGAAGCACATATATGAACACAAGGTTTATACCAGACGTCTCTATTAAGAGAATCTGAAGACTCTAGACTCTGTGTTCAGAGTAAAATCGTTTTCTAATGATTGAGCAAAAATTCCTAAACTGGATGTTTAGGCATTAAAGTCTCAAGCTTGCGGGCAGTGTGATTGAGCAGGAAGTCTTGAACGGGTATTTCATGCAAGGAAGTCTCAATCTGGGTGATTGATGAGCAGAAAGTCCAGAATAGGGGATTAGGAAAGAAAGTCTCATGTTTGCAGGCTTGAGCAGAAGTCTCTTTCCATGGGATTGAGCAGGTAGTCTGGAGCTGCTGGCTTACACAATTGTAATTAATCTAATTATAGTTAAAATCTCTTGTTCCACAAGGGGGCTGGACTGCTCTCAGTTGAGTGGGGGCCAGGATATATTGTGTGTCTCTTTATTTACTTTTGCATTTATATTCAGTTGTGCAAAAACACTCTTAAGTCAGGTTGTAATATGTTTCAGACTCTTACTTGGATCAGAATCTGAGTGTGAAACCATATATTCTGAAATAAGACTAAGAAAAAGGTAGTAAACTTTTCACTACTGTCTTCACTCTAACATTAGACTTTGAACGTGGTTCAGAATCTGATGGCTTAGAAATAGTTAGTGAAAGGAGTTTCGATATTTGGAAAGACACAATTCAAAATTTCTCATCCATGGTAGAGCTGAAGGTTGATTTGGGCTCGAACCCTACCCCTGTTGCATTGGGACAAAATATACAATCTTATGTTGTCTAAGGTTAACATAAGAAAATACAAGTGTTGCCTAAATTAGCTTGAGCCATCGCTTATTAGTAAAATCGGTGGCTAAAGTATATAAGACAACATTTATTAGCATAGTGATGCTTAATGATGACTTATGCAAGTAAATTTTAGCAGAAAACAGTGCTTATTGATGCTTTACGATAGCACTTTATAAACAAACAATCATTAATGTTGACTTTTATACACGCTTTTATAAAGACATGTTGCCTAATGTGCCCTACGCCAACGCTTTTATCAAAAAGCTCTGCCTAAAGATGACTTATGCCAACGCTTTTATAAAAAAATGATGTCTGAAGAGGACTTACACCAACGCTTTTAATAGAAAACATTGTCTAAAGCAGATTAAAGCCATCGCTTTAACATTAAAAAAATGTTGCCTTTACCTACAACAACGCCAAAATAGATAGCTCTTGAAAGCATTGTCTAAGGTCAAAAAAATGTTGCCTAAAGTTTATTTTGGCATAGTGACTCACGACCAATTCATGCCACACACCCAAACACAAAACCAAGATAATGACTCATACCACCAACAAACATATACCACCACAACATCTTACAATAACACCGATGAGGCATATGATATCACCACATCCTACCATACCACCCAACCAACATACACCCAAACATCACACCATCAAAACACTCAAACATCACACCGGCAAAGCATCCAACCAACACATACCTGCAAAACACCACAATAATCATTGCTTAGTTTCCAAAACGAATCAATGTGCCAATTCAACCGACCAACTTGCCCATCAATAACTCAACCAACACAATCAAACTACGACGACATGGACACCAAACTCGATTACAGTAACACATCCCAATGTAGTTGGAAAGAGATGCTAGATTTCATGGATATTACTTATATATACGGTACCTTGCACCAAACATCTCTGGTGAATCCTAGGAGGCACCAAACGTCTCAGACGAATCGTGGGAGGCCTCAATGGCAAATGGAAGCTCCGTGGTATGGAACCGGTGACCGTTATGATCAAGCGTATTATTAAAATATGTATACAACTTTCCTCCATGTAATTAATTTTAACTAAATAATATTAGTATTTAATTTTTTTATTCACAATTTTATTATTATTATTTAGTTGTTAATTTAATTAAAAAAAAAAAAAAAACAATACACAATAGACCTACTGGTGCCTCCTCTCTGTGCAATAACACATGTGTCAGACCCATTAGTGCATTGATGGTGCAATCGCTAGTGTGTGTGATGCCTATGTACTATTTAAAGACACAATAAGTTATTATCACATAACATCTTCATTCTTAATTTAAGAACAAAATTTCATCACATTAATATCCTTCATTTTCACCAAAACATAATAACATTCAAACATAATATCCATACATATCATTTTAAACCAAAACAAATGAAAGATATTTTGATTAGGAAAGAGAGAAGTAGGAAGAGAGGCATTAATTGGAAGTAGGAATGGCGATAATGGTTGGTTAGACAGTGGAATTGTTGAACTGAGTTATGGAGTATAGAAGTAGTTTAAATATAAAATGGACATATATGATTTATATGAAATGTGAAACATTTTCTTCCAAGAAAACTTTAAAAAAATGAGAAGACTAATTTTTTTTATTATATGAAAAAGAGAGTATAATAAACGAATGATATTTAAATAATTTTTAAATTCATAAACTGGTATGGATATCCGCAAACACGAGTATCATCAAACTAGTATCCATATCCATTAAAAAAGGTATTCAAATATCCATTTATTTTATGCGGAGATATTTATTATGCTATTTGCCATGTACCTGTGACGGATTTTATCCACGGATATCCGCGGGTACGGATTTTTTTACAATCTCTAAATTGTTGTGGTATTTTAATTGAGAAACATTGTTATTTGAAAAAAAAATCAAAAACTACGATTTGTTTTTATTATATTAAAATAAATCAAAGATTTAAATAAGCACACAATATTCATATATTGTTTGGCAATTGATGAAGAGTCATGAACGGTTAAATAATATATATTTATTGAAAAAAATTAAAAAAATTTGCTAGAATTTTTTTTTCAAAATGAAAAAATTTAGTTTTAAAAAGCTAAATAATATATATTTATTATTTTAAATAAAAAATAGATTAATTTGATTTTTATTTGAGATATGGATGTCCAAAATATGGATTTAATAACAACCATATTAATAACATATCCAATAAAAGAAACGGATAAAACCATACTAATAATTAATCAATTTTTAATAACCAAATTTATACATGAATATGAATAATTTAAATAATAGATTAATTTGAACATCCCTAATACCAGCCCACCCTTGAATCAATCCCTATTTTGCGTGTATATATATTTAACTTCAAAAGCTCACTCCACTTCCTCAAAACCCATTTACCATTTTGAACTATCATACTAATTTAACTAAGGTATGTATTCAAAGTATCCATTGTTTATTAACTTTTGTAGTGGTTATAAGGATATACTTGTTGGAAATAATATAACAAGTGTGAGTAATATAGATAATAGTCTCACATTGGATAGAAATGTGATGACTTGAGTATTTATAAGTGGGAGAATCCATACACCTATCACCTTAAGATTTTGGGTAAATATGTGGTGTCTTTCTCACTTGTGTTGCTCTTGATCTAATATTCAATGCTCCCTAATATAAAAACTACTTTAACATTGTATCAGAGCTTAATAGCCACACTCATCTTCCTCCCTTTAAATTGATGGCTCAGTGTTTCTTTTTCCCTTGTTGATCTATCTGATAGTGCGGTAATTTTAGGGTTTGTTTAGTGAAAAGACACTATGTTTAGAATGCTTTCGAAAAATTCAGAGGAATGGACGAACATTGAAAAGAATAAGAAGACCACAACTGGTATTGCAAGGCGGTCGATATGGAAAGCGAATGGTGGTAAGAGCAATGACATGGATTTGAGGGAAGCTTATTCTTTTTTCTTTTCTGAATTTCCGGAATTATATGAGGCCAAACAGATGTTTGATGTTTTCAAAAACCATGGTTTGGTGCTTGAAGTTTACATTGCTCCAAGAATAGACAAGAGAGGGAAGAGATTTGGTTTTGTAAGGTTCAAGAAGGTTGTAGATGAACATCTTCTTGCCATTAAATTGGACAACATTGTCATTAATGGCAACAAGATATTTGCGAATACACAGAGGCTCCAAAGAGGAGAAAAGAGAAATCACTAGGGGGAACGATTTAAACCTACGTTAGGGAAGGCGGTGATGGAAGAAAACAGATTTCAACAGTCTCACTATCAGACCGGTTTAAATAAGAAATACTCATATGCACAAATAACTAAAGGTGGAGGGCCAGATCGAGAATCGTGCAGGAGAATGCATAATCAAGTTTTTCTGGGAGATAAACCAAACTTTGCACATCTCATGGTCAATGTGGATAAGAAAGATTTGGTCAGGTTCAAGAATGCCTTCGTCGGTGTTATGGAAGAACCGAGAACATCACTTGAGATTCAAGAAGTGTTACACATAGAGGGATACTTTCAAATCAAAGCTACTCCTTTAGGTGCAAATATTTGTCTTTTGGAAGGGGAGGTAAAGGGGGGAATTAAGAAAATGGTAACTGAAGATGAGGAATGGATCTCCAGTTGGTTTTCAGACAGCCACCCGTGGTCTCCGACAGATGTTGACAAGGAAAGGTTGACATGATTGAGTATATACGGTTTACCTTGCCATGTTTGGTGTGATAAGTTTTATAACTTCTTGCCAGCTAGAATTGGTGTATTTGTGAAAGCGGACGAAGATACAAAAAACATGGTGAAAATGGATGTGGCCCGTATTCTGATTAGAACAAAATTTGCATTAAATCTCAATGAAGTTTTCAACATTGAAGTGAACGAGAATTTATATATATATATATATATATATATATATATATATATATATATATATATATATATATAATTAAAGTCATTGAAGCTTCTATTGGGGTCAGGAGGCAAAGCAATAGATTGGTAAGTTCATCAGAGGATAGCTCAAGAATCTCTTCTTCTGATAGTGAGGGAGACGAATCGAACATTAGATGGATGGAAAGGGAAAGGGAAAATGGAGAAGTCTTTAAGGATCAGAGTAATTCAGGCGATGAAAGGAAAGCTGGCAGGTTTTCTGCTTCTCGAGAAAAGGATAATGGAGATGATGGTGTCAAAAACCGAGTAGTGGGGGCCAAGGTTGGAAATGCAGAGATATGGGATGTAGATAGAAGGCAAAACGTGCAAGAAAATGTTAAACTACTCTTTGTCCAAACAAATCTGAGCTGTCACGATAGCAAGATGGAGAAAAAGATAGTGACAAGTCATTAAAGGGTGCAGAGTTTTCTGACCCAGTAACAGATAACCTAGGGGCATTTTCTCATATAAACACTTTGGTTAGCGGGGAAAGAGTTGTGGCTTTCCAATGAAGCAATCAACAACTGTCTGGTGTTGGGCCCGCAGCAGTCTGGGCTTGTAGAGACTAGAAGACCAAAAAAGATAGTTCGTCTTGAAGAGATTTATCAGAAAATCAAAATCCCATTTGCGCACTCATATTACTCAACCTTATTACACACGGAAAAATCCTTTTCTGATTGTCCATCCACACCAATTCACGCTCGCATAGCAGAAGAAGATGAAATTTCCCGTTTCTCGGGAAAGACATTATCTGGAGGAGAATCTATTGGTGATTAGGAGGTCTTAAAAAGTAATTCAAGAATTAAGAGGAAACTAGAGAAACTTCCAGTGAAGATCTGGGAGGCGATTAAAAGACTGGGAGTGGAAGCCAACAAAGATGATGAAGCATTTGAAAATGTTATTCGAAACCTTAAAGAGTCGGAAACGAGAGGAGTCAAAGGAAAAAAGGAGGCTGCTAAGGGTTACTCATGAAATTTTTGACATATAACATTAGAGGGTGTGGTAATAGTATTAAAACAAGGAGAATTAAAGCTTTGCTTCAAAAAGAAGGGGTGGACTTAGTCTTGTTGCAGGAAACAAATTGTGAACACATGACTGAAGATTTTGTGGCTAGTTTGTGCGGTGATAAGAACTGTCTATGGTCTTCATCAAATTCTATTGGGCAGGTAGGAGGAATGCTTACGATTTGAAGGAAAAATTTAATGATACCGTTAAGCAGCTTCAAAGGCAAAGGGTATATTGGAGTCAATGCAATTTGGAAAGGAGTTAATTGTTATTTTCTAAACATTTCCTATTCTTGTTCTAATATTGACTAGAGAGAATTGTGGAGTAATATTTTACATCTTAAAGACACTTTGGAGGAGGGGGAATGGGTAATCGGAGGAGATTTTAATGCTATCAAGTGCAGAAGCGAGATGATTCGTAGTAAAGTTCAAAGTAGGAAGATCATTGAAGAGTTTCATGACTTCATTGAAATGTCTGGTTTCTTGGATCTGCCACTCAGTGGAAATAAGTTTAAATGGTATAATGCGTCGGGGAAGGCTTGTAGCAGGCTGGACAGGTTCCTTGTCTCACCAGGACTGCTCAAAAATTGGAATTCTGTAACTCAGAAAGTTGGCATTAGAGACATATATGATCATAGGTCTGTTATAATTTATGTAAGAAACATCAAATGGGGTCTAAAACCTTTTATGGCGTTCAACTATTGGTTCGATCATAAAGAATTTTTACCGTTTGTGAAAGAAGTGTGGGAATCATACACAATCAAAGGAAAAGCTTCTTTCATCCTATCGAAGAAGTTGGAACACTTGCGTAGAAGACTTTGTTGGTGGAACGTTAACGCCAAAGTCTTTGGTTGGATTTACACGAAAATATCTGACAGTATTGAGGTTATCAACGATGTTGAGGAACTGATAGCTTGTAGCAATGGTGGAATGAATGAATCAACTCTGTTGACTAGAAAGGACGCCGAGGATGAACTTTGGAAAAATTTAAGAATCAAGGAGAGTATTCTTAAACAAAAGGCATGTTTGAAATGGATTAATGAAGGAGATTTAAACACCAAATATTTCCATGCTGCCATTAGACAACGCAATAGTCTTAATACCATTTGTTCTGTTGAAGTGGAGGGGCAAATCATTGAAGATGTTGCAGGAATTAAAAGTGTAGTGTGAATCATTTTGAAAAGGGATTTCAGTGTGCAAGGTTGGATAGACCGCATATAGGTAGTGATGGCTTCAAAGCTCTATCTGAAGCAGAGAAAACTGCACTCGAATTACAGTTTGGTCCTGAAGATGTAAAAAATGTTTTTTTCGCAAATGTTGGGGATACGAGTCCTGGCCCAGATGGATTCAATTTACGGTTCATCAAACACTGCTGGGAGGTGGTGGGGAGTGACTTCACGAACTGTATCCTAGAGTTCTTTGAGGTGGGTCATCTGCCAAAGGTTTTCACTTCTTCATTTCTTGCTATGATTCCTAAAAAGGTAGATCCGAAGGGATTAGAGGAGTACAGACCAATTTGTTTGATTGGATGTGTATATAAGGTGGTATCAAAAGTAATGGTGGGAAGACTTAAGAAGGTTATGGACAACACTATCACAAAATCTCAAACAGCCTTTATTGAAAGGGGAAATCTGCTTGATGGTGTTTTCGTATTGAATGAAATAATTGACTATGCGAAGAGAAGTAAGATTAGTGCTATGTTGCTCAAAGTAGATTTTTCCAAGGCTTACGATTGAGTGGAGTGGACTTATTTGCGAGAGGTTATGAATATCATGGGTTTTGGGAAGAAACGGATGGTTTGGTTGGAAGGGACTGTTATGCACAACTTTATGTCCGTTCTTGTCAACGGGAGTCCTACACGAGATTTTGAAGTGACGAGAGGACTTCGTCAAGGTGACCCAATTTCACCGTTTTTGTTTGCAATTGCGGTGGAGGGCTGGCAGTTTTAATGAAGAGGGCTGTTGAAGTATCTGACTTTTGTGGCATTGGATTCCAACTAGGTGTCTCATATGAACTGTTACAATATGTGGACGACACGTTTATTGTTGGGGAAGGATCTTGGGGAAAATATTTGGACTGTTAAAGCTTTACTCAAGGGCTTTCAACTTGTGTCAGGTTTGGAAATCAATTATAACAATATTTCATTATACGGTATAGATGTAGAGGAAGATTTTCTAAAAGCAGCTGAATGTTTCCTATCGTGTAATATTGACGGTTTTCAGTTTAAGTTTCTTGGGGTATTCGTTGGAGGAAACCATAGGCTTGTATCTTTCTGGAAACCTATGATAGAGAAAATTAGTACAAGGCTAGCAACTTGGAAAGGCAGATTTCTGTCGATGGGAGGACGAGCTACTCTTATCAATGAAGTGCTTTCCAACATCCCTATGCATTATATGTCTATATATTTATTACCTGCCAAAGTGGTTCGAATTCTAGCAGGTATTCAAAGGCAGTTTCTCTAGCACGGTTCATCCCATATAAGAGGAATCTCATGGATAAGGTGGAGGGATGTGTGCAAAAAGAAAGAGGATGGCGGACTCGGTATTAAAGATATTCGTCTGTTTAATATAGCGTTGATATCTAAATGGTTATGGAAGCTGGTGGCCCTTAAAAACAGATTGTGGAGTGGAATTTTGGAGACAAGATATTATGGACATGTTGCTGCGTTGCAAACTGGCGAACTACCTAAATACTCTATCGCGCCATCCATTTGGTGGCGGGACCTCTTTAAGATTTCGAAAGCTTATGGGAACAACGATTTCTTTGATTCGGTTAATTATGTTATTGGCAATGGAGAGTTAGCAGCATTTTGAATTTCGAAGTGGTGTGGGGAACAAACACTGGCTTCCCATTTTCCAGCGTTATGGGCAGCATGTTCGAAAAAATATTGGAGAGTTGTGGAGTTTGGTTTTACAGATGACAGTTCATGGAATTGGCAGCGGGTATTGGACGACAGTGTTCTAGACTGGAATTGGATATGTTACTAGTTTTTTTGGCAGATTTCTCATTGAACCCTCAAGTCACTGATGAGATGAATTGGCAGCATGTAAATGCAGGTGATTATTCAGTTCAGGAAGGACATGCTTTATTGGTACAATGTCACCATGAGCAAAACATAGATGAAGAATCCAGGGCAGCATTTCAACTTCTGTGGTTATCCTCAGCGCCGGCGAAAGTCAAGATTTTTGGTTGGAGGCTTTTGCGAGATAGGTTGGCCGCTAGAGATAAATTATGGAAACACGGAATACTAGCGAGCAATTTTGAAACCACTTGTCCTGTTTGTTTTAGGGAGGATGAAAATGCTTTTCATTTACTCTTTGATTGTAGCAAAAGCATTGTTGTTTGGAAAGCAATTAGTAGTGGGGTGGGTGTGGAGGTGGGTTCTCATGCGAACATCTTTGTGCACTTGCGAAAGTGGATAGAGTTGTTGTTAGTGAAAAAGGTTGCTGTAAAAAATGCAGTAGCGATGTGGTTGTCAATTGGGTGGTGTGTTTAGTTAAGCAGAAACAACATTTTGTTCAAAGATGAATTTTGGGATGGAGACTTGGTAGTAAATAGGATTATTTTGTTCACTTGGTGGTGGGTGATTAAGAGATTTAATACACCTTATACATGTAATTACTATGACTGGATCAGGTTTCCTTGTGAATTTTTGTAATTCTAGCTTGGGTAGGTGATATTTTATTCTACTTGGGCTGGATACCCTTTTTTGTATCCTATGGAATAAATCTTTGCTTATTAAAAAAAACATTTCAAATGGCTCATAATCCTCCTGGAGGATTTAGGCCAGTTAAAGATGACAGAGATACAAAACCAGATATTATAGCATGTACTCTCTACAATAATATAACTATGTTAAGGGTATTTGTGTGTAAAGTTGTCTTTTATATGTAATATAACTATGTTATATTTTTGTGGTGTAGTTATTATTCGGAGGCTCTTCTATCTTTTCTGTTTTTTATTTTGATTTTGTTTTTGAGTGGCTATGTGGGGGTACATCTTGTGCCAAGTATCTATGTGTGAGATTTGGATCAAACTCTAGTTTTAGCATGCCGTCGAAGTCCGCTCACATGCTGTTGTCGAAGACCTACATGCTGTAGTCAAAGTGTGTTCTAGAGTGTAGCTGTCGAATTAGGCCTTGTGTTAAGGATCCAATTGTTTAAGTTAGCTTGAAATCTAAGTTAGCTTGTAATGGGTAATTTGTTAAAGGCCCATTAGTTTAGTGTGCTAGGTTTTATTATAAATAGCATGCTAGTCTCTCATTCTAAAGTGTGCCAAAACCTAATAAGGGTGAGAGAGGTTAGTTTGTTATTCTTGTATACTTGTAATCCTTGTTTTAAGGAGTAAGGAAAGAATAGCAGTTATAACCAATCCTTGTTGTTTTTCCTTTTGTTTTCTTTGTTAACCCTAACCCTTGTGAGTTTCTTGTGTATAAAGAAACTGTTAATACTTTGTTTTAAGGCATCTGATTCACAACACTCTGTGTATTGTATTTTTGTGTGGATCTTTTAAATTCTTTGTATTTTTGTACCTCAAAGTCATGATTATAAAGGTTATGGCAATGACAATAATTCTCTGTTTTTAAAAATAACTTTTATAATATTATATTTATTTGAATAAATAAATTATACAAAGATTTCTTCAAAAAATATTTAAAATAAAAAAATAATTTCAATATTTTTTTATAAAATATAGTATTTTAAATAATCGTTATAACTCATTTAAAAATATAATATTTAAAAGGCGCAATACTGTTGAGCCTTGGTGATAAGGTTCTTCGACAGGTATCAAAGGAGACGACGACATTTGGACTATGGGTGAAGCTTGAAAGCTTGTATATGACCAAATCTCTGGTGAATCGACTCTACCTGAAGCAAGATTTGTATTCGTTCAAGATGAGTGAAGGCAAAGCTTTGGCTGAGAAGTTGGATATGTTAAACAAGCTGATTCTTGATCTTGAAAATATTGATGTGAAGATCGATGACGAAGATCAAGCATTGTTTCTGTTGTATGCTTTGCCTAGAACACATGCTCACTTTAAAGAAACTCTCTTGTATGGAAGGGAGTCCCTGACCTTTGAAGAAGTTCAATCAGCCTTGTATTCTAAGGACCTGGACGAACAAAAGGAGCATAAACTTTCGACGGTTGGTGAAGGTTTGGCAGTTAAGGGAGAATTCTTGCGAAAGGATGATAAGTTCGACAAGAAGAAAGGTAAAAGTCAGCAGAAGTCTTATAGTGGCGAAACATCTGGTTTTCGATGTTATCACTGTAAGAATAAGGGTCACACAAGAAAGGTGTGCCCTGAACTCCTGAAAGATCATGGAGGTAAAGATAATGGCAACGCAGCCATTGTTCAAGATGACTTCGACTAATTTGATGTCCTTGTAGTTTCAAGCGGCGACTCAAGAAAAGAGTGGATTATGGATTCAGGTTGCACTTGGCACATGACTCCAAACAGAGAATTGTTCGAGGAGCTTTGTGATCAAGATGGTGGATCGGTGCTGCTGGGAAACAACAAATCCTGGAAAATTACTGGTATTGGATCTGTGAGATACAAGCTCCATGATGAGTCAATAAGGTTATTGACTGAAGTCAGGTATGTACCTGACTTGAAGAGAAATTTAATTTCTCTTGGTGAATTCGACAGAAAGGGATTCGTTTTCCAAGGAGAGAAAAGTATCCTATGAGTCATGAAGGGGTTGAAGGAAGTCTTGAGAGGCGTGAAAATACAAGGCTTATATGCCCTTGAGGTTGAGGTTGTAAGTTGTTCGACAAATGTTGCATCCACGAAACCATTGTCGAAGACAAAATTATGGCACATGAGATTGGGCCATGTCAGCGAAAGAGGCCTGGTCGAATTGGGGAAGCAGAACCTGCTAGGTGGTGACAAACTCGAAAAGTTGGAGTTTTGTGAATCTTGTGTATTTGGTAAATCCTGTAGGGAGAAGTTTAACAAAGGCAAGCAAAGAACACATGGATCCCTTGATTACATTTATGCTGATCTTTTGGGGCCTGCAAGGAATACTTCTCACTCAGGTGCAAGGTATTTTCTATCCATCGCTGATGACTATTCCAGAAAGCTATGCGTATTCATTCTAAAGACGAAGGATGAAAGTTTTGAGAATTTCAAAAGTTGGAAGATTCTGGTCAAAACTCAAACTGGCATAAAGGTTAAGAGGTTGAGAACCGACAATGGCCTTGAGTTCTGCAACAAAATGTTCTACAGTTACTGTGTTGAGTCTGGGATTGCGAGGCATAAGACTGTAGCAGGTACTCCTCAACAAAATGGCTTAGCTGAGAGATTCAATCGAACAATCCTTGAAAGGGTTAGATGCATGTTGGTTAGTGTTGGATTAAAGAACATGTTTTGGGCAGAGGCTGTTTCGACAGCAGCTTATCTGATAAATAGATGTCTCTCGACTGCCTTGGGAATGAAGACACCTGAAGAAGTTTGGTCGGGAAATCCACCTAGTCTCGACAGACTGAGAGTATTTGGCTGTGTGGCCTATTCTCACATTAGGAAAGACAAGGTCGAACCTAGAGCTCTAAAATGCATGTTCATGGGATACCCTGAAGGAGTCAAAGCTTATAGGCCATGGTTCCTAGAGCCAGGTCACAAGAGGTGTATCACCAGTCGAGATGTAGTTTTCAATGAAGCTGAGATGGCTTTCAAGAAAACTGATGATGTTGTCGAAGAGCTGGAACAGGGAGAGATTCTTGTTGAGGTGGAGCATGTTGATGCTGAATTACATACCCCAAATAAATTCGAAGAAGAAGTAGAAGATGTTGTCGAAGATGAGGAGACTGATAATGACTACCTGCTGGCAAGAGACAGGTCGAAAAGAGTCATCAAGCCACATCATAGACTTGGCTATGCAGATCTTATAGCTTATGCATTAATCTCTGTAAGTGAGGTTCTCGACGAAGAACCTAGAGACTATAAGGAAGTTATGAGGAGTCGAAAGAAGACTGAATGGCTGAAGGCCATGGATGATGAGATGAAATCTCTTCATGACAACAACATATGGGAACTGATTAAGAAACCTGCTGGAGTCAGGTTAGTCAGCTGTAAATGGATTTTCAAAGTTAAGGAAGGAATCGAAAGAGTGGCGTCGCAAAGATACAAGGCAAGGTTAGTTGCTAGGGGGTTCACTCAGAAAGAAGGTGTCGAATTCAATCATGTGTTCTCGCCTGTTGTGAAGCACAGGTCCATTCGAATGTTGCTTGCCACGGAGGCACAGGTCGACCTTGAACTGGAACAGATGGATGTGAAGACTGCGTTCTTGTATGGTGACCTAGATGAAACGATCCTAATGAGGCAACCTGAAGGGTATGTCGAAAAGGGGAAGGAAGATTATGTGTGCAAGCTGAAGAGATCTTTATATGGACTTAAACAATCTCCTCGATAGTGGAATAGGAGATTCGACAAGTTCATGGCACGCATTAGTTTCATCAGAAGTCAGTTCGACCACTGTGTTTACTTCAGATTTCGACCTGGTAACTCATTTGTTATTTTTTTGCTTTATGTGGATGATATTCTAATAGCAAGCAACAATGTCGAAGAGGTAATGAGGGTGAAGGCTGAACTCAATAAAGAGTTCGAAATGAAGGACCAGGGAGCTGCGTCCAGGATTCTTGGGATTGACATTCGAAGAGATAGAAAGCAGTCAAAATTATGCTTATCTCAAGAGGCATACCTACGAAAGATTCTCGAAAAGTATGTGTAGCGAGCAATTTTTGTCGGTGACACGACCACTTTAACGTTGGGTTCTTCTCCACCGTAATAGGGAGGAGGGGGTGCTACTTTCTGATTTCTTATTTATCCCATGAAGTTGAAAGGGAAAGGGAAGCTATCTAAAACTAACCTTGCACGCGAAATGTTTAACTGAACAAAACGCTTTAAAGAGATTGGGGAGTCCGGGGTCAGGTTATACAATGGGGAGTTGTCAATTACCCATCCTATATGTGGTTATCCACAGGATATTAGCTTTAGGTTTCGCTTTGTAATTGATAGTGTTTATCTGTTAATGGGTTGGGAAAGTTTCTTGGGAAGTATGAGTGAGTGAGTGAGTTTTTGTTGATGTTCGGGTTTTCCCGATGTTTTTGGTAAGGTACTGGACCTAAGTTTTGATTGATATGAAGGTACTGGACCAAGAGTTTTGATTGGTATGCTCGCTAAGATTTCACAATCTTATGCCTACGTATTCCCGTTTAAACGAAACAGGGAAATCAGAGCAATCGTAGTTCCTCCTATTCTAAAGGAGGAAAAGATATTTGGTGTCTTGTTCAAAGCCCAAGATTGAAGCTAAAAGGTTTTGACTGAGAGAGAATTTGTCATCTCTAAAGAGGGTTCTGACTTTTTGTGTGCCTTGATCAAAGCCCAAGGTTGATGCTAAAAGTTTAATTGACTTGGCTAGGGGATTTCTTTATACAAAGCCTAATAGGAGGCTGGATAAGACCGACTCAACAAGAGAGTGTATATACTGGTGTCTTGTACAAAGCCCAAGATTGAGGCAAAAAAAAAGACTGACTCTTTGGGGACATCATTATACAAAGCCTAAGAGGAGCCTAGAAGTTTGACTTTTCCGGGGAAAATGTTCTATCTGTCTTGTACAAAGCCCAAGATTGAGGCTAAAAAGGGATTTTGACTCCACCGGGGAGGTTTGTATGTGTCTTGTACAAAGCCCAAGACTGAGGCTGAAATGAGAACTTTAACTGACTCTGGTGAGGATATTTTTATGTGTCTTGTACAAAGCCCAAGATTAAGGCTGACCTTACTGGGAAAATCATTATACAAAGCCTAAGAGGAGGCTGAAATGGGTTTGACTCTTCTTGGGGAAAATCATTCCCCAAAGCCTAAAGGAAGGCTGGGAGGAAATGACTCTGCTGGAGAAGATATATGTCCCAAGCTTAAGAGAGGGAGATCTATGTCTTGTACAAAGCCCAAGATTGAGGCTAAAGTGGTTTGACTCAACAAGAGAGTGTTTTTATCTGTCCTGTACCAAGCCCAAGATGGAGGCTGAATAAGCTGGAGAAATTATTCTACACAACTTGAGAGGAGGCTAGCTCTTGCTAGGGGAAATCTTTATACCAAGTTTGGACAAAGATTGACTTAACAAGAGACAATTTTTATCTGTCTTGTACAAAGCCCAAGATTGAGGATAAAAAAGGTTGACTCAACAAGAGAGTCTGAAAAGGTGATTGACTCAACAAGAGAGTTTAAAAAGGTTACTTGACCCAACAAGAGAGTCTGAAAAGTAATTGACTCAACAAGAGAGTTTGAAAGGGTGAGTGACTCAACAAGAGAGTCTGAAAAGGTTAACTCCACTGGGGAGAATCTTTGTACAAAGCCTAAGAGGAGGCTAACTTTCTGCTGAGGAAAGGTCCTTATACAAAGCCTAAGAGGAGGCTATCTTTTACCGGGGATAATTGAGATACCTAGGCAGGTCCAAGTGGGGAATCAACTCTTGCTTAGGATTACAGAAGAGTTAAAGTATCAGATGCCTTGGAGTTTTGATTTGGGATAAGCTGACCCTGGTCGGGGAATTAACTCTTGCTTAGGATTACTCAAGGGGATTAGACTGTCCAAGTCTACTGGTGTGGAAGAGTTTTATCTTTTGTATGATGCCCAAGAGGAGGCAAAGGCATTAAGGGATGAGAATCGACCCTAAAGTGGCCTGAGGTTTGACGCTGGAAAGACTGCTCTAGCAAAGGATGACTAAGTTATGTCTTATACCTTTAAGAGGTCGTTAGGGTCCTTGTATTAAGCCCAAGAGAAGGCATTAGAACTTCTAAGAAGCCGGAGGGGCCTTGTACAAAGCCCAAGAGGTGGCGGGGATGCTTTTAGGAAGCCTGTGGGTCCCAAACCAAGAGAAGTTCAAGAAATGCCATTCACCGAGAATAGATCATTTAGTGAAAGTTCGAGGTTTGAAGAAACTCAAGAGATGCCATTCACCGAGAATAAATCACCTCTAGGGAGTAGAATTTATTTGACAATTTCTAGGGGTGACAGTCTGAGAAAAGGTTCGCGAAGAATACTGCCTTTCTATTTGTTCCATATTGTTTAAGCCCAAGAGAAGGCAAGACTCTATCTAGAAATCCTATGGGGATCTAATTTTGTTTGTATTTAAGAGTGACCAACGGGCTCTACCTAGTTCTAGACCTAGTTGCCGGGGAAAACTCTAAATAACTATACTAGTATAGATACAGTTGATATATGACGAGTATTTAAAAAGGTATGAAAGAAGACTAACCATGCACAGCTTCCCACAATACAGTTATATATATATATATATGAAAGCGAGTAAATGAAAGCCGATAACAACTTACAGGCGAGCCAGCTTCCGTGTTATTTTGTTAGTTGTTCAAAGAAATTAAAGAAAGTTTTGATAACAACATGTATACTGAATCTCAATCAAAAGGGAAATTATTTTGAAAATATTGTTGGGGCTTATACTCAAAGAGAGGCCCAAGGTTTTAACAGTGATCGCACCGTTGTTTTGACTATCGCGTTGGGACTTATACAACGACGGAGGCCCAAAGTGATTTATTCTCAAAAGGGTTGGGTCTTACAACTCAAGGAGAAGCCCAAAGATTATTTATAGAAAAGAAATGGGACTTACAACACGAGGGTATGCCCAGATGGTTTTCTGTTTGAAAATGGCGATCGCGCCGAGATTTTTTTAACACAGATGGACTTATACAATGTCTGAAGCCCAAAAAGGTTTTGGTTAAAAAAGGGATTGGGTCTTATACTCTATTAGAGGCCCATGAGTGATTTTAAGAAAAAGAATGAGGCTTACAACTCAAGGAGAGGCCCAAGTGGTATTATTTTAAACTGGCGATTGCGCCGAGATTTTTGAAAACACCGTGGGTCTTATACAATGACTGAGGCCCAAAATATTTTGGTTTCAAAGAGGAATTGGGTCTTACACTCTATTAGAGGCCCAAAAGTGCTTGAAAAAGTTTGATGAGGGTGGAATTAATCAATACCCTAATTTTGTTTAAAAATGGAATTAATTTTGTTTAAAAATTAATGAAAAATTATTGAAAACATGTGAAAAATGAGTGGTGATCTTGGATCAATGTTTCAAAAATCATGTTTTTATCCACAAAATGATTGGGAACCATTTAAGTTTGGAAAATCAAGAAGGAAAAAATATTTTAAATGTTAAAAACAAATAAAAATTAATTCTTTTGCAAAAATATCAAGTATATGAAATAAATAATATTTTTGGGAAATTTTTGTAAAATAAAATATTTTAACATTTTTGTGAATTATTTAAAAAGGAACCAACTCAAAATCATTAAAAATCAGAGAGAAATTAATTTTTTAATCAATTAAATAAAAATCACAAAATTCAAATATTTGAATATTTGAAAAAGGGTGCCAAGAACATCTTGGTCTTGCCCGCGTGCTCTGTTTTACCCAGATTTGCATTTTCTCATCAATCTCACTGAATACTTGATGAAATCACACAATCCACATATCAATCTACTCGTTTTCAACTCACGATCATGTCTATGGTCTTTAATTTCATTTATTTTTAGCATGGAATGAGAAATCGAGGCAAAACCTCAAGAACCCTAAATTGTACATGAAGGCCGAGAAATTTGATACACGATTCATACAAAGCAATTAATTGAGAAGAAATATTCTATGCATGATTATGAACATTTGGCAAAATTATTGTGCGAGGAAATATGAATGAATCATGAGATGACCAAGTTGAGGCTTACCTCTTGCAGCTGGTGATCGAGTTCTAGGTTGGAGGTGTTACAACTTGGTTCCAATGATGTGGACAACTTTCTTAGGTGCTATGGAGTGTGTCTGAATACTTGGAGTGGATTGAATTGAGCTGGAACTTGATTTGGCATCTTAACTATAAATCTGTCAAAGGCTTGTGCAGATGGCTGGTAATTTTGAGAATCTGGTGTTCCAGATGTTGTTTAAGAGTTTGGATCACTTCTATATGATGTTTATGAGAGGTGTGTGTGTGATTGGTTTGGTTGGAATTGCTCTTAAACTCAAAACCCGATGGTGACTTGCTTTAGAAGGCAAAATTGGAAGTGAGAGTGTGATTTTGAGAAAGGAAAGTGTTATATGCCTTTGGTGCACTCAAACTGATCAGAAATGAGATCTATTTATAGTGTGTTAAGTTTGTTTTCCAAGGACTAGGGAATGGCAACTGCAGCAGGCCTTTGGCCAATGTGGATCAAATGGAATCTCAAGTCTCCTCTAGCCATTGACTTGAGATTAGAGCACAGGCCTATGGTTCTTTGATTCAAGGATAAGGCTTGACTGAAGTGTTCATCTTTGCTCTGATACATGCCACCTCTAAGCATCCATTAAATGTTCCAAAACAAAATTGGAGTCTTGGCCTCCTTTAGGCTTTTTAGGTTTGGCATGGCTATTGTAGATTTTGGGACTTTGGAGGCTGATAGATCAGTGTTTGTTCCTTGTTTGTTCCCCCTTGAGGTGTGAAGATGGATAACCATGCTTGGAGTTGCACAATTTGATCAAATCGAGCCATCATGCACAAATCTGCCTTGCAAGACATATTGCATCAAGGCATATTGCAGTCATCATAACTCTTTGCTCAGATGGAATTTGAGGAGTTCTTGGACATTTTGGAAAGCTGATATATCCTATTTCAACATGATGTCTAACTTTGGTATTGATCTAACTTGAATTACAATGAAAAATGCCTCCACTTTTGGGAAAAAAGAAGGCAGATTCTGACTTAGTGAAAATTTCACTAAGTGTTTGAAAAATGTCACTTTTGTGTTTTTAGCCATTTTGATCACTCCATAAATTAAAATCCACGAGGAATTGGAATGAGGTGTAGTTGACACTTTTAAAGTATGCCATGAGATCTACAAATCCAACTTTGGACCATCCAAAATGGTTGCTTGGATCTCAAGTTATGGTCCTTGGAAGTTGGTACCCTAGCCACTTTGGATCTTGAGGCTTAATCCACTTGGAACGCTGCAACCTTGTGCTTGATTCTTGATGTGAGAGTCCTCTTGATCCTTTATATTTGTTTGAGAGGCTAAACAAGTTGAAGATAATGTCATTTCTTGATTGATCCTTTGTCTAATTGCTCTGAAAGGGCTCAAAATCCTAATCTTTGATTTTAGTGAATGCTCAACAATCCTTGAGGAGATTGATGAGGTATACAGGTACATCCATATTATGATGATGATTTGCACAATGTTGGGAAATCTTAGTGGTCAAAATTTGGGGTATGACAGATGCCCCTATTTAATCTTCTTGGACCCGAAGATGTGAATGGCGAAGGTATTCGGGCATTCAGGGTGCAAGAGGATTAAATATCGGAATACCCAAAAATTTGACGGCGTCTATGAATGGTAGTTTATGCATTCATCTTCTTTTGCTAAGCGTTGATACTTAGAAAAGGTAAAACTTCCCCTCGATCCTGGTTTCCTACCAAGGAATTGGTATCAGTTTCTGATATAAACTTCCCCTCGATCATGGTTTCCTACCAAGGAACTGGTCTAAGTTTTCTTTTTAAATAAACCTCCCCTCGATCCTGGTCTTCAGCCAAGGAGATGGTCTCAGTTTCTGATACAAACTTCCCCTCGATCCTGGTTTCCTACCAAGGAACTGGTCTCAGTTTCTGATATAAACTTCCCCTCGATCCTAGTTTCCTACCAAGGAACTGGTCTCAGTTTTTGATACAAAATTCCCCTCGATTCTGGTTTCCTACCAAGGAACTGGTCTCAGTTTCTTTTGTCAATAAACTTTCTTGACAAGGGACGCTATTCGTAGCGGTCTTCCTCAAACTTCTCACTGAATTTTCTTGGGGAGATGCCATTTGATGGAAAAAGTTGTGATGTCAGACTTGCTGGGGGACCCATTCGTCTGAGCTGTAGAGGTGTACAAACTTCTCTATTGGAGACGCCATTTTTTGACTCTACTGGGGAAAACGAGTCTCTTGAGAGACTGCTTTCTACTTAGGGATATTACATCATACTTTTCCTCGAGATCTTTTCGAAGAAATTCCATGTGATGTAATCCATTTTTGAGGTGCTGATGACCTTTTCATCAGCCAATTTTCCAGAAAAAACTGCTATATTACCGAAGCTTTGATTAAAAGGCCTTCTCTGGGGATTTTCCTTAATTCGGGAAAGCGAAGATATCATCTTCGATGGCGAAGAGTGATGTTTGTCGAAGGTCTTCTTGCCTTTCAGAGGTTCAAGTTATCAAAGTGGTCGAGGGTTGTCTCTAATCCAGAGATAAACTGGAGAGAGATTGCTTAGATGATTCATTTCCTGACGAGGAAAGAATTGACAACTCAATTGGCAAGAGGACTTTTATCACTAGGGGATAAGACCGTCTAGGGTGATAGTGATGCAATACAGATATGAATGTAAATCAATAATGCATGATGTACGTATGTATATACTGACAAAACTGACACGACATACATACTAACGGATGAACACGACTGGATACTTGGCCACTACGGGGAACGAGGAAGTACCATTTGGTCCAAAATAACAATTCTGCTTTGCTTAGGAGAGATAGTCCCTTTGGGGAAAACTGTTGGTCGGGCTTAAGAGATAAGAACTCTGTCGGGGATGTCGGACGGAATATTCGCATCTGACATAACTGATCCTTCATTCAGGTGTACTGGTTAAGAAGGAGTACATTGATTCTGTACTTTGAGGTTTGATTACTTCTGGAAAAGCGATCGATGTTCTTTCGATGTTTAACAGTCAAAAGAAATTGCCATCTTTATTTTAAAAGCAGAAAAAGTTTGACAATTAAATTCATTTTTGTTTTATTTCAAGAATCGTTAATCATATTAAAATGTCGTTCTGTAAAGTTAAAACAATTAAGAATTCCAAACAAAAGCACTAAGGCTCAAATTTTATTAATAGGATGGAAATCAGCCAAGCGCGTGATTCCATAGAGTATTTACAAAGTTAGAAAATGGTAATTTAAGGGAAAAGGGCTACATTGAAACATAACGACCACTATCCTTCTACAAACATTGAATTCTGGACATCCTGAGCTTCCGTCGAAGATGACCTTGACTGGAGTTCTTCCTGATGGATGGTGTAACTTCTGCTGAGAATTTGACCTTGATCAGGCGTAGTTACTTGCCATTATCCCTAACTTTTGCTTGGATTGTACTCTAAGGTTTCCAATCCATCGGGATGTTTTTTTATTATGTCTCTAATTTTTACCTGGACCGCCCTTTCGCGTTTTCAATCCACCGAGACGTATTTTTTTATTTAGGCGAAGTATTTATTGATTACGTCAACATTTGTGGGCTAGGCAAATTCCTCTCCATCCATGGTTGCGAGTCTCAGGGCGCCGCCTGAGAAAGCTTTCTTGACCACATATGGGCTGTCATAATTCGGAGTCCACTTGCCCCGGGAATCAGTGAGGAATGATTGTATCTTCTTAAGCACGAGGTCTCCTTTCCTGAAGACGCGAGGTCAGACCTTTTTGTCAAACGCCTTCTTCACCCTTTGCCAACTGACCATGGCATAAAGCCGTTATTCGCTTGTCTTTGATCAGATTCAGTTTGTTGTGTCGACTTTGACATCATTCAGCTTCTGTTAACTTAGCCTCCATCAATACCTGGATTGATGGGATCTCTACCTCTATGGGGAGCACTGCTTCCATGCCATATACTAGAGAGAAAGGGGTTGCCCCTGTTGAAGTGCAGACAGATGTGCGATAACCATGAAGAGCAAAAGGTAACATCTCGTGCCCATTTTTGTAGGTTATAACCATCTTTTGAACAATTTTCTTGATGTTCTTGTTAGCCGCTTCTACCGCTCCGTTCATCTTAGGTCGGTAGGGAGATGAGTTATGGTGTTCGATCTTGAACTCAGCGTACAACTCCTTCATCATCTTGTTGTCCAAGTTGGATCCATTATCAATAATAATCTGGCTTGGAACACCATAACGGCAGATGAGACTATTTTTTATTTATCGGACTACCACTTGTCGGGTTACATTGGTGTATGATGCTGCTTTGACCCATTTAGTGATGTAATCAATGGCTACCAGAATGAACCGATGTCCGTTCGAAGCTTTGGGTTCAATCATGCCAATCATGTCGATTCCCCATATAAAAAAAGGCCAAAGGGAAGAAAGAACTTTGAGATGTGTTGGCGGAACATGGATTTTGTCTGAGTATATTTGACACTTGTGACACCTCCTCATGTACTTGTAGCAGTCGGATTTCATTGTCAACCAATAATATCCTGCTCTCAGAATTTTTCTTGCCATTGTGTGTCAGTTGGCATGAGTGCCAAAGGATCCTTCGTGAATTTCCTTTATCAGCCTGTTTGCTTCTGGTCTGTCTACGCATCGGAGCAAGACCGTGTCAAAGTTTCTCTTGTAGAGTGTATCACCGCTCAGGAAGAAGTTACCTGCTAGCCTTCTGAGGGTTTTTCTGTCTTTTCTTAATGCCCCAGGTGGGTACTCTTGTTTCTGCAGAAAGCATTTGATATCGTGATACCAAGGTTTGTTGTTTATGACTGCTTCAATCGCGAAGATGTAAGCGGGCCGCTCAAGGCGCATTATGTCAATCTTAGGTACGTCATTCCATTGACCTACACTAATTATGGAAGAGAGAGTGCCTAATGCATCATCCACGTGATTCTCTTCACGAGGGATGTGATGAAACTCGATTCTGTTGAAGAAAGGTAACAACCTTCTCGCATAATCTTTGTAAGGAATTAATCCTGATTGGTATGTGTTCCAATCTCCTTTGATCTGATTGATAAACAGGGCTGAGTCACCATATACATCCAAGTTCTTGATCCTTAAGTTGATCACTTCTTCGAGACCCATGATACAAGCTTCGTATTCGGCCTCGTTGTTTGTACACTTGAATGTCAGTTGGGCGGTGAAAGGAATGTGGGTACCCTGAGTTGTTATGATGATTAGCCCAAATTCCGTTTCCATAATGATTGATAGCTCCGTCAAAGATTAGTCCCCATTGGGAACCTGGTTCTGGCCCTTCACTGGGTAGTGGTTCATCGCAATCTTTCATTTTTAAATACATGACATCTTCGTCTGGGAAGTCAAATCCGACTGATTCTTGATCATCAATCGGTTGATGAGCCAAATGATCAGCTAAAACACTTCCTTTGACGGCTTTCTGAGCATGGAGCTCGATGTCGTATTCTGATAACAACATCTGCCAACGGGCAATCCTTCCCGTGAGAGCAGGCCTTTCTAAGACGTGCTTGATTGGATCCATTTCTGAGATTAACTAAGTAGTGTGACGAATCATATACTGGCGAAGACGTTTAGCTACCCAAGCCAAAGCACAACAAGTTTTCTCAAGCATAGTGTACCGAGTCTCGCAGTCGGTGAATTTCTTGCTCAGATAGTAAATGGCCGACTCTTTCCTTTTGGTTTGGTCTTGTTGGCCAAGCACACAACCCATTGAGTCTTCCAAGACTGTTAGGTAGATGATCAGTGGTCTTCCTTCCACTGGAGGCGATAAAATCGGTGGGTTAAACACGTATTCCTTAATACTGTCGAAGGTGGTTTGGCAATCTTCTGTCCAACCGCAGTCCTGATTGTTTTGAGTAATTTGAAGATTGGCGCACATGTCGCGGTCATGAGGAATATAAATCTGGAAATGTAGTTCAGACGTCCCAGGAATCCTCTGACTTGTTTTTCGATCTTTGGAGAAGGCATTTCTTGAATGGCCTTGACCTTGTCAGGATCAACCTCAATTCCTTTCTGGCTGACAATGAACCCTAAAAGTTTTCCTGAACGGACACCGAACGTGCACTTATTGGGATTCAAGCGGAGCTTGTACTTTTTTAGACGCTCAAATAGCTTTGACAGGTGGGTCACATGCTCCTCTTCTGTTTTAGATTTGGCAATCATATCATCGACATATACCTCGATTTCTTTATGTAACATGTCGTGAAACAGAGTAGTCATGGCCAGTTGATAGGTTGCCCCGACGTTCTTTAAACCTAACGGCATTACCTTGTAACAAAAAGTGCCCCATGGGGTGAAGAATGAAGTTTTCTCCATATCTTTCGGCACCATTTTGATTTGATTATAGCCCGAGAATCCATCCATGAAGGAGAATACTTTGAACTTTGATGTATTGTCTACCAGCATGTCTATGTGTGGTAAGGGAAAGTCGTCCTTTGGACTTGCTTTGTCCAGATCCCTGTAGTCTACACACATTCTGACCTTTTCGTCCTTTTTCAAAACTGGTACTATGTTGGCTAGCCATTGAGGTTATTCTGATGTGGCGAGGAAACCCGCGTTAATTTGTTGTTGTACTTCCTCTTTGATTTTGATGGCTATGTCTGGGTGAGTCTGTCTTAGTCTTTGTTTTACCGGCGGACATTCTGATCTTAATGGTAGATGATGTTCCACGATGCTGGTATCCAGCCCTGGCATATCCTGATAGGACCAAGCGAATAAATCGGGAAACTCTTTGAGAAGCTTTATCAAATTTTCTTTGACAATTGGACTGAGCAGGGCTCCAATCTTGACTTCTTTTCTCTCTTCTTTTGAACCCAAGTTAACCGTTTCCAATGGCTCTTTGTGAGGTTCAATGGACCTTTCCAATTGTCTGAGTAATCAGGAGATCTCTTCTGGAATTTCTTCGTTATTTTCTTCTTCAGCCTCAAATACCGGGAATTCAAAGTTGGGAGAAGGCATTGGATCGTATGTTTCAACGGGGTTTAAAACAAGCAATCTGCATGATGTGATGATTTGTTTTTTAGAAGAAATGGAGAGAATGCAAGAGTGTGTGCAGTGTAATTTCTAAAAACTGCTTGTTTATATTATTTGAGTTGTTTTTTAGGATTACCATTTTACGAAAAAGTGAAAATAGAAAACAACAATAAATGCGGAAATTACAGAACGATGTTATTTTATTTATGATTTTGTCGATTCTTGAAACTACAGCCCTATAAAACAAAACTCTGTCGCTTTGGGCAAAGCGAAGAGGTACATTTACAGAAAGTGAGCCCTATCAAAACATCTGTTTCACCTGGGCAGGGTGAAAGGTTAAGATAAAGATGGCAATTACTTATACTTATGAACGACTTTCGGAATGTTGACTGTAGCCCATTGGCGGCGAACTCCTCGGTGAATCACAAAGCCTGGTACCTTCTTTCTTGGCTTGTCTTAAAAAATAACGCTGATTTCTAGTGGAGCAGGATCATTGGAATCTGTCTTCCAGGCAGAGTTGTCGTAGGAGGATTCTTCTGTTGTATCTTGTACGGTATTTGTACTCTCAGGTATATCTCCCCATCCAGTTGGCTGGTTGTCTTCGAGCCTGATACGAGAGCTTTTAGGAGCGGTGTACTTGACCATGAAGTCGAATTTGCCACTTGGATGTCCTAAGGTGTCCTACACATCTTTGGAACTGGAGGAGTCATCCCTTTCAATGACGTTGACCTCAGGGAAAGCATAGTTGATGAATTCTAGTCCTGCAATTTTTGCAAATTCATCATCGTACTGGATATCTTTAGAATGCCCTGAGTGATTATCCCATGCTATGGTGGGGACGCAGGCATTCTTCTCAATGATGTTCAGCTGATATTCATTGTTCGGATGATTCTTTTGCCCCGAGTCTCCTTAGTACAGCTGCCAGATAGGCAGGCCATCCATCGGGCCATAATAGTCGTGGTCAAAGTTGTCTTTCATCATAGTGTCCTCCACTAAGGAGTTTGGTGGAGCACGGCATCCTTCTAGATCACAATCTCCATATATCATCTTGACATCTGACCTTTGTATAAATCTCGGACTTTGTGCGTGAAAACAAAATGGCGTAGGCACGTCTTCTTGAGACATATAACCGTCCTCGTTAAGATAGGACTTCCATTCTTCATCTGTATCGGAGGAGTCTCCCTCGTTGATGGTATGTACTTCTTGAGACACTGGGTGAAGGAAACCTCCAGTATGGAAGAAGTTCTAAATGGGATGAAGACTTTCATCGCTAGTAGCAGTCTGGGTACAGTTTGAGGAAAAAGCAAGACCCTTCTTCGCTTTGTTATTAGTAGGAATGACAAGTTGTCCCCATCCTTTTGCATTGTTACTTTTGATTACTTCGATAGCATCTTTGTACGAGGAAATCGATGTTCCTCTTTCTGATGGATTGTCATTACTCATTGTAAGTGCTTGGAACTGGGTTCCTACAACCTCCTCTGGTTCTACACAAGTTTACATGATAAGTTGCTCACGATCAAGGCTTGCTCTCCGCAGACTGTGACGAGTTGGTCGTTCTTGATGAACTTCAGCTTTTGGTGAAGCGTCGAAGTGACTGCCCCTGCCTCGTGTATCCAAGGTTTTCCTAACAAGCAACTGTATGCTGCCCGGATGTCCATGACCTAGAAAGTGGCTTGGAAAGTGTGAGGGCCGATAGTTATGGGAAGGTCGACTTCACCGATAACTGTTTTTCGGAACCCGTCAAATGCTTTGACGATGACCTCACTGCCTCTCATCGGAGATCCTTTGAATGATAGTCGCATTAGAGTAGACTTTGGCATCACATTTAGAGTCGATCCGGTGTTTACCAGTACGTTGGCTAAAGCATCGTCCTGGCAGTTGAATGTAATATTGAGTGCCATGTTATGATTGTGGCCCTCTTCCGGCAATTCTTCATCACTAAATCCCAAGTTGTTGCAGGAAGTGATGTTGGAGATGATGGCGTCAAATTGTCTTATTGACACATCTTGTTCCACAAAGGCTTGCTCTAAGACTTTCTGTAAAGCTTCCATGTGAGCTTCGGAACTGAGTAAAAGAGAAAGCACTGAGATTTTTGAAGGAGTTTGCAACAGCTGATCAACAATATTGTATTCACTCTTCTGGATGAGCTTTAGTATCCCATCGTTGTTCTTTGAAAGGTCAGGATCATTGGACTGGCCGACTTGTTGATTAGGAACTTCCGTTTAAGGTTCCTTTTCTTTGCTGGATTCTTCAACCCCTCGGTTGAAGATTCGACCGCTCCGTGTTACTCGACTGATGTCTGCAATATTCACGACAGAGGGTAACGGAGTTTCCTTTCCATTCTCAATTGTTGTTGCACCGTATTTGTAAGGGATAACCTTAGTTGTTTCTTACGGTAGCGGTCCCGGCAGATAGATAACCACGGGAGCCTTTTGATTCTTCTGACCATTGTAAGTAATTTCAATCAGTTCCTGGTTGGGAACTTTCGATTCGTCAAGTAAAGGGATAATGGTACAAACATCCTTGGTCCTCTTATGATCAAAGATTACGACAACGTCCTTGATTCGATCAGCGAAATAGTCTGGCATCAAGTTTATTGACCCAGAACTTGGACACGGTCGAATTTATTTGTGGTCCAACTGACTTTGAATGGCTGTTCGCACGAGGTAACATCCTTGATTATCCTCTGAGCAAACTCTACAGCGCTCATAGTTGTGTGGTGGAACCTGGCCACGTCCGCTTTGTATGCAGTGTAACCTTACTAGATCTGTCTCCATAGATCGAACATCCTGACTTTGATGCCTAGTAGGGTTCCTATTACTCATGCTGACTTGTTGTGTGTCTTCATCCATATAGATCGGAAGCCAGCAATGGTTTAACAAGTGTTGCAGAGTCCTTTGAACAAGAGCACATCCTTGGTCGCTCTCACGGCATACTGTACAGTTCTGATAATTATGCGAAGTCAGAAAACCGAGCTGGACTTGTGTAGCATGTAACTCCACCAAGCTGGAATTTATCAAGCGAATATCAAAGATTTGAATCATATTCACTTGATAATGACTTCTATCGCGGTAATCCTGAATCCATCCAAGATCCATCTGACGCTGGAGGGCCTCTTGTACAAAAGAGCAACCCTGATCATTTTTTGAGAGGATAAGACAGGAATCGTAATCGTGCTGTGGCAGATTATGATGTTGGCTTTGCCTTGAGTGCATTGCCACCAAGTTAACATTCATCGCACGGATGTCGTGGTTTTGGATGATGTTGGAATTCGTATAAGTCATGTTGACCTCACGAATTCGGTGATCTTGGATCCATCCCAGATCCATCTGTTCCTGTAGAGCGGATTGTACCACAGAACATCCTTGATTGTTTTTAGGGCAGACATTACATTGATGATAGTTACGAAACGGTACGTGACCGTATCTGCTATGTCGGCAATGCATCTTGACCAGGTTGGTTTCCAATAAGAGTACATCGTGAATTTGATAGCTGTGCTTAGACTCTTCTTCTATCAAATTTATCGCAGCTTTCTCGTGTTGAGGCAGCGGGTTTGTCTGAACATTAAGATTTGTATCCTTGAAGGATATGACCCCGCTCCTAACAAGCTTCTGTACGTCGGATTTGAAACTGAGACAGTTTTCTATGTTATGCCCTAGTCCTCCTTGATGGTAAGGGCAAGTCTGATCCGCTTTGAACCAAAAAGGCGGATTCTCCGGTATTGTAAGAGGAGCCCTGGTCTGGGCGTGCCCCTTGACCAGTAGTAATGGAAATAGTTCTGCATACAACATTGGTATAGGGTCGAACCCTGGTGGTCGCTTTGTACGGTTGTTGTTGTACGGTGGACGAGCCCGCTGAAGAGGCTGTTGTGTCCTTTGCTGAAATTGTTGTTGAATTGGTTGACTTTGAGCAACCTGAGGTTGATACATTTGAATAGGCGCAAGGTTGATAGCAGGAGTTACACCTGCTACTGGTTGGTACCGTCGCCTTTGCTTTCTGAGAGAGATATTACCAATATCTTGCTCTTTTTTCTTAGGGAGAGTACTACCGTATCTTTTGATACTGCTTGATGGACCAACATCTTTGACCAAACGTCCTTCTCGGACTGCTTCCTCAAGGCGAACCCCCATGCCGACCATTTCCGTGAAGTCGTTGGGCGCACTGGCGACCATTCTGTCGTAGTAAAATGAACTCTAGGTTTTTAAGAAGATTTTTGTCATCTCTTTTTCCTCAAGAGGTGGACAAATCTGAGTGGAAATTTCACGCCATCTCTGAGCATATTCCTTAAAGGTTTCCTTGCCCTTCTGTGACATGGCTCTGAGTTGATCTCTGTCCGGGGCCATGTCCAGGTTATACTTATATTGTTGAACAAAGGCAGCGCCAAGATCTCTGAAAGTGACAATCTTAGTGCGATTTAAACCCATGTACCATTTGAGCGTGGCACCGGTTAAACTATCTTGGAAATAGTGGATCAGTAGCTATTGGTTCTCTGTCTGAGTTGACATCCTCTGAGCGTACATCACCAAATGACTTTGAGGGCAAGAGTTACCCTTGCACTTTTCAAATTCGGGCACCTTGAACTTGTGCGGAACTTTCACATTGGGGACCAGACAAAGGTCTGCGGCATCCTTTTCGAATAGATCCTGACCGCGAATAGGTTGCAGTTCCTTCTGCATTTCCAGGAATTGTTCCTGGAACTCCTTCATTCTCTCGTCCATACTTTCGTTTCCACCAGACGGTATCTGGGAAATCTGTCCTTCTGGGACAGTGTGTACCGCGGGTGGTGGTATAGTCATTACGGGCGTGACTCTTGGTGCTTCCCGAAGTTTGTAACCTTCAGGAGTTGTTGTCATGCCCGTGGCATCTTCGCTTTCCTGAAGTTTGTAACCTTCAGGCCCAGCGGTTCCTGCTGCAGTTTCCGGATCTTCCGTGATCGGCGAAACATATCCTTCCGGGATATAGTTAATAGGCATGCCCGAAGGACGATCTTTAGGCATGTTATACCGAGGATCATACTTCTCCACTATGGGCATTGATGTGATCTCTGAGATCACAGTCCTTTGTATTTGAGCTGCTGCCAGAGCTTGCATGTCATTGCGAAGTTTCCTCAGATCTTCTTTCAGAGCGTCGAGTTCTTCTCTTAACTCTCTGTTCTCTTCCTCGAGATTTTCCATTTTCTTTTGTTGATTGGCCCGAGTATTGTACGAATGAGACATTTTGACTCTAGAATCGAGACACAAACGTGAGATTCGTAGGGAAGAAGAATACGTTATGTGAGAATGATGAATGATATGCAATGATTATATTAGTTATTTTTTGTTTTAATCAAAAGAAACTTCAACAATTGGATTGCAAATATCATACAGTAGAAACCGCGTTTTATTGAATTCAAAGATTGCGAAAAAGGAAATGTCTAAACTAATGGATCCTGAGTCCTCTCTGGGGAGGGCTCAGGTGCTGGTTCTGGTACTTTCCTTTTCTTTGACCGGGGCTCTTGAGCCGTTGTCGGGTTGTCAGTCCTTTGCCAAGTAAAAGGAGTGATCAAGTTTCTTTGGTCTTCTTGATTTTCTACAACATGTTGCTATAAAATCTCGATCAGAGCATCCTTTTCTTTTAAAAGTTGTTATATTTTATTACACTCCACATTGAGAATACGGTACTTGTTCTTCCAAGACTTCTTCTCCTGTTGAACTTTGTTGAGAGTAACCTGAAGTTTTTCCGTATCAGACATAAAATAAAGGACATATTCCTTTAATGGAAGAACTTCTTGACGAGGGTAAGGCATCCTTAGCTTGAGAGCTCTAGCCTGTACCCAGTGGAGATAAGGTTCCACAGAGACACAGTCTGGCTTTCCTAGAGACTCTCTTCCTTTCCTGTGAACATGTTTCTAGGCATGCATTATTTCTGTCTTTAGTGCCCTGTCATTTTCTCCTTCCTTGAAGAAAAGACCTTCCAGATGAACATTACGCGGGACATGTCTCATCGGGTATCCAAATTGACGACGAACTAAAACTGGATGATAATTGATTCCTCCTTTAGTTCCTATGAGGGGTACATTAGGGAAGTTTCCACAACGGTCAATGATTCTGATCCTGTCATAGATTCAGTTGTACCAATCGATGTCAGAGTTGGTAAGAGCCATGATTCTCTACGACCAACATAGAGCACTCTTATGATTCTAAAAAGCGGCAGACTTAGGTAAATGGGAAGTGAACCATTTGTATAGCAGGGGTACACAGCATGTGATCGTTCCTCCATTGTACATATTCCTTAGGTGTACAGAATGATAAATATCTGTGAGCAAGGTCGGTACAGGGTTTCCAATTAGAAAAACCTTAATGGCATTGATATCAACGAAGTTATCGATGTTGGGAAACAGAAATAACCCGTAGGTGAGCAAAACAAAGACGCTCTCGAAAACAAAGACCCTATACTAGCGAAGCACAAAGCTTTCTTTACCAAAAAATTGGCTGGCAAACCCGGGATTCCACCCTTAGTGGTCACGTGAGTCCTGACTTCTGACTCGTCCAAATAAATTGCTCTTGCAATGGTTTGATCCTTTGGAATTTCTTCCAATCCAGAAAAGGGAGCTTGGTCAGCATGGGTAAATCAGTTAGGTGAGAATACTCCTCCAGTATTGGTGCTAGTTGATAATCCGGGAATGTGAAACACTGATAGACTGGATCGTAGAACTGAATGAGCGTAGCCAGGATTCCTTCACTTACATGGACCCTTAACAGAGACAGCAGTCCTCCGTACTTAGCTCTGAAAGCAACAGGGTTGGTGATCATCCTTGCCAACCCTCTCAAATCCTCTAGTTTTGGAACCTTGAAGGTGTACTTGTGAGTCTTCCTTCTACCGAAATCCATAACGCAATCTTTTTCTGACGTTTGCAATCATTGTCTTAGTTTAATTTGAAAAAGAGAGACTAGAAGAGAAATTTTTTTTTTGTTTAAAGTTTTTTAATGAAATGAATGCATGAATGCAGCACACAAAAACATAGAAAAAACATGGGGTCAAAGGTTCGGTGTCATGAAGCCATGGTTCTACACATCCCCAAAGGTTATACTGGTGATTTTTTGTACCTGTCCTCAAAATCATTGACCCCTCTTGGGATAACAACAGCAGGCTGGTTCACCCGAGCGAGCTGCAGTATCTTAGAGTAATCTCAAATGAGGGTAGTATCGCGTGATAACTATTTCTGATAGCTTCCGTACTACAAAATAGTAACAAGGTCTCAGCCTACTAAATCCTCAGTTTCATGGACAACAACAATCAAACAATCTGCTTTCAACAACCGAAGTCGTATAGGCATTGAATCCGCAAAGGGTGTCTCATTGATTCGATGGTTGACCGGGGTCTCTTATTTAGGAGTCACTTCCTGTAAGATTACCCGTCTAGTGCCATCACTTATCTTAGGTGTCACTCAAACATTCCAGATGCGGCATCACACGCAGTCCCATTAGCAGAAAAATAAACACGGATATCAAGTAGGAAAAGCGAGATATATATTTATCCTGAAACTAACATCCTAGACCTCTTAAGAGCTATAGCCTATAATCCTATACAGTCAATGTCTCCCAGCAGAGTCGCCATTTCACTGTAGCGAGCGATTTTTGTCGGTGACGCGACCACCTTATCGATGGGTTCTTCTCCACCGCAATGGGGAGGAGGGGGTGCTACTTTCTGATTTCTTACTTATCCCATAAAGCTGAAAGGGAAAGGAAAGCTATCTAAAACTAACCTTGCACATGAAATGTTTAACTGAACAAAACGCTTTAAAGAGATTGGGGGGTCCTGGGTCAGGTTATACAATGGGGAATTGTCAATTACCCATCCTATATGTGGTTATGCACAAGATATTAGCTTTAGGTTTCACTTTGTAATTGATAGTGTTTATCTGTTAATGGGTTGGGAAAGTTTCTTGGGAAGTATGAGTGAGTGAGTGAGTTTTTGTTGATGTTCGGGTTTTCCGGATATTTTTGGTAACGTACTGGACCTATGTTTTGATTGATATGAAGGTACTGGACCTAGAGTTTTGATCGGTATGCTCGCTAAGATTTCGCAATCATATGCCTATGTATTCCCGTTTAAACGAAACAGGGAAATCAGAGCAATCGTAGTTCCTCCTATTCTAAGGGAGGAAAAGATATTTGGTGTCTTGTTCAAAGCCCAAGATTGAAGCTAAAAGGTTTTGACTGAGAGAGAATTTGTCATCTCTAAAGAGGGTTTGGACTTTTTGTGTGCCTTGATCAAAGCCCAAGGTTGATGCTAAAAGTTTAATTGACTCGGCTAGGGGATTTCTTTATACAAAACCTAAGAGGAGGCTGGATAAGACCGACTCAACAAGAGAGTGTATATACTGGTGTCTTGTACAAAGCCCAAGATTGAGGGAAAAAAAAGACTGACTCTTTGGGGACATCATTATACAAAGCCTAAGAGGTGGCTAGAAGTTTGACTTTTCCGGGGAGAATGTTGTATATGTCTTGTATAAAGCCCAAGATTGAGGCTAAAAAGGGATTTTGACTCCGCTGGGGAGGTTTGTATGTGTCTTGTACAAAGCCCAAGACTGAGGCTAAAATGAGAAATTTAACTGACTCTGGTGAGGATATTTTTATGTGTCTTGTACAAAGCCCAAGATTGAGGCTGACCTTACTGGGAAAATCATTATACAAAGCCTAAGAGGAGGCTGAAATGGGTTTGACTCTTCTTGGGGAAAATCATTCCCCAAAGCCTAAAGAAAGGCTGGGAGGAAATGACTCTGCTGGGGAAGATATTTGTCCCAAGCTTAAGAGAGGGAGATCTATGTCTTGTACAAAGCCTAAGATTGAGGCTAAAGGGGTTTGACTCAACAAGAGAGTGTTTTTATCTGTCCTGTACCAAGCCCAGGATGGAGGCTGAATAAGCTGGAGAAATTATTCTACACAACTTGAGAGGAGGCTAGCTCCTGCTAGGGGAAATCTTTATACCAAGTTTGGTCAAAGATTGACTTAACACGAGAGTATTTTTATCTGTCTTGTACAAAGCCCAAGATTGAGGCTAAAAAAGGTTGACTCAACAAGAGAGTTTGAAAAGGTGATTGACTCAACAAGAGAGTCTAAAAAGGTTACTTGACCCAACAAGAGAGTCTGAAAAGTGATTGACTCAACACGAGAGTCTGAAAAGGTGAGTGAATCAAAAAGAGAGTCTGAAAAGGTTAACTCCACTGAGGATAATCTTTGTACAAAGCCCAAGAGGAGGCTAGCTTTCTGTTGAGGAAATGTCCTTATACAAAGCCTAAGAGGAGGCTATCTTTTAACGGGGATAATTGAGATCCCTAGGCAGGTCCAAGTGGGGAATCAACTCTTGCTTAGGATTACAGAAGAGTTAAAGTATCAGATGCCTTGGGGTTTTGATTTGGGATAACCTGACCCTGGTCGGGGAACTCTCATGAGGGAAACTGGGTTTCTGCTGGAGATCGATCCAGAGTGCCCGGGGTTTCTTCCTATAGTTGTAAGGAACTTGAGAATGTCTTTGAGACTCAAGGGGATTAGACTGTCCAAGTCTACTGGTGTGGAATAGTTTTATGTTTTGTATGATGCCCAAGAGGAGGCAAGGGCATTAAGGGATGAGAATCAACCCTAAAGTGGCCTGAGGTTTGACACTGGAAAGACTGCTCTAGCAAAGGATGACTAAGTTCTGTCTTATACCTTTAAGAGGTCGTTAGGGTCCTTGTATTATGCCCAAGAGAAGGCATGAGAACTTCTAAGAAGCCGGAGGGTCCTTGTACAAAGCCCAAGAGGAGGCGGGGATGCTTTTAGGAAGCCTGTGGGTCCCAAACCAAGAGAAGTTCAAGAAATTCCATTCACCGAGAATAGATCATTTAGTGAAAGTTTGAGGTTTGAAGAAACTCAAGAGATGCCATTCACCGAGAATAGATCACCTCTGGGGAGTAGAATTTCTTTGACAATTTCTAGGGGTGACAGTCTGAGAAAAGGTTCACAAAGAATACTGCCTTTCTCTTTGTTCCATATTGTTTAAGCCCAAGAGAAGACAAGACTGTATCTGGAAATCCTATGGGGATCTAGTTTTGTTTGTATTTAAGAGTGACCAACGGGCTCTACCTAGTTCTAGACCTAGTTGTCGGGGAAAACTCTAAATAACTATACTAGTATATATACTGCTGATATATGACGAGTATTTAAAAAGGTATGAAAGAAGACTAACCATGCGCAGTTTCCCACAATACAGTTATATATATGAAAGCGAGTAAATGAAAGCCGATAAAAACTTACAGGCGAGCCAGCTTCCATGCTGTTTTGTTAGTTGTTCAAAGAAATTAAAGAAAGTTTTGATAACAACATGCATATTGAATCTCAATCAAAAGGGAAATTGTTTTGAAAAAATTGTTGGGGCTTATACTCAAAGAGAGACTCAAGGTTTTTACAGTGATCGCACCATTGTTTTGACTAACGCGTCGGGACTTATACAACGACGGAGGCCCAAAGTGGTTTATTCTCAAAAGGGTTGGGTCTTACAACTCAAGGAGAAGCCCAAAGATTATTTAAAGAAAAGAAATGAGACTTACAACACGAGGGTAGGCTCAGATGGGTTTCTATTTGAAAATGGCGATCGCGCGGAGATTTTTTTAATGCAGAGGGATTTATACAATGTTTGAGGCCCAAAAAGGTTTTGGTTAAAAAAAGGATTGGGTCTTACACTCTATTAGAGGCCCATGAGTGATTTTAAGAAAAAGAATGGGGCTTACAACTCAAGCAGAGGCCCAAGTGGTTTTATTTTAAACAGGCGATCGCGCCGAGATTTTTGAAAACACCGTGGGTCTTATACAATGAGGGAGGCCCAAACTATATTGGTTTCAAAGAGGGATTGGGTCTTACACTCTATTAGAGGCCCAAAAGTGTTTGAAAAAGTTTTATGAGGGTGGAATTAATCAATACCCTAATTTTGTTTAAAAAAAGGAATTTATTTTGTTTAAAAATTAAAAAAAATAATTGAAAACATGTGAAAAATGAGTGGTGATCTTCGATCAATGTTTCAAAAATCATGTTTTTATCCACAACATGATTGGAAACCATTTAATTTTAGAAAATAAAGAAGGAAAAAATATTTTAAATGTTAAAAACAAATAAAAATTAATTATTTTGCAAAAATATCAAGTATATGAAATAAATAATATTTTTGGGAAATTTTTGTAAAATAAAATATTTTAACATTTTTGTGAATTATTAAAAAAAGGAACCAACTCAAAATCATTAAAAATCAGAGAGAAATTAATTTTTGAATCAATTAAATAAAAATCATAAAATTCAAATATTTGAATATTTGAAAAAGGGCGCCAAGAACATCTTGGTCTTGCCCGCGTGCTCTGTTTTGCCCAGATTTGCGTTTTCTCATCAATCTCACTGAATACTTGATGAAATCTCACAATCCATATATCAATCTACTCGTTTTCAACTCACGATCATGTCTATGGCCTTTAATTTCATTTATTTTAAGCATGGAATGAGAAATCGTGAGAAAACCTCAAGAACCCTAAATTGTGCATGAAGGCTGAGAAATTTGATACACGATTCATACGAAGCAATTAATAGAGGGGAAACATTCTATGGATGATTATGAACATTTGGTAAAATAATTGTGCAAGGAAATATGCATGAATCATGAGATGACCAAGTTGAGGCTTACCTCTTGCAGCTGGTGATCGAGTTCTAGGCTGGAGGTGTTACAACTTGGTTCCAATGATGTGGACAGCTTCCTTAGGTGCTATGGAGTGTGTCTGAATGCTTGGAGTGGATTGAATTGAGCTGAAACTCGATTTGGCACCTCAACTGCAAATCTGTCAAAGGCTTGTGCAGATGGCTGGTAATTTTGAGAATCTGGTGTTCCAGATGTTTTTTAAGTGTTTGGATCACTTCTATATGATGTTTATGAGGTGTGTGTGTGATTGGTTTGGTTGGAATTGCTCTTAAACTCAAAACCCAATAATGACTTGCTTTAGAAGGCAAAATTAGAAGTGAGAGTGTGATTTTGAGAAAGGAAAGTGTTATAGGTCTTTGGTGTACTCAAACTGATCAGAAATGAGGTCTATTTATAGTGTGTCAAGTTTTTTTTGCAAGGAATAGGGAATGGCAACTGTAGCAGGCGTTTGGCCAATGTGGATCAAATGGAATCTCAAGTCTCCTCTAGCCATTGACTTGAGATTAGAGCACAGTCCTATGGTTCTTTGATTCAAGGATAAGGCTTGACTGAAGTGTTCATCTTTGCTCTGATACATGCCACCTCTAAGCATCCATTAAATGTTCCAAAACAAAATTGGAGTTTTGGCCTCCTTTAGGCTTTTTAGGTTTGGCATGACTATTGTAGATTTTGGGACTTTGGAGGCTGATAGATCAGTGTTTGTCCCTTGTTTGTTCCCCCTTGAGGTGTGCAGATGGATAATTATGCTTGGAGTTGCACAATTTGATCAAATCGAGCCATAATGCATAAATCTGCCTTGCAAGATAGTTTGCATCAAGGCATATTGCAGTCATCATAAATCTGCCTTGGGCACTTTGGAAAACTGATATATCCTATTTCAACATGATGTCCTACTTTTGTTTTGATCCAACTTGAATTACAATGAAAAATGACTCTACTTTTAAGAAAAAAGAAGGCAGATAGTGTTGGAAAATGTCACTTTTGTGTTTTCATCCATTTTGATCACTCCATAACTTAAAATCCATGAGGAATTGGAATGAGGTGTAGTTGACACTTTTAAAGTATGCCATGAGATCTACAAATCCCACTTTGGACCATCCAAAATGGTTGCTTGGATCTGAAGTTATGGTCCTTGGAAGTTGGTACCCTAGTCACTTTGTTCCATAACTTAGAAAAATTCTAAGTTTTTATGGTTACCCCTTTTACAAGTTATCCCACTTTCTTTGATTTTTCTTGATGAATGATGATTACAATCACACATTATCATTGTTTTAGGGTCAAGGAACCATAATTGTGAAAAATTGCAAAAAGTCAAACTTGACTTTTGTGCACAGTTGACTTTTTACCAGATGAATTCCAAACTGTGCGATCCTTGGTGAAATCAAGTTCTTGACCTAAATCAAACCTACTGGATATGTTCCATAGGTGTTATAGGGTGCATTGAATCATGTCCCAAGGTTTGGGAGCATGTCTGAGTCAAAATTCAAATGTACAGTTGACTTTTCCCTCGAAACCCTAATTGTGGTCCTGATGAAATTGAAACTTGGGGATCAAGCTTCTTGGATCAATCCATTGTTGCAAATGGATCAATGTAGGGTATTGGAGACCCTCAAATCATGTCTTGAGGTCTTGGCTCATGTTTTGTCCCGAAAGTCAACTTAGGGGTGAATTAGGTCAAGAAACCCTAATTCCTGATTTTTGGTAAATGCATCCCCTGAGGTCAAATTGACTTGATGATTGGGTCCACGAGGTCCCCTGGAGTATCTTGAGTTATATTTTGAAGCATTGGCTCATGCTCAGAGGAAAATTTCCACCTGGAGGCCTTGGTCGACCAAACCCCTAATTTGGTGGCACTGGCGATCTTAAGGCTTAATCCACTTGGAATGCTGCAACCTTGTGCTTGATTCTTGATGTGGGAGTCCTCTTGATCCTTCATAGGTGTTTGAGAGGCTAGACAAGTTGAAGATCATGTCATTTCTTGATTGATCCTTTGTCTAAGTGCTCTGAAAGGGCTCAAAATCCTAATCTTTGATTGTAGTGAATGCTCAACAATCCTTGAGGAGATTGATGAGGCATAAAGGTACATCCGTATTGTGATGATGATTTACACAATGATGGGAAATCTTAGTGGTCAAAATTTGGGGTATGACATTATGGTATGTCGAATTCAAAACCTGTTGTGACTCCAACAAACCCTTAATTCAAGCTGAGTATAGATCAGTGTCCTAGTACTGATGTCGAAAGAGCTTATATGAATAACATTCCATATGCTAATGTAGTTGGCTCTTTGATGTATGCTATGGTCTATACTAGACCCGACATAGCATATGCAGTAAGTCTTGTACGCAGGTACATGGCGAATCCTGGAAAGGCTCACTGGCAAGCATTAAAGATAAATGGGTCTCTGTAGAGTCCTAATTTATGGTGGAGCCTTGGGTGAAGATAGTAAAGCAGCAATCGAAGGAAATGTCGACTCTGATTATGCAGGTTGTATGGATTCCAGAAAATCTATTTATGGATATGTGTTCACTATGTTTGGCACAACAATCAGTTGGAAAGCAACACTTCAGAAGGTTGTTGCCTTATCAACCACTGAAGCGGAATATACCGCTTTAACTGAAGTTGTGAAGGAAGCATTATGGCTTGAAGGTTTTGCAAAGGAGCTGAAACTTCAAGGTCCAGTTATCACTGTTAAATGCGATAGTCAAAGTGCAATACACCTGTCGAAGAATTCAGCCTATCATGAGCGAACCAAGCACATTGATGTGAGGCTGCATTTCGTCAAAGGGGTAATCGAGCGTGGAGAAGTACAAGTGCTGAAGGTTTCGACAGATCATAATGCTGCTGATATGATCACCAAGACGTTGCCAAGTTGCAAGTTTTTCCACTATATGTAGTTGATAAAACTCCATGAAGAAAACTAGTCCGTTGTTTTCTTGATGTTAGAGTTAGATCCAAGGTGGAGATTTGTGAGATTTGGATCGAACTCTAGTTTTAGCATGTCGTCGAAGTCCGCTCACATGCTGCTGTCGAAGACATACATGCTGTAGTCGAAGTGTGTTCTAGTGTGTAGCTGTCGAATTGGGCCTTGTGTTAAGGATCCAATTGTTTAAGTTAGCTTGAAATCTAAGTTAGCTTGTAATGGGTAATTTGTTAAAGGCCCATTAGTTTAGTGTGCTAGGTTTTATTATAAGTAGCATGCTAGTCTCTCATTCTAAAGTGTGACAAAACCTAATAAGGGTGAGAGAGCTTAGTTTGTTATTCTTGTATACTTGTAATCCTTGTTTTAAGGAGTAAGGAAAGAATAACAGTTATAACCAATCCTTGTTGTTTTTCCTTTTGTTTTCTTTGTTAACCCTAACCCTTGTGAGTTTCTTGTGTATAAAGAAACTGTTAATACTCTGTTTTAAGGCACCTGATTCACAACACTATGTGTATTGTATTTTTGTGTGGATCTTTTAAATTCTTTGTATTTTTGTACCTCAAAGTGATGATTGTAAAGGTTATGGCAATGACAATAATTCTATGTTTTTAAAAAAAATAACTTTTATAATATTGTATTTATTTGAATAAATAAATTTTACAAAGATTTCTTCAAAAAATATTTAAAATAAAAAAATAATTTCAATATTTTTTTATAAAATATAGTATTTTAAATAATCGTTATAACTCATTTAGATATTGAAAATTTAAAAATCACTCAATTTTGAAGTTATTTGAAATGATTTTATATAAAATAATAATTTTAAAATATGTCAGTTACTATTAGAAATTCTTTGTTTGAATTATTTGCGTATTTGAGCTAAAAATCCACACGAAATAGTTTTCCTGAGTTTTTCTGCCGCTTCTGATTCCAAATTAAAACCTTCATAGGTAATATAAATCTGCTGGTAAATCTATAGGATATAACATTCGCCCACATGTTTTAGAATCCGCAGGTAAATCCACATCTAATATACTTTGAAATTAAAAAATAATAGTTTTAAGAGATTAATTATTATATACTGTCAGTGTAAAAAGTTTTACACTGTCACTTCATCACCATCATCCGTTAGTATTACTTTATTAATAATTAAAATAAAAGTCAAATTTCTTCTAATACCCAACAATTATGAATAACTGACAGTGTAATATCCTTTTATACTATCGATCATTTCAACTAAATCCTAATTTTAATTGATAAATTGTAACAGTAATTTTCCCATGCAATAATTTAACGTGGATATTCTTGAATTTACAAGAATATATGCATTTCATCTACTAAATAAGATACACGTATGAACAATAGTGGCATTCTCCAACTTACCAATCATGTGCCAAAAATATTAACAAGTAAAATTATATTGTGGATATTGCTACAAATAGAAACCAACTCTAATTAAAAACAATGAAGGAATAATTCAAGTCAAAGAATAATAGATGTTAACCATCTTAATTCAAATTCTTACTAGTTCTTGCACCCAAAGTGTTGAAATTGCTACAAATTTCTAGAATATTCTTAAATATAATATGTATGAAAATGGTAGAAGATCCTAGAATTATAATAGTTATGAATATGGTAGAACAAACTAGAACTATAAATATATTAAAATGATAGAAGAACCTAGAACTATCATGATACTCATCTATCATGAAAACTCTAGAAAGTACTAATGTAATGTAGAGGGTGGTGACTTGAGCCTATAAATAGGCCATTGGTATCTTGTAATTGATAATCCAAGAAATCAATGACGTAGCCTTCTTCTAAATAATTTTCTAAAACTATCTTTTATCAACTATCAACTAACCAACTACCAACAGTGGCATCAGAGCTACGTTCGGTCATATATTGGGCGTAGTTATATTACCTATCTAACATTCTAAAATCCTCCAAACTACTAAAAAATTTCCTTTGTACTATAAACCCACTCCGAAATTTTTTTCTAAACTATGGATAACACCACTCAATCATCATCTATTTCTGTCCATATTTTCAATGGTGAAAATTATGATTTCTGGCGTGTTAAAATGGAAACATTTTTTTCATCTCAAGATTTATGGGACATAGTAGAAAAAGGCTTCACCGTTCCCGCGGATACTTCGGCTCTTAATGCAACTCAAGAAAAAGAGTTGAAGCAAAACAAACAGAAAAATTCAAAGGCGTTGTTCACCTTGCAACAAGCGGTGACTGATGCAATTTTTCCAAGAATTATGGGAGCTAAGACTGCCAAAGAAGCATGGAACACGTTGTAGGAGGGGTTTCAAGGAAGCGATAAGGTACGTGCCGTTAAACTTCAATCTCTAAGAAGAGATTTTGAACTATTGAAGATGAAGGAGTCTGAGACAGTTAAAGATTACTATTCTAAAGTTAAAGAAATAGTTAATCAAATGAGAGCTTTTGGGGAAGAAATTCTTTTCAAGAAAATCGTTGAAAAAATTCTAATTACTATGCCCCCAAAGTTTGACCCAATCGTGACAACGATTGAAGAAACCAAAGATCTGTCCACTCTATTAGTGACAGAACTTGTGGGCTCTCTTGAAGCATATGAGCAAAGACTGTATAGGCATAAAGAAGATACACTAGAAAATGTCTTCCAGTCAAACCTAAAATTTCAGCCCCAAAATAAAGAAAGTGGAGGAAAGAAAAATTATGGAGAAACTTCCAGAAGAAGAGAAGTTTCTAGAAATTTCCTTAAGAACAAGCTAGATAAAAATTCTCCATGCAATATATGCAAAAGACTAGGTCACGCAGAGAAAAATTGTTGGTACCGTAATATGCCACAATGCAACCATTGCAAGAAGTTCGGGCACGTAGAGAAAAATTGTCGAAACAAAAATAGGCATCAAGCTAATATCGCAGAGGAGCATGATCAAGAAAAATGTATGTTCTATGCCACTCAAGACTCAATCAAAGAAAAAGGTGGAAGTTGGTATTTGGATAGTGGATGTAGCAACCACATGGCTAAGGATGAGACTATTTTCAAAAGCATTGACGAGTCTGTCAAAGTCAAAGTTCGACTGGGAAATGGAAGTGTGGTTGAATCAAAAGGCAAAGGCACTGTCATGGTGGAGACAAATAAAGGTACACGACTCATCCATGATGTTTTACTAGTTCCCAACCTAAAAGAAAATCTTCTAAGCATTGGCCAAATGATGGAGAGAGGCTACACACTTCACTTTGAAGGAGGTGTATGCAAAATCTTAGACAACAAAAATAAAAGGTCTGAGATAGCCCAAGTGAAGATGAATAAGAGCAATAGAAGCTTCCCGCTAAAGTTGATGATTCATGGCTCTGGCATCGAAGATTTGGCCACTTCAACACACATGCCCTGAAGTTGTTACATGAGAAGAATATGATGAGAGATCTTCCAAGCATAAAGGAGAATAATAAAGTGTGTGAAGGATGTCTCCTTGGTAAGAAACACCGATTTCCGTTCTCAAACAAGCGGAGCATGGAGAGCGAAAGATCTATTGGAGCTGATACATACTGACGTCTGTGGACCAATGAGAACGCCATCACACGAGAACAACAGGTACTTCATACTATTCATTGATGACTTCTCTAGAATGACATGGGTCTATTTCCTAAAAGAAAAATCAGAAATTTTTGGAGTATTCAAAAAGTTCAAGGCCCTTGCTGAAAATCAAAGTGGAAAACGGATAAAAGTACTAGGAAGTGATCGAGGCAAAGAATACACCTCCCCCGAGTTTGACAAATTTTGTGAGGATGAAGGCATTGAGAAACAACTTACGGTCGCATATTCTCCTCAACAAAATGGTGTGTCGGAGAGAAAGAATCGCACAGTTATGGAAATGGCTAGATCGATGCTCAAGGAGAAGGGACTTCCTAACACATTCTGGGCTGAAGCAGTATACAATGTTGTTTACATACTCAACAGATGTCCAACTAAGGCAGTACAAGATAAGATTCCAATTAAAGCTTGGAACGGAAAGAAGCCATCAGCAAAGCACCTAAGGGTCTTTGGATCTATATGATATATTCACATTCCAGACGTGAAGAGGCACAAGCTTGAAGACAAGACTATACGAGGTATCTTCCTGGGGTATAGCACTGTCTCTAAAGGCTACCGTGTCTACAACTTGCAAACAAAAAAACTCATCATCAGTCGAGATGTTGAAGTTGATGAGAATGCTTCTTGGAATTGGGATGAAGAAAAAGTGGAGAAGAACATCCTTATACCAGTTCAACTACCTCAAGAAGAAGCTGAGGAAGAAGACTCATGTGAATCTGCTTCACCTCCACCACAACAACAAGATCAAGAACTATCATCACCAGAGTTTAATCCAAGACGAGTAAGATCTTTGGTGGACATATATGAAACCTGTAACTTGGCCATTCTTGAACCTGGAAGCTTTGAAGAAGCGTCAAAGCAGGAAGTATGGGTCAAGGCAATGGAAGAAGAGATAAAGATGATCGAAAAAAACAACACATGGGAGTTAGTAAATCGTCCCCTTGAAAAAGATATCATTGGAGTTAAGTGGGTCTATAAGACAAAGCTCAACCCTGATGGCACCATACAGAAACACAAGGCGAGACTAGTAGCTAAGGGTTACTCACAACAACCTGGGATTGACTACAATGAGACATTTGCACAAGTAGCTCGTCTTGATACCATTAGAGCTCTAATAGCTCTTGTGGCACAAAAAAGATGGAGTATACATAAACTAGATGTCAAATCTGCCTTCCTCAACGGCGTACTTGAAGAAGAGATCTATGTGGAGCAGCCACAAGGATTCATGTCTGAAGGAGAAGAAAGCAAAGTGTTAAGACTAAGAAAGGCACTCTACGGTTTGAAGCAAGGACCTCGAGCATGGTATAGCAGAATCGATCAGTATTTCATGGGTCGAGGATTCAGGAAAAAGTGAGCCTACACTTTACATCAAGTCTCAAGGTCAGCACACTCTCTTACTCTCTCTATATGTGGACGATCTTATCTACACGGGAAGTAATACTAAGATGATGATGGAGTTTAAAGAAGACATGATGAAGACCTTTGAGATGACCGACCTTGGTTTGATGAGTTACTTCCTCGGTATAGAGGTAAGTCAGAGAAAAGAAGGAATATTCATCTCGCAAAAGAAATACACAGAAGGCTTACTTAAGAAATTCAAGATGTATGGTTGCAAACCAGTCACTACTCCACTCATAACAAATGAGAAACTACAAAAGAATGATGGAGCACCAGAAGCTGATGCTTCCATATACAGAAGTCTAGTTGGAAGCCTCCTATATTTGACAGCTACACCGCCAGACATAATGTATGCTACAAGTCTTTTATCAAGATTCATGCAAAGCCCAAGTCAAATACACTTTGGAGCAGGAAAAAGAATTTTGAGGTATCTACAAGGAACAAAAGAATTAGGTATATGGTACACTACAGAAACCAACTCAGGATTACTTGGCTACATCGACAGTGATTGGGCAGGTTCGGTAGATGACATGAAAAACACCTCTGGCTATGCTTTCTCATTAGGATCAGGAATTTTCTCTTGGGCGTCGAAGAAGCAAGCTACGGTTGCACAATCTACAGCAGAAGCAGAGTATGTGGCAGCTGCTGAAGCAACGAGTCAAGCTATATGGCTTCGAAGGATACTTGAAGACATGGGAGAAAAACTGGATGGGCCTACTAAAATCAATTGCGACAACAAATCAGCAATTGCAATAGCGAAAAATCCAGTACATCACAACAGAATAAAACACATAGCAATCAAGTATCACTTTTTCAGAGAAGCTGAAACAACTAAAGAGATCAAACTCGACTACTGCAGAACAGAAGATCAAATTGCAGACATATTCACGAAGGCGTTTCCGAGACCAAGATTTGAAGAGCTACGAGCTATGCTTGGAGTCACAGAAATTTGCATCAAGGAGGAGTGTTGAAATCGCTACAAATTTCTAGAATATTCTTAAATATAATATGTATGAAAATGGTAGAAGATCCTAGAATTATAATAGTTATGAATATGGTAGAACAATCTAGAACTATAAGTATATTAAAATGATAGAAGAACCTAGAACTATCATGATACTCATCTATCATGAAAACTCTAGAATGAACTAATGTAATGTAGAGGGTGGTGACTTGAGCCTATAAATAGGCCATTGGTATCTTGTAATTGATAACCCAAGAAATCAATGACATAGCTTTCTTCTAAACAATTTTCTAAAACTATCTTTTATCAACTATCAACTAACCAACTACCAACACAAAGAAATCATTTTGTTGGAATTCAAACAAAGTTGACTTATTTCAGGCAATGGTGGGGCACTACGAATAAGACCCTTGCATCTTTTTTCTGCAAAATAATGTTATACTTAATAGCAGTTCAAGTAATATGGATATAAACATAAAAACTGACAAACAAACATGTTTTAAATTTTATGGTCAAATATATGTAATGTGAATACTATAATATGTTTGTCCTGTTATGTGATTTGTGACTCAATCTATATATTTTGTTTGACATCACTACTCTTTATTTTAATTAATATAAAGAGGGAGGAGGGAACATGAGATATCATTCAAGAGCCTATAATATGATATTAAGAAATTACATGCAGAAATTTTATACAAAAATATTCACCAACGTGATGTCATAGTCCAAACTTATTGTATACAAAAGGGAACAAAAATAGTTAAACTTTGCATGTAGGAATATAGAAACTTCCAATGTACAAATCAATAACTAGATAGTTTCAACATGTCTGAAAGAAACCGTTGCTTGCATGTAAAAATCAGAGCATGAGCCTTTATTGCATAAGAATATGATACACATAAAAGTAAGGACCACAACATATCAAAACCAAACCACTCATGCAATTTGCAAATATTACTACTTACTTTGAATCCCACTTTATGGAAATTTGTCCAAAATACAAGGCTCCACTATTGTTGGATGAATATTTAGGCTCAAAGACTAACTGAAAATTTGGTCGTAAATCAACTCCAAAAGCTAAGGGGTGATGATTACTCAAGGTTTTTAAGAACTATTTTTGTCTATATCTCTAATTGATGTGGGATCTCGAGAAGTAGTACAAGGAAAATCACATAACATAATTTGTTTTAAAAAATTTAACTGGAAGACAAAATCATATATAAATTTTAACCAATAAAGACAAAAAACCCTAAACTTCAAATTTGCAGGTATACCAAACCCCACAGTGCTTTGTTCAAATTCCAATACCCTATAGCATTGTCATAGTCTCTATTTGAAAAGCATTGTTATATCATACAACATTGTTACTGTATTTGACAACATTGACACAAATAACAAGCTCAACCACATATATCATTGAACCATCAAAGAAACAATAAAAATCACATAATATAACCAAAACAACTTTCAAGAAGTTGTTCAACCGGCTACTTGCCAAGAACGAGATGCGTATACTTATGATAGGTTTCGATGCGGCTGGTAAGACCACCATTCTTTACAAGCTCAAGCTAGGCGAGATCGTCACCACCATTCCTACAATCGGTAAGTATGTTACTACATTCATTTATCCTTATGAATCTCTCATGTAAGTACCTTGTGTATCTTGTACTAATGGATCATTTGGTATAGGGTTCAATATGGAAATACTGGAATATAAGAATATCAACTTCACTGTCTAGGATGCATAATATTTTCACTGCATCTTCTATATAGGGTGTACTAGACTGCATATTAGAATACTTATTTATGGTTTAGCATACTGTTCATAATGCCTTTGTTGATGTTATAACATGGAAATTGGCCGAAACTCTCCTTGAGCCACTGTATTTGTGTTAGAATTGGTATCTATTATAATATTATTATGAAAGAAAACAGAATTGTGAGTAAGAATCATATAGCTGAAGCCTATATTTATTTATGTGAACAATCCACACCAATACAATATGGAAAGCTTTGAACGACTAGAGTTAGATAATACACTATTTCCCCTCCAAGAGTTCAAAATAGTATTGGATCTCGCCTTACCTATTCTTATTCCAAATTGAACAACTTCTTTCCTTTTCCCATAACTTCCATATTTATTACACAAATACATAATAGCCACAACCATAACTTTCCTAACTAAAACAATATATAAACGCCCTTCTAATCAAAACATAATATAACTGCCCTATTCAAATAATCAGGAAACCGATCCACTTACTTTGTTCTCCTATGATATTGATTATTAATGATTGTTCTAGCATTTGTGAATGTGACAGGATTAACTTTCCAAATTTTAGTTCTAATTAATAAATTATGGGTATGGATCACTAAATGTCAATTTGATCACATAGATGTAATCCTTTTCATAAATTAAGATGCAGATGTGATTCAAAATAAATATATTGTTCAAATGTGCTTGTAGTTAATTTGAATTGATCTTTATGCAAATGATGTTGATGCAAATTGTCAATAACACCAACATATGGTATCATGAGACCGATTCTGATCTAGAATCAATAGTGATTATAGCTATGGTTGGAATAGGCGGCAACAACTTCCCTGCAAATCTTCTAGTTCTTGATGGCAAGAATTCGAAAAAATTGTGCATTCAGATGACAATCATCTTCGATGTTTAAGATGTGTCTTAGTATGTAGGAGAAGGACTTCAACCACTATCAGAAAACGCGACCGATGCTGAGAAGACAGCATATAAGAAATTCAAAAAGAAATAGCAGAAGACCATATTTTACACTCACCAATGTGTTTGACAAAATAGCTTCTGCCGGAACTTCGAAAGAAGCAAGGGATATGCTGGAAAAATACTATGGTGGAGATGTCAAGGTCAAGAAGGTGTGCCTCCAATCTTTGAGAAAGCAATATGAAATGCTGCATATGAAAGAGGGCGAAACGATAATAGATTTCTTCACAAGAGTTCAAGAGTTAATCAATCAGATGAAGAATTCTAGATAGAAGTTCACAGAGCAAATGAATGTTGAAAAGGTACTTCGAAGTCTCACTCCACAATAAGATATGATAGTAGTAAGAATTGAGGAAACCAAATATCTAGAAACAATGAAGATGGAGGATCTGCAAGGATCTCTTGAAGACAGAGAACTAAGACTAAATCAAAGAGAGGCAAATAAAGATTCTGAAAAGGCTCTGATTGTTCATGCAAGAAAGGGAGGTTCTGATGACATGAAGAGAAGGTGGAAGCAGGGAAAAGGAAAACACTAGAGAGAAGACAAGCCAGATAGAAATATATGAAGAAGATTGAAGACAGATCCTAATCCACTAAAGGAGGAGGAGGATCTAACAAATTTCAAAACAAGGAAATATTTCAATACAAAATAAAGAGTCAATGATTCAATTGTGGGAAGTATGGTCATTTTGCTTGAGATTGCTGGTTTGGAAAAAGAAAGAAAAAGACCAGTGCGGAGGAAGCTAACATGGTGCAAGATGATTCAGATTTAGATCTTATCATGTTGATGATAACTTCCTCTGATGGGGCTCTAGCCTATGATGTGTAGTATTTAAACTTTGGTTGTTTTAACCACATGACTAGACAAAAGGGGTGGAATCGATGGTCGTTATGATCAAACATGTCGTTAAAATATGTGTACAAATTTTTCCGCTTGTTTTTTATTTTAATTACATAATATTAGTATTTAATTTATTTATTTCACAATTTTTTATTATTATTTAGTTGTTAATTTAATTACATAAAATTTATAAAAAGAACCAATACACAACAGACTTACTTGCGCCTCCTTTTTGTGCAATAAAACATGCGTCAGACCCTTTAGCGTATTAATGATGCAATCTCTAGTGTGTGTGACGCCTATGTTCTATTTTTAGTGCATGCGTCATTTTCAATGCCGCCCCCTCTTTGCTGCAATTTTTTTTTAGTTTGAAACATGGGTATTTTGGTTAATTGTGGGGAAAGATGGTTATTGTAGGGATGTAAATTGATATCTATAGGGACAGATAATATCATATCCATTTCCCCCCTGTTGGATAAATATGATATCTATATTCGCCCCATATTCGTGGGGGTATCCACTAAGCGGATAATCCACAGATTTTTAAGGTACCCACGAATATTTGCAAATATCCATGGATAACATTATTTTTACTAAAATTATTTTTAGAAAAATTTATTTTCAGCTTAATTTAAAGAAATAAAAAGTTATTATAACATAACATCTATGCAATTCGCTCTTATTTTAAAAACACCATTTCATCACATTAATTTCCTTCATTTCACTAAAACATAATAACATCCAAACATAATATTCCTACATTTTATTTTTAACCAAAACAAATGAAAGATATTGTGATTATGAATTATGGTGGAAAAGCGAGAGACAAAGAAGTAGGAAAAGATACATTGGTTTGATGGAGGAAGGGAGGTAATGGTTGGTTGGAGGGTGGAATTGTTAAAGTGAATTATGGAGTATAGAAGAAGTTTAAATATGAAATGGACAAATATGATTTGTATGGAATGTGAAAGATTTTTTTCCAAGAAATCTTTAAATAAAATGAGAAACCTAATTTTTTTTTAGAATATGTAAAGACAAAGTATAATAAACTAATGATATTTAAATAATTTTTAAATTTATAAACTGATATGGATATCTTCGGGCATGAGTATCATCAAACCAGTATCTATATTCATTAAAAAAGCATATTTAAATATTCATTTACTTTACCCGTAGATATTTATTATGCCACCTGCCTCGTACCAGTGACAGATTTTATCCACGGGTACAAATTTTTTTATCATCCCTAAATCATTGTTAAATGAGAAACATGGATATTTGACAAAAAATTAAAAACTACCAATTGTTTTAATTATATTAAAATAAATCAAAGAAATAAATTAACACTTGATTTTCATATCTTGTTTGGCCCTTGATGAATAGGGAGGCCCATGCCAGCCCACCCTTATTCGTTTATGTTTTACAAATTACGACCTTACTGTAATAAAATTGATATAGAATTGCAACATGTAACTGAAGGTACCAAAAGTCATGTCTTACGACAAATGTTACATAAAGGTATCAAAAGTCATGTCTTACGACACTAACATCAAAATTAATAATGATCACCACTTCCGAATCAAAATACACATCAACACTACAAAAATCAAATTTAACAACATTATGACGCAGACTAGTGTCTTCAACATTTTCAACATGTTCTTCACAATCTCCTTAAATGACACACAGCGTCGTTTGTGCCACATAAGCATTTTTGAAACGAAATTTGCGAAAAACATCAACGGTAAACACGTTAGTTAATATAAAGGAGCAAATTGTTGCAAAAAAAACATAAAGGACTAAGTTGTAATAGTAAAATAACTTAAAGGGCAGAGACAATATTTTTGCCTAAATTTTATTATAGGCAAGTTTGGGATTATAAAAGTTTGGAACGCGGGTGCAGGTAAAATTTTAAAAGTGACAAGTTAAATTCTCTTGTGTTTTGCGTGTGTTTATATCTTCCTTACTTAGTTTCAACATATCCATTGTTCTAAGGTTATTAACTTTTGTAGTGTTTATAAGGATACTAACATAAATATTCATTCTTTCATGAAATATTATATTGGCTCATAAGTTTGTTGCAATGCATGACTTGATTCTTAAAATTGCTTATTATATTTTGTAAAGACGAGATAGAATTGATCAATTTAAGAAATAATAATTTGTATTTTAGGCTTAAAAAAATTTAATTATTACTTTTTTTTAGATATTTAATGGTTGTTTTGAAAGAGAGGCAATGACCAACCATGAGAGTTCTGTTGAAGAGTCAAGGAACGAGGAAGTAAAGAAAGGTTGAAGAAAAGTATTAGAACTTGTATGAAGTTGGATGAGAAACGAATGAGAGGGAATTTGGGCTTAATAGCCACAATCATCGCAATAACATTTGAAGTGGCTCTTAATCACCCAGGCAGCGTTAGGCCAGTTAAAGACGATGGAGATAAAGACTCTGATGAAATAGCATGTACTCGCTACGATAATGATTGAAAATTAATTAACGACTTGAAGCTATGGTCGGGTGAACCTGTCTTTGGCTTTATATATGCTGATCGTTATTTCAAGTTCCTTTTATGGAACAATATATGTTTTGTTGCATCACTAAGTGTTTTACTCTTCCTTGTAAGTGGATTTCATTTGATACATATGTTAAATATAATAAGGGTGAGTTGTATGTGTAATAGTCTTACATTGCTAAGAAATGTGAAGACTTTAACATTTATAACAAGTGTGAGTTGTATGGGTAATAGTCCATACATGCACCTATTACCTTAAAGTTTTGGGTGAATATGTGGTGTGTCTCTCACAAAGGTGTTGCTCTAGAAACGAAAGTCTCATAATATTCAATGCTCCCTAGTGAAAAACTCCCCCAACAGTGGTATCTAGAGCACTGACTGAGCGATTCGTGGGAAGAAAATCACAATGGCGATGAAAACGTGTCGGATCAAGAAAATGTTGCATACAAAGAATTGAAGAAGAAATATTATAAAGCTCTCTTTATTATTCATAAACGTGTTAATCCAGACAAGTTTGAAAAGGTTAGTCGTGTAAAATCAGCAAAAGAAGCATGGGAAATCTGGAAGAAATCGTTTGGAGGCGCAGAGAAGGTGAAATAGGTGAGGTTACAAACTCATAAAAGGACGTATGAAATGCTTCAGATGGAAGAAAGTGAAAGCATAACTCATTTTATCAATAGGGTTACAAAGCTGGTGAATCAAATCAAGGTATGTGGATAAGTGTTGACATCAAGATTAGTTGTTGCAAAGATCTTGAGGTCATTGGCTCCAAAGTTCGACCACGTGGTAGTAGTCATAGAAGAGTTTAAATATTTGTCAACATTGACAAAGGAAGAGCTTCAAGGGGCGCTTGAATCTCATGACAAAGAATGGATGAAAGAGTTGTAGGAAAGTAGAAGAGTGATATGACTTTGCAGGCGCAATCAGCAAAAGGAAAGAAAGGCAAAGGAAGTTGGAATGGCAACAAAGGTAGAGGAGGATACAACAATTCAACTGGTGAAAATCAGCAAGAAAGAATCTAGTCGAATCAGAGAAAACACTGGAACCAAGGCAACTAAAGAGTTAAGAAACTGATGCAAAGCTGGCGAAACATGAAGAAGAAGAGATGTTGCTGATGGTTACAACAAGAAATGAAGAAAGATTCCAGGACCAATGGTACTTGAACTCAGGATGCTCATCACACATGACTAGTAGGAAAGATTGGTTTGTCAACATAAAGCCCTCAATGGAGAACATTGTGCTATTTGCAAATGACAATACTCTAGCAGCTGAAGGTATTTGTGATGTTTTGATTATGAAGAAAGATGGCAAGAGGTCAGTAATTTCCAATGTATTATACATACCAGGCATGAAGAGTAATTTGCTCAACATAGGGCAGCTGGTCGAAAAGAACTATAAGGTTTCGATCGAAGACAAGATGATGAGAGTTCTCAACTAAGGTGGTAGGTTAATCTTGAAAGCACAAATGTCTCAAAATAGAACCTTCAAGATTGAACTTAATGTGATGGAGCATAAGTGCCTTGCAACTGCACCTAGCAGAGATGAATGAATATGGCATTATAGACTTTGTCGTCTCAATTTCAAAGACATCAGAGATTTAAAGAGAAGAAATACGGTTTCAGGATTACCAGAAATTGACATTCATGTGAAGTGTGTGAAGAATGTGTTCAGGCGAAGAAGCACAAAAACAGCTTCAGCAAGGATGCAGGAAGCAAGTTAAAGGCAATTCTTGAAGTCATATACTCTGATGTATGTGGTCATATACAGGTGGATTCGATTGGAGGTAACAAATACTTTGTCACGTTCATATATAATTTCAGTCGAAAACTATGGACTTACCTAATCAAGAAGAAAAGTGAAGTGTGTTAGACGGTGTGGCTAGTGATCGAGAGGGGGGGGGGTGAATAGATCACCTCCTTGAAATTCAAGGATTTAAAAGTAGATCAGAGTTAGCGGAAAATTATGATCCCGAATCGACTTCCGTCTATTCTGGACCAGCTACTAGAAAACCGGACACACGAGTTTATGCTGGATTTATTAGGATGACAAAGATTTATTAACACCGGATTAGAATCAACTCAAATGCACTTATCATACAAAGGCTATTTCCAATGAACTAAAACACAGCAAACAATTTTGTCAAACACTTGGCGTGTATGCATTCAACGATTAACAATAATGGTGATTTTGACAAAGGTTTTCGTACCACTATTGTATCTTGAAACTTTAATACACAACACACCAAACGAATCACAAAATTGTTGAAAACGTAAAGAGATAAAGATAGAATACGATACGCAGAGATTTGGTAAGGAAGTTTCCCACTTTCGTCCTCGCGGGTGGGTACGTGTCCCTCTCAATTTCAAAACTGAAATTGAGACCTGTTATATCAATAATGCTGAATTCGTTGTTTACAAGGTTACAATACAAATCCAGAAATCTAAACCCCAAGATCTTCCTATTGTATGAACCTTCACTTGATCTGAGCTTGATCAAGAATTTACCCTGCAAGAAATGCAAACAATTCACCGGTTCCACGACCTGTTTGCGAAATATCCAAATTTCTAAACCCCTACGCTGCGGCTGAATATGTTCTGCAATCGTGACTAACAAACCCTCAAGAACACACCCGTTCTTGAAGGACAAACCAGATGGTTTTTCCTCGAAACCCCCTTTGAATCTTCAACTCAGCTAGATCCTTGATCGTACCACTGAACGTTATCTCGAAGATCCTTTAATCCGAAGAACAAAAATGATTATGTGTTGATTTCTTGAATTAAAGAGATTGAGAAGATGATGAAGACAAAGTTTCTTTCAGGTCTCTAAAGCTGCTCACAATTGATGCACACCAAACTTGCCTTTTGCTTTGATTGCTCAATTTTCACACTTGCGAATTCTTTTTTTTTTTAAACTGAACTGTCATAACACTTATATATGAAAACAGAAAACGTTAAAAGCAACAAACAGCTTTATGTATCGATACAAGAGTCGTATGCGTCGATGCATAGTGAGTATAATGCATACATGAGTCGACACATGGTTGTATGCATCGATGCATACTGTAACTGTTAAATTCCAGAATGTGAAGTAAATCATGCATCGATACATGATGCGTATGAGTCGATACATAGCCCGTTTACAAAGGAGCATGTGTCGATACAAGTGTCGTATGAATCGATACATAGCCCAATTACAAAGGAGCATGTATCGATACAAGTGTCGTATGAATCGATACATACTGAAGCAAAATTATTTTTGTGAATATACCAAAGGAATGTGTCGATGCAAGGCATACATGTATCGATACATACATAAGGAAAATTGTTTTATGATTTTAATGATGATATGTATCAATTTGCCTTGTCTTTTAAACATAGTATAGGTATGAAATCATATGTATATACCAACTAACCATGCATATCACACAATTTGCATTTATAACATAATTTGCTATCATACAAAAACTTAAAGGCTTGCTCACAAACTCCCCCTTTTTGATGATGGCAAATTTGCAAGATGTGTGATAGAACACTCCGCCTGAGTTTGTGCATGCTGTCAACATCTTGTTGTCTTTCTTCTCCCCCTTTGTCAACATCAAAAAGAAGAAACATACAGTCCCAAAGCAATACAGCAAAATTGGTGTAACAAGAGACAGCAATATTGATATAGAAGCTCACAATCACCAAGAAAGAGGCTTAACATATAAGAATCATTCACAAAGAATGAACAGTAAAGGGCAAAACTAACACAAGTAAACAGAACTAAAAAAATAAGCATTAAATTGTGAAGAAAGTACATAAGCAGAACCAAGACATATGAAGTTTGAACACTTTAACAAGGAAACTGAAGCAACATGATGATGAAATGAAATGTAATGCAATGACATGATGCTAGCTTAAAACGAGTTATGGCCTCCACAGGACTCCTCATCATCTCTGTCAGGATCTCTGAAGCTTGGTGGAGGCGGTGGAGGAGGCATCTCATCAGGATTATGGCCCATGAAACTGTATCGCCGGAACCGGTTCTGAACTTCAACACTTCTGAATCTGTCCATGATACCAGGATTTGCACGGCAATCGTCCATAAAACCAGACATTTCATTGTAAAAGACTTGATGCCATTTAACCAAGTCCGTGTGCCAAGCATGCTGATTATGATACATCCGTGTGTGTTCATCATGCCACTCACGATGCTCCTTATGCCACTCATTTTCCTGATTATGCCAAGCAAGCGTCTGTTCATGACGGGTTTGATTAGCAAGCTCCATTTGCTGAAACATTTGAGTCAAGTACTCAGGAGCAGTTGAAGAGGAGGCAGCACCAGAGAACGGAGGAACACGTGGACCTGGTTCATAATTTGTTGGAGACCACCTTTGTGGCACCCAATCACCCCAGCCAGCATTAGCATTTTCTTCAGCCTGATTTTCTTCATTGGCACCATTCATTTCTTCATCCATTTGATCTTCATTCATAAACACTTGTTGAGAAGGGACATCAAAATTATACACCCTTGTTTTAGAGCCTCGTTCCAGAAAATAAAAACATTGACGCTCCTTATCCCACCGGTATCCCATATGAGATAAAGTGGCCGTGTTGAACTCTTGAGCATACGAGGGAGATATGAGTGGTACTAAGGGTATGGTTATATTCCAGTATTTGATGATTCTCATTATCTGGGCAGCATATCCAAGTGTAATGTTCTTCGCACTGTTACGCATAAGAAACATGCGTTTCAAAAAATAGTTTGGCCAATTTAATGAAACCTTATTGTGAAGAAGATACACAAGATGAATATCTGATCTATCCAACCTAGAATGACCACCAGCCTTTGGACGCAAAATGTACGAGACAATCCAGTGAAGTATTCTAGGAACGCTTGTGATCATACCAGAGGTTAGTGGTTCATCCTCACCCAGAGGTCTATCCAATTTTGAGATTGATGCCACATATTCCCTTATCTTAAAGTCTGTGTCAAAACTCTGGTCATGCCAGGTCTTCAGTCCAGGCAACCCAAAGGGAATTTGAAACACCTTGTCCCAATCAGTGGCCTCAAAAGTGTAAGTTTTAGTGCCAATAGAGCATTTGAACATATACCCTCTACCAGATTGCAGACCAGTATAAAATATACGAATAAAATCCTCATGATACTCATCATTTATGGCTAAAAATGTACCAAGGTTTTGTGCAGACAACAAATCAACAACATCTTTGAGATGGAGGTCAGATGCATCAGTTTTATTGAATACATGGGGTTTCATAACTAACCTCGTCTTGAAAGAGGCCTCAAACTCCTCAGCGATGGCAGGATGAAGAAGAGTGAGAGCACTAGGAGGGATTTCTGGAGGTTGTAGAGACTGACGAGACGTCCCAATGGGTTCCTTTCCTTTTCCTCTTCCTCTTTGTCTAGCCGGGATGATTCTTGGAGGCATTATGATGAAGATGATTTGAAGGATAGGGAGGGAATTAGGGTTTTGGAGATGAAGATGTTTGAAGAGGTTAGGGTTAGCCGAGTGGGTATGAGAGAAGAGAAGAGTCTAGACTGAATTAACCCTTTAAAATTTGCTGATGTGTCGATCCACAACTGTATTTAACATGCATTTATTGTAAAAGTATCAGTATGTGTCGACACAAGGGGATATGGATCGATTCATTTCACGACTTAATTGGTTTTGAAAAGGTCCTATGTGTCGACACAAAGCACGGATGCATCGACACATACTGAAACAATTTTTGAAAAATTTGAAATCAAAAGACATGAATCGACACATATCACGAATGTATCGACCGGAAACTCCAATGTGTCGACACATGCACTTGTTGCATCGATACATACTGATGCTAAACTCTGGTTTAACTAATTTGTGACTACCTGTTGAGCATAGAAACCTGTTAACAGCTCTTGAGTCAATGCAGTATGAATTATGTCATGATGATGATGCTCAAGTATAATTCATGAATCAAAGGTTAATGTTCAAACAACATATGCAATGAAATACATATAAACGATCTTAAAGAATTTGTTCTACCATACACTAATTACAAAGTTCCAAAGAGATTTTAGAAAGGAATAATATTACCTCTGTTGACATAACCTTATGAAGTCTGAGTGAGGTCTAAAAACAAAGCTCTATACTGTTTGACATCTACACTCTTACCGTGCTCATCTTTATCTAGATTTCCGTTGGTAGGCATAGGTGTGTCTATTGATTTTGAGTCGTTCATTCCAAAGCGCTTGAGCAGATCTCTGCAGTATTTTGTTTGACTCACAGCTGTACCCTCATCAAGCTGCTTTATTTGGAGACCGAGGAAGAAATTTAGCTCCCCCATAAGACTCATTTCAAATTCACCCTGCATAACTTTTGAAAACTCTTCGACCGAGTGTATGTTAGTTAAACCAAAAATTATATCGTCTACATAAACTTGAACTAAAAGAATGTGTTTTCCCTTGTGTTTAATGAAGAGGGTGGTATCCACCTTACCTCTTGAATATCCATGATCAAGTAGGAATTTGCTAAGTCTTTCATACCAAACCTGAGGGGCTTGCTTAAGACCGTACAAAGCTCGTTTCAATTTGTAAACATAATCTGGATATTCCACATTCTCAAAACCAGGAGGTTGTGAGACGTATACCTCTTCATTTAGGACACCATTTAGAAACACACTCTTTACGTCCATTTGGTAAAGCTTAAAATCTCTAGAACACACATAAGCAAGCAAGAGACGTATAGCTTCGAGGCGAGCAACTGGAGCATAAGTTTCCTCATAATCTATGCCCTCCTCTTGGTTATACCCTTGTGCTACTAAACGTGCCTTATTCCTAGTTATCACTCCGTTTTCATCAAGCTTATTTCTAAAAACCCATTTAGTACTTATGATATGATGATCTCGCGGACGAGGAACAAGTTCCCAAACGTCATTTCTTTTAAATTGATTAAGCTCTTCTTGCATGGCCATTAGCCAAAATTCATCAATCAAGGCCTCTTTGGCATTTTTAGGTTCTACTTGTGAAACAAAAGCGAAGTGAGAGCAGAAATTACTTATCCTAGAACGAGTCATTACTCCCTTTGAAATGTCTCCCAAGATGTTGTCAATAGGATGGTCTTTTGAAGATCTCCAAGCTGGTGGAAGATCATTCACTTCAGCTTGTCCTTCTTCCTTATCTTTTACATGACTGGTATCTTCCTCATCCTCATTGTCTTCTGTTTTGGACTGATCAATTTCCGAAACAGCTTCTTTGAGTATGTCTTCTGTAGATATACCTGTGTCATCAAAAGAAATACCTTTTCCGACATTTTTCGGATAAGACTCATCAAAAGAGACATGAACAGATTCTTCAATAGAAAGTAAACACTTATTATACACTCTATATGCTTTACTTGATTGTGAATAACCAAGAAAAATACCTTCATCTGCTTTTGCATCAAACTTCCCAAGTTTTTCCTTACCATTATTCAAAACAAAACACTTACAACCGAATACGTGAAGATGTGACAAGTATGGCTTTCTTCCTTTTAAAAGCTCATAAGGGGTTTTATTTAAAAAAAAAAAGGGCGAATTAGAATCCTGTTTAGAACATAACAAGCTGTGCTAACTGCATCAGCCCAAAAATATTTTGGTAATCCACCCTCATTTAGCATTGTTCTTGCCAGCTCTTCTAAAACGCAATTTTTGCGCTCCACAACGCCATTTTGTTGTGGGGTTCGAGGAGCTGAAAAGTTATGCTCAATACCATACTTATCACAGTACTTATCAAAGAGATAGTTTTGAAATTCTCCTCCATGATCGCTTCGAATTGTAACTATTTTAGAATTCATTTTATTTTGGGACAGTTTTGCAAAACTCTTAAAAGCGGAAAAAGTTTCATCTTTGCTATGAAGGAATATAGTCCAAGTGAATCTAGAATAGTCATCAACGATTACAAAACCATAATAATTTCCACCTAGACTCTTTGTCCTAGAAGGTCCAAAGAGATCCATATGGAGAAGCTCAAGGGGACGTGAAGTTGAAATTACATTTTTGGATTTAAAAGATATCCTTGTTTGCTTTCCCATTTGGCACGCGTCACATAGGTGGTCTTTTGAAAATTTTATTTTTGGAAGACCGACTACTAGATCCTTAGATACAACCTTGTTAAGCAAATCGAAATTAACATGCGCTAAGCGTCTGTGCCAAAGCCAAGAATCATCATTCAAGGCAACTAGACACTTAGAGCTTGTTGAAGGTACATCAAAAAGATCAAGCATATAGATGTTGTTTACTCTTACACCCTTAAACACAACATTCTGTTCAGTATGTTCAATTATGCAGCAAGTTTTTGTGAAAGAAACCTTGTAACCCTTGTCGCACAATTGACTAATACTTAACAAATTGTGTTTAAGCCCCTCTACTAGATGGACATCAGAAATAGTAGTGGTAGAGGGATTACCTACACTACCTTTGCCAAGTATAGCTCCTTTGTTATTGTCTCCATAAGTAACATATCCCTTCTTCTTTGCGTTGAAGTCTATAAAAAGCGATATGTCACCCGTCATGTGCCTTGAGCACCCGCTGTCTAGAAACCATCTTCTATTTACGGATGCAAGACACTCATCCTACAATATCAAAAGAGAGAAACAGGTACCCAATTTTCATTGGGTCCATGTGGGTAAATGGTAACATGGTTGCCTTTAGGCTTCCATTGATAAATGTCTTTAGGAACAAGAAATCTCCTAAACTTGCATTTTTCAATGGTATGACCAGCACGACAACAATAGTGACATAAGCCATGATGATGCATTTGTTTATTTTTGGTCATTAAATCCTTTGGAATAAAGGAGTATTTTGCATATGGTGGATTTAATGATTTCTTAAACAACCTAGAATCAACGGCATAAGTAACCTTGGGTTGTAAAGCTTTATCCAATTTGACTTTAAGAGTTTTAACCTCTTGTTGCCAAATATGACAAGCTTCACAATACCTAACTTTACTACATCCGTTAAAATTAATATCTTTTGAATTTTCTGCAATACTAGCTTTCAAGCTTTCTAAATCTTTTTCAGCTTTGTATATTTTACCTTCCAAGAATGAAAAAATTTGTTTATCAGAAGATAATCTTTTAAAAGCATCTACAACTTCGTTGTGCAGTTTTTCAAAAGCTATTTTCAATTCAGAAAAAGACATAGAAGAAACATTACTATAGTAGGCTTGTCTTACTTTCTTATCGTTGATTTTCTTCTTGTGGTGGGACTGATTTTTGGTGTGAGCCATAAGACACAGATTTGCTGTCTCATCACTATCATTTGAACTTTGTGAGCTTGATGAATCACTATTACTTTCCCATGCAATATAAGCTCTTCTTTGTTTATTTGACCTTTTTGGTGGAGCTTTTCCTTTGTCCTTTTTCTTCATAGGACATTTTGTTTTATAATGTCCAGATTTTCCACAATTAAAACAAGATCCTTTTACTTTATGCTTCTTATTCTCTTCCTGTTTTGACTCTATAGATTGTCTTCGAAAATTAATGAGATTTTTGTCGGAATGCTGGATTCCATTCTTTCGAATGAATCTATTATATCTCCTAACAAAAAGTCCCATTTCTTCATCACCCGAATCTTCGTCACTACTTGAATCATTGTCGCTTTGCTCTTTTTGTGAGGACTTTGAGTTAGAGGCCACAAGAGCTATTGGCTTCTTCTCACTCTCTTTGTCTTTATTCTTTTCCTTTTTACTCTTTTTCTCAAATATTTCGAGACTTTCCAGTTCTTGCTGATGTTCTTCCAGCTTGCCGAATAAAGTTGTAATCGTAAGCGTCGTGAGGTCGTTGGCTTCCTTAATAGCTGTTACTTTAGGTTGCCATTCCCTGCTCAGACATCTCAGAATTTTATTAGTAGCTATTTCATTGGAAACAGGTTTTCCAAGTGCATTCAACCGATTTATGAGATGAACGAATCTCTTTTGCATGTCAGAGATAAATTCTCCTTGTTTCATGCGAAAGAGCTCGAACTCTTGATTAAGTGTGTTAATACGGGACTGTTTTACTTCAGTAGTACCCTCATGGGAAATTTCTAAAGCATCCCACATTTCTTTAGCTGTCGAGCAATGGGATACCCTGTAATACTCATCAGCACTAAGTGCTGAAATTAGCATATTTCGAGCTCTCCAATCACTCGACCACTTTTTCTCATCTTTCTCATCGTAATCATCTTCTGGTTTAGGAACTATGGCGCCAGCCTCATTTCTCATAGTAATTTGAAAAGGACCATTTTGAATGGCAGCGTACACATTCCTATCCACAGAATTTATATGAACTCGCATGCAGTCTTTCCAGTAGCCATAATTTTCACCGTTGAAAACAGGCGCTCTATTATACGCCCCCTTTGGTTCAGAATCCATATCGTTACAAGCAGCCACAAAGCACCAGCGAACCGGCGCTCTGATACCACTTGTTAGACGGTGTGGCTAGTGATCGAGAGGGGGGGTGAATAGATCACCTCCTTGAAATTCAAGGATTTAAAAGTAGATCAGAGTTAGCGGAAAATTATGATCCCGAATCGACTTCCGTCTATTCTGGACCAGCTACTAGAAAACCGGACACACGAGTTTATGCTGGATTTATTAGGATGACAAAGATTTATTAACACGAGATTAGAATCAACTCAAATGCACTTATCATACAAAGGCTATTTCCAATGAACTAAAACACAGCAAACAATTTTGTCAAACACTTGGCGTGTATGCATTCAACGATTAACAATAATGGTGATTTTGACAAAGGTTTTCGTACCACTATTGTATCTTGAAACTTTAATACACAACACACCAAACGAATCACAAAATTGTTGAAAACGTAAAGAGATAAAGATAGAATAATATACGCAGAGATTTGGTAAGGAAGTTCCCCACTTTCGTCCTCGCGGGTGGGTACGTCTCCCTCTCAATTTCAAAACTGAAATTGAGACCTGTTATATCAATAATGCTGAATTCGTTGTTTACAAGGTTACAATACAAATCCAGAAATCTAAACCCCAAGATCTTCCTATTGTATGAACCTTCACTTGATCTGAGCTTGATCAAGAATTTACCCTGCAAGAAATGCAAACAATTCACCGGTTCCACGACCTGTTTGCGAAATATCCAAATTTCCAAACCCCTACGCTGCGGCTGAATATGTTCTGCAATCGTGACTAACAAACCCTCAAGAACACACCCGTTCTTGAAGGACAAACCAGATGGTTTTTCCTCGAAACCCCCTTTGAATCTTCAACTCAGCTAGATCATTGATCGTACCACTGAACGTTATCTCGAAGATCCTTTAATCCGAAGAACAAAAATGATTATGTGTTGATGTTCTTGAATTAAAGAGATTGAGAAGATGATGAAGACAAAGTATCTTTCAGGTCTCTAAAGCTGCTCACAATTGATGCACACCAAACTTGCCTTTTGCTTTGATTGCTCAATTTTCACACTTGCGAATTCTTTTTTTTTTAAACTGAACTGTCATAACACTTATATATGAAAACAGAAAACGTTAAAAGCAACAAACAACTTTATGTATCGATACAAGAGTCGTATGCGTCGATGCATAGTGAGTATAATGCATACATGAGTCGACACATGGTTGTATGCATCGATGCATACTGTAATTGTTAAATTCCAGAATGTGAAGTAAATCATGCATCGATACATGATGCATATGAGTCGATACATAGCCCGTTTACAAAGGAGCATGTGTCGATATAAGTGTCGTATGAATCGATACATAGCCCAATTACAAAGGAGCATGTATTGATACAAGTGTCGTATGAATCGATACATACTGAAGCAAAATTATTTTTGTGAATATACCCAAGGAATGTGTCGATGCAAGGCATACATGTATCGATACATACATAAGGAAAATTGTTTTATGATTTTAATGATGATATGTATCAATTTGCCTTGTCTTTTAAACATAGTATAGGTATGAAATCATATGTATATACCAACTAACCATGCATATCACACAATTTGCATTTATAACATAATTTGCTATCATACAAAAACTTAAAGGCTTGCTCACAAAGTGGTCGAGGTATTTTCTAAATTTAAGTCTATGGTCCAAAGACAAAGTGGTTGAAAGCTAAAGATTCTGAGGACTGATGGTGGTGGAGAGTATTTGTTGAATGATTTCGATGCATTATGTGAGAAAGAACGGATTGTGCATGAGGTGGTTTAACCCTACACTCCACAACAGAATAGAACTGCAGAAAGGAAGAATAGAACCATCGTGAATATGGAAAGAAGTATGTTGAAAGACAAGCATCTCCAAAGAATTATGGGGAGAAGCTATGTCGACTACAACATACACATTGAATAGATGTCCGATGAAAAGGCTAAAAGGAATTAGGCCAGAAGAATGTTGGACTGGTGTCAAGCCTATCCTAAGTCATTTGAAGGTGTTTGGATCTATAGCACATAGACATGTGCCAGATCAGTTGAGAAGCAAACTTGATGACAAGTCGAGTCAAATGGTCCTAATAGGATATCATTCGATTGGAGGATACAAGTTAGTTGACCCAGTGAACAAGAAAGTAGTGATCAGCAGGGATGTGATCATAGATGAGCTTAAAGAATGGGGTTGGACTGAGAATGTTAAGAAAGATTCAGTGAGAATATTATGTGAAGAACCAACTAGTGAAATCGAAAGAGAAGTTCGACAAGAAGAAGTCAGAGGTGAAGCAGGCCCAAGCAGACCTCAACGAACTAGACACATGCTTGCAAGGTTGCAAGAATGTCTGATTATATCAGATGATGTGGTCAATGAAGAAGGTGAGCTTGTAGACTTTGCTTTCTATGCAGATGTCGAACCAGTCAATACAGTTGAGGCATTGAAAGATTCAAAGTGGGTGAAATCAATGAATGAGGAACAGAAGTCCATCGAAGTCAACAACACTTGGTCACTTGTCGAATTGCCTCAAGACAAGAAGGCAATTGATGTGAAGTGGGTATACAATGTAACGCCCCAGTTTTGATCGTTTTATTTAATCGAGTCGATTTAATTATTTTGAGTATTATATTATTTTTATTTATGACTTTGGTGTGATAATATTTTGTTTTGTACTGTTATTATATTTTATCGCATTTTGGGATCGTTTGGGAGATAATTGAGAGTAAGGGTATTTTGGTATTTTCCTAATTATTTACTAAGTTAAAGAGAAAGAAAATAGAAATATAAGGGGGAGGAGAGAAAATAGAGAGAAAATAGAGAGAGAGAAAATAAAAAGAAGGAAAAAGGAGAGAAGGGAAGAAGAGAGAAAAGAAGAGGAAAAGCTTGGAAATCAAAGGAAACAACTTCTAGGAATCGATTTAATCGGGTAAGGGTGCGAAACTCGATTATATTATGCTTGTATATGATTATGTATGTATATGTTTGGATGATTCTCTTACATTCTATGTTTTTCACTTCTAGGTTGAAAACGATAAAATGAGTAGAATCGATGATTTAGCGGTTGGAAATCGATGTAAATGTAGTAGATTGCTTGTTGACATGATTAGATTAGGTTTTGATTGATATATGTTGATTTGGAAATGTTTGGGTTGGAAAAATATCATTTTTGGGGTTTTAAACAGCGCAGAAAATTCTGAGTTTTTGCGGGTTCGCCTAGCGAACCTGGGGCGAGCAGTAGCGAATGAAGTTTTCACGGGTTCGCCTAGCGAACGATTCAGCGAAGGGTAGCGAAGGTTCGCTACGGGGGTTCGCCTAGCGAAGGTCGTATGTTTTTGGTTCTGACTTGGTTCGCCTAGCGAACTTTGTGTCTATTTTTAGCTAGTAGTTGGTTCGCTGGAACATTCGCCTAGCGAAGGTGCTAGCGAATGCTCGCGAGAGGGTTCGCCCAGCGAACAGTGCTGTTTGTGTAATTTTGTTTTCTGCGTAACTTTTGATCTGTGGCTCGGTTTGAGGCGTGGTTTGATGCGTTGGAAAGCTATTGAGCTGTACTTTCTTATTATGATGGTTTGGAATTTGTTAGCCGATTTAATTATGTCGAGAATTAGGAATAGAGTCGTTTTGTCGACTTTTGTTGTTATAATTGTGTGTAATTGGTGTGTCTTATGTAATGTGCTTTGAATATGAATATCGTATGACTTGCATGATGTTATATGATGTGAATACGTGTGATGGCATGTTGTGGTGATGAATTGTGGCCGAAGGGAAAATAAATGCAATGTGTTGTATTTGATTATATATGCTTGTTTATGGTTGCATATATGTGTGGAAATGCATTGGTTGTCATGAGTCATTGTATGCTAAGCATCATGATGTGCATTATTGTCGCGTCCTGAGGACTGAAAGCGATGGTTATAGACGATCGTGAGCCTCTCTTGGTGAAGGTGTGAGCGATCGGGTCGTGAGCCTCTCTCGGTGGAGGTGTGAGCGATCCATAAACACCGTGAGCCTCTCTTGGTGGAGGTGTGAGCGGTGGGTGAACATCGTATACCCGACGGGGAGTTATAGTGATGTAACGAGCGATGGTTCTAGCAGAGTTCCTGAGAAAACTAGTATTGTGATTTGATGGAGTCGGTACCACATGTGCATTTGCATAGAGTCGTTGTGTCGGTCTCTTTGCATCTGCATGAGTTATGATTGCATTGGTATATGTGGAAAATCATGATTTAGTTGATTATGTGTGAGACATGGAGATGTGAACCTATGATAAATGTATTGGCATGATTAATATGCAATTGGGAATGGAGTAATTGTGTGATTGAGCTTGTGATAGCATTTGTGAATGGAGGTGCATTTGTGATAAATGTATTGAATTATGAATGATATGTATTTGTGTATAAACATAGGCATTATGCGTGAACATGTGATTATGTGAATGAAATCTTTATATGCATTGGGTGTTGGCGTGTAATAATTGGGAATGAGATTGATGAGTTGAAACATGTATAATTGTGTTGATGATGAGTGTGTTGTATATTATTGAGATGTATTGGTGACATATATATATATATATAAAATATGTGTTGAATTGATGGTGGTGCATTTGCGGTGAGAATATTTTATATTGTGTATTTTGTGTTATATATAATTATATGCAACTATATTATGATTGTGTTTCTCACCCTTCTACTGTTTTATAATGCTCTATGAGGCATTGCAGATTAGTTGCTGGAGGTCTTTTTGTGAAGCTTAGGACTTCATTCTTTTGTCGGTCGGCTCTGATATGTGACACCGGGTAGTTAGGGAGGCCGTTTGTGGTTATTGTGTATTATGAATATGTATATTTTGGATTGTACATGTATGACAAACTTTTTTTACATTTATGATAATCAGTTTTAGATTTTCTGCTTCATTCTAAAATCTGATGGAATGTGGGTGTAAAGAACTGAGTTCCTCTATTGATTGCTACCCCACTGTTGCATATCTTTATGAGCAGGTGTTGTATGTTTTGTTTCAAATTGATGTGATGCTTCCTGTCTATGCCATGATGATTTAAATATACTCTGATGAAATTCTGACTTTTTAATTATCTATTTGTTTACTTGGGGGTATAGATTGGGGGTGTTACATTAAGTGGTATCAGAGCCAGTCCGTGTCAGTTTGTGTCAGTCCTTGTTGGTCTTTGTGGTTCGGTGAGCTGTTTGTTTAACCATAGTTGTTGTTATTGGAAATGAACAGAATATGGCTCGGGCTGTGCAGGGTGTACTGAATGTTACGGGTAATGATGAGTTCAGGAAGAACGAACTGCCTATCTTCAAGGGAGGATATGATCCTGATGGTGCACAATTTTGGATTGAGGAGGTTGAAAGAATCTTCCATGTGATGAATTGTGCTGAAGAGAATAAGGTGAGACTGGGTACTCACATGCTGAAAGAAGAAGCAGCTGGTTGGTGGGTTAGTTTGCGCCAAGTGTTGGGAGAGGATGATGAAGAGGTTACTTGGGATTTATTTGGTCGAGAGTTTCAGAGGAAGTATTATCCTGAGGGTGTGAAGGAAAAGAAAGAGATTGAGTTCTTAGAGTTGAAACAAGGCAATATGTCTGTTGTGGATTACACAACAAAGTTTGTGGAACTTGTGCAGTTCTATCCTCATTATGCTGAAGCGACTGCTGAGTTTTCTAAGTGTGTGAAATATGAGAACGGATTGCGTCCGGATATTAAACGGGAAATCGGTTATCAGAGGATTAGAAGGTTTTCGGATTTGGTGGACAGTTGTAGGATTTACGAAGAGGATCGTAGGGCGCGTGCTACTCCCTATACGAGTGTGAATGACAGGAAAGGGAAACAACAGTCTCGTAGTGGCCCTTATGTCACACCAGCTGATAAGGGTAAGCAAAGGGAGAATTTTGAGAAAAGGCAAGGGGAGGAATGTCTAGTCCTCCGAGGTGTTACATTAAGTGTTATAAGTGTGGGGAAGTAGGACATCGTAAGTTTGATTATAGGGGGAATGAACTGAAATGTTCCAAGTGTGGAGGTTCGGGACATGTCGCAGCGGATTGTAAGAGAATTAATGTACAGTGTTTCAACTGTGGTGGAACAGGTCATATTAGCACGGGGTGTACGAAACAGAAGAAAGCTCAGACTGGTAGGAAGGCTGTTGCATTGGTAGGAGATGAGACTACTAGTGCGGATCGTTTGACTAAAGGTACTTGTTTTATTAAGAGTAGGCCTTTATTTGCTATTATTGGTAATGGCGCGACTCATTCATTTATTTCGTCTGAGTGCACGAAGCGTTTGAATTTGTGGTGGTCTTTTTGGGATGGTAAGATGGTTATCGATATTTCTGCATAGGGGTCGGTAATTATTTCTTTGGTTTGTTTAAATTGTTCTTTGACCATTTATGGTAAAGGATTTGTGATGGATTAGGTGTGTATACAGTTGGAGAGGTTAGAATGAGATAAGTGGGGGAGAAGCTGGTACTTCTCCATGTTGTTTCAGGTGTAGAGCGCTGGCTCAGTGTGTTCGAGATTGCAAGATTATAAGTGTGGTTTCAAGTTCAAGACGGAATGCAGAAGTAAGGTTTATGTCAACTAAGGATTTATGCCTTAGGTAGTTTTGTGTATAGGATGTAATGAATACTATTATAGTTTGGTGGAGACGGTTTATGCCTCATCATGATTGTCGCCTGTTTATTGACAAATTGAGGAACTGATCACCCTTAATCTCTTGTTGATAGCAGACGGGAATTATGTTGGATGGAATGGACGTGTCTTTCTGGCTTTGATAGTGTGTGCAATGAGTTGTTTGGAATTTAAGGAAATGGTTACAGATTGTTTTGTTGTGTTGATGAAGATTCTTATATCAGAAGATGAGATGGATTAGAGGTTCTGGTATGTGGTTAAGTGGTGAAGTCATTAAGAGTCCCTCTTGGTTGGTTGTTACAATAGGTTAGAATTTGGAATGTCAATGGAAGAATTGTGTATGGACTACGGACAGTGATATAGATTGATGATTGGGAATAAGTGTTCACGTTCGGGATGAGGTAACAGGAATGGTTTGGTTGTGTTTGGTTAGAATTACAATTGTTGGAATGTTTGATAAGAATGGTGATTTGTTTAAGTAGAGGCTTTAGAATGACTTTATGTGAAGGGTTATATTGTTATAATCGGAAGTAGATGCGGTGTTCCTATGGGAGGTTCCGAAGTTAGTTAAGATGATTATAAACTTTTTGGACTTTTGTTGGTTATTACCGAAGGGTATGGAAGACTTTTCCAAGATTAGTGTTTTCGTTACTTCAGTGACTTGCAAAAAGGGAAGTCGATTATTTGGGATGCATCTTTGATGAGTTTAGTCAGTGTGTTAATGCAAGAGAGTAAAGTCGTGGCTTGAGTTTTTCGACATTTGAGGATTCGAGGAAGGATCAGTACTATTGTGGAATTGGTTGTAGCTGTGTTATGTTGGATTATAGGAAGTATTATCTTTATGATTTTAGATTCGAAGTGTGTGGTAATTACAAGAATATTGATTACTGGTTTGGTCTGAAGGAATAGAGACAACGAGAATGGTTAGAGTTTGTGATTAGCTACGAATTTGGCTTGGATTATCCTTTGGGAAAAGTGATTGTTGTGACTGAGAAGTTAAGTCGGAAGTTTCTATGTATGTCTATTTTTAACGGTCCGAGAATTTGAGTTGTTTGAGAAGTTCAGAGGCGAGTGCCTAGTGTGTGGGATAACACAGAGGAGTGTGAGGATAGGAATATTAAAAGTGAACAGTGGTTTTTGGTGATTATGCGAAAGAGCTAGACTTTGGACGTGAGATTGGTAGTTTTGATGGTTACGAGTCATCAGGGTGCGCAGCGGAAGCGTGATGTGGAACATTTCGTATATGCGTGTCTGACTTGTAAGAGTTCTTAGGTTGAACATTGGAAATCTGTAGGAATGGTGAGACCAATGGATGTTTCAGAGTGGAAGTGTTAGGTGAAAGGTTTGAATGGTACTCATGGGCTACTAAGTAGACGGATGTTTTGGTTACATGTTCGATTAGTGAATCGTAGCATTGTTTTGATAAGGTTGTGTGACAAGGAGGTTGGTATTCTTGTTTTGGTTGATGTGGTTGAGATCTTGTTGTGTTTTGGTTCAAGAGTGAACCAGTGAGTTTGTGCTTGTGTATTCTTTGAATTGAAAGTCGGTCGTCAAGTGCATTGTATGGGCTTTGCAGCTTGTCGTTGATTGTATCTGCTGTTAGCAAGGTGTTTGTCGTTTGTGTTGTTCGTGGTGTGCCTTTTGTTGGCATGTTGGTTTGTTAGTCGGATGCGAGAGTCGTGTCCGGAGTTGTTCGTCTCGGTTATATTTTCGAGGACGAAAATTTCCAAGTGGGGGAGAGTTGTAACGCCCCAGTTTTGATCGTTTTATTTAATCGAGTCGATTTAATTATTTTGAGTATTATATTATTTTTATTTATGACTTTGGTGTGATAATATGTTGTTTTGTACTGTTATTATATTTTATCGCATTTTGGGATCGTTTGGGAGATAATTGAGAGTAAGGGTATTTTGGTCTTTTCCTAATTATTTACTAAGTTAGAGAGAAAGAAAATAGAAATATAAGGGGGAGGAGAGAAAATAGTGAGAAAATAGAGAGAGAGAAAATAGAAAGAAGGAAAAAGGAGAGAAGGGAAGAAGAGAGAAAAGAAGAGGAAAAGCTTGGAAATCAAAGGAAACAACTTCTAGGAATCGATTTAATCGGGTAAGGGTGCGAAACTCGATTATATTATGCTTGTATATGATTATGTATGTATATGTTTGGATGATTCTCTTGCTTTCTATGTTTTTCACTTCTAGGTTGAAAACGATAAAATGAGTAGAATCGATGATTTAGCGGTTGGAAATCGATGTAAATGTGGTAGATTGCTTGTTGGCATGATTAGAATAGGTTTTGATTGATATATGTTGATTTGGAAATGTTTGGGTTGGAAAAATATCATTTTTGGGGTTTCAAACAGCGCAGAAAATTCTGAGTTTTTGTGGGTTCGCCTAGCGAACCTGGGGCGAGCAGTAGCGAATGAAGTTATCGCGGGTTCGCCTAGCGAACGATTCAGCGAAGGGTAGCGAAGGTTTGCTACGGGGGTTCGCCTAGCGAAGGTCGTATGTTTTTGGTTCTGACTTGGTTCACCAAGGGTTCGCCTAGCGAACTTTGTGTCTATTTTTAGCTAGTAGTTGGTTCGCTGGAACATTCGCCTAGCGAAGGTGCTAGCGAATGCTCGCGAGAGGGTTCGCCCAGCGAACAATGCTGTTTGTGTAATTTTGTTTTCTGCGTAACTTTTGATCTGTGGCTCGGTTTGAGGCGTGGTTTGATGCATTGGAAAGCTATTGAGCTGTACTTTCTTATTATGATGGTTTGGAATTTGTTAGCAGATTTAATTATGTCGAGAATTAGGAATAGAGTCATTTTGTCGACTTTTGTTGTTATAATTGTGTGTAATTGGTGTGTATTATGTAATGTGCTTTGAATATGGATATCGTATGACTTGCATGATGTTATATGATGTGAATACATGTGATGGCATGTTGTGGTGATGAATTGTGGCCGAAGGGCAAATAAATGCAATGTGTTGTATTTGATTATATATGCTTGTTTATGGTTGCATATATGTGTGGAAATGCATTGGTTGTCATGAGTCATTGTATGCCAAGCATCATGATGTGCATTGTTGTCGCGTCCTATGTGACGGCGGTTCCGGTGGGGAATCAGCTATAACATCGTGTGCCTCGAAAATATGAAGGTATGAATAGCCTGAGGACTGAAAGCGATGGTTATATGCAATTGCGTCCAGTGTGACGGCGGTTCCATTGGGGAATCAGCTATAACATCGCGTGCCTCGAAAATATGAAGGTATGAATAGCCTGAGGACTGAAAGCGATGGTTATAGACGATCGTGAGCCTCTCTTGGTGGAGGTGTGAGCGATCGGGTCGTGAGCCTCTCTCGGTGGAGGTGTGAGCGATCCATAAACACCGTGAGCCTCTCTTGGTGGAGGTGTGAGCGGTGGGTGAACATCGTATGCCCGACGGGGAGTTACAGTGATGTAACGAGCGATGGTTCCAGCAGAGTTCCTGAGAGAACTAGTATTGTGATTTGATGGAGTCGGTACCGCATGTGCATTTGCATAGAGTCGTTGTGTCGGTCTCTTTGCATCTGCATGAGTTATGATTGCATTGGTATATGTGGAAAATCATGATTTAGTTGATTATGTGTGAGACATGGAGATGTGAACCTATGATAAATGTATTGGCATGATTAATATGCAATTGGGAATGGAGTAATTGTGTGATTGAGCTTGTGATAGCATTTGTGAATGGAGGTGCATTTGTGATAAATGTATTGAATTATGAATGATATGTATTTGTGTATAAACATAGGCATTATGCGTGAATATGTGATTATGTGAATGAAATCTTTATATGCATTGGGTGTTGGCGTGTAATAATTGGGAATGAGATTGATGAGTTGAAACATGTATAATTGTGTTGATGATGAATGTGTTGTATATTATCAAGATGTATTGGTGACATATATATATATATAAAATATGTGTTGAATTGATGGTGGTGCATTTGCGGTGAGAATATTTTATATTGTGTATTTTGTGTTATATATAATTATATGCAACTGTATTATGATTGTGTTTCTCACCCTTCTGCTGTTTTATAATGCTCTATGAGGCATTGCAGATTAGTTGCTGGAGGTCTTTTTGTGAAGCTTAGGACTTCATTCTTTTGTCGGTCGGCTCTGATATGTGACACCGGGTAGTTAGGGAGGCCGTTTGTGGCTATTGTGTATTATGAATATGTATATTTTGGATTGTACATGTATGACAAGCTTTTTTTACATTTATGATAATCAGTTTTAGATTTTCCGCTTTATTATAAAATCTGATGGAATGTGGGTGTAAGGAACTGAGTTCCTCTGTTGATTGCTACCCCACTGTTGCATATCTTTATGAGCAAGTGTTGTATGTTTTGTTTCAAATTGATGTGATGCTGCCTGTTTATGCCATGATGATTTAAATATACTCTGATGAAATTCTGACTTTTTAATTATCTATTTGTTTACTTGGGGGTATAGATTGGGGGTGTTACATACAACGTGAAGTTGAATCCCAAAGGAGAAGTAACTTGACACAAGGCAAAACTTGTAGCAAAAGGATTTCTTCAAAAAGAAGGAATCGACTTCAATGAATTTTTTGCACCCGTTGCTAGGATCGAAACAATCGGGTTGGTTGTTGGTCTAGCAAATATGAACAACTAGCATGCTGTCACACCCTCATTTTCACCCTAACTCTAAGCTTGCATATCATGTCATTTTCATCATCTATGCATCCCATTAGGTCATAATCAATCATGTGTTTCATTGAGCTACTAAGACATGGGATCACAGTGGTTTTTGAATTAGGGTTCCTATTTGCTTTGAGGTACCTTCATTCAGGACCGAAACAAGTGGTTTGTTTCAGGATCAAGTTATCAGGTTGTGGCAAAGGCAGTTGTTTCAAGGCGGATAATCATCAGGGCCAATTGAATTCCAATTAGGGATTTGGTAAAGTGGCAGTGCAGTTAATATCTCAAGTCATCTGTGTCATGGGCTATTTTGAGGACAATTGTGGATTGAATTCAAGTACTCGTGTTTGAGGATCCAGATCAGGGTTTGGTGTAAAGTTCAAGTTTATCTAATAAAGTCGAGTTGTAAGAGCCATCAAAAGTCAAGTCAGTTGTGAATGAAGTAGGTTCTCATACCGTATCAAAGCAAGTGCTTCATGGTTGAAAATCATCATGATTCAATTAGGGTTTTGTGCAACGCCGTGCAGTCCATGTTTCAAGTTATAATTCCATGATTTCCAAGACATGGTCAAGAAGTTTTATGGTCAAGATATGGTTCAATATGATTCAAATGGCTAAGATCAAGATTAGGTCATGGAAGTTCTTTTCATTCAAAGTATGACTTCTAATGCAAGCTATCATCGTGTGAATCCTATCTAAGGCTTAACTCAGTGATAATTCTTTGTTTTGGAGTCATAATTTCAAGAGGTCATCATCCACTTGGCCTCATGGCAAGATTAGTTAAGATTATTCCAATTTAAGATATAAAAGTGTGGATTCAATTCCAATTCATTCATCACCCTGTCATGGTTTAAACCTTGATTCGTATTTGTACAAATTCGTGTCATAACTTAAAGTCCAGCAATTCATTTTTTTTTATCTCAAAAGAAGTACATGTCACTGTATTTGTACAAGAGATCATCACATGCTCAAGGATGTAACATTGAATAATAAAGTACAATGGAAAAATGGTAAGAATTGGATTCAAAGTCATTACTTGGTACAAAGAATAGCAATTTTCAATTGAACTCCAAAGTCATGAAGATATTACAAAACGCAAAATTGTTACAAATATACAAATCCAAGGCCATATTAATCATAAGCCTATTATCACCATAGAAGATCCATCTATATGATTACAAAAAAGGGAAACTACAAGGCTTAGAAAAATTTCACTCAAAAATAAAAAGCCCAATTATACTTCAAGGCCACTCTTAAGCCAGACAAGCTCCCACACGATTGAAGCATCATGTGAAACACGTACCAACCATACAACTACACAAACCGAACTCCTACACAACTTTTCCAAGGACCCCACACAAGGACTTCGCAATGCCACAACATGCCAAAACCACCTTCAATCCTCACAACCAATACGTAAAGCAGCCAACAAAACAAACCAAAACAATACAAACAACACACCCTGCAAAATCTGCAATGTTGAAAACGACAAGACCCTGCACACTCCAAGACAAAACACATTTGCTACAACAACCAACAACAACAGCCTGTAAACTTGAGCATTGACAACAACAATTCAGAAACAAGCATCTTTTTAAAAAAAAAACTAAGTTTTGAATTTGATTTAAGGGAGAAGTAATGATTAAAAGCAAGGAGAACAGAACCGAATGGAGGGAAGAGAAAATTTTTGGGAAAACACTAACCTTCATACTCTTCCTTTTTCTCCATCCTCACATACACCAATCTTCATTTCCACGAACATCACCATCATCTCGTATCTCACTCTTCAAAATCCAATACCTTCATTGAACAACCCTTCGTGACCATCAACCTCTCCTTCTTCCCTCCGTCTGTTCGCTATTCATCCTCACCAAAACGTATTCAATTGAACTCCCATCAGAACTCTAACACCCATCTTCAAAAACTCCAAATCCACTCAAAACCCAAATTGATTCAGAAACCATAAATAAGGAAGAAGATTGAACCCATTCGAATCACAAACCTGAGAACTGAAAACGAATCCGTGAGACCATAATCGCGAGATCGAAAAAGACAGTGAAAGGCGTGAGAGAGATTAAGATAAAAGAAAAGTCGGAGGAACATTGAGGGAGGCATAGGCGGTTGAGAATTTGGTTCGATCTCTCTTCAACCGTGTTTCCATTGAAGCAATAGTTGTTTGTGTTTTTTTTCTTTCTTACCGTGCGTGTTGGTAGAGAATGAGAAACGGAGTTGCATATGATTAGGGTTCCTTGTCATCAATTGAATTTTGTAGTCAAACCGGGTCATGAGAGACCCGCCCAGGACCTGAGCCGGATCTTCTATGGGCTGCGCCCCATAATGACCTCGTTTGGACTTTTGCACCCCTCTCATGTCTATTCCACCCGTTTTTTTTAGTGGATGATGGGCTACTAAGCCCAATTGATTCCACTCTTAAGACACACGTAATTTCTTTCAAACCCTTTTTATTTTATTAACTTTAGTTAATATTCTTGTTGATTATTAGAAAAACTTTTTTAGAAATTTTATTATTTTGTTAATCATTTATTAATATCTTGTTATTTATTTTGTAAATACTTTTATTAATATTTTTGTTAAATATTTTTTAGATAATTTTATTAAGTATTTTATTGAATATCTTGTTAGTTATTTGTTAATAGTTTGCAATAGCTTTTGTTATCATTTTGGTTATCACATTGTTTAGATTCATTTCTTGATTTATTTTTCATCTTTTATTTTCTTTTCAATTTTATCTTGGGTCGATGATATAACAAAAGATCATAGATTGCAAAATCTTGATCAATATGAGACCACTTTCGCTCTTGCTTTACGATTTTATTTTATTGGTCAATGAAAGTCTAAAATAAAAGAATATTGATTCCTCGATTAAATATTTTTCATTTAGATTTTCACTTCATTTCTCATCTTCTTCTATCTTCTTTTTCATTTTTGATCGATGAAGTCTTTCTATTCATGAATGTTGATGGTTGAAGCGATTAACCTTCATTATTTTAAATATGTAGTAAGTGATCATCGAGATCTCTTTCAATACTTTGGGATCGTGATAGATTACCTTCGATTAATCGACGCAAGTTTGTGATTAAGATGAGATTGTCACCTTTTCTTTTCGTGTGGCATGATTTCATTGGAGAATGATTCTTAATATCATTTCTCTATCGTGTTTTAGCACATAAATCAAATTGCGCCACCTCCTATAGTATGATCTTTCGTCATAGGTCGTGCTACGATGGTTTAGCGCTATAGTGGACCCGATTTATCCGATTAATAACAATTAACGATTAAGCATTAACCACTAACTTTAATTTCTGTTCATATAATCTTGCTTTATTTTTCCATCAACCTACCTTGCTCTATTCACCACCCATTCTTTCAAAAACATTTTCTCTCTTCCTTTTGTCTCCTCGAGTCTAAAAACCTTGGCCTTGTACCAAGTGCATTTTCAAAACCTTTTCTTAATAAACTTAGATGGTCGTGGAGTGGTTAGGCGAAGGCCTTCTCCTATCCCGAGTGCTTGACATTACCTTTAGGGTTCACTGTCGTAAAGCACTTACCATTTAACTCAAAACATCTTTAATAAGAGAATATGGTTCTTTTTGTATTGAACTAAAGAGAGAGGATTGGGTGAAGACTTCTTCCTCTTCGAGTATTAGGATGCTCACTTTAGAGTGTGTGGTCTCGATACTCGTCTTTCAATACGAAGATGCGAATATATTCGCCACACAATTTTCATAATAAATCTTTTGAGATAAAGAATTGGGTACTACCCGAAGGGGTTCCTATCCGAGGACTTATTTCACCCCTAAAAACAATATCAACCAATCAAATGTGACATCTTGCCTTGATGGCGAAAATCAACCTTTTCAAAAAGGACATGTTACGTTCGTTCTACTGCAAATAGGTAACGCATAAGACTCCATGAGCGAGCTGCAAAATATCTAACTTCTAGAACCCACACGATAACATTCGTCCATAAAAAACACCAACAAACCATAGGTCGAACTACGATTGCTCTGATTCTTCATTCTCGTCCAAATGTAAGATACGTAAGCACAAGATTGCGATGATCTTGGCGAGCCACCTTCTATCCATCTTCCGTTTTCCACACCTTTCCATTTTAGCCTTCCCAAAAAGGACATGTTACGTCCGTTCTACCACAAACAGGTAACGCATAAGACTCCACGAGCGAGCCGTAATACACCTAACTGCTAGAACCCGCACGTTAGCATCGTCCAACACCCTTCCATTTTCTTCACCCGTAGTCCTCTGAACTACGTTGACTCTGACTTTCCCATTGCACGAGGGAATATGTAGGCATAGGACCGCGAAGTCCTATCGAGTCTCCTTCTTTTTCGTCCCACCTTTTTTTATTCATCATATTTTATTGCATGTTCTTTGTTTCCTACCCATCTCTCTCCCTCTTAGAACATTTTTAGAAAGCAATATTTTAGCAAACATCCTTACACATAGACAAGCGAATGGTTCCCATCGAGTACGATGGATGTGGGGGTGCTAATACCTTCCCTCCGTATAACCGGCTTCCGAACCCGAATTTGGTTGCGAGACCATTTATCCTTTCTTATTTGGGTTTTCTCGATGTTTTCCCTTCCCGTCATGGAATAAATAAAGTTCGATGGAGACTCTCTGTTTCTTCCTTTTTCGCCTCCTCCGTCGACTATTTTTTGAGTAGCGACAGCTGGCGACTCTGTTGGGGATGTAGGGATTTCATCCCTAAGCAAGCCAATCCTAATTTGTTTGTCGCATGTGTGTGATTTGTTTGCTTTTATTGCTTTATTATATTGTGTTCTTTTATCTGTTGGGTTTATTGAGGATGGGTTGTGAGGAGAAAGGCTTTCTACCCAAGCTTTTCGAGTATACACTAAGCTAGGAGGTGGTTGCATTCTGATTTGCGAGACTTAGGACTCGTTGAGTTGGTTTGACTTCCACCGCTCAGATGAGGCCCCTTTGGGAATGATTATGTCTTACGATTATTCGTAATGGCGTCTTTGTTTCCGACCTGGGAGTCCGTGATTCTGAGAACCTTTTTAGAACCTAATTCCAAGGTTGCTAAGACATAACTCTGTGCTCATCATTTGAAGGGATTACCGTCTTACAAATCGTCATTATAATGGAAAACTTTTGAGGGTTAGTGCATGGGACCTTGTTTGAAAACCCTTGGAATGTCCTGTTATAAACCAATAGATTGCCTACCTGAGGTGAGGGATATCTTGTTGTGTTGTCCTGCAGCATCTGTGACCTCGACACCTGTGGTGTGAACCTCTGATCTTTGATCTCATGCCTGTCATACCCCAAATTTTGACCACTAATATTTTCCATCATTGTGTAAATCAACATCATAATATGGATGTACCTTCATGTCTCATCAATCTCCTCAGGAATTGTTAGGCATCCTCTACAATCAAAGATTTGGGTTTCGAGCCCTCTCAGAGCACTTAGACAAAAGGTCAATCAAGAAAGGACATGATCTTCAACTTTTGTAAACTCCCAAACACCCACAAAGGGTTAAGAGGACTCCCACATCAAAAATCAAGCACAAGGTTGCAGCATTCCAAGTGGATTAAGCCTCCAGATCGCTAGTGTCACCAAATTAGGGTTTTGGTCGACCAGGGCCTCCAGATGGAAATTTTCATCTAGGCATGAGCCAATGCTTCAAATCACAACCTAAGTTGCTCCAAGGGACAACATGAACCCAATCATCAAGTCAATTTAACCTCAGGGGAAGCATTCTTCAAAAATCAGGAATTAGGGTTTCTTGACCTAATTCACCCCTAAGTTGACTTTTGGGACAAAACATGAGCCAACACCTCAATACATGATTTGAGGGTCTCTAACACACTACATTGATCCATTTACAACAATGGATTAATCCAAGAAGCTTGATTCACAAGTTTCAATTTCATCTGAACCACAATTAGGGTTTCGCGGGAAAAGTCAACTATATCTTTGACTTTTGACCCAGGCATGCTCCCAAACCTTGGGACATGATTCAATACACCCTATAACACCCATGTAACATGTCTATCAAGTCTGATTTAGATCAAGGACTTGATTTCATAGAGGATCGCACAGTTTGGAATTCATCTGATAAAAAGTCAACTGTGCACAAAAGTCAACTTCGACTTTTTGAGATTTTTCACAATTATGGTTCCTTGACCCTAAAATGATGTTAATGTGTGATTTGAATCATCATTCATCAAGAAAAATCAAGAAAAGTGGGATAACTTGTAAAAGGGGTAACCATAAAAACTTAGAAATTTTCTAAGTTATGGAATAAAGTGGCTTGGGTACCAACTTCCAAGGATCATAACTTGAGATCTAAGCGACCATTTGGGCTGATCCAAAGATGGGTTTGAAGCTCTAATGACATACTTTAAAAGTGTCAACTACACCTCATTCCAATTCATCATGGATTTTGAGTTATGGTTGGATCAAAATGGCTGAAAACATGAAATGTCACTTTTTCCAACACTTAGTGAAATTTTCACTAAGATAGAATCTGTTTCACTTTTTCCAAAAAGCAAGAGCATTTTTAACTTGGATCCCAAATGTATCAAAACAAACTATGATCACACATATGTTGTATCATATGAGGGCTTTCCAAAATGACCATGAACTTCACCAAACTCAATCTGAGCATGAAGTTATGACATTGGCAATATGCCTTGCTGCAACTGTCATAGCAAGGCAGATTGAGGCATTTTTCTCGATTTGCTCAAATTTTGCAAAGGGCAAATAAATCTATCCATCTGAACACCTCAAGGGGGGACCAAAGAGGGACAAACACTGATTCATCAGCCTTCCAAGTCTTTGGAACCAAAAGTAGCATGCCAAACCTAGAAATGCCTAAAAGAGGGAAAAGACTCCAATTTTGTTTTGGAGCATTCAATGGATGCACCAAGGGGGCATGGACTGAGCATCTTCCAACTGAATTCAGTCAAGCTTATCCAACAACTAGGGAACCACAACTCTGTGCTCTAACCTCTAGTCAATGGCTAGAGGAGACTTGGTTTCTTATTGATCAACATTTGCCAAACCTCTATTGCAGTTGCCATTCACTATTGCAGCCAAAACAAACTTGCTCTACTATAAATAGAGCTCATTTGTGTTCAGTTTGAGTACACCAAAGCCATCAAACAGATGTTTTCCTCAAAATCTCTTCTTTCACTCCAAAATTGCCTTCCAAAGCAAGTCTTTATCGGGTTTTGAGTTTGAGAGCAATTCCAACCAAACCAATCACACACACACCCCTCATAAATATCATATAGAAGTGATCCAAACACTCACATAACATCCGTAACACCAAAATCACAAAATCACTTGCCAACTACTCAAGTTCTTGACAGAGGTGCAGTTGAGGTATCATCTCAAGTTCCAGCTTGTTTCAAACCACTCCAAGCATTCAGACACATCACTTGAAACCTAAAGAAGCTGTGCAAATCATTGGAACCAGCTTGCAACACCTCTAACATAAAACACGATCACCAGCTGCAAAAGGTAAGCCTGAGCTCTTCTAACTCTATGATCCATGCATATTTTGCTGCACAATAATTTTGCCATATGTTCACAATCATGCATAGAGTGTTTACCCTCAATCAATTGCTTTGTTTGAATCGTGTATGGAATTTCTGAGCCTTCATGCAAATTTTAGGGTTCTTGAAGTTTCTCTTTGATTTCTTATTCCATGCTTAAAATAAATGAAATTAAAGACCATAGACATGATCGTGAGGTAAAAACGAGCAGATTGATATGTGGTTTGTATGATTTCATCAAGTATTCAGTGAGATTGGAGAGAAAACGCAAATCTGCAAAAACAGAGGGTGGCGCGTGTTCTTGGCGCCATTTTTTTGAATATTTGAATTTTTGAATTTTGTGATTTTATTTAATTGATTCAAAAATTAATTTCTCTCTGAGTTTTAATGATTTTGAGTTGATTCTTTTTTCAATAATTCACAAAAATGTTAAAATATTTTATTTTACCAAAAAATCCCAAAAATAGTAATTATTTCATATATTTGATATTTTTGCAAAGAATTAATATTTTATTTGTTTTTCAACATTTAAAATATTTTTTCTCCCTTGATTTTCCAAACTTAATTGATTTCCAATCATTTTGTGGATAGAAACATGATTTTTGAAACATTGATCCAAGATCACAATTTGTTTTCACACATGTTTAACAATTTTAATCATTTTAATTGAATTTTTATTCAATTAAAATATATTTTGAAAACAAATTAGGGTTTTGTTTAATTCAACCCTCATGAAACTTTTTCAAGCACTTTTGGGCCTCTAATAGAGTGTAAGACCCAATCTCCTTTTAACCAAAACCATTTTTGGGCCTCAGATATTGTATAAGTCCCTCTGCGTTAAAAGAAAAAATCTCGGCGCGATCGCCAGTTTGAAATAAAACTACCTGGGCCTCTCCTTGAGTTGTAAGCCCCATTATTTTTCTTAAAACAACACTTTTGGGCCTCTTGAGAGAGTATAAGACCCATCCCCTTTGTACAGAAAACCATTCTTGGGCCTCAGATATTGTATAAGTCCCTCTGCGTTAAAAGAAAAAATCTCGACGCGATTGCCAGTTTGAAATAAAACTACCTGGGCCGACCCTCGTGTTATAAGCCCCATTTCTTTTCTCTAAACAATCTTTGGGCCTCTTGAGAGAGTATAAGTCCCATCCCTTTTGTAAATAAAACTTTTGGACCTCACATATTGTATAAGTCCCTCTGCACCATCAAAAAGTTCGGCGCGATCGTCACCTTTTTAACAAAAACCCATGGGCCTCTCCTTGAGCTGTAAGACCCATCTTTATTCATTTTCAAACACTTTTAGGCCTCTAGTAGAGTGTAAGACCCATCCCTTTGTACAGAAAACCTTTCTTGGGCATTAGTCACTTGTATAAGTTCCTGTACAAATTCAAAACAACAGTGCAATCACTGTTAAAATTTGGGCCTCTCCTTGAGCTGTAAGCCCGAATTTCTTTTCAAAGTACTTTCTCCTTTGATTTTAAAATATACTGTTGTTTTCAATTTTTCTTTGTTGAACAACTAACAAAACAGCATGGAAGCTCTACAACCGAGTAAGTGTTTATCCGCTTTCCTTTACCGCTTTCATATGTATATAACTGTATTGTGGGGTTGTTTCACTGTAAGTCTTCTTTCACATCCTTTTATATACTTGTCACCTATCCACTATGTAATACTAGTATAGCTATTTAGAGTTTCCCCGACAACTACGTCTAGCACTAGGTAAAGCCTCGTTGGTCACTCTTGAATACAAACAAAACTAGATCCCCCGTAGGTTTCCTGATACAGTCTTCCCTCCTCTTGGGGTTAAACAATATGGAACAAAGAGAAAGGCAGTATTCTCGGTAAACCTTTTCTCAGACTGTAACCCTAGAAATTGTCAAAGGAATTCTACTCCCCAGAGTTGATCTATTCTCAGTGAATGGCATCTCTTGAATTCCTTAAACCCGGAACTCTCACTAAATGATCTATTCTCTGTGAATAACATTTCTTGAACTTTCCCGGCTTGGGACCCACGGGCTTCTTAAAAGCATCCCCGCCTCCTCTTGGGCGTTGTACAAGGACCCTTCGGCTTCTTAAAAGTTTTCACAGCCTCCTCTTAGGCTTCGTATAATGATTCTTCCTCAGCAAAGATAGCCTCCTCTTGGGCTTCGTACAAATTGTCCCTTTGGATTCTTAAAATCTTTTCTCGCCTTCTCTTGGGCTTTGTACAAATTGTCCCGATGGCCTCTTAAAGGTATAGGAACAGAAATTAGTCATCTTAATAGAGCAGTCTTTCAAAGGAGGCTAGATCTTTCTCCCGTAAACGTACTTTCTCTTGGGCATAGTGCAAAAGATAAAACTCTAGACTTATCAGTCTAATCCTCTTGAGTCTCAAAGACATTCTCAAGTTCCTTTCAACACATAGGAAGAAACCCGATCTCTCTCATGAGAGTTCCTCACTTGGATCTGCCTACGGATCTAATCCTCAGCAGTAAGATAGCCTCCTCTTAGGCTTTGTATAATGATCCTTCCTCGGGAAGTCGGACTCCTCTTGGGCTTTATACATTGATTCTCCTCAAACAGGGATAACCTTTTCAGACTCTCTTGTTGAGTCAACCTCTCTTTTAGCCTCAATCTCGGGCTTCATACGAGACAGCAAAACACTCTCTTATTGAGTATAAAAGACCCTCTTGTTGGGTCAAACTTTTTTCTTGCGTCCGTCTTGGGCTTTGTACAAGACAGATAACACTCTCTTGTTGAGTATAAAAGACCCTCTTGTTGGGTCAAACCTTTTTTTAGCCTCCATCTTGGGCTTTGTACAAGACAGATAACACTCTCTTGTTGGGTAGTAAAGATTCTCTTGTTGAGTCACCCTTTAGCCTCCGTCTTGGGCTTTGTATAAGACACATATATAAACACTCTCTTGTTGAGTAGAAAAGACCCTCTTGTTGGGTCAAACCTTTTTTTGCCTCCATATTGGGCTTTGTACAAGACAGATAAAAACACTCTCTTGTTGAGTATAAAAGACTCTCCTGTTGAGTCAATCAAACCCTTTTTTAGCCTCCGTTAAGTGAACCCTTTTAGCCTCAATCTTGGGCTTTGTACAAGACACATAAAAATCCTCTCTTGTTAAGTGAACCCTTTTAGCCTCAATCTTGGGCTTTGTATAAGACAGAAAGAACATTTTCCCCAGAAAAATCAAACTTTTAGCCTCCTCTTAGGCTTTGTATAAAGAAATCCCCTGTTGAGTCAATCAACCTTTTAACATCAAATCATGCTTTGCTCACAGCATACAAACATCACCAACTCTTCTTTAGAGATGACAAATTCCCTCTCGGTCAGGAACCCTTTAGCTTCATATCTTGGGCTTTGAACAAGATACAAAGCACCTTTAGCTTCATATCTTGGGCTTTAAACAAGAAACAAATCACCTTTAGCTTCAATCTTGGGAGGAACTACGATCGCTATAATTTCCCTGTTTCGTTAAACGGGAATACGTAGGCATAAGATTGCAAAATCTTAGCGAGCACACCACATCAAAAACCTCAGGTCCCCCATACTAATCAAGTACTTTAAATCTGGTACCCCCCCATACATCAATCAATCAGGTGCAGCATCCTAACCAAAAGCCCCATAAATGACCCAGACATTTGCGTTCTTAAAACAAATAACCCATAGAGAGACCCCCTTTTTGATAGCATCTGTAAACCAACAGTTTTGACTGTTTAACCTCAGTTTGCAAGCAGGGTTTATTGGAGACATCTATTTCCCTTCCTTAATCAACTCAATAGGATAAAAAATGAATCGAACTGTAGTACCAAAGTGATACTGATTCGAAACCACCAAAACCGCACTACAGAAAAATGGCAACCATAGTGGGAGGCATTCTTTCTTGCTTCTCTCGGGGTGAACCTTTGAGTTCACAAGGTGTCACAGGCATGGTGACTTCACTAGGGATCAATGTTATTGCTAGGATCTGTCATCACTAGGATCTTAGGTCGAAAACCTTTAAAGTTGGGAAGGTGCCACAGAATGGCGACTCTGTCGGGGAGCCATTTTATGTTAGGATCATAGGATTTATAGCTCTTAAAAGGTCTAGGATGTTAGGACAAATATATATACTGCTTTTCCTAATTGATATCCGTGTTTATTTTTCTGCTAATGGGAATACGTGTGATGCCGCATGTGGAAAGATTGAGTATACACCTAAGATAGGTGATGGCAATACGGGTAATTTTACGGGGAGTGAATCCCAATTAAGAGTCCCCAGTCGACCATCAAACTCAGTGGAGACTCCCTTTGCAGATACATTGCCTATACGACTTCGGTTGTTGAAAGTAGTGTGGTCAATTGGGTTATCTGAGAAGCTGAGGTTTTAGTAGACTTAAACCATTCAGTAGTGCGGAAGCTATCGGAAATAGTTGTCACGCGATACTACCCTCATTTGAGATTACTATAAGATACATCACCTAGCACGGTTCCCGGCCCGCTGATGTTATCTCGAGAGGAATCAATGATTTTGAGAGACAGGTACAAAAAATCACCAGTATAAACCTTTGGGGATGGGTAGAGCCTTGACTTCATGACACCGACCCTTTGACCGCATGTTTTTTCTATGTTTTTGTGTGCTGCATTCATGCATTCATTTAAAAAACATTAAACAAAGAAAATCTTCTCTTCTAGTCTCTCTTTTTCAAATTAAACTAAGACAATGATTGCAAATGTCAGATAAAGAGATCGCGCTAATGGATTTTGGTAGGAGAAAACCTCACAAGTATACCTTCAAGGTTCCAAAGTTAGAGGCTTTAAGAGGGTTGACATGGATGATCACTAACCCCGAGGCTTTCAGAGCTAAGTACGGAGGTCTGCTATCTCTGTTAAGGGTCCATGTAATTGAGGGAATCCTGGCTATGCTCATTCAGTTCTACGATTCGGTCTATCACTGTTTCACATTCCCGGATTATCAGCTAGCACTAACACTAGAGGAGTACTCTCACCTGACTGACTTACCCATTACCGATCAAGCTCCCTTTTCTGGACTGGAAGAAATTCCAAAGGATCAAACCATCGCAAGAGCAATTTATTTGGACGAGTCAGAAGTCAAGACTCACATGACTACTAAGGGTGGAATCCCAGGTTTACCAGCCAAGTTTCTGGTAAAGAAGGCTCTATACTTCGCTAGTATAGGGAACGTGACTGCTTTCGAGAGCGTCTTTGTTCTACTCACCTACGGGTTATTTCTGTTTCCCAACATCGATAACTTCGTAGATATCAACGCCATTAAGGATTTTCTCATTGGAAACCCTGTACCAACCTTGCTCACAGATGCGTATCATTCTGTGTATTTAAGAAATTTGTACAACAGAGGAATGATCACATGCTGTGTACCCCTGCTATACAAATGGTTCACTTCCCATTTACCTAAGTCTGCCGCTTTTTGGGATCCTAAGAGTGCCCTACGTTGGTCGTAGAGAATCATGTCTCTTACCAACTCTGACATAGATTGGTACAATAGGATCTATGACGGGATCAGGATCATTGACCATTGTGGAAAATTCCCTAACGTACCCCTCATAGGAACCAAAGGAGGAATTAACTATCATCTAGTTTTAGTTCGGCGTCAATTTGGATACCCGATGAGACATATCCCGCGTAATGTTCATCTGGAAGGTCTTTTCTTCAAGGAAGGAGAAAATGACAGGGCACTAAAGACAAAAATAGTGCACGCTTGGAAACATGTTCATAAGAAAGGACGAGAGTCTCTAGGAAAACAGGACTGTGTCTCGGTGGAACCTTATCTCCACTGGGTACAAACTAGAGCTCTCAAGCTAAAGATGCCTTACCCTCGTCACGGAATTCTTCCGCCAAAGGAATCTGTCATGTACTTTATGTCTGATACGGAAAAACTTTAGGTTACTTTCAACAAAGTCCAACAAGAGAGAAGGTCTTGGAAGAACAAGTATCATATTCTCAATGTGGAGCGTAACCAGCTACAACAACTGTTAAAAGAAAAGGATGCTCTGTGCGAGATTTTAGAGCAACATGCTGTAAAAAATCAGGATGACAAAAGGAATTTGCTCGCTCCTTTCACTTGGCAAAGGAATGACAACCCGACAATGGCTCAAGAGCCCCGGTCAAAGAAAATAAAAATACCAGAACCAACACCTGAGCTCTCCTCAGAGAGGACTCAAGATCCATAAGTTTAGATTTCCTTTTGCAACAATATGTAAATTACTGCATTTCCATTTCTGCAATCTTTGAATTCAATAAAACGGGGTTTCCCCACTTTTTGATATTTGCAATCCAATTGTCGAAGTTTATTTTGATTAAATAAAAAATATACATAAATATCATTGCATATCATTCATCATTCTCACGTAACGTATTCTTCTTACCTACGAATCTCACGTTTGTGTCTCGGTTATAGAGTTAAACTGTCTCATTCGTACAATACTCGGGCCAATCGTCAGAAAAAGATGGATGATCTCGAGGAAGAGAACAGAGAGTTGAAGGAAGAGATCGACACTCTGAGAGAGGATGTGAGAAAGCTTCGTAACGACATGCAAGCAATGGCAGAAGCTCAGCTACAAAGAACTGTGATCTCATAGATCACATCAACGCCCATAGTGGAGAATTATGATCCTAGGTATAAGATGCCGAAAGATCGTCCCTGGGGCATGCCTATTAGCTATATCCGGGAAGGATATATTCTGCCGATCTCGGAAGATCCGGAAACCGCAGCAGGAACCGCTGGGCCTGAAGGTTACGAACTTTGGGAAAGCAAAGATGCCAGGGGCATGACAGCAACTCCTGCAGGTTACAAACTTCGGGAGGCACCAAAAGTCTCCGCCGTATTGAGAATACCACCACCTGTGGTACACACTGTCCCAGGAGGACAGATTCCACAAGTACCTTCTGTTGGAAATGAAAGTATGGATAAGAGAATGAAGGAGTTCCAGGAACAATTCTTGGAAATGCAGAAGGAATTGCAAGCCCTTCGCGGTCAGGATCTATTTGGAAAGAATGCCGCAGACCTTTGTTTGGTCCCCAATGTGAAAGTTCCGCACAAATTCTAGGTGCCTAATTTTGAAAAGTACAAGGGCAACTCTTGCCCTCAAATTCATTTGGTGATGTACGCTCGGTGAATGTCAGCTCAGACAAAGAACCAGGAACTACTGATCCACTATTTCCATGATAGTTTAACCGGTACAACACTTAAATGGTACAAGGGATTAAACCGCACTAAGATCACCACTTTCAGAGATCTTGGCGCTGCCTTCGTTCAACAATACAAGTATAACTTGGACATGGAACCAGACAGAGATCAACTCAGATTAATGTCACAAAAGGACAAGGAAACATTTAAGGAGTACGCTCTAAGATGGCATGAAATTGCCGCTCAAATTTGTTCACCTCTTGAGGAAAAAGAGATGACAAAGATCTTCTTAAAAACCTTGAGCTCATTTTACTACGACAGAATGGTCGCCAGTGCGCCCAGTGACTTCACCGAGATGGTCGGTATGGGAGTTCGTCTCGAGGAAGCGGTTCGAGAGGGACGTCTAGTTAAAGATGTCGGATCATCCAGTAGTACAAAAAGATACGGTAGTGCTCTCCCTAAGAAAAAGGAGCAGGATATTGGGAATATCTCTCTCGAAAAGCAAAGGCGACGGTACCAATCAGTAGTAGCGGTAACTCCTGATATCAACCCTGTGCCTGTTCCTATGTATCAATCTCAGGTTGCTCAGAGCCAACCTAGTCAACAATAATTTCAGCAAAGGACACAACAACCTCTTCACCAGGCTCGTCCTCAATACAACAACAACCGTACAATGCGACCACCGGGGTTTGATCATATACTAATGTTGTACGCAGAACTGTTTCCATTACTACTGGTCAAGGGGCACGTCCAGACCAAGGCTCCTCTTGCAATACCGGAGAATCTACCTTTTTGGTTCAAAACAGATCAGACTTGCCCTTACCATCAAGGAGGACCAGGGCATAACATAGAAAACTGTCTCAGTTTCAAATCCGATGTGCAAAAGCTCGTCAGGAGTGGGGCTTATCCTTCAAGGATACAAATCCTAATGTTCTCACAAACCCGCTGCCTCAACACAAGAAAGTTCCAGTCAATTTGATAGAGGGAGAGTCTAGCCTCAGCTATCAAATTCACGATGTACTCTTACTAAGGGCTAACTTGGTCAAGATGCATTGTAGACAGAGCAGATACGGCCATGTGCTGCCTCATAATTATCACCAGTGTGATATCTGCTCTAAAGACAGTCAAGGATGTTCTGTGGTGCAATCAGCTCTACAGGAACAATTGGATCTCGGATGGATCCAGGAACACCGAATTCGTGGGGTCAACATGGTTTATACGAATTCCAACATCATTCAAAACCACGACATCCGTGCGATGAATGTCAACTTGGTGGCAATGCACTCAAGGCAAAGCCAGTATCATAATCTGCCGCGGCATGATTACAATTCCTGTCTGACTTGCTCGGTAAACAAAGTGGAATGCTCTTTTGTACAAGAGGCCCTCCAGCGTTAGATGGATCTTGGGTGGATCCAAGACTACCATGATAGGAATCATTATCATATCAACATGATTCAAATCTTTGATATTCGATTGATGAATACCAGCTTGGTGGAGTTACACGCTAAGAAGGTCCGGCTCGGCTTCCTGGCATCACATGATTATCAAACCTGTAAAATGGGTTGTGAAAACGATCAAGGTAGTGCCCTTGTCCAGGAAACACTTCAGCACTTGTTGAACCATTGGTGGCTTCCGATCTATATGGATGAAGACACCCAGCAAGTTAGTATCACTAACGGGAATCCTACTAGATACCAAAGTCGGGATGTTCGATCGATGGAAACCGATCTGGTAAGGTTACACTGTATACAAAGTGGAAGTGGCCAGCTGCTACCACACAACTATGAGCGCTGTAGAGTGTGCTCAGAAGATAATCAAGGATGCTACTTCGTGTGAGCAGCCCTTCAAAGTCAGTTGGACCGCAAAGAGATTCAACCATGGTCAAGTTCTGGGTCAATCAATTTGACATCAGGCTATTTCGCTGACCAAATCAAAGATGTCATCGTAATCTCTGATCATAAGGGGACTAAGGATGTTTATGCTATCATCCCTCTACTTGACAAATTGAGAGCTCCTAATCAGGAATGGATTGAAATTACTTACGATGGTCAGAAAAATCAGAAGGCTCCTGTAGTTATCTATCTGCCAGGACCACTGCCGTATGAATCAACTAAGGTTATCCCTTACAAATACGGTGCAACAACAATCGAGAATGAAAAGGAAATTCCATTACCCTCCGTCGTGAATATTGCAGACATCAGTCAAGTAACACGGAGCGGTCGGATCTTCAACCGAGGAGTTGGAGAACCCAGCAAAGAAAAGGAACCTCAAACCTAAGTTCCTGATCAGCCAGTTGGTCAATCCGGTGATTACGACCTTTCAAAAAACGATGATGAGATGCTGAAACTCATCCAGAAGAGTGAATACAACATTGTTGATCAGCTGTTACAAACTCCTTCAAAAATCTCAGTGCTATCACTTTTACTCAGTTCCCAAGCTCATAGGGAAGCTCTACAAAAAGTCTTAGAGCAGGCCTTTGTGGAATAGGATGTGTCGATAAGGCAATTCGACAGCATCCTCTCTAACATCACTTCCTGCAACAACTTGGGATTTAATGATGAGGAATTACCAGGGGAGGGCCCGAATCATAACATGGCGCTCAATATCACAGTCAACTGCCAGGACGATGCATTAGCCAACGTACTGGTAGATACCGGGTCGGCTCTCAACGTTATGCCAAAGTCCACTTTAATGCGACTATCATTCAAAGGATCTCCGACGAGAGGTAGTGAGGTCATAGTCAAAGCATTTGACGGATCCCGAAAAACAGTTAGCGGCGAAGTTGACCTTCCTATAACTATCGGTCCTCACACGTTCCAAGTCACTTTCGAGGTCATGGACATCCGAGCAACATACAGCTGTTTGTTGGGAAGACCTTGGATACACCAGGCTGGGGTAGTCACTTCGAAAATTCACCAGAAGTTGAAATTCGTCAAGAATGACCAACTTGTCACAGTCTGCAGAGAGCAGGCCTTGATAGTGAGTAACCTTTCATTGCCCACTTGTGTAGAAATAAAGGAGGTTGTTGGAACCCAGTTCCAAGCACTTTCGGTGAGCAATGACAATCAATCAGAAAGGGGAAAGTCGATTTCCTCGTACAAAGATGCTCTCGAAGCGATCTAAAGTAACAATGCAAAAGGATGGGGACAGTTTGTCATCCCTACTGATAATAAGAAAAAGAAAGGCCTTAGTTTTTCCTCGACCTGTACCCAGACTACTACTAACGGTGAAAGTTTTCATCCCATTCAGGATTTCTTTCACCGTGGAGGTTTCCTTCACCCAGTGTCTCAAGAAGTACATACCATCAATGAAGGTGATTCCTCCGATACAGAGGAAGAATAAAAGTCATATCTCAACGAGGACGGTTATATGTCTTAGGATGAAACGCATACTCCCTTCTGCTTTCCTGCACAGAGCCCGAGATTTATACCAAGGTCAGACGTCAAAATGATATACGGAGATTGTGATCCTGAAGGATCTCGTGCTCCACCAAACTCATTAGAGGAGGATACTCCTATGAAATACAACTTTGACCACGACTATTATGGCCCGATGGATGGCCTGCCTATGCGGCAGCCATACCCAAGAGACTCGGGGAAAGAGAATCAGCCGAACAATGAAAATCAGTTGAGCATCATTGAAAAGAATACCTGCGTCCCCACCATGTCATAGGATCAACACTCAGGGTATTCTGAAAATACCCAGCACGACGATGAATTGGCAAAGCTTGCCGGACTAGAATTCATCAACTATGCTTTTCCCGAGGTCAACGTCATTGAAAGGGATGACTCCTCCAGTTCCAAAGAAGTGTGGGACACCTTAGGACAACCGAGTGGTAAATACGACTACATGGTCAAGTACACCGCTCCGGAAAGCTCTCGTATCAGGTTTGAATACATCCAGCCAACTAGATGGGGAGATATACCTGAGGGTATAAATACTGTGCAAGATACAACAGAGGAACCCTCCTACGACAACTCTGCCTGGGAGACAGATTCCAACGATCCGGCTCCACTAGAAATCAGCGTTATTTTTGAAGACAAATCAAGGAAGGTACCAGAATTTGTGATTCACCGAGGAGTTCACCGCCAATGGGTTGCAGTCGATGTTCCGAAGATCGTCCATAAGTCAAAGTAATTACCGTCTTTACCTTAACCTTTCCCCCTGCCCAGGTTAAATGGATGTTTTGATATGGCTCACTTTCTGTAAATGTCCCTCTTCACTTTGCCCAAAGCGACAGAGTTTTGTTTTATAGGGCTGTAGTTTCAAGAAACGACTGATCATAAATAAAATAACGTCGTTCTGTAATTTCCGCATTTATTGTTGTTTTCTCTTTTCGCTTTTTCAGAAAATGGTAATCCTAAACAACAAATAATAAAAACAAGCATTTTCAGAAAAATACACTTGACACACTCTCGCATTTCTCTCTATCTCTTCTAAAAACAAATCATCACGTCATGCAGATTGCTTGTTTTAAACCCCATTGAAACATACGATCCAATGCCTTCTCCCAACTCTGAATTCCCGGTATTCGAGGCTGAATAAGAAAATGACGACGAAATTCCAGAAGAGATCTCCCGATTACTCAAACAGGAGGAAAGGTCCATTGAACCTCACAAGGAGCCGTTGGAAACGGTTAACTTGGGTTCAGAAGAAGAGAGAAAAGAAGTCAAGATTGGGGCACTACTCAGTCCAACTGTCAAAGAAAGTTTGACAAAGCTTCTCAAAGAGTTTCCCGATGTGTTCGCTTGGTCCTATCAGGATATGCCAAGGTTGGATAGCAGCATCGTGGAACATCATCTACCATTAAGATCAGGATGTCCGCCAGTAAAACAAAGATTAAGACGGACTCATCCAGACATGGCCATCAAAATCAAAGAGGAAGTACAGAAACAGATTGGAGCGGGTTTCCTCCCCACATCAGAATATCCTCAATGGTTAGCCAACATAGTGCTAGTTCCAAAAAAGGATGGAAAGGTCAGAATGTGTGTAGACTACAGGGATCTGAACAAAGCAAGTCCAAAGGATGACTTTTCCTTACCACACATTGATATGCTGGTAGACAGTACAGCAAAGTTCAAAGTTTTCTCCTTCATGGATGGATTCTCGGGCTATAATCAAATCAAAATGGCGGCCAAAGATATGGAGAAAACTTCATTTATCACTCCGTGGGGTACCTTTTGTTACAAGATGATGTCGTTCAGTTTGAAGAATGCCGGGCAACCTATCAAAGGGCCATGACAACTCTTTTTTCATGACATGATACACAAGGAAATTGAGGTATATGTCGATGATATGATCGCCAAATCAAGAACAAAGAATAAGGACGTTGAACATCTGTTAAAACTGTTCGAACGTCTAAGAAAATTCAAGCTCCGCTTAAATCCCAACAAGTGCACCTTCGGTGTCCGTTCAGGGAAACTCTTAGGGTTCATCGTTAGCCAAAAAGGAATTGAGGTTGATCCTGACAAAGTCAAGGCCATTCAAGAAATGCCTTCTCCAAAGACTGTAAAACAAGTTAGAGGATTCCTGGGACGTTTGAATTACATTTCCAGATTTATATTCCTCATGACCGCGGCATGCACGCCGATCTTCAAATTACTCAAAAAGAATTAGGATTGCGTTTGGACAGAAGACTGCCAAACCGCCTTCGACAGTATCAAGGAATACCTGTTGAACCCACCGATTCTATCACCTCCAGTGGAAGGCAGACCACTGATTATCTACCTAACAGTCTTGGAAGACTCGATGGGTTGTGTACTTGGCCAATATGACGAAACCAAAAAGAAAGAGTCTGCCATTTACTATTTGAGCAAGAAATTCACCGAATGTGAAACTCGGTACACTATGCTTGAGAAAACTTATTGTGCTCTGGCTTGGGCAGCCAAACGTCTTCGCCAGTATATGATTCGTCACACTACTTGGTTGATCTCCAAAATGGATCCAATCAAGTACGTCTTCGAAAAACCTGCTCTTACGGGAAGGATTGCCCGTTGGCAGATGTTATTATCAGAATACGACATCGAGTACCACACTCAAAAAGCCCTCAAAGGACGTGTTTTAGCCGATCATTTGGCTCATCAACCAATTGACGATCAAGAATCAGTCAGATTTGACTTCCCAGACGAAGATATCATGTACTTGAAAATGAAAAACTGCGATGAACTGCTACCTAGTGAAGGGCCAAAACCAGGTTCCCAATGGGGACTAATTTTTGACGGAGCTGTCAATCATTATGGAAATGGAATTGGGGCAATCATCATAACTCCTCAGGGTACCCACATTCCTTTCACAGCTCGACTGACATTCAAGTGTACAAACAACGAGACCGAATATGAAGCTTGTATCATGGGTCTCGAAGAGGCGTTTGACTTAAGGATCAAACACTTGGATGTATATGGCGACTCAGCTCTGGTTATCAATCAGATCAAAGGAGATTGGAACACATACCAATCAAGATTGATTCCTTACAAAGACTACCCAAGAAGGTTGTTACCCTTCTTCGATAGAGTCGAGTTTCACCATATCCCTCGTGAAGTGAATCACATGGCTGATGCATTAGCCACTCTCTCTTTCATGATTAGTATAGGTCAATGGAATGACATACCTAAGATCAACATAATGCGCCTTGAAAGGCCCGCTTACATCTTCCCGATTGAAGCAGTCATAGATGACAAACCTTGGTATCACGATATCAAATGCTTCCTTAAAAACAAGAGTACCCACCTGGGGCATCTAGAAAGGACCGAAAAACCCTCAAAAGGCTAGCAGGCAGCTTTTTCCTGAGCGGGGACACACTCTATAAGAGAAACTTTGACATGGTCCTGCTTCGTTGCGTAGACAAACCCGAAGCAAACATGTTGAGGAAAGAGATTCACGAATGATCCTTTGGCACTCATGCCAACGGACACACAATGGCGAGAAAAATCCTAAGAGCAGGGTACTATTGGTTGACCATGGAATCCGACTGCTACACGTACATGCGGAAGTGTCACAAGTGTCAGATATACTCAGACAAGATCCATGTACCGCCAACGCATCACAAAGTTCTTTCTTCCCCATGGCCTTTTTCCATATGGGGAGTCGACATGATTGGCATGATTGAGCCCAAGGCTTCGAACGAACATCGATTCATCCTAGTAACCATTGACTATTTCACCAAGTGGGTCGAAGCAGCGTCGTACGCTAATGTAACCCGACAAGTGGTGGTCCGATTTATCAAAAACAATATCATCTGCCGTTATGGTGTTCCAAGCCAGATCATTATTGATAATGGATCCAAATTAAACAATAAGATGATGGAAGAGTTATGCGCTGAGTTCAAGATCGAACACCATAACTCATCTCCCTACCGACCCAAGATGAACGGAGCGGTAGAAGCGGCTAACAAGATCATCAAGAAGATTGTTCAGAAGATGGTTGTAAGATTGGCATGAGAGGCCACCCTTTGCTCTTCACGGTTATCGCACATCTGTCCGCACTTCAATAGGGGCAACCCCTTTCTCTCTAGTATATGGCATGGAAGCAGTGCTCCCCATAGAAGTAGAGATCCCATCAATCTGGGTATTGATGGAAGCCAAGCTCACCGAAGCTGAGTGGTGTCAAAGTTGACACGACGAACTGAATCTGATCGAAGAAAAGCGAATAACGGCTTTATGCCATGGTCAGTTATATCAACAAAGGATGAAGAAGGCGTTTGACAAAAAGGTTTGACCTCGCGTCTTCAGGAAATGAGACCTCGTGCTCAAGAAGATACAATCATTTCTCACTGATTCCTGGGGCAAGTGGACCCCAAACTATAACGGCCCCTATGTGGTTAAGAAAGCCTTCTCAGGCGGCGCCTTGAGACTCACAACCATGGACGGAGAGGAATTTGCCTACCCTACAAATGTTAATGTAGTCAAGAAATACTTCGCCTAAAAAAATAGTCTCGGTGGATTGAAAACCCGAAAGGGCGGTCCAGGGAAAAATTAGAGACATGATCCAAAAATCATCCCGATGGATTGGAAACCTCAAAGTACAATCCAGGCAAAAGTTAAGGATATTGGCAAGTAACTACATTCAACAAAGGGGCAAATCCCTCAACAGTAGTTACACCATCAGCCATGAAAACTCCAATCACGGTCATCTTCGACAGAAGCTCAGGATATCCATAATTCAAAGTTGGTAGAAGGATAGCGGTCGTTATGTTTCAACGTAGCCCTTTTTCCTGTAAATTACCATTTTATAACTTTGTATATACTATTTGGAATCGTGCGTTTGGCTGATTTCCATCCTATCAATAAAATTTGAGCCCTTGTGCTTTTGTTTATAATTCTTATTTGTTTTAGCTTTACAGAACGACATTTTAATATGATTAACAATTCTTGAAATAAAACAAAAATGAATTTACTTGCTAAACTTTTTTCTGCTTTTAAAATAAAGATGGCAATTTCTTTTGACTGTTGAACATCAGAAGAACATCGATCGCTTCTCCAGAAGTAATCGAACCTCAAAGTGAAGAATCAAAGTACTTCTTCTAAACCAGTATGCCTGAATGAAGGATCAGCTGTGTCAGATGCGAATGTTCCGTCTGACATCACCGGCAAAGTTCTTATCTCCTAAGCCCGACCATCGTTGGTCCACACAGGGATCATCTCTCCTAAGCAATGCAGAATTGCTACCCTAAACCCGTGATACTTTGCATCTCCCGCTGTGGTCGAGTATCCAGTCGTGTTCATTCATTAAGTCTGTATGTCGTGTCAATTTTGTCAGCATATACATACATACATCATGCATCATTATTTTACATGCATATTCATATCACATCACTATCACTTTGGTCGGCCTTGTCCCCTAGTGGTAAAATCTTCTTATCAATCGAGTTGTCAGTTCTTCCCTCGTCAAAAAGTGAAACATCTGAGCAATTTCTCTTCCAGTTTATTTCTGGATTGAAGCCGGTCCTTGACCACTTTGATAACTTGAACCTCTGAAAGAAAAAACCAGAAGGCATTCGACGAACGTCACTCTTTGCCATCGAAGATGATGTCTTCTCTTTCCCGGATTAAGAAAAATCCCTAGAGAAATCCTCTCAACTAAAGACTCTCAGCAACACATTGGTTCTTCTCTCCAGAAAGTCAATGTTAATGAAGTCATCAGCACCTTCCAAACGGGATCACATTGTATGGCATTTCTCCGAGAAGATATCGAGGAAAAGTATGATGTAATATCCCCAAACAGAAAGCAGTCTCTCAAGAGACTCGTTTTCCCCAGTAAAATCACCAAATGGCATCTCCAACAGAGAAGTTTGTGCACCTCTACAACTTAGACGAATGGGTTTCCCCAGCCAGTCTAACATCAAAAAATTTTCCCATAAAATGGCATCTCCCCAGGAAAATTCGGTGAGAAGTTTGATGAAAACCGCTACACATAGCGTCCCTTGTCAAGAAAGTTTATTGACAAAAGAAATTGAGACCAGTTCCTTGGTAGGAAACCAGGATCAAGGGGAAGTTTATTTCAGAAACTGAGACCAGTTCCTTGGCTGAAGACCAGAATCGAGGGGAAGTTTAAATCAGAAACTGAGACCAGTTCCTTGGCTGAAGACCAGGATCGAGGGGAAGTTTATTTCAGAAACTAAGACCAGTTCCTTGGTAGGAAACCAGGATCGAGGGGAAGTTTATATCAGAAATTGAGACCAGTTACTTGACTGAAGATCAGGATCGAGGGGAAGTTTCTACCTTTTCTAAGCATCATTTCTTAGCGAAAGAAGATGGATGAGCAAACGGCCGTTCATAACCACTATCAAAATTTCGGGTATTCTGATATTTAATCCTCTTGCACCCCGAATGCCCGAATACCTTCGCCATTCACACCTTTGGATCCAAGAAGATTAAATTGAGGCATCTGTCATACCCCAAATTTTGACCACTAAGATTTCCCATCATTGTGTAAATCATCATCACAATATGGATGTACTTTCATGTCTCATCAATCTCCTCAGGAATTGTTAGGCATCCTCTACAATCAAAGATTTGGGTTTCGAGCCCTCTCAGAGCACTTAGACAAAAGGTCAATCAAGAAAGGACATGATCTTCAACTTGTCTAAACTCCCAAACACCCACAAAGGGTCAAGAGGACTCCCACATCAAGAATCAAGCACAAGGTTGCAACATTCCAAGTGGATTAAGCCTCCAGATCGCTAGTGTCACCAAATTAGGGTTTTGGTCGACCAGGGCCTCCAGATGGAAATTTTCATCTAGGCATGAGCCAATGCTTCAAAGCACAACCTAAGGTGCTCCAAGGGACATCATGAACCCAATCATCAAGTCAATTTAACCTCAGGGAAAGCATTAATCAAAAATCAGGAATTATGGTTTCTTGACCTAATTTACCCCTAAGTTGACTTTTGGGACAAAACATGAGCCAAGACCTCAAGACATGATTTGAGGGTCTCTAGCACACTACATTGATCCATTTACAACAGTTGATTAATCCAAGAAGCTTGATTCACAAGTTTCAATTTCATCTGAACCACAGTTAGAGTTTCGCGGGGAAAGTCAACTGTATCTTTGACTTTTGACCCAGGCATGCTCCCAAACCTTGGGACATGATTCAATACACCCTATAACACCCATGGAACATGTCTATCAAGTTTGATTTAGGTCAAGGACTTGATTTCATAGAGGATCGCGCAGTTTGGAATTCATCTGACAAAAAGTCAACTGTGCACAAAAGTCAACTTTGACTTTTTGAGATTTTTCACAATTATGATTCCTTGACCCTAAAATGATGTTAATGTGTGATTTGAATCATCATTCATCAAGAAAAATCAAGAAAATTGGGATAACTTGTAAAAGGGGTAACCATAAAAACTTAGAAATTTTCTAAGTTATGGAACAAAGTGGCTAGGGTGCAAACTTCCAAGGATCATAACTTGAGATCCAAGCAACCGTTTAGGTTGATCCAAAGATGGATTTGTAGCTCTCATGGCATACTTTAAAAGTGTCAACTACACCTCATTCCAATTCATCATGGATTTTGAGTTATGGTTGGATCAAAATGGCTGAAAACATGAAATATCACTTTTTCCAACACTTAGTGAAATTTTCACTAAGTCAGAATCTGTTTCACTTTTTCCATAAAGTAAGGGCATTTTTCACTTGGATCCCAAAAGTATCAAAAAAAACTATGATCACACATATGTTTTATCATATGAGGACTTTCCAAAATGACTAAGAACTTCACCAAACTCAATCTGAGCAAGAAGTTATGACAGTGGCCATATGCCTTGCTGCAACTGTCATAACAAGGAAGATTGAGGCATTTTGCTCGATTTGCTCAAACTTTGTAAAGGGCAAGCAGATTTATCCATCTAAACACCTCAGGGGGGAACCAAGGAGGGACAAGCACTAATCCATCAGCCTCCCAAGTCTTTGGAACCAAAAGTAGCATGCCAAACCTAGAAATGCCTAAAGGAGGGACAAGACTCCAATTTTGTTTTGGAGCATTCAATGGATGCACCAAGGTGGCATGGACTGAGCCTCTTCCAACTGAATTCAGTCACGACTTATCCAACAACTAGGGAACTACAGCTCTGTGCTCTAACCTCTAGTCAATGGCTAGAGGAGACTTGGCTTCTCATTGATCAACATTTGCCAAAACTCTGCTGCAGTTGCCATTCACTATTGCAGCTAAAACAAACTTGATCTACTATAAATAGAGCTCATTTGTGTTCAATTTGAGTACACCAAAGCCATCAAACAGATCCTTTCCTCAAAATCTCTTCTTTCACTCCAAAATTGCCTTCCAAAGCAAGTCACTATCGGGTTTTGAGTTTGAGAGCAATTCCAACCAAACCAATCACACACACACCCCATAAACATCATATAGAAGTGATCCAAACACTCACATAACATCTGTAACACCAAAATCACAAAATCACTTGCCAACTGCTCAAGTTCTTGATAGAGGTGTAGTTGAGGTACCATCTCAAGTTCCAACTTGTTTCAAACGACTCCAAGCATTCAGACACATCACTTGGCACCTAAGGAAGTTGTGCAAATCATTGGAACAAACTTGCAACACCTCTAACACAAAACACGATCACCAGTTGCAAGAGGTAAGCCTGAGCTCTTCTAACTCTATGATCCATGCATATTTTGCTGCATAATAATTTGTCCATATGTTAACAATCATGCATAGAGTGTTTACCCTCAATCAATTGCTTTGTTTGAATCGTGTATGGAATTTCTGAGGCTTCATGCAAATTTTAGGGTTCTTGATGTTTCTCTTTGATTTCTTATTCCATGCTTAAAATAAATGAAATTAAAGACCATAAACATAATCGTGAGGTAAAAACGAGCAGATTGATATGTGGTTTGTGTGATTTCATCAAGTATTCAGTGAGATTGGAGAGAAAACGTAAATCTGCAGAAACAGAGGGTGGCGCGTGTTCTTGGCATGTTCATGGCGCCATTTTTTTGAATATTTGAATATTTAAATTTTGTGATTTTATTTAATTGATTCAAAAATTAATTTCTCTCTGAGTTTTAATGATTTTGAGTTGATTCTTTTTTCAATAATTCACAAAAATGTTAAAATATTTTATTTTACCAAAAAATCCCAAAAATATTAATTATTTCATATATTTGATATTTTTGCAAATAATTAATATTTTATTTGTTTTTCAACATTTAAAATATTTTTTCTCCCTTGATTTTCCAAACTTAATTGATTTCCAATCATTTTATGGATATAAACATGATTTTTGAAACATTGATCCAAGATCACAATTTGTTTTCACACATGTTTAACAATTTTGATCATTTTAATTTAATTTTTATTCAATTAAAATATATTTTGAAAACAAATTAGGGTTTTGATTAATTCAACCCTCATGAAACTTTTTCAAACACTTTTGGGCCTCTAATAGAGTGTAAGACCCAATCCCCTTTTAACCAAACCCATTTTTGGGCCTCAGATATTGTATAAGTCCCTCTGCGTTAAAAAAAAAAATCTCGGCGCGATCGCCAGTTTGAAATAAAACTACCTGGGCCCCTCCTTGAGTTGTAAGCCCCATTCTTTTTCTTAAAACAAAACTTTTGAGCCTCTTGAGAGAGTGTAAGACCCATCTCCTTTGTACAGAAAACCTTTCTTGGGCCTCAGATATTGTATAAGTCCCTCTGTGTTAAAAGAAAAAATCTCGGCGCGATCGCCAGTTTGAAATAAAACTACCTGGGCCTACCCTCGTGTTATAAGCCCCATTTCGTTTCTTTAAACAATCTCTGGGCCTCTTGAGAGAGTGTAATTCCCATCCCTTTTGTCAATAAAACTTTTGGGCCTCACATATTGTATAAGTCCCTCTGCACCGTCAAAAAGTTCGGCGCGATCGTCGCCTTTTTAACAAAAACCCATGGGCCTCTCCTTGAGCTGTAAGACCCATCTTTATTCATTTTCAAACACTTTTGGGCCTCTAATAGAGTGTAAGACCCATCCCTTTGTATAGAAAACCTTTCTTGGGCCTCAGTCAATTGTATAAGTCCTTGTACAAATTCAAAACAACAGTGCAATCACTGTTAAAATTTGGGTCTCTCCTTGAGCTGTAAGCCCTAATTTCTTTTCAAAGTACTTTCTCCTTTGATTTTGAAATATACTTTTGATTTCAATTTTTATTTGTTGAACAACTTACAAAACAGCATGGAAGCTCTACAATCGAGTAAGTGTTTATCCGCTTTCCTTTACCGCTTTCATATATACATAACTGTATTGTGGGGATGTTTCACTGTAAGTCTTCTTTCACATCCTTTTATATACTTGTCACCTATCCACTGTGTAATACTAGTGTAGATATTTAGCGTTTCCCCAGCAACTACGTCTAGCACTATGTAAAGCCTCGTTGGTCACTCTTGAATACAAACAAAACTAGATCCCCCGTAGGTTTCCAGATACAGTCTTCCCTCCTCTTGGGGTTAAACAATATGGAACAAAGAGAAAGGCAGTATTCTCGGTGAACCTTTTCTCAGACTGTAACCCTAGAAATTCTCAAAGGAATTCTACTCCCCAGAGTTGATCTATTCTTAGTGAATGGCATTTCTTGAATTCCTCAAACCCGGAACTCTCACTAAGTGATCTATTCTCTGTGAATAGTATTTCTTTAACTTTCCCGGCTTGGGACCCACGGGCTTCTTAAAAGCATCCCCACCTCCTCTTGGGTGTTGTACAAGGACCCTTCGGCTTCTTAAAAGTTTTCACAGCCTCCTCTTAGGCTTCGTATAATGATTCTTCCTCAGTGAAGATAGCCTCTTCTTGGGCTTCGTACAAATTGTCCCTTCGGCTTCTTAAAAGTTTTTCTCGCCTTCTCTTGGGCTTTGTACAAACTGTCCCGATGGCCTCTTAAAGCTATAGGAACAAAAATTAGTCATCTTAATAGAGCAGTCTTTCAAAGAAGTCTAGATCTTTCTCCCGTAAATGTACTTTCTCTTGGGCATAGTGCAAAAGATAAAACTCTAGACTTGGACAGTCTAATCCTCTTGAGTCTCAAGGACATTCTCAAGTTCCTTTCAACACATAGGAAGAAACCCGGTCTCTCTCATGAGAGTTCCTCACTTGGATCTTCCTACAGATCTAATCCTCGACAGTAAGATAGCCTTCTCTTAGGCTTTGTATAATGATCCTTCCTCGGGAAGTCAGCCTCCTCTTGGGCTTTATACAATGATTCTCCTCAAACGGGGCTAACCTTTTCAGACTCTCTTGTTGAGTCAACCTCCCTCTTAGCCTCAATCTCGGGCTTCAGACGAGACAGCAAAACACTCTCTTATTAAGTATAAAAGACCCTCTTGTTAGGTCAAACCTTTTTCTTGCCTCCGTCTTGGGCTTTGTACAAGACAGATAACACTCTCTTGTTGAGTATAAAATACCCTCTTGTTGGGTCAAACCTTTTTTTAGCCTCTGTCTTGGGCTTTGTACAAGACAGATAACACTCTCTTGTTGAGTATAAAAGATTCTCTTGTTGAGTCACCCTTTAGCCTCTGTCTTGGGCTTTGTATAAGACACATATATAAACATTCTCTTGTTGAGTAGAAAAGACCCTCTTGTTGGGTCAAACCTTTTTTTGCCTCCGTCTTGGGCTTTGTACAAGACAGATAAAAATACTCTCTTGTTGAGTATAAAAGACTCTCCTGTTGAGTCAATCAAACCCTTTTTTAGCCTCCGTCTTAGGCTTTGTACAAGACACATAAAAATCCTCTCTTGTTGAGTGAACCCTTTTAGCTTCAATCTTGGGCTTTGAACAAGCCAGAAAGAACATTTTCCCCGGAAAAATTAACCTTTTAGCCTCCTCTTAGGCTTTGTATAAAGAAATCCCCTGTTGAGTCAATCAACCTTTTAGCATCAAATCATGCTTTGCTCACAGCATACAAACATCAACAACTCTTCTTTAGAGATGACAAATTCCCTCTCGGTCATAAACCCTTTAGCTTCATATCTTGGGCTTTGAACAAGATACAAATCACCTTTAGCTTCATATCTTGGGCTTTGAACAAGATACAAATCACCTTTAGCTTCAATCTTGGGCTTTGAACAAGACACCAAAACACCATTTCCTCCCATAGAATAGGAGGAATTACGATCGCTCTGATTTCCCTGTTTCGTTAAACTGGAATACGTAGGCATAAGATTGCAAAATCTTAGCGAGCACACCACATCAAAAACCTCAGGTCCCCCATACTAATCAAGTACTCTAAATCCGGTACCCCCCCATACATCAATCAATCTGGTGCAGTATCCTAACCAAAAGCCACATAAATGACCCAGACACTTGCGTTCTTAAAACAAATAACCCAGAGAGAGACCCCCTTTTTGATAGCATCTGTAAACCAACAGTTTTGATTGTTTAACCTCAGTTTACAAGCAGGGTTAATTGGAGACATCTATTTCCCTTCCTTAATCAGCTCAATAGGATAAAAAATGAATCGAACTGTAGTACCAAAGTGATAGTGATTCGAAACCACAAAAACCGCGCTACAATTCCTTATTGAATTCATAAGATTGCATTTGCATAAGCATCTTGCATCATTTTGCCTGTCATTCTCCAACCGAAACAAGTGAGCTCACCTGTCCTCTGTCCATAACCTCAGTTGATTTCCTAACACTCATATTGAACCTGTGGTAGCTGTGAAGCATTTTAAGCAAGTGGAACTTAGACACCTTGAAAGGCCAGTTAGATGAAGCAAGTTGGAAGCTGAGGTAGCTATGTCAAGGAACAACCGTCAGAATGTTGATCCCCCACTAGGATTTACTGTGACGACCAACCCACTGTATGGTCATCATCTTGATGATGATGATCCTCCATAAGTAAATGTCCCTACTCGACCCTAGAAGATGCCAATGACCGATCCCATGAAGGAAAGGCTTCGTGCCATTGAGGAAAAACTCCAAGCTATGAAAGTTCGTGATACGCCTAGGCTCGACGCCACTGTTATGTGCTTAGTGCCAAATTTGGTAATCCCTCAGAAATTCAAGGTACCCAACTTCGAGAAGTACACAGGCCTTAGTTGCCCGAAGCGTCATTTGGTGATGTTCTGTCGAAAAATGACCTCCTACACTCATGACGATAAACTGATGACTCACTGTTTTCAAGACAGTCTGAGTGGAGCATCCATGAGTTGGTACATGGACTTAGAAAGAAGTTGTTTCCAATCATGGAGGGACTTAGCCAGCGCTTTTCTAAAGTGATATCAGTACAAGTTAGACGTGGCTCCCAATCGCACGCAATTGTAAAGCCTATCTCAGAATGGCGATGAATCCTTCAAGGAATATGCACAACGGTGGAGAGAATTAGCAGCCAGAGTTTAACCACCACTCTTGGACAGAGAATGATTAACATGTTCATAAACAGTTTCCGTGGCTCTTATCTTGAAATAATGGCAGGTGGTGCATTTTCAAGGTTCTCTGACCTTGTGATGGTAGGAGAACGCATCGAAAGCTACCTCAAGAGTGAACAAATCCAGGATGTCTCAAGTAGCCAAGCCGGTGAGGTTGAATCTCTCAACACTTCCCAAGAGGAAAAAGAGGGTGAAACTAATGCAGTCATAGCATATGCCAGGTATTCTCATGGTTCGCCATCAAAACCTCATGGTTCCTCATCTTCTCACCAGTCATCATTTCCAGCGCCATGTCATCCTTATGGGAAGTCAGTCATACCTAGAGCATCGTATCAGAAACAATGGATTGCTCCTCATACGAATCAACAAGTCCATGGTCGAGGATATCAGAATCAGTGCCAGAATCAGAATAGGCCTCGCAACAATTTGGAAAGAAGGAATGCTCCTCTTCATCCAGTGCCTATGACATACAGTCAACTTCTGCCACATCTGGTTCGAAACTCATTGGTGAAGCCCATGACTCTCAAGTCGTTGCCAGAACTTTACCCTCTTGGGTATGATCCCAACGTGCAATGTGAATATCATGGAGGATCAATGGGACACTCGACTGAAGATTACAAAGCCTACCAAGCCAAAGTGCAACAACTAATTGATAAAGGTTACATATCCTTTCCAAAAGGAAGCCTAGTTGTGCACGTCAAACTCTTGTCTGATTGAGTTCGAAGACTTCAAGGGACATCTCCTCAAGCAAGTGGTTAAGACAAGAGGACATCCTCAGAATCGGCAATTCTTGGATCTTGTAATTTCTTTGCATTTGTAGTTTCTTTCCTGTTAAGTGCTACTTGTTTTTAGACATTGTTGCTTACTAATGGTATTGTTAATGTGATGAACATGCATTTTTTTGAACTAGTTCATTTGTATCCACTCATCTTTTCTCATACATTGCAAAAAATCACAAAAATTTTCTCCATATTTCACTCCCTTTATCAACTGTTGTTTTAGCAAAGATTTGAGGGAGGATGATGAAAATGAAATACTCATAATTGATGAAAGTATGCTTTTGGATAAAATCCTGCTGATGATGTACAAGCATTGTTTCAAATCCCCTAAACACCAGAGAGATAAGAAGTTATTCCCTAGTCAACCACTTCGAGCCTAGAAGTAGGAGTTTCCTTCAGATTTCAAAACCCTTACGCTTAACCCGGGGCATGGGTAGTGTTCAATTATCCTGATTCCACATTCGAATTTTAAGATGAAACCTCCTGTTATGGCGGTTGCTCTTCAACGACCCAAGACTTGGCAGTCACAACCCTTCAAAAAAAAAGAGAAAAAAAAAGAACCCGCTAAGTCAAACACCCCAAAGAGGTGACTTAGGCAAAAATTAGGGCAATCCCGATGGACTCGAAAAGCAAAATCAATCCATGCAAAAGTTAGGGATCAAAAGCAAGAGATGTTCTCAAATCCTCAAAGCAAAATAAGATTCAGTGATCACCAGCAAAGGGTCGCTGACATCCACCAAAATAAAATAAGGTGACTGCCATTTCAAGCAAACTTTGAATCGTCGCCCTTACACCGTCAACCTTTTTGGAAGATAAATGTGCATAGTTTAACTGAACATAGGACTGGAGTTCATTACATAGAATGGGTGGGTTAAAAAATCAACTTTGGGCCTTATATCCTTTGTTTCTATAACCGTGAACCAGACCACGTTACAACCCTCGAAAGACCTAATTGAGGCAGGGTCTATTCTGAAAGCATACCACAGCGAGGTTGCGTAAACTGACTCCCCACAGATTTCCTAGTCTTTAGCATTAGTGTCATATTCTTGCTATATCTTTCATACACCAGCTAAACCAGTACTGTGTTTAAACTAATGGTCCATTCGTTACACACTTTCACATTATTCCAATAAGTGATTTCTTTCAAAACTTGCATGAATGTCACATTAAAATTACCATTTTTAAGCGAACAATTTTAACTGCAAGAAAGTACTTGACATTAAAGAGATTCCAACAAAGTGCAATCAGAGACAAACTTGATCATTCACTGGTGCTGGCTCAATTTAAGACCTTCTCATAACCTTGTGAATCTAAGGAAAAGCATTTAGGAGACAGTTGAGCAGAGAATCATCTCAAGACTCCACCGCTCAAAGGCAGGCCACCTAGAGATTCTTATGAATAAGGGAAAATCCCTCCAGGCTTAATCAACATAAGTTAAGTTGCTTCAATGCTCATTTTGGGGCAAGTCCTTCAAAGACTCATGCACTGGCTGACTGCTGCAAATTCAGACATTTGGGGCAAACCATCAAGACATGTCATGGTATGGTCACCCCAACAGTTTCCCTTTTAGAAGGATTCATTTGAAAACGCTACAGACTAGGGCAGATGAATTGCAAAGGGGAAGTTCCCCTCCATGCTTTCAAGTGGGTCAAGCAGACCGTGCCGGACAATAAGCAACCTTGGAGTTCAACAAGCCTTGGGGTAGAGCAACAACACAATCAACATGCATTATTCAAGTCGCTACGCTCATACTGTCGTTTGCAAAGCCATCATGGCATCTCAGTTAGAATTTAGATTCTCCTAGGAGCAAGCGGAACCTCCGTAAAGGATCAAACTTGGAGAATCGGGAGCCTCCACATCTACCATCTAATTGTAGTATTGTCAGGTTTCGAGTGTCAGGAAGTTAAGCTCATTCCCCATCCAACCCAAAGCCCAATCATACTTGGCACACCAACCATAGCCCAACCATACTTGGCACCTCCTACCATAAGCCCGATCATACTCGGCACCCTTAACCAGATACCACTAAGCCAAACAAGCCTTTAGAGAGCGCTTTTTTAGGCCTTAGACAACGCTTAAAAGCGCTGCCTAAGCTTGCGTTGTCGTAGCTAAAGACAACGCTTTTGATTTATGAAAAAGCGCTCTCTAAAGTATACATTAGACAGTGCTTTTTCAGTAAAAAGCGCTCTCTAAAGTGGGGCTTTAGACAGCGCTTTTGAAAAAGTGATGTCTAATGTATACGTATAAGATATTAATGAATTTTTTTATATACCTTTAGAGAACGCTTTTTCAAGAAAAAGCTATTTTAGTTATCAAAACCTTTAGAGGGCGCTTTTTAGTAAAAGCGCTTTCTAAAGGCCCCCTTTCTCTACGTGTAATTTTCATGATTTTTAAAAAAAATCCCATTTTAACCATTTTTTTATGCAGAAACCTGTATAATTCAAGTCATTTCAATAAACCTGTATATTTCACATTTCCATTAACAATTTCTAGTATGGTTCATTAACCATTTCCACTAATCCCATAAATCACAAACCATTTCCATTATAATTCAAGTTATTTACATTAACTATTCACAAAACTATACAATACAATCCAAAAACACATAAAGGTGATGGGTCTTACACTCTTATAGAGGCCCATGTCTAAGCATGGTTGACTTGAAAAAGATGATGAGTCTTACACTCTTATAGAGGCCCATGTCTAAGCATGGTTGAATTGAAAAGGTGATAGGTCTTACACTCTGATAAAGGCCCATGTCTAAGAATTGTTAGACTTGTAAAGGTGACGGGTCTTATACTCTGATAGAGGCCCATGGAGTTTGTAATTTGAATGCCACTAGGGTTGTGTTTGATGAAAGTTGAAGATTGAGATTTGAAAGATTGAAAGTTTTGAGAAATTGAAGAAAGTTTTGAGGAGGAGGGGATGGACTTACACTCTAATAGAGACCCAAAGAGTTTGTTAAGAAGTTATGAAAAAGTTTTTTTAATCAAGATGAAACTCTAATGAAAGATTTAATCAGAGGTATTTTCAAAAAGGAAATGATTTAAACATGGTATAAATGATGTGTAAGTTAAGATAAACATGTTGTGATCTTGTATCAATGTTTTAAAACAAAGTATATTTATTCATATGAGAATAAAAAATGAATTAGGTTTGAAAAAACTAGAAAGAAAATCAATTTTTCAAAGTTTTAAACCTAAAAAAGCACTTATTTTCAACTTAATAAAAAGTGATTAAATAAATCCTTTTTTTTGGAATTTTTTGATGGATTAAAATAATAGAGTGTATGAGTGATATGTGTGAAAAAAATTGGGTCAAAAAGAATTAATTTGATAGGAGAAATAAATGTTTGAATTTTGAAAGAAAAATATGAAAAAAAAGAGAAAAGTGGTAAAAAGAAATGGTGTGGGTGGGATTTGAACCCACACCACCAAGGGTCCAACCAACAAAACACGCCCTTGCCAACTGAGCCAACATGCGTTGGTTCTAACTAAACACAACGATTCAAATAAATATGAAAATTGCGTGCCAAATTCAAAAAATACGTGCCATGGAGTTCATCTTCTTCCTCGGGCTCCAGATTTACTGAAGGGGGTCTATTTCCCTCAATACGCAATGATTTTGAAAGATGTAAGCATGAAAATTGTTTGTTTTTGAACAAGGAATCGAATGGTGGTTTTTAATTTCATTTATTTTTAGTGTGAAGTGAATTATCAAGCATGAACCAGATGAACCCTAGGTTTGCAAAAACAAAAATGAAATCCTATACACGTAATATAAATGACAATTGATTGAGGGTAAATGATCTATGAACTACTAGAAACAGAATGGTAACTTGAAATAACATTCATGATGCATGAATCATAGAGTTTTAAAATTTCAGGCTTACCTTGCAAGAGGAAATCGAATCCTCAGTTGGAGGTGTTACAGATATGAAATGATGATCCTAACAGCTTTGGTGTTAGGATCATCATTTCTTACTTCAACTTTGGTGTTTGAATTTGGTCTTGATTCATCTTGGATCATGTTGAAAAATAGCCTCAAAGTTAGCTCCAACACAAGACAGATTCTGTCTAAAAATTTTCTAAGTGTCAAAGTTCAAGAAGTGTTGAAACCCTAACTTCATGGCCTCATATCTTAAAATCTATGCACTTTTTGGGAATGCACCCTAAGTGACAAAGTAGTAGTATGTAACAAGCTCTTCAATTGGATCAAATAAAATGGTTACTTGGTTTGGAAGTTATGACCTTGGAAAGTAGGGCAAAAATCATTATTTTTCAAGACTTAGAACAATTCTAAGTTCTCTAAGGTTGCCCTTTTTACAAGTAACCTCACTTTTCTTCATTTTTCTTGATCAATCATGATCCAAAACATATATTCACATTGTTCTTGGCTTGAAGAGACCATGGTTGATAAAAAACTCTAAAAGTCAAACTTGATTTTGACCACAGTTCACTTTTTGTATCAGATGAATTTAGAACTTTGGGATCCTTTATGAAATCAAATTCTTGGGCTAAATTAAACATCATGGATGGACTCCAAAGGTGTTTTTGAATGTCTTGAATCATGTCCCAAGATTTGAGATCATTCCTTGCTTAAAAATCAAAGGTATCATTGACTTTTCATCAAAAACCTTAGTTTGTGGCCCAGATGAATTTGAATTCTTGCATTGTTTATGAATCATGTTCTTTGGATCAATCCAATCATATGAATGGAATAATATGAGGTATTTGATGTCCTTGAAACATATCTTGAGGTATTGGATCATGTCCCGCTCCAAAAGTCAACCCAGGGACTGAATTAGGTCAAAACCCTAATTTTGGTGCACTGAGGATCTTGAGGCTTGTTGATTTTGAAATGAGGCAATCTTGTACTTGATTATTGATGAATGAGAGCTCTGGATCTTCATGGATTAATGAGAGACTATGTAAGTTGAAAATCATGCCCAAATGAAATAAACAACAATATTTGTATCTCCAAATTGGTTAGTGACGCATAAAAATATACACACATATGATGCTAATGAAATGAAAATGATGTGGGATCTTAGGGTCAAAAATTAAGGTATGACAGTTTTCATTAGGGATTGTTGATCTTGACATGGCATTGCATGAAATCAAACATGTGATCAATGATCAGAGTACACCTAAAGAGAAAGAAAAATTAGCTAAGTGGGAGATGAGTGACAAACTTAGCTTGTGTGCTATTAAGAGGACTATTTATGTTGAAATCTTAAGTTGTTGGTAATGGTATCTTGTTGGATGGTTTATATAATTTGTCTTTGGATTGTGATAATATTTCCTCATCCTTGAATGTTGAGAGCTCCATTGTTAAATGGTCTAAAATTAGAGAAAACTTCTCTTTGTTGTGGCACAAGAGTTTTGGCCATATCTCTATAGAAAGAGTTGAAAAGGTTAATTAGAGATGATATTTTACCTTCATTAGATTTCAATGATTTAGGGACTTGTGCGGATTGCGTTAGAGGAAAATTGACTAATACTAATAAGAAAGATTCAACTAGAAGTTCAGACCTTTTGGAAATTATTCATACAGACATTAGCGGCCCCTTTCTCCTAATATTTGTGGTAATAAATATTTTATCACTTTCATTTATGATTTTTCCCGGCATGACCATCTATAATTGATTAATGAAAAATCAACAGCACTTGAAAAGTTTAAAATCTTTAAAACCGAAGTTGAAAAGAAATTAGGAAAGGTGATGAATGTGGTACGTTCTGACCGTGGTGGAGAGTATTATGGTAGATATGATTCTACTGGGAAACACATAATGCCTTTTGCAAAATACTTGCAAGATTCACTACTACGGAAAACCCATTTCCCAACGGTTTGAAAAGGGGTACCATCATGCCTGACATACCATTGTTAAGTAGAGTGTCGTTGTAAGTTCGCTGTTTCTACAATGGTCTGGAAACCGTTATTGAAAGGCAGGACGCACACCATATATCACAACGATTATGCTAATAAACCGTTGTGAGACATACACTTAGGTACTGGGTTCGAAACCCATCAGCAGCGAATTACGTAAAACATAAATTATCTATGATCTCGGTTACAATAGATAACTGTTGTTGAAAGTTTCTAGATTATCTTTGATCTCGGTTACAATAAATAACCGTTGTTGTAAGTACCCTGAGTTTATTATATTAAACTTAGATTGCTTATTTTCCAAACACCTCACTAAAGAAATATACATGGATTCAATTTGATGAAGAAGTCTGTAATTTGCAAATTAAACTATTCTTGAAAACCAACTTAAACAAACCAATGTTTTCTGATTGCATTCGTCTCATCGTGCATTTCATGTTGTTTTACATATATATTGTGGTTTATTGATCTGACTCCTTTGATATATCGCTATCTTCGATTATAGTTAAATTTCCATAAGAACAAGATATTAGATAATCTGCCTCATCATCATCAATTATCATCATAATTTTTAAAATCGGAAGTTTTACGGTTATAAATGTTGATGGAGAGGCAGATTAACTAATAATTTGTTGTTAATGAAATTTAACTATAATGGAAGATAGTGATGCATCTAAGGAGCCAGATCATTATACCATAATATATATATATATTAAACATTGTGAGATGAACGATGAGAGGGATGCAATTCAAAAACATTGATTCATATAAGTTGGTTTTAAAATACAACTTAATTGGCAGATTATAAGTATCTATGTCAAATTAAATGAATGTATTTTAAGTGAGGGTTAGTGAAACAAACAATCTACATAGAATATAATAAACTCAACCAACATTCTATACCAGATCCAGATATTATAAACTCATATAATACACTTGCTACCACCAGTAAACTTTAAGTGAGGGTTAGTGAAACAAACAATCTACATAAAATATAATAAACTCAACCAACATTCTATACCAGATCAAGATATTATAAACTCACATAATACGCTTGCTACCACCAGCATCATCACCCTGTATCATCCCCTTAACCTGTAAGGAAACACAACAAACTTCAAAAATGAGCATCCTCAATTGAAACCAAACCCTAAAACCATAATCTAGTGAAGAGTAAAGAGAGGAACAGTAATAACGCACCTTTTAATGAAACTAATCACGGAACAGGAATCAATTATGATGTTCAACTAGTTTGGGAAGCAATGAAAAAGAAATACAAGGAGGAAGAAGCTTACACAAAAGCTTCATACTTCTTATATTTCTTTTCATTGTTTCTAAAACTAGATGAAGTTTGCTTACACTGTTGTTTCTTCATTTCTTAACAACTTGTTCGTGAAGCTATGAAAAAAAAGTATAAGGTGGATGAATTTTCCATCATAGCTTTATGCTTCTTATACTTTTTTCCATAGCTACACAAACATTATGAAGTTTCCAAAGTATGGTCTTTGTTAAGGTAGTGAAAACGAATCTGAAAAAATGAGAACAATCAACAAAAACAACATGCAACAAACGAGATAATGGGAAATATATAACAATAGATGGAAGAAGAAGAATACCTTAATGTATGAAGCACAAGATTCATGGCTATTGTTGAAAACGAAGAGAAAAAATGGGTTCTAGGGTTTCACTATGAAGGCAACGGCGCTACTGCCAATAAGTGAAAGTTAATTCTCTTATATATGGGTAAACTATTTCACAACGGTTAACAATACCAACCGTATAGATAGGTATTTATTTATTATAAATATATCACTACGGTTAACCAGAAGAACCGTAGTGATAACCCTTTTATTTGTTAATTTTAAAATAAATAAAATAGAAAATGTGCGCCTTAACGTTAAAGGAATAAAATATTTTATGGCGCTGAGGTTCGAGCCGACGAAAGTTTGAGTGTATCACAACGGTTGGTTCTGTAACCGCTGTTATATATAAATAATTTTTAATCAAAAAACAAAATAAATATGGTAGCACCTTAATTAAGATATGTCACCACGGTGTAGGGAAAAACCATGGTGACCATGGCGTTGTTGAATGCGTGTTTTGTAGTAGTGATTGTGGAATTGTTCCACAATACACCATGCCTGGTACTCTCGGACAAAATGGGGTAGCCAAAAGGCAAAACCATATTCTTAAGGATATGATGAAAAGCATGATGAGTAAGTGTAATTTACCATAATTTTTATGGGGTGTCACTTTGAAAACATCCCTCTATATAATTAACAGTGTTCCTAGTAAATCAATTTCGAAAACACCTTTTGAGCTTTGGACATGTAGAAAACCCAGTTTGAACCATATTCATGTCTGGGGTTGCCCTCGCAGTGGTTAAAATATATGATCCCTTTGAGACAAAGCTTAACCCAAACATAAGTCATTATTTTTTCATTGGATATCCAGATCGAGCTAAAGGATATAAATTCTTCTATCTTGGTGGAGGTAATAAAATTGTGGAGTCCATGGATGCAAAATTCCTTGAGCTTGATGTTTCTGAGCCAGGTATTACATCTGATAATATTGATTCTATTATGCCTGACATTGTTACTTTGTCAATGCCTAATTTTGATAATGCTAGATCATCCACTGCTCATGGAGGTTTTGCTCCAAATGAGAATATGGCTGAACATCCAGTTGAAGATGTGGTTAAACCACTTTTTGAAAATGTAGTTGATCCTCCTGTTATAGTTGAGGTTGCACAATCTGATTAGCCCGTTGAGAAAATTTATGTTATAAGGTTAGTAAGACAAAAGTGACCTAGTATCCCTGATGACTTTGTAGTATATCTTAGTGATGATGCTTATGATGTTAGTATTGTTATTGATCCAAAAAATTATCTAGAAGCTATTACTTGATCTCAATCTAGCATGTGGATAGATGCAATGCATGATGAAATAAAATCCATAGTAAATAATGATGTTTAGGAACTAATGGAGTTACCAAGAAACTGTAAGGCAATTGGCTGCAAATGGATATTCAAAACAAATAAGGACTCAAAAGATAAAATTGAGAGGTTTGAGGCAAGACTTTTGGATAAGGGCTTCACACAAAAGGAAGGGATTGATTTTAATGAAACTTTTTCTCCTGTTTCCACTAAAGACTCCTGTAGAATCGTTATGGCCATTGTAGTACATTTTGACTTGGAATTGCATCAGATGGATGTTAACATTGCGTTTTTGAATGGTGATCTTAATGAGGAGGTATATATGCAGTAGCTTGAGGGTTTTGTGACAAGTGATAATGAGCATTTGGTTTGTAAATTAAGAAATTCTATTTATGGTTTGAAACAGGCTCCCAAATAAAGGTGCTTTAAATTTTATGAGGTGGCGACTTCATTGGATTATGAAGAAAATAAACTTAATATAAATGCAATTAATCTATATGGTTGTGATCCTTGTTCAAAAACGGGCATGATTGGTGTTTGAATCGAGCAATCAGAGAGAAAAACGAGTTCTTGCAAATCACCCATGGCGCGGTCACGAGGAAGAAGAAAGTGACCGTTGGCGCCATAATTCAAATTTTATTTGAATTTTTGAATTTTTGATATTTTATTTAATTGATTTCAAAAATTAATTTCTCTCTCATTTTTTATCAATTTTGATTGGTTTTTTTTAAAAAGTCTCAAAAATGTTAAATTATTTTAATTTACAAAAAAATCCAATTTATATTATTTTTTTAATATAGTTAGAATTTTTGTAATTAATTTCATTTTATTTGTTTTAAACATTTTTAAATGAAATTCTCACCTTGATTTTTCAACTTCAAATGAATTTCAAGCTTTCATATGATTTGAATGAAGTTAGAGAGAGAAGGTATGACTTCTCTTTAGAGGTTCTAACTTTTTCCTTATTCCTGTCCTGGAAACGGCGATTTTCGGTGTTCGGAGTCGTATCCCATGGCGTCCGGAGGTTGGAAAAAGGTGGATTATAGAAGAGGAAAAGGAGGAGCGATTAAGAGATGGGATGTAGAAGGAAGAGGAGGAAGTAGGGGAGGGTTAAGGGAGTCTTCTACTTTCTTTTTTACAGAGTTCAATGAGGAGTGGAAAGCTAAAGACTTGTATGTTGAGTTCAAAGAGTTAGGAGACATAGATGAGGTTATTTTACCACCAGCTAGAGATAAAAGAGGGAGAAGATATGGCTTCGTGAGATTCTTTAATGTTGAAGATGAAAGACTCTTGGCTACAAAGCTGGATAACTTGTTTTTGGATGGTAGAAAACTCCATGCCAACATTCATAGGTTTAATAGGAGGAGGGTTTTCGTATCGGTTTCTAGGAAGGGTGGAGACGAGAAAGTCGGGGAGGTAGAGAGTAAGGTGTTTCGGAGGGTTGAGAATCATTGCGTTCCTAATAGGGCTGTCTTTCTTAAAGAAAACAGATCTTATGCTGAAGCTACCAGGAACCTGAATCATGTGGAGAAGTACGACGTTGGGAAGAGTTTTTTGGAGTTTAAAGCAGATGCAGATGAGTTAAAGAGGTATTCTAAAGCTTATGTAGGTGAGGTGAAGGAAGCTGGAATGGCCCACTGCATTAAGCAGATTTTCCATGAGGAAGGGATTTTCACCATCCGTGTGACTCCTATCGGAGCTAATGTGTGTTTATTGGAAGACTTGGTCGAAGGTGATTTACGAGATTTTATCGAACAAAGGAAGCAGTGGTGGGGAAATTGGTTCAAGGAGATCAGAATCTGGAATCCTGAGGATGTTGACCAGGATAGATTGGTTTGGATCAAAGTAAGGGGGACTCCTTCCCATGTTTGGTGTGAAAGATTCTTTGGAGTCATCGTTGCATCTTTAGGGTCCTTTGTCTGTTGTGATAATGAAACGTTAACTAAGGTAAACATGCAGGCTGCAAGAATAAGGATTAGGACTAAGTGTAGTTCGTTCATTCAAAAGGATGTATCTGTTAAGATCGATGAATCCTTTTTCAAGATCACCCTTGTAGAAGATTCGTTTGGACCTACTGTTAATTCCACCAAAGTTTGCTTGTCGGGGGAGGAGGAGGAATATGGCTCGTCGGACTAGGGAGATAATAGAAGGAAGAAGGAAGAAATTTTCACTGGTTCTGATGAGGTAGATGGTAGGGGTAACGTTACACAGAGTAGGGTGATTGAGACATATGAGAGCTTTAATGGCTGTCAGTCTACACCTGACCCTACAAGATCAGAAAATCAGGGTACTCATCGAAAGAAGAAAAAAGCCAAGTCCCACTTAAAGTGTAGTTCTATTTTTAGTGAGAATGTTTTTGTTTCCTCAAAGGATGATAGGTCAAGAAAGAGACTTGACGTGCAGGAGGATAAAGGCGCGTATGAGGCACTTGGTCAAAACAGGGGGCGTGGCTGCACTTCAGAGCGTGGAGTCAATGAGTTGATTTCTGAAGATACTATTTCGTCAAGAAAGATTATTGAGGGAAGTGATGGGCCTGAAACGATAAAGGATTTAGTGGGAGGCCCACAGAGTTTTAACGAGGCCTGTAGATCTTTGAAGGGGGAAAGCCCATTAGAAGGAAATTGAGGGAAGTTAAAGAATTGGGGGAAAGGGTAGATGTCCTTCCCTCTTATTACGCATGTTTGGTGTCTAGAACTAAAGGTCATGGGTCTGGACAGGTGAAGTCGAAGAATTTGTCAGACGATAGCATCTTAAATTTCACGCTATCCAAGTGTCTTTCCCTAAGAGACACTGATGTTCTTAGGTGTAACAGAAGATTGCTAAAAGAAGATGGATCTGAGGTGGGGAAGAAAACTTGGGAGTCCATGGCAAGAATGGGGTTAGTTGGTAGGGCTGACATTGACAGGAGTATCAGAGAGGTTGATTTGATGGAGGCTAGAGATAAAGAAAGAATGATGTTGAAGAAGGCAAAATCAATCCTATCTTGATGAATATCCTCTCGTATAATATCAGAGGTGGCAGGTCTAGAGTTAAGAGGAAGAGGTTTAGCTTCTCCTTAATTCTGGTAAGTTTGATCTATGCTTTATCCAGGAGACTAAATTTATTTCATTTAATGATTCCTTGGCTTGCTCTTTTTGGGGTTCTCCGGATGTTGAATGGAGTGCGAGTAATTCCAATGGAGCTTCGGGGGGGATGGTGATTCTTTGGAAGCGTGACTTATTGTCTTTAAACTATAGCTTTCAAGGTAACGGATATGTGGGCATTAATGCTTTGTGGAAAGGAGTCGAATACAACCTCGTGAATATTTATGCGCCAAACATAGCTTCTCTGAGAAGGTTAATGTGGAGGGATTTAGAGGACAGAAAGAGGAGAGGGGGATCAGGTGAGTGGTGCTTAGGTGGTGATTTTAATGAGGTCTACTTTAGAGAAGAAAGAATCGATGTGGGTAGCTCTTTGAGCAGGAGGAATAGGGCTGATTTCAGGAATTTCATTGAAATCATGGATGTTGTGGATGTTCCATGTGTGGGAGGTAGATTCACGTGGTACAAATATAACGGTAAAGCTATGTCTCGGATTGATCGTTTCCTTCTTGAAAGAAACTTGATTGAGAGTTGGAATGTGATTGATCAAAGAGTGGGAAGCAGAGACATATCAGATCACTGTCCCATATGGCTCAATACAGGGAAGGTTGATTGGGGCCCGAAACCGTTCCGTTTCAATAATGCCTGGTTTACACATGAAGGTTTCTTACCGTTTATAAAATTAGAATGGGGCAAAATAATGGAGGAAGGCAGAGGCGACTTCATTCTAAGTGAGAAACTCAAGTCTTTAAAGGGTAGAATTAAGGAGTGAAATAGGTCGATCTTCGGGTGGATAGATTTGAAGGTGATGGACAAGGTGAATCAGTTGAATGCCTTGGATAATAACTTGGTAGAGAACTTTGACGGGGACATTGAAGATATTGTCAAAGACAGGTTTAGTGCGTCTGATGAATTTTGGAAATTTTTAAAAGCCAAAGAGTGCATGCTTAGACTAAAGTCGAGGCAACTTTGGCTTTTGAATGGTGATACGAATTCTCAGTTTTTCTATAGAACACTGAAGGAGAGATACAGGAGGAACAACTTTTCAGTGAGGGAAGGAGATGATGGTAGGGTCGAAACAGTGGAGGAGGTAAAAGCTGCAGTGCAGGCCCACTTTGAAGAACAGTTCAAGGAACCTAATGAGCTTAGGCCTGTTCCTGAAGGTTTAATCTTCAATGCTATTAGTCTGCAAGATAGAATGTGGTTGGAGAGATCCTTCACTGAAGATGAGATAAAGGAAGCGGTGTGGTCGTGTGACGGAAATAAGAGTGCTGGCCCGGATGGATTTTCCTTGGAATTTTTCAAACGGAATTGGGAAGTTATAAAACAGGATGTTGTTAAGTTTGTGATGGATATTCATCACAATGGGAAGCTAACGAAGGCGTGCACCTCTTCCTTTATTGCTCTTATCCCTAAAGTGATTAATCCGCAGTCCCTTTCCAATTACAGGCCAATATGTCTCGTGGGGAGTTTATTGAAAATTCTATCTAAACTGATGGCTGCTAGGTTAAAGACCGTTTTCGGTGGCATTGTGTCGCATAACTAGTCTGCTTTTGTGCCAGGTAGAAATATAGCTGACGGTGTTCTTACAGTCAATGAAGTATTGGATTTGGCTAAAAGAGGAAATAGAGGTTGTGTAGTTTTGAAGGTGGACTTCGAAAATGCTTATGATTGTGTAAGTTGGAGTTATTTAAGATTTATTTTCAAGAAGATTGGTTTTGGTTTTAAATGGTGCCAATGGATGGAAGGGTGTGTTTTCACGAGTTTCATGCCCGTCATTATTAATGGGAGTACGACTCGCGACTTTAAGGTGAGTAGAGGGTTGAGGCAAAGTGACCCTCAATCCCCCTTTCTTTTCGTTTTAGCAATGGAGGGTCTTACTCGTATGGTGAATAAAGCGATAGAGATCGGCGACTTTGAAGGTTTTTAATACAGTAATAATGAAGAGGTCAATTTACTACAATTCGCGAATGACACTATTCTTATGGCTAATGGGAGGTGGGATAACCTATGGAGTATGAAAGTTATTCTTAGAGGCTTTGAAATGATTTCAGGCCTTAAGATTAATTTCCATAAGAGAAAAATCTATGGTGTTCATGTGGAGGATGGTTTCTTAGAAGCGGCTTCTTCGTTCTTGTCGTGCGACATAGATGAGCTCCCTTTCAAATTTCTTGGGGTTAAAATAGGGGACAGCCCAAGAAAGTTATATATGTGGAAGGATTTGATCAATCATATAAGAGGGAAACTTGCTTTATGGAGGGGTAGATTCCTTTCCTTTGCGGGGAGGGTGGTGATGATCAATTCGGTTCTCAATGCGTTACCTATCTATTCTCTCGCATTCTATAGAGCTCCCATCAAAGTGATTGAAGAGATTCGTTGCATCCAAAGAAAGTTCCTTTGGCAAGGCACGGAGGACAAGAAAGTCATACATTGGATTAGTTGGAATACTATTTGCAAACCAAAACATCTAGGAGTTCTTGGAATTAAAGATGTGGAGATTATGAATAGAGCCCTGTTGAATAAATGGAAGTGGAGGATATTATCAGAGGCGGATGCATCGTGGTCCAAAGTTCTCAGGAGCATATATGGCAACATTGAGAGGAAGGTCATTTTAGGGGATAAGTCTGTTCTGCAGAAGAATGACTCCATCTGGTGGCGTGATCTGGTGTTGGTCGATAGCAAAGCGGGGTCTCGAGCTAATTGTTTCAATGTAACTCTGCAATGTAAAGTTAGGAGTGGGAGGGATACGGCATTTTGGTTGTCTGATTGGATTGGAGGGTAGACTCTGGCGGACGGTTTTCCGGAAGTGTGGCAGCATGCTGCTGATAAACTTCGCAGCATCGAAGAAGTAGGGTACTGGGCCAATAATGTGTGGTTTTGGGACGTTGAAGGTTTGGTGTTCAATAGTAGCAATATCAATAGAGACTGTTGGACCGAGTTTTTGAATGCGTTACAGGATTGGCAGCTGGAAGGTAATGGAAAGGATGAGTTTATTTGGAAAATGGAAGATGCAGGAGAGTTTTCAGTGAATACATGTTATGGGCTGTTGAAGGTTAATGAACCAGGTTCCTCTTTAGATATCTGATTGGAGAAGGAATTCAAATTCATTTGGGAGATTAAAGCGCCTTCTAACATTATTCATTTCGGATGGAGAATGATTCATGACAGATTTCCCACTAAAGATCTATTGCTTAGAAGAGGCATTAACACGGATTGTTTGTGTGTGTGTTGTGGCCTGGAGGAGGAATCGTCCCATCATATTTTTAGGTCGTGCTCTTTTTTGCAGTTTCATTATGGAAGAAAGTGTTTGGTTGGTTGGGTAGTGATTTGGAGATTCTTTTCACGGAATTTGTTTTCTTCCATAATTATTGGGAGAAAGTTAAAAGTAAGATGAGAAGAAACAATATAGCGGTAATTTGGCTAGCAACTCTTTGGTCAATTTGGATGATGCGGAACGCCTTCATCTTTAAGGGTGGCAAGATCAATTTTCTTGACTGTTTTTCAGAGATTTTCTTTAGATCCTGGAATTGGTTGAATGTCTTTGGTAAATTAGTCGATGGTTGTAACTTTTCGATTTGGAACAATCTCCCGCTCCGTTGTTTTAGGAGATAGAGATTTTATCATTTTGTATTAGGCGGAGTAACCCTTTTACTCCCTTTAAATAGATATTTGCCTATTAAAAAAAATTTTCAAGCTTTCATGTGATTAAACATGATTTTTCAAAATATTTTTCAAAGTTTACAACTTGTTTTTAAATATATTTGATATTTTATATCATTTTTTATTTAATTTCCTTTGAAAATTATATCTTTTAAATTCAAAATTAGGGTTTCCTCTAAAATTTGATTTTTCAAACTTCACACAAACACTTTTGGGCCTCTAATAGAGTATAAGACCCATCCCTTGTAAATGAAAAACCTTTTTGGGCCTCAGTCATTGTATAAGTCCCACTGTGTTTCTAAAACCGCGACGCGATCGTCGCCTATTAAACAAAATCATTTTGGGCCTTCCCTTGTGTTGTAAGTCCCATTTTTCTTCTTTTTTTACAAAAAATTTTGGGCCTCTAATAGAGTGTAAGACCCATCCCTTTTGTACATAAAAAAATTTAGGCCTCAGTCATTGTATAAGTCCCGATACGATTTCAAAAACAACGGTGCGATCACTGTTATTTTTGGGCCTCTCCTTGAGTTGTAATTCCCATCTCTTGTATAAAAATAAACTTTGGGCCTATCCTTGAGTATAAGCCCCAATCTTCTTTTCAAAACAACTTCCCCTTTTGATTTAGTTTCAAATTCATAGTTATTATCAAAACTTTCTTTAATTTCTTGAATAACTAACCATACAGTTGTAGTACTGGAAGCTTGCTCACCTGTAAGTTCTATCAGCTTTCTTTTACATACTTGTATATATTTCATCTGTATATATATATATATATATATATATATATATATATATATATATATATATATATATATATATATATATATATGCCTGTATATTATCTTGCTTAAAGTTTTCCCCGACAATTAGGTCTAGGATTAGATCAAACCAGTGGTCACTCTTTTAACATAGTCAAAACTAGTTCCCCATAGCAAATTCCAGATACAGTCTTGCCTCCTCTTGGGCTTATACAATATGGAACAGAGAAAGACATTATTCCCGGTGAAACTTTTCTCAAGACTGTTACTACTAGAAATTTGTTTAAGAAATTCATTTCCCCTAGAGAGGATTAATTCCCGGTGAAACCTCTCTTGAATTTCTTCAAACCCTAGAACTCTTCACTAAAGAAAGGATTTTTCTCGGTGAAACCTTTCTTGAACTTTTCTTAGGTTTGGACCCACAGGATTCCTAAAAGCATCCCCAGCCTCCTCTTGGGATTTGTACAAGGACCCCCAGGCTTCTTAGAAGTTCTCATGCCTCCTCTTGGGATTAGTACAAGGACCCAAAGACCCCCTACATGTATAGGACATAAGTTAGTCATCCTTTGATAGTTCAATCCTCCAGAGAGTCAGAATTCCAAAACATCAGACCAGTTTAGGGTTGATTCTCATCCCTTAAAAAACCAGCCTCCTCTTGGGCATCATATAAGGATAAACCTTTTTCCTACCAGTAGACTTGGACAGTCTCATCTCCTTTTGGATCTCCAGAAACCCTCGAGTTTCCTAAAAACACAGGAAAAAAACCCTGATCATTTCATCAATCACTAGCAGAGTTAAAACCTCCATAGGTTTTAAAACTCAATCCTTAAACTCCCACTTTAAATTTCCCCAGCTAGGGTCAAATTACTATCAATAAACCCTCTATCAAAACCTCAAGGCATATGATATTTCAACTCTTCTCCAATCCCCAGCAAAAGTTGATTCCCCAATTTAGACCTGTCTCTAGATGTCAATAATCCTCAGCAGAAGCTAGCCTCCTCTTAGGATTTATATAAGAAATTCTCCAACCAACCTCCTCTTAGGCTTTGTATAATGATCATCCCTCAGCCTTTTCAGCCTCAATGTTGGGATTTGTAGAAGACAGATAAAATATCCTCCAGCTGAGTCAGTCTAATTCCTTTTTAGCCTCAATCTTGGGCTTTGTACAAGACACCAATAAAACTTCCCCAGTGGAGTCATTCCCTTTTCAGCCTCAATCTTGGGCTTTGTACAAGACAGATAAAACCTCTCACCAGTAAAGTCAATCCCTTTTTTTGCCTCAATCTTGGGTTTTGTACAAGACAGATAAAATATTTCCCCGGAAAAGTCAAATCCTTCTACCCTCCTCTTAGGCTTTGTATAATGATCTCCCCAAAAGAGTCAGTCTCTTTTCTGCCTCAATCTTGGGCTTTGTACAAGGCAGATATAAAACTCCCTAGTAGAGTCAACCTTTTAGATTCAACCTTGGGCTTTAATGAAGGCACATAAAACCAAAATCCCCTCAGAGGAAATAAAAAACTCTCTGCAGGAAGACATTTTTCTATACAATCACACATCAAAACGGACAATCAAACAAACCCTAATTCCAGATAACTGTTGTAAGCGGCACACTTGTTGATTAAATAATCCAAGCTGCAATCCATCTTTTATCCTGGTAAACTTCTTCTTTTATCTAATTGTTGTAAGCGGCAAGCCTCTGGATTATTTACATCCAAGCCAATGTCACTCTCTTAGCATGAAAGACTCCTAAGGAAAAACGGCATTGCTCAACACTGAGTTAAAGTTTTCTCCTTCAGGACAAATCCCCTATAAAGGAAATTATGGCATTGCTGTGTTCCATATATTCCAGTTAAAGTAATTCCCAACAACTGTGATAAACAGATGAGATATCTCCCTTAGAGATGATAAATTCTCTCTCAGTAAAACCTTTAGCTTTAATCTTAGGCTTTAAACAAGACAAAAAAAAACCTTTAGCTTCAATCTTGGGCTTTGAACAAGACATAAATACCCTTTAGCTTCAATCTTGGGCTTTGAACAAGACACCAAACATCTCTTTCCTCCTATTCCCTCCCATGGAATAGGAGGAACTACGATTGCTCTGATTTCCCTGTTATCATTACGGGAATACGTAGGCATAAGATTGCGAAATCTTAGCAAGCACACTAATAAAAAACTTTAGGTCCAGTACCTTACCAAAAACATCGAAAAACCCAAAAACAACAAAAATACTCTCTCAACACTCCCAAAGGAGAAACTCTTCCAACCCATGACAGATAAACACCAGTAAGTAGATAACAGTCGAGTTTGCTAAACGATCTATGGATAACCATATATAGGATGGGTAATTGACAACTCCCCATGGTATAACCTGACCTAGGACCCCCAAATATCTTAGCATTTGTTAAAGAAAAAATTTGCATGCAAGGTTAGTTTTAGATAGCTCCCCTTTCCTTTCCAGCTTCATAGGATAAATAAGAAATCAGAAAGTAGCATCCAATTCCAACCAATGGCGATAAGGTGGTGGCATCACCGACAAAAATCGCACGCTACAGAAAAATGGCGACTCTGCTGGGAAAGTCAAATTAGGATTAGAATTCCTAAGAGGTCTAGGTTGTTAGAAAATTTTTCTACATAATATATACTATATATATATATATATATATATATATATATATATATATATATATATATATATATATATATATATATATATATACTGCTATTCCTACTTGATATCCGTGTTTATTTTTCTGTCAATGGGAATGCGATTGATACGCATGTGGAAAGTTTGAGAGAGCAGTAAGATAAGGGGTGGCATAGACGGGAGAACTTATAGGGAGTGAATCCCGAACAAGTGATCCTGGTAGCACACCAAATCAGGCGAGGTACCCATGTAGATACTTAGTGTTGAACGACCCATGGTCGTGAAAGCATTGTTTTCCCAGTGCGGCACCCGTGACCCTGAGGATTTAGTAGACATTAACCCTATGACCAATTGGTAGTGCGGTGACTATCGGGAATAGTTGATACACGATACTACACTCAAATGAGATCTACTCTAGGATATTACAGCTCGCTCGAGTGAATCAGCTTACTGTCAATGTCCCTAGGGGGGTCAATGATTTTGGGAACCTGGAACCCATTCTACAGGTACAAAAATTGAACAAAATAGTACAACCTTTTGGGATGGGTAGAGCCTTGACTCCATGCTCGTGACGTTGAACCTTTGAACTCATGTTTTTTCAATGTTTTTGTCTGTTGCATTCATGCATTCATCTAAAAAACTCTTTTTAAACAAAGAAAAAAAATCTTTTTCAAAATAAACTAAAACAATAATTGCAAATATCAGAAAGATTGCGTTATGGATTTCGGTAGAAGAAAGACGCACAAGTACACCTTAAAGGCTCCAAAACTAGAAGATTTAAGGAGGTTGGCAAGGATGATTACCAACCCTGATGCTTTCAGAACTAAGCATGGAGGACTATTGTCTCTGTTAAGGGTCCACGTAGTTGAAGGAATCTTGTCTACGCTGTTTCAGTTCTACGATCTGGTTTATCATTGCTTCACATTTCTGGATTACCAACTGGCACCAACACTAGAGGAGTACTCTCATCTAATTGATTTACCTATCACTGATCGAGCTTCATTTTCTGGACTGGAAGAAATTCCAAAGGAACAAACCATTGCAAGATTAATCTCTTTGGAAGAGTCGGAAGTTAGGACTCACATGAGCACCAAAGGAGGAATCCAAGGTTTACCAGCTAAGTTCTTGATAGAGAAAGCTCTATACTTTGCCAGTATAGGAAACATAACTGCTTTCGAAGATATCTTTGTCCTGCTCACATATGGGTTATTTTGTTTTTCCCAATATCGACAACTTCGTCGATACCAACGCTATTAAGATATTTTTGATTGGAAACCCCGTACCGACCTTGCTCGCAGATGCTTATCATTCTGTACACATAAGGAATTTGTACAGCGGAGGAATGATCACATGTTGTGTACCCATACTCTACAAATGGTTCATTTCCCATTTACCCAAGTCTGCTGCTTTTTGGGATCACAAGAGTACTCTACGTTGGTCATAAAGGATTACGTCCCTTACCAACTCTGACATAGATTGGTATAATAGGATTTATGAGGGGATAGAGATCGTTGACAAATGTGGAAATTTCCCTAACATACCCCTCATTGGAACTAAAGGAGGAATTAACAATCATCCAATTTTAGTTCGCCGTCAACTCAGATACCCGATGAAGAATATCCCACATAATGTTCATTTGGAAGGTCTTTTCTTCAAGTAAGGGGAAAATGATAGGACACTAAAGAAGGAAATAGTGCATGCCTGGAAACATATTCACAAAAAGGAAGAGAGTCTCTAGGAAGACCAAAATGTACCTCCATGGAGCCTTATCTCCACTGGGTGCAAACTAGAGCCCTCAGGCCAAGGAAATACTGTATTTTTCCTTGTAACATACTGCAATCTTTCGAATTCAATAAAAGGGGTATCCCCCACTGTATGATATTTGCAATCTATTTGTTGAAGTTTCTTTTTGATAAAATCTAAAAAAAAGTCTTTGTATATCATTCATCATTCTCACATAACGCGTTATTCTCATCTTTGAATCTCACGTATGCGTCACGATTCTAGAGTCAAACTGTCTCACTCATACAATACTCAGGCCAAACGACAAAAGAAAATGGACGATCTCGAGGAAGACAACAAAGAGCTGAGAGAAGAAGTCGACGCTCTAAAGGAAAGTTTAGAAAAACTTCACAGTGACATGCAATCCCTGGCAGCAGCTCAGAAGCAACAACAAAGGACTGTGATATAAGAGATTACATCTACACCCATTATGGAAATACATGAGAATCATCCTCGGTACAACATGCCTAAAGGTCGCCCCTGGGGCATGCCTCTCAACTTCATCCCTGAAGGATATATCCCGCCGGTCACTGAAGACCAAGTAACTGCGGCAGGAACCACTGGACCTGAAGATTACAAACTTCGGGAAAGTGAAGACGCAAGGTTTACGCCAGCAACTCCTGAAGGTTACAATCTTTAGGACACTGAAGCGCCAAGAATCACCGCTGTAATGTCTATACGACAACCAGTGGTACACACTCTCCCGGAAGGACATATTCCACAAGTAATTTCTAGTGAAAATAAAGACATGTACGAAAGGATGAATGAGTTCCAAGAACAATTCTTGGAAATACAGAAGGAACTACATGCCATTCGCAGTTAAGACTTATTCGGAAAGGAAGCCGCCGACCTCTGTTTGGTCCCTAATGTAAAGATCCCGCACAAATTCAAGGTGCTTGATTTTGAAAAATACAAAGGCAACTCTTGACCTCAAAGTCATTTGGTGATGTACGCTCGAAAAATGTCAACTCAGATAGAAAATCAACAGCTACTGGTCCATTATTTTCAAGACAATTTAACCGGTGCCGCACTCAAATGGTACATGGGTTTAAACTGCACCAAGATCAGTACTTTCAGAGATCTTGGGTCAGCCTTTGTTCAGCAGTATAAATACAATTTGGACGTGGTACCAAATAGAGATCAACTCAGAGCAATGTTGCAAAAGGACAAAGAAACTTTCAAAGAATATGCTCAGAGATGGCATGAAATTGCAGCTCATATCTGTCCCCCTCTTGCGAAAATATAGATGACAAAGATCTTTATGAAAACCTTGAGCTCATTCTATTACGACCGAATGGTTGCAAGTGCGCCCAGTGACTTCACTGAGATGGTGAACATGGGAGTACGTCTTGAAGAAGTAGTACGAGAAGGACGATTGGTCAAGGATGCCGAACCATCTAGCAGTACCAAAAGATACGGTAGTGCTTTCCAAAAGAAAAAAGAGCAAGATATTAGTAATATCTCTCTGGGAAAGCAAAGGAGAAGGTATCAACCAGTAGCAGCAATAACTCCCGCTATCAACCCAGCACCGACTCCGACTTATCAACCTCAGGTAGCTCAGAGCCAACCAAGTAAACAACAGTATCAGCAAAGGACGTAACCGCCTCTTCAACAGGCTCATCCTCAGTACAACAGTAACAATTGTACAACACGACCATCAGGGTTTGTCCCTATACCGATGTTGTACGCAGATCTATTTCCACTCTTACTGGCCAAGGGGCACGTCCAAACCAGGTCTCCTCTTACAGTACCTGAAAATATGCCTTTTTGGTTCAAAGCGGATCAAACTTACCCTTACCATCAAGGAGGATTGGGGCACAACATTGAGAACTGTCTCAGCTTCAAGTCTGATGTACAGAAGCTTGTTAGGAACGGGAACCTATCTTTCAAACATACTAATCCAAATGTTCAAACGAACCTGTTGCTGCAACATGAGAAGACTGCAGTAAACTTAATAGAGGAAGAATTTAGCCACAGTTATCAAATTCACGATGTACTCCTATTAGGAATCAATCTGGTCAGGATGCATTGCAGACAGAGCAGGTACGGTCACGTACCTCCTCATAATTATCACAAGTGTGATATCTGCACAAAGAATAACTAGTGGTGTTCTGTAGTGTAATCAACCCTACAAGAACAGATGGGTCTGGGCTGGATTCAGGATCACCAAATCCCTGAAGTCAACATGGCCCATGCGCATCCTAACATTGTTCAGAACTGCAACATTCTTGCGATGAACGTCAATTTGGTGGTGATGCATTCAAGGCAAAGTCAATACCATAATCTGCCACGGCACGATTACAACACTTATCCGATCTGCTCAACAAGTAATCAGGGATACTCTTTTGTACAAGAGGCCCTCCAATGTAAGATGGATCTCGGATGGATCTAAGACTACCGTGAGATAAATAACCATAAATTCAATATGGTTCAGATCTTTGACATACGTTTGATGAATACCAGTCTGGAAGAATTACATGCTAAGCAGATCAGGCTCGGCTTTCTGGCTTCACATGATTATCAAGACTGTGAAGAATGCAGTGAAGACGACCAAGGATGTGCACTTGTCTAAAGAACACTTCAACAATTGTTGGATCACTGGTGGCTTCCAATCTACCTTGATGAAGCTACACAACAGATTAGTATGACTGAAGGGAATCCTGGTAGGCATCAAAGCCCGGATGCCCGCTCGATGGAAACAGATCTAGTAAAGTTGCACTGCATACAAAGCGGGCGTGGTCGAATGCCACCCCATAACTACAAGCGCTGTAGAGTTTGTTCAGAGAACAACCAAGGATGCTACCTCGTACGAGCGACTCTTCAAAATCAGTTGGACCTAAAGGAGATTCAACCATGTTCAAGTTCTGGGTCGATTAACATGATACAAGACTATCTCCCTGATCAAAGCAAAGAGGTTGTCAAAATCTCCGATCATGGGAAAACCAAAGACGTTTGCGCCATAATCCCTTTACTCAGTGAATCAAGAACCCCTCTTGATAGTAGAAAAGTTCCCAACCAAGAACTGATTGAGGTTGCCTATAACGGTCAGAGAAATCAAAAAGCTCCTGTGGTAATCTACCTGCCAGGACCAATACCGTACAAATCGAAAATGGCTATCCATTACAAGTATAGTGCAACAACTATCGAAAATGGAAAGGAAACTCCATTACCCTCCGTGGTGAACATTGCCGACATTAGTCGAGTTACCCGGAGCGGCCGGATCTTCAACAGAGGAGTTGGAGAACCTACCAAAGAGATGGAACCTCAAACAGAAGTTCCCAATTAACCAGTCGGGCAATCCAGTAATCCCGAACTTATAAAAACAACGATGAGATGCTGAAGCTCATCCAGAAAAGCGAGTACAACATTGTGGACCAACTCTTGCACACTCCATCTAGAATCTTTGTGTTATCTCTCCTGCATAGTTCCGAAGCGCACAGGGAAGCTCTACAGAAAGTCTTGGAGAAATCTTTCGTAGAACAAGATGTGACGGTAAGGCACTTTGACATCATCATTTCCAACATTACTTCATGCAACAACTTAGGATTCAATGATGAAGAACTGCCAGAAGAAGGAAAAAATCGCAATATGGCACTTAACATTACAGTCAACTGCCAAAACGATGCTCTAGCCAGCGTACTGGTAGACACATGATTATCTTTGAATGTTATTCCAAAATCAAATCTGATAGGACTATCATTTCAAGGAGCTCCGATGAGGGGAAGCGAGGTCATCATCAAAGCCTTTGACGGATCCAGAAAAATAGTTATCAGCGAAGTTGATCTTCCCATAACCATCGGTCCTCACACTTTCCAAGTCACTTTCCAGGTCATGGACATCCGGGTAGCATACGGCTGTTTATTAGGAAGACCTTGGATACACGAGGCTGGGGCAGTCACTTCGACACTTCACCAGAAGTTGAAGTTCGTCAAGAATGACAAGTTAGTCACAGTATGCGGAGATTAGGCCTTAATAGTGAGCAACTTATCATCATTTTACTGTGTAGAACCCGAAGAGGTTGTTGGAACTCAGTTTCAAGCACTATCGGTGAGCAATGAGAATCGATCAGAAAGAGGGACGTCGATTTCCTCATATAAAGATGCTCTCAAAGTGATCGACAGTAATGACATAAAAGGATGGGGACAACTCGTAATTCCTACGGATAACAAGACAAAGAAAGGTCTTGGTTTCTCTTCAGCCTGTACCCAGACTACTAAATATGAAACTTTTCATCCCATTCAGGGCTTCCTCCACCCAGTGTCTCAAGAAGTACACACCATCAACGAGAGTGACTCCTCAGATACGGACGAGGAATGGAAATCTTATCCCAACGACAATGGTTATATGTCTTAGGAAGAAGCACACATGCCATTCTGTTTTCCCAAGCAGGGACCGAGATATATACCAAGATCAGACGTTCGGATGATCTATGGAGATTGTGATCCTGAGGGATGTCGTGCTCCACCTAACTCATTAGAAGATGATCTAATGAAGAACGAATTCGATCAAAACTATTATGATCCCCTAGATGACTTGCCTATCTGGAAGCCGTAACCAGAGGACTTGAGGCAAAAGAGTCAGCCAAACGATGCCTATCAGCTGAATAATATTGAAAACAATACCCATGTCCCCACCGGGTCGTGGAATCACTACTCAGAACATTCAGAAGATATCCAGCACAATGATGAATCTGCTAAGATTGCAGGACAAGGATTCATCAACTATGCTTTTCCTGAGGTCAACGTCATCGAGGAAGATGACTCCTCTATCCCCACAGAAGTATGGGACCCCTTAGGACAGCCGAGTGGAAAGTATGACTTCTTGGTCAAGTACATCGCTCCTGAAAGCTCTCGCATCAGGTACGAGGATATCCAGCCAACTGGATGGGGAGATCCTCTTGAGAGTGAAAATATTAGGGAAGATACAATAGAAGAGTTCGTTTACGTCAACTCTGCATGAGAGGAAGACTCCAATGATCCTACTCCGCAAGAAATCCGCGTCATTTCCAAGGACAAACCAAGAAAGAAGGTACCATACTTTGTGATTCACCGAGGAGTTCGTCACCAATGGGTTGCTGTCGATGTCCCGAAAGTCGTCCATATGTTTAAGTAATTGCCATCTTTGTTTTAACCTTTCACCCTGGCCAGGTGAAACATATGTTTTTATAGGGCTAACTTTTCTGTAAATGTCCCTCTTCGCTTTGCCCAGAGCGACGGAGTTTTGTTTTATAGGGCTGTACAAATCATAAATAAATAAACGTCGTTCTGTCATTTCCGCATTTATTGCTGTTTTCACTTTTCGTTTTTCAGAAAATGGTAATACTAAAACAACCCAAAATGAAAACAAGCATTTTTCAGAAAATACACTGCACACACTCTTGCATTCTCTCTATCTCTCTAAAACACGAATCATCACGTCATGCAGATTGCTTGTTTTAAACCCCATTGAGACATACGATCCAATGCCTTCTCCTAACTTTGAATTCCCGGTATTTGAAGCTAAAAAAGAAGAGGACGCAGAAATTCCAGAGGAGATCTCCCTATTACTTAGGCAAGAGAAAAGGTCCATTGAACCTCACAAAGAGCCGTTGGAAACGGTCAATTTGGGATCAGAGGAAGGAAACAAAGAAATTAAGATTATGACCCTGCTCAGTCCGTTTGTCAAAGAAAGTTTGATAAAACTTTTCAAAGAGTTTCCAGATGTATTTGCTTTGTCTTATCGGGACATGCCAGGGTTGGATACCAGCATCGTGGAACATCATTTACCGCTAAAGACAGAATGTCCTCCGGTAAAACAAAGACTGAGGCGGACTCACCCGAATATGGCTATCAAAGTCAAGGAGAAAGTGCAGAAACAGATCGACGCGGGTTTCCTTGCCACCTCAGAATAGCCTCAATGGCTAGCCAACATAGTGCCAGTTCCAAAAAAGGACGAAAAAGTTAGAATGTGTGTAGACTACAGGATCTGAACAAAGCAAGTCCAAAGGATGACTTCCCCTTACCACACAGAGACATGCTGGTAGACAGTACAACAAAATTCAAAGTCTTCTCCTTCATGGATGGATTCTCGGGCTATAATCAAATCAAAATGGCACCGGAAGATATGGAGAAAACTTCATTCATCACCCCATGGGGCACCTTTTGTTACAAGGTAATGCTGTTCGATTTGAAGAACGCCGGGGCAACCTATCAATGGGCCATGACAACTCTGTTTCACGACATGATGCACAAAGAAATCGAAGTGTATGTCGATGACATGATTTCCAAATCTAAAATAGAAGAAGAGCATGTGACACACCTGTCAAAGTTATTTGAACGTCTGAGAAAATACAAACTCCGTTTGAATCCCAACAAATGCACGTCTGGTGTCCGCTCAGGAAAACTTTTAGGGTTCATCGTCGGCTAAAAAGGAATTGAGGTTGACCCTGACAAGGTCAAGGCCATTCAATAAATGCCTTCACCAAAGACTGGGAAATAAGTCAAAGGATTGTTTCACTACTACAAAATGCATAAACAACGACGCCATGGTCACAACGGTTCATCCCTACACCATTGTGACATATCTAAACTAAGGCACGGTTGTATTTTATTTATTTTTTGAATAAAAATTATCTTTATATAACAACGGTTGATAATCCAACCGTGGTGATACCATCAAGCTTTCACGTGTTCGAAGCGCCATCATATATATTATTCTTTTTATGTTAAGGCGCGCCTTTTCTTTTTTATTTACTTTAAAATAAAAAAAATTAAAAGTTATGACTACTGTTGTTTATTTACACCGTTGTGACATATTTTGTATGTTTTTTTAATTTTTAATTCTAAATATAACTCTGGCGCTTTAATATGAAATTTCATTATGAAAGTAATTTATCATAATGGTTTATGGTGTTGACTGTAGTCGTAGCTTTTCAATATACACCAAGCTAGCTAGTTTCATTGTCTCTTCAGTATCCTTTTTTCCATTGAAAATAGAAACTAGACGAAACGATACACGATTTCAACCCTAAACCCTAACGTTCAATATTGTGAAACAATACACGACTTCAACCAAAGCTTGCATCATCAGTATCCATTCTTCACCATGTTGTTGTCATTTTTGTCAATATCGTCACGATCGTTACGGAAGGAAGATTACGCACCAACTAACACCGTCGTCATTATCGTCACCGTCGAGAAGAAAGATAACAACAACACCGTCGTTGTCGTAAGGAAGGAAGACAACACCAACACCAACACCAACATCGTTTACTTAGTCATCACGTTTAGGGTACGTAAAATATTTTCCCCATGCATCTACAGTAAACTCATTTGCCATTGTTATTTATGTTCTTGTTGTTCATGTTGTTGTTGTTGTTGTCTTTGAACATAGATGTCGACCTTGTCGAGTTCTACATCAGGAAGCAGCGAAGATGCTCAAACGATTGAGTGTTCTACGAATACAACTCAAACGATTGATACTCAATTGAAAAGAACACAAAGAGGTGTCACAATGATGCCCCAATTCACACCAGTCCGCAACTCATCAGGTGTAAAAATTCCGATCGAGTTTGATTCACTCTAAAGATTAGTGGATTGTCCACATTACTCTACTTTTAAGAGTTCTGTTGCGTTCCTTGCACGTAGTAAAGTGAGTATACTGATAGATGATTGGAGAGAAGTGGATGTTAATGTCAAAGACAAAATATAGACAGACGTTAAGGTATTACATACTATAATTTTTATATATTTGATATCACTACCTATAGTTTCTAATTCATACTTATATATTGATTTAATGTAGTTGAATTTTGAGTTTACCGATGACTCAAAATTGAAAAAAAAAGTGGATAACTTATGCCGGTGTTCGTTGGAGGGGATTTAAGTCACAGCTCACGGCTGACTACATTACGAATCCTAAGAGCGGTCTTCAACGTCCATGGATTCGGTATAGTTTTTTATCTAAGAAGGTGTGGCACAAGTTTGTGAAGAAACTCCGTTCTGAGGAATTCAAGGTTAGTACTAGTCTTATGTAACCTATAATGTTATGCTAATGAGTTATAGATACTAATCATACACATTTTTCACTATGATAATAACAGGCTAAAAGCGGAGTAGGAATTCAAAACAAGGCAAAAAACATGTACCCCCATAGATTGTCTCGTGGGGGTTACAGGAAACTTGAGAAGAGAATCATGCAGGAAAAACAACAAGAAGAAGGAGATGGTGACATCCCATCTCCACCGTCAGGACATGAGAAATGGAAGAGGGCTCGATTAAGACCTAATAGAGAGTACACCTCTGAGGCTTCAAGAGTAGTTGCTGAGAAAATTGTAAGTATATGTTTTGTCTTGCTTATGTTATTTAAATCTGTTTGCTTATGTAAGTTGCTCATGTTGTGTAGGATAATTTGGTTGTGGCGGCCCATGAAGGCACATTTGTTCCGGAAGCACAACATGACATATTAGAGGAAGCTATCGGAACAGCTGAGCATGGAGGTCGGGTCCGTGGTGTTGGAGAAGGTGTCGGCTTGAGGTCATACTTTGGATCTCAAAGAAGCACTGAAACCACTGAATTTCGTGCTCAACGACTAAAGATTGAGAATGTTGAGAAGCAATTGGAAGAACAAAGGAGGATGTTTGAAAAGGAGAGGGAAAAAAGGGAGAAAGACGTAGAAAAGTTACAAGAGTTATATTCGGTATGTGCTTTACTTGAGATGTTAGTTTTTATCAGAAATGTATGATATATATTGTGCTTATTTTTGTTTTATGTTCTAATTGAATGTTATGATGTAGACATTAAGTGAAAACCTCAAACAACGAACAAATGAAGATCAACGTTACATTGATGGTGATGATCAAACTCCAAGTAGAAGTGTTGTAAATTGCGCTTCTATAAAAGGAAGTAATTGTACAGCCCCTCCCCCCCCTTTAGATAACCGCAATGGGATATTGGACCCTAGTCCAAATGAAATAACCAATTTATACTTGTCCATTGCAACAACAAACCTTGCGCAACCTCTCCCACTAGAACATTGCCCGAAATTGGATGTAATGTATTACACTCCTGAAGATGTAACAGATTTTCTCGCAGGATTTAAGTCTCTTGACATAGCGATTTTGCAAGTTTGGTGCACGTAAGTATATAGTCAAATATACATGTCATTTTAGAAAATTATAATTTTTTGTATTTTCTCCCTTAATTTATTCATTTTCTTTTATCATTTAATTACATTCACCGTGTTTATATAGAGTTAAATAAATCAAGTACTTATGGAATCTTGGAGCCAACTTATATTGGTTGGGCGTATAATGAAAAATAAATCATGGAAAAGTACTTGAAAGAACTGCTAAATGAGAGAGGAAAAGAATGTTACCTTGCACCATTCCTCTGTAGGTAAGTATTGTTGTAATTTATTTATATATTCTATATTTAGTTTTGTTTTAGTAAAAACTAATAATATATATATATATATATATATATATATATATATATTCTCATGTTCATTCAGTGGTCATTGGCAATTGATCATAATATCATTTAGGATAAATACGGTGACATTAGTGTGTTCCTTGCACTCCCCACTCCACAAACTAATGAAAGATATTATTGTAACGTAAGTGTCTATGTTTAATATCATTTTCTTTGACATTAATTGTATTTAGTTTATCATGTAATATGTTTAATTCAATTTTCAATGTACATTCTTGTGGAGCAAGTTAGTATATTGAGGAATGTTAGAAAAAAGCCCACATGGATTGCTCTTAAAGTAAGTGGCCTGATTACCTGTTTCTTTCATTTACATTCATGTGTGGTTATATTCATGTAATTTGTAGACGAGGAAACAACCCGGGAGTTACGAGTGTGGGTATTATGTCATGAAACACATGTTAAACATTGTCCTTGCCGGCATTGTTGATTCATGGGATAAGGTATATATGTCATAAAATGTTTACATATATTAATATATAAGTTGACTATTGAATTATTATCATGCATGGTATTCAATTTTTTGCTCTTTCTTATGTAGATGTTTAACGATCAAACCCCATTCCCAGTTGAGGACTTTCTAGATCTTCATAAACGTTGGGCGTATATCCACAATAGGCTTAAGGGTCCTCCTGCTGTTTAATATATCAGCAACATTCCTCAGCATATTTTTTGATGCACATATTTTTTGCTTTTGATGCACATATTGTGTTTGATGTACAGGATATTGTGTTTGATGCACATAATGAAATCAATAATATTGGCTTTTGATGCACGTATTGTATTTGATTTAAACAATGTTAGCTGTTAGCTTTTGATGTAAATTCTCTGATTCATTTATAAGGATAAAATATAGGAAGAATTGTGTTTGATGCACATATTGTGTTTGATGTAAACAAAAGCTGTTTTGACAGGATAAAATATAGGAAGAATTTAATAAGCAGAGAATTTTTATATTTAAAACAAGCTGTTTTGACAGCGGCTATAAAACCTAACCGTAGTTGTATGTCAAACGCTGACCAGAATAATATAAATAAAAAATGTTGTTGCTGAGAATCGAACCAGATCACCTTTAGTTATATCACAACAGTTGTGTAATCTAACCGTAGTTGTATGTCAAACGCTTTTTGGAATACAACAACGGTCCCAGGACCGTCATTGTACGTACCGTATATACAACAACGCTTTACATAACAACGCCTTCTCCCGCGTCATTATATGTCATTTCCAACCGTTGTTAAATGGTTTTTCGTAGTAGTGTTGGGACGTCTGAATACATCTCAAGGTTTATATCCCTCATGACCACGACATGCGCGTCGATCTTTAAACTACTCAGAAAAAATCAGAGCTGCGTATGGACAAAAGATTGCCAAAAAGCTTTCGACAGTATCAAAGAATATTTGTTGAATCCACCAATCCTATCACCTCCAGTGGAAGAAAGACCACTGATCAGCTACCTAACAGTCTTGGAAGACTCTATGGGTTGTGTACTTGGCTAACAAGATGAAACCAAAAGAAAAGAGTTTGTTATCTGTTATTTAAGCAAGAAATTTACCGACTGTGAAACTCGGTACACTATGCTCGAGAAAAATTGTTGTGCACTGGCTTGGGCAGCCAAACGTCTGCGCCAGTACATGATTTTTCGTACTACTTGGTTAATCTCTGAAATGGATCCGATCAAGTACGTCTTTGAAAATCCTCCTCTCATGGGAAGGATTTCCCGTTGGCAGATGTTGTTATCGGAATACGACAACGAGTACCAAAGAAAGCCGTCAAATGGAGTATTTTAGCCGATCATTTGGCTCATCAACCGACAGACGATCAGGAATCGGTCAGATTTGACTTCCCAGACGAAGATGTCATGTACTTAAAAATGAAAGATTGTGATGAACCGCTACCCAGTGAAGGGCCAGAACCAGGTTCCTAATGGGGATAATTTTTGACGGAGTTGTCAATAATTATGGAAACGGAATTGGGGCAATCATCGTAACACCTCAGGGTACCCATATTCCTTTCACTTCCAGACTGACATTCAAGTGTACAAACAACGAGGCCTAATACGAAGCTTGTATCATAGATCTCGAAGAAGCTATCGACTTAAGGATAAAAAACTTGGATGTGTATGGAGACTCAGCCCTGGTAATTAATCAGATCAAAGGAGAGTGGAACACATACCATTCAGGACTGATTACTTATAAAGATTACGCGAGAAGGTTGTTACCATTCTTCAACAGAATCGAGTTTCATCATATCCCTCGTGAAGAAAATCACATGGATGATGCACTAGCCACTCTCTCTTCCATGATTAGTGTAGGTCAATTGAATGACGTACTTAAGATTGACATAATGCGCCTTGAAATAGCCGCTTACATCTTCACAATTGAAGCAGTCCATGGTATCACGATATCAAATGCTTCCTTCAAAAACAAGAGTACCCGCCTGTGGCATCGATATAAGATAGGAAGACTCTCCAAAGACTGGCCGACAACTTCTTCCTGAGCGGTGATACACTCTATAAGAGAAACTTCGACATGATCTTGCTCCGATGTGTAGATAGACCAGAAGCAAACATGCTGATGAACGAAATTCACGAAGGATCCTTTGGCACTCATGCCAACTGACATACAATGGCAAGAAAATTCTGAGAGAAGAATACTGTTGGTTGACCCTGGAATCCGATTGCTACAAATACATGAGGAAATGTCATAAGTGTCAAATATACGCTGACAAAATCCATGTATCGCCAACGCATCACAAAGTTCTTTCTTCTCCATGGTCTTTTTCTATATGGGGAATTGACATGATTGGCATGATCGAACCCAAAGCTTCAAACAGACATCGGTTCATCCTGGTAGCCATTGACTACTTCACCAAATGGGTCGAAGCAGCATCATACACCAATGTAACTCGACAAGTCGTGGTCCGATTTATCAAGAACAATCTCATCTGCCTTTATGGTGTTCCAAGCCAGATCATTACTGATAATGGATCTAACCTGAACAACAAGATGATGAAAGAGTTGTGTGCTAAGTTCAAAATCGAACACCATAACTCATCTCCCTACCGGCCTAAGATGAACGACACAGTAGAAGCGGCTAACAAGAACATTAATAAGATCGTTCAAAAGATGGTTGTAACCTACAAAGACTGGCATGAAATGCTACCCTTTGCTCTCCACAGTTATCGGACATCTTTCCGCACTTCAATAGGGGCAACCTCTTTCTCTCTAGTATATGGCATGAAAGCAGTGCTTCCCATAGAAGTAGAGATCCCATCAATTTGGGTATTGATGGAAGCTAAGCTAACAGAGGTTGAATGGTGTCAAAGTCGACACGATGAACTGAATCTGATCGAAGAAAAGCAAATAACAGCTTTATGGCATGGTCAGTTGTATCAGCATAGAATGAAGAAAGCGTTCGACAAAATGGTCCTACCCCGTGTCTTCAGGAAATGATACCTTGTGCTAAAAAAGATACAATCATTCCTCACTGATTCCCGGGGCAAATGGACTCTGAATTACGATGGCCCCTATGTGGTCAAGAATGCCTTCTCAGGCGGCGCCTTGAGACTCACAACCATGGATGGAGAGGAATTTTCCTACCCCACAAATGTTGATGTAGTCAAGAAATACTTCGCCTAAATAAAAAAAAACGTCTCGGTGGATTAAAAAACTGAAAAGGAGGTCCAGGCAAAAATTAGAGACATAAGCAAAAAAGCATCCCGATGGATTGGAAACCTCAAAGGACAATCCAGGCAAAAGTTAGGGATCCATGGCAAGTAACTACGTCCGACAAGGTTAAATCCCCAACGGTTACACTATTCATCAGAAAACTCCCAGTCAAGGTCATCTTCAACAGAAGCTCAGGATGTCCAGAATTCAAAGTTGGTAGAAGGATAACGGTCGCTATGTTTCAATGTAGCCCCTTTTCCCTTAAAATTACCATTTCCTAAACTTTGTAAATATTCTATGGGATCACGCGCTCGGCTGATTTCCATTCTATTAATAAAATTTGAGCCCTAGTGCTTTTGTTTGCAATTCTCATTTGTTTTAGCTTTACAGAATGACATTTTAAACATGATCAATGATTCTTGAAATAAAACAAAAATAATTTAATTGTCAAAATTTTTTCTGCTTTTAAAATAAAGATGGCAATTCCTTTTGACTTTGAACATAAAAGGAACATCGATGGCTTCTCCGGAAGTGATTAAACTTCAAAGTGCAGAATCAAAGTACTCTTTCTAAACCAGTGCACCTGAATGAAGGATCAACTATTTCAGATGCAATGTCCCATCTGACATTTTTGGCAGACTTCTTCCCTCTTAAGACTGATTGACAATTCTTTCTCCCCCCCAGGTTCTACCTCTCCTAAGCAAGGTAGGATTGCTATCTTGGACCAATGGTACTTTTCATCCCCCGCAGTGGCCGAATATCCAGTCATGTTTATCCACTAGTCTATATGTTGCGTCAGTTTTGTCAAGAAAAACATACATACATCATGCATAATTAATTCATATTCATATTCATATTGCATTACTATCACTTTGGTCAGTCTCACCCCCAATTGATAAAGTCCTCTTGTCAATCAAGTTGTCAGTTGTCCTTTCCGTTTCGGATAAGACAAAATCCTGGTTTAAGTTCTTTCCTCGTCAGGAAATGTATCGTCTGAGCAATCTCTCCCCCAGTTTATTTCTGGATTGGAGCCTGTCCTTGACCACTTTGGTAACTTGAACCTCTGAAAGGAAAGAAAACGTTCGGAAGACACCTTTGGAACATCACTCTTCACTATCGAAGATGATATTTTTCTCTTTCCCGAATTAAGGAAAATCCTCAGAGAAAGCCTCTCAACCGACGACTCTCAGCAATACATCAGTTTTTCTCCCAAGGAAGTCGATGTTAATGAAGTCATCAGCACCTCAAAATTGGATTGCATCACATGGCATTTCTCCGAAAAGATCTCGAAGAAAAGTATGATGTAATATCCCCAAGCAAAAAGCAGTTTTTCAAGAGACTCATTTTTCCCCAGTAGAGTCAGCAAATGGCATCTCCAACAGAGAAGTTTGCACACCTCTACAACTTAGACAAATGGGTACCCCCAGTAAGTTTGACCTCAAAACTTTTCCATCACATGGCGTCTCCCCAGTAAAACTCAGCGAGAAGTTTGATGAAGACCGCTACACATAGCGTCCCATGTCAAGGAAGAAACTCGACAAGAGGAAACTAAGACCAGTTCCACGGTAAAAGACCAGGATCGAGGGGAATTTTTTTTCAAATAAACTTAGACCAGTTCCGTGGCTAAACACCAGGACCGAGGGGAAGTTTATTACAGAAACCAAGACCAGTTCCTTGGCTGAAGACCAAGATCGAGGGGAAGTTTCACCCTTTTCTAAGTATCGTTACTTAGTAAAAGAAGATGGATGAGCAAACTACCATTCATAAACCACCGTCAAAATTTTGGGTATTCCGATATTTAATCCTCTTGCACCCTGAATGCCCGAATACCTTCGCCATCACACCTTCGAGTCCAAAAAGATTAAATAAGGACATCTATCATACCCCAAATTTTGACCACCAAGATTTCCCATCATTGTGAGGATCATTACCACAATATGGATGCACTTCATGCCTTATCAATCTCCTCAAAGATGGCTGAGCATTCACTAAAATCAAGAATTAGATTGGAGCACTTAGACAAAGGATCAATCAAGAAATGACATGATCTTCAACTTGTCTAACCTCTCAAACACCCATAAGGCATCAAGAGGACTCCCACATCAAAAATCAGGCACGGGAGTGCAACATTCCAAGTGGATCAAGCCTCGAGATCGCCAGTGTCACCAAATTAGGGTTTTGGTCGACCAAGGCCTCCAGATGAAAATTTTAGTTTGGGAATGAGCCATTATTTCAAAGCACAACCCAAGATTCTCAAAGGGACATCATGGATCCACTCATCAAATCAAAATAGCCTCAGGGGATGCATTCATAAAAAATCAGGAATTAGGGTTTCTTGACCTAATTCACCCCTAAGTTTACTTTTGAGGCAAAGCATGAGCCAAGACCTCAAGGCATGATTTGAGGGCCTCAAATACACCACATTGATCCATTTACAACAATGGATTGATCCAAGAAGCTTGATTCACAAGTTTCAAACTCATTTGGACCACAATTAGGGTTTTGAAGAAAAAGTCAACTGTATCTTTGAATTTTGACCAAGACATGCTCCCAAACCTTGGGACATGATTCAAGACACCCTAAAACACCTATGGAATCCATCCATTAGGTTTGAATTGGGTCAAGAACTTGATTGCACAAAGGATCACACAGTTTGGAATTCATCTGACAAAAAGTCAACTATGCCAAAAATCAAGTTTGACTTTTTGGAATTTTTCACAAATATGGTTCCCCTAAGTCAAAAACAATGTTAATGTATGGTATTGATCATCATTCATCAAGAAAAATTAAGAAAAGTGAGGTTTCTTGCAAAAGGGGAAACCTTGGGAAACCAAATATTTTCTAAGTTATGGAACAAAAGTGATTTTGTACCAACTTTGCAAGATCATAACTCCTAAACCATAAGGCTTTTTTCTCCCTTTCAAAGCTCAAATGAAAGTTCATCTTACATACTTCAAAAATGTCAACTACAAGAAATTCCAACTCCTCATGGATTTTGAATTATGGATTGATCAAAATCACAAAAATGGGAAATGGCCAATTTTCCAACACTTAGTGAAATTTTCAAAGAAGTCAGAATCTGTTCCACTTTTTCCAAACTTTGAGGACATTTTTCACCTTGATCCAAGTTGAACCAGGTCCATTGGTGAACATCAAAGTTAAAGTATGTCATGAGAGCTTTCCAAAATGTACAAGAACTCATCCTAATTCAACTTGAGTAGGGAGTTACAAGCATGGAAACATGATACCTCCAAAACTGTTTTTCATAAGACAACTTTCTACATGCCACACGATTTTGGCATTTTCATGACTTGTCAAGCCTTGTCATCATACAAGACAAGTTTCTAAAGTGCAATGTGTAACGCCCCGATTCCGATTATTTCCATTTTGTTGAGTCTTTTATTTAAATTGAGTGATAAATGATTTTATTTGTGAAATTGGTGTGTTAATATGCTATGTTGACATGTTATGATATTTTACCGTTTTTGAGAGTTTTCGGGGAAATTAGAATGGAGGGTATTTTAGACATTTCTCAACTAATGATAAGTTAGAAATTTAGTAAAATTGGTAGAAAAGTGATTAAGTGTAGAATTATGTGAGAAAATGAATTAATTGAATTTGAGTAGAAAATAAGAAAAGAAAAAGAGATAAGAAGAAATAGGAGAGAAAGAGTAAGAAAAGAAAAATAGAGAGAAAAAGGAGAGAAAGAAAGAGGAAGAAGAGAAAAGAGAAGAAAAGGGGAAAAGAGAGAAAAAGAGGAAAAGCTTGGAAACTTCAAAACAACTTCTAGGAATCGATTTAATCGGGTAAGGGTGTGAAATCTTATTATCTCATCAATGTATATCATTATGTATGTGTTTGCTTGGATGTTTTCTTGTTTTCCATATCTTGAGTTCTAGGTTGAAATTGAGATTTTTGTGAGGAATCGATGGTTTTGCGGTTGAAAATCGGTGTAAACGTAATAGAATAATTGTCATCATGATTGAATTATGTTTTGATGATTATATGACAGTTTGGAATGCGTTGGGTGGTGAAAACATGATTTTCGGATGAACTGGTGCGCTGCTGGGTTTTTCTGAAAATGCGAGTTCGCACTGCGAATGGCTAGCGAGTGGGTAGCGAGCGTTCGCTGAGTGTTTGCACTGCGAATGGAGTAGCGAAGGATGCGCTAGCTTCTGACTTAATTCACTGGGCGCTTCGCATTGCGAATGGGGTAGCGAGCATTCGCTGGGGTGTTCGCACTGCGAACGATGAGAATTTTCTAGGATATTTTGCTTCTGCCTTGGTTCGCTGGTACACTCGCACTGCGAATGAAGTAGCGAAGGACTCGCTAGGAGCTTCGCACTGCGAATGTAGCAGTTTCTCCCTATTTGTTTTCTCTGTAACTTTTGATCCGTGTTTCGGCTTGAGGTGTGGTTTGATGCGTTAGAGAGCTTATGAAATGTACTTTATTGTGATGATGTTTTGGAAATTGTTAGCCGATTTAATTATGTCGGAAAGTCATGAATAGTGTTATTTAGCGACTTTTACCGTTTTGAATGTGTGTTTTGGAAGTGAATCATACAATAGTGCATTGATGTGAATGTATATAGATTGTATGTGATTGTATGAGATGAATGCATGAATATATTGTGAATATGTATGCATTTCAAGAATGTCTTGAGTCATTTTGTATGTGAAGCATAATGATGTACATTCTTGTGTTGTGTGATTCTAATGAGAATCCGTTGTAACGTCGTGTGCCTATGTGAGGTGTGAGCGATGATTACAAACGATTTTGTGCCTAGGTGAGGTGTGAGGAATTGGATTGTGTGCCTATTTGAGGTGTGAGCAATCCATAAACATTGTGTTCCTATGTGAGGTGTGAGCAATGGGGGAACATCGTAGGCCCGACGGGGAGTTATATTGGTAACGAGCGATGGTTCCAATAAGTTCCTGAGTGAACTTGAGATGATTGAGTCGGTACCACATTGCATTTGCATAAAGTCGTGAGTCGGTCTCTATGATTTGCATTTATCATCTTTATAATTGTGCATTGATGAATAAACATGAATATGTATGTTTTTGTGGAATGATAAGAATTGTGAAAGTATGCATGATGAATATGCTTGGTTTTGTATATATATATACATTGTGATGTATATGAAGGAGTGTGATGAATTGTGGTGAGAATGTAGAATATGTGTATTTTTATGCTAAGAATATATAATTATATGCATTGTTATTATGATAATATTTCTCACCCTTCTGCTGTTTTATGATGCTCTATGAGGCATTGCAGAGTAGGTATGCTGGTGGTCTTTTTGTGAAGCGTGTCTTCATTCTTTTGGTCGGTCGGCTCTGATATGTAGCACCGGGTAGCTAGGATGTATATGATTCTTTTGTGATACATTTGTACATGTATCTTGTTGATGAATGTTTATGTAAACATGAATTATGTTGGTGGATAATACTTGATGATATATATATATATATATATATATATATGTATATATGGTAGATGTTATTCAATGTTTAGATTTTCCGCTTTTATTCTAAATATTGAGACGTGGGTGTAAGGACTAAGTTCCTCTGTTGCAAAGTTACCCCACTGTTGCATATCAATTGTTGAGCAGGTGTTGAATGTTTTAACTTCATGTATAATGTGACATACCTCTTTTATACTATGTTTATAATTATACTCTGACGGAATTTTTAATATGTGCCTAAATGATTATGTGATTATTTGGGGGTATAGAAACAGGGTGTTACACTAAGTGGTATCAGAGCCAGTGTTGAGTCAGTTGTGTCTGTCTTGTTGTTGTGATGGTTGAACTGTTGTTTAACCTTGTTGTCATTTTTGGGAATGATCAGAATATGGCTGGTAGAAATGACAATGCGATGGCTACGGCTTTGGAAGCAATGGCTAGGGCGGTACAAGGTGCGCCGAACGTGAATGCTAATGACGAGTTCAGGAAGAATCAACCACCGGTCTTCAAAGGAAGATTTGATCCCGATGGTGCTCAAATTTGGTTGAAAGAGATTGAAGGGATATTCAGAGTCATGGGCTGTGCGGAGGAGAATAAGGTGAGGCTTGGTTCTCACATGCTGAAGGAAGAAGCCGACGATTGGTGGGTCGGTATGCGTCAAGTTCTTGAGGTGGATGATGAAGAGATAACTTGGGATTTATTTCGTACCTAGTTCTTGAGGAAGTATTACCCTGAAAGTGTGAAAGGAAAGAAGGAGATGGAGTTTCTTGAACTAAAACAAGGTAGTATGTCCGTGGTGGACTATACTGTTAAGTTTGTGGAGTTGGTTCAATTCCATCCTCACTATGCTGCAATTACTGCTAAGTTCTCAAAGTGTATTATGTAACACCCCCTTCTATACCCCCAAATAATCACATATTAATTATTTAGGCATATATTAATAATTTCATCAGAGTATAATTACAAAGCATGGCATAAAAGAAGCATGTCACATTATACGTGAAATTAAAACAATCAACATCTGCTCAACAGAGATATGCAACAGTGGGGTAACTTACACATAGGGACTTCGTCCTTACACCCACATCTCAATATTTAGAATAAAAGCGGAAACATCTAAATACCGAATAACATCATATATATAGATATATATATATATATATATATCAAATACTATCCGTCAACACGGAATCATGTTTACATAAACAATTCAAGTCAAGATACATATACAAAATGTGTCACAAAATAATCATGTAATCCTAGCTACCCGATGCTACATATCAGAGCCGACCGACCAAAAGAAATGAAGTCCTAAGCTTCACAAAATACCTTCAGCAACCTACTCTGCAATGCCTCATAGAGCCTTATAAAACAGCAGAAGGGTAAGAAACATTATCATAATATCGATGCATATAATTATATATTTCAACATAAAGATACACATAACACATTTATTACCACATGCACTATTACTCACAAATTCCATTATATAACATATATCACAACCCAAGCATATCATTCATGCACATAATCACCTCTTCTCATACAATGCATACGTTTATACACAAAACATATCATTTATAATTCACTACATCCAACACAATTGCACAACAATTCCCAAAGGCTTATCATAGGCTCAATCATAAAATCAACCATTTATCAATGCATATTAAACATACACAATATATTTATCATAAATGTACATCACCATTTTCCACACGAATAATCAATCATGACTTTCCACATATAACAATGCAATCATGATTCATGTAAATGCAAAAGACCGACACAACGACTCTATGCAATTACATATGCGGTACCGACTCATCACTAGTTCACTCAGGAACTCTGCTGGAACCATCGCTTGTTACATCACTGTAACTCCCCGTCGGGCATACGATGTTCACCCGTCGCTTTAGGTCTCCACATGAGCACACGACGTTATGGATTGCTTTAGGTCTCCACATGAGCACACAATCCGATCGCTTTAGGTCCCCACATGGGCACACGATCCGATCGCTTTAAGTCTCCACCTGGGCACACGATCATCTATAACCATCGCTTTAGGTCCTCACATAGGCACACGATGTCATAGCGGAATTCTCTTTGAATCCCTCAACATAAGAATGCAATCATTATGCTTCACATACAAAATGATTCATGACATTCTTATAATGCATACATGTATACAAACATTGTCATGCATTCATCTCTTACAATCACATACAATTCATCATTATGAATTATTTCACCATCTTTATTCATGCATTAGAAATCCATCCAACAATGCAATTTTCATGCCATACGGCCACCATTTAACATACATTGAACTTCACGTAAGCAATTCATTTTCACACATACATGTAATCATAAACATGCATATAAAACCAATTACAACATATCACATTCATTTGCCTTTCGGCCACACTTTATCATCACAACATGTCATCACATACATTATCATTACACAACATCATACAAGGCATACACATTAATATCAATGCCACATTGTATGTTACACAACCAATATACACATTTAAAACGACAAAAGTCGGTAAATGACACTATTCCCGAATTCTCAACTTTATTTAATCGGCCAACAACCTCAAACTCCTCATCATGAGAAAGTACCGCTCAATAGCTTTCGAATGCATCAAACCACGCCTCAAACCGAACCACAGATAAAAAGTTATGTAGAAAACAAAATTACACGAACAGCACTGTTCGCTGGGCGAAACTCCCTCGCGAGCATTCGCTAGCTCCTTCGTTAGGCGAACATCCCTCGCGAGCATTCGCTAGCTCCTTCGCTAGGCGAATGTTCTAGCAAACCAACTGTTAGCTAAAAACAGACACAAAGTTTGCTAGGCGAGCACTTGGCGAACCAAGTCAGAACCAAACAGAGCCAAAAACACCCAAAGTTCGCTAGGCGAACACTCTAGCGAACCTTCGCTCATGCCTTCGCTAGGCGAATACCCGTAGCGAACATTCGCTACCCTTCGCTGATTGGCTCGCTAGGCGAACCTGCGAAAACTCAGAATCTTTCAGCGCTGTTGAAAACCCAAAAACCCTATTTTTCAACCCAAAACATTTTTAAAACAACATACATCCATCAGAACCCAATCCCATCATGACAACAAACATTCTACCACGTTTACGTCAATTTCCAACCGCGAAAGTATCGATTTCTCACAAAATTCTCATTTTTAACCTAAAACTCAAAAGCTATGGAAGACAAGCAAACATACAAGAAAACACATACATAACTACACACATAAACAAGATAACAATGTTTCTAACCCTTACCCGGATTCCAAATGATCTAGCTCTTGTTCTTGATGATTTCCACTCTTTTTCCTCTTTTCTTCTCTTCTTCCCTCTTCCTCTTTCTTTCTCTTCTTTTTCTTTCTATTTCCCCTTTTTCTCTTTCTCTCCTATTTCCTTCCTCTTATTCCTATTTCTTTTCTTTTATTTTCTATTTCTCTCATTTCTATTTTTACACAATATTTCCTCTAATTCAATTTCTACACTTAATTCATTTTCTAATAAATTTCCTCTACAAATTACTTCCTTAATTTTCTTTAACTCATTAATAGTTATAAAATGACCAAAATGCCCTTAAGCCCAAAATTCCCGAAAACGCTCTCAAACGAGAAAATACATCATAACATAGCATAAAAGCATATTATCACACCAAAGTCATAAATAGAATAATTTAACATTCAATTAAATAAAGGACTCAACAAAAATTGGAATAATCGAAATTGGGGCGTTACAACTCTCCCCCACTTAGACATTTTCGTCCTCGAAAATATACCGAGACGAACAACTCCGGACACGACTCTCGCATCCGACCCACAAACCTACATGCCAACAAAAGGCACACCACGAATAACACAACTGACAAACCAACTTGCTAATTACAACAACGACAAGATGCAAAACCCATACAATGCACTTGACGACAAACTAACAACTCAAGGAAAACCAAGATACCAACACACAGGTTCACTCTAGAACCAAAACACAACAAGATTCATTACCGTACTCTAGGTAACACTCCCCTAATTCCCCACACAGGAATTAGCTACACGTACTCGAACCATCACCATGGAAACGAGGTAACAACACAAACAAGAACATAAAGTTCCACGACACAACATCGTTCACGAACTCCTACATAACCACAAGACCAACCTCCTTGTTCACATATCTATGCTACGATTCACCAATCGAACATATCACCAACACATCGATCTACATTGTAGTCCACGAAACAAATTTAAACCTTTCACTTAACACTTCCATTCCGGAACATCCAATAATTTCATCATTCCAACATGTCTCCAATGTCCAACTTATGAACTCTTACAAGTCTCACACCTCCATACAAAATGGATCACATCACGCTTCCGCTGCGCACTCTGATTGCTCAAAACTATCGAGTCCATCAATCTCGCTCCCAAAGTCTAACCCTCTCTCACTAGGTACAAGACTCTGAACTGCTCAACGATTCTAGCTCTCTTGCCATCGAAACCGACATACATAAGGATTTTCGACTTACACTCTAGGCCTAACAACTGCCTCTCCCAAAACCAAACCAAATTCATAACTCGCCATGAATCTTAATCGTCTTTGTTGTCTCATACTCTATTCCTTCGGACCAAACAAGTACTCAATACTCTCGAAATCACTAAACACTTCGAATTTCAAAATTATAAAGATAATACTTCCAATATTCCAACACAACACAACCGTAACCAATTCCAACTCCACAATAGTACTAATCCTTTCATGAATTCTCAAATGCTGAAAACCTAAGCCACGACCCAAACAAATCACTACTTCCATCAAATGATCCAAACCATCCTAGTTATCTTATTCTCAATCGTCACCTTATTCATTTCTCAACAATTCGTATACAATTTCTTCCCTTGACATCCCAAGTCTCATAAATTCCCTCATACACCGCATGCTCATTATCTCGTGCAATCATCTTTTCCTTTTGTTACCAACAACTCTGAAAGCAACCAATAATAATACTCAATCGTACTCTCTTAATGGCTTCCCAACATACTAAAACTTCTAATATGTCTCGTCTTCAAATATGAAAATCTTCATCAACTCATCAAAATCAATCCATAATCCTTCATTAATTCCGAACAATGTATTCCATTTCACTATTAAAGCCGGAAAGATACGTGTATCCCATCCAACACAATTCCCGTCTGCTATCAACAATAGATTAAGGGTGATCAGTTCCTCAATTTGTCAATAGACAGCCGACAATCATGATGGGGCATAAACCATCTTCACTAAACTATAATAGCCTTTCTTGCATCCCGTGCACAAAACTACCTAAGGCACAAATCCTTAGCCGATATAAATTTTACCTCTGTATCCTTCCTGAAACCGAAAACTACTCTGTCCAAATAATACTTACGATCTCGCAATCCATAACACCCCGAGTTAACGCTCCACATCCGAGGAAACACGGAGAAGTACCAGCTTCTCCCCCACTTATCTCATCCTAACACCTGCTGACCACTGAACAGAAAAACCAGAAAGTACTGACGGTGTTTCACACACCCATCAGGTACTAAGGAACAAACAACAAATTCAAACGCTTCGCTTACTCATGTGAAATAAACGAATGAGTCACTCCGATAATAACAATAGCAACTAAAGGCATACCATTAATAAGACAAGTACCTGTAGTATAACGATCCGCATCAGTAGTATCCGTACCCGCCAATACAAAAACTTTTCCGCCCGCTTGAGCTTGTTTCGGCTTAGCACAATTAGTACTAATGTGACCCGATTCCTCACAATTGTAACACTTCACCCTGTTCCTTCTACAATCGGCGAAAGCATGCCCCAAGGCTCCACAGTTGGAACACTTCTCAAGAGTCTTCCTACATTCCAATGATTTATGACCAATCTCTCCACATTTGAAACATTTCGGAGCACTAGAACCCCCTCCACTCGACTTCTTCTCAAAGTTACTCTTATGCTTGTCCTTATCAACGGGTGTCACATAAGGACCACCACGAGCTTGTTGTTTCCCTTTTCTCTCGTTCATACTCTTGTAGTGAGCAGAACGCGCTTTGCTATCTTCCTCGAAGATTCTACTACATTCCACCAAGTCGGAAAATCTTCTTATCCTCTGATAACCAATGGCTTGCTTAATCTCAGGGCGTAGACCATTCTCGTACTTCACACATCTGGAAAACTCGGCAGTAATCGCCGCATAGTGAGGATGAAATTGTACCAATTCCACAAACTTCGCAGTATAGTCCACAACAGACATACTACCTTGCTTTAGTTCTAGAAATTCCATCTCCTTCTTTCCCTTAACATGTTCAGGGTAATACTTCCTTAGAAACTCAGTACGAAACAAATCCCAAGTAATCTCTTCATCATCCACCTCAAGAACTTGACGCATACCGACCCACCAATCGTCGGCCTCTTCCTTCAGCATGTGAGTTCCTAGCCTTACCTTGTTCTCTTCTGCACAGTCCATAACTCGGAATATCCTTTCAATTTCCTTCAACCATATCTGAGCACCATCCGGATCAAATCTTCCCTTGAAGACCAGTGGTTGATTCTTCCTGAACTCGTCATTAGCATTCACGTTCGGCGCACCTTGCACCGCCCTAACCATTGCTTCCAAAGCAGCAGCCATCGCATTGTCGTTTCTACCAGCCATATTCTGATCATTCCCAACAACGACAACACGGTTAAACAACAGTTCAACCAACAACAACAACAAGACAGACACAAACTGACTCGACACTGGCTCTGATACCACTTAATGTAACACCCCCTTCTATACCCCCAAATAATCACATATTAATCATTTAGGCATATATTAATAATTTCATCAGAGTATAATTACAAAGCATGGCATAAAAGAAGCATGTCACATTATACGTGAAATTAAAACAATCAACACCTGCTCAACAGAGATATGCAACAGTGGGGTAACTTACACATAGGGACTTCGTCCTTACACCCACATCTCAATATTTAGAATAAAAGCGGAAACATCTAAATACCGAATAACATCATATATATAGATATATATATATCAAATACTATCCGTCAACACGGAATCATGTTTACATAAACAATTCATGTCAAGATACATATACAAAATGTATCACAAAATAATCATGTAATCCTAGCTACCCGATGCTACATATCAGAGCCGACCGACCAAAAGAAATGAAGTCCTAAGCTTCACAAAATACCTTCAGCAACCTACTCTGCAATGCCTCATAGAGCATTATAAAACAGCAGAAGGGTAAGAAACATTATCATAATATCGATGCATATAATTATATATTTCAACATAAAAATACACATAACACATTTATTACCACATGCACTATTACTCACAAATTCCATTATATAACATATATCACAACCCAAGCATATCATTCATGCACATAATCACCTCTTCTCATACAATGCATACGTTTATACACAAAACATATCATTTATAATTCACTACATCCAACACAATTGCACAACAATTCCCAAAGGCTTATCATAGGCTTAATCATAAAATCAACCATTTATCAATGCATATCAAACATGCACAATACATTTATCATAAATGTACATCACCATTTTCCACACGAATAATCAATCATGACTTTCCACATATAACAATGCAATCATGATTCATGTAAATGCAATAGACCGACACAACGACTCTATGCAATTACATATGCGGTACCGACTCATCACTAGTTCACTCAGGAACTCTGCTGGAACCATCGCTTGTTACATCACTGTAACTCCCCGTCGGGCATACGATGTTCACCCGTCGCTTTAGGTCTCCACATGAGCACACGACGTTATGGATTGCTTTAGGTCTCCACATGAGTACACAATTCGATCGCTTTAGGTCCCCACATGGGCACACGATTCGATCGCTTTAAATCCCCACCTGGGCACACGATCACCTATAACCATCGCTTTAAGTCCTCACATAGGCACACGATGTCATAGCGGAATTCTCTTTGAATCCCTCAACATAAGAATATGTTGTTAAGTATATGTTGTTAAGTATGATGATTTCTGGACCACGATAACCTGGGAATGACATAGATGTTTATCTAAGTCCATTAATTAAAGATTGAAGATTTTATGGGAGGAAGACGTTGAAGTTGATGCTGCATATTGTGGTGAAAAGTTTAAGCTACGCGCAATGTTATTTTGCACAATCTGCGACTTTCCTGCATATGGTAATTTGGATGGATATAGTATCAAAGGACACAAAGTGTGTCCTATTTGTGAATCTAATACTTGTTATCACCAACTTCAGTTTTGAAAAAAAATCGTTTACCTTGGGCATCAGAAATTTCTAAAACTCGGTCATTCTTATTGTAGATTGCAGAACGATTTTAATGGAGAGCAGGAGTTTGATATCGCTCATAAACCTTTAACCATGGATGAATTTTATCAACGATAGAAACATATTAATGTTGTCTTTGGAAAGAGAGAAAAAGAAAAAGGGTCAGTTGAGAAAAATATATGGAAAAAGAGGTATGTGTTCTTTGATCTTCCATATTGGTCAAGTCTCGATGTAAGACATTATCTTGATGTGATGCATGTGGAGAAAAATGTATGTGATAGTTTGATTGGAACAATTCTAAACATTTGAGGCAAGTCTAAAGATAGTTAGCAATCTCGTCTCAATATGGAGGCGATGGGTATACCAAAACAATTGGCTCTAATTGAAAAAGGGAAAAGAACTTATCTGCCTCCGGCTTGTTACACTCTATGTAAAAAGGAAAAGAAAAGTTTTTGCGAGTGTTTGCATGGTACCGAAGTTCCCCAAGGTTACTCATCAAACATCAATAAACTTGTATCAATGAAAGATCCCGAGTTAATTAGTTTGGAATCTCATGATTGTCATGTCTTGATGCAACAACATCTCCTAGTGGCTATCTGTGGCATCCTCCTAAAAACGGTGAGAGTAACTATAATCAGATTGTGTTTGTTCTTCAATGCCATATGTAATAGAGTTCTAGATTTCAAAAAATTAGATGAATTAGAAGATGAAGCTACCATAATATTGTGTCAATTGGAGATGTATTTTCCTCCATCATTTTTTTGACATTATGGTTCACTTACTTCTTCATTTAGTCATAGAATAAAGAAAATATTGGTCTAGTTTATTTAAGGTGGATGTAGCCAATAAAACGATACATGAAGATCTTTAAAGGATATACAAAGAATCATCACCGACCGGAAGCTTCGATTATTGAAAGGTACATCACAGGAGAAGATGTTGAGTTTTGTACAAACTATTTGTCGAAAGCAGAGTCTACTGGAATTCCAAAGTCTCGTCATGTTGATACTGAAGGTAGAGGTATTCAAGGTTTAAATGTTAAGTCAGTGGCTCGGAATGTAGTTATTCAGGAACATTTCTATATATTGAATACTCTTGAAGAAGTTCAACCTTACGTGGCTACTCGCAAAAGACTTTTGAAGAAAAGATATCCACGAATGAGTGACAAGTTGTTGTTGATCGAGCATAACAAGAAATTTCTAGATTGGTTTAATAAAAGGATACCAAATGATTATAGTGCATCCGAGACAATTAAATGGTTGTAATACATACCAAAATTTAATGTGATAACTTGGAATGCATATGAATGATGAGTCCAAGCCCTTGAGGTTGGCATCAATTTTGGTAAAACTAACTTAGCAGAAAGATGTTGGACAAGATGTCCTGACATGATGAACTAACTGCAGGTTAAGGTGTTAGACAAGATGTCCTATCATGTTGATTCGACATCTTTGTCTGTTATAGTTTGGAATAACTGTATCTGTTTTCTAGGTGTGATTGGAATATGTTTTGGTCCTAGGTGGCATCTGAGATTGAGGAATCAGAGATTCTGATTCTAAAAGGAATATGCAGTTTCCATGTAATGAGACATTTTTAAAAACATGGGATTGAAGAAAAGAATAGGCCGCAGATTCTTTGGAGCTGGATTGCTGTGATTTGGAAGCCCAAATCCAGTCCTGTTTTGCAATATAAATAGGATGGATTTAACCTAGAATCGGTGTGGAAGTTTACAGCTGTTATAGAGTACTAGGGTTTGTACTTTTGTGAGCCTCTCGTGTATTGCGTGAATACCTGAGTAAGATAGTTTATTTCATTGTAATTTTCAGTCACTACTTTGATTGAAAGGGAATTGAGAAGGGTCTCATACCTAGGAGGGTCTTAGGTAGAAATCTAGGAAGGGTAGTTTCTAGGTGCTAAGTTGTTAACGTTGGAGTTTAGCTTAGAACCGATTCTACTTAGTTGATTTCATTCTTGGCTTAGTAGCCCCCAGATGTAGGTGGTGTTAATCACCGAAATGGGTTAACAATTCTTGTGTGTTGTTTTCTTTCTGTTGCTTATTTTGTTCTTCTTTAATCCTTGTGAGAAGCAGAGATAAAGTGTCACGACATTCTGTCCGACATCTTAGTGATCTGCTTGACCAGAATTTCATATGGTATCAGAGCACGCATCCTGCTCTGTATCTAGGTGAGATTCAGGGACGATACTTTCTGGTCTGATGGATAAAAAATGAGGAATTCTAAATAGACATCCCATACTTGATGGTTCCCATTATGAATATTGGAAAGTGCGCATGGTGGCGTTTATCAAGTCCATGGATGGTAAAGCTTGGAAGTCTATGATTAAAGGGTGGGATCCACCAAAGATCAAAGACAAAGATGGGAAGCTCGCTAATGAGCTGAAAACTGAGGAAGACTTGGATGATGAAGATGATAAGCTTGCTCAAGGAAATTCCAAAGCCTTGAATGACTTGTTCAATGGTGTGGACAAGAACATCTTCAGACTCATCAAGGACAGCACTGTTGCAAAGAATGCTTGGGAAATCTTGAAGACTGCTCATGAAGGTACCTCTCGAGTGAAATCTTCAAGACTTCAGCTTCTCACCACTAAGTTTGAGAACTTGAGGATGAGAGAGGATGAAAGTATACATGAATTTCACATAAATATTTTTGATATTGCCAACAATCTAGTGACCTTGGAGAGAAAATTCCAGAAGCCAAGTTGGTCCAAAAAATTCTAAGGTCTCTTCCCAAGAGATTTGACATGAAAGTGACTGCTATAGAGGAAGCTCAGTATATAGCTATTATGAAAGTTGATGAGCTTATAGGATCTCTTCAAACTTTTGAAATGGCACTAAATGAAAGGACTGAGAATAAGAAAAGCTTAGCCTTGGTGTCTGATGAAGGAAAGACAAACTCCAAGAAAGAGATGTCTAAGGCAGTTGTGTTTATAGGAAAACCATACAGTCAATTACTGGAAAAATTGAGGGAGAGTCAAAAAATTGTGCCAAGACTCAGATGCCCAGCAAACAATTATGGAAGGAATCCAAATTATAAAGAGAGAATTGGCAAAGAAAAGGGGACCAAATGTCTTGAACGTGAGGGATTTGCACACATTAAATCGGAGTGTCCAACGATCCTCAAGAAAGAAAAGAAAGACCTCCATACGTCTTGGTCAGAAGATGATTATGCTAGTGATGAAGAATCACCGAAGCAGGTTTCTGCACTCACAGGAGTGTTTGACACTAATGTAGGATCAGACATTAGAGATCTTTCTCATGATGCTCTAGTCAACTCTTATAGGGAGCTGTACACAAGAAGTGCAGAAATATGTCATCTAGCAGAAGATATACATAAGATTATCATGCCCCTTGAGGTTGAAAGGTTGAAGCATCTTGGTGTCATACCCCAAATTTTGACCACTAGGATTTCCCATCATTATGAGAATCATCACCACAATATGGATGTACCATCATGCCTCATCAATCGCCTCAAGGATGGGTGAGCATTCACCATAATCAAGAATTAGGGTTTCGAGCCCTCTCAGAGCACTTAGACAAAGGATCAATCAAGAAATGGCATGATCCTCAACCTGTCTAACCTCTCAAACACCTATGAAGGATCAAGAGGACTCCCACAGCAAGAATCAAGCACAAAGTTGCAACACTCCAAGTGGATCAAGCCTCGAGATCGCCAGTGTCACCAAATTAGGGTTTTGGTCGACCAAGGCCTCCAGATGAAAATTTTCATCTAGGCATGAGCCAATGCTTCAAAGCATAACCCAAGATACTCCAAGGGATCTCATGGACCCAATCATCAAGTCAAAATAGCCTCAGGGGATGCATTCATCTAAAATCATGAATTAGGGTTTCTTGACCTAATTCACCCCTAAGTTGACTTTTGAGGCAATCCATGATGACTTTTGAGGCAATCCATGAGCCAAGACCTCATGACATGATTTGAGGGCCTTAAATACACCACATTGATCCATTTGCAACAATGGATTGATCCAAGAAGCTTGATTCACAAGTTTCAATTTCATCTGGACCACACTTAGGGCTTTGAAGAAAAAGTCAACTATATCTTTGACTTTTGACCAAGGTGTTGCACCCCAAATTTTACCCTCATTTTTCTGCTAATTGTTATTCTATTATCTTTCTCCATATTCTAATTTAATAATTATCTTAGCTTTTATTTATTTTTTATGATTAGGTTAATTTCAATTTGGCCTATTTTATTTCATTTATATTTAAGTTTTATTAATTTAAGTTAATCCTAATTTAAGTTAATTTTAATTAATTAAGTTAATTATTCATTTAGTTTTTTCTAACCAATTCTTAATCTAGAATGTTAAGTAGTTTGTTATTATTTTAACAACCATATTATTAATGCAATTAAGGGAACGTGCCCAACATAAGTCTACAGTGGCCAAGTTCATATTGCAATTTTGGCTTCTCATTTCATTACCATGGACCAATAAGAGTTAAGCTTGTTGGTGTTTGACTTTTCAACTATTCCATCAACCAATGAGAGCACGACATGTGGCACCCAAGAAACCAAAGAGAACCAAGTTTGTTTCTTCTCTCTCGTTCTTGCTGAGGAATTCTGAATGATGAAGAGAAATTCAAAGCATTTTGAATCCATTTAATTCATTGAACTCGTTTCAACCACAATACCGTTGGCGCGATTTCTCCAATTTGAACTCTCCAAGTCCATTCCTTTTCAAGCTCGACTGTGTGTTGCACAAAAAGTGGTTCAGAGAAGTTACCAATTCCAGCATACGACCTGAATCCCTTCACAAAGTGATGAGTTTGACCCTGCACATCTGGAAATGCCACAGCGTGTTTATCTCCAAGAATTGGACCAAGTTTGAAATTCAAACAAAAACCCTAGTTGCTAACTTATGCCCACCAGATGTTTGAGGAATTGACCTGGCCCATGATGATTCTCATCAACCCAATACATTGCCTATTTAAAGAGGTTCAATTTCAGTTCTTCAGCACCAACAATCTCTACAAAAACACCCCAAATATCTGAGTCCAAAAGAGGGAAGAGAACGAGGGTTGGCATCAAGAATTTGTGGTCAATCAAGAGAGAAGCAAGTTCAATTTATTACTTTCTTTTCCTTTAACTTTAATCTATTCATGTGTTCATAGTATGATTGTTTAATTTTGTTTTGATGGTTGTTAGATGTTTGTCATGATATGCTTTTCATTTCTTTGAGCCTGTAATGTATGTATGGACTTTATTGTCATCCAAGGTTGTTTATGTTACTAACATGGAGTAAATGTTGCGCATGTTGTCTTGGTGTTGATACATAGGTTCTTAACTCCCTTGAATATATGTGATTCTATGCTTGGTATGCCTTTTGGAAAGGTTGTTTTTTACCATAACCGTGGTTGTGCTATTCTAAGTCTTGTATTAACAGTTGCTTTGAATTTGTAATTTTTCCCTCTTGATTCTGTTTGCTGTTGTAAAAGGTTTCTCTGTTTATCATGTCAACTGTCTATGAGAGTGAAATGACTGTTTTTATGCTAGCTAAGTTACCATTGCTGGTCTTGTTTGTTTGACATGTTAAAATGATGTTTGAACTTTTGTTTTAATATAACCATGTTTTGTTGTATTCATGTTATCTATGAAACCAACTCTGGGTAGCATTCTCTTCTGATTTAAATTGATGACCATATTATGCTCTGCATTACTTCTATTGGTGATGTTTGATCCTGCCTTATGTGTTTGATTATCCTCTTTTGCTTGCGCCTGCCTAGACCATTTTCATTGAGACTATCAACTCAGAAGTTTTTTTGGTATCTAGCTTTTATTTTAATATCAATACATGTATTCATAATATGTATGTTGATCTTGATGTGTTTTAACTTGATTCCTAAGCTATGCATTTGTCTATTATTAAAGGATACCTGAGTAAATGTTCTTTCTATATGTCATATGCCTTGTTTTTTTGCCCTAAATATATGTTGTAGTTTAGGAGGCCTTTGGCTATCAACTTGTTACTTATACTACATTCTGGCCTAAATAATGTTTGATGTACACTATCTTTGAACCTAGGAATGCACTTCATAGTTACTCTTTATTATTATTGAACACAACCCTGCTTTGCTTTGAGTAAGGTATTTTGTGCTGGTTCCTCTACCCTTTAACCATTAGGATGACTTGTGTCTTTGTTATGTGATTGCTGTGTGACCCGTGACTGATTTTAGCTGCTTTATGATGAAGCATAGTCTCTGTTTTGCTCATATTTTGTCCATGCTTAATTGCCATTTAACTTGAATCTCATTGACTACAATATATGTTTTGGGAATGTATGACCATTTATTTGAGTTTATGTCTTCTGTTACTAGGGTTTTAGGACTAAGTACAATTTTCTTTGACATAAAGTTTAATTTGTGTGCTTGTGATCTTGACATGATGTTGAACTTTAACCTACATTTATCTTGTATGCTACTCATAATGAAACCATGTCTGCTACTTGTATTCACTTTGGTAACCTATATCTATTCTCACTGCCAATGCATAGAATGTTTTCTTCATGTATGTCATTGCTGCACCTGATTTTAGATGCGTGAACTGTTAAAATTGGTTGTGTTGTGGTCCTTGCTTGTTCACAATTTGTTGGTGTGTTTAATGTCTCTTTGTATGTCAACAAATGTTAAACTTAACATGATAACCTATTACTTGTCTGTCATTTTTGTCACAAACTAAGAATTTAGAATCACATTACCTTTTGGTTGTGTTTTTGTCTTTGCTCAAGGTTGAATTTGCTTGATGTGTTTGAGAATGATCTAACAGTTTGGACTTGTTAATTGATCCATAGCCATTGGTTCTGTTCGTTTTAATACTGCTATCAAGTATGTTGTATGTTGCTTCTAACACATGAGTGGTTGATATCTAAGTGGCATTTGTGTCTGACTGTTAAGCCATTTTGTTCATCATTATGTCATTGAGTGTTGTTTGTTTACCAACCTGCTTTAAACTAGGCCAATACCAAGTCCAACTTGGTTTATACATGTTCAGTGAAATGCATGACTTCATATGTTTGCCCAAACTCTCATCTAACTCATCTCTGTTCTTGATTTATGCTGGTCACTTCATTGGTGTTATGCTACTGATATGCTGCTGTTATCATAATGTCATGGCTTGATGTGCTTTTTCCCATAGAATCATTTGTTAACCTTAGTTAATAGCCATACGCATAAGATCTCTTGGTCTTGTGTATTAGATTGTGGGTTTCTTTTCACTTGGTTTATTGATTAATATAGCACTGAGTTTAGTTTGGCTGCCATGTTTGTTTTAAATTGGTTTGGTTTTTTTTTTTTTTTGAATATCTGCGCGAATACATGTTATATATTTATCAAGTCATATTTATTACTGGATGTATTCCCGCCCCAGCGGATGGACTTGTGTGTGTGTTACTATTCCTCTTTGCCGTGCCTAAAAGGACTGGGGTTCGATCCCTACCCAGTCCTTTTGTTTTTTTTTCTCTTTTGGTTTTCGCTTCTTTAATATATATGTTCACTTGCACTTTGTCTTCACCATACGCGCGCAGCTCAGATGGTTGGGGTTTTAGCCATTGAATCCTAGGGCGTGGGTTCAAACCACACATGTGACATTTCCTTCTTTTTTTTTTTGCTTAAAAATCATTTCTTTCATTTAAAGTTTGGTAACAATGCAAAAACAATTTATCTTATGTTTAGAAAATCTGAGTTTTATTTCAAAACTCCATATTTATTTATCTTAGTAATTTATTTTCTTAAATGGTTATATAAAAAGATTTACTTTTTTAATGTGAATTTCCACTCTCATTATCTTGATTAAATTGATTCTTCATTATGACTTTATTGATATTTTAATGTTTAACTCATTTTTTAATTTATCTTATTATTTGATTGTTGATTTAATTTGTGATTGGTATTGTCTAACTTGGAATATCATCTCAGTTAATCTTTTATTCATGACCATGTTTGGACTTATGATTTGTGATATATTTCTCAAGTTTAATATCTTTGGTTTGCCTTTGTCTATGAAACATGTTGCCATCTTCATGCTTATGTTGCTTTCATTATATTATCTTATATCAATGTTTCATCTTCTGACTTTTTATTCTTTATTCTCTTTTTTCCCCCTATTCCAAAGGAAGGTTAAACATGTTGACTCCTAAAGTCATGACCTCCCACCTTAACTTAAGTAACCTCTTAGGAGAAACTCCATTTCTTGGCCTCATCAGTGCCATAGAAATTATAACTAGCTTTAGGATAGAGTTCCTCAACTCTTAGTGATATTCATCATAATGAATTTATCACTTCCCCCGCTAACTAACCTTTAGCATAGAACCCCTTAGCAAACATAACATAACATTAAAACAAGAGGTTCCCGTAGAGTACTACGGACGCTTAGGGTGCTAATACCTTCCCTAGGCGTAACCAACCCCCAAACCTTAGATCTCTTCCCTTTAGGTTTTTCTAACGATCTTGAACCTTTCCTTTGGATAAATCAAAGTCGGTTGTAAAAGAAATATGATACAAATTAATTAATAATTTGTTATCCGATTTTCACCGCAACAGAAATGGCGACTTCACTGGGGAAAGTTAGACCTATTGCTGGTCCTTTCCTAAGAGGGTTAAGCCTATCTTGTTTTTATTCATGTTTGCTTATTTACTTGTATATGCTTGTGTATGTCATACTTGTATACCTGTTCTTGCTTGACTTTTTTTTGTTTAATTTGGGTTGACATGATATCTATGAGTGAGATAAATCCTATACCCAGATTTGAGCGTACACTTATTATAGGACGATGGTATTCAAGGAGGCTTTGAGGGAGTCGAATCCTAAAAGGTTGAATTGATAAACACCATCACTCAGTTGAGGCCCTCTCGAGAGTCTAGTTATGTTGAACGAATTCGTTCGTGAAAGCGTGCTACTCTCGACCTAGGAGCCCGGGATATTGAGAACCGTAGATACCAAACCCAACTTAAGCCTTTTAGATGTAGTGCAGAGACCATGATGGAGTCTATTTCTGAATTGGTTGTCACGCGATACTACACTCAAACGAGATCCTCTTGAGAATTTTATTGATTACCAAGTCATCTGGGAAATCCTTAAAATCCGAAAGATGGATTGTAGACTCTGGGAACTTCTTAGAACCCGTTCAGCTGGTGAAAACCAATAGAACATACCAATGGGAAGGGTGGACCTTTGGCTCCATGCTTAACGTATCCCCCTTTTGCCTTTGTTTGTTTGTGCCTTATGTGTGTTTGTTGCATCCATATAGCATAAGCATTCATGTTGCTTCTGTTTCATGGAACTCAGACTTCTTTTCTTATATCAGAGAAATATCATGGATAACTCAAGAAGAAACACCATCAAATATACTTTCAAGAGTCCCAAATTAGATGACCTAAGGAAATTGGGAGATTTGTTAACAGACCCTGAAGGATTTCTAAGCAGATATGGAAAGTTGTAGGTCTTGTTAAGGAAGACCATTGATGAAGGACTTCTTTCAACTCTACTTCAGTTTTATGATCCAAAATATCACTACTTCACGTTCCCTGACTATCAGCTCTTACCCACCCTTGAGGAGTACTCTCAGATAGTTGGTCTACCTATCAAGGATGAATCCCCGTTCCCTATCTTCGAGAAGGATCCAAGAGAAGAAGAAATAGTTGAGAAGACTTACCTGGAGTTAGTTGACATCAAAGGTAATTTAACCTCTAAGGGAGGAATTTTGGGGTTAATTGCTAGGTTCTTGATTGGAAAGGCTCGTTACTTTGCTAAGAACTCCAACAGGGATGCCTTTGAAGCTGTATTTGCATTGCTTATCTATGGACTTTTCTTGTTTCCAAACATAGAAAACTTTGTGGATCTAAATGCAATCAAAATCTTCTTGAAACAAAATCCTGTACCTACCTTGCTTGCTGAAGCCTATCACTCATTCCATACAAGAAACGCTCATAAAAATGGACAGATTACCTGCTGTGTCCCTATACTGTATAGATGGTTTATTTCGCATCTACCCAAGGCAGGAGCATTTTGGGATTCCAAGAAAAGATGGTGGTCTTAGAGAGTTATGGCACTCTCCCATGCAGATATTGACTGGTATAATAGGGTGTATGATGGAATCCTGATTACAGATAGCTGTGGAAACTATGGTAACGTGCCTCTCCTTGGCATCAAAGGTGGTATCAGTTACAACCCTGTATTGGTACGACGCCAATTAGGGTATCCTCTAGAAGACAAACCTCTCAGTGCTCATGTGGAAAGTATTTACTTCGAAACATATGACAAGAACGGAGAACAGAAAGAGTTGATCTTGAACGCTTGGGATAGCAAACTTAAAAGAGGAAGAAGTTCTTTAGGAAGACCTAACTGTGTATCCTTGGAGCCCTACCTCCAATGGGTTAGAAGAAGAGCTATAGAGCTAAAGATGCCCTACAAAAGACAAGTGCCAATTACTTTGAAGAAAGAGCTTGTTTTGTACTTCATGTCAAAAGAAGAAGAGCTGGAGATTTCTCTAAGACAAGCCCAAAGGTCAGAAGAAGCCTGGAAGCTCAAGTATCAAGTGGTCATTGAAGAGAATCTGGAACTCCAGAAGCAACTGCAGACCAAGAATGAGGAGTTACTCTCCTGTAAGAAGAGAAAGGCCCAAGAAGATCCAAGTCCCTCAAGCACTCAGCCTCCCGCTTGGAAATCCATTCTTGACAACTTCGTCGTAGAAAGGGATCAGATGGAGAAAGAAATCAGAAGACTCAACGCAAGGCTTCTAGGAGAATTTCCTTAGGACTTTCTAGATTTTATTTAGCTTTATGTTTTGGGCTTTTGAAAGTGTATCAACTTTTGTAATTCACCTTTTATTCAATGAAAATGAGGTCTTTTGATATCTCTCGATATTTCGCGAACGTCTGAATTCCATGAAACTTTGCATTGCATCAACATTTTTTTTGCTAACTATCAAGAAACTAATGATGTTTTTGCAGACTTTGTTGATATGGAATATAAAAAGCAAGTTTGGCCTTATTACTTCGAGCTCCCGGAACTTCAACAACTGATCTGGATGTACGACATGATCGAGGATCCTTCAAACTTTGCTGAAAAATATGGAAATCTCTCACAACTACTAAGGGTTCCAGTGACTGAGGGACCACTGGAAGTGTTGGTGCAATTGTATCACCTCAATTACCATTGCTTCTTATTCCCTGAGTTCCAATTGGTTCCAACCTTAGAGGAATTTTCTGCTATAATTGGGATTCCCGTCAAGGATGCCCCAATTTTCTCCGGTTTAGAATCAATGCCATCAGTTAGAGATATTGCAACGACTACTGGAATCAGATATGCTGATATCCAGGCAAATTTAGTTGTTAAAGAAGGACGACTTGGACTATCTTCACTATTCTTGTTTGAGAAAGAAATGTACTTCAAGAATAGGGGAAAAGAGGAACTGTATGAGGCAACACTTGCCTTAATGATCTATGGGCTGGTTCTGTTTCCAGGCGCAAAGCAGTTCGTTGATACTCAGGCAATATAAATTTTCAGAATCCATAACCCAGTCCCTACCTTGTTGGTTGATATGTACCACGCGGTTCAAACCAAATACAACAAAGGATGTGGAGAAATTGTGTGCTGTATACCTCTTTTCTATAAGTGGTTCACGACCTACTTGCCAAAAACCCCTGCTTTCTGGGAGGTAGAACATTGTCAAGTATGGATTGAGAAACTGATGAGTTTGAAGCACACGGATGTCAAAAGTTATAACCCAACAGAAGAAGGGATTGTCATAATTACCAGTTGCGGGGATTGCCCTAATGTACCCCTGTTGGGAAGAAACGGCTGCATCAACTATACTCCCATGCTCGTCCGTCGACAACTGGGTCATATAGGGAAGGGACCCATAATCAATGAAGATTTACACATGATGTATTATGGGGAAAGAGATGGCTACGAAATGAAAATGCTTCTTGAACAGGCGTGGTGTCAAATACCTAGGCAGTTATGGAAGGCGGAATGCTCCGTCAATGAGACGCATCTGGAATGGTCTCGTGAGATAGCCAGTGTGATGAGGAGACCCTATTCCCGTCACAAGCCACTCAGAACTAGACAAGGACTGGAGGAAACAATGACAGGGTTGTTACTCGAGAAGAAAAGGATTAAGGGACGCATTGAAAAACTGATGAGGGATATGGATGAGGAAGGGGAAACATCCATCAGCGGATCTAACTTCTAAAGATCTTGCTGCTGTTTCCCCCATGTTATTTATTTTCATTGTTGTTGTTATCTTTTCAGTTATGGGAACAACCCACCTTTGTACTAAGAGCATGAAGATACTCTGCTCCGAATGTAACGAATGCCGAACTTGCTTAATGAAGAAGAATTTTTGAAATACCATTGTCAAAAGCCTTACAATTTCCTGTGTTTCTTGATAGATTAGCTTTGCATTTGCATATCATTTTGCATTTTTGCATTGTGTTGCTAAACTGTCGAGATACTAAATTTTGTTTTGCAGACTTTGTGGAAAATGGACGCTACTAAGAACATAAACTGGCCCGTCACTTTCCTGATCCCTAATGTTGAGCATTTGATAGAGATCGGAGGAAGAATTGAAGATCCGCCAAGCTTTATTGACAAGTATGGGGACCTGCTATCATTAATGAAATTGCAAGTAAAAGAAGGACTGCTAGAAACCTTGGCACAGCAGTATCATCCAGCATACCGATGTTTCATCTTTCCAAACTTCCAATTAGTCCCAACTATAGAAGAATATTCACATATGCTAGGACTACCCGTTCAGCATCATCCCCTTTTTTCCGGTGTGGAAGAAGAATTCATTAATCAGGAGATTACCGTAGGATTGGGGATCCGAAAGAGACACATCCGAGAAAACATGACCACCAGGGAGGGGTATCGTGGGCTACCTGCCATATTTCTAATTGAGACAGCTCTCCACTTTCAGGAAAGCGGAAACTCTGTAATGTTTGAGTCAATGTTTGCTTTGTTGATGTACGGGTTATTCCTATTTCCCAATGTTAAAGATTTTGTCGACGTCCAAGCAATCAGAATCTTTATGGGTCTGAACCCTGTTCCCACTTTACTGGCTGACATGTACTTCTCGGTCACCACGCAGACTATGAGGAGTAAAGGTGTGATTATTTGCTGTGCTCCACTACTATACAAGTGGTTCATTTCATACCTACCTACGACACCAACGTTTTGGGAAGTGAATGACAACGCTCTTTGGGTCAAGAAACTAATGGAAATAAGGCATTCTGACATCAAGTGGTACGATACAAACCCCGAAGGAACCATAATAATTGTTAGTTGTGGAGACTATCCTAATGTGCCACTCATGGGTCGACTTGGTTGTATAAACTATAACCCTGTACTCGCACGTTGCCAGTTGGGTCATCCAATTAAAGAGGAGCCTAGACCAGAAGAATTGGAGCTGATGTACTATGGATACGGAGAAGGATTTTAAGAAAAACTCAAGATGGGGGAAGCATGGCTTTTCATTAATTATCAAAAATGGATCACCAACGGTTCTGTCACTGAAGCTCATCTGAAATGGGTACGAGGGATTTCACTCAGCATGAGAAAGCCCACTCCGTATTATGAGGCATCCACCAGTGCTGAACAGAGAAGGATGGAGCTATTAGGGGAGCTGACTTTGGAGAAAGCCAAACCCAAGCGACTTATCAAAGAAATCATGGAAGGGATCAGGGAAGGCTAAGGGCCGCCCTATTTTCCATAGTTGTAATCTATTGTTGTAAGCCTATTTTTAAAAAAGTTGTATTTCTGTTTAATGTGGTCCAAACAATGTTTGTAACATTCCCTTTCTGTAAACACTTATCTTAGTTTCAATGGAAAGTTATGTTATTAGTAATTCTGTTATTTACACTGTTTGCGAACTCTTTTAGTTCTTGATGGTTTAGCCTGCGTGCGCATCTCATCTGGATTTTCGCATGGGCATGTGCATTTCTTCTGTGTCTCATTGTCGTTCTGTCTTCTTCAGTTGTTGTTGTTGTTGTTGAACCGTCACCCTGAGTTCTCTACATCGTTACAACATCCGGGAGCAGACTTGAAGAGGAAGAATGTCTGAGAATTGCGAGAATTTGGATCAGGTTAACGATGAGCTCAGTGAATTGAGAGTAGGAATGGGGAAGATCATGGAAGCCTTGAGTGTTATACGAGCAAAGATGGATACACAAGTCACTGTGGTCTCGGAGGTTGTTGCTACAACTGTAGAGCCGCCAATTATACCTGTTGTAAACCCTACTCTAGGGATGCCATTTGAGTTTATACGAGCCACGGCTCCTCAATCTATGCAACAAGCGGTGCCGTTGTTCAGTGAGAATCAACAAGCTTTTCCAACTTATGCTCCGCCTGTGGTGCAGACCCAATTCCAACCTCTTTTCCAGAACCAGCATCATTTTGATAATGACAACATATCCGTAGAAGAGGATGACAGTAATGAGAAATTAAAAGCCAATATGGAGATTATGCAGAGAAAGCTGAAGGCCATGGAGGGAGACAATGTCTTCAGTTCTGACCTTAAAGATATGTGTCTGGTCACTGATCTAGTAATTCCACCAAAATTCAAGTTACCTAGTTTTGAATTGTACTTTGGTGCTACGTGTCCTAAGGCACACTTGGTCATGTATCTCCGAAGAATGGCGGCATATATGGATAACGATAAGTTAATGATCCATTATTTCCAGGACAGCTTGAAGGGCGCTGCCGCAAAGTGGTATTTAAGCTTAGACCAATCTCAGATTAAATGTTTCCAAGATGTTATGGACGTTTTCATAAAGCACTATAAGTATAGCTTGGATTTAGCTCCTGATCGTAGACAGCTATTGACCATGACTCAGAAGAACACAGAGTCGTTCAAAGAATATGCTCAAAGGTGGAGAGAGACTGCATCACAAGTTGAACCACCCTTGACTGAGAAGGAATTAGCTGATTGGTTTGTAGACACTATAAAACCGGAATTCTATGAGAAAATGATTAGTAATATTGGCGCTAAATTTTCTGATATCATTGCAATTGGCATGAAGGTGGAGGCAGGTCTGAAAAGTGGAAAGGTAGCCAGTTCACCTAACAGTTCCACTAGCGCCAGTGTCAAGTCTCCGGGTAATTTTCATAAGAAGAAGGAAGGCGAGACTAACGCTATTGTGACAGGGAAGAGGCAGAATCCTAAACGATCTTTATTCCAACCACAACCAGGTCCCAGTTTTCCTCAACAGCCAGCTTACCCTATGCAGTTCGCACAACAACCATACGTGGCGTCTGTTATGCCCACTTTCAATCATCAGATAATGCAATAGGTTCCTGTTTCCCAGCCACAAAACCTGCAGCAGTGGCCGAGGAATCAACATCCGAATTACCAACAGCCGAGGCGGCCAGCGCCACAGCAAAATACCCCTCCAAGAAGACAGGCGATAACACCAAATTTTCCACCCATATCGTTGACGTATACAACATTGTATCCTTCTCTGGTGGAGCAAGGATTAATTGTTACTAGGCCATTGGGGCCACCATCTGAGAAATCTCTGCAGTTTTTCAACCCTAATGCAACCTGCGCTTTCCATCAAGGAGGAGTGGGTCATGATTTAGAAGGATGTTTGGCATTAAAGAATCTGGTGAAAAGCTTGATAGAGAAGAACATTATGTCTTTTGCTAATAACCAACCAAAAGTGAAGAGTAAACCCTTGCCAACTCATGGGTCTACTAATGCTGTTTAAGACGAGGATGAGGAAGTATTGATCTCAGATGCAGCAAAGATTAAAACTCCCCTGAGAACGTTTTATGCCAGGCTGTTCAGCGCCGAATTGGTCAAAGTTTGCCATGATGTTTGTGGAGAATGTGATGGTAGTAGTGAAGGGTGTCGGTTGATTCAAGATGATATTCAGCAACTGATTGATGAAGGTTTCTTACAAGTTTTCAGAAAAGAAAGCAGAATAGCAGTGATTGAACCAGTGTTCAATCTGTCAAAGCAAGTGCCAGTGCTTAGTGAAGAAGAGACCACATCAGTAGTCCCTGTGTTCAACAATCCTGGGGAAAATACTGTGAGTACAGTGTTTAAGCAATCAGTTCCAAGATTCAACAAATCTGAAGTTATTTCCCCTGTTAATCACGCTAGGCAAAATAATTTCCCCAGGTCAGTCCCGTTCAGGTTCAGAGGGACCAAAGCATTACCATTTATCTACGAAGACATTACAAGTGGTAAGAGGAAGGAGGAAATAATCCCAAGGAAAGAGGTGGGGGTTGTTATAGAAGAACCGGTCCCAAGGAAAGAGGTGGGGGCTGATGAGAGGAATGTGTCCAATATAGTAGGAACAGGAAGAATGGCGAGGAGTGGGAGGATTTATACCCCTATGAACAAAAAGGTGTCTGGTAAAGAAGGTGAGGTGCGTATACCTACCAATGACAAAGGTAAAGAAGTGATCTCCAAGGAGGATGACGAAGAATTTCTCAGGATAATAAAAAGAAGTGACTACAGGGTCGTAGATCAGCTCCACCAGACACCGTCTAAAATTTCTATTTTATCCCTGTTGATTAATTCACCAGTCCACCGATCAGCACTACAGAAAGTATTGGCTCAGGCTCATGTAGCCCAGGACATTACCGCCGGACAGTTTGATCATGTTATCACTAACATTACTGCATGCAATACGCTCAGCTTCAGTGATGAAGAACTGACCCTTTCAGGTCGAAAACACAATCTTGCCTTGCACATATCAATGAAGTGTCAGGAAGACACATTGGCTAGAGTTCTTGTAGACACAGTGTAGCAAGCGATTTTGGACGCGGTTCTTAAGCGCTGGTCGCTCTCTGCGGTTTGAGCTTAAACTACAGGTCGATTCATTTTGTATCCTATTAAAGCTGATGAAGGAAGGGAAATAGATGTCTCCAATTAACCCTGCTTTGCATACTGAGTTTAAACAGCGGTCTGGTAGGTTACGGATGCTATTAATGTGGGGGGCCTTTCTACTGGTTATTTGTATTTTCGCCAATACAGTTTCTTTCATTTTATCTAGACAGAAGGTTTCTGGCGGGGAACAAGGATTAGGATGTTAGGACTGATGCTTTTTGATGTGAGAGTATGGGATTTGGTTTTTTTGTTTAGTGTGCTCGCTAAGATCTTTTCTTTCGATCTTATGCCTACGTATTCCCGTTTACCGAAACAGGGAAATCAGAGCGTTCGTAGTTCCTCCTATTCTATGGGAGGAAATGGTTGTTTTGGTGTCTTGTTCAAAGCCCAAGACGTGAAGCGAAAGGTGATTTGTATCTTGTTCAAAGCTTAAGATATGAAGCTAAAAGGTCTCAACTTTAGAGAGAATTTGTCATCTCTAAAGAGGGGGGTTGTATGTCACAACTGTTATAAAGGAGAATTACTTTAACCGGGATACACGGATCCTAGCAATGCCATAATTTCCTTTATAGGGAGTTTTAACCTGAAGGAAAAGACTTTAACTCAGTGTAGAGCAATGCTATCTTTCCTTAGGAATTTCTCATGCTAAAAGAGGGACAGTGGCATGGATATAGATGATCCAGAGGCTTGCCGCTTACAGCGATTAGATGAAAGGGAAGGAGTTGTTGATGTTTGTATACTGTAAATGAGGCACAGCTTTGATGCTAAAAGGTTAATTGGATCAACCAGTGGTTTTCTTATATAAAGCCTAAGAGGAGGCTAATATGTGTCTCGTACAAAGCCCGAGAGAGAGGCTAAAAGGTTTTTGACTCAACGAGGGAATCTTTTGGTATCTCGTATAAAGCCCGAGATGGAGGCTATTTGACTCAACAAGAGAGTTTTTTTTTGTATCTCGTACGAAGCCCGAGATGGAGGCTGAAATTCGTTTGGCTCACTAAGAACCTTTTTGTATCTCGTATAAAGCCCAAGATGGAGGCTGAAGGGTGATTGACTCAACGAGGGAGTCCCTTATGTGTCTCGTACAAAGCCCGAGAGAGAGGCTAAACGTTGTTTATCTCCGCTGGGGAGGATCATTTGTACAAAGCCCAAGAGGAGGCTGGGGTTACTGTTTCAGTTGAGTGGCAGGTCCAGTATACTGATTTTAAAGAGAGAAAATAAGTTCTTATATGAGCAATGCTGTACTCAAAGATTTGATCCAAGGATCCAGGTTATTCCCGTTCTTTAAGGAATCGGGAAATCCAAAGGGTATTGAGACTGTCTGAGTCTGCGGGTTTCCTTCCTATTTAACGAAGGGGTCACTTGAGAATGTCTTTGAGACTCAAGGAGATTAGACTGTCCAAGTCTAGAGTGTCCTCTTTTATACCATGTTTTGAGAAACGGTAGTAGACTCTATGAAGGGACTGTACTATGAAGGTGACTAAGTTCTGTTCCTATACCTCTAGGAGGTCGTCGGGACAATTTGTATGAAGCCCAAGAGGAGGCTGGAAACTTTTAAGAAGCTGACGGGTCCTTGTACGAATCCCAAGAGAAGGCTATCATTCCCGGAGGAAGAGATCATTATATGAAGCCTAAGAGGAGGTTGTGAATACTTCTAAGAAGCCGTAGGGTCCTTGTACTAAGCCCAAGAGGAGGCGGGGTTGCTTTTAGGAAGCCTGTGGGTCCTTGTACGATGCCCAATAGGAGGCCGATGCTTTTAAGAAGCCCGTGGGTCCCCAAACCCCGAGAAATTCAAGGCAAGCTATTCACAAGGAATAGATCATGTCAGGAAAGTTTGAGAATTTGGAAGAAACTCAAAGATGCCATTCACGGAGAATACATTCATCTCTGGGAATAGAGTTTCTTGATAATTCCTAATGAGGACAGCCGAAGAGAAGACTGTATCTGGTGATCCAATTGGGGATCTAGTTGTCTATTTCTACGAATAAATGAAACAGTGTCACCTAGTTCTAGACGTAGTTGCCGGGGAAACTCGAAATATCTATACTATTATTACACAGTTGATATGAGTTTATGAAAGAAGACTTACAGTGAAACAGCCCCACAATACAGTTATATGTATATGAAAGCGGTAAATGAAAGCAATAACCACTTACTCGGTTATAGAGCTTCCATGCTATTTGGTTAGTTGTTCAACAAAGAAAGATTGAAAACAACAGTATATTCAAAATCAAAGGAGAAAGTGCTTTGAAAAAGAAAGATTTGGGGCTTACAGCTCAAGGAGAGGCCCAGGGTTTTATCAGTGAGCGCACTGTTTGAATTTGTACAGAGGGACTTATACAAGTGATTGAGGCCCAAAAATTGTTTTCTGTACAAAGGGATGGGTCTTACACTCTCTGAAGAGGCCCAAAAGGTTTAAAAGAAAAAGACTGGGGCTTATAACACGAGGGTAGGCCCAGATGATTTTTCCATTTAAAAATGGCGATCGCGCCGAGGTTTTCTTTTAACGCAGAGGGACTTATACAATAAGTGAGGCCCAAAATGATTTTGGTTAAAAAGGGGTTGGGTCTTACACTCTATTAGAGGCCCAAAAAGTTTTGAATGGGTCTTATAGCTCGAGGAGAGGCCCAAAAGGTTATTTTTCATAAGGCGACGATCGTGCCGTTTGTTTTTGACGGTATCGGGACTTATACAATACACTGAGGCCCAAAAATGGTTTGGTCAAAAAAATATTGGGTCTTACACTCTATTAGAGGCCCAAAAAGTTTTGAATGGGTCTTAAGGCTCGAGGAGAGGCCCAAAAGGTTATTTTTCAAAAGGCGACGATCGCGCCGTTTGTTTTTTACGGTATCAGGACTTATACAATACACTGAGGCCCAAAGATGGTTTGGTCAAAAAAAGATTGGGTCTTACACTCTATTAGAGGCCCAAAAGTTTTGAAAATGATTTATGAGGGTTGAATTAATCCAAAAACCCTAATTTGTTTTCAAAAATGTATTTAATTGAATAAAAATTCAATTAAAATGATCAAAATTGTTTAACATGTGAAAAACAAATTGTGATCTTGGATTAATGCTTCAAAAATTAAGTATTGACCTACAAAATAATTAGAAAGCATTAAAAGTTGCAAAATCAAGATGGAAGAAATATTTTAAATGTTAAAAACAATTAAAACATTAATTCTTTGCAAAAATATCAATTAAATGCAATAAATAATATTTTTGGGATTTTTTGATAAAATAAAATATTTCAACATTTTTGTGAATTATCAAAAAAAGAATCAACTCAAAATCATTAAAACTCAGAGAGAAATTAATTTTTGAATCAATTAAACAAAATCACAAAATTCAAATATTTGAATTTGGAAAAAAGGCGCCAAGAACAAGCTGAAGAACACGCGCGTGTTCTGGGTTTGGCTGATTTGCGTTTTCCATCCAATCTCACTGTATACTTAATCATATCATGTAATCCACATATCATTATGCTCGTCTCAACCTCACGATCATGTTTATAACACTTAATTTCATTTAAATTAAACATAAAACATGAAATCACGAAGAAACCTCAAGAACCCTAATTTCTGCATGAAGGTTAGGATTTTTGATACACGATTCAAACAATGCAATTAATTGAGGGAAAACATTCCATGCATGATTATAAACATATGGCCAAATTATTGTGCAAGGAAATATGCATAGATTGAGAGATGACCAAGTGTATGCTTACCTTTAGGCCGTGACAGCAAGTGCAATGTGATTTTTGATTTGGAGGTGTTACAGATGAGTGGTGATGATCTGAACAGCTTCCTTACACCCTATGGAGTGTGTTCGAATGCCTGGACTTGATTGAAAATGGCTGGAACGATTTGTGGTACCTCAGCTGCAACTTAATTGAAAGTTTGAGCAACCAGCTGGTGATTTTGTAAAATCTGTGTTCCAGATGTTATGTAAGTGTTTGGATCACTTCTATATGATGTATGTGAGGTGTGTGAGTGATTGGTTTGATTGGAACAGCTCTCAAACTCAAAACCCGATAGCTACCTTGCTAAGAAAGGCATTTTTGCCAAGAGAAAGAGATTTTGAGGAAAGCATCTGTTAGATGGCTTTGGTGTACTCAAACTGATCACAATTGAGCTCTATTTATAGTAGAGCAAGTTTGTTTTGCAAGGAATATTGAATGGCAGCTGGTAAGTAGGTTTGGCCAATGTTGGCAAATGAAAATCCAAGTCTCCTCTAGCCATTGACTAGAGGTTAGGGCACAGAGCTTTGGTTCCCTTGGTCTTGGATAAGTCTTGACTGATTTCAGATGAGAATGGCTCAGTCCATGACACCTTGATGCTTCCATTGAATGCTTCAATCCAAATTTGGAGTCTTGTCCCTATTTTGGCCATTCTAGGTTCAACATGCTATTTCTTGTTCCATGGACTTTGGAGGCTTGGCTCGGTGATTGTCCCCTTTAGATTCAATCCTCAGATGTGTCCAAGTGGATAGGAGCATTTGAATTTGGCTGATTTTGGCAAATCGAGCAAAATTGCAAATTCTGCCTTGCCTTTGACAGATTTCAGCAAGGCAACTTTCCAATGTCATAACTCATGGTGTAAGTTGAATTTGGTAATGTTCTTGACCATTTTGGAAAGCCCTTACATGATACAACAACTGTTTGAACATGTTTGGTTTTGATCTCTTTTGAATCCAAGTGAAAAATCCCCCTACATTTGGCAAAAAGTGAAGGCAGATTCTGACTTAGTGAAATTTTCACTAAGTGTTGGAAAAAGTGACATTTTCATTTTTCAGCCATTTTGATCATTCCATAACTCCAAATCCTTAATGAATTGGACTTAGGTCTAGTTGAAGTTTTTGTAGAGGGTAATGAGGGCTACAAATCCATCTTTGGATGAAAAAAAATGGCTTTGTGGTTTAGGAGTTATGATCCTTCAAAGTTGGTGCCCTTGTCACTTTATTTTTAACTTTGAAAATTTTCTAAGTTTTTATGGTTACCCCTTTTACAAGTTATCCAACTTTTCTTGATTTTTCTTGATGAATGATGATTCAAATCATACATTAACATCATTTTAGGGTTAAAAATCCATTTTGGTTAAAAATCTCAAAAAGTCAAAGTTGACTTTTGTCCACAGTTGACTTTTTATCAGATGAATTCCTAACTGTGCAATTCTTCAGGAAATCATGTCCTTGACCTAAATAAAACTTGATGGACATGTTCCATGGGTGTCATAGGGCATATTGGATCATGTCTTAGGGCTTGGGAGCATGTCCTGGTCAAAAGTCAAAGTTACAGTTGACTTTTTCCTTAAAACCCTAATTGTTGTGCAGATGAAATTGAGACTTGTTGCTCAAGCTTCTTGGATGAATCCATTGTTCCAAATGGATCAATATAGTCCATTAGAGACCCTCAAACCCTCTCTTGAGGTCTTGGTTCATGTTTTTTCCCAAAAGTCAACTTAGGGGTGAATTAGGTCAAGAAACCCTAATTCCTGATTTTTTATGAGTGCAACCCCTGAGGAAAAATTGACTTGATGATTGGGTCCATGAGGTCCCATGGAGTATATTAGGTTATGTTTTGGATCATTGGCTTGTGTCCAGATGAAAAATTTCCCTCTGGAGGCCCTGGTCGACCAAAACCCTAATTTGGTGACACTGTCGATCTTGAGACTTGATCCACCTAGAAGGGAGCAACTTTGTGCTTAATCCTTGAAGTGGGAGTCCTTTTGATCCTTTGTGGATGCTTGAGAGGTTAGACAAGTTGAAGATCATGTCATTTCTTGATTGATCCTTTGTCTAAGCACTCAGAGAGGGCTTGAAACCCTAGTTTTGATTGTGGTGAATGCTCACCCATCTTTGGGGAGACTGATGAAGTATGATGGTTCTTCCATATTGTGATGATGATTTTCACAATGATGGGAAGTCTTAGTGGTCAAAATTTGGGGTATGACAGATGCCCCTATTTAATATTCTTGGACCCGAATGTGTGAATGACGAAGGTATTCGGGCATTCAGGTTGCAAGAGGATTAAATATCGGAATACCCGAAATTTTGATGGCTATGAACGGCAGCTTGCGCATTCATCTTTTTTTGCTAAGCAATGATGCTTAGAAAAGGCAAACTTCCCCTCGATCCTGGTCTTCAGCCAAGGAACTGGTCTTAGTTTTCTTTTGTCACTTCCCCTCGTTCTTGGTTTCCTACCAAGGAACTGGTCTCAGTTGCTGAAACAAACTTCCCCTCGATCCTGGTTTCCTACCAAGGAACTAGTCTCAGTTTCTGATTTAAACTTCCCCTCGATCCTGGTTTCCTACCAAGGAACTGGTCTCAGTTTCTTTTGTCAATAAACTTTACTGACAAGGAATGCTATTTGTAGCGGATTTCCCTCAAACTTCTCGCTGAATTTTCCTGGGGAGATGCCATTTGATGGAAAAAGCTTTGATGTCAGACTTGCTGGAGAGCCCAGTCGTCTGAATTGTAGAGGTACACAAACTTCTCTGTTGGAGACGCCATTTGCCGACTCTATCTGGGGAAAATGAGTCTCTTGAGAGACTGCTGTCACTCGGGGTCTTCACATCATACTTTTCTCGAAGATCTTCTCGGAGAAATGCCATATGATGTGATCTGATTTTGAGGTGCCGATGACCCTTTCATCAGCGGTTCTTTCGGAGCAAAACTGGCATGCTGCCGAATCTCTGATTACGAGGCTTTCTCTATGGATTTTCCTTAATCCGGGAAAGCAAGGATATCACCTTCAATGGAGAAGAGTGACATCGGTTGAAGGTTCTCTGGTCTTTCAGAGGTTCAAGTTATCAAATTGGTCAAAGGCCAACTTCCTCTCAAAAATAAACTGGAGGCGAGGTTGTTCAAACGCAGCGTTTCCTGACGAGGTAAGAACTGACAACTTGATTGAGATGACTGTTATCACTAGGGGACAAGACCGACTAGAGTGATAGTGATGCAATATGAAACGTGAATGCAAATCAAATAATGCATGATGCATGTATGTATATGCTGACAAAACTGACGCGACATACAAACTAGTGGATGAACACGACTGGATACTCGGCCATCGCGGGGCGTATAGAAATATCACTGGTTCAAGATAGCAATTCCACCTTGCTTAGGAGAGACAGTCCCTATTGGGAGCTACCGTTGATTGGGCTTAGGAGATGAGAACTCGACCGAAGATGTCAGATGGATTAGTCGCATCTGTCACTATTTATCCTTCAATCAGGCGCACTGGCTTAGAAGGAGTACTTTTGATTCTGCACTTTGAAGTTCAAACGCCTTTGGAGACGCAATCGATGCTCTTTTGATGTTCAACAGTCAAAAGAAATTGCCATCTTTATTAAAAAGCATAAAAAGTTTTAACAAGTAAATTCATTTTTGTTTTATTTCAAGAATCGTTAATCATGTTAACAACGTCGTTCTGTAAAGCTAAAACAAATAAGAATTACAAACAAAAGCACAAGGGCTCAAATTTTATTGATAAGATGGAGATCAGCCAAACGCGTGATTCCAAAGAGCATATACAAAGTTTGAAAATGGTAATTTACAGGGAAAAGGGCTACGTTGAAACATAACGACCACTATCCTTCTACCAACTTTGAATTCTGGGCATTCTGAGCTTCTGTCGAAGATGACCTTGACTGTAGTTTTCCTCCGATGGACGAGGTAACTGCTGCTACTGCTGAGGGACTTGCCTCTGTTGAACATAGTTACTTGCCATTATCCCTAATTTTTGCCTGGATGGTACTATGAGATTTCCAATCCACCGGGATGATTTTTTTTTCATGTCTCTAACTTTTGCCTGGACCGCCCTTCCGGGGTTTTAATCCACCGAGGCGTTTTTCTTTTAGTTTAAGCGAAGTATTTCTTGACTACATCAACATTCATGGGGTAGGAAAATTCCTCTCCGTCCATGGTTGCAAGTCTCAAGGCACCGCCTGAGAAAGCTTTCGTGACCACATAGGGGCCATCATAATTCGGAGTCCATTTACCTCGCGAATCAGTGAGAAATGATTGTATCTTCTTGAGCACGAGGTATCCTTTCCTGAAGATGTGAGGTCGAACCTTTTTGTCGAACCCCCTCTTCATTCTCTGTTGATACAGCTGACCATGGCATAGTGTCGTGATTCTTTTTTCTTCGATCAGATTCAGTTCGTCGTGTCGGCTTTGACACCATTCAGCTTCGGTGAGCTTGGCGTCCATCAATACCCTGATTGATGGGATCTCTACTTCTATGGGGAGCACTGCTTCCATGCCATACACTAGAGAGAAAGGGGTAGCCCCTGTTGAAGTGCGAACAGATGTATGATAACCGTGAAGAGAAAAGGGTAGCATCTCGTGCCAGTCTTTGTAGGTTACAACCATCTTTTGAACAATCCTCTTGATGTTCTTGTTAGCCGCTTCTACCGCTCCGTTCATCTTGGGTCGGTAGGGAGATGAGTTATGGTGTTCGATCTTGAACTCTGCGCACAACCCTTTCATCATCTTATTGTTTAAGTTAGATCCATTATCAGTAATTATCTCGCTTGGAATGCCATAATGGCAGATGATATTGTTTTTGATAAATCGGACCACCACTTGTCGAGTAACATTGGCGTACGACGTTGCTTCGACCCACTTGGTGAAGTAATCAATGGCTACCAGGATGAACCGATGTCCGTTTGAAGCCTTAGGTTCAATCAAGCCAATTATGTCTATTCCCCATATGGAAAAAGGCCACGGGGAAGAAAGAACTTTGAGATGCGTTGGCGGTACATGGATTTTGTCGGAGTATATCTGACACTTGTGACACCTCCTCGTGTACTTGTAGCAGTCGGATTCCATGGTCAACCAATAGTACCCTGCTCTGAGAATTTTTCTCGCCATTGTGTGTCCGTTGGCATGAGTGCCAAAGGATCCTTCATGAATTTCTTTCCTAAGCATGTCTGCTTCTGGTCTGTCGACGCATCGGAGCAAGACCATGTCAAAATTTCTCTTATAGAGAGTGTCACCGCTCAGGAAGAAGCTTCCAGCTAATCTTCTGAGGGTTTTCCTGTCTTTTCTGAGTGCCCCAGATGGGTACTCTTGTTTCTGAAGGAAGCATTTGATATCGTGATACCAAGGTCTATCGTCTATGACAGCTTCAATCGTGAAGATGTAAGCGGGCCTTTCAAGGCGCATTATGTCAATCTTAGGTATGTCATTCCATCGACCTACACTAATCATGGAAGAGAGAGTGGCTAATGCATCAGCCATGTGATTCTCTTCACGAGGGATGTGATGAAACTCAATTCTGTTGAAGAAAGGTAATAACCTTCTTGCATAATCTTTGTAAGGAATCAATCCTGATTGGTATGTGTTCCAATCTCCTATGATCTGATTGATAACCAAGGTTGAGTCGCCGTATACGTCCAAGTTTTTGATCCTTAAATCAATCGCTTCCTCGAGACCCATGATACAAGCTTCGTATTCGGCCTCGTTGTTCGTACACTTGAACGTAAGTCTGGTTGTGAAAGGAATGTGGGTACCCTGAGGGGTAACAATGATTGCCCCAATTCCATTTCCATAATGATTAACTGCTCCGTCAAAGATAAGTCCCCATTGGGAACCCGGTTCTGGCCCTTCACTGGGTAACGGTTCATCGCAATCTTTCATTTTTAGATACATGACATCTTCGTCTGGGAAGTCAAACCCGATTGATTCTTGATCGTCAATCGGTTGATGAGCCAAATGATCGGCTAAAATACTTCCCTTAACGGCTTTCTGAGCGTGGTACTCTATGTCATATTCTGATAACAGCATCTGCCAACGGGCAATTCTTCCCGTGAGAGCAGGTTTTTCGAAAACGTACTTGATTGGATCCATTTCGGAGACTAACCAAGTAGTATGACGAATCATGTATTGGCGAAGACGTTTGGCTGCCCAAGCCAAAGCACAGCAAGTTTTCTCAAGCATCGTGTACCGAGTTTCGCAGTCGGTGAATTTCTTGCTTAGATAGCAGATGGCAGACTCTTTCCGTTTGGTTTCGTCTTGTTGGCCAAGTACACATCCCATTGAGTCCTCTAGGACTGTGAGGTAAATGATCAGTGGTCTTCCTTCCACTGGAGGTGATAGAATCGGAGGATTCAACAGATATTCCTTGATACTGTCGAAGGCGGTTTGGCAATCTTCTGTCCAAACGCAATCCTGGCTCTTTTTGAGTAATTTGAAAATCGGCGCACACGTGGCAGTCATAAGGAATATGAATCGGGAGATGTAGTTCAAACGTCCCAGGAATCCTCTGACTTGTTTTTCAATTTTCAGAGAAGGCATTTCCTGAATGGCCTTGACTTTGTCAGGATCAACCTCAATTCCTTTTTGGCTGACGATGAACCCTAGGAGTTTCCCCGAATGGACACCGAAGGTGCACTTGTTGGGATTCAAGCGGAGCTTTAACTTTCTTAAACGTTCGAACAATTTTGACAGATGTTCAACGTGCTCACTCTCTGTTTTTGATTTTGCAATCATATCGTCGACATATACCTCGATTTCCTTGTGTATCATGTCATGAAAGAGAGTCGTCATGGCCCTTTGATAGGTTGCCACGACGTTCTTCAAACCGAACGGCATTACCTTGTAACAAAAGGTACCCCATGGGGTAATAAACGAAGTTTTCTCCATGTTTTTCGGCGCCATTTTGATCTGGTTATAGCCCGAGAATCCATCCATGAAGGAGAAGACTTTGAACTTTGCTGTACTGTCCACCAGCATGTCAATGTGTGGTAAAGGAAAGTCGTCCTTTGGACTAGCCTTGTTTAGATCCCTGTAATCAATACACATTCTGACCTTTCCATCCTTTTTTGGAACGGGTACGATATTGGCTACCCATTGAGGATATTCTGACGTCGCGAGGAAACCCGCATCAATCTGTTTCTGTACCTCCTCTTTGATTTTGATGGCCATGTCCGGGTGAGTCCGTCTCAACCTTTGCTTTACTGGCGGACATTCCGATCTTAACGGTAAGTGATGTTCCACGATGCTGGTATCCAACCCTGGCATATCCTGATAGGACCAAGCGAATACATCGGGGAATTCTCTGAGAAGCTTTATAAAACTCTCTTTGGCAGTTGGACTGAGCAGTGCCCCAATCCTGATTTCTTTTCTCTCTTTTTTTGAACCCAAGTTTACCGTTTCCAACGGCTCTTTGTGAGGTTCAACGGACCTTTCCTCTTGTCTGAGTAGTCGGGAGATCTCTTCTGGAATTTCGTTGTCATCTTCTTCTTCAGCCTCGAATACCGGGAACTCAAAGTTGAGAGAAGGCATCGGATCGTATGTTTCGACTGGGTTTAAAACAAGCAATCTGCATGATGTGATGATTCGTGTTTAGAAGAGATAGAGGAAAATGCAAGTGTGTGCAGTGTATTTATTTTACTGCTTGTTTTTATTATTGAATTGGTTTTTAGGATTACCATTTTCTGAAAAAGCAAAAAGAGAAAATAGCAATTAATGCGGAAATTACAGAACGACGTTATTTTATTAATGAACAAGTCGATCCTTGAAACTACAGCCCTATAAAACAAAACTCTGCCGCTTTGGGCGAAGCGAAGAGGGATATTTACAGAAAGTGAGCCTTATCAAAACATCTGTTTCACCTGGGCAGGGTGAAAGGTTAAAGATGGCAATTACTTTGACTGGTGAACGGCCTTCGGAACATCGATAACAACCCATTGTCGGCGAACTCCTCGGTGAATCACAAAGTCTGGCACCTTCCTTGATTTGTCTTCAGAAATGACGCTGATTTCTGGTGGAGCAGGATCATTGGAATCTGTCTCCCATGCAGAATTGTCGTAGAAGAATTCACCTGTTGCATTTTGTATAGCATTTGTGCTCTCAACTGTATCTCCCCATCCAGTTGGCTGGATATCTTCGAGCCTGATACGAGAGCTTTCGGGAGCGGTGTATTTGACCATAAAGTCGTATTTTCCACTTGGTTTTTCCAGAGTGTCCCAAACTTCTTTGGAACTAGAGGAGTCATCCCCCTCGATGACGTTGACCTTGGGAAAAGCATAGTTGATGAATTCAAGTCCTGCAAACATTGCGAATTCATCTTCATGTTGAGTAGTTTCCGAATGACCTGAGTGTTGATCCCATGACATGGTGGGGACACAGGTATTCTGTTCAATGACGGTCAGCTGAGTTTCATTACTCGGCTGACTCTCTTGCCCCAAGTTTCTTCGGTAAGGTTGCCACATTGGCAGACCATCCATTGGGCCATAGTAGGTGTAGTCAAAATTGTCTTTCATCGGAGTCTCTTCCTCTAATGAATTTGGCGGAGCACGAAATCCTTCCGGATCACAATCCCCGTAGATCATTTCGACGTCTGACCGTGGTATAAATCTCGGACTTTCTGTGGGAAAGCAAAAAGGCATAGGTACCTCTTCCTGAGACATATAACCGTCCTCATTAAGATAGGATTTCCATTCTTCATTTGTGTTAGAGGGATCTTCCTCATTGATAGCATGTACTGCTTGAGACACAGGATGAAGGAAACCTCCACTGTGGAAGAAATTTTGAAGGGGATGAAGACTTTCATCGTAGGAAGCTCTCTGGGTACAGGTTGCAGAAAAACCAAGACCCTTATTTGTTTTATTGTCAATAGGAATGACGAGCTGTCCCCATCCGTTTGTATCGGTACTCTCGACCGCTTTGATAGCATCTTTGTATGAAGAAATGGAAGTTCCTCCTCTGAACTGATTGTTCTCACTCATCGACAGTGCTTGGAACTGTGTTCCAATAACCTCCTCGGGTTCTATACCAGTAGATGAGGACAAGTTGCTTACAAGCAAGGCTTGTTCTCCACAGACTGTGAAAAGTTGATCGTTCTTGACGAACTTTAGCTTTTGGTGGAGGGTTGAAGTAACCGCTCCAGCTTGATGTATCCAAGGTCTTCCTAATAAAAAACTGTATGTTGCCCGGATGTCCATGACCTAGAAAGTGACTTGGAAAGTGTGAGGACCAATAGTTATGGGAAGATCAACTTTGCCGATAACTGTTTTTTTGGATCCGTCGAACGCTTTGACGACGACCTCGCTGATTCTCATCGGAGGGCCTTTGAATGATAATTGCATCAAAGTGGACTTCGGCATGACATTCAGGGCTGACCCTGTGTCTACCAGTACGCTGGCTAAAGCATCGTCCTGGCAGTTGACTGTAATATTGAGCGCCATGTTATGACGGCGACCCTCTTCAGGTAATTCCTCATCACTAAATCCCAAATTATTGCAGGAAGTGATGTTAGAGACAATACTATCGAACTGTCTGATTGTTACATCCTGTTCCACAAAGGCTTGCTCCAAGACTTTTTGTAGAGTCTCCCTGTGGGCTTCTGAACTGAGTAACAGTGCTAATACCGAGATCTTTGAAGGAGTCTGTAATAGTTGATCAACAATGTTGTATTCACTCCTTTGGATGAGCTTCAGCATCTCATCATCATTTTTCGAAAGGTCGGGATTACTGGATTGACCGACTGGTGGATCGGGAGCTTCCTTCTGAAGTTCCTTTTCCTTGTTAAGTTCTCCAACTCCTCGGTTGAAGATTCTACCACTCCGTGTTACACGACTGATGTCTGCAATATTCACGACGGAGGGTAATGGAATTTCCTTTCCATTTTCAATTATCGTTGCACCGTATTTGTAAGGGATAGCCTTAGCTGATTCATGCAGTAGTGGTCCTGGTAGATAGATGACTATGGGAACCTTCTGATTTTTCTGACCATCATAAGTAATCTTGATTCGTTCCCGGTTGGGAACTTTAGATTCGCCAAGTAGAGGGATAATGGCAAAAACATCCCTGGTCCTGTGATGACCAGAGATTGTGACAACATCCTCAACTTGCTCGGCAAGGTAGTTTGGCGTCCAGTCGATGGGTCCAGAACCCGGACATGGACGAATTTCTCCACGATCGACCTGACCCCGAAGAGCTGCTCTTACAAGGTAACACCCTTGGTTACTTTCTGAACAGACGCTACAACTGTCATAGTTGTGTGGTGGCATCTGGCCACGCCTACTTTGAATACAATGTAACCTTACTAGGTTAGCTTGCACAAATCGAACGTCCTGACTTTGACGCCGAGTAGGATTCCTGTTACTGATACTAATTTGTTGAGAATCTTCATCCATATAAATTGGCGTCCACCAGTGATTTAACAAGTGCTGAAGTGCCTCCTGGACAAGGGTACAACCTCGATCATTTTCGCAACCCGCTTTACAGCTTTGATAGTCATGTGATATTAAGAATCCGAGTCGGACCTGCTCAGCATGTAACTCTACCAGGTTGGTATTCATCACGCAAATATCGAAGATATGAACCATGTTGATCTGATAAGGGTTCCTATCATGGTAGTCTTGGATCCATCCAAGATCCATCTGACGCTGGAGGGCCTCCTGTATGAAAGAGCATCCCTGTTTGTTTACCGAGCAAGTCAGACAGGAACTGTAATCGTGCCGCGGCAGATTATGATACTTGCTTTGCCTTGAGTGCATTGCCACCAAGTTGACATTCATCACACGGATGTCGTGGTTCTGAATGACGTTAGAATTCGTGTAAACCATGTTAACTCCACGAACTCGGTGCTCCTGGATCCACCCGAGATCCATCTGTTCCTGTAGAGCTAATTACACTACCGAACATCCTTGGTTATCTTTAGAGCAGATATCACATTGATGATAGTTATGAGGTGGCACATGGCCATATCCACTCTGTCTACAATGCATCTTGACCAGATTGGTTTTCAACAAGAGTACATCGTGAATTTGATAGACATCGTTAGTCTCTCCTTCTATCAAATTGACTGCAGCCTTCTCATGTTGAGGCAGCGGGTTTGTGAGAACATTAGGATTCGTATCCTTGAAGGATAAGACCCCGCTCCTAACAAGTTTTTGCACGTCGGACTTGAAATTGAGACAAGTCTCTATGTTATGCCCTGATCCTCCTTGATGATAAGGGCAAGTTTGATCCACCTTAAACCAAAAAGGCGGATTTTCCGGTACTGTAAGAGGAGATTTAGTCTGAATGTGCCCCTTAGCCAGTAGTAATGGAAACAGCTCTGCGTACGTTACGGGTATAGGATCAAATCCTGGTGGCCATGTTGTACGGTTGTTGTTATATAGAGGACGAGCCTGCTGAAGAGGCTGTTGTGTCCTTTACTGATCAGGTTGGCTTTGCGCAACCTGAGGTTGATACGTAGGAATAGACGTAGGGTCGATAGCATCGCCTTTGCTTTCCGAGAGAGATATTCCCAATATCTTGTTCTTTTTTCTTAGGGAGACCACTACCGTATTTTTTAGTGCGGCTCGTCGATCCAGCGTCTTTTACCAAACGTCCTTCTCGGACGGCTTCCTTTGAGCATACTCCTTAAAGGTTTCCTTGTCCTTTTGCGACATTGATCTGAGTTGATCTCTGTCGGGTGCCATGTCCAAATTATATTTTTATTGTTGGACGAAGGCAGTGCCAAGATCTCTGAATGTGCTGATCGTGGCACGGTTTAAACCCATGTACCATTTTAATGCGGCACCGGTTAAACTATCCTGAAAGTAGTGAATCAGCAGGTCCTGATTTTCCGTCTGAGTTGACATCCGCCGAGCGTACATCACCAGATGGCTTTGAGGGAAAGAGTTACCCTTGTACTTTTCAAAGTCGGGCACTTGAAATTTATGCGGGACTTTTACATTTGGGACCAGACAAAGGTCTGTGGCGTCCTTTCCAAATAGATCCTGACCGCGAATGGCTTGCAGTTCCTTCTGAATTTCCAAGAACTGCTCCTGGAATTCCTCCATTCTGTCAAACATAGTTTCCTTCTTACCATAAGGTATCTATGGAATCTGCCCTTCCGGGACAGTGTGCACCACAGGGGGTGGTACCGTTACTACGGCAGTGAGTCCTGGCGTCTCCCGAAGTTTGTAACCTTCAGGAGTCTTCAGTATGCCCCTGGTATCTTCGCTTTCCAGAAGTTTGTAACCTTCAGGCCCAGCGGCTTCTGTTGTGATTCCCTGATCTTCAGTGATCGGCGGAACATATCCTTCCGGGATATAGTTAACAGGCATGCCCCAAGGACGATCTTTCGGTATTTGATACCTAGGATCATACTTCTCCACTATGGGCGTTGAGGTGATCTCTGAGATCACAGTTCTTTGTAGCTGAGCTTCTGCCATGGCTTGCATGTCGTTACGAAGCTTTCTCATATCCTCTCTCAGAGCGTCGATCTCTTCTTTCAATTCTCTGTTTTCTTCCTCAAGATCATCCATCTTTTTCTGACGATTGGCCCGAGTATTGTACGAATGAGACAGTTTGACTCTAGAACCGAGACACAAATGTGAGATTCGTAGGTAAGAAGAATGCGCGATGTGAGAATGATGAATGCAATGATTATATTAATTGTTTAAGGTTTAATCAAAATAAAATTCGACAATTAGATTGCAAATATCAAGCGGTGGGGGAAACCCCTTTTTATTGAATTCAAAGGATTACAGAAATGGAAATACAGTAGATTACAAGGTGCAGAAACAGAAACCTAAACTAATGGGTCCCGAATCCTCTCTGAAGAGAAATCAGGTGTTGATTCTGGTATCTTCCTTTTCTTTGACCGGGGCTCTTGGGCCGTTGTCGGGTCGTCATTCCTTTGCCAGATGAAAGGAGTGAGAAAATTCCTTTGGTCATCCTGATTATCCACAACATGTTGCTCCAAAATTTCAATCAGAGCATCTTTATCTTTCAGTAATTGCTGTATTTTGATGCACTCTATGTCGAGGGTGCGGTACTTGTTCTTCCAAGACCTTCTCTCCTTTTGAACTTTGTTGAGAGTAACCTGAAGCTTTTCAGTCTCAGTCATGAAGTACATGACAGATTCCTTTGGCGGAAGAATTCCGTAACGAGGATAAGGCATCTTTAGCTTGAGAGCTCTAGTCTGTACCCTGTGGAGATAAGGCTCCACCGAGACACAGTCCGGTTTTCCTAGAGACTCTAGTCCTTTATTATGAACATGCTTCCAAGCATGCACTATTTCCATCTTTAGTGCTTTGTCGTTTTCTCCTTCCTTGAAGAAAATACCTTCCAGATGAACACCCAGTGGGATGTACCTCATCGGGTATCCAAATTGACGGCGAACCAATACCAGATGGTAGTTGATTCCCCCTTTAGTTCCTATGAGGGGTACGTTGGGGAAGTTTCCACAACGGTCAATGATTCTGATTCCCTCATAAATCCTATTGCACCAATCTATATCAGAGTTGGTAAGAGACATGATCTTCTGCGACCAACGTAAGGCACTCTTGCAATCCCAAAAAGCAGCAGACTTGGGCAAGTGAGAGATAAACCATTTGTAAAGCAAAGGTACACATCATGTGATCTCCCCTCCGCTGTATAAATTTCCTAAGTGTACAGAATGATACGCATCTGCGAGCAAAGTCGGCACAGGATTTCCAATGAGAAAAACCTTAATGGAGTTAATATCGACGAAATTATTAATGTTGGGAAACAAAAATAACCCGTAGGTGAGAAAGACAAAGATGCTTTCAAAAGCAGTCACGTTTCCTATACTGGCGAAGTACAGAGCTTTCTTTGTCAAGAACTGGGCTGGCAAACCTCGGATGCCACCCTTAGTGGTTATGTGAGTCCTCACTTCAGACTCGTCCAAATGAAATGCTCTTGCAATGGTCTGATTCTTTGGAATTTCTTCCAGTCCAGAAAATGGAGCTCGATCTGTGATGTGTAAATCGATCAGATGAGAATACTCCTCCAGTGTTGGTGCTAGCTGGTAATCCGGGAATGTGAAACAGTGATAAACTGGATCATAAAACTGAATGAGCGCATCCATGATTCCCTCAATCACATGGACTCTTAATAGTGGTAGCAAACCTCCGTGCTTGGCTCTGAAAGCCTCTGGGTTAGTGATCATCCTTGCTAACCTTCTCAAATCCTCTAGTTTTGGAACCTTGAAGGTATAACTATGAGTTCTCCTTCTACCGAAATCCATTAGTGCAATCCTTTTCTCTGATATTTGCAATCACAGTCTTAGTTTAATTTGAAAAACAGAGAGACTAGAAGAGAAGAATTTTTTTTGAATGTTTTAATGTTTTTTAAATGAATGCATGAATGCAGCACACAAAAACATAGAAAAAACATGGGGTCAAAGGGTCGTTGTCATGAAGTCAAGGCTCTACCCATCCCCAAAGGTTTATACTAGGGTGATTTTTGTACCTGTACTCATTATCATCAGCTCTTCCCTGGAAAGTAAAACAACAAGCGGATCGCCAGCGAGTTGTAGAGCGATCTTAGAGTAAGTGCCATTCACCGAGAATAGATCACCAGCCTCAAATGAGGGTAGTATCGCGTAACAACTATTTCTGATAGTTTCTGCACTACGAAAGGGTTTGGCTCCTCAGCTTCTCAGACTTAACAACCGGCCCATTGTCTAGGTGAGAGAATGGGTTGCGTTGGTCAGCCTCCACTGAGGTTGATGGTCGACCCCGTCGCCATCACTTAAGTGTATACTCAATCTTTCCACATACGGCATCACCCGCATTCCCATTAGCAGAAAAATAAACATGTATAGCAATTAGGAAAAGCAGTATATATATTTTTCCTAAACATCCTAGACCTTTAAAGCGATGAATCCTAAGTTCTTGACAGAAAATGGGTTCCCCGGCGGAAGCCCCAATCTGTGGTATCACACAAGAGATAAAAAGGAAGAAAAAACAGAGACCCGGCCCCACGGTGGGCGCCATTTTTCTGTAGCGAGCGATTTTGGACGCGGTTCTTAAGCGCTGGTCGCTCTCTGCGGTTTGAGCTTAAACTACAGGTCGATTCATTTTTTATCCTATTAAAGCTGATGAAGGAAGGGAAATAGATGTCTCCAATTAACCCTGCTTTGCATAATGAGTTTAAACAGCGGTATGTTAGGTTACGGATGCTATCAATGTGGGGGGGCCTTTGTACTGGTTATTTGTATTTTCGCCAATACAGTTTCTTTCGTTTTATCTAGACAGAAGGTTTCTGGCGGGAAACAAGGATTAGGATGTTAGGACTGATGCTTTTTGATGTGAGAGTATGGGATTTGGTTTTTTTGTTTAGTGTGCTCGCTATGATCTTTTCTTTCGATCTTATGCCTACGTATTCCCGTTTACCGAAACAGGGAAATCAGAGCGTTCGTAGTTCCTCCTATTCTATGGGAGGAAATGGTTGTTTTGGTGTCTTATTCAAAGCCCAAGACGTGAAGCGAAAGGTGATTTGTATCTTGTTCGAAGCCCAAGATATGAAGCTAAAAGGTCTCAACTTTAGAGAGAATTTGTCATCTCTAAAGAGGGGGGTTGTATGTCACAACTGTTATAAAGGATAATTACTTTAACCGGGATACGCGGATCCTAGCAATGCCATAATTTCCTTTATAAGGGGTTTTAACCTGAAGGAGAAGACTTTAACTCAGTGTAGAGCAATGCTATCTTTCCTTAGGAATTTCTCATGCTAAAAGAGGGACAGTGGCATGGATATAGATGATCCAGAGGCTTGCCGCTTACAGCGATTAGATGAAAGGGAAGGAGTTGTTGATGTTTGTATATTGTGAACGAGGCACAACTTTGATGCTAAAAGGTTAATTGGATCAACCAGTGGTTTTCTTATATAAAGCCTAAGAGGAGGCTAATATGTGTCTCGTACAAAGCCCGAGAGAGAGGCTAAAAGGTTTTTGACTCAACGAGGGAATCTTTTGGTATCTCGTATAAAGCCCGAGATGGAGGCTATTTGGCTCAACAAGAGAGTTTTTTTTGTATCTCGTACGAAGCCCGAGATGGAGGCTGAAATTCCTTTGGCTCAGTAAGAACCTTTTTGTATCTCGTATAAAGCCCGAGATGGAGGCTGAAGGGTGATTGACTCAACGAGGGAGTCCCTTATGTGTCTCGTACAAAGCCCGAGAGAGAGGCTAAATGTTGTTTGACTCCGCTGGGGAGGATCATTTGTACAAAGCCCAAGAGGAGGTTGAGGTTACTGTTTCAGTTGAGTGGCAGGTCCAGTATACTGATTTTAAAGAGAGAAAATCAGTTCTTATATGAGCAATGTTGTACTCAAAGATTTGATCCAAGGATCCAGGTTATTCCCGTTCTTTAAGGAATCGGGAAATCCAAAGGGTATTGAGACTGTCCGAGTCTGCGGGTTTCCTTCCTATTTAACGAAGGGGTCACTTGAGAATGTCTTTGAGACTCAGGGAGATTAGACTGTCCAAGCCTAGAGTGTCCTCTTTTATACCATGCTTTGAGAAACTGTAGTAGACTCTATGAAGGGACTGTTCTATGAAGGTGACTAAGTTCTGTTCCTATACCTCTAGGAGGTCGTCGGGACAATTTGTACGAAGCCCAAGAGGAGGCTGGAAACTTTTAAGAAGCCGACGGGTCCTTGTACGAAGCCCAAGAGAAGGCTATCTTTCCCGGAGGAAGAGATCATTATACGAAGCCTAAGAGGAGGTTGTGAATACTTCTAAGAAGCCGTAGGGTCCTTGTACTAAGCCCAAGAGGAGGCGGGGTTGCTTTTAGGAAGCCTGTGGGTCCTTGTACGATGCTCAAGGGAAGGCGGATGCTTTTAAGAAGGTCGTGGGTCCCCAAACCCCGAGAAATTCAAGGCAAGCTATTCACAAGGAATAGATCAAGTCAGGAAAGTTCGAGAATTTGGAAGAAACTCAAAGATGCCATTCATGGAGAATACATTCATCTCTGGGAATAGAGTTTCTTGATAATTCCTAATGAGGACAGCCGAAGAGATGACTGTATCTGGTGATCCTATTGGGGATCTAGTTGTCTATTTCTACGAATAAATGAAATGGCGTCACCTAGTTCTAGACGTAGTTGCCGGGGAAACTCGAAATATCTATACTATTATTACACAGTTGATATGAGTTTATGAAAGAAGACTTACAGTGAAACAACCCCACAATACAGTTATATGTATATGAAAGCCGTAAATGAAGGCAATAACCACTTACTCGGTTGTAGAGCTTCCATGATGTTTGGTTAGTTGTTCAACAAAGAAAGATTGAAAACAACAGTATATTCAAAATCAAAGGAGAAAGTGTTTTGAAAAAGAAAGATTTGGGGCTTACAGCTCAAGCAGAGGCCCAGGGTTTTATCAGTAAGCGCACTATTTGAATTTGTACAGAGGGACTTATACAAGTGACTGAGGCCCAAAAATTGTTTTCTATACAAAGGGATGGGTCTTACACTCTCTCAAGAGGCCCAAAAGATGTAAAAGAAAAATAATGGGGCTTATAACACGAGGGTAGGCCCAGATGATTTTTCTGTTTAAAAATGGCGATCACGCCGAGGTTTTCTTTTAACGCAGAGGGACTTATACAATAAGTGAGGCCCAAAATGATTTTGGTTAAAAGGGGGTTGGGTCTTACACTCTAATAGAGGCCCAAAAAGTTTTGAATGAGTCTTATAGCTCGAGGAGAGGCCCAAAAGGTTATTTTTCAAAAGGCGATGATCGCGCCGTTTGTTTTTGACGGTATCGGGACTTATACAATACACTGAGGCCCAAAAATGGTTTGGTCAAAAAAAGATTGGGTCTTACACTCTATTAAAGGCCCAAAAAGTTTTGAATGGGTCTTATAGCTCGAGGAGAGGCCCAAAAGGTTATTTTTTAAAAGGCGACGATCGCGCCGTTTGTTTTTTACGGTATCGGGACTTATACAATACACTAAGGCCCAAAGATGGTTTGGTCAAAAAAATATTGGGTCTTACACTCTATTAGAGACCCAAAAGTTTTGAAAATGATTTATGAGGGTTGAATTAATCCAAAAACCCTAATTTTTTTCAAAAATGTATTTAATTGAATAAAAATTCAATTAAAAGGATCAAAATTGTTTAACATGTGAAAAACAAATTGTGATCTTGGATTAATGCTTCAAAAATTAAGTATTGACCTACAAAATAATTAGAAAGCATTAAAAGTTGCAAAATCAAGATGGAAGAAATATTTTAAATGTTAAAAACAATTAAAACATTAATTCTTTGCAAAAATATCAATTATATACAATAAATAATATTTTTGGGATTTTTTGATAAAATAAAATATTTCAACATTTTTGTGAATTATCAAAAAAAGAATCAACTCAAAATCATTAAAACTCAGAGAGAAATTAATTTTTGAATCAATTAAACAAAATCACAAAATTCAAATATTTGAATTTGGAAAAAAGGCGCCAAGAACAAGCTGAAGAACACGCGCGTGTTCTGGGTTTGGCTGATTTGCGTTTTCCATCCAATCTCACTGAATACTTAATCATATCATGTAATCCACATATCATTATGCTCGTCTCAACCTCACGATCATGTTTATAACACTTAATTTCATTTAAATTAAACATAAAACATGAAATCACGAAGAAACCTCAAGAACCCTAATTTCTGCATGAAGGCTAAGATTTTTGATACACGATTCAAACAATGCAATTAATTGAGGGAAAACATTCCATGCATGATTATGAACATATGGCCAAATTATTGTGCGAGGAAATATGCATAGATTGAGAGATGACCAAGTGTATGCTTACCTCTAGGCCGTGACAGCAAGTGCAATGTGATTTCTGATTTGGAGGTGTTACAGATGAATGGTGATGCTCTGAACAGCTTCCTTACACCCTATGGAGTGTGTTTGAATGCCTGGACTTGATTGAAAATGGCTGGAACGATTTGTGGTACCTCAGCTGCAACTTGATTGAAAGTTTGAGCAACCAGCTGGTGATTTTGTGAAATCTGTGTTCCAGATGTTATGTGAGTGTTTGGATCACTTCTATATGATGTATGTGAGGTGTGTGAGTGATTGGTTTGATTGGAAAAGCTCTCAAACTCAAAACCCGATAGCTACCTTGCTAAGAAAGGCATTTTTGCCAAGAGAAAGACATTTTGAGGAAAGCATCTGTTAGATGGCTTTGGTGTACTCAAACTGATCACAATTGAGCTCTATTTATAGTAGAGCAAGTTTGTTTTGCAAGGAATAGTGAATGGCAGTTGGTAAGTAGGTTTGGCCAATGTTGGCAAATGAAAATCCAAGTCTCCTCTAGCCATTGACTAGAGGTTAGGGCACAGAGCTTTGGTTCCCTTGGTCTTGGATAAGTCTTGACTGATTTCAGATGAGAATGGCTCAGTCCATAACACCTTGATGCTTCCATTGAATGCTTCAATCCAAATTTGGAGTCTTGTCCCTATTTTGGCCATTCTAGGTTCAACATGCTATTTCTTGTTCCATGGACTTTGGAGGCTTGGCTCAGTGATTGTCCCCTTTAGATTCAATCCTCAGATGTGTCCAAGTGGATAGGAGCATTTGAATTTGGCTGATTTTGGCAAATCGAGCAAAATTGCAAATTCTGCCTTGCCTTTGACAGATTTCTGCAAGGCAACTTTCCAATGTCATAACTCATGGTGTAAGTTGAATTTGGTAATGTTCTTGACCATTTTGGAAAGCCCTTACATGATACAACAACTGTTTGAACATGTTTGGTTTTGATCTCTTTTGAATCCAAGTGAAAAATCCCCCTACATTTTGCAAAAAGTGAAGGCAGATTCTGACTTAGTGAAAATTTCGCTAAGTGTTGGAAAAAGTGACATTTTCACTTTTCAGCCATTTTGATCATTCCATAACTCCAAATCCTTAATGAATTGGACTTAGGTCTAGTTGAAGTTTTTGTAGAGGGTAATGAGGGCTACAAATCCATCTTTGGATGAAAAAAAATGGCTTTGTGGTTTAGGAGTTATGATTCTTCAAAGTTGGTGCCCTTGTCACTTTATTTTTAACTTAGAAAATTTTCTAAGTTTTTATGGTTACCCCTTTTACAAGTTATCCAACTTTTCTTGATTTTTCTTGATGAATGATGATTCAAATCATACATTAACATCATTTTAGGGTTAAAAATCCATTTTGGTTAAAAATCTCAAAAAGTCAAAGTTGACTTTTGTCCACAGTTGACTTTTTATCAAATGAATTCCTAACTGTGCAATTCTTCAGGAAATCATGTCCTTGACCTAAATCAAACTTGATGGACATGTTCCATGGGTGTCATAGGGCATATTGGATCATGTCTTAGGGCTTGGGAGCATGTCCTGGTCAAAAGTCAAAGTTACAGTTGACTTTTTCCTTAAAACCCTAATTGTTGTGCAGATGAAATTGAGACTTGTTGCTCAAGCTTCTTGGATTAATCCATTGTTCCAAATGGATCAATATAGTTCATTAGAGACCCTCAAACCCTCTCTTGAGGTCTTGGTTCATGTTTTTTCCCAAAAGTCAACTTAGGGGTGAATTAGGTCAAGAAACCCTAATTCCTGATTTTTTATGAGTGCAACCCCTGAGGCAAAATTAACTTGATGATTGGGTCCATGAGGTCCCATGGAGTATATTAGGTTATGTTTTGGATCATTGGCTTGTGTCCAGATGAAAAATTTCCCTCTGGAGGCCCTGGTCTACCAAAACCCTAATTTGGTGACACTGTCGATCTTGAGACTTGATCCACCTAGAAGGGAGCAGCTTTATGCTTAATCCTTGAAGTGGGAGTCCTTTTGATCCTTTGTGGATGCTTGAGAGGTTAGACAAGTTGAAGATCATGTCATTCCTTTATTGATCCTTTGTCTAAGCACTCAGAGAGGGCTTGAAACCCTAGTTTTGATTGTGGTGAATGCTCACCCATCTTTGGGGAGACTGATGAAGTATGATGGTTCTTCCGTATTGTGATGATGATTTTCACAATGATGGGAAATCTTAGTGGTCAAAATTTGGGGTATGACACATAGGATCTTCTCTGAATGTTTTACCGAAGAGGGCCCTCGATAAGCTGGCATACAAAGGAGGGATCCTGAGACCCACATCGTTAATTGTCAAAGCTTTTGATGGTTCACGAAGATCCGTGATGGGGGAAATTGAACTGCCAGTTTTGATTGGACCCCAGGAATTCAATGTTCTGTTTCAAGTTTTGGACATTAACCCTGCCTATAGCTGCCTACTTGGAAGACCCTGGATCCATGAGGCAGGTGTTGTTACTTCAACCCTACATCAGAGGATGAAATTTGTGGTCGATGACAAACTGGTCATCGTGCATGGGGAAGAAGACTTGATGGTTAGTAACTTGTCATCCTTCCGTTATATTGAGGCTGATGAGGATGCATTTGAGACTTCCTTCCAAGCCCTGGAAATAGCTAATGTAGTTATGATTGACAATGAGAAGCCAGTGGTACCAGAATATCCATCTTTTGCTTCGTATAAGAGTATCCAGTCTACCCTTCAAGAAGGCGTACCCGCAGGATGGGGCGAAGTTATTGAGGTTGAGAAGAGTATCCGACACAAAGGGTTGGGTTACATACCAACTCCAGAAGATGAGGCTGCTTCAGGTACAAGAGGAAGAAGAATGAAGATAAAGACTGTGCAGGAGACATTTATCAGAGGTGGACATCAGGTCCATGCAATCATAGGAAGTACTGAAGAAGACGAAGACATTGATCGTTTGATTTTTCGCCAAGAAGGCACATTAGGCAATTGGGAGTCTGTTGAGATCCCAAATTTGTACCCGGAGCCAGAGTAACTTGTTTAGATTTGTTGTTTTCATCTCCCTAGTCTTGCCCGAAGCTAGTGGATTGTTTTGTACGGGCCTCCGTTTTCAAACTTTAAATCAATGAAATGACTCTTTTGCTAAATTTTGGTTGTTTTACTTTATTGCATTCTGTTTCTAAAAATGGCAATCTTTTCAAACAAAAGCATCTTCATCTCGCATGTTCTTGAATTGTTGTGCATTTTAATAATATAAGTCATTCTACCATGCAGAATGAATCATAAACCTATTGTATTCAATGACCTTGCTCTTACCATTGACTTCGACTCCCCTATCTATCAAGCCGAGGAGGAGGAAGATTATGAGGTGCCCAAGGATCTAGCGGATATATGTGACTACCAGTATACGGATCTCCAACCTCATGAAGAGCAGGTGGATGCCATCAATCTTGGCACTGAGGATGAGAAGAAAGAGGTCAAGATTGGGGCATCACTGAAACCAGAAATTAGACAGCGATTGATTTCGCTCCTTAAAGAGTATGTGGACGTGTTTGTTTGGTCCTACCAAGACATGCCTGGTTTAAATACGGATATTGTGGTCCACAAGTTACCCCCTTAAGCCTGAGTTCCCGCCAGTAAAATAAAAGCTTTGCAGAAGCCATCCCGACATGGCTCTCAAGATTCAAGATGAGGTTAAGAGACAGTTGGATGCCGGATTTCTAGCAGTTTCCAAGTACCCAGAGTGGGTAGCTAATATTGTTCCTGTTATGAAGAAGAATGGAAAGGCACGAATGTGTGTGGACTACAGGGATCTTAACAAAGCTAGTCCCAAGGATGATTTCCCTCTACCCCATATTGACACGCTGGTAGATAACACGGCTTGTTTCGCCATGTTCTCATTTATGGATGGTTTTTCAGGTTAAAATCAGATTAAAATGAATCCAACTGATATGGATAAAACCACTTTCATTACCCCGTGGGGCACTTATTGTTACAAGGTTATGCCTTTTGGATTAAAGAATGCCGGGGCAACATACCAAACAGCTATGGTGACTTTGTTTCACGATATGATCCACAAAGAGATAGAGGTGTATGTGGACGATATGATAGCCAAGTCTCGAAATGAAGAGGAACATGTAGATCACTTGCTGAAATTGTTCAAGAGACTTCAAAAGTATCAATTGAGGTTAAACCCTGCAAAATGTACCTTTGGAGTCAGGTCAGGGAAGTTATTGGGTTTCATTGTTAGCCAGAGAGGCATTGAGGTGGATCCAGATAAAATGCGAGCGATTCAAGAAATGCCAGCCCCGCAAACTGAGTCTCAAGTCAGAGGATTTTTGGGCCGTTTGAATTACATCTCTAGGTTCATCTCCAACATGACTCCAATATGTGCACCAATTTTCAAATTACTCCGTAAGGATCAACCAGTAGAATGGAATGCTGACTGTCAACAAGCTTTCGAGAAACTCAAAAGTTATCTCCAAGAACCTCCTATTCTAATTCCTCCGGTTCCTGGAAGGCCTCTCTTTATGTATTTGACTATTTTGGAAGAGTCTATGGGTTGTATTTTGGAACAGCATGACGAGACTGGCCGGAAAGAGCATGCAATTTATTATCTGAGTAAGAAGTTTGCAGACAGTGAAAGCCGTTACTCGCTACTTGAAAAGACTTGTTGCGCTCTGGCTTGGGCCGCCAAACGTCTAAGACAATACCTGATTTGTCATACTACCTTGTTGATTTCCAAGATGGATCCGATAAAGTATATTTTTGAGAAACCTGCTCAAATGGGTAGACTTGCCCGTTGGCACATGTTATTATCTGAATATGACATTCAATATGTCACTCAAAAGGCCATTAAAGGAAGCATTCTTTCAGAATATCTTGCCGATCAACCAGTCGAAGACTATGAACCACTCAAGTTTGATTTCCCTGACGAATATATTATGGCAGTGAAAGATTGTGAAGAATCAAGCTCTGAAGAGGACCCAAGGGCTGAGTATAGGTGGAAGATGATGTTCGACGGTTCGTCCAATTATAAGGGACATGGAGTAGGTGTTGTTATAATTAATCCTGAAGGTGGCTACACCCCTTTTATAGCCAGACTGGATTTTGGATGTACAAATAATATTGCTGAGTATGAAGCGTGCATTCTGGGTCTGGAAGCTGTAATCGATCTTGGAATCTGTTTTCTTGAAGTTATGGGGGACTCTGCTCTAGTCATTTATCAAATCAGAGGCGAGTGGGAAACAAAAGATGAGAAGCTTATCCCTTATCAGGCATATGCTTTGGAGTTGATCAAGTGTTTTGATGAGATAATGTTTCGTCATGTGCCACGTACTGAGAATCACGTGGCTGATGCTTTAGCGACACTGGCTTCAATGTGGCAAGTTAGATTTATCAATGAAGATCCAGTAATTAGGATTGAAAGGAGGATTGAGCCTGCCTATTGTCAGTCCATTGAAGAGGAATCAGACGGCAAACCTTGGTTCCAGGATATTTTGAACTTTCTAAGGAATCAAGAATATCCAGCCAACGCCTCTGTTCTTGATAAGAAGACTCTACGAAGACTATCAGCCAAGTTCTTCATCAGCAACGGTGTACTATACAAAAGAAATCATGATATGGTTTTGCTAAGATGTGTCGATAAGAGAGAAGCAGACTTGTTGATCCATGATATCCATGAAGGACCTTTTGGCACCCACACCAATGGACATGCCATGGTCAGGAAGATTTTGAGGGCTGGATACTATCAGTTAACTATGGAAACTGACTGCATTCAGTATGTTAGAAAATGCCATAATTGTCAGATTTATGCGGATAAAATGCACGTTCCTACTACTCTGTTGAACGTGCTATCATCGCCTTGGCCGTTCTCTATGTGGGGCATTGATAGGATTGGGCCAATTGAGCCTAAAGTGTCTAATGGACATCGCTTCATTTTGGTGACTATTGATTACTTCACTAAGTGGGTGGAAGACGCTTCATACGCCAATGTGACTAAGCAAGTAGTTGCACGCTTCATTAAGAACAACATCATTTGTCGTTATGGGATCCCTAGCAGGATCATAGCCGACAACTGAACCAATATGAACAACAAAACCATGAAGGAACTGTGTGACAGCTTTAAAATTGAGCACCATAACTCTTCGCCGTATCGTCCGAAGATGAATGGAGCGGTCGAAGCTGCGAATAAGAATATCAAGAAAATTCTTCAGAAGATGGTCAAAACATACAAGGATTGGCACGAGATGTTGCCATACGCACTACATGGGCACAGAACATCAGTCAGAACTTCGACAGGGGCAACCCCCTTTTCTCTGGTATATGGGATGGATGATGTCCTCCCTATAGAGGTTGAAATACGATCATTAAGGATATTAATGGAAACCAAGCTGGATGAAGCAGAATGGGTTCAAGAAAGATATGATCAACTAAACCAAATTGATGAGAAGCATCTGACGGCCTTGTGTCATAGTCAACTGTACCAGAGGAAGATAAAAAGGGCATTTGATAAAAAGGTCCGCACTCGGGAATTCCGGGTAGGAGAATTAGTACTTAAAAGGATTCTACCTTCACAAAGAGACGCCCGCGGAAAATGGGTACCCAATTATGAAGGTCCATTTGTAGTCAAGACAGTCTTTTCAGGAGTGTCTTTGTTTCTTACAACTATGGATGGTGAACAGCTTGCGCACCCTGTGAATTCAGATTCGGTACGAATGTATTATGCTTGAAAGACGTCTCACCTATATCCGGGAGTCCCCAGAGAAGTCAGCTATTAAAGTTTTAGTCCATAGAGTTTGTTACTGGTCATTGGATACAATGTAACCTTTGCCAAATTGCCATCTTGTTGCATTTGTAATATTTCATGGGACTCTGCTATTTGGAAAGTCACCATTTTTCAATGAATATCAGCTATTGATCCATTTTCTTGTTTATTGTCATCTTTATTCTGCAAAACTTTGTCATTTTCACTTGATTTTGAAAACGGAAATGTTGCAATTTCTAAGAAAACGCAAAAATCAACTAAGTTTTACTCTGGAATTAAGATGTTTTACGGAATCAAGTTGGTGCAGGAAGAGTTAGCAGTACCGTATTTTTGGCATGGATCTGCCATCTCCAGAGGAAAGAAGATTGCCCTAGTTATCCTTGATGTTTGGGTTCCAGGGTGTTGGCTTGTGTTATCCTTTCTTCCTTCCTGTTTTGCGTTGTTCGCGTCGTTTCTAGCATATAGCTAAGCATATGCATCATCCCCTAGCATCTTCGTATCCTTGTGATTTGTTTTTCTTGTGGTCTTTTGTTGGCATCTGTCTTTATTTTCCCAGTGAAGTAAAGACATTCCCGGTTGGCTTTGTGTCGTGCTTATTCGGTCTTAACCTTTGCGCGCCAGATTGGAATCTTTAAGCCTTTTACCGCTCCCCGAGAAGTTTAACATTAAAGATTTTTACAACCTGTTCTTGTTTGAATCGTGTCAAACATGGACTTGGACTTTGTTTGAATCGTGTCAAGCATTGTCTCGTGTTTTAAAACCTGTTCTCGTTTGAATCGTGTCAAATTTGAACTTGGACTTTGCTTGAATCGTATCAAGCATTGTCTTGTGCTTTAAAACTTGTTCTCGTTTGAATTGTGTCAGACTTGAACTTAGACTTTGTTTGAATCGTGTCAAGCATTGTCTGCCCGTTTTAAAACTGTTCTCGTTTGAATCGTGTCAAACTTGGACTTGGACTTTGTTTGAATCGTGTCAAGCATCATCTCGTGTTTTAAAACCTGTTCTCGTTTGAATCGTGTCAGACTTGAACTTGGACTTTATTTGAATCGTGTCAAGCATTGTCCTCTTATTTTAAGGCTGATCTCTTTTGAATCGTGTCGAACCTGAATTTGGACTTTGTTTGAATCGTGCCAAGCATTGTCTGGTGCTTTAAAACCTGTTCTTGTTTGAATCGTGTCAAACCTGAATAGAGTCCTTGTTCGAATCGTGTCGGACACTGCCTTTTGTTTTTAAAGTTGTTCTCGTTTGAATCGTGTCAAACTTGAACTTGGACTTTGTTTGAATCGCGTCAAGAATTGTCTTCTGGTCGTAAAACTTGCTCTTTGTTCGAATCGTGTCGGACATTGAACCCTTACCTTTAGTTTTTTTTGAAAACTTGCTTTAAAGCTAAACTTCTTGGAACAAATTTCTTCAACCTTATAAGACTCATTGTTTGGTGCGCAGGGTTTGTCTCTGTCTTCCTGGCCTTTCTTGAAGATCCCATTTTGAACTCTTCAGTTTAAGATCCCCAGGAAGTCTTTGCTTGTTTGTCTGTCTCTTTCAGGCTGATCCCCAGTGATCAAGTTTTTCTTTCTGGTTTCGTGCCCAGGAAGAGTGCGGGTTTGTTTTGTCCCCAGTAGTCTATCTCCCCGGATTCTTTCCCAATGAGATTGTCTGTGGTCTTTTTCCCAGTGTTTCTTTGGAGTCTCCCCGGCGGGTCTCTTTCGTTGGTTAGCTGGTATCCCTAGTGAGGTGTTTCTCATGGATACTAACCTTCATCTTTCCCCGGTGAAGCTCTTTGGTCTTTTTGCTTCTTGTTTTCCCCTTGGTGCCTCGTGGTGTCTGCATTTTCTTGCATCTTCTTGGCATCATGTTTGCTGCATTGCATGTGTGTGCATTTGAGGGCAAAATTTTTGGTTATCTGTATTTAAATATCTTTCACTATTGATTACATGAGGATCTTCATCTCTCATGTCATCAGGTGAAGATATTTAAATAGGGGCAACTGTTGCACCCCAAATTTTACCCTCATTTTTCTGCTAATTATTATTCTATTATCTTTCTCCATATTATAATTTAATAATTATCTTAGCTTTTATTTTTTTTTATGATTAGGTTAATTTCAATTTGGCCTATTTTATTTTATTTATATTTAAGTTTTATTAATTTAAGTTAATCCTAATTTAAGTTAATTTTAATTAATTAAGTTAATTATTTATTTAGTTTTTTCTAACCAATTCTTAATCTAGAATGTTAAGTAGTTTGTTATTATTTTCAACAACCATATTATTAATGCAATTAAGGGAACGTGCCCAACATAAGTCTACCGTGGCCAAGTTCATATTGCAATTTTGGCTTCTCATTTCATTACCATGGACCAATAAGAGTTAAGCTTGTTGGTGTTTGACTTTTCAACTATTCCATCAACCAATGAGAGCACAACATGTGGCACCAAAGAAACCAAAGAGAACCAAGTTTGTTTCTTCTCTCTCGTTCTTGCTGAGGAATTCTGAATGATGAAGAGAAATTCAAAGCATTTTGAATCCATTCAATTCATTGAACTCGTTTCAACCACAATACCGTTGGCGCGATTTCTCCAATTTGAACTCTCCAAGTCTATTCCTTTTCAAGCTCGACTGCGTGATGCACAAAAACTGGTTCAGAGAAGTTACCAATTCCAGCATACGACCTGCTCCATCTGTGAATCTGTCCATGCTATCTCCAACCTTTGCTCCATTTGATACCCTTCTCAATAGCATCAATGGAAGAGATCTGAATCCCTTCACAAAGTGATGAGTTTGACCCTGCACATCTGGAAATGCCACAACGTGTTTATCTCCAAGAATTGGACCAAGTTTGAAATTCAAACGAAAACCCTAGTTGCTAACTTATGCCCACCAGATGTTTGAGGAATTGACCCGGCCCATGATGCTTCTCATCAACCCAATACCTTGCCTATTTAAAGAGGTTCAATTTCAGTTCTTCAACACCAACAATCTCTACAAAAACACCCCAAATATCAGAGTCCAAAAGAGGGAAGATAAAGAGGGTTGGCATCAAGAATTTGTGGTCAATCCAGAGAGAAGCAAGTTCAGTTGGTAACTTTCTTTTCCTTTAACTTTAATCTATTCATGTGTTCATAGTATGATTGTTTAATTTTGTTTTGATGGTGTTAGATGTTTGTCATGATATGCTTTTCATTTCTTTGAGCCTGTAATGTATGTATGGACTTTATTGTCATCCAAGGTTGTTTATGTTACTAACATGGAGTAAATGTTGCGCATGTTGTCTTGGTGTTGATACATAGGTTCTTAACTCCCTTGAATATATGTGATTCTATGCTTGGTATGCCTTTTGGAAAGGTTGTTTTTTACATAACCGTGGTTGTGCTATTCTAAGTCTTGTATTAACAGTTGCTTTGAATTTGTAATTTTTCCCTCTTGATTCTGTTTGCTGTTGTAAAAGGTTTCTCTGTTTATCATGTCAACTGTCTATGAGAGTGAAAAGACTATTTTTATGCTAGATAAGTTACCATTGCTGGTCTTGTTTGTTTGACATGTTAAAATGATGTTTGAACTTTTGTTTTAATATAACCATGTTTTGTTGTATTCATGTTATCTATGAAACCAACCCTGGGTAGCATTCTCTTCTGATTTTAAATTGATGACCATATTATGCTCTGCATTACTTCTATTGGTGATGTTTGATTCTGCCTTATGTGTTTGATTGTCATCTTTTGCTTGCGCCTGCCTAGACCATTTTCATTGAGACTATCAACTCAAAAGTTTTTTTGATATCTAGCTTTTGTTTTAATATCAATACATGTATTCATAATATGTATGTTGATCTTGATGTGTTTTAACTTGATTCCTAAGCTATGCCTTTGTCTATTATTAAAGGATACTTGAGTAAATGTTCTTGCTATATGTCATATGCCTTGTTTTTTTGCCCTAAATATATGTTGTAGTTTAGGAGGCCTTTGGCTATCAACTTGTTACTTATACTGCATTCTGGCCTAAATAATGTTTGATGTACACTATCTTTGAACCTAGGAATGCACTTCAGACTTACTCTTTATTATTATTGAACACAACCCTGCTTTGCTTTGAGTAAGGTATTTTGTGCTGGTTCCTCTGCCCTTTAACCATTAGGATGACTTGTGTCTTTGCTATGTGATTGCTGTGTGAACCGTGACTGATTTTAGCTGCATTATGATGAAGCATAGTCTCTGTTTTGCTCATATTTTGTCCATGCTTAATTGCCATTTAACTTGAATCTCATTGACTACAATATATGTTTTGGGAATGTATGACCATTTGTATGAGTTTATGTCTTCTGTTACTAGGGTTTTAGGACTAAGTACAATTTTCTTTGACATGAAGTTTAATTCGTGTGCTTGTAATCTTGACATGATGTTGAACTTTAACCTACATTTATCTTGTATGCTACTCATAATGAAACCATGTCTGCTGCTTGTATTCACTTTGGTAACCTATATCTATTCTCACTGCCAATGCATAGAATGTTTTCTTCATGTATGTCATTGCTGCACCTGATTTTAGATGTGTGAACTGTTAAAATTGGTTGTGTTGTGGTCCTTGCTTGTTCACAATTTGTTGATGTGTTTAATGTCTCTTTGTATGTCAACAAATCTCAAACTTAACATGATAACCTATTATTTGTCTATCATTTTTGTCACAAACTAAGAATTTAGAATCACATTACCTTTTGGTTGTGTTTTTGTCTTTGCTCAAGGTTGAATTTGCTTGATGTGTTTGAGAATGATCTAACAGTTTGGACTTGTTAATCTATTGATCCATAACCATTGGTTCTGTTCGTTTTAATACTGCTATCAAGTATGTTGTATGTTGCTTCTAACACATGAGTGGTTGATATCTAAGTGGCATTTGTGTCTAAATGTTAAGCCATTTTGTTAATCATTATGTAATTGAGTGTTGTTTGTTTACCAACCTGCTTTAAACTAGGCCAATACCAAGTCCAGCTTGGTTTATACATGTTCAGTGAAATGCGTGACTTCATATGTTTGCCCAAACTCTCATCTAACTCATCTCTGTTCTTGATTTATGTTGGTCACTTCATTGGTGTTATGCTACTGATATGCTGCTGTTATCATAATGTCGTGGCTTGATGTGCTTTTTCCCATAGAATCATTTGTTAACCTTAGTTAATAGCCATACACATAAGATCTCTTGGTCTTGTGTATTAGATTGTGGGTTTCCTTTCACTTGGTTTATTGATTAATATAGCACTGAGTTTAGTTTGGCTGCCATGTTTGTTTTAAATTGGTTTGCTTTTTTTTTTATTTTGAATATCTGCACGAATACATGTTATATATTTATCAAGTCATATTTATTACTGGATGTATTCCCGCCCCAGCGGATGGACTTGTGTGTGTGTGTGTTACTATTCCTCTTTGCCGTGCCTATAAGGACTAGGGTTCGATCCCTACCCAGTCCTTTTGTTTTTTTTTCTCTTTTGGTTTTCGCTTCTTTAATATATATGTTCACTTGCACTTTGTATTCACCATACGCGCGCAGCTCAAATGGTTGGGGTTTTGGACAATGAATCCTAGGGCGTGGGTTCAAACCACACATGTGACATTTCCTTCTTTTTTTTTGCTTAAAAATCCTTTCTTTCATTTAAAGTTTGGTAACAATGCAAAAACAATTTATCTTATCTTTAGAAAATCTGAGTTTTATTTCAAAACTCCATATTTATTTATCTTAGTAATTTATTTTCTTAAATGGTTATATAAAAAGATTTACATTTTTAATGTGAATTTCCACTCTCATTATCTTGATTAAATTGATTCTTCATTATGACTTTATTGATATTTTAATGTTTAACTCATTTTTTAATTTATCTTATTATTTGATTGTTGATTTAATTTGTGATTGGTATTGTCTAACTTGGAATATCATCTCAGTTAATCTTTTATTCATGACCATGTTTGGACTTATGATTTGTGATATATTTCTCAAGTTTAATATCTTTGGTTTGCCTTTGTCTAATTGATATCTTGATATTTATCTCATGTCTACTCATCATGTGTCATGAAACATGTTGCCATCTTCATGCTTATGTTGCTTTCATTATATTATCTTATATCAATGTTTCATCTTCTGACTTTTTATTCTTTATTCTCTTTTTTCCCCCTATTCCAAAGGAAGGTTAAACATGTTGACTCCTAAAGTCATGACCTCCCACCTTAACTTAAGTAACCTCTTAGGAGAAACTCCATTTCTTGGCCTCATCAGAGCCATAGAAATTATAACTAGCTTTAGGAGAGAGTTCCTCAACTATTAGTGATATTCATCATAATGAATTTATCACTTCCCCCGCTAACTAACCTTTAGCATATAACCCCTTAGCAAACATAACATAACATTAAAACAAGAGGTTCCCGTAGAGTACTACGGACGCTTAGGGTGCTAATACCTTCCCTAGGCGTAACCAACCCCTGAACCTTAGATCTCTTCCCTTTAGGTTTTTCTAACGATCTTGAACCTTTCCTTTAGATAAATCAAAGTCGGTTGTAAAAGAAATATGATGCAAATTAATTAATAATTTGTTATCCGATTTTCACCGCAACACAAGGCATGCTCCCAAACCTTAGGACATGATTCAATACACCCTAAAACACCAATGGAATCCATCCATTAGGTTTAAATTGGGTCAAGAACTTGATTGCACAAAGGATCGCACAGTTTGGATTTCATCTAACAAAAAGTCAACTGTGCTCAAAATCAAGTTTGATGTTTTGGAATTTTTCACAAATATGGTCCCCCTAAGTCAAAAACAATGTTAATGTGTGATATTGATCATCATTCATCAAGAAAAATCAAGAAAAGTGAAGTTTCTTGCAAAAGGGGCAATCTTAGAAAACTTAAAATTTTTCTAAGTTATGGAACAAAATGGCTTTGGTACCAACTTTGCAAGGTCATAACTCCTAAACCACAAGGCCTTTTTCTCCCATTCAATGCTCAAATGAAAGTCCATCTGACATACTTCAAATATGTCAACTATAAGAGATTCCAAATCCTCATGGATTTTGAATTATGGATTTATCAAAATCACAAAAACAAGAAAATGACCACTTTTCCAACACTTAGTGAAATTTTCAATAAGTCAGAATTTGTCTTACTTTTTCCAAAAAGTAGAGGCATTTTTCACTTTGATCCAAGCTGAACCAAGACCAACTTTGAACATCAAAGTTGAAGTACATCATGGGTGCTTTCCAACAAGTACCAGATCATCTCCAAATTCAATTTGAGTAGGGAGTTACAACCTTTGGAACATGGCATCAAAGACTGATTTTGTTCAAGGCAGATTATAGGTCATTTGCTAGAATTGGCCAAATCAGATAGTTACAAGCCTTGTCATCCATTTGGACACCTCAAGGGATAACATCAAAGGAAAAGTATCTGATCCACAAGCCTCCTAAGTCCAAGGATCTACATGTAGCTATGTCACCCTAAAAAGGCTAAAAAGCTCAAAGACTCCAATTTTGTTCCAAAGTATTCAATGGGTACATCAAGGTGGCATGGACTGAAGCAAACCTAACTGAATGAGTCATGCCTTATCCCTACAACACAAGACCATAGGCATGTGCTCTAATCTCAAGTCAATGATCATGGAAGACTAGAATTCCTTTATGCAACCATTGGTCACAAACCTGTACCAGCTGCCATTCACTATTGATGCCAAAAAAAAACTTGCTCTACTATAAATAGAGCTCATTTGTGGTCAGTTTGAGTACACCAAAGCACAACAACACTTCCTTTCCTCAAAATCTCTCTCATTAGGCCAAAATGCCTTCTTTTGCAAGTCACCACTGAGTTTTTGAGTAAGAGAGCAATTCCACCACAGCTCATGATCCAAACACATCCAATGTATCATATATAAGTTGTTCAAACACTCAACCTTAATATGAAACACCAAAATCAGAAAGTCAACCTCCAAAACCTCAAATTTTGACTTTTTTGCATTTTTCAAGCTATGTCTTGATTCAGTCACTTTCAAAACCAAACAAAGCTGCAAACACACTCCAAATATCATCCTCAAACTGTCCCAACTGGTTTCCCTCATTTGGAACACCATTTGAGAGAGTTACCATCTTGGTCACTTTTGCCACTTTTGCAAGAAAGAGCCAATACTTGTTTCTGAGGATTCCAGCTGGTTTTGATCATTCTAAAAGCTTCTAAAGGATCAATCAAGAGTGTCTAAAGCATTGGATTACTTATGGCACAAGGATCTTGATCATAGACATCTCATACGTATCATATGTGTTGTGTTTGAACCAATTTGCCATGCTAATGTTGCCTGTATAATGAGATAACATAGAACATACAAATCTAGGCATATTTTGAAACCACTATCGGGTTTTAAAATGGGGACAAATTTAGAAAAATCTAAAAGCACCATTGAATTACTCATGAAATTCTAGGTGGGATCCATCTAATTTTTGTCAAAATCCATGGAGAAATGAGGAAGTTAGAGCCTTCATGCAAGAGGCAAAAATCAGGCAATGCCTTGGGCAAGGGCCAGGCCATTGCGCCTTGGCTAGGCCTAAAATCCAAGGCACCCATATATGTTGATGGGGTGGTTTTGATACACGGATGTATCACCACCCCAGTGGTAGCGCGCATGTGTGTTTGGTTTGGAGGTCGTGGGTTCAAGACCCACCCAGACCATTTTGCCATTTTCCCATATTTTTTCTATTTTTCACATATTTTATGGTTTTTTGTTAATTAATTTCTCTCTCAATTTTAATTATTTTTTATTGGTTCTTTTTTTAAAAAATTCGCAAAAATGTTAAAATATTTTATTCTACAAAAATTTCACAAAAATATTATTTATTTCATATATTTGGTATTTTTGTAAAGAATTATATTTTTATTTGTTTTTTAGGAATTTTAAAAACATTTCTTTCTCTTGATTTTGCAAATTCAAATGATTTTCAAATCATTCTATGAATGAAACATGATTTTTCAAACATTAATCTAAGATCACAACTTATTTGTCACACATGTTTGATAATTTTGATCATTTTAATTGAATTTTATTCAATTAAAATACATTTTTAAATCAAATTAGGGTTTTTGATTATTTTCACCCTCACAAATCATTTTCAAAACACTTTTGGGCCTCTAATAGAGTGTAAGACCCATCCCTTGTCACATAAATAAATTTTGGGCCTCAGTCATTGTATAAGTCCCACTGTGTTTCGAAAACCGCGACGCGATCGTCGCCTTTTAAACAAAAATCATCTGGGCCTCCTTGGTGTTCTAAGTCCCATATTTCTTTTAAAAATACACTTTTAGGGCCTCTAATACACTTTTAAAAAGCATTTTTAGGGTTTTTGATAATTACGGTTGTATTTTAAACCGTAACGAAAAGTGATAGTTTTTAATATATAAACGAAACTATCTGTGACCCAATTCATAACTGCCATTTCTCTCTAAAGAAAAACCTAACACAACTCCCCTTTCAAGAATCTTAACCAATACTGTTAAAATAGAATGGAGAAATGAAGCTTAAAGGATATCTGACGAGAGCAACATCCGGCGCAAACTCCTACGGCGGCGAAGATAGTATGTTCTGCTGCTCTCATCTTTCTAGGATTATTGTTTTAAGCTTTGGTTTTAGGATGCTGTGGAAACCATTATGTTATTGATGTTTTAGGGATAAGTTTGATTTTTGTTGTGTTTCCGTGTAGATACATGGTGACACTACAAGAAAAAATTAATTTTGCGACACTTAATTTGCGGCAGTTCTAGAAAAACTGCCTCTAAAACATATTTGCGACAGTTACTACGGCGGTTCAGTGCAACTGTCGCCATTCATTACGTTAATTTTTAAAAGTTAAAACAAGTTAAAACACTAAAATTGAAATCAATGGGTTTGCGACAGTTGTAAGAACTGCCTCCGTATTTCTTCACACTCCAACTAGCGCTTATTTCACCATTCATTCTTCTAAGTTTTATTAATCCGCTTTCTGCTTTCCTTTTCTCCCCCATAAACCCTATATTTCTCCCAAATCACATCCCTCAATCTTAATATCTGTAATCGATTTCTGAAAAATAATTTCCCCCCAAATCGCATCAATATCTGTGATCGATTTCTGAAAAATAATTTCCCCCCAAATCGCATTCTGTCAAGTCTTTCAATCTCTCATACTCTCTTGGATAAAAGATTGGCAAACACTCAGCTTTGATTTGACGTTACAAGATGAAAAATCCCCCATTACTTTCGATTTTCACCAGGTTTGTCAATTTTCTTAATTTTTTTAATTTTTAATTCTTTTGACCTAAAAGCTTAGTTTTGGAATCAGTTGATGATTCCCTTATTTCTTGCCTTTTTTGTTGGAATTTGATTTTGCAGTTGCCGTTAAAGTTGGAAGACAACAGATTGATTGAAACTGTTGGTATTCCGGTTGAAGATGATAATGGTTCAGTTCGTTTGACAGCGTGTGTCTCATCACAGGTGTTTGACTTACTCGTCTTGAATCATCAAACAATAAGTTTTTTGTTCTTTGTTGTAATGTTTGCATATTTGATCAGGAAACTAATTTCTGTTTTATGTGATAATAGATATTGATATTTTCCATTTTCTTTGTCATGGCCATATGTTATTTCAATTTAGGTACTTGTGCTTTCCAGGTACTATGCGCAGCATCAATGGCAACCCTTAGTGGGAAGCATTCAGGACAGCTTAAGGATGATGTCACTTCTCCTGGCGGGACAACAATTGCAGGAGTTGGAAAAAAGGGGTTTTCGTGGAACACGGATGAATGCTGTAGTTGTTGCCGCTAAACGCAACCGAGAGCTTTCCTAAATCTATAGGTGAGGATCCTATAGCAGCCTAGAGCTTTCCTAAATTGGTGAGGATACTATTATTTCTAAGCGAAAAAATTGATTTCAGTAGAGTTTTCTGCTTACATATAATATGTTAAAGTAGCCTTCTTTGATATGAGTAGTAGTTGCAGAAATGTTTAGTCTTAGAAACTTCTTTTACAAATGCTTAATTACAGGTATGATGTTATCATTGACAAGTCCATATTGCTGATTTTCATGCAGTGTTTCACTATTTTACAGTTCAGAGTGATATAACATTTGGGAATTATTTAGTTGTTCGGGGGACAGTGTCTCAAAATGGTTCGGGAAAGTTCGGTACGATACGTTATGGTTGCCGCATAAGGTTGTGGCTGAGGAAGCTGATGGGTCTGTTAAATTTGGACATGGTGGTGTGGCGGGTTATTTGTTTGACCCGGATATTTACACCGACGGGAGAATCTCTGTGCAGGGGATTGATGGGGTTTTGTTTCCTATAGAGGAGAAGGAGGAGGTAATGGAGCAGGTTAAACCCGTTTCAAAGATGGATAAGCCCGGTAAAGTCCTTGCCAAACACAGAAGAGGTTCGTTGCTATTTGCTACTTTTTTTCTCTTTTGTAGTCTTATGAGTTCTAGTTGTAAATAATAGAATGATAGAGTTGTAGTTTGTTCATATGACAATGCCTTCTAAAGGAAGCGATGGCGAAGTCTAAGCTTCTGTGTCAACATGGCCCGGTGAAGTTTAAGAAATGTGAATTGGAAGTTCCAAACATGTTCTAAGTAGTATGTACTAAATTTAGGTTGTTATTAGTTACGACAAGTGTCCGGTGAAGTTTAAGAAATGTGAATTGGAAGTTTTTTTTGAAAAGTTGAAAGCTCTTTAGTATTGTTATTGCGATTTTGCCCGAATTCGAACAAGAAAAGGTTAAGAAAAATGCAGGGTAGTGAATGCTATTAGAATTTCCTGAACTACCTTTGATGTAACCTTTTGCTTCATTGAAGGTTCAATTCAATATTGGTCCTGAAAATTGAGTACTTATATCAGTTATTACTAATGCTACATTTTTTGTATCAAAATGTACATCAATCTGTTGTAGTTTGTGATTGATTAAATGAATGTTTCTTGTAGGGAAATTGTTGGAAACAGCATGCTGGATGCTTGGAAGCTTCAGACAACATTCTAGATTCCCCTCTTGTCTTCAATGAAAAAGCTCTCGTTTTTGTTTTTTTTGGCTAGCAACATTCATTAAAACAAGGTAATGAACAATTGACAAGTATCGCCGTGTTTGTGCATGAAAACTCATCCATTTCTGGTTTACTATTGCTCAGTTGTTAGCTTTATTCCTTCCTTATGGTAATTTACTAACTGCTAACACATGCTTTGATGCAGATGCATAGATTGATGGAAATCTCAAAGATCTTAATAAGTCAAATATGCAAATCTTGCTGGAGATAATAGCCAGCTACTATGGGTGTGATTTTCTCACATTTTTGTCTTGCTCTTTTTGTTTTCTCTTTCATTATTTCCTTCATGTGGATTTTCATTCTTAGACGAGTGAGCAAAAGCTTTCTCTAGTCTACTTGTCGAACAATTTAGTGCATATATATGTATTTTTAGAGATTTAATTACTACTGCTACTGCAATGTCATAGGTGGGCTCTGTTGGGCTCAAAGAGTTTTCGAACTGTATCTAGGCATTGAACCATTTTGATCAAGCTGATAACAAGCGATTTTCCCGAAGAAGTGGAAATACAATAATGAAACGATTCTTTGTTGTAATACAACATCCCTAGCTTGGCAATTATTTCATTTCTATTATTCACCCTTTCTTCTATTAATCTATTCTAAAAAAAGTTTTCCAGTAACCACAGACCAAATTTTACACATCTATTTTTGTTGTTATTTTTCATGACATTATGTTACTTTGTAGTCTATTTTTCATCACATCGAAATCAAATAGAGGAATGGGGGTAAAAAACCAACTTATAATCTCTCCAACATGCTTCATGTCAAATGGTAAACTGCAATGAAAGGCATTAAAACACTTCCTACCAGAGTTTATCATCCTTCTCCTCCACTTCACTCACTACTTTAACAGCTTTTCCCTCATTGTCCTCCAATATCTGTAGAATTTTACCACAAAGGAAACCATTGTTCTTGCGAGGAATGTGGGATTTCCGAATGGAATTTCCTTAAGCAAGGATGATTCCTTCTTTGTATTTTCAGAAGAAATGATTGGAAGGTGAGTTGATATTCACATGGCGCCTTTTTTCGTTAAATAACTATACATTAAAGATGCAAACATGTTTTACAAAGATTTCCAACATGTTTTTCCATTTAGACACAAAATGTGATTATGTGATAATATGATGAAATGTGATTGAACATCTATGTAAATTTTTTCGTATACTCAAGTTCCTTTTTTCTGTAGGCTATGCAAGTATTAGCTAAAAGGAGATAAAGCTGGAACTTCAGAAATATTGGCAATCCTACTTGGTTTTCCTAACAATGTGAGAGTCAATGAAGATGGTGACTTTTGGGTGGCTATCCATTGAAGAAGGTATATGTACGTGTCACCTAATAAAGTCGACTCAAACTATTAATCATTTATACAACTGCGTGCTTATATGTATATACTTGAGATTCCTGATTCATAGTGGAATTACTTGCTACTGATTGATGAAAAGTCTCTAATTAAGAATTGTCATATGATTCAAATTTATAATGTTCTAAACTGAAATTTATTAGAACAACTCTTATGTCCATACATATTCATTACCAGTTCACAACAGTGTTACAGGCTGTTAAGTATTATTCTGCCTAAACCTATTAGATTTGTATGCTCAACTTTAACTTTATTTTTATTTGGTGCAGATAAATGGAAAGCGCTTTCTTAATATCCAATCTGCACCAGTGTAAACAACTGCAATGTAAATTCTCACAAAAACTAATGATAATTTCCTACAAAGGCTCAACCAATTTTATAATTCATTTGCCTGTTAGGATGGCCCATTTAATGAGCCTTTCATATAGCTCAATTTCTTGGTTTTTATAACATTTCTTTTGTAAATTTTTTTTTTAGTTTCCATGTTCTGCAGGTTGTCCTTGATGCTCATGATGTTGTTATCTCTTCAATGAAACCATGAGTGAGTTGGGTTGATATGCACATGTATGATTGGGTACCATTATTGCTTTTAGGTTGCTCAAATGTTACTATTTTCCATGCTTGTGATTCAAATGATGATAGTTCAAGCCCAAGATCTAAACTACCAGATAAACAGATCCTATCAAATGTATTTGATTCTTTATCTGCATGTAATTGTAATACTTCTAACATATAAAGTGACATGGTGCTTGTATAAATGTAATATGATATATATGTAATATGTATATATGTATAGGTTGGTTGGATCCTTTGGATCACCTAGTTTGTATTAATGATTTTTTGAATTAATATATTTCTCTTTGATTAAAAAAAAAATACCAATTCTGTTCATATTTCTACAAACATTTTTTTTTTAATTTTAAAAATAAATTACCTGCGGATTTACCTGTGGAAAGGATAATTCTTACGGATTTACCTGCGGATGTGCCTGTGGAACAGAAAATTTGCGACGGTTGGAACCGTCGTAATCAACAATAAAAACAAAATTCAAATGGAAAGTTACGACGGTTGGTAACCGTCGCAATATGCAGATTACGTCAGTTCCCTACCCGTCGTGAGAGATAACGACGGTTGATGTGACGGTTTTGACAACCGACGCGATACTTCCTCGTGACACACGTTTCTACGACAGTGGTGCAACCGTCATGACTTACAAATTACGACGGTTTTAACCGTCGTAACCTGCCAAAATAACCGTCGCAATCTGCCAATTTTCTTGTAGTGTGATGATGGTGGTAGCAAGCTGTCATACCCCAAATTTTAACCACCAAGATTTCCCATCATTGTACAAATCATCATCACAATATGGATGTAATTTCATGCCTCATCAGTCTCCTCAAAGAGGATTAAGCATTCACCACAATCCAGAACTAGGGTTTCAAGCCCTCTTAAAGCACTTAGACAAAGGATCAATCAAGAAATGACATGATATTTAACTTGTCTAATCTTTCAAACATAGATAAAGGATCAAGAGGACTCCTACATCAAGAATCAAGCACAAGATTTGCAACATTCCAAGTGGATCAAGCCTCAAGATCGCCAGTGTCACCAAATTAGGGTTTTGGTCGACCAGGTTCCCCAGATGAAAATTTCCATCTGGTCATGATCCAATGCCTCAATTTATGGTCCAATAAGCTCAAAAGGATCTCAATAGCCCACCCACAATGGCAAAATCACCTTGAAGGTCCATCTATCAAAAAATCAGGAATTAGGGTTTTGACCTAATTCAACCCTTGAGTTAACTTGTGAAGAGAGGCATGGCTTGAAGCTTCAAAATGAACTTCAAAAACCTCAAATACATCATATTGACATGTTTACAAGATTTTATTGACTCAAAGAGCTCAAATCATAAGCCACAAGAACTCAGAACCATCTGATCACAAGGCTTCTGACGGAAAAAGTCAACCCTATCCTTGACTGTTGGATTACCCTTGATCTCTAACCTTGGGGAGGGGTTCAAGACATTCCTAAATACCCTTGGAGGCCATCCATGAAGTTTAATTAAGCCCAAGGATTGATTTCACAAAAGGATCACAAAGTTAAAATTTCATCTGATGAAAAAGTCAACTGTACAAAAAGCCAAGCTTGACTTTTTGGATTTTTGGTCAACCAAGGCTCCTTAAGCCTAAAACAATGTTAATATGTGATTTGAATCAATATTCATCAAGAAAAATCAAAGAAAGTGAGTTAACTTGCTAAAGGGGTAACCATAAAAAAAACTTAGAATGTTTATAAGTTATGGAACAAAGTGGCTAGGGTACCAACTTTGCAAGGCCATATCTCCCAAACCCTAAGGCCTTTTTCTCCCATTCAAAGCTCAGATGGAAGCCCTCATTACATACTTCAAAATGTTAACTACAAGAATTTCCAATTCTTCATGGATTCTGAGTTATAGTTGGATCAAAATTGATAAAACTTGGAATTTACCACTTTTCCAACACTTAGACAAAATTCTGTCTAAGTCAGAAAAAACAAGTGAAACACCAAAACTTGGAGGGTTGTTTCACATAGTTCTAGGCTGAATTAATTCAAGATGTAAACATCAAAGTTGTTGTGCATATTTCCAACAATCCAAGGAACTCATTGGCATGAAACAACTCAGCTTGAGCCAAGCGTTATGGCTGCAGCAAGACACCATGGCACAACTGTCTTGAAAAATCAGTTTCTGTGATTTCTTGCCATACACAATTTTGAGCCAAAAAGCAATGATCATTATGCTACATTCATTTAATCTTATCATAATGCATCTGATCCAACCTTCAAACTTGGACTGAAATGCCAAGAACTTATCCTTGAGAATTGATGAGTTTTTGGCATATATGCCTTGAATTCAAACGGCAATAATGTGGAATAATGCACATTCAAGATTATCACTCTCCTCAGTCAAGTTCTCTAATTAAACAACAATTAAAAGGACTGAAGAATGTGATTTCAGTCAATGCATAGCTGATCTATTTGGGATAGCTATTGCGCCTAGTGCAAGAGGCATTTATGCCAAGCCAAGACCATTGAACCATGACCTTATCCTCTGAGCTTCAAGAGAACCACTTCAACACAACTCCTCTACTATAAATAGAGGTCCTAACTAATAATTCAAACTAGACCAAAGCTCATTACAACAAGACTTTCTCTCTTTCACTCCTTAGGCCTAAAAACTTCACTTCTTGAGAAGTTACTATCGGGTTTTGAGTTGGAGACCAATACCACTCAAACCATAGAAGTTGTCTGACCACTCACCTCCCATTTGTAACATCAAAATCACCAAATGGCCATCCAATTGCACAAAACTCATGACTTGTTGTAGAAGGAATCAGGTTGATCAATATAAAGGGCTCTCAATCACTCCAATCATTTAAACACTTTCCTTAGGGTACAAGGAAGTTGTCCAAAGCATTAGAACTCAACTGTAACACCTCCATCATCAAATTCGATTCTCACCTGCAGATGTAAGCCTCAAACTGTCAAACTCATTGAATCATGCATCATAAATATGTTTTGTGATTACCATTGTGTTTCTGAATGTTTGTAGATCCCTTACCCTCAATCAATTGTTGTTTACAGTTCGTGTATGCTATTTCATTGAGTTCATACAAATTTTAGGGTTCATCAGGTTTTGGCATATTATGTTTTGATTCACGTAATTTCAATAAAATTGAGTATTGCCATTGTGTTCCTTATCTGAAAGCTCATGATTTTCATATTTGGATCATGTGAAATGGTTGAGAAACGGGTGAGATAGGAGGCTTCACGTATTGAGCTTGAGGATAAAGATTGCCATGGTGCCATTTTTCAGAAATTCCACTAGTTTTACTATATATTTATTGCTTGCCATATAATAACTGAATTGGCATTGCACCCTAGTGGAAACACTAGTATGTTTGTGTGTGTGAGTGAGTGAGAGGTCTGGGGTTCGAATCCCCCTCGCCCCAGACCTTTTGATATTTTTTTCAATCATTTTCAAAGGCATTTTACACATATTATTATCCCTTGCCATTCTCTTTCAGCCACACGCAAGTGGCTCAGTTGTCAAAATTTTGAACTATCCTCCCCAAGGGTGTGAGTTCAAACCTTGGGGGGACCATTTCTTTTATCACCAATCTTTTAATAATTTTGAAAATTAATTTCTCATTCATTTTTCATCATTTTTTATTGGTTCTTTTTGCAAAAATTTCACAAAATTGATAAAGTTTTTTATTCTACAAAAGTCTTACACAAATAATATTATTTGTCTATATTTAATATTTTTCATAAAGAACTTATTTTATTTGTTTTTTTTAACATTTGAAAATATTTCTTTTCTCTTGATCTTTTCAAAATCAAATGAGTTCTAAATCATCTTGTGATTAAAACCACATTTTTCAAACCTTAACCAAAAATCACAAGTAGTTTATTTAAACTTATTTGGTATTTTTATCATTTTTATTAATTTTCTTTAAAGAATTACTTTTAAAAGAAAGTGAAATTAGGGTTTCTTTGATTTTTGATCCTTATCATGCACTTCAAAACACTCATGGGCCTCTAATAGAGTGTAAGACCCATTCTTTGTAAATAAAACCTTTTTGGGCCTCAGCCATTATATAAGTCTCACTGTGTTTTCTAAAACTGCGGTGTGATCGTGACCCTTTAAATAAAAATCAACTGGGCCTACCCTTGTGTTGTAAGTCCCATTTCTTATCTTTTTCAAACTTTTGGGCCTCTAATAGAGTGTAAGACCCATTCCTTATAAATAAAATAATTTTGGGCCTCAGTCATTTTATAAGTCCCACTGTGTTTTAGAAAATCTCGGCGCGATCACCATTTCAAAACAAAATCGACTGGGCCTACCCTTGAGTTGTAATTCCCATTTATTTTCTTTTTTTTCAAATCTCTAGGCCTCTCCTTGAGTTGCAAGACCCTCCCTTTGTACAGAAAACCTCTTTGGGCCTCAGTCATTGTATAAGCCCCGGTACAGTTTACAAAACAACGGTACGATTACTGTTTTTCATCTGGGCCTCTCCTTGAGTATAAGCCCCAACAAGCTTTTCAAAAACAACTTCTCTTTTGATTTAGGTTCAAATATATATTTGTTATCAAAACTTTCTTTAATTTCTTGAACAACTAACAATACAGCTATGGAAGCTTGCTCGCCTGTAAGTTTTTATCAGCTTTCTTTTACGTACTTGCACATATACATGTATATATTTGTTTGAGCAGCATGGAAGCTTGCTCACCTGTAAGTTTTTACTAGCTTTACTTTACATGCTTTTATAATATATAACTGTATTGTGGGAAGATGCTCACCTGTAAGTCTTTCTTTCATATCCTTTTAAATACTTGTCATATATCAACTGTATATATACTAGTATATCTGCTTAGAGTTTTCCCCGGCAACTAGGTCTAGAACTAGGTAAAGCCAGTTGGTCACTCTTTAATACAGTCAAAACTAGATCCCCATAGGATTTCCAGATACAGTCTTGCCTTCTCTAGGGCTTAAACAATATGGAACAAAGAGAAAGGCATTATTCTTCATGAAACTTTTCTCTGACTGTCACCCCTAGATATTGTCAAAGAAATTCTACTCCCCAGAGGTGTTCTATTCTCGGTGAATAACATCTCTTGAATTTCTTCAAACCTCAGAACTATTCACTAAATGATCTATTCTTGGTGAATAGCATTTCTTGAACTTTTCTTTGGTTTGGGACCCACAGGCTTCCTAAAAGCATCCCCGCCTCCCCTTGGGCTCTGTACAAGAACCCTCCGGCTTCTTAGAAGTTCTCATGCATTCTCTTGGGCTTAATACAAGGACCCTGAAGACCTCTTAAAGGTATAAGACATAACTTAGTCATCCTTTGCTAGAGCAGTCTTTCCAGTGTCAAACCTCAGACCAATCTAGGGTTGATTATCATCCCTTAAAACACCTGCCTCCTCTTGGGGATCATACAAAGATAAACTCTTCCATACCAGTAGACTTGGACAATCTAATCCCCTCTTGGATCTCAAAGACATTCTCAAGTACCTTACAAACCTAGGAGAAACCGTGGTCATTTTGGATCAATCTCCAGCAGAGTTAAAACCCATGGGTTCTAAAACCCAGTCTCTCTCCTAAAATTCCCCAGCCAGGGTCAGTTTATCATCAGTATAACACTATCCCAAATCAGAACCTCAAGGTATCTGATATCTCAACTCTTCTGTAACCCTTAGCAAGAGTTGATTCTTCATTTAGACCTGCCCCAGGATCTTAATAATCCTCACCAGAAGTTAGCCTCCTCTTGGGATTTGTACAATGATTCTCCCTTAGCAGTTCTAACCCTTTCAGACTCTCTTGTTGATTCAATCACCCTTTCAGACTCTCTTGTTGAGTTAATCACCTTTCAATACTCTCTTGTTAAGTCAACTCTTTTTTAGCCTCTATCTTGGGCTTTGTACAAGACAGATAAAAACACTCTCTTGTTGAATCGATCTTTTTCAGCCTCCTCTTAGGCTTGGTATAATGATTTCCCCTAGCAGAAGTTAGCCTCCTCTTAGTCTTTGTATAATGATTTCTCCAGCTTCTTCAGCCATAATCTCGGGCTTTGTACAAGATAGATAAAAGCACTCTCTTGTTGAGTCAAACTCTTTTCAGCCTCAATCTTGGGCTTTGTACAAGACACCAAATAAATTTCCTGAGCAGAGTAAAGTCTCATTTTCAGCCTCAATCTTGGGCTTTGTACAAGACACATAAAATATCCTCAGCCGAGTCAGTAAAGTCTCATCTTTAGCCTCAATCTTGGGCTTACAAGACAGATAAAGATTTCTTTCCCACAGAGTCATCCTTTTTTTCAGCCTCAATCTTGAACTTTGTGCAAAACACATACAAACCCTCCCCGGCGTTGTCGAAATCCCTTTTTGCCTCAATCTTGGGCTTTGTACAAGACAGACAGAATATTTTCCCCGGAAAAGTCAAACTTTTAGCCTCCTCTTAGGCTTAGTATAATGATATCCCCAAAGAGTCAGTCTTTTTTAGCCTCAATCTTGGGCTTTATACAAGACATATAAAAACACTCTCTTGTTGAGTCAGTCTTCCCCAACCTCCTCTTAGGCTTTGTATAAAGACTTCCCCAGTGGAGTCAATCAATCTTTTAGCTTCAACCTTGGCCTTTAATCAAGGCACACAAAAATCAACATCCCCTCAGAGGAAATCAAAATCTCTCTGTAGGAAGTCATTTCTCTGTTTATCACTTATCAAAACAGACATTCAAAACAAACCCTAATCCCAGATAACTGTTGTAAGTGGCGCACTTGTTGATTCAAATATCCAAGTTGTTGTCCATCTTTTATCCTTGTAAATCCTCTCTTTCATATAGTTGTTGTAAGCGGCAAGCCTCTGGATTATTTACATCCATGCTACTATCCCTCTCTTAGCATGAGAAATTCCTAAGGAAAAATGGCATTGCTCTACACTGAGCTAAAGTTTCCCCCTTCAGGATAACGCCCCTATAAAGGAAATTATGGCATTGCTGGATTCATATATCCCAGTTAAAGTAATCCTCCTTTATAAACAGTTACCCAACAATTGTGATAAACAGACAAGATGTCTCCCCTTTAGAGATGACAAGTTCTCTCTCAGTCAAACCTTTTAGCTTCAATATTGGGCTTTGAACAAGACACAAATAACCTTTTAGCTTTAATCTTGGGCTTTGAACAAGACACCAAAATATCATTTTCCTCCCATAGAATAGGAGGAACTACGATTGCTCCGATTTCCCTGTTTCTTTAAATCGGGAATACGTAGGCATAAGATTGCGAAATCTTAGCGAGCATCCTAATCAAAAACTCTAGGTCCAGTACCTTCACACCAATCAAAACTGAGGTCCAATACCTCACCAAGATCATAAAAAACTCACTCTCTCTCTCTCTCTCTCATATTTCCCAAGAAACTTTCCCAACCCATCAACGGATAAACACCATCAAGTACAAAGCAGAACTTAAAGCTAACAACCTGTGGATAACAACGTATAGGATGGGTAATTGACAACTCCCCATTGTATAACCTGACCCCGGACCCCCCAATCTCTTTAAGCGTGTGTTCAGTTAAACATTCGCTTGCAAGGTTAGTTTGAGATAACTTCCCTTTCCCTTCCAGCTTCACGGGATAAATAAGAAATCAGAAAGTAGCACCCCCCCTCCTCTTCATTGAGGAGAAAGCCTAAATTCTGCGATAAGGTGGTCGCGTCACCGACAAAAATCGCACGCTACACAAGCGTATGGTGGTAGCAAGTGTATACTATGGTGAAGTTTCATATGGTTTTTGTTGCCATGAAGAAAAATATAAGAAGTATGAAGTTATTGTATAAACTTCATCCACCTTATATTTCTTCTTCATGGCTTCACAAACTAGATGAACTTGATATATCTTGATTTGTTACAGTTCCGCAATTATTTTCAAAATGGGGTCCGTTATTGACTCAATGTATCGTGATTTGTTACAGTCCCACTTTGGGTTTTGTTGCTTAAATAATGTATGTTTTTTTAATTGTGTTTCATGTTGTTTTGCTGTATGTTGTTGTTGTTGACAAATGTTCTCAAATAAGAACAAAACATTGCTAGTTCACAAGATAGAGGTTTCTTGTTACTTAGCAATGTTTTGTTCTTGTTTTGAGAACATTTGTCAACAACAACAACATATGTTTTTTTTATTGTGTTTCATGTTGTTTTGCTGTATGTTGTTGTTGTTGACAAATGTTCTCAAAACAAGAACAAAACTTTGCTAGTTCACAAGATAGAGGTTTCTTGTGACTTAGCAATGTTTTGTTCTTTATTTTTTTGTATTGGTTGACAAGTTTAGTTTATTATATACTACTTGCGTCTGAACGGGCACGTTTTTTAGTTTACTTACGCGTCAAAATATAAACGGATATTTTTTGCATTTAAACTTTGTGATATATTTTCATATGTTTATTTGTTTGCTTTTTAGCGAGCACACCTAAGGTATAATAATTGATTCAACACATTAAATATACTACATATTTAGTAAAAGATGATTTGGTAAAAAAAATCCTGAACTATTTTATCAATGAAAATAATCATGAATCTATATATTTAGAATTCTTCAATCATATTAAAGAAAACATTAATTTATATTTTAAAAAATAAATTTTGAACCTATAGCACAAGAACAGTCAACATTTTTCAAACTGCTCCATAAGTGTAGACTATATTCTGTCATATATGGAGTAAAATAATACTTATTCTACTTAGCAAAACTTAAGGTGAAAAATTGATTCAACACATTAAATATACTACACATTTAGTAAAAGATGATTTGGTAAAAAAAAATCCTGAATTATTGTATCAAATAAAATAATCCTGAATCTACCTTTTTTATTCAATTTAATAATAATTTCTAATCTCAATCATAGGAATGAGATAATTTATCAATAATTAACATTGTTAACCGGAAGAGATAATGACATTAATTACTTTAATAGTGAAAATAAAATAAAAAAATTAGAGTGGTAAATTACCTTATCATCTGTACAACTCCTTCCCAACATGTGCTTAAAAATAAAAATAAGAAAAAAGATTAAATAAAAGTGAATAAAATAAAAATAAAAAGAAAAAAAAACCAAGAAAATAATAATGGAGAGTAATAGGAATAGAAGTAAGAACTAATTATTACTGGTTACTGGTTAGCCATCGACCATATTTCAATTCTCTCTGCCTAAAAATCCAAATGACTACAGACATAATCTTGATGAATTCTCAATTTTTAGAATAATAGCGTTTTGAATTGCTATTTTTTCTTAAATGATAAATAGAGTGATGATAAATAGAGATGATGAAAATATTACAGAACTAATAATAAATCAAGGAGATTTCAAGTGTGAGAGTAATATAACTAAAAGAGAGTGATGATAAATAATGAACATGAAAATATTACAGAGTAAGAAGAAGCAGTTAACAACTTTTTTTTTGGGAAATCAGTTTCCATCTCTATTACATGACCTTATTTAAATGTGGTATGACTTGTAAGTTATGTTGAACGGTTAATTAGATACAGTTTTTATTGCAGTTTTATATTTTTATTGGTTGGGGTATTGTGAGTTTTTTCAAGGGCAATGTTGGAAAGAAAATAGGCCAGCCCAAATTTTTGTATCCCCTTTATATATAGTTATAGATGTATATTGTTTGTTTCACTTACCTTTTAATGAAAATACAATAATTTATATTGACATAGAAACTTATATTCTGAAAATTAAGATGTATTTGAAAACCAACTTATATCAATCAAATTTTTTCAAATCGCATCCGTTTCATTCAACACATTTTATGTTCCTTAACACATAATATATGGTTTAGTGCTCTGTTTGCTTCAATTCATCGATATAATATACAATCGGGTTTATAAGCGATGATGATGACGTAAACTATAATAAAAGATATCGATGAATTGAAGGAATCAGACCATTGAATCGTATATTATGTGTTAAAGAACATAAAATGTGCTGAATGAGATCAATTCGAAAAAAATTGATGTGTTAAAGTTGGTTTTCAAGAATAGTATAATTTTCAGATTATATATTTCTTTGCCAATTTAAATGGTTGTATTTCTTTAAATATGTGTATGGTAAACCAAGCAATTCTGGGTGGGTGACGTCTCAGTTATTTCTGCAATGTACCAATCGAAGGCGGAAGAATGGGTGCAAGTAAAAAGGAAGAATAGTTGTAAGTTGGTGTTTACCTTGAAAATTGGTAAACAACCGCTGATCTTCTAAAACAATCTAGTTCTAGTAACTTACAGGATCGATCATATTTATCCTAGGACATGTGCTGTGTATTTAGAATATTTCACAATTTGGTAAAGTATACATTTTGACAATGCACATAACTAAAAGAGCGTGTTTGAAGTGTAAATGAAAGCGATAAAGATTAAAGAAATGCTTAAATCTAACAACACATCAAAGGAAAGAAAAGGTTGGATGTAGAGGTTTGGTAAAAATTTGAAGTTAAATGCTGGGAAGAAATGCAAAAAGATCTTAAAATGCAGAAATGTAAAGGCTTTTTTAAAGTAAAACTTCAAAGTAAAGACTTGGTAATGTAAATGACTTGCAAGGTAAAAATTCGTGAAAAAGACTTCAAAGTAAAGAATCTAAAACAAAAACTTCAAAGTAAATTGCATTGCAATAAAGGATAATGGTGATTACAATCACGTACATTCTCACTTCACTTGTTTCTCGACACACTGGATACTTTGAGTGAATATAGATTTACTTGTACAAATATGATTTTTTCACACCCATTCTAACTCTAGAACTAACCTATTTATAATACTCTAAAGTAACCACCATTTGACGGTTTTACTCCTAGATCACGCCACTTGGCACTTTGCATGTCTTCAACCTTTGGATACTCGCCACTTGTCCTTTTTTCAAATTCAAATAGTAGAACTTCCCTCCACTATTCAGTTGTAATTGCAGTGCACTATCCATGGCCACTTTGCCCCATCGAATTGACTCTCTAGACTTAGAAATGTTTGAAGTCTTGAAATCATTCTATTCGACGCAGGCTTTCAACAAATATGGTCGAAGGCATTCAGGTCGAAGCCTTCTTCTTTAGCTCAATTTTCTAAAGAATAACTTCTTTAAAAGCCAAATTTATTTGAAATCATGCAGCGTCGAAATTAGGAGCTAACAAATTGCCCCCAAAAAATGTCCTTTCGCCAATGTTGGTAGGAAGGTCATTTTTTGATAACACAATTTTCGACGCCTGCTCATTCGACTATGACAAAGCATGGTCATAACTGACTAACCCACGAACTAGAAACTATTCAGTTTCTTTCAACCACGCTTATGACGTCACGCCATGATGGTGAATCTTCAAACGTCTTTTCAGCCGTATTTGCGCTCAGTTTTCATCATTACTTTTCTTGGAACTAGCTATTTGTGGTCTGATCATAACCACCACCATCCAACCATTTCAGACAAAGACACGTGTTCCACTATCGTATTCATTTTAACGGTGGATTCACAGTCCCTTCATTTTCCAAACGCCTATAAATATCCTTTTCTTCCAACTTGAAACTTTTTGCATTCTCATACTTTCTTTCAACTTATTTCCTTGTTCTCCAACTTTCTCAAGAAAAAACCCATAACATATTCTCACCGTTCCTTCAACTTCCAACAATGGCGTCTTCATAACCCATCCACCAAGAAACAAAAGGCCAAAAAGGTAGAGCCACACCGTTTAAGCAAACTCTCCCGCCATTTTCAAACATCCCCGGACCAAAGGTGTTGAAAAACCAACAGTTCATGCCAGAACCTCTTCTTGAGGAAGCAAGGAGCATTTACGCATCTCAGGTAATGATCCCTCTCATTGTCTCTGATAAACCCTATGCTTTAGGTGGCCCCTTGCTGATGTTAAACCCACCAATGAAAAACTAAGCGAGTTTTTTCCTTACTACCGTAAATCTAGACCTTTAGGGCAAAAGAGAAACCCTAATGAGACTGAAACCTCCCCTGATACACCCTCTTTGACGAAAATGGATCTCAGGTACCTTCACGATGGTACGAGATTGGTAAGAGCTGTCAATCCGTTAAAGGATTTTGACCTTTGGATGATCCGAATGGAAAAGGTCAAAGCTGATCACTGGAAAACCGTCGGAATCTATGACCTGCTTAGGTTGTCAAAGACCAACATTCCTTATTGTTTGAACATGCTGGCAGAATCTCTTTACTTCTGGGATAGTACCCACTATACTTTCCAACTTCCTTGTGGGATGGTTACCCCCACATTCTTCGATCTGGCTGCCATTGCAGGGCTTCGACCAGATGGCATTTCATACGATCCTGAAATTGATGCAGAGGATACCATAGGGATCTCTGACTCCAAACTTACATACACCCACTTCATAAACCACCACAAACGTGATACTGAAGAGATAACTGACGAGGAACACATTGTGTTCCTCACCGTTTGGTTGTAAAAGTATGTATTTTGCTCGAAATCCCTACAGGTGGCCAAAAAGTATCTCACTCTGGCAAACCAACTTCACAACAATAGAGGAGTCTGCCTCAGTAGGTTGATTCTGGAAAACCTCTATGAGTCTCACAGCGAAGGGGCGGCTCGACTTAAAGACCTCGAGGCCCAGGGCACGGTTCATCTGTATGGCCCCCTCTGGCTGCTTCAATTGTGGCTTAACGCAACTTTCGAAGCTAGCCTTCCCAGGAAAGGGCAAGTCGACGAGGCCTCTGCCGAAATCAAAGAAAGGAGGGTCGAAGGTACTCGCCTGGTAAAACTCACGCCAAATGACGATGGGGAAACTCTTAAAGGAGCCTTCTCTAGTTACATTATAATGTATGCCAAAAGGTATGAGTTCACCCCTAGTATGGCCCCCTTTGCTGAAAGAAGATGTGGACCTGAGTGGTTTACAAGGCCATTCCCCGATTTATCCAAAAATCTCGATGCTGACTCCGTTTCAATCTGGGAAGCCTTTTTTATTCCTAGATTCATCATTCAAAGGCTGAATCTTGGAAGAGATATGGCGGCCTTGATTTCTTACCAACCAAACCTTGTCTCTCGACAGTTTGGGTTGGCTCAAATCTTCCCCAAATGCATGTATGAGAAGAAAGGTGTAACGCCCCAATTTCGATTATTCCAATTTTTGTTGAGTCCTTTATTTAATTGAATGTTAAATTATTCTATTTATGACTTTGGTGTGATAATATGCTTTTATGCTATGTTATGATGTATTATCTCGTTTGAGAGCGTTTTCGGGAATTTTGGACTTAAGGCATTTTGGTCATTTTATAACTATTAATGAGTTAGAGAAAATTAAGGAAGTAATTTGTAGAGGAAATTTATTAGAAAATGAATTAAGTGTAGAAATTGAATTAGAGGAAATATTGTGTAAAAATAGAAATGAGAGAAATAGAAAATAAAAGAAAAGAAATAGGAATAAGAGGAAGGAAATAGGAGAGAAAGAGAAAAAGGGGAAATAGAAAGAAAAAGAAGAGAAAGAAAGAGGAAGAGGGAAGAAGAGAAGAAAAGAGGAAAAAGAGTGGAAATCATCAAGAACAAGAGCTAGATCATTTGGAATCCGGGTAAGGGTTAGAAACATTGTTATCTTGTTTATGTGTGTAGTTATGTATGTGTTTTCTTGTATGTTTGCTTGTCTTCCATAGCTTTTGAGTTTTAGGTTAAAAATGAGAATTTTGTGAGAAATCGATACTTTCGCGGTTGGAAATTGACGTAAACGTGGTAGAATGTTTGTTGTCATGATGGGATTGGGTTCTGATGGATGTATGTTGTTTTAAAAATGTTTTGGGTTGAAAAATAGGGTTTTTGGGTTTTCAACAACGCTGAAAGATTCTGAGTTTTCGTAGGTTCGCCTAGCGAGCCAATCAGCGAAGGGTAGCGAATGTTTGCTACGGGTATTCGCCTAGCGAAGGCATGAGCGAAGGTTTGCTAGAGTGTTCGCCTAGCGAACTTTGGGTGTTTTTGGCTCTGTTTGGTTCTGACTTGGTTCGCCAAGTGCTCGCCTAGCGAACTTTGTGTCTGTTTTTAGCTAACAGTTGGTTCGCTAGAACATTCGCCTAGCGAAGGAGCTAGAGAATGCTCGCGAGGGATGTTCGCCTAGCGAAGGAGCTAGCGAATGCTCGCGAGGGAGGTTCGCCCAGCGAACAGTGCTGTTCGTGTAATTTTGTTTTCTGCATAACTTTTGATCTGTGGTTCGGTTTGAGGCGTGGTTTGATGCATTGGAAAGCTATTGAGCTGTACTTTCTCATGATGAGGAGTTTGAGGTTGTTGGCCGATTAAATAAAGTCGAGAATTCAGGAAAAGTGTCATTTACCGACTTTTGTCGTTTTAAATGTGTATATTGGTTGTGTAACATACAATGTGGCATTGATATTAATGTGTATGCCTTGTATGATGTTGTGTAATGATAATGTATGTGATGACATGTTGTGATGATAAAGTGTGGCCGAAAGGCAAATGAATGTGATATGTTGTAATTGGTTTTATATGCATGTTTATGATTACATGTATGTGTGAAAATGAATTGCTTACGTGAAGTTCAATGTATGTTAATTGGTGGCCGTATGGCATGAAAATTGCATTGTTGGATGGATTTCTAATGCATGAATAAAGATGGTGAAATAATTCATAATGATGAATTGTATGTGATTGTAAGAGATGAATGCATGACAATGTTTGTATACATGTATGCATTATAAGAATGTCATGAATCATTTTGTATGTGAAGCATAATGATTGCATTCTTATGTTGAGGGATTCAAAGAGAATTCCGCTATGACATCGTGTGCCTATGTGAGGACCTAAAGCGATGGTTATAGATGATCGTGTGCCCAGGTGGGGACTTAAAGCGATCGGATCGTGTGCCCATGTGGGGACCTAAAGCAATCGGATTGTGTGCTCATGTGGAGACCTAAAGCAACCCATAACGTCGTGTGCTCATGTGGAGACCTAAAGCGACGGGTGAACATCGTATGCCCGACGGGGAGTTACAGTGATGTAACAAACGATGGTTCCAGCAGAGTTCCTGAGTGAACTAGTGATGAGTCGGTACCGCATATGTAATTGCATAGAGTCGTTGTGTCGGTCTCTTGCATTTACATGAATCATGATTGCATTGTTATATGTGGAAAGTCATGATTGATTATTCGTGTGGAAAATGGTGATGTACATTTATGATAAATGTATTGTGCATGTTTGATATGCATTGATAAATGGTTGATTTTATGATTGAGCCTATGATAAGCCTTTGGGAATTGTTGTGCAATTGTGTTGGATGTAGTGAATTATAAATGATATGTTTTGTGTATAAACGTATGCATTATATGAGGAGAGGTGATTATGTGCATGAATGATATGCTTGGGTTGTGATATATGTTATATAATGGAATTTGTGAGTAATAGTGCATGTGGTAATAAATGTGTTATGTGTATTTTTATGTTGAAATATATAATTATATGCATCGATATTATGATAATGTTTCTTACCCTTCTGCTGTTTTATAATGCTCTATGAGGCATTGCAGAGTAGGTTGCTGAAGGTATTTTGTGAAGCTTAGGACTTCATTTCTTTTGGTCGGTCGACTATGATATGTAGCATCGGGTAGCTAGGATTACATGATTATTTTGTGATACATTTTGTATATGTATCTTGACTTGAATTGTTTATGTAAACATGATTCCGTGTTGACGGATAGTATTTGATATATATATATCTATATATATGATGTTATTCGGTATTTAGATGTTTCCGCTTTTATTCTAAATATTGAGATGTGGGTGTAAGGACGAAGTCCCTATGTGTAAGTTACCCCACTGTTGCATATCTCTGTTGAGCAGGTGTTGATTGTTTTAATTTCACGTATAATGTGACATGCTTCTTTTATGCCATGCTTTGTAATTATACTCTGATGAAATTATTAATATATGCCTAAATGATTAATATGTGATTATTTGGGGGTATAGAAGGGGGTGTTACATTAAGTGGTATCAGAGCCAGTGTCGAGTCAGTTTGTGTCTGTCTTGTTGTTGTTGTTGGTTGAACTGTTGTTTAACCGTGTTGTCGTTGTTGGGAATGATCGGAATATGGCTGGTAGAAACGACAATGCGATGGCTGCTGCTTTGGAAGCAATGGCTAGGGCGGTGCAAGGTGCGCCGAACGTGAATGCTAATGACGAGTTCAAGAAGAATCAACCACCGGTCTTCAAGGGAAGATTTGATCCGGATGGTGCTCAGATATGGTTGAAGGAAATTGAAAGGATATTCCGAGTTATGGACTGTGCGGAAGAGAACAAGGTAAGGCTAGGAACTCACATGCTGAAGGAAGAGGCCGACGATTGGTGGGTCGGTATGCGTCAAGTTCTTGAGGTGGATGATGAAGAGATTACTTGGGATTTGTTTTGTACTGAGTTTCTAAGGAAGTATTACCCTGAACATGTTAAGGGAAAGAAGGAGATGGAATTTCTAGAACTAAAGCAAGGTAGTATGTCTGTTGTGGACTATACTGCGAAGTTTGTGGAATTGGTACAATTTCATCCTCACTATGCGGCGATTACTGCCGAGTTTTCCAGATGTGTGAAGTACGAGAATGGTCTACGCCCTGAGATTAAGCAAGCCATTGGTTATCAGAGGATAAGAAGATTTTCCGACTTGGTGGAATGTAGTACAATCTTCGAGGAAGATAGCAAAGCGCGTTCTGCTCACTACAAGAGTATGAATGAGAGAAAAGGGAAACAACAAGCTCGTGGTGGTCCTTATGTGACACCCGTTGATAAGGACAAGCATAAGAGTAACTTTGAGAAGAAGTCGAGTGGAGGGGGTTCTAGTGCTCCGAAATGTTTCAAATGTGGAGAGATTGGTCATAAATCATTGGAATGTAGGAAGACTCTTGAGAAGTGTTCCAACTGTGGAGGCTTGGGGCATGCTTTCGCCGATTGTAGAAGAAACAGGGTGAAGTGTTACAATTGTGAGGAATCGGGTCACATTAGTACTAATTGTGCTAAGCCGAAACAAATCAAGCGGGCGGAAAAGTGTTTGCATTGGCGGGTACGGATACTACTGATGCGGATCGTTATACTACAGGTACTTGTCTTATTAATGGTATGCCTTTAGTTGCTATTGTTATTATCGGAGTGACTCATTCGTTTATTTCACATGAGTAAGCGAGGCGTTTGAATTTGTTGTTTGTTCCTTAGTACCTGATGGGTGTGTGAAACACCGTCAGTACTTTTTGGTTTTTCTGTTCGGTGGTCAGCAGGTGTTAGGATGAGATAAGTGGGGGGAGAAGCTGGTACTTCTCCGTGTTTCCTCGAATGTGGAGCGTTAACTCGGTGTGTTGTGGATTGCGAGATCGTAAGTGTTATTTGGACAGAGTAGTTTCCGGTTTCAGGAAGGATACAGAGGTAAAATTTATGTCGGCTAAGGATTTGTGCCTTAGGTAGTTTTGTGCACGGGATGCAAGAAAGGTTATTATAGTTTAGTGAAGATGGTTTATGCCCCTTCATGATTGTCGGCTGTCTATTGACAAATTGAGGAACTGATCACCCTTAATCTATTGTTGATAGCAGGCGGGAATTGTGTTGGATGGGATAGACGTATCTTTCCGGCTTTAATAGTGAAATGGAATACATTGTTCGGAATTAATGAAGGATTATGGATTGATTTTGATGAGTTGATGAAGATTTTCATATTTGAAGACGAGACATATTAGAAGTTTTAGTATGTTGGGAAGCCATTAAGAGAGTACGATTGAGTATTATTATTGGTTTCTTTCAGAGTTGTTGGTAACAAAAGGAAAAGATGATTGCACGAGATAATGAGCATGCGGTGTATGAGGGAATTTATGAGACTTGGGATGTCAAGGGAAGAAATTGTATACGAATTGTTGAGAAATGAATAAGGTGACAATTGAGAATAAGATAACTAGGATGGTTTGGATCATTTGATGGAAGTAGTGATTTGTTTGGGTCGTGGCTTAGGTTTTCAGCATTTCAGAATTCTTGAAAGGATTAGTACTATTGTGGAGTTGGAATTGGTTACGGTTGTGTTGTGTTGGAATATTGGAAGTATTATCTTTATAATTTTGAAATTCGAAGTGTTTAGTGATTTCGAGAGTATTGAGTACTTGTTTGGTCCGAAGGAATAGAGTATGAGACAACAAAGACGATTAAGATTCATGGCGAGTTATGAATTTGGTTTGGGTTTGGGAGAGGCAGTTGTTAGGCCTAGAGTGTAAGTCGAAAATCCTTATGTATGTCGGTTTCGATGGCAAGAGAGCTAGAATCGTTGAGCAGTTCAGAGTCTTGTACCTAGTGAGAGAGGGTTAGACTTTGGGAGCGAGATTGATGGACTCGATAGTTTTGAGCAATCAGAGTGCGCAGCGGAAGCGTGATGTGATCCATTTTGTATGGAGGTGTGAGACTTGTAAGAGTTCATAAGTTGGACATTGGAGACATGTTGGAATGATGAAATTATTGGATGTTCCGGAATGGAAGTGTTAAGTGAAAGGTTTAAATTTGTTTCGTGGACTACAATGTAGATCGATGTGTTGGTGATATGTTCGATTGGTGAATCGTAGCATAGATATGTGAACAAGGAGGTTGGTCTTGTGGTTATGTAGGAGTTCGTGAACGATGTTGTGTCGTGGAACTTTATGTTCTTGTTTGTGTTGTTGCCTCGTTTCCATGGTGATGGTTCGAGTACGTGTAGCTAATTCCTGTGTGGGGAATTAGGGGAGTGTTACCTAGAGTACGGTAACGAATCTTGTTGTGTTTTGGTTCTAGAGTGAACCTGTGTGTTGGTATCTTGGTTTTCCTTGAGTTGTGAGTTTGTCGTCAAGTGCATTGTATGGGCTTTGCATCTTGTCGTTGTTGTAGTTAGCAAGTTGGTTTGTCAGTTGTGTTATTCGTGGTGTGCCTTTTGTTGGCATGTAGGTTTGTGGGTCGGATGCGAGAGTCGTGTCCGGAGTTGTTCATCTCGGTATATTTTCGAGGACGAAAATGTCTAAGTGGGGGAGAGTTGTAACGCCCCAATTTCGATTATTCCAATTTTTGTTGAGTCCTTTATTTAATTGAATGTTAAATTATTCTATTTATGACTTTGGTGTGATAATATGCTTTTATGCTATGTTATGATGTATTATCTCGTTTGAGAGCGTTTTCGGGAATTTTGGGCTTAAGGGCATTTTGGTCATTTTATAACTATTAATGAGTTAGAGAAAATTAAGGAAGTAATTTGTAGAGGAAATTTATTAGAAAATGAATTAAGTGTAGAAATTGAATTAGAGGAAATATTGTGTAAAAATAGAAATGAGAGAAATAGAAAATAAAAGAAAAGAAATAGGAATAAGAGGAAGGAAATAGGAGAGAAAGAGAAAAAGGGGAAATAGAAAGAAAAAGAAGAGAAAGAAAGAGGAAAAGGGAAGAAGAGAAGAAAAGAGGAAAAAGAGTGGAAATCATCAAGAACAAGAGCTAGATCATTTGGAATCCGGGTAAGGGTTAGAAACATTGTTATCTTGTTTATGTGTGTAGTTATGTATGTGTTTTCTTGTATGTTTGCTTGTCTTCCATAGCTTTTGAGTTTTAGGTTAAAAATGAGAATTTTGTGAGAAATCGATACTTTCGCGGTTGGAAATTGACGTAAACGTGGTAGAATGATTGTTGTCATGATGGGATTGGGTTCTAATGGATGTATGTTGTTTTAAAAATGTTTTGGGTTGAAAAATAGGGTTTTTGGGTTTTCAACAGCGCTGAAAGATTCTGAGATTTCGCAGGTTCGCCTAGCGAGCCAATCAGCGAAGGGTAGCGAATGTTCGCTATGGGTATTCGCCTAGCGAAGGCATGAGCGAAGGTTCGCTAGAGTGTTCGCCTAGCGAACTTTGGGTGTTTTTAGCTCTGTTTGGTTCTGACTTGGTTCGCCAAGTGCTCGCCTAGCGAACTTTGTGTCTGTTTTTAGCTAACAGTTGGTTCGCTGGAACATTCGCCTAGCGAAGGAGCTAGCGAATGCTCGCGAGGGATGTTCTCCTAGCGAAGGAGCTAGCGAATGCTCGCGAGGGAGGTTCGCCCAGCGAACAGTGCTGTTCGTGTAATTTTGTTTTCTGCATAACTTTTGATCTGTGGTTCGGTTTGAGGCGTGGTTTGATGAATTGGAAAGCTATTGAGCTGTACTTTCTCATGATGAGGAGTTTGAGGTTGTTGGCCGATTAAATAAAGTCGAGAATTCAGGAATAGTGTCATTTACCGACTTTTGTCGTTTTAAATGTGTATATTGGTTGTGTAACATACAATGTGGCATTGATATTAATGTGTATGCCTTGTATGATGTTGTGTAATGATAATGTATGTGATGACATGTTGTGATGATAAAGTGTGGCCGAAAGGCAAATGAATGTGATATGTTGTAATTGGTTTTATATGCATGTTTATGATTACATGTATGTGTGAAAATGAATTGCTTACGTGAAGTTCAATGTATGTTAATTGGTGGCCGTATGGCATGAAAATTGCATTGTTGGATGGATTTCTAATGCATGAATAAAGATGGTGAAATAATTCATAATGATGAATTGTATGTGATTGTAAGAGATGAATGCATGACAATGTTTGTATACATGTATGCATTATAAGAATGTCATGAATCATTTTGTATGTGAAGCATAATGATTGCATTCTTATGTTGAGGGATTCAAAGAGAATTCCGCTATGACATCGTGTGCCTATGTGAGGACCTAAAGCGATGGTTATAGATGATCATGTGCCCAGGTGGGGACTTAAAGCGATCGGATCGTGTGCCCATGTGGGGACCTAAAGCGATCGGATTGTGTGCTCATGTGGAGACCTAAAGCAACCCATAACGTCGTGTGCTCATGTGGAGACCTAAAGCGACGGGTGAACATCGTATGCCCGACGGGGAGTTACAGTGATGTAACAAACGATGGTTCCAGCAGAGTTCCTGAGTGAACTAGTGATGAGTCGGTACCGCATATGTAATTGCATAGAGTCGTTGTGTCGGTCTCTTGCATTTACATGAATCATGATTGCATTGTTATATGTGGAAAGTCATGATTGATTATTCGTGTGGAAAATGGTGATGTACATTTATGATAAATGTATTGTGCATGTTTGATATGCATTGATAAATGGTTGATTTTATGATTGAGCCTATGATAAGCCTTTGGGAATTGTTGTGCAATTGTGTTGGATGTAGTGAATTATAAATGATATGTTTTGTGTATAAACGTATGCATTATATGAGGAGAGGTGATTATGTGCATGAATGATATGCTTGGGTTGTGATATATGTTATATAATGGAATTTGTGAGTAATAGTGCATGTGGTAATAAATGTGTTATGTGTATTTTTATGTTGAAATATATAATTATATGCATCGATATTATGATAATGTTTCTTACCCTTCTGCTGTTTTATAATGCTCTATGAGGCATTGCAGAGTAGGTTGCTGAAGGTATTTTGTGAAGCTTAGGACTTCATTTCTTTTGGTCGGTCGGCTATGATATGTAGCATCGGGTAGCTAGGATTACATGATTATTTTGTGATACATTTTGTATATGTATCTTGACTTGAATTGTTTATGTAAACATGATTCCGTGTTGACGGATAGTATTTGATATATATATATCTATATATATGATGTTATTCGGTATTTAGATGTTTCCGCTTTTATTCTAAATATTGAGATGTGGGTGTAAGGACGAAGTCCCTATGTGTAAGTTACCCCACTGTTGCATATCTCTGTTGAGCAGGTGTTGATTGTTTTAATTTCACGTATAATGTGACATGCTTCTTTTATGCCATGCTTTGTAATTATACTCTGATGAAATTATTAATATATGCCTAAATGATTAATATGTGATTATTTGGGGGTATAGAAGGGGGTGTTACATTAAGTGGTATCAGAGCCAGTGTCGAGTCAGTTTGTGTCTGTCTTGTTGTTGTTGTTGGTTGAACTGTTGTTTAACCGTGTTGTCGTTGTTGGGAATGATCGGAATATGGCTGGTAGAAACGACAATGCGATGGCTGCTGCTTTGGAAGCAATGGCTAGGGCGGTGCAAGGTGCGCCGAACGTGAATGCTAATGACGAGTTCAAGAAGAATCAACCACCGGTCTTCAAGGGAAGATTTGATCCGGATGGTGCTCAGATATGGTTGAAGGAAATTGAAAGGATATTCCGAGTTATGGACTGTGCGGAAGAGAACAAGGTAAGGCTAGGAACTCACATGCTGAAGGAAGAGGCCGACGATTGGTGGGTCGGTATGCGTCAAGTTCTTGAGGTGGATGATGAAGAGATTACTTGGGATTTGTTTTGTACTGAGTTTCTAAGGAAGTATTACCCTGAACATGTTAAGGGAAAGAAGGAGATGGAATTTCTAGAACTAAAGCAAGGTAGTATGTCTGTTGTGGACTATACTGCGAAGTTTGTGGAATTGGTACAATTTCATCCTCACTATGCGGCGATTACTGCCGAGTTTTCCAGATGTGTGAAGTACGAGAATGGTCTACGCCCTGAGATTAAGCAAGCCATTGGTTATCAGAGGATAAGAAGATTTTCCGACTTGGTGGAATGTAGTACAATCTTCGAGGAAGATAGCAAAGCGCGTTCTGCTCACTACAAGAGTATGAATGAGAGAAAAGGGAAACAACAAGCTCGTGGTGGTCCTTATGTGACACCCGTTGATAAGGACAAGCATAAGAGTAACTTTGAGAAGAAGTCGAGTGGAGGGGGTTCTAGTGCTCCGAAATGTTTCAAATGTGGAGAGATTGGTCATAAATCATTGGAATGTAGGAAGACTCTTGAGAAGTGTTCCAACTGTGGAGGCTTGGGGCATGCTTTCGCCGATTGTAGAAGAAACAGGGTGAAGTGTTACAATTGTGAGGAATCGGGTCACATTAGTACTAATTGTGCTAAGCCGAAACAAATCAAGCGGGCGGAAAAGTGTTTGCATTGGCGGGTACGGATACTACTGATGCGGATCGTTATACTACAGGTACTTGTCTTATTAATGGTATGCCTTTAGTTGCTATTGTTATTATCGGAGTGACTCATTCGTTTATTTCACATGAGTAAGCGAGGCGTTTGAATTTGTTGTTTGTTCCTTAGTACCTGATGGGTGTGTGAAACACCGTCAGTACTTTTTGGTTTTTCTGTTCGGTGGTCAGCAGGTGTTAGGATGAGATAAGTGGGGGGAGAAGCTGGTACTTCTCCGTGTTTCCTCGAATGTGGAGCGTTAACTCGGTGTGTTGTGGATTGCGAGATCGTAAGTGTTATTTGGACAGAGTAGTTTCCGGTTTCAGGAAGGATACAGAGGTAAAATTTATGTCGGCTAAGGATTTGTGCCTTAGGTAGTTTTGTGCACGGGATGCAAGAAAGGTTATTATAGTTTAGTGAAGATGGTTTATGCCCCTTCATGATTGTCGGCTGTCTATTGACAAATTGAGGAACTGATCACCCTTAATCTATTGTTGATAGCAGGCGGGAATTGTGTTGGATGGGATAGACGTATCTTTCCGGCTTTAATAGTGAAATGGAATACATTGTTCGGAATTAATGAAGGATTATGGATTGATTTTGATGAGTTGATGAAGATTTTCATATTTGAAGACGAGACATATTAGAAGTTTTAGTATGTTGGGAAGCCATTAAGAGAGTACGATTGAGTATTATTATTGGTTTCTTTCAGAGTTGTTGGTAACAAAAGGAAAAGATGATTGCACGAGATAATGAGCATGCGGTGTATGAGGGAATTTATGAGACTTGGGATGTCAAGGGAAGAAATTGTATACGAATTGTTGAGAAATGAATAAGGTGACAATTGAGAATAAGATAACTAGGATGGTTTGGATCATTTGATGGAAGTAGTGATTTGTTTGGGTCGTGGCTTAGGTTTTCAGCATTTCAGAATTCTTGAAAGGATTAGTACTATTGTGGAGTTGGAATTGGTTACGGTTGTGTTGTGTTGGAATATTGGAAGTATTATCTTTATAATTTTGAAATTCGAAGTGTTTAGTGATTTCGAGAGTATTGAGTACTTGTTTGGTCCGAAGGAATAGAGTATGAGACAACAAAGACGATTAAGATTCATGGCGAGTTATGAATTTGGTTTGGGTTTGGGAGAGGCAGTTGTTAGGCCTAGAGTGTAAGTCGAAAATCCTTATGTATGTCGGTTTCGATGGCAAGAGAGCTAGAATCGTTGAGCAGTTCAGAGTCTTGTACCTAGTGAGAGAGGGTTAGACTTTGGGAGCGAGATTGATGGACTCGATAGTTTTGAGCAATCAGAGTGCGCAGCGGAAGCGTGATGTGATCCATTTTGTATGGAGGTGTGAGACTTGTAAGAGTTCATAAGTTGGACATTGGAGACATGTTGGAATGATGAAATTATTGGATGTTCCGGAATGGAAGTGTTAAGTGAAAGGTTTAAATTTGTTTCGTGGACTACAATGTAGATCGATGTGTTGGTGATATGTTCGATTGGTGAATCGTAGCATAGATATGTGAACAAGGAGGTTGGTCTTGTGGTTATGTAGGAGTTCGTGAACGATGTTGTGTCGTGGAACTTTATGTTCTTGTTTGTGTTGTTGCCTCGTTTCCATGGTGATGGTTCGAGTACGTGTAGCTAATTCCTGTGTGGGGAATTAGGGGAGTGTTACCTAGAGTACGGTAACGAATCTTGTTGTGTTTTGGTTCTAGAGTGAACCTGTGTGTTGGTATCTTGGTTTTCCTTGAGTTGTGAGTTTGTCGTCAAGTGCATTGTATGGGCTTTGCATCTTGTCGTTGTTGTAGTTAGCAAGTTGGTTTGTCAGTTGTGTTATTCGTGGTGTGCCTTTTGTTGGCATGTAGGTTTGTGGGTCGGATGCGAGAGTCGTGTCCGGAGTTGTTCATCTCGGTATATTTTCGAGGACGAAAATGTCTAAGTGGGGGAGAGTTGTAACGCCCCAATTTCGATTATTCCAATTTTTGTTGAGTCCTTTATTTAATTGAATGTTAAATTATTCTATTTATGACTTTGGTGTGATAATATGCTTTTATGCTATGTTATGATGTATTATCTCGTTTGAGAGCGTTTTCGGGAATTTTGGGCTTAAGGGCATTTTGGTCATTTTATAACTATTAATGAGTTAGAGAAAATTAAGGAAGTAATTTGTAGAGGAAATTTATTAGAAAATGAATTAAGTGTAGAAATTGAATTAGAGGAAATATTGTGTAAAAATAGAAATGAGAGAAATAGAAAATAAAAGAAAAGAAATAGGAATAAGAGGAAGGAAATAGGAGAGAAAGAGAAAAAGGGGAAATAGAAAGAAAAAGAAGAGAAAGAAAGAGGAAAAGGGAAGAAGAGAAGAAAAGAGGAAAAAGAGTGGAAATCATCAAGAACAAGAGCTAGATCATTTGGAATCCGGGTAAGGGTTAGAAACATTGTTATCTTGTTTATGTGTGTAGTTATGTATGTGTTTTCTTGTATGTTTGCTTGTCTTCCATAGCTTTTGAGTTTTAGGTTAAAAATGAGAATTTTGTGAGAAATCGATACTTTCGCGGTTGGAAATTGACGTAAACGTGGTAGAATGATTGTTGTCATGATGGGATTGGGTTCTAATGGATGTATGTTGTTTTAAAAATGTTTTGGGTTGAAAAATAGGGTTTTTGGGTTTTCAACAGCGCTGAAAGATTCTGAGATTTCGCAGGTTCGCCTAGCGAGCCAATCAGCGAAGGGTAGCGAATGTTCGCTATGGGTATTCGCCTAGCGAAGGCATGAGCGAAGGTTCGCTAGAGTGTTCGCCTAGCGAACTTTGGGTGTTTTTGGCTCTGTTTGGTTCTGACTTGGTTCGCCAAGTGCTCGCCTAGCGAACTTTGTGTCTGTTTTTAGCTAACAGTTGGTTCGCTGGAACATTCGCCTAGCGAAGGAGCTAGCGAATGCTCGCGAGGGATGTTCGCCTAGCGAAGGAGCTAGCGAATGCTCGCGAGGGAGGTTCGCCCAGCGAACAGTGCTGTTCGTGTAATTTTGTTTTCTGCATAACTTTTGATCTGTGGTTCGGTTTGAGGCGTGGTTTGATGAATTGGAAAGCTATTGAGCTGTACTTTCTCATGATGAGGAGTTTGAGGTTGTTGGCCGATTAAATAAAGTCGAGAATTCAGGAATAGTGTCATTTACCGACTTTTGTCGTTTTAAATGTGTATATTGGTTGTGTAACATACAATGTGGCATTGATATTAATGTGTATGCCTTGTATGATGTTGTGTAATGATAATGTATGTGATGACATGTTGTGATGATAAAGTGTGGCCGAAAGGCAAATGAATGTGATATGTTGTAATTGGTTTTATATGCATGTTTATGATTACATGTATGTGTGAAAATGAATTGCTTACGTGAAGTTCAATGTATGTTAATTGGTGGCCGTATGGCATGAAAATTGCATTGTTGGATGGATTTCTAATGCATGAATAAAGATGGTGAAATAATTCATAATGATGAATTGTATGTGATTGTAAGAGATGAATGCATGACAATGTTTGTATACATGTATGCATTATAAGACTGTCATGAATCATTTTGTATGTGAAGCATAATGATTGCATTCTTATGTTAAGGGATTCAAAGAGAATTCCGCTATGACATTGTGTGCCTATGTGAGGACCTAAAGCGATGGTTATAGATGATCGTGTGCCCAGGTGGGGACTTAAAGCGATCGGATCGTGTGCCCATGTGGGGACCTAAAGCGATCGGATTGTGTGCTCATGTGGAGACCTAAAGAAATCCATAACATCGTGTGCTCATGTGGAGACCTAAAGCGACGGGTGAACATCGTATGCCCGACGGGGAGTTACAGTGATGTAACAAGCGATGGTTCCAGCAGAGTTCCTGAGTGAACTAGTGATGAGTCGGTACCGCATATGTAATTGCATAGAGTCGTTGTGTCGGTCTCTTGCATTTACATGAATCATGATTGCATTGTTATATGTGGAAAGTCATGATTGATTATTCGTGTGGAAAATGGTGATGTACATTTATGATAAATGTATTGTGCATGTTTGATATGCATTGATAAATGGTTGATTTTATGATTGAGCCTATGATAAGCCTTTGGGAATTGTTGTGCAATTGTGTTGGATGTAGTGAATTATAACTGATATGTTTTGTGTATAAACGTATGCATTGTATGAGAAGAGGTGATTATGTGCATGAATGATATGCTTGGGTTGTGATATATGTTATATAATGGAATTTGGGAGTAATAGTGCATGTGGTAATAAATGTGTTATGTGTATTTTTATGTTGAAATATATAATTATATGCATCAATATTATGATAATGTTTCTTACCCTTCTGCTGTTTTATAATGCTCTATGAGGCATTGCAGAGTAGGTTGCTGAAGGTATTTTGTGAAGCTTAGGACTTCATTTCTTTTGGTCGGTCGTCTCTGATATGTAGCATCGGGTAGCTAGGATTACATGATTATTTTGTGATACATTTTGTATATGTAACTTGACTTGAATTGTTTATGTAAACATGATTCCGTGTTGACGGATAGTATTTGATATATATATATCTATATATATGATGTTATTCGGTATTTAGATGTTTCCGCTTTTATTCTAAATATTGAGATGTGGGTGTAAGGACGAAGTCCCTATGTGTAAGTTACCCCACTGTTGCATATCTCTGTTGAGCAGGTGTTGATTGTTTTAATTTCACGTATAATGTGACATGCTTCTTTTATGCCATGCTTTGTAATTATACTCTGATGAAATTATTAATATATGCCTAAATGATTAATATGTGATTATTTGGGGGTATAGAAGGGGGTGCTACAAAAGGCCACGTAGTCCTTTATACTGCCAGTTTTGACGAAGGAGGTGTTGCAGTCCCTTTCGACCGGTGGAACGATCGAAAAGCGACCCTGTCCCCTGTGCACTTTCAACCCACTTTTTTGTGCACTAAGCCATTTCACAACTGGTGGTCGAAGTACTACAGCGAACAATTTCTTGATGTTGCTAACTTTTCCTCCTTACTTGACCAAACTTTTCTTGATGTGCAGGAAAAAACCAAGAAAAGTAAGTTCATTCATGTCAAAGAAATTCAGGCCTTCCCAAAGTACTTTGAAACCGTCTATCGACCAGATGATATTAGTCAAACCATTCGTGAGGCTGCTGTCACTTTGAAGGAGAAATTTCTACAAAAAATGGATCAGTTAAAAATCCCTTCAAACGTTCCTCTTGAGAAACTTTATGGGGTGGCTTTTAAACTCTTTCCTCCAAAGTTCCCTTGACTGCCTAACGCTGATTTTGGAGTGGCACTTGCCCCCCATTTCCAGACTGGTTTGTCTGTAGTGAGCACCTAAAACTCCTTCGACAGCAGTCTTAACCGAAAGCCCAACAGGTGGTTGCGACTAAACATACGCTGGACAGTTTCAAAGGACACCTTCATATAGGGGTCGAGGATGTTTGTGTCGAATCCTAAATATATGAAGGTTTGAGGCCCTTGATTTGTGATTTTTAACTAACCACTCAATTATTAATCTTGTAATAATCATCTGTCGTTCAGCTATGGCCAGGAAGACCAGCTCATCGAAGGGTGCTGCAAAGGTCGAAAAAGAAACTGAAGGCACAAAGGTATTTTATATCCCTTGCCTATGTCTTTTTGTGTAACTAACTTTTAATATTTGCATCACCTTTTAGATTGCTCGAAAGCCTCCAACGCCTTCAAAAAAGGGCAAAAAGGGTACTCCAATAGTTGTCCCTTCAGATGCTGACGACGAATCCCCTGAGGAGATAGTGGTTAAAAAGAAAAGGAAGCTTGTCAAAGCTTCTGGAACTACCACCCAATCCCCCTCAAAGGTCGCCAGAATTCTTGAGAAGACACCTGCCGAAAGTGGTGTCAAGAAACAACTCTCCAAGATTGCGTCGAAACCGACTGCTGGTGATCTTGAGAGCGCAAACTCAAGTCCTGACGCCGCAGCTGTATGGGTATGCACACTATTTTTATTCAGCATTTGCCCTCCTTACTCATATTTCTTCCAATCTTATTCTCTTTACTTGTGGTTTTCAGGCTGATGTAGGTGGTTCTAACCCCCCACAACCTTCATTCAGCTTTGCAACAACTCTCCTGAATAGCCAAGGTGAGCCAACTTATCATCCTACCTCTGACCTTGGTTCTGGATATAGTTCCCTGAGAGAAATTAACCAACCTATCCCTCTTACAGTTCCTCCTCCTGAAGCAGACGAAACAAACAAAAACTCGCCCATCAGGATCAACACTCAACAATCCCAACCAGATGGCTCTGAACATGAAGAGGATGATGTTTCTAACCAACAACCTCTCGACCATACAGAGACAATTGCCATGGATACAGAAGGAAAACCAACTGAAGTGGAAGAAGAGGAAGTCAAAAATGAAGAAGAACAAGAAGAAGAGAGGGAAAGGACTGAGTAGGATCAAACCCATTCTCCTGTGGTTGAGATAGGTCCTGTCAACAATCCAACTCCTAGGCCTACAATCACTTTGACTACTAAAGGATCCCCTACTCGAGAGTATGCCAGATTGATACTTGGGAAGAAGTACAGTTCTTCAGGTACTAGTCTTAGTACTTCAACCAGTTCTGGGGGTCCAGCTCCAGATGACTTTGCCAGCCCTATCCCTCAAAAGATCAAAGACAAATTCTTCAAAGGGGACATCCAAAATGTCTTAATTTCGGATCAGACTGCACCTCTCTTCCTGAGAGATAGTCTCCAAAAACTGGATCTCTCGACCCTTAGTACAGATGTGTCTGAATTCCTCATGGAGTTAACTGCTTTAGTAAATCAAATGTTTGAGGACTTGAAACTTCTTCCCAAGATCTAAGACACCATTGAGGTTACAACTGGATTGTAACATGCAGCTTGGGACGACGCACACGAGAAACTAAGGTCGAAAATCTAGAGATTGGTCAAAACAACAGGCAGGCAGAGATAACATCGAACCAGAAGAATATTGATGACTGGAAGCAGCAAATTGAAGAACTGCAAAACAAGATTTTTAACGCTGAAAAGCGCAACCTTGAGCTGAAAGAATTCGACGATACTGAAATGGCCAGAGAGCTAAAGCGCACCATAGACTTCCTCGACAAAGCCCAAACGCTTGAAAAGGAACTTTCAACAGCTAAGCTCAACTAAGCTCTGTGTGAGAAACGCCTTAAAACTCACAAGGTCCACTTCCTTGAGTTGAAGTCGAAGCTCCCTTTCTGATTGTCCCATGATTTCTTGTTTGTAGTTCCTTTTTGATCATCATGTTTTATGGCCCCTTTTTGAGGCTCTATGTAAAGACAATTTCAATGCCCTGTGGCATTTATCTAAATACTTCTGCTTACTATTAACTATTCGAATTGCAAAATTTTCTCTTAAACTTTTCTAATCTTTGTAATTAAAGTACTCTGCCTCTTTTCTTGGAAATCATGAAAATAACGCAGCTTTAAACAGCTTAGTGTTCCAACGACACAAGTTTCTATTCCATAAAGGAATATTAATAGCGCAACCCTAAGGTATACTCCCAAGAGTAATCGCACGTATTTCCTTCGTTGACTGGCCAATCCTCCCAAGGCCTTACCTCTATAAAACCCTCTTTATGTGAGCCATGTTTCGCACCTACTGAAGCAAGCATGAGTACTTCCTCAAAGAAGGCAATGACCAAGAAGGTGGCTGAGGATACATAGAAAGTTGAGGCACCAACTACTGCCCTCAATGGCACTTCAACTGGAGCAACATCTCGTGCCAAGAAAAGAGAAACTAAGATGAAGGTACCCAAGAAAGGACATTCCAAGGCACCAAACTCTGATGATGAAGCTGACGAAGACTATGTCACTTTCCTCAACTCCATTAATTGGAGAGACTATGAATGATCTTTCTCCTAGGTTTCATGTTATTGTACTTGTTTCCTTTCCTTTGTATGCCATTTTGGCCTCACATTGCCTATTTTGGCTTTTATAACCCGAATAAAACTTACGTTTTAATATGAATCTCTTGTAAAATACGCTTATATTTTTTCAAATATTTCCCATTTACCCTTAAGACTCTTAAATCACCCTCCATCTCTTGAATCTCATAAGCATTATTACTAAATGCCTTAATAATTTGAAAGGGACCTTCCCACTTAGGAGACCACTTCCCCAAAGTTATGGTTTTTCGATCCATAGGTAAGATCACCTTCCATACTAGATCTCCAGCTGAAAATGTCTTAATCTTGACCCTTTTGTTATAAGACTTCTCCACCTTTTTCTTTTGCCTTTTCAGCAACTCTAATGCGTGGAGTCTTTCTTCATCTAGATCTACTAACTCATCAATCATCATATTCCAATAAGATTCAGATGGAATCTCATGATGCCTTTGAATCCTTATGGACTGAAGATAAATTTCCACAGGCAAAACTGCGTCATGACCAAAGGTCAATCGAAATGGGGTAGTATTGGTTGCCTCTTTAGGGGACGTTCGACATGCCCACAATATTTGGTCCAACGTTTTATGCCAATTTCTTGGCCTCTTTCCCACATGCTTTTTTATCAAACCAATATCTACTTTGTTTGCCGCTTCGACTTGGCCATTAGCTTGAGCATAATAAGGTGTGGATGTTAAAAGCTTGAATCCCATTTCTTTAGAGAACTCTTGCATTTTTCGACTAGTGAAGACTGATCCTTGGTCCGTTGTAATTGTCTCTGGGATTCCAAACCTATAGATGATGTGTTTCTGGATAAATTCAATCACATCTTCTTGATCAACATTTGGTAATGGGATAGCTTCGACCCATTTGGTAAAATAATCAATACCCACCAAAATGTATTTATGATTCTTTGATGATGCTGGTCGAATTTCTCCAACCAAATCCAAAGCCCATCCTCTGAAAGGCCAAGGTTTTACTATAGAGTGCAACTCACTTGCAGGGACGTGTTGGATGCCAGCATGAACTTGACATTCCTGACAACCCTTAGCAAATTCAATACAATCTTTTAACATGGTAGGTCAATACATGCCTTGTCGAAACAATGACCATTTCATTTTATGTCCTACCTGATGTGCCCCACATGCCCCACTATGGATAGTTGACAGGGCCAAGTATGCCTCTGCCTCACTGAGGCACTTAAGCAATACTCCCTCAGGAGTCTTTTTGAATAATTCATTACCTAACAAGATATAACTTAAAGCTTGATACTTGATTTTCCTCTCTGTCGAGGCTATTGGGTCTTTTAGGTAATATATTATAGGTTTTCTCCAATCCTTGTCAGTTATGTTATCAACTGCCAGAATTGAAAAATTATCTTCATCAGCGTATCCAAGCTTAGTTTCTTCCAAGTCTGATGGGGCTAATCCCACTGACACCACCCTTCCTTTGACTTCGACTTCGATTGCATCTTGTAATTTGTCTTTCGATACTTTATACCCTGATGCAATCTGAGCTAAGTCATTAGCTACCTGGTTTTCCAGTCTAGGGATGTGTCGCAAGCTAACTGCGTCGAACTTTTTCAATAGTCGATTCACAACTACAAAGTACATAATCAAGTTTTCTTTTATGCACTTGTACTCTTTGGTAACTTGTTTTATGACCAATTCTGAATCTCCCATTATTTCGACATGAGTTGCCCCCAATTTGAACAATACTTCAAGTCCAGTAATTAAAGCTTCATATTCAGCTTCATTGTTGGAACAACGGCCTTGGATTTTATACTTAAGTGTTGTTGGAATTTTATTAGGAGAAATAATAAGCACTCCTATACCTGTCCCATCTTTGTGGCTCGACCCATCGAAATATAACTTCCAAGGTTCCACATCAAGATAGTTCAGAGGGGTCTCATTTGTAGAATGGTCCACTATAAAGTCTTCCACTACTTGTCCTTTAACAGCCTTTAAAGGCTTATAAGTTAAAGAATATTCAGTTAATGCTAATGCCCATTTTCCAATTTGACTGTGCAAAATGGGTTTGGACAACATATGTTTAATATCATCATAACGAGAAGAAACATAAACATCAACTGGTTTTATATAATGCTTCAATTTAGTACAAGAGTAATACAAACATAGACATAATTTTTCGATCATGCTATATCTAGTTTATGCATCATTTAAAACTCTACTAAGGTAATAGATGGCTCTTTCGACACCATCATCATCCTCTTGAGCTAACATGCTCCCTAAAGTCCTATCTAACGCAGCTATGTACAATCTCATACACTTAGTGCCACGAGGTGGTGAGAGAATAAGGGGGTGACTCAAGTACTCTTTGATCTTTTCGAAGGCTTCCTGTTGAGCTTGCCCCCAGTCGAACCCATCCTTGCTAGCTTGAAGCAATGGTGAAAAGGCTTGCGTTTTCCCACTTAAGTTAGATATAAATCTCCTCAAGAAATTTATTTTTCCCAAGAGAGACTGCAATTCCTTCTTTGTTGATGGCGCTTTATCTTCCATAATGGCTTTGGTTTTATTCTGGTTAATTTCGATCCCCTTCTTGTGGACCACAAAGCCTAAGAAATCCCCTGCCTGCACACAAAAAGCACACTTGAGAGGATTCATTTTTAGACCATGCTTTCTCATCCTTTCAAAAGAATGTCGAAGATGGCTTAAATGATCTTTTCCTGAAAAGGACTTAACAACAATATCATCAATATAGATTTGCATAAAAGTCTCAATAAAATCATGAAAGATCGAATTCATTGCTCGCTGGTAAGTTGCCCCAGCATTTTTTAGGCCAGAAGGCATTACTACCCATTCATAAGTGCCTAATGCCCCTGGACATCGAAATACAGTTTTTGGGACATCCTCCTCAGCAAGGAATATTTGGTTATAGCCAGAATAACCATCCAGCATACTCAAGTATTCATGTCCTACAGCAGAATCAATCAGCATTTTTGCCACAGGCATAGAATATTCGTCTTTAGGGGTTGCAGAATTTAGATCTCTAAAATCTATACAGACCCTTAAAGAACCATTCTTTTTAATGACTGGTACAATATTAACTAACCATTCGACATAAGTAGTTGTACGGATGAACTTGCATCTAAGTAGCCTTTCAATTTCCTCTTTGATTTTGGAAAGGATTGTTGGGGCAAACCGTCTTGGATTTTACTTGACAGGCTTTTTCCCAGGTATGATTGGCAACTTATGTTCAACAAGCTCTCTCCTCAAACCAGGCATTTCATCATAGTCCCAGGCGAAGCAATCCTTGAATTCCTTCAATAGTTGGACCATTTCGACTTTGAGTAGTGGGTCGAGACTAGCACTAATATAAGTAGGCCTTTTTACTCCCCCTTCACCCAAGTCAATTTCTTCCAAAGGATCTTGCGCCTGCATTTTAATATTATCTGACAGTGGATCTTTATCAAAACCTAAAGGCTCATTATCATAGATAGCATCAAGCCTTTGGTTTTGGTCTTCGATTTGAGGCCCATCAGGTGGTTCAGGTTCAAAGTCCTTACCAGGGCCTACTTCACAAATTTGAGTTTTGGCTTTGACAGCCATGTGGTTGTGTGCAGCCTCCAAGGCCGCTTGTAACTTAGATTCGACCACATAGGCCAAAATTCTTTGTAGTGCGTCGAATTCAGTCTTTGTTACTGAATTCACTTCCCTAACCTATGGGGTCCACTTCAGGCAACCCATAGTACGGGACGTTGCCTTCTTCTCTTATGACCTCTCTGTCCCATCGAAACCCCTCCAGTGGGTGTAAGTGCAATGAGCAGAATGCATGGTCATCTGGGGTGAAATCAAATTCTGCTGGAGTACAAGGTACAATATGCGCCAAGTTTTTGTCGAACTCAACACCATCAACATGATTAACAGGCACCTTAAAGTACCCTTGATCAGCTTGAATGTTTTCTACTATTCCATCAGGCCTTCAGATTGTTATTCGCTGGTGCATTGAGGAAGGTACTACCCCAATGCCATGGATCCACTCCCTTCCCAACAGAAGGTTGTAGTTAGCTTTGCTTTCGACCACCATAAACAGGGTAGGTCTTGTCACTGTACCCACAGTAAAATCAACCTGTAAGACACCTAGAGTGGTCCCAATCTTCCCTTCATAGTTAGAAAGGACCATGTTATGGGGTTTAAGATCAGTGTCGAATTTACCAATCTTAGTTAGCAGAAAGTGTGGCATTAAATTTACAATAGCCCCACAATCCACCAAGATCTTATTCACAGCCACGTTCTCTACTTTCCCTGTAATATACAGAGGTTTCAAGTGCCCTTTCATGGCCTCAGTTGGCCGCTCAAAGAAAGCATTCTGTTCTTCGACACAGCCATTGTTTATTACATAATAGCACACAGGTTGGTGTGCTGCCATTTCTGCCTCAACGTTCGCATCCAAGTTTTCCACTTCAGTCACTCGGTCATATTCTCTTGGCATTACTGACACTACATTGACAATGATGTTTAAAGAAGTGTCAGAGTCTGAATCAAAATTCTGGGTCGAAGCTTCGTCTTCAGCTGCTTCAACTGCAAATTTCTCAGCTTCTTCCTTCTTGGAAGTAAACAGCTTTCGGCCCACAGGCAGCTGGTTTGTTGTTTTTATGCCAACACCTTTATTGCTAGCTGGCAGAACATTAGTATTGGTCTTCATCGAATCTCTAGTCTGAGCTTCCCTTAATGCCTTCCTTCGTCTCTGTTCCCTTCTCCACTGGGACCTGAACATAGAATATTTTCCTTTGTAATTATCAGAAATATAGGCAGATTTGTTGGAGGACTTAAATTCTTTCCTATACTCAATTGAAGAACCTCTAGCCACATCGAAACCTTTCCATCTTTGCTTCCCTTTCCCTGCTGCTTCGACTGGTTTAACCCACCTTCTAGTTGGTACTTCACCGCTTGGCTTGAAAGTAGCTTGCTTGGCCCTTGGAACTTGTGGCCTTTGGCCATATTGTTTTTGAGTAGCTTTCCTTGGGTCCAAACGCCCTGGCCTTTGAGCAACTCTCTTCTCACGTCCAGGTTTAGCTTCTTTCCCCGCTTGGAAGCTATGAACAGCTTCCTTGTCGAAAATAGCACTGCATCGAGGGAACAACATGACTTCAGAGTTCTTCCCCTTGCACCTGTGGAGAAAATCAACAATGGTTTCATCCTCTCTAGGATAAGCCAGTTTGTCGCGGTCCTCTTGTTCATCAATATCCATGGCCTGTCTGTCAGTAACTTCGACCATGTTTATGTTGACTTCATCTTTTAAACGCATTTTGGAGAAGTTGACATCAAAGCCTTCAGCAGCCTCGTCCATTTGTCTGAAGTGGTTAGCAGTCTCTTTTTCACCATCTGCAATTTTGATGCTTCAGCTTCAGCATGGGTCTCGACTGTAGTTTCAGTGTCGAACCTTTGAACTTCAGAAGACGTGCTAAAATTGTGTTTAGCAGCCATACATATCAAATTCTCCAGCTGGTAACCATCCATTTCTTCAACCTCTCTAATAAACACAACATCATTGGTAAGGTCCTCAGTAACCTCAACCACAATGGCATTTCTTCCAAGAGCTCCGTTGGTGCTAACACTATCCGAACTACTGTCAGACAATTCAACCAGTTCGACCATGATGACCTACTCAGGATCTGCATAATTTGCTTCGGCTACTTCAAGGGGGTTGGTATCAATCTTCATCTGGGTCTTAGTCTTCTCCCCAAATTTGAGCCTTCCTTCCTGAATAGCATTCTGCACCAAATCCGTGAAAAGAAAACATTGAGAAGTCTTATGACCCAAGTAATTATGGTATTTACAAAAACCTCTCTTTTTTCTTTGCTTTAAAGGTGGTATTTTAGCACCAGGAGGCACTAGTATTTGACCATCCTTAACTAACAAATCAAAAATTTCGTCACATTTTGTGATGTCGAAAGTATATGTTTTCTTTGGGAACCTATCGTTCTTTTCAGATTCGACAAGATTTTTTCCATTTAAAGGGACTAATAATTTACAAGAATAAGAAGGGCCCTTCTTAAGTTCAGCAAGATCTATTTCATTTTCGTCGAACCTAACAGACTCATCATACAACTCTTCGATACCCTCCTGGTATTCGACGTAAGCTACCTTCCTGTTCTTATTCACCCTAGCTTTCTCATCTTTGAGACGATCTAGCTGTCGAACTCTGTCAGCTAACTGGGCCATATCCCTTAAATACTGGGTGTCTAGTTTTTTCCTGATAGAGTAATCAAGGCCACCAGCGGCCATTTCGACAAGTTCATGCTCAGACACTTGTGTAAAGCATCTAGCCTTGAGTAGTCGAAACCTATTCAAATAATCATCTATTGGCTCATTGAACTTTTGTTTCACACTAGCCAATTCTTTCAGACTAATTTTAGTCTGACCCATGTAAAATTGCTCATGGAACAAACATTCTAACTGGGTCCAATTACAAATCGAACCAGATGGTAACGTAGTGAACCACGTGAATGCATTTTTAGTGAGGGAACTAGGGAAATACTTCACCCTCAGACTTTCATCATTCATAATTTCACCAGCTTCGATCAGCTAGCGCGCCACATGTTCGACGGTAGATTCTGTAGTATCTCCTGAAAACTTAGTGAACTTTGGTACTTTTGTCCTGGGAGGCAATTCAGCTTGAAGTATATAGTCCACTATGGGCGAAGCGAAGTTCGGCCTAGAAAAACCCATATTCAGGCCATTTCGAGCCATTATTCTTTCAACCATGGCTGCTAAATTGTTCTCTGCTGCTACATTATTGCGTCGAACCTGATTCACCACATGATCAGCGTTTTGGTTTCTGTTTACTAGCGCCATCCTTGGTTCCTCCTCTTCAAGTATAGGTATTTGATTTCTAGGAGGCTCCTCCCTAGGTGGTTCGACCAACTCTGGATTCACTGGATTTACTGGATTCATTTGTTGAGCATTCTCCCTCCTCTCGACTCCTTGATTTTAGTGTTGAACAGGAGCGGGCATCCCCATGAATTCTACTATACGCGCCATCTGGGTTGTCATCATTTGATTGGTTTGAGTAGTATTCTGGATCAATGGTTAGAAAATCTCTCCCATCGTCTGAGACAAATTATGAACCATTTGCATGTTGCTCTCATCCATCTGTTGCCTCCAATATGCTGCAGATTCATTTGTTAAGTTGGGCCCTTGAGCAGAATATCCCAAACTTATGGACTGGCTGTTTCAACCCATGTTAATTCCAGAACCTGACTCCTGTAAAGGGGAAGATATCACATTCTCTGAAAATATTGGGGGTGCAGTACGCAAATTCTGCATCATCACCGTTAGCATGCCATAGATTGGGTTCCTGGGCAAAGGCTGTGAAAATCCTGGGGGAGGAAATTGCCTGTACGTCGAAACCCCTGCCGGTGGAGTCTGAGGATTTGTCACTGATGGACCAATTTACTCTAAGACTGGCTGAGTGTAGGGCCTCACTGTAACACCCCAAAATTTTCCCTCTTATTTTTAGCGCTAACTGGATTATGTTTCTTTTCATTTGCATTAGCATTGCTGCATTTGCATGTTTCTTTGAGCATGGGATCAGGGCATTTTCTTCAGCAGTACAAGACGTTCTCAGCACCAGTTTGATCTTTATCGGCAGTTAAGGCCAAGCATTTAATTCTCAAAGTCTTTTTGAGCATTTATTTTGCTCATTAAGTGATTTGAAGATCAACAGTCCCGGCAGTCAAATTTTGATCAACAATTCAGCACCGAACAACCGTCTCAGCAATTTAATCAGGGCCCGAAAAATATTTCACGGCATGTTTCAAGTACACACAAGTAGTGAGGTCCAAAGACAAGTTTCAGAGGCATATTGTGGTTCAGAACAGGTGGAATCAAGTCCGTCTCCATTTTCCCTCCTTTTGGCGCCAAGCAGAAAATTCAAATTTTCCTCATGGTAACCGGTTACTCACCAGAGGGTAACCGGTTACCCAGTGTAATTTTTGCCCAGATTCTGCATTTTTCAGCACTGCAGAAATTTCAAATCATTAGTGGTCATGTGCATTGCTTGTGCCTACATGGGAAGGATCCAGAACAGCTTCTTTTCATCATTTTCCACCCAAATTTTCCATTTCCACTCATCAATTTCCACCCCAATTCCACACTTCACTTCCTAACCCATTTTCATCTCATTTTCCACTCACTCCAAACCCAAGCCAAATTCCTAAGCTAGAGGATATTTAAACTCACTCATTCCAAACCAAGAGAAGACCTAGATCACTTTCACTCTCCAATTTTTAGAATTCTTTCAATTATCTCAACTTTTCTCTCATTTTCCAAAACCCTCACTCAAAGTTTCATCATCAAAGTTCATCAAATTTCACCTTGGAATTTGTTGATCTTGAAACTAAACCACCATCCATTCACCAATTCTTGAAAGAATCTTGGATTTGCTACTATTTTGGAGTGTGGAATCACTTTTGGAGCAGCTTTTCATTATTTGAGTTGTTCTAGCTTGGATCTTGGTTGTTCTTGCTTGGATCTTGAAGTTCATCACATAGATCTTTGGTTTTCTTGCTTGGATTCACCAATTTTCGTGCTCAACAATCACCAAGGCAAATCTCATCCTTGTAGGTTGTTTTCCTTAGAGCTATGCTTGATTTAGCTTAATTTCAACTTATGCAATGTTGATCTTTGGTTTGTGATGTGATTTGATCCATTTGCTTGATTTGATTTGTGATCTTATTGTTTGATTGATGAAAGTGATGTTTGATTGCTGTGATTGGACTTAATTCTCGTGCATTGTGGATTACATGATCATTGGATATGATTGCATAAGTAGTTTGATGCTGAAAAGTGCTTTTGAAACAGATTTTTTTGACTGCTGTCCTAGAGTAACCGGTTACTCACCGTTTGTTAACCGGTTACTCTGTGTATTTTTTGCATAAATGGTCTGATTTTTAACTAAGTAACCGGTTACTCACCGTTTGTTAACCGGTTACTCTGGGACAAAATGTGTATTTTAGTGCATTTTCTTGGTTGTTTGAGATCCGATGCATGCTTAAACTTCATGGACTGATATGTTGATGATTTGTGGATTATTCTTGAGTTGTTGCACCTCACACTATTGCATGAACACATTTCTCTGACACGCGATGCTTGGATTTCATCATTTATGTGTATGTTTGCGTTGTTGAACATTTGATGCTATGAACGCATACGCACACTCACTTGTTGATCATGTTCATTGTACATTGCTGCTGGATTGATGATGATTGTGCATAGTTACTTGTATCCAAAAATCATGATGTGCATACTTGATTCATTTTATCATATGCTATATGTTGCATTCTTCCATGATGCTTACAAGGTTATTCAACATGGTGTGTGGTTTGTTTATGATCATGATCAATTGAACGATGTATGTTGTTTGATGCACGTTTACTCTTCCTTGATTGAATCGTATTCAAATGTGGTGCATGCTGTCCTGATTTCACATCTGAGTTTTGCATAAAGTGCTGTCATATGTGTTGCCCATGTGTACATGTATGCTGTTTGACCTTTTACACCTGTTTTCATGCTGAGTTTCATGCTGTTGAATGTTGTTTGGTGTATGTGTATGATTGCATTGCTGTTCTGAAGCAAATGTGCTGTTGTAGGTGTTGTACCTCTCTTTTTACTCATTTCACTCCCTCGAGTCTCAAGACTTGTTCAAGTCTTGGACTCCTTTCCCCTTAGAGCTACCTAGTCCAACTTAATTTCGATTAAGCTTGGAGTAGGATTAGCATTAGGTTTTAGGTAGTCATCTCTCCTAAGCCTCACTAACCATAGAATCTCTTTCGCATGATAGAGTTTCCTCCGGGTCATCTCTCTTCTCATCTCAAAACTTCTTCAAAACACGTAATAAAAGTTAACGTGTATTGCGCTTGAGCCTTCTATGTGGGAATTGGGGAATGAGGGGCTTCCCCTCATTCTTCTAGGATACTTAGTGTACGTCCTGTTGGGGACGATGTGCGAAGTATTCGTTCCTATATTTAAGACTTGGGTTCAATGCAAGTTACGAAACAACTTAAAAGACACTTCTGTCTAAAAAACACAAAACCAATTCAAATATTTTTTATCCTTCGGGATCGTTGGGTTTCAAACTTATTTTCAGAAAAGAGCTCGTCGCTCATGTAAAAAACGTCTACCCATCCGTGGTCGTACCCACAAACTACGCTAGCTCTGATTCCTCTCTCTCGTCTGATTGAGGATACGTAGGCACACGACAGCGATGTCTTGGTGAGCACCCTTCACCCACTCCGACCTCGTTAGGTCGAACTACGTTGACTCTGACTTTCCCATTGCACTGAGGGAGTAAGTAGGCCTAGGGCATCGCACATGTCCTAACGAGTCCGTCTTAGTCACCCCCATCCCCGTTTTCTTTTGTTCAGTCATAGATATTAGGATAGCTCACCCTCCGTTTAGACAACAAGCATGGATCCCATCGAGTACGATGGATGCGTGGGGTGCTAACACCTTCCCCTCGCATAACCGACTCCCGAACCCTGACTATGGTTGCGATGACCATGTCCTCCCCCTTTTTCTTCAGGTTTACGCAGTGTTTCCTTTCCCTCTCTCAGGATAAATACACATTGTTGGCGACTCTGTGTTTTCTGCGCCACTCTCGCGTTTGTACCTTGGATGCAAATCCTCGGGAGCGACAGCTGGCGACTCTACTGGGGACAGGTTGACCTCTTGCTGGTCCATCCCCTTTAGCGAGTCGATCCTAGTGCTTATTTGTTGTTTTCGTTGGGTGTTTATTTGTTGTCCTTTATTATGTTGTATATTACTGTTTTACAGCTTTTATTGCATTGCATCATTTCATAATATTCTGTACTGTGCTGGCTGGTTTTCTGTTTGGCGAGTTGGGATGTTCTGAGAGATAAGCCCACTACCCAGGCTTGAGCATACACACAGGTATTAGAGTGGATAGTCGTGACGCTTGCATGGGGGTGGCCATGTATTGTCGTTCATGAGACCCACAACCAGACGAGGTTCTATCAGGAGCTACCTGCTACTGTGCGTTGGTACAGGCCAGTAGGTATTCTCTTGAGGGATTGTCGACTCTGGAGACCATTCCCGAGGACTCAGTTACGGCATTCCTCCCGAGATGTGACGGTGGCAGACCACGTTCTGTGGCAAACCCATTGCACATTCTTGACCGAGGACCCAATGCTGGGAACTTGCTATAGGATGTCCTTTTTGAAAGAGAATCAATGGAGGCACTCCTCGATTGGCAATAGTATTGTACCCCGAGGGATGAATGTACTATTGCTTCTCGACCTCAGTGCCTGAAGCTGAGGATCTTTTGTTTTTGTGAATCAGTTGAGGCCTCCTCGATTGGTGATGATGCCAAACCAGAAATGGTGAACGTATCATCATGTCTCGACCTGAGAGCCCGGGATACTGAGGATCTTAGTACCCACATGTGAGAGGGGCGGGTTGTTTACAGGTAACCGTGACTTTCTACCTACCCAGTATTTTTGGATTCTTTGTCTCTACAGCCGTATCGGTGTGGTTAGTCTGTTATTCAGGTTTGTTCCGAGAGTTTATACGGAGCTTTAAGATTGTCCAGCCAATTTAGCACAGATGCTTGATGCCTTGATCCCATGCTTTGCATTGCATTTCATTTTTCTCTGACAGTCATATTTTTGCATTTCCAGGTTATATCCGATCATGTGATTCCAGTCAGAGGGCAGTATTAGGGATGGATGTTTCAAGAGGTAAGAAGGATATTATTATCTACAAGTTTCTCAAGCCGGCAATAGGTCCTCTCACTATCCTGAAGGGAATGGAGAGTCCTGAGGTATTGAGTGCTTTCGAAGAGAAGTATGGGTGGATTCTGTCTTTTGTTCGCAACATCGACGATTATGAGTTTCGAGGTCTTCATACTCTAATGCAGTTCTATGACCCTCCACTGAGATGTTTTTTGTTCCCGGATTATTTATTGGTTCCTACCTTGTAGGAATATTCTAACATGCTAGGGATTGCTATCAAGGAAGTTCCTCCCTTCTTTGATTCAAAGGGAGATCTGGATTGTGGGAAATTGGTCGGTGCTCTTTATTTGAGCAAGTCAGAGTTAGAAGCCAATATCTCTAACAAAGGAAAGATCAGTGGTTTCAAGTTGGGGTATCTAACGAAGAAGGCTCAGAAAGCAGCAGAAGATAAAGAATGGGTTATTTTCAACGCACTGTTAGCTCTTTGTGTTTATGGTATTGTGTTGTTCCCCAATGAGCCTCATTTTATTGATGAGGATGCTATCAGGATATTCATGATGAGGAATCCCGTGCCAACCCTGTTGGGAGATCTCCATTATGCCTTATACAACAGGAATGAATAGAAGAGAGGAAAGATGGTTCATTGCTGCGCTCCATTGTTTTATAAATGGTTCGCAAGTCGTCTACCTCAATCTGGTGCTTTCGTTAATTCCAAGGATTCTCTAGAGTGGAGTCAGCGCTTGATGGGATTGGTAAGTAAAAACATCGTGTGGATAAATCAAGGATTGCTTGGCAAAGATATCATTCACAGTTGTGGTAAGTACCCTAATGTTCCATTGATAGGGAGAAAGGGAGGAATTAACTATAACCCTTCTTTGGCCGTCAGACAGTTTGGCTATGCTCTGGTAGGCCCGCCTATTAAGAGAGATGTAGAAGAATCATTGTATTTCCACTCATCTGAAGGTTTGGAAGAGGCGCAGAAAGCTTCTGAAGCTTGGGGTATTATACTGAAGAAAGGAAAGGCCGTTCTGGGCAAACCTAACAATCAGGATTTCCTTCCCTATGTGGATTGGATAAAACAGAGAGTTGAGGAGTGCTACTTGCTATTTGATCGAGCACCTATGCTGTACCCAGAAGGTGTGGAGGAAAGACTTACTGTGCCTATTGAAAAGTTCAACAAGCAACAGAAGTTGGTGCGCGAATTGAGAGCAGAGAATTCTGGTGTGAGTAGTCAGTTGCAAGGAGTTTTGCAGGACAACTTAGAGCTGAAGTGGAAAGTTAAAGAGTTGACTGAGCGTTTGAAGAAGGCAGAAAATGATCTGGACAGCAGAATTCAACATTTCAAGAAGATTAGCATGGCAGCAGAGACATCAAGCAAAACCACCAGGACAACTAAGAAGCTTTTGGCTAAGACTGAAACCAAACTTGATGCTTATCAAGAGATGTGGAGTGAGAACCAAGTCGAAAACGAGGAGTTAAACAAAGAGCTGCAAGAGGCGAAAGAAAAGGGAAAGAATTTCTTCAACAAATGGAAAGAATCCCAAAAGGAGATTGGAGAGCTCAAAGTGCAAGCCAGAATCAAGAAGGCGAAACATGAAGGTAGTAATGCTGAAGGGCAGATTGCAACGCTGAACCAAGAGATTACAAAAAGGAACAAGTTAATCAAAGGGTTGATCACGCGACCTGCACATCCTGACTCTTTGAATCTTCTGGAAGAAGTGGAAGCTAGTCTGTTTGGGGTCGAATTGTAGTTGTTGTGTATCTGTTTTTTCGGTTACCATCAGGATTGTTGATGGAATCACCGTTGGTTACAATTGACTTTGTCTGTATGAATTCTTCTATCTCGATAATAGAATGTTTGATTCAGCTATTTGTGCCTTGGTGGTTTTTATTTGAAAATGTGGTTTGTTTTCCTTGGTTTAATTCTGCGGTATTGCTGAGTTCGGATTTATATTCCGATGAAGTGTCCGATCCCTGGCCCGGTTTCAAAGATTAGAATCAAAGGATATGCCTTGGAAATGTTTAAATATGTTTGTTTGCATTTGCATCTCATAATCATGATCATTTCCGCATAACAGGTTTATCTCTGGTCTTCTTATGTTCGCCTTTTTTCAGACAGGATTGCCGATCAACCGGTTCATCGGTATTCTATTCGGCTAAATCAGAGAAGAGTGATGGACAAGATTCAAGCTGATATGGCTGCTATGCAGGCACGCATCGACCAGTTCATGGAAATGATGCAATGGGTTGTGCAGAGCCAGCAGGACTTCAGAACTCTAGTTCAACCTTTGGTGGCGCAGGTTGACGAGAATGGTGTTTTATACGGTGGTCTTCTTAACCGTAACATCCCTCCGGGCGGAGGTGGTGCTGGTAACAGTGTTCATATTCCTGGTGCTACAGGACAGGGTGTGATTCCTTCAGTGGTCGGAGGAGGAAGTACTATTCAGGCAATCCATGGCCATCATTTTGATGACCAACAGGATGATGTTTTCTCGGTTAGAAGCTTAGAGGCTGGTCTTCCCGTTGTCAGTGATGAAAGGATCTGGTTAATTAAGGAGCAATTGAAAGAGGTTGTGGATCAGAATGGTTTGGGGATAGATTTGGACGATCTAGGGTTGGTTCCCGATGTTGTCATTCCACGCAAGTTTAAGATTCCTACACTAGAGAAGTATAATGGTACTACCTGCCCAAGAACTCACATGAGGGCGTACACAAGGAAGATGGCTGCTCATGCCAAGGACGAGAAGCTGATGATGCACTTTTTCCAGGATAGCCTGTCTGGGGCATCTTTGGAATGGTATATGCAGTTAGAAAGGAAAGATGTTCGTACTTGGAGGGAGTTAGCTGGAGTTTTTATCAAGCATTACCAATACAACACAGACATGGCTCCCAACAGAACTCAGCTGCAGAGCATGTCCCAAAAGAATGATGAAAGTTTCAAGGAATACGCGCAGAGGTGGCGCGAATTTGCGGCAAGAGTACAACCACCAATTTAGGAAAAATAAATGTTGGACATGTTTATGGACACGCTGCCGAAGCACTATTATGAGAAGTTGTTGCCTTGTTCGCTAGGCAAGTTTGCAGATCTGATCATGGTTGGAGAAAAGTTAGAAATTGGAATTAGGGCTGGAAACGTTTCTAGTAATGATGGATCATCCTCTGGGCAGGGGAAGAAGTTATTTGCTGGCTATAAGAAGAAAGAAGAGGCCAATGCTGTATCATCCTACAGAGGAAAGGGGAAACATCGCCAAAATTGTAACCAACAAGTAGCATCGGTAACAATCCCTGCAGCGTTACCATAGCAGCAAAGGAACAATTCTAATCAGTATCAGAACAGGCAACCTGGCCAGTATCAGAATCGACAAAGGAATGCAGAGAGGCATTTTGAGCAGCCTCCCATGTCATATGCTCAGTTGTTGCAACACTTGTTACAATTGTGTTTAGTTGAGCTTCGTACCTTGGCTCCACCAACAGGGGAACTTCCACGAGGCTATGATGCTAACACACATTGCGATTTTCATTCTGGTGCTCCTGGGCACAATGTGGAGAAGTGTAGAGCATTCCATCATAAGGTGCAGGATCTTGTGAATTCCAAGGCTATTAATTTTTCGAACGATGGGCCCAATGTTATCCAAAACCCAATGGCTAATCATAATGGGCCGAGGGTCAATGCGTTGATAGAGGAATGTGAAGCCTTAAATCTGATCATGGACGTAGAGGAATCGAAGACTCCGTTGGCTGTGGTGAAGAACAGGTTACTAAAGGGTGGCGTATATCGTGGTTGTGACGAGAACTGTCCAGAATGCATGATGCAGGATAATGGCTGTGATTTGCTGAAGATGGGGATTCAGAATTTGATTAGTGGGGGCTATTTACAGTTTGATCAGTGTAATCAATAAGAAGAATTTGTTAGTGAGAAGGTTGCTACCATCACCATTCCTTTCAAGACGATTACTATTTCAGGTCCGGGAAGACCACCACCAGTTATTATCACAAGAGCCGGACCCGTTCCGTATGAAAGTACTAAGGCTATTCCCTGGAATTATGGCGCAGAGGTGTTTGTCAATGGGCAAAAGCAAGAATTACTGGCAACTTCATCAGTGAGTTCTAGCCCTGAGGTTAAGGTTGAAGCTGATGCTATAACAAGAAGTGGTAGAGTCCTTACCCCTACTAATGATCAACCTGGTACTTCTAGGCAAGATAAGGGAAATCAGGTAGTTGATGGTTCTGTGCAGCCTCTAGTGATTATTGATTCTACAGTAAAGCCGGTTGATGATGCTTTTTCTGAAAATGTGGAGGAGTTTATGAGGCTTATCCGAAAGAGTGATTACAAGATCGTGGACCAACTACATCAGATCCCGTCGAAGATTTCCATTCTGTCTTTGCTGTTATGTTCTGAAGCTCACAGAAATGCGCTCCTGAAGGTCTTGAATGCGACCTATGTTCCTCAAGAGATATCTGTTAATCAACTTGAAGAGGTTGTAGCGCACGTGAATGCGGGTAATGGCTTGGGCTTTACGGATCTAGACTTGACTCCAGCTGGGAGGAATCATAACAATGCCCTGCATATTTCGATTGAGTGTCGCGGATCATTGATGTCTCAAGTGCTGGTGGACACCGGATCTTCGTTGAATGTATTGCCCAAAAAAGCCTTAATGAAGTTGGATACCAGGGGATTAATACGCACACCAAGTGACTTGGTGGTGCGAGCTTTTGATGGCTCGAAGAGGTCTGTTTTTGGTGAGATTGTGCTGCCGATCAAGGATGGACCTGGGGTTTTTGATGCAACGTTCTATATCATGGATATTTAGCCAGCTTACAGCTGCCTATTGGGTCGTCCCTGGATCCACAGTGCGGGTGTTGTAACATCTACTCTGCATCAGAAGCTGAAGTACATGGTAGACGGCCACGTGGTGACAGTTTGCGGAGAAGAAGACATCATGATAAGCCAGTTGTCAACTTTTAAGTACGTTGAAGGGGATGGTGAAATTCATGAAACTTTGTGTCAGGGATTTGAGAAGGTGAAGGTTTCTGAAGAGGTTGTCCAGTCTCAAGCTATAGAGCATCCTACAGGGGCAAATCAGCCTGAGATCTCTATGTCTTATTTTAAAGACGCCAAAGCTGTGGTTGAGGCTGGTAGCTCACAGAGGTGGGGCCAAGTGGTTGAAGTTCAGGAGTAGAGGAATACTTACGGACTGGGATACAGGCCACCCAGAAGAGCTCGGGATCCTCCCAAGTTTTATGGTCTAGTCCGTTTCACTAGCGTTGGTGTATTTTTCGGTAGAGTCAATGCCATTGATGAAGACGGGGATAGTGATTGTGATATGGATAGATGGATCCGCCCCTGCGTCCCAGGACGAAGTCTGTGCCACTGGTCTTCCGAGAAAGTCATTCAAGTGACTAGCTTCGAGTAATTGCTTTGTTTTCCTGCTATGTTAATCCTGCGTTCTGCCCAAGACGTAGTGGTTTTGTTCGTAGGGCTTTAACTGTTGCATGTTTGCTTTATCATCAATAAAGGACATTTTCACATTCAAATATTTTGATCCTTGTTTTTCTGTTTTATTTTGTGCATAAAAATCACATCAAAATGGCAATGTGTTTCTTTTGTTGCATACATAATAAAACATAATTCATCAATCATGCATGTTTCCTTGTTCAGATGCCACCGATCCTGATTCAGCTATGGCTCAGTATGACTTTGACAATACAATCTATCAGGCTGAAGAAGAGACTTACGAAGATTGTGAACTGCCCGAAGAGTTGGCCAGACTGTCGAAGCAAGAGGAGAAGGTTATTTTACCTCATCAGGAGGAGATGGAGATTGTTAATCTGGGGACCGAGGACACCAGAAAAGAAGTAAGGATAGGGGATGCTTTGGAAGACAGTGTGAAGGGAAGATTGATTGAAATGCTCCGAGAGTATGTGGACATCTTCGCCTGGTCTTACCAAGACATGCCTGGGCTCGATACTGATATCGTGGTACACCGACTACGGCTCAAAGAAGGATGCGTTCCCATTAAGCAAAAGTTGAGAAGGACAAAACCAGAGATGTCTATCAAAATCAAAGAAGAGGTTCAGAAACAGTTGGATGCCGGATTTCTTTCCGTGACGAATTATGCTCCGTGGGTTGCTAACATTGTGCCTGTACCTAAGAAGGATGGAAAGGTCAGGATGTGTGTTGATTACAGAGATTTGAATAGAGCAAGCCCAAAGGACGATTTCCCGCTCCCTCACATTGACGTGTTAGTTGACAACACTGCTCAGTATTCTGTGTTTTCCTTCATGGATGGCTTCTCTGGGTACAACCAAATCAAGATGGCCCCAGAGGACATGGAGAAAACAATATTCATAACACCGTGTGGAACATTCTGCTACAAAGTGATGCCCTTTGGATTGAAGAATGCTGGGGTAACCTATCAGCGGGCGATGGTGACTCTCTTTCATGATATGATTCACAAAGAGATCGAGGTCTATGTTGATGACATGATTGCGAAGTCACAGATGGAGGAAGAACATCTGGTGAATCTTCAGAAGCTGTTTGACAGATTGCGAAAGTTCAGACTGAGGTTGAATCCGAACAAATGCACCTTCGGGGTGAGGTCTGGAAAACTGTTGGGGTTTATTGTCAGTGGAAAAGGTATCGAGGTTTATCCTGCGAAGGTAAAAGCCATACAAGAAATGCCTGAGCCGAGAACAGATAAAGAGGTTTGTGGTTTCTTGGGGAGGTTGAATTACATTGCGAGGTTCATTTCTCATCTTACAGCCACGTGTGAACCAATCTTCAAATTGTTAAGAAAAGATCAAGTGGTTAGGTGGAATGAAAACTGTCAAAAGGCGTTTGGTAAGATAAAAGAATATTTGCAGGAACCTCCGGTCCTTATGCCACTAGTACCAGGACGACCTTTGATAATGTATCTTACTATTCTTGAGAACTCAATGGGGTGTGTGCTCGGTCAACACGACGTGTCAGGTAGAAAAGAGCATGCTATCTACTACCTGAGTAAAAAGTTTACTGATTGCGAGTCAAGGTACTCGATGCTGGAGAAAACATGTTGTGCACTCGCTTGGGCCGCTAAGCGTTTGAGGCAGTATATGTTAAACCACACAACCCTTCTGATTTCAAAGATGGATCCGATCAAGTATGTGTTTGAAAAGCAGGCGCTTTCTGGTATAATAGCCCGCTGGCAGATGGTTCTGACAGAATACGATATTCAGTACGTTTCCCAGAAAGCCAGTAAGGGAAGTGTTTTGTCAGAATATCTTGCCAAACAGCCAATTGAGGATTATCAACCGATGAAGTTTGAATTTCCGGATGAGCATATCATGTATCTAAAGATGAAGGATTGTGAAGAGCCTCTACCCGATGAAGGACCTGAGATTGGATCTCAGTGGAAGATGGTTTTTGATGGAGCTGTTAATTCATATGGTAACGGAATCGGGGCAATCATTACGACTCCAAAGGGTTCTCATATACCCTTTACTGCCTGATTAGCGTTCGTATGCACCAACAACGAGGCAGAGTATGAAGCATGCATCATGGGGTTAGAAGAAGCAATTGATTTGAGAATCAAGAACCTCGATGTTTATGGTGATTCTGCGTTGGTGGTTAATCAGATTACAGGTGAATGGGAAACTCGTCAAGCGAATCTTGTGCCTTATAACAACTATGCGAAAAGGTTGTTACCTTTCTTTGACAGAGTAGATTTCCATCATATACCTCGCTTGGAGAATCAGATGGCAGATGCGTTGGCAACATTGTCTTCGATGTATCAAGTGAACCGTTGGAATGAAACTCCTTCAATCAGAATCATGCGCTTGGACAGACCAGCTTTTGTGTTTGCAGTCGAAGGTGTATCAGATGGTAAGCCTTGGTATCACGATATTAAGGTATTTTTGAAGAGTCAAGAATACCCAGTTGGGGCATCTTCCAAGGATAAGAAGACGTTGAGGAGGCTGTCGGGAAACTTCTTTTTGAACAAAGATGATGGGTTGTACAAGAAAAACTTTGACATGGTCTTGCTACGTTGTGTTGATGAACACGAGGCAAGCCTGTTAATGGAAGAAGTTCATGAAGGTTCCTTCGGTACCCATGCCAATGGGCATGCTATGGCAAGAAAACTGCTGAGAGCGGGGTATTATTGGATGACTATGGAGTCTGACTTTTTTAAATACGCCCAGAAATGTCATAAATGCCAGATTTATGCAGATAAGGTGCACGTGCCTCCGACTCCTCTAAATGTTTTATCATCACCTTGGCCTTTTGCCATGTGGGGCATTGACATGATTGGGAAGATTGAGCCGACTGCTTCCAACGGGCATCGTTTCATTCTGGTTGCCATTGATTATTTCTCGAAGTGGGTGGAAGCAGCCTCGTATGCCAATGTCACCAGACAAGTGGTAGCTCGGTTTATTAAAAAGGACATCATCTGCCGGTATGGAGTCCCAGAGAGAATCATTACTGATAATGGTTCAAATTTGAATAACAAGATGATGAAGGAGCTATGTCAGAGCTTTAAAATTGAACATCACAATTCTTCTCCCTATCGTCCGAAGATGAATGGAGTTGTTGAAGCGGCTAATAAGAACATAAAGAAGATTGTGCAGAAGATGGTAGTGACATATAAAGACTGGCATGAGATGTTGCCTTACGCTTTGCATGGTTATCGTACTTTGGTACGCACATCAACTGGGACAACTCCTTTCTCATTGGTATATGGTACGGAAGCAGTTCTATCATTAGAGGTTGAGATTCCTTCTTTGAGAATACTGACAGATGTGAAGCTGGATGACGCTGAGTGGGTGCGTTCCCGGCTGAATAAACTGAACCTTATCGAAGAGAAAAGATTGAAAGCCATTGCGCATGGCCGGTTGTATCAGAGCAGGATGAAGAAAGCCTTTGATCAGAAAGTGCGTCCTCGATGTTTTCAAACTGGTGAATTAGTTCTGAAAAGGATCACTCCTCCTCAAACAGATCACAGGGGCAAGTGGACTCCGAATTATGAAGGGCCATATGTAGTAAGACAGGTTTTCTCCGGTGGAGCCTTATTACTCTCGACTATGGATGGTGAAGATTTTACGTCCCATGTGAACGCAGACGTAGTCAAAAAAAACTTTGCATGAAAAAAGACCCGCTGGACATAAAAAGAAAGTCCAGGCAAAAAAGGGGCATCCTGGCGAACCATAAAAAGAAAAGGTTCGAGCAAAAATTAGGGATAAAAAAGAAAAAAGAAATAAACCCGCAAAGTTGAAAACCTGTAAGGGAAACTTTGGCAAAAATGGGTATCCTGGTGGATTGAAAACCCGAAAAGGGCGATCCAGGCAAAAGTTAGGGATTTAAAAGCAAAGGCTACGATCTGCGTTCGATCTGTGATTACTGTCGACACTTGGGAAAATTCGAAGGGGAGGAATCAGTCCAGTCAGTCTCTTCGAAGGTCAAAGCATCTGCGGATAAACAAGTCATATGGGTTATAGCTGAGTTGAATCTTGGTGGATATTCGTTCCCCACATTGTCGACATGTGTATTTTCTTTTTACCTTTTGCACAATTACCTTTTTTCAGGAATTGCTTCCATATGTAAATGCCTATTTACAGGCTGATTCATTCAATAAAATTTGCACTTCATTCAAAGAGCTTTCCATTTATGTTTTGTTTGTGAAAATGTCTGATATTTTGATAAACATTGCATGTTAAAATGTTGAGCTTTGTGAAGCATATTGGAAAACAATGGCAATTGCCTAGGCGTTGGTCACTATGATGATAATCAAAGTAATCATTTTGCACATAGACCTTTCTGTTGGTTTTGCAGGATAACAGGTTTGTACCTCCCTGGTAGAGTTGATATCCTTAACTTTGAAGTCTGATCGTCCTCAGCAGTTCGTTATTCTCCCCAGTCAAAGTATCGAGGATCGTCTTCCTCTGCAGAGTGTAAAAGATTAATTCCCCAGAAGGAATCGTGGCGGATTTTCTCACCAGCGAGTGGCCAGAGTTGTGATTTGGCCTATTATTCCTTAACAGGAGGCCAGAGTTTGTCATTTCTATCTCCCCAGCGAGAGACTGATGGAATATCTTCTTTGATCAAAGATGGTGTTTCCCCACAGGGTATGGGCAGTCATTTTTTCCTTAGCTAGTCAGACGTGCTGGTAATGATCGTTATTCCCCAAGCAGAGTATGTTGGTGATTTTCCGTTGGTTTGCTCAACAACAATTGGTATCCCCAGTAGGTCTTGAGTCCAATCGTTATTGGCAGGCGTCGAATCCAGGTTCTGAAATATTTGGTGATCCCCGGAGGAGGAATCTCCACCCCCAGTTTCCATCCCCAATAGAGTGGGTATTCTCTCGGAGTTTCGTCCATCCCTAGCAGAGTTGTTGATCTTGATTTACCCCAGCAGGGTGAAGTTTTCCTCAGCTTGGTCTCTTTGGTCAGACGACCATCTGTTTTGTCATCCCTAGTGGAGCTGCCTCTGTCCTCAGCATTTATTTTGCTGGGACGTCCCTGTTTGCATTGCATGAGCATTTTGCATGGCATCCTCCCAAATGCGTAGCATTTCCATTTTGTATGGAACATTACGGTAAAATTCAAACATATGCATTCGAAGCATAAGCCAAGTTTGAGTGATCTTACGACAGGAAGAGTCGAATTTCAGGAGAACTTCGTTCAACTTTATTCCACAAGTGGCGAGCTTAGCTATTCAGCGGATTATTTGACAGTTCCCAGGCAGAGTGTCTTGCCAGGATCGTAAATCCTTGACTTCCTTTACCCCTTCGTCCAGGTGGTCTTTTGGTTTATCCCCTCAAAGTTTTACCATGATACCCGTCCGTGTTTCCTTCGGCACCCGTCCGTGTTTGAACATTTGGTTTTGATACCCGTTCGTATTGACCTTTTGATGACACTCGTCTGTGTTCCCTTTAACACCCGTCCGTGTTTGACCCCTTTCAATACTTCGTCTGTATTGATTCCTTTGACACTCGTCTGTGTTCTCTTGTCATTTACTCAACAAGGTTTTTCTCAACACCCGTCCGTGTTCAGTTCAGCATTTTAATCCCCAGTAAAGTCCTTATACACCCGTCCGTGTACCTTCCGATACCCGTCCGTATTGATTTCTTTATACCCGTCCGTGTACCTTCTGATACCCGTCTATATTGACCTTTACACGTGTCCGTGTACCTTTCGATACCCGTCCGTATTGATTTCTTTACACCCGTCCATGTACCTTTTGATACCCGTCCGTATTGATTTCTTTACACCCATTCGTGTACCTTCCGATACCCGTCCGTATTGATTTCTTTACACCCGTCCGTGTACCTTTTGATACTTGACCGTATTGATTTCTTTACACCCGTCCATGTACCTTTCGATACCCGTCCGTATTGATTTCTTTACACCCATCCGTGTACCTTTCGATACCCGTCCGTATTGATTTCTCTACACCCGTCCGTGTACCTTTTGATACTCGACCGTATCAACCTTTTCTTGACACCCGTCCGTGTTTATCCCCAACATAGCTAACACTCGTCCGCGTTTATTTCAAGACTTTTCAATACATCGTATGTATTGATTTCCGACACTCGTACGTGTTGTGATGGTACAACTTTTATTACTTGTTCCCCGACGGAGTCGTCTCTCCTTGGCAGAATGCAAATTTCAGGTTTCTTTTGGTATTCAATCTCCGTGTATCTCGATTGCTTGGAAGTCGTTACTTCCATACCCTCGCATCCAAGGAAGTTTGAATAGGGGCAGCAGTAACACCCCAAAATTTGTCCTCTTATTTTTAGCGCTAACTGGCTTATGTTTCTTTTCATTTGCATTAGCATTGCTGCATTTGCATGTTTCTTTGAGCATGGGATCAGGGCATTTTCTTCAGCAGTACAAGATGTTCTCAGCACCGGTTTGATCTTTATCGGCAGTTAACGCCAAGCATTTAATTCTCAAAGTCTTTTTGAGCATTTATTTTGCTCATTAAGTGATTTGAAGATCAACAGTTTCGGCAGTCAAATTTTGATCAACAATTCAGCACCGAACAGCCGTCTCAGCAATTTAATCGGGGCCCGGAAAATATTTCACGGCATGTTTCAAGTGCACTCAAGTAGTGAGGTCCAAAGACAAGTTTCAGAGGCATATTGTGGTTCAGAACAGGTGGAATCAAGTCCGTCTCCATTTTCCCTCCTTTTGGCGTCAAGCAGAAAATTCAAATTTTCCTCATGGTAACCGGTTACTCACCAGAGGGTAACCGGTTACCCAGTGTAATTTTTGCCCAGATTCTGCATTTTTCAGCACTGCAGAATTTTCAAATCATTTTAGTGGTCATGTGCATTGCTTGTGCCTACGTGGGAAGGATCTAGAACAACTTCTTTTCATCATTCTCCACCCAAATTTTCCATTTCCACTCATCAATTTCCACCCCAATTCCACACTTCACTTCCTAACCCATTTTCATCTCATTTTCCACTCACTCCAAACCCAAGCCAAATTCCTAAGCTAGAGGATATTTAAACTCACTCATTCCAAACCAAGAGAAGACCTAGATCATTTTCACTCTCCAATTTTCAGAATTCTTTCAATTCTCTCAACTTTTCTCTCATTTTCCAAAACCTTCACTCAAAGTTTCATCATCAAAGTTCATCAAATTTCACCTTGGAATTTGTTGATCTTGAAACTAAACCACCATTCATTCACCAATTCTTGAAAGAATCTTGGATTTACTACTGTTTTGGAGTGTGGAATCACTTTGGGAACAGCTTTTCATTATTTGAGTTGTTCTAGCTTGGATCTTGGTTGTTCTTGCTTGGATCTTGAAGTTCATCACATAGATCTTTGGTTTTCTTGCTTGGATTCACCAATTTTCGTGCTCAACAATCACCAAGGCAAATCTCATCCTTGTAGGTTGGTTTTCCTTAGAGCTATGCTTGATTTAGCTTAATTTCAACTTATGCAATGTAGATCTTTGGTTTGTGATGTGATTTGATCCATTTGCTTGATTTGAATTGTGATCTTATTGTTTGATTGATAAAAGTGATGTTTGATTGTTGTGATTGGACTTAATTCTCGTGCATTGTGGATTACATGATCATTGGATATGATTGCATAAGTAGTTTGATGCTGAAAAGTGCTTTTGAAACAGATTTTTTTGACTGCTGTCCCAGAGTAACCGGTTACTCACCGTTTGTTAACCGGTTACTCTATGTATTTTTTTGCGTAAATGGTCTGATTTTCAACTAAGTAACCGGTTACTCACCATTTGTTAACCGGTTACTCTGGGACAGAATGTGTATTTTAGTGCATTTTCTTGGTTGTTTGAGATCCGATGCATGCCTAAACTTCATGGACTGATATGTTGATGATTTGTGGATTATTCTGGAGCTGTTGCACCTCACACTATTGCATGAACACATTTCTCCGACACGCGATGCTTGGATTTCATCGTTTATGTGTATGTTTGCGTTGTTGAACACTTGATGCTATGAACGCATACGCACACTCACTTGTTGATCATGTTCATTGTACATTGCTGCTAGATTAATGATGATTGTGCATACTTACTTGTATCCAATTTCATGATGTGCATACTTGATTCATTTGATCATATGCTATATGTTGCATTCTTCCATGATGCTTGCAAGGTTATTCAACATGGTGTGTGGTTTGTTTATGATCATGATCAATTGAACGATGTATGTTGTTTGATGCACGTTTACTCTTCCTTGATTGAATCGTATTCAAATGTGGTGCATGCTGTCCTGATTTCACATCTGATTTTTGCATAAAGTGCTGTCATATGTGCTGTCCATGTGTACATGTATGCTGTTTGACCTTTTACACCTGTTTTCATGCTGAGTTTCATGGTGTTGAATGTTGTTTGGTGTATGTTTATGATTGCATTGCTGTTCTGAAGCAAATGTGTTGTTGTAGGTGCTGTACCTCTCTTTTTACTCATTTCACTCCCTCGAGTATCAAGACTTGTTCAAGTCTTGGACTCCTTTCCCCTTAGAGCTACCTAGTCCAACATAATTTCGATTAAGCTTGGAGTAGGATTAGCATTAGGTTTTAGGTAGTCGTCTCTCCTAAGCCTCACTAACCATAGGATCTCTTTTGCATGATAGAGTTTCCTCCGGGTCGTCTCTCTTCTCATCTCAAAATTTCTTCAAAACACGTAATAAAAGTTAACGTGTATTGCGCTTGAGCTTTCTATGTGGGAAGTGGGGAATGAGGGGCTTCCCCTCATTCTTCTAGGATACCTAGTGTACGTCCTGTTGGGGACGATGTGCGAAGTATTCGTTCCTACATTTAAAACTTGGGTTCAATGCAAGTAACGAAACAACTTAAAAGACACTTTTGTCTAAAAAACACAAAACCAATTCAAATCTTTTTTATCCTTCGGGATCATTGGGTTTCAAACTTATTTTCAGAAAAGAGCTCGTCGCTCATGTAAAAAACGTCTACCCATCAGTGGTCGTACCCACGAACTACGCTAGCTCTGATTCCTCTCTCTCGTCCGATTGAGGATACGTAGGCACAAGACAGCCATGTCTTGGCGAGCACCCTTCATCCACTCCGACCTCGTTAGGTCGAACTACGTTGACTCTAATTTTCTCATTGCACTGAGGGATTACGTAGGCCTAGGGAATCGTATATGTCCTACCGAGTCTGTCTTAGTCACCCCCATCCCCGTTTTCTTTTGTTCAGCCATAGATATTAGGATAGCTCACCCTCCGTTTAGACAACAAGCGTGGATCCCATCGAGTACGATGGATGCGTGGGGTGCTAACACCTTCCCCTCGCATAACCGACTCCCGAACCCTGACTATGGTTGCAATGACCATGTCCTTCCCCTTTTTCTTCAGGTTTACGCGGTGTTTCCTTTTCCTCTCTCGGGATAAATACACATTGCCGGCGACTCTGTGTTTTCTGCGCCACTCTCGCGTTTGTACCTTGGATGCAAATCCTCGGGAGCGACACTCACGTACGTCGTGCCTGTTACCGCTGTAGAAGGAATTGGCTATGTCACCATGGTTAACAATGTTGACCCTCCGGTCGAAGGAATTGGAGTTGGCGCCACGGTACTCCTTGGTAATTCTTGAGGATTGATGGTGTTGTTCTGAACACTTGAACTGCTTGGTTGAGTATTAGTCCCAGCAAAACTGGGATTTGAATTTCCTTGGCCAGATGCCATTTTTCTCGCGTTTCTTCTCTTCGGTCAATATTCGCTTAAATTGGCTACCTTTCCACTTCTCAGGTGCATCCAATAAATTTTGCCACAATTTCGACCAACGAAACAAAAGGTTTCAAAAGAGGCAGTTATAAAACTTCCTTTTGACAGTTATTTAAAAGTTATAAACTTCCAAATACACGTTTAGCACTGTCCCACTGGGCGTGCCAATTTGTTTACCTTGAAAATTGGTAAACAACCGCTGATCTTCTAAAACAATCTAGTTCTAGTAACTTACAGGATCGATCAGATTGATCCTAGGACATGTGATGTGTATTTAGAATATTTAACAATTTGGTAAAGTATACATTTCGACAATGCATATAACTAAAAGAGCGTGTTTGAAGTGTAAATGAAAGCGATAAAGATCAAAGAAATGCTTAAATCTAACAGCACATCAAAGGAAAGAAAAGGATGGATGTAGAGGTTTGGTAAAAACTTGAAGTTAAATGCTGGGAAGAAATGCAAAAAGATCTTAAAATGTAGAAATGTAAAGGCTTTTTTAAATTAAAACTTCAAAGTAAAGACTTGGTAATGTAAATGACCTGCAAGGTAAAAATTCGTGAAAAAAACTTCAAAGTAAAGAATCTAAAACAGAAACTTCAAAGTAAATTGCATTGCAATAAAGGATAATGGTGATTACAATCACGTACATTCTCACTTCACTTGTTTCTCGACACACTGGATACTTTGAGTGAATATAGAGTTACTTGTACAAATATGATTTTTTCACACCCATTCTAACTCTAGAACTAACCTATTTATAATACTCTAAAGTAACCACCATTTAACGGTTTTACTACTAGATCACGCCACTTGGCACTTTGCATGTCTTCAACCTTTGGATACTCGCCACTTGTCCTTTTTTCAAATTCAAATAGTAGAACTTTCCTCCACTATTCAGTTGGAATTGCAGCGCACTATCCATGGCCACTTTGCCGCATCGAATTGACTCTCTGGACTTAGAAATGTTTGAAGTCTTGAAATCATTCTATTCGACACAGGCTTTCAAAAAATATGGTCGAAGGCATTCAGGTCGAAGCCTTCTTCTTTAGCTCAATTTTCTAAAGAATAACTTCTTTAAAAGCCAAATTTATTTGAAATCATGCAGCGTCGAAATTAGGAGCTAACAGTTCGGTACTACAAGAAGGTCGATATGGAAGGCACATGGAGGTAAGGTCCAAGATAAAGATCTGAAAGAATCATCATCATATTTTTAATCAGAATTTCCTGAATCTTTCGAGGCTAAGCAAATGTTCGAAAATTTCAAAGATCATGGATTGGTTTTGGAAGTCTACATTCCACGTAAGAGGGACAAGAGGGGGAAACGTTTTGGTTTTGTAAGATTCAAGAAGGTTGAGGATGAACATTTTCTTGCCATTAAATTGGAAAATATTGTCATTAATGGCAAGAAGATATTTGCCAATACACCAAGATTTCAAAGACATGAATTGCACAATAAGCTGGAAATTAGGAAGGAAGTTAACCAGGACAAGCAAGATGGAGATCATGAGAGATGGAATGTGAGGGAGTCTAACGAGAACAGAGGAAGAAACTATAGCTCGTACGCTCAAGCAGCCAAAGGTAGATGGGAAGATAAAGAAAAAACACAGATCAAGACGTCCCAAAGGCAAGTCAGGTGGGGAGACAAACCGAGCTTTGCTCACCTGGAATTCAATGTCGACAACAAAGTTATGAATAGGTTTAAAAAGACTTTTGTGGGTGTGTTGGAACGTCCAGGTTCATCATTCGAAATTCAGGATGCGTTACATATGGAGGGATTCTTTCAAATCAAAGCCATTCCAATGGGGGCAAATTTATGCTTATTAAAGGAGGAATCGTCTGGGGTCATCTTGAAAATGATAACAGAGGATAAGGTTTAGATGGAAAGTTGGTTTTCTGAAATTCCACCTTGGTCTCCAAAGGATGTGGACCCGAAAAGTTTAACCTGGGTGAGTATCTACGGTCTACCAAGTCATGTGTGGGGAGAGGATTTTTACAAATTTCTTGCTGCTTGTGTGGGCGAATACGTTAAGGCTGATGAAGATACGCTGCAGATGAATAGGCTGGATGTTGCGCGCATTTTAATCAGAACGAAGTTTGCGTTGAATCTTAATGAAGTGTTTAATATAGAAGTAAATGATGATATCTTTGTAATTAAAGTAGTGGAAGATTCAATAGGAATTAGAAGATCAGTATCCAAAAAGGAGTATGATTCTGAGGAAAGCTCTAACATTGAATCGTCGGACTCAGAAGAGGATGAAAGCCTGAGGGGGCTTTGCGAAGAGGAAGACGGGGAGATGGTGGGGGGTGAGACAACTGAATTAGTCAGTAAGGAGGCATTCAGTTCGGCTGGGACGTGTGTAAGATCAAAAGAAGCTACAGAAGCCCGGTCACCTAGAGCTGGGCCCAAGGAGTGTAGGCTTGCGTGTGATATTGAAGATAGTATGTGGTCCGGGTAGATGGAAACTATGGATAGGTCACAGAATCTAAATAAAGGTTGTGATTTGTCCTCGGGTAATATGGGATGTCAAAATGACTCCCAACCTGTGGAGAACAGTGAAGGCAACGGATTTCAGAAGAAGTTGGTGAATAGAACAGTCCAAGAGGGAAACATTGAGAATGGGGCTGGACTTTTGAAGGGTAAATGTGGGACTCCATCAAGTAATGGGGTGAGGTTTCAACAATCAGTGCAAAAGTTAATTAGTAGACCTAAAATGGTGGTTCGATTAGATGAGATTTATCAGAAGTTGAAGATTCCATTCGCTCCGTCTTACTACGCAACCTTGCTGAATGTCAATAATTCATATGGTGATCGTGTAACCTCTAAGGCACATGATCGTATAAACCATTAACATGTATCAGGATCCTAATCAGCTCGGGAATGCACAGTGTTGGGTGAGTATCGTTCATTTGTACCACCACTTTATCTGGGAAGGTCTCCTAATTTAGAGTCCTTCCTGATCTATTTTCAAAGCGAGTAATAATATCCTGGAGAGATGCCGAGCATAATGTATATTGTTGCTTTAGCCATAGAGTCTTTCCTTCGATTGATTCATCCCCAGGGTATAGAATAACAAATCTAATTACAATGAGCAAAAAATGTGAATCAGAAAGCTAGACTAGCAAAGGATTGAACCGCTGGCCTCAAAGTTGAATTGAAGTTATGAGGTAGGAATATTTTAGATGTGCTGATATATATTTTGTTAAATAAGTTATATGGAGGCCTGATTTGGTCCAAAAAAGTGAGGCCCAAGACAATGCCCTTCCTTGCCTTGCCATTGGGTCGGGCCTGGACGGGCATATGAATTAAGAACAATTTGAACACCAAAGCCACATAAGTGTTTCAACGTTGCCTCCTCGTCTATCTTTCTTATTATTTCCACATATCGAGGAAGTAAATCCTGCAGAAGCGTCAAACTCCACTTCTCTAGTGCCTCTGGTAGAACTGTGTGGTTTGTGTAAGCAACCGATCTAACAAAACAGCCATCAAAAGAAGGATCAATGTAAGTGCAGTGATCAAAGTAGTAATTATATTGGAAAGTGACTACAAAGCACCATGGATACATTAAAAATATTGTTACTGAGAAGCTGTAAATTTTGAAAATAGAAACATCAATTTATTTGCATAAGTTCGCACGCTAATACTTTAAAAAAATATAGAAGCAGTAAATACTTCAATCAACTCTACTAAAATCGTAAGTACTTAGAAGTCCTAATAAGTGCTTGATATCTTTCAATATAAATTGGATACTCGGTTGATGTAAAAAGAAGCACCTTTTAGTAATATCCCAAGCTTTCTCCCAGCTTAAACCCTTAACATCTATCAGGATCCTAATCAGCTCGGGAATGCACAGTGTTGGGTGAGTATCGTTCATTTGTACCACCACTTTATCTGGGAAAGTCTCCCAATTTCCAGTCCTTCCTGGTCTATTTTCAAAGCGAGCAATAATATCCTGGAGAGATGTCGAGCATAATGTATATCGTTGCTTTAGCCATAGAGTCTTTCCTTCGATTGATTCATCTCCAGGGTATAGAATAAACAGATCTAATTACAATGACCAATAAAATAAAGTAAATGGAGTATCATAAATGATTCATGAAGACAATCGACTGAACATAAAAATGCGGGTAAAACATACATAGACTAGGTGTCTTTGTGCATGAGATGTGAAAGAAGAACGAATTTGCGATTCTGAGGTTAGATAAAACAAGGTCGTTTTTCAATTTTTGGAAATGGAATATGGTTTCAGTTTGTTTGGATAAAGTATCTTGTGTTTGATGGTGCGATGCGAGGAAGAAGATGAATTTATAGGGGTTCAGGGAGAATGAGTTTAGAGAAATGGAGTTGTAGAAAAGGTTATAATCGATGCATTATTTGTTGTGTTTTTTTATTATTTTATTTAAAGAATATTAATTTAATAAATTTACATCTATTAATTCAATTACTTACCTAATTAACACTTAATAAAATATATTGTATTTTATTAATGTGTTTAAGATTAATAATTAGAGTTGTTAAAGTAAATAATTTTTTTGGCCAATTAAAATTTACACCTGTTATACCTTTAAGGGGAGTAATAGAGATTTGACTATAATAATGATTTTAATTTATTATAACAATATTTTTGATTTACACCATTTTTTTTAAAAATAGGATGTCTATTGTTACATGTTAAGAATTAAAATGACATTTTATTTACAAATTTTGCCACTGGGATACTTATTTACACCCGTTTTCTGTATAATGGGCGTAAATTTTAAATTTATATTCGCCACTTTGCACTAGTGTTATATAATAAACTATGTGTACTTTCCACGACGGTTGTCTAGGTTAACCGTCATCTAATTAATTAATTACGTTATCTATCACAACGATTGTTAAGCATAATCGTTGTGATATAACACGCGTTTTCCAGAATACCACAACGGTCACAAGGCCGTGATTAAAAGTAGCGCATTTACCACAACACTCTACATAACAACGCCTTGATCCGTGTTATTATATATATTTTTCAACCGTTGTTAATGGGGTTTTACGTAGTAGTGGAAGAAAGCTCTGATCGATATTTTGTCTGCTGGTGACGAAGCTTTTGAGAGAGGTAAAGATCAAATTCTCTGTCTCTATCCTGACTTCGATTTGTCGGAGATGGATTACTTCAAGGTGGTGAAGGATGGCCGTCTTGTGGATATTGGCGAGCTGGAGAAGGATAGCCCGGAGAGGTCTCAAGGCCCGGTCAATGACATTGACGGGAATGTGAACCCGGCCCAAAATGATGTTGCCAATGATACTTCAGTTCCTACCTAATCTTGATGTTTTTAGTTTTAGTTAGTCATCCTTCTGGATGCACTTTTACATTTTGGCGAGGGAGTGTAGTGTTGTCCCCCCTCATGCTCATGACTTTTTAGCCTTCGGGCTTTGTAACGTACAATTTTTGGTCTTTCTGAGGCTTTTTTGTTTATGTCATTTTTGTTTATCGTGTTTATTCCTTTGCAAAATAATCCCGTACATATATTCCGCCCCTCGGGCACTAAGTTAGATTAACTTAAGGTGTTCGATTATAGATTGCCGGGTATTATTTTTACTTTGCTTGTGCTTGATTTCCAAGACTTTTCAGATAGCTCACCGTGAAGCTAAGTATTAAGGAGCTTTTAGCTATCTTGTGTGTATAGTCTTCACACTTTTGAGAGTCTTGGAATCTTGTAGGCTTAGGTGCCGATTATGGTATGCCCTCAAGTGTCCTTTCAACAGAGATTTTCTCCTTTCTTATTATCCTTTGGCAGTTTGCCATGTATGATTTTTTTACTTATAAGCCCCAAGTATCTTTTGACGTGTTTTGGGCTTGGATGTTTCATCATTTTTATATTTGATTGTCTGACCTGCGTGCACGGAGCTAGTAGACATGTTTGTTCAACCCGTGTACGGGGAGCGTTTGTGGACGACCTGTGTACGCGGAGCAAGTTGACGCGTTTATAGGAGTTTAATCAACCCGTTCATGGGCTACCTATGTACGCGGAGCAAGTCGACACGTTTATAGGAGTTTAATTAACCCGTTCATGGGCGACCTGTGTACGCGGAGCAAGTCGACACGTTTATAGGCGTTTAATCAACCCGTTCATGGGAGACCTATGTACGCGGAGCAAGTCAACACGTTTATAGGAGTTTAATCATCCCGTTCATGGGTGACCTATGTACGCGGAGCAAGTCAACACGTTTATAGGAGTTTAATTAACCCATTCATGGGCAACCTATGTACGCGGAGCAAGTCGACACGTATAACTCATCATCTCCATCCGAATACCTATAAACAAGACATAATAATTTTTTAAGTCCAGGTGCCTCGTTAAAAACCCTTGCCCTTGTAAGGGAAAATAGTGCAACCCAGATCCTTTATTCATTATTGAATTACATAATATTTAGCTGAAATACAACCTAAGATTGGATACATTCCATGTCCTAGGTATTTCTATTCCTTCTAATGTTTCCAACTTGTATGCTCTGTTGTTTGGCTTTCAAAGTACCCTGAATGGGCCTTCCTAATTGGGGGCAAGCTTTCCCTTGTTTTTTGGGTTTGTGATTTTCTTCAAGCTTTCCCTTGCGATCAGTTGTTTGCTGACTAGTAAAGTTACTAAATAAAGTCTAATTTAAAAGACGAAGGATCCAACACTTTAATGTAATTGGACTCTGATATAATTTGTAATTGAGTTGTTTTATCTTAAAGACGTCATAATCGATAATCTGTTTGAACAATTTTAGACAAGGTCACGAAATATCTTAAAGAAAACGATCTAATATGCACCTCAAAATCTCAAATTGCATACTAAGAAATTACCTACCACTTCATCTCCCCGTTCTTAAGCCTTCCACACCAACCATTCAAAAGTTAATTTTTAATTTTCCTTGGTTTTAAAGCGTTTCATAAATAAATGAGTCATGGTTTCAATATCGTTAAATTAGAAAACTAGCTTTTTTTTATGGTATCAATGAGACCAAATGTGCTTTACTGCAGCTATAAAATCTTCTTCCCCCTCTTTTGCGATCTTCAATCTAAACAATAACTTATAACATCTGTAAGGTCGTGTTAGGATAAATAACTTATTTGTAACATATCACAAATATTTATTAAAATAAATATTTATTAATAAGTTTCTCTACATTATTTATAATAAAAAATTAAATAAATTTTAAAAATTAAAAAAAAAATCAGAAATTGTTTTAATAATATATTATCAGTTGTGTTGCAAAACTTATGTAAATGAATGAATTCAAATTCAAATAAACTTATCAAAATATGTGATCCAAATTAAACAGCCATTTAAAATTATCCCTCATTTTCCAATGAATATAAAACCAGTTTGTTTCATTCATTTTTTTCTGTTTTCTATCAGTTTTATGTTTTCCTTATGATTTCTTCAGCAATAACAGAGAAGATAATTCTCAATTACAATTTCGAATGATTTCCAATTTTCCTCTAATAAATTATGATCAGGGACCCCAATAATTTTGGAAGTCCCGTTCTAATTTATAAAATGGGCTCAATTATTTTATAAATAAAAAATACAATTAAAATAATTAAAAATAACATATAAAAATATAATTTTATATTAATTAAAAATAAATTTAATTATAATTATTTATACTTTCACTAGTGCAGGAAAGACTTTTTACATCGGGTGAAAAACACATTTTACATCGGGTCTGGGTCTGATGTAAAGCCAAGCGATGTAGTAAATCAAAGACATTTTACATCGGGCCTTAGTCCGATGTGAAAAATACATTTACTACATCAGTTGATTATTAAGTCTGATGTTAAATATGGGTTTAACTTTTTTTTTATTTTTAAAAATGCACATTTTACATCGGTTGCCTTTTTGGCCCGATGTAAAATGTATGTTTTTACATCAGTTGCCTTTTTGGCCCGAAGTAAAATGTATTTTTTTACATCGGTTGCCTTTCTGCCCCAATGTAAAATGTATGCTATCTTTCTTTAAATGTATGTTTTTACATCGGTTGCAAGGTGAGCCCGATGTAATATGTATGCTATATTTTTTTAAAAATTAGACTATTTTTTATCATAATCGAGGTGGAATCCCCGTAATTTTTTTGGGTACCTAATTTTTCATATTTTTCCAACATCACACAGACCACATTTAAGTCGCTATTTTGTATCTAATTTTTCATATTTTTTCAACCAACTTGTTAATTTCATTGCACCAAATAGCTAGGAGCACATATTCTTCAAAATGAACAATTGATTTACAAAAGTACTAATCTAGTATACACATAAGTGTACAAAATTATAAGTATGTTTACACGGTGGATTACTACAACAACAAAACCAGTGAAAACATACAAAAATATCCAACCATTTATAAGTCCTTAGAGTCCTAATGTGACAGAGTCCTAATGTGATCTGCAACAACCCTGTATGCCATGTCTACTTTATCGGCATCCTCGGGTCCAATTTTCCCGGAATATGGGTGAGCACCAGTTGCCTGTAATTGAGATGGCAAGAAAACAAAATTATATTTCAATGAAATCATCATTCCTCAATCCGTTTAGAGTTACAGATAATGGGCCTGTGCCTAAAATAGGCATGCCTAATAGGAGCCCTACTAACAAACCACTTTTCCCTCTGTCTACCATATGTGTAAACATTCCCTTTAAGATGGTTATGTAACCACCAAAATATTACATGAATTTCAATTCAAATATCACACAATTCAAGACTAAATATTATTCTTGGTTTAAATATATATAGAAATATGATAAGCTTTAATTCCTGGATAACCATACCAGCTGGATAGCGTCGAAATAGGCAGGAAGACATCAGTGTCATAATTGCTTATTTTGTTCTGTAGATAGAGGTCAATCTTTCAAAACCTATCCCAGTGTCAACATGCTTTGCAGGCAGGGATTTAAGAGAGCCATCAGCCTCCCTTTTGAACTGTGATGCGACAAACAGGATCAAATCAGATACAGATTTCATGGGGATAGGAATAGTTTGCATGTTGATTATAGTACCAGCTTATAAAGTAGATGAGATTAACAGAAACATATAAAATACAGATTTCATTGGTATAGAATAAAAGTCGGCATGCTAGAAACATGGATTCTAATACAAACTTATCAAGTACACTAGTTTTATTACGGGTGGGGTGGGGGGAGGAAAAAGGCAATAACATACTCTGTATAACATTAAAAGTAATATATTTGGATAAAGACGAGGTTCCATATCTCAATGCAGGTAGGATCATCATTATTAACCAAATCCGCAGCATCACTGTGCTTGTGACCCGGGCTTGTGACAGAATGATGTGGGGCTACTATGATTTTAAAGCAAAAAGAAAGAGATTAGAGCAGTTAGAAGAAGAAAAAAGAGATGTATAAGCTCTTCAAATTAGCTTTTCTAAAAAAGATAGGAAAATTTTCCCCAAAAAAACAAGAGTCAAATAGTCAATCCGTCACAAATTATAAGTATAATCAACTACAATATCCAATTTAACCCTCAATACAAACATTAATTGTGTGAAACTTGTTTCAATTAGTATAACTTAATAAATTAAATTAAGGGCATTTTTGGCATGTTAGCATTAAATATAGTATCAAAAATCAACTTTTGCTTATATTTTCTTACAACTTATATGGTCAAAACTTGCTTATATTTTGTTACGGATGGTGATCTATCTAATATCAAATCTAAATGTTTTCCATACAAATTAAAACCCAGAAGGCAGACAACATTGCATATTAATATATTGATGATAAATATATCATATCAAATCAAATTACTAAATATAATGATAAGTATCGTATTAACTATATTTTGCATATCTTATGAAAATATTCCATTCTAAATGTTTAAGAGAAAATACCGTAAAGCATACTTTACAGCCAAAAGGAAGCACTCGTCCAGGAGGCAAAAACTTCAACCATATATCTCTAGCCTCGGTATCAGGGGCGAGACCAGCCTTCTCATCACCACCAAAATATGTAGCATAAATGCGGTCTGAAGGTAATTTATAAACCTACAATGCAATAGTGGATAATGTAAAAACAAATTATATATAGTTGAGCATTATATCTATTGAGGAACTAAATAACTATCAATTTCTACATTTGAAAACATATTGCAAACAAGATAAACACCTAAGAACATAATTACTTTAGCTAGCTTATTCAAATTGAATAGAACATTTTAATTTACTTTTTCTTTGGATGAGACTATAAGTTTATCCACATTTAGAAACTGAAGGCCACGTCAGATTAGGATTGGTATTGCCAAATCTGATATCTGCTACTAGTATACAACTAATTTACAAATGTCATTCTTCTTGAAATGAAACCCATTACAGTAGTAGTAGGCACGGTGTAGTTGACAGAATGGAAGTGATGATTCGCTACTGTGAGTGATAGTGCAATTCCTAATTGAAAAGCATTGTTCTTAACAAAGTTTGAACACTACACATATATTTGTGCGCAGAAAGTTTTACCATACTGTGACCATATGTAGCTGGCAGGTTTTCCTGTGAACTGTTGGCATTATCTTTTCCAGTATTAGCATTTAGCTTTAGAGAAGACCACGTCAAAAACTTCTTAAGTCAAAAACCTGCAAACAGCTAAATCATGTAACTCACAACAAAGAGTCCAAGATTCAGAGCATCTGAGCATACCATATACCTGAACATCTGATAAATGCCAGCCATTATGACTTCCACCGACAATGTATAATTTTTCATCAACTACTGCTGCTGCATGCTACAGTGAAAGGTCAACAATTGGAATAAGAATTTGGGCCAGAGCTAAAGAAGGTTTTCAGCTAAGAAGCCAAGAATGACAAATTCATTTTTATCATTCAAAGCAAAATAGCTCATGACAAGACCCAATCAATCATGAATTACTTATATGCTTTCATTTCAACTTTGTATTCTTTCATCCTCTAATAAAATAAGAAAAAGAGAAAGATGGAGAGAAAGATACCTTGTAGCGAGCGGGAGGACGTGCACCAGATACAGTAATAGGTACCCAATTATCATTTGTAAGATCGTTATGCCAATTGTTGACTTGCATTTCTCTTTGATTCTCCTTTAGTCCAGGAATAACTGTTACAGATCACCTTGTTTGTCATTTAAAAGGAATAAACCTTAGAAAGCCCATATACAATCATGACCACAAGAATGTGATAAAATTTCAACACTACAATAGAAAACACATCTATGATTCAACAAAATAAAATTACACGAAAACACAGATTTAAATTGAAAGAGAGAACAACACTTTCAAAGTCAGCATTAGTAATTAATAATTAGTAAAAATATATATACTAAAATAATTTATTTATTTAATAGTATAATGTATTCCTGTTTGTATTAGTATTAGTAAATAATAATACAATATATCGTTCAAATAAATAAGACAAAAACCAAATGCTGATGCTAGAATACTCATTACACAAGTGGTAAAAGTTTAAGGCACTTGATATATTTTTAAGATTTTATAGCATTACTCCACAATCCACACCGACAAGCTCCAACACCTAACATATATGCATAAATTTATTAGAAAGAAAATCAGAGACCTGAGGAGAAACCTTCGGTTAAAGAAATCTCTAGCACAATTCTCGGAGACACGTGATTTCGGCAATGCTTAGATAACAAGCTAATTGTACATGAAATTGGAAATCGAGATCGAGTAAGCCGTATGAAATCAAGATGAATTTCAAATCTTGAAGTTCAAATTACATTCAAGACGACGATGGGGGAATTCGAAATTGTTAGACATAGAAATGAATCAATTGGGATTGAATGGGAGAAGAATGAAACCTGATATCAGATAGAGGTTTCAGATTTGGAAACGGCGTCGTCTGAAGAATGTTGAATAAACTTTAATGTTTTGTTAGTGGGTCTTTATTATTATTAAGTTAGTGGAGAAATCTAGAGTTAGTGGAATACCAAATAGATAGTGGGTTATTATTAGCTTTTATTGTTTGTTTGAATAGTAGAACTTTTGGGTCTATATAAAGACCAAGATTGTATTTCATTTTCAACAAGTACATCAATATAGAATACTTGTGCAAACACTGCTTCTGTTTTATCAAATTGGCATCAGAGCTAATGGCGAATACGATGAGTCAAATGCCTTTGCCGCGTTTAACAAAGGCAAATTACGAAAACTGGAGTATCCAAATGAAAGCTCTTCTTGGATCTCTAGATGCGTGGGAGGTGACCAGGGATGGTTTCACAGAACCAGCAGACACCACGGAGTATACGGCGGCTTAACAAAAGGCGTTGAAAGAGACGCGTTCGAAGGATAAGACGGCATTGTATATGCTGTTCCGAGCAGTTGACGAATCAGGCTTTGAGAAAATTGTCGGTTCGACTACGTCGAAGGAGGCCTGGGACACGTTAGAAAAATTATTCAGAGGAGCAGACAGAGTAAAGCAAGTTCGACTCCAAACTCTTCGTGGAGAGTTGGGGAGGATACAGATGAAGGAGTCAGAAAATGTATCTGACTACATCACGCGTGTACAGACGGTGGTGAACCAACTCACTAGAAATGGCGTAGCAGTGACTGATGCACGAGTTGTTGAGAAGATTCTGAGATCTTTAACTGATAAGTTTGAGAATATTGTATGTGCAATAGAAGAGTCGAAGGACCTTTCGACGCTCTCAGTCGAAGAGCTCGCTGGTTCTCTCGAGGCACATAAACAACGAAAGATGAAGAAGAAGGAGGAAGCAGTCGAAGAAGCAAATCAAACGAAGGAGTCAGTCAAAGACGAAAAGGTACTCTATTCTCAAAACTCTCGAGGAAGAGGATGTGGCCATGGAGGTCGTGACAGTGGTCGAGGTGGTCGAGGCAGCAACTTCTACAGAGGACACTCGAGCCAGCAAAATTGGCGTGGCAGAGGACATGGTCAAAGAGGTGGTCGGTCGAACTACTCAAATGTCGAATGTTACAAATGTAACAAGCAGGGTCATTATGCGAAGGATTGCAACTCCTTCAAATGTTATAACTGTGGTAAAGTGGGACATCTTGCAAAAGATTGTCGAGCCGAAAAGAAAGTAGAAGAAACAACCAATCTAGCTTTCGAAGTCGAAGCGAATGATGGTTTTCTGTTGATGACTCAGAAGGAAGAAGATGCAGAAAATGACACTATGTGGTATCTCGACTCTGGAGCAAGTAATCATATGTGTGGTCACAAACACCTGTTTAAAGAAATGAAAAAGATTGAAGATGGTCACGTGTCTTTTGGAGATGCATCAAAAGTGAAGGTCGAAGGGAAAGGTACGATTTGCTACTTGCAGAAGGATGACTTGACTGGGTCAATCCAAGATGTTTATTATGTACCAGATCTCAAGACAAATATTTTGAGTTTGGGACAACTCACAGAAAAAGGTTACTCTATATTCATGAAAGATCGAATATTGCACTTGAAGGACAAGTTAGGGCATTTGATTGCTCAAGTCGAAAAGGGGAGAAATCGAATGTACAAGCTGAACTTGAGGAGTGTTCAAGGAAAATGTTTGCAAATCAATGTCGAAGACAAAGCGTCGCTGTGGCATCAACGCTTTGGTCATTTACATCATGCTGGTCTGAAAAGATTAGCGAAGAGGAACATGGTACACGGGCTACCAGACATGGAATATGAAGGAAAATTTTGTGAAGATTGTGTGCTTAGCAAGCAAACAAGAACCTCATTTCAAAAGAAGGCAGAATATCAAGCTAAACATATTCTCGAATTGATTCATACTGATATTTGTGGGCCAATCACTCCAGAATCTTTCAGTGGCAAAAGGTACTTCATTTCTTTTATTGACGATTTCTCACGAAAAACCTGGGTTTATTTCTTGAGAGAAAAATCTGAAGCATTCGAGGTATTCAAAAAGTTCAAAGCGATGGTGGAGAAGGCAACTGACAGACACATCAAAGCAGTTCGATCTGACAGAGGTGGTGAGTATACTTAGATAGCTTTTATGAAGTATTGTGAAGAGCAGGGCATAAGGAGATTTCTAACTGCACCATATTCACCTCAACAAAATGGTGTGGCTGAAAGAAAGAATCGAACAGTTCTTGATATGGTTCGATCAATGCTTAAGAGCAAGAACATGTCGAAGGAATTCTGGGCAGAAGTTGTACAATGTGCAATTTATGTTCAGAATCGATGTCCACATTCGAAGTTAGAAGATCAAACACCACAAGAAGTATGGAGCGGACAGAAGCCAACAGTCTCTCATCTCAGAGTATTTGGTAGTGTGGCTTATGCACACGTACCAGATCAACGAAGAACGAAGCTTGAAGACAAAAGTCAGAAGTACATATTCATTGGCTATGATGAGAAGACGAAAGGGTACAGGTTATTCAATCCCATAAACAAGAAGGTGATAGTGAGTAGGGATGTTCGAATAAACAAAGCAAGCAAGTGGGACTGGAACAATTCGACAGAAGTTATCGTCGAAATTGGAGAACCACCAGTCGCTGTACCAACAAGCATTTCGACAGAACTTGAAGAGTATGAAAATGAAGATGAACCTCGACAACCCAGAATGCGAAGTCTACAAGATTTGTATGATTTGACAAGTGAATTACATCTTGTATATCTTTTGGCAGATGCTGAAAATATCAATTTTGAAGAAGCATTGAGAGACAAGGAGTGGAAAACTGCCATGGACAAAGAAATTAAGGCGATTAATCACAACAACACATGGGACCTGGTCGAATTACCAAAAGGTAATCAACCCATTGGTGTGAAGTGGGTATTCAAGAAAAAGATGAATGTCAAAGGCGAAGTGGAACGTTACAAGGCGAGACTTGTTGCGAAGGGATACAAGCAGAAAGCAGGAATCGACTATGACGAAATTTTTGCTCCCGTTGCAAGAATGGATACAATTCGACTACTAATTTCACAAGCTGCTCAATTTAAATGGCCAATATTTCAAATGGATGTCAAATCAGCATTTTTGAATGGTGTGCTCGAAGAAGAAGTTTATGTCGAACAGCCACCAGGTTATATGAAAACTGGAGAAGAGAAGAAGGTGCTGAAATTGAAGAAAGCACTTTATGGGCTGAAGCAAGCACCACGGGCATGGAATACACGTATCGACACATATTTTAAGGAGAATGGGTTCATACAATGTCCTTATGAGCATGCCCCTTATGTAAAGAAGAATGGAGGTAATATGTTATTTGTTGCTCTTTATGTTGATGATCTCATTTTTATGGGTAATAATGATCAAATGATAGAAGAGTTCAAGGGCACAATGACACGAGAATTTGAGATGACAGACTTAGGTCTGATGAGATTCTTTCTTGGTCTAGAGATTCGACAAGAAGAATCAGGAATTTTTATTTCTCAAGAAAAATATGCAAAAGAAGTCTTGAAGAAATATAAGATGAAAGGTTGTAATCCGGTTTCGACGCCAATGGAACCAGGTGCCAAGCTATCGAAATTTGATGGGGGAGATCGTGTCGAAGTGAGTAAATTTTGAAGTTTGGTAGGAAGTCTTCATTATCTCACATGCACAAGGCCAGACATTTCGCTAAGTGTCGGAATTGTAAGTCGATTCATGGAGGAACTAGTCTATTCACATTGGAAGGCATTGAAAAGAATCCTTCGATACATCCAAGGAACTGTGTCACTTGGAATGTTTTATTCAAAAGCAGAAGATTACAGGTTGATTGGTTATTCCGACAGTGATTGGTGTGGTGATATTGATGATCGAAAGAGCACGTCTGGATATGTGTTCTTTATGGGAAATACTGCTTTTACTTGGCTTTCCAAAAAGCAACCAATAGTAACACTTTCGACGTGTGAAGCTGAATATGTGGCAGCATCTTGGTGCGTTTGTCATGCAATATGGCTGAGAAGATTGTTGGGAAAAATGGAGTTAAAACAGGAAGGTGCAACTATGACACACGTGGACAACAAATCAGCAATTGAGCTAGCAAAGAATCCAGTGAATCATGAAAGAAGCAAACATATTGATGTTCGATTTCATTTCATTCGAGAACATGTGAAAAAAGGAAATGTCGAATTGAAGCATGTGGCGAGCAAAGACCAAGCAGCAGATATCCTCACAAAGCCATTGTCGAAAGAGCTTTTCGACAGAGGAAAGAAGATGATGGGCTTGGTGGACGGTAGAAACATTTAAGTTTACAGGGGAGTATTGTTGAATAAACTTTAATGTTTTGTTAGTGGGTCTTTATTATTATTAAGTTAGTGGAGAAATCTAGAGTTAGTGGAATACCAAATAGATAGTGGGTTATTATTAGCTTTTATTGTTTGTTTGAATAATAGAACTTTTGGGTCTATATAAAGACCAAGATTGTATTTCATTTTCAACAAGTACATCAATATAGAATACTTGTGCAAACACTGCTTCTGTTTTATCAAAGAAGAGGAGAAGGTTGGACGGTGGCAGATCGAGAGCCACGAGATCTCGGTTGAACCTGTTATCAGATAGAGTTTGTGCTTTGTGGAAAGATCAATTTCTGGATCCAATGAGTTTTGTGTCATTGGTGCTGCGACGGGATAAACAGAGGGACTAGGGTTTTAGTGAGATCGAACTTTTTCACATCGGATGCAAAATCCTTTCATCAATGAACTTTTCACATCGGGTGCAAATCTAGACTCGATGTGAAATCTTTTATAACAAAATTTCACATTATTTACGAAATTTCCACCTTGTTATTTTTTCATCAGTAAACTTTTCACATCGGGTGCAAATCTAGGCCCGGTGTGAAATCCTTTATAACAAAATTTCATATTATTTACGAAACTGCCACCGTGTTATTTTTCACATCAGTGGAAATAAATGTCTGATGTAAAATTCCTAAATCAAATATTTTTCACTTCATATTGTTATAAAATCTGATGTAAAATCTTTTAACAAATATTTTTCACATCATATATCTTGAAATCTGATGTAAAATCATTTAACCTAATGTCGTATTTTTAGTAGTGTTTGATCTATCTAATTTTTTTTATGTATTGAGTTTTTATCATAGCATTTTTATATTTTAATGAATTGTTATTATAATATTTTTTTATGTCTATTAATAATAATGAAAAAAATAGCACCTTTAAAATTTTGGAGCCCTCTAATATTTTTGACCCTATGCGGTAGAGTTTGTTGTTCTTCTCGCACAAGATCGGCCCTGGTTATGATGTTTAATGTCAACAACTTATTTACTCTAATTTCCAATAATAATAACTATAAAATGATGCAATATTATACACCATAAGAAAAAAATTAAGATTTTATATTATTCTAAAAAATTAGTTGATATAAGTTAAATATATTTCAAAAATATTTTTGCACATTTATTTATAATGTATCTTATCAATCAAACTTAAATCAATCCGTTATTTTTTAATTTAATTATGTTTATATTTTATTGTAAAAATTTGCAAATTCAATTCAAATCATACTTAATTTTTGATACTTGGCAAACTTATCATAACTCCCTTCCAACCAAGTTTGTCTTACAACATCGAAGTGTTAATGTTTCTTCAACCTGTGCTTATTGTGTTGAAAATGTTGAAACTATTATCCATTGTTTACTTCTTTTCTTGTAAGTAGTGTCTATTTATCGTGGGTGTGACTTTCCACACATCTCTACACAATTTCTTAAAGTTGATCGTGGAACTTCTTAAATTCTATATAAAATATGATTACATAGATATGTAATATAGCTCCGTTGATTTTATGGAACTTGTGGTGAACAATAAATAAACATGTCTTTGAAGAAAACAATTATTGTCTATGTTTACAATTGCTTCAATTTTCCACAATATTACATATTATCACAGGCATCTGGTAACTCAAATTTCTCTCCCTCTTTGCGACTTCCAAGAATAGTTTCTTGGCGTAATGCTGAAAATGATAATTGGGTTCTAAATATTGATGGCAGTGTGTTAACAAACACAAGACAAACAGATTATGGTGGTCTGATGCACAACTTGGACAATTAATTCCAATTTGGTTTTTATGGTAGTGTATGATTGTCAAACATTTTACCTGCAAAGATTTAAGCACTATTAACAGAAATTGTACTCTTTAGTGGGACATATATTTCAACATAACAATGAGTTTTCTAATTCCCTCTAGGTCGTTCAGTTAATGGCAATGAAAATACCGAGATTTCATTATTATGTTAATATCTTCAAACTAATTCAATGTTATCTCGTTAAAGATTGAGAAATCAACATAAATTACATTTTTCGAGAAGAAGCTGCAAATATCTTATCAAATTAGGTGCTAATCGAAAAAAAATATTGCATGATAGTTTATGTGCAATAGACTTATATCTCTTACTTTAATAAAGCTCAAATGATAAATTATTTTATTCATTAATGTTGGTCATTTATTAAATTATTGATGAGACTCATTTATCTTTTATATTTTTTTTCACTCATAAAGAATGATAAATGTAGCAAATTAAACTTGAATTCAGTCAAAAATTATGAACCAAATGAAAAGAAATATCTTCTTCCTATTCTTTCTTCTGCATCTTAAAATCTCAAATTGCATACTAAGAAATTACCTACCACTTCATCTCGCTCATCCTTAAGCATTCTCCAACATTAAAGGTGGTTTATGTCTGTTAATGTTGGACTCACATTCTTAATATGAGGAATTCTATGATGGATTCTAGTAAACTTTTTTTTATAAGCAAAGTGGATTCATAAGGTGTACAAAGAGTACACAAGCCTATATACAATAGAGTCAAAAACCAACAAGAAACACTCTATCCAAAGATAACCCTGCTAAGCCACTAGAAACAGTTTTGGCACCTTATACCATTCATAAAAGCTATACCTACACGAATCCTTCGACCAAAACCCTAACCACCACCAAGATAATTGGATAGCCCGCATCGTAATATCCGCAGAGTCTCCAATGGGGAGCAACCTGAACAAACCAGCTCAACAGATGAAACCCAACCGAATTATTCTAATATTTCTACAATTCCCATCCAATTCATAATTCCTTTCCAAACTAAGCTGATACATGGGCATGTGCAAAATAAGTGATCAATGTCCTCAACTGCACTAAAGCAAAAAACACACACAGTATCGCGAGGGTTCGAGATTACACTCCTGAGTAGAAGATTTTCCCTTAACGGAAACCTGTTTAGCAATATCCTCCAAGTGAAGCATTTGGCTTTCAATGAAATCCTAGTATACCAAACCAAATCTAGCATAGCCTTGAGAGAAATTTCAATCTCATGATTATCAACCACCCCACAAATAGTATCATAACAGGTTTTGACAGAGAAATAGTGAGAGTGACTTGGTGTCCAATCAAAATTATCCTCCACCCCTAGCAGAGGTTTCACCTACTAAATAAGATCCTCCAACTCCCTGAATTCTTCCGACTTAGTGTCAGTCAAATCATTCTCAATAACCTGCAAATTCCAAGACCAAAATTCCCCAAGCGAAGCCCCTATTTCTTACACAGCCACATCTTTCAAGATAGATGCTTGAAACACATTAGGAAATAAATTTTTTAGAGGCTCCTACCTACACCAATTCGAGTGTCAAAAAGTTATTTTATTCCCATAACCAAATTTGCAGGAAACCAGACTTTCAAAGCTACCTACTTCTGATAACTCACACACACACCTTCATAATGTCTCTCCACCACAGAGAACCACACCTGCCATCCTTGGAGAACCTCTTGAGCATTATAGCCTCAGCCAGCCCACCATAACTAAATTCTAAAAAACCACTCCAAACAGAGGATTTCTCAGACATAAATTTCCAAGGCCACTTCATTAGCAGTGCCTTGTTAAACTTTACAATATCCAACACACCCAGGCCACCAAGAATTTTAGGCTTGCAAACCTGTTTCCAAGTCACCAACTGTTTACTAGAAAAAATGGTAAACAACCGTTGGTCTTTCAATTTCATATAAAACTGAGTAACTTGCAGGATCGACCACACAAATCCTAGGACATGTGCTAATTAATTTCTTGTATAGACTTCCATGTTTCAACTAAGCAAAGGATAAAGGCATTAATTTAACTTGCGTGAAATTAAAGGGACTTTTAATAAAAGATGTGTAAAGACTCTGAGTCAAAAAAGGCTGAGAGGATAAAGACTAAATGAAATGCAGAAACATAACTTGCTTGAAGTAAAAGATAAAACTCTTAGTAAAAGACTTAAAGAAGTTGCATTGAAATCAAAGTGGTGTTTACATCACGTGCATTCTCACAAAAACTCGTTTATCTACGCACAGATACTTTGAGTAATTTCAGAGTAACTTGTACAAATTGAACACCCTAATCCTAACACTAAGACTTCCTATTTATACACAAACGAAATAACCGCCAATAACAGCTATTTCTCCTAATGGCGACAAATGGCATTTTGCATGCATTCGTCAACTAGATGTGATCCACGCGTCCTATTTCAAACTGAAACTCCCTCCTAAATTTGAATTTCAAAACATCTGTCGAAATTGGTTACTTTTCCTTGTTGAAAATATTCTTCATTCTTAGAAAGATCTGTCAATGCTTTCCCTAAGTACCATTTGTCTTCGATCTGCTCTTTTCCATCAGAAACCTTCTAGTCGAAATGTCCTGGAGTATTTTCGACTATGCTTTTGAATAATCATTTTGGCGTCGAAATTAGCAACCTACAAATTGCCCCCCGGAAAATGCATTTTCGATAGAAGAAAAAGCATTTTCTTGCCAATGCAATTCGACGACAACAATAATTCAATCAGTGACTGTTCACATGACTAGACGTTGGAAATGTCAGAATCATCATTACACTTTTCTTGAAACGTCTTTTCAGCCCACGTTTTTAAGATCTTCCATCATCACTACTCTAGCCCCTAGTAGATCATGGGTCAAAACGTAACTGCCACCGTCTGAACATCCACTTCAAAACCTCCACATGTCCCACAATCTTTTCATTATTTTACAACTTCTGAACTTTAACTGCTTCCCTCTTTCTTTCTATAAATAAGTTGAAGAACCTTATTTTACCCCTTTTTACGTTTTTCTCTTTCTCAAAACAAGAACTTCCTTCAAACTTCATCTTCTCCATTTTTTTCTATTTCTTCTGCAATCAACAATGGCATCTTACGCTACTCCCAAAAATGCAGGTAAAGATTCCAAAAAATCCAATAGCTTACCATTGGTAGACAAGATCCTTGGGCCCAAGGTGGTGGGAAACCAACAATACGTCTCGGAGCCTTCAAATGAAGAGGAGAAACACTGCATTTATCAGTCTCAGGTACTCATTCCTATCTTGATTTTTGGTAAATCCTATGCAATGTTAGAACCTTTACCTGACTTAAAATTAGACCCGGTTAAGGTACAAGAATTTTTTCCAACCTATCACCGTTACAAACCCATAGCTAACGGGGTTAGGCGTAGGACTGACAAGGAAAAAATTATAGACGAAAAGTCCAAAGTAGACGGCCAAGGGTCCCCTTCTGAAGAAGTCATAAACTTAGAGAATATGAACAATTTTAGAATCTTTAGATCCTGCCCTTTGTCGAAAGACCCCTCTGACTACCTAGCTTGGTTGGAAAAAATAGAGAAGGTTAAAGCTAATGCCTGGAAAACTATAGGCATTTTTTATCTCATTCAACTGTCGAAAGTAGGACCAGGATATTGTCCCTCCATGCTTCTAGCTTCCCTTTACTTCTGGGGCAGCACCTATAACAACTTACACATTCCTTGTCGGATGATTACCCCCACTCTTTTTGACATAGATGCCATAACTGGCTTAAGTCCATTAGGAGTGGATTATGATCTTAACCTACTATCCGACGATTCCATAGGCTTCGACACCAACAAGGCCACTTTCACAGCCTATATCGCCAATTATCATGACAAGGAAACTGACGAAGTATCCAATCAAGAGCATGTAGCCTTCTTGGCCCTTTGGCTGTCGAGATGCATTTTTTGCTCCAGATCTCTCCAAGTGGCGAAGCGCTATATCATCATACCAAATCAGCTTCATGCTGGACACCAGCTGTGTCTTAGTGAGATGATATTGGCGAACCTCTATGAATCTCTTGGCGAAGGGGGTACCTCCCTGAAGAATATTAAAGAGAAAAAAAGTTTGTTGTTGTCAGGACCCTTCTGGCTCTTACAATTGTGGCTCAACGCCACCTTCGAAGCCGCCCTTCCCAACAAGTCAACTGTAGACGAAGCTGCTCTGGGGGATAGAAGTGTCGAAGGCATCTGTTTGGCGCAGTTAACACCCCATGACGAAGGTCTGAGCCTTCACCAAACCTTTACCATCTATGTTATGATGTTTGCTAAACGTCACAACTTCACCCTCAACATGGCTCCTTTTACTGATAGAAAGGTTGGACCTGCATGGTTTACCAGAAAACTCCCGTTTGATTCGAAAGCTCTAGAAGACGAATTCCTCAATGTCTGGGAATCTTTTCTCACTCCTAGACTTTTAGTTTCCAGACTTGCTCCCTCGAAGCTAAAGGTTTCCTTTGTCAATTACCAGCCCAATCTGGTCTCTCGACAGTCTGGGTTGATACAAATAATACCAAAACCCCTCTTTTCAAGAAAAGGTCCTTTGATTCACTATAATATGACCCATAGAGAAGATAAGTGCTCTGATTTGCTGGCGAAGTATTCAAATCTGGTCGAAATCCAACCAGTGGTCTTTCGACCTAACTTCCTCTGCACTCAAGAGTTTGACGAATGGTGGAGGGCTTATCATGACTCTCAATTTTTCAACGTGTCTTCTTTCACCATTCAACTGTCTAGAGCCTTTGCCCTTGTGCAGGATAAGACAAAGAAAGGTAATTCAAGACACATCAAAGAAATCCAAGCTTTCCATAAATACTTTGAAACTGCCTATAGGCCCAATGAACTTAGTCGAACCATAAGCGAAGCAGCTGTGACTTTGAAAGAAAAATTCACCAGAAAACTGGATGAGTTAAAACTACCTACATATGTTCAACCAGAACAACGTTATGAGGTAGCCTTTAACCTCTATCGACCAAGATTTCCCCTACTACCATCTGCTGAATTTGTCGTGGCTTTTAGCCCTCCATTTCCAGATTAGTTCACTTGTGGGGACTCTATGAAACTTCTTCGCCAAGAATATAAAAAACGTGCTAAGCGAGTGGTTCCGACTAAGTACACCTTGGACAATTTCAAAGGCCACCTTCATATTGGCATAGAACACGTTCGCGTGGAAACTCCTATATATGAAGGTGTGGAATGGGAAGATGCTTGACCCTACTTTTTATTTACCTATGCACATATATGTTACTTTATGTTTAAACCTTTTCTTCCTTTCTTTTTCAGCTGGCAAGACTACGACCAAGAAGTCGACTGCTGGCGAAGCGTCAACTGTAGGAGATGCAGAAACCCCAAAAGATACTGCCAAGATGCCTTTGGCGAAGGTATTACTTTACTTTCTTTTAGGCCAACACGTATTTCTTATTTTCTGACATGCTAATAAAATCTCTTTTGTTCCACAGGGTAGTCGAAGACCCCCATTGACGCCAAAGAAAAGAAAAGAGAAAGAGACTGAAATCAAAGTTGTTGACACTGATGGTGACGAATCACCAGACCAAGTGAAGCCTCTAAGGAAGAAAAAGAAAACAAACAAACCTCAACCACAAAAACCCCCTGCTCCCAAAATATTGGAAAAAACTCCCCCCAAAAATCCTGACGAGAAAGTTACCCCTGCTCCAGCAGAGAGCGAAAGCTCTAGTCTTAGGACTGAGATTCCCAAGGCATGATTTTTCTTTCTTTTTATATTTCGACGCTGAAAGGAAGTTTACTTATGTTACCTCTCTTAATCCATTTATCTTTCAGGTCCTTGTCGATACTCACGGCCATCCCATGGTCTAAGTTCTTCCAAAGACTAGCAGCGATCCTACCTACAAGCCAACCAGCGCTTCCAAACCTTCTCCTAAGGATTCGACAAAGGAATCAGCTACTGAAGTAAATACGCCCACTTCCATCTCTGAACAAATTTAAGGCGTAGTGGAAGAAGAAACTGGTCCTGAAGCTGATGCCTTAGTCGATACTGGCGGGGATATTGTGATGCCTACTGATGTTCCCACAACACACGATGATCCTGAGGACCACTCCCCTCGCCACTTACACAGTGCTGACGAAGAAAAGGATAAAGAGACTGAAACTGATGGCAAAGAAGAGGGAAGGAAAATAGCCGAAGAGCCACCAACTCCCCCAGCTGCTACGGACGAAGAAGGAGAAAGCGATAAAGAGAACCTTGGTGAACCAAATAAAACTGCTTCGACCGCTACAACTTCGACCCGTCTTTCTCAAGAGGAGCTTGAAAATCTGAAGGTACAAAGGCCATTTGAGAACCTAAAGGCCATGCTTAGTTCCCGCTATAATTTTGCTGACACTAGCATCAGTAGTTCGACCACCTCAGGAACTACATCTGATGCCAAATCCATGGACGAAGCTCTGGCCCATATTCGACAAAACATCCTTGATATCGACTTATTTCAACTTTTGGAGAATTACTCATCTGCTCACTTTGACCTGAAGAAGATCTTAAAGCGAATTAATGTCCTGGAGGCTCCTCCTGAAGTCACCGATATTATTCTGGACCTGACTACTTTAATATATCTTGTCGTGGAAAACTTTAACTGGCTTCGGGATTACTCCAATAAGCTCGAAAATAAGACAGAAACCCAACTTGCTGAGTGGGATGTTGCTGCAAATTCGTCTAACAAAGTGACCGAACAAGAAAGAACTTTTGAACAAAACAAGAAAGAAGCAACTCTGTGTGGTGAAAACATCCTCAAGTGGAAGAAACAAATTGATGTTCTTCAGAACAAAATTTCTCAGGCGGAGAAGTGTTAAAAAGAACTGCAACAAATCGACCAAGAAGAAATCACCAAAGAGCTTGAGGTTGGGGTACATCATGTTGACAGGGCTCTAAAAATTGGTGAGGAAATCGAGGAGCTTTCTAATGGGAAGGCCCTTTGCGAGCGTCGACTCCAAATTCAAAAATCCAAATTCAAAAAGCTGAAAGCATCTTTCCCTGTTTGAATATTTATAATTTTTATTTGGCCTTTTTAGGCCTTTTTGTAATGACATTTGAGCTACTTTTATTTGGCGAAAAGAATTTCAATTCACCATGTTGCTTATTTTCCTGTGCATGATTATTCGACTGTTATCTTTACTTCTTGTAATGTGGGCTTGTATTTTTTCAAATATTTCCCGTTTATTTTTAATACTCGCTTATCTTTATCCAACTCCTCGACTTCATAAGCGCGATTGGAAAATACTTGTATGATTTGAAAAGGTCCTTCCCACTTAGGGGACCATTTTCCCATAAGTCTATCTTTTCGATCCATGGGAAGGATCACTTTCCATACGAAGTCACCAATCGAAAAAACCTTATTTTTCACTTTTTTATTGTAGAATTTCTCCACTCTTTCCTTTTGCCTTTTCAATAAGTCTAACGTGTTCAACCTTTCTTCGTCTAAATCAACTAATTCATCTATCATCATATTTCAATATGCATCTGATGGAATTTCATGATGTCTTTGAACCCTTATTGACTGCAAATATATTTCGACTGGTAAGACCACATCGTGGCCATATGTTAATCGAAAAGGTGTAGCATTTGTAGCTTCCTTAGGAGATGTTCGACAAGCCCATAGAATTTGGTACAAAGTTTTGTGCCAATTTCTTGGCCTTTTTCCCACATGCTTTTTTATCAACCCAATAACTACTTTATTTGCCGCTTCGACTTGGCCATTAGCTTGAGCATAATAAGGTGGGGATGTTAAAAGTTTGAATCCCATTTCTTTAGAAAACTCTTGCGTTTTTCGACCAGTAAAGACTGGTCCTTGGTCAGTTGTAATTGTCTCTGGGATTCCAAACCTATAGATGATGTGTTTCTGGATAAATTCAATCACATCTTCTTGATCAACATTTGGCAAAGGGATAGCTTCGACCCATTTGGTAAAATAATCAATACCCACCAAAATGTACTTATGATTTTTAGATGATGCTGGTTGAATTTCTCCAATCAGATCCAAAGCCCATCCTCTAAAAGGCCAAGGTTTCACAATATAGTGTAATTCGCTTGCAGGGACGTGTTGAATTCCAACGTGGACTTAACATTCCTGACAACCCTTAGCAAATTCAATACAATCTTTTAACATGGTAGGCCAATACATGCCTTGTCGAAACAACAACCATTTCATTTTGTGGCCTACTTGATATGCCCCACATGCCTCACTAAGGACAGTTGAAAGGGCCAAATATGCTTCTGCCTCACTAAGGCACTTGAGCAATACTCCCTCGTGAGTCTTTTTGAATAGTTCATTACCCAACAAGACATAACTCAAAGCTTGATACTTGATTTTTCTGTCTGTCGAAAATATGCTTCTGCCTCTACTATAGGTTTTCTCCAATCCTTGTCAGTTATGCTATCCACTGCCAGAATTGCGAAATTGTCTTCATCAGCATATCCAAGCATAGTTTCTTCCAAGTCTGATGGGGATAATCCTACTGACACCACCTTCCCTCTGACTTCGATTGCATCTTGAAGTTTGTCTGTCGAAATTTTATACCCTGATGCAATCTGGGCCAAGTCATTAGCGACCTGGTTTTCCAATCTAGGGATGTGTCGAAAACTAACTGCGTCAAACTTCTTCAGCAGTCGATTGATAACTACAAAGTACATGATCAAGTTTTCTTTTATGCACTTGTATTCCTTGGTAACTTGTATTATGACCAGCTCTGAATCTCCCATTATTTCGACATGAGTTGCCCCCAATTTCAATAATACTTCAAGTCCAGCAATTAAATCTTCATATTCAGCTTCGTTGTTAGAACAACGGCTTCGATTTTATACTTAAGTGTTGTTGGAATTTTATTAGGAGAAATAACAAGCACTTCCTATGCATGTCCCATCTTTGTGGCTCGACCCGTCGAAGTATAACTTCCAAGGTTCCACTTCCAGATAGTTCAGAGGGCTCTCATTTGTAGAATGGTCAACTATAAAGTCTGCCACTACTTGTCCTTTAACAGCTTTTAAAGGCTTATAGGTTAAAGAATATTCAGTTAATGCTAATGCCCATTTTCCAATTCGACTATGCAAAATAGGTTTGGACAACATATGTTTAATAACGTCATAACGAGAAAAAACATAAACATCTACTGGTTTTATATAATGCTTCAATTTTGTACAAGAGTAATACAAACATAAACATAATTTTTCAATCATGCTAAATCTAGTTTCTCCAGTCATATTAGCCTCCTCTTGGGCTTTATACAATGATTCTCCCCAGCGGAGTCAAACAACGTTTAGCCTCTCTCTCGGGCTTTGTACGAGACACACATAAGAGACTCCTTCGTTGAGTCAATCACCCCTTTTGCCTCTATCTCAGGCTTTATACGAGATACAAAAAGGTTCTTATTGATCCAAACAAACAATAGCCTTCATCTCGGGTTTTATACGAGATACCAAAAGATTCCCTCGTTGAGTCAAAACCTTTTAGCCTCTCTCTCGGGCTTTGTACGAGACACATATTAGTCTCCTCTTAGGCTTTGTATAAGAAAACCACTGGTTGATCCAATTAACCTTTTAGCATCAAAGTTGTGCCTCGTTCACAGTACACAAACATCAACAACTCCTTCCCCTTCATCTAATCGCTGTAAGCGGCAAGCCTCTGGATCATCTACATCCATGCCACTGTCCCTCTTTTAGCATGAGAAATTCCTAAGGAAAGATAGCGTTGCTCTAAACTGATTTAAAGTCTTCTCCTTCAGGTTAAAATCCCCTATAAAGGAAATTATGGCATTGCTAGGATCCGCGTGTCCCGTTTAAAGTAATCCTCCTTTACAGTCAGTCACCCAACAGTTGTGACAAACAGACCCCTTTAGAGGTGACAAATTCTCTCTAAAGTCAACACCCTTTTAGCTTCACATCTTGGGCTTTGAACAAGATACAAACTACCTTTAGCTTCACGTCTTGGGCTTTGAACAAGACACCAAAACAACCATTTCCTCCCATAGAATAGGAGGAACTACGAACGCTCTGATTTCCCTGTTTCGATAAACGGGAATACGTAGGCATAAGATTGAAAGAAAAAATCTTAGCGAGCACACTAAACAAAAACCCAAAATCCCATACTTTCATATACATCTGTCCTAACATCTCAACAGATAACCTAAAACACCTCTTTTCGAAAAAATAACCAAGGAGAGACCCCGAATCTTTATAGCATCTGTAAACCAACAGTTTTGACTGTTTAACCTCAGTATGCAAGCAGGGTTAGTTGGAGACATCTATTTCCCTTCCTTCATCAGCTTTAATAGGATAAAAAATGAATCGAACTGTAGTACTAGAGCGATCGTGCTTCGCAACCACATCCAAAAATCACTCTCTAAAGAAAAATGGCGACTCTGCTGGGGAAGGACATGTCTCTTTAGGGATCTTGTTCTCTTTTTGTCCCCTAGGTAGAAACCTTGACGTCACTAGGATCTTAGGTCAAAACGCCGTTAATTTGGAATGAAACCACAGGATGGTGACTCCGCCGGGAAACCATTTTCTGTCAGGAACTTAAGATTCTTAGCTTTTAGAAGTTTAGGACATTAGGACAAATATATATACTCCTTTTCCTAATTGCTATACGTGTTTATTTTTCTGCTAATGGGAATGCGTGTGATGCCGCATGTGGAAAGATTGAGTATACACTTAAGATAAGTGATGGCGACGAGGTAGACCATCAACCTCAGTGGAGGCTGACCAATGCAACCTATTCTCTCACCTAGACAATGGGCCGATTGTGATGTCTGAGAAGCTGAGGAGCCAAACCCTTTTGTAGTGCGGAAACTATCGGGAATAGTTGTTACGTGATACTACCCTCATTTGAGGCTGGTGATCTATTCTCGGTGAATGGCACTTACTCTAAGATTGCTCTACAACTCGCTGGCGATCCGCTTGTTGTTTTGCTTTCCTGGGAGGAGCTGATGATAATGAGTACAGGTACAAAAATCACCCTAGTTTAAACCTTTGGGGATGGGTAGAGCCTTGACTTCATGACAACGACCCTTTGACCCCATGTTTTTCCTATGTTTTTGTGTGCTGCATTCATGCATTCATTTAAAAAAACATTAAAACAAAAAATTTTCTCTTCTAGTCTCTCTGTTTTTCAAATTAAACTAAGACTGTGATTGCAAATATCAGAGAAAAGGATTACGCCAATGGATTTCGGTAGAAGGAGAACCCATAGGTATACCTTCAAGGTTCCAAAGCTAGAGGATTTGAGAAGGTTAGCGAGGATGATCACAAACCAAGAGGCCTTCAGAGCCAAATACAGAGGTTTGCTATCTCCCCTAAAAGTCCATGTGATTGAGGGAATCATGGATGCGCTCATTCAGTTTTATGATCCAGTTTATCACTGCTTTACATTCCCGGATTACCAGCTCGCACCAAAGCTGGAGGAATATTCTCATCTGATTGATTTACACATTACCGATCGAGCTCCATTTTGTGGAATGGAAGAAATTCCAAAGAATCAGACCATTGCAAGAGCAATTCATTTAGACGAGTCTGAGGTCAGGACTCACCTAAACACTAAGGGTGGCATCCAAGGTTTGCCAACCCAGTTCTTGACAAAGAAAGCCCTGTACTTCGCCAGTATCGGGAACGTGACTGCTTTTGAAAGCGTCTTTGTCTTGCTCACCTACTGGTTATTTTTGTTTCCCAAAATCAATAACTTCGTCGACATTAACTCCATTAAGGTTTTTCTCATTGGAAACCCTGTACCGACTTTGCTCGTGGATGAGTATCATTATGTACACTTAGGAAATTTGTACAATGGAGGGGAGATCACATGTTGTGTACCTTTGCTTTACAAATGGTTTATCTCCCATTTGCCTAAGTCTGCTGCTTTTTGGGATTGCAAGAGTGCCTTACGCTGGTCGCAGAAGATCATGTCTCTTACCAACTTTGATATAGATTGGTGTAATAGGATTTATGATGGAATCGGAATCATTGACCGTTGTGGAAACTTCCCCAACGTACCCCTTATAGGAACTAAGGTAGGAATCAATTACCATCCAGTGTTGGTTTGTCATCAATTTGGATACCCGATGAGACACGTCCCAAGGGGTGTTCATCTGGAAGGTCTTTTCTTCAAGGAAGGAGAAAATGACAGTGCACTAAAGATGAAAATAGTGTACACTTGGAAACACGTTCATAAGAAAGGACGAGAGTCTCTAGGAAAACCGGACTGTGTCTCGGTGGAGCCTTATCTCCATTGGGTACAAACTAGAGCTCTCAAGCTAAAGATGCCTTATCCTCGTTACGGAATTCTTCCGACGAGGGAATCTGTCATGTATTTCATGACGGAAACTGAAAAGCTTCAGGTTACTCTCAACAGAGTTCAACGGGAGAGAAGGTATTGGAAGAACAAGTACCGCACCCTCGACATAGAGTGTATCAAAATACAGCAATTAGTGAAAGAGAAAGATGCTCTGATTGAAATTTTGGAGCAACATGTTGTAGAGAATCAAGATGACCAAAGGAATTTGCTCGCTCCTTTCACCTGGCAAAGGAATGACAACCCGATAACGGCCCAGGAGCCCCGGTCAAAGAAGAGGAAAGTACCAGAATCAGCACCCGATTTCTCTTCAGAGAGGACTCGGGACCCCTTACCTTAGGTTTCTGCTTCTGCATCTTGTAATCTACTGTATTTCCATTTCTGTAATCCTTTGAATTTCAATAAAAAGGGGTTTCCCCACTGTTTGATATTTGAAATCTAATTGTCAAAGTTTATTTTGATTAAACCAAAAAACAATTAATATAATCATTGCATTCATCATTCTCACAATGCGTATTCTTCTTACCTACGAATATCACGTTTGTGTCTCGGTTCTAGAGTCAAACTGTCTCATTCGTACAATACTCGGGCCAATCGTCAAAAAAAGATGGATGATCTTGAGGAAGAAAACATAGAGTTGAAAGAAGAGATCGACGCTCTGAGAGAGGATATGAGAAAGCTTCGTAACGACATGCAAGCCATGGCAGAAGCTCAGCTACAAAGGACTGTAATCTCAGAGATCACATCAACGCCCATAGTGGAGAAGTATGATCCTAGGTATCAGATGCCGAAAGATCGTCCTTGGAGCATGCCTATTAACTATATCCCGGAAGGATATGTTCCGCCGATCACTGAAGATCAGGAAATCACAACAAAAGCCGTTGGGCCTGAAGGTTACAAACTTCGGGATGCCAGAGGCATACCAACAACTCCTGAAGGTTACAAACTTTGGGAGGCACCAAGATTTACTGCCGTAGTCACGGTACCACCCCCTGTGGGGCACACTGTCCCGGAAGGACAGATTCCACAGATACCTTCTGGTAAAAAGGAAACTATGTTTGACAGAATGGATGAATTCTAGGAACAGTTCCTGGAAATGCAGAAGGAGCTGCAAGCTATTCGCGGTCAGGATCTATTTGGAAAGGACGCCGTAGACCTCTGCTTGGTCCCCAATATGAAAGTCCCGCACAAGTTTCAAGTGCCCGACTTTGAAAAGTACAAGGGTAACTCTTGCCCTCAGAGCCATCTGGTGATGTACGCTCGGCGGATCTCAGCTCAGAAGGAGAATCAGGACCTACCGATCCATTACTTTCAGGATAGTTTAACCGGTGCCGCACTCAAATGGTACATGGGTTTAAACCGTACTACGGTCAGTACATTCAGAGATCTTGGCACTGCCTTCGTCCAACAATACAAATATAATTTGGACATGGCACCGGACAGAGATCAACTCAGATCGGTGTCTCAAAAGGACAAGGAAACCATTAAGGAGTACGCCCAGAGATGGCGTGAAATTGCCACTCAGATTTGTCCACCTCTTGAGGAAAAAGAGATGACAAAGATCTTCTTAAAAACCTTAAGCTCATTTTACTATGACCGAATGGTTGCCAGTGCACCCAGTGACTTCACCGAGATGGTGGGCATGGGAGTTCGTCTTGAGGAAGCCGTCCGAGAAGGACGTTTGGCAAAAGACGCTGGGCCATCAAGCAGTACAAAACGATAAGGTAGTGTTTTCCCTAAGAAAAAAGATCAAGATATTGGGAATATCTCTCTCGGAAAGCAATGGCGACGTTATCAACCAGTAGCAGCTGTAATTCCTGCTATCAATCCTGCGCCTATTCCTACGTATCAACCTCAGGTTGCGCAGAGCCAACCTGATCAGCAAAGGACACAACAGCCTCCTCAGCAGGCTCGTCCTCCATATAATAACAATCGTACAACACGACCATCAGGGTTTGATCCTATACCCATGTTGTACGCAGAACTATTTCCATTACTACTGGCTATGGGGCACATTCAGACTAAATCTCCTCTTACAGTATCGGAAAATCCGCCCTTTTGGTTTAAGGTGGATCAAACTTGCCCTTACCATCAAGGAGGATCAGGGCATAACATAGAGACGTGTCTCAATTTCAAGTCCGACGTGCAAAAACTTGTTAGGAGCGGGGTCTTATCCTTCAAGGATACAAATCCTAATGTTTTCACGAACCCGCTGCCTCAACATGAGAAGGCTGCAGTCAATTTGATAGAAGGAGAGACAAACGATGTCTATCAAATTCATGATGTACTCTTGTTGAAAACCAATCTGGTCAAGATGCATTGTAGACAGAGTGGATATGGCCATGTGCCACCTCATAATTATCATCAGTGTGATATCTGCTCTAAAAATGATCAAGGATGTTCTGTAGTGCAAGCAGCTCTACAGGAACAAATGGATCTCGAGTGGATCCAGGAGCACCGAGTTCGTGGAGTTAACATGGTCTACACGAATTCTAACATCATTCAAAACCACGACATTTGTGCAATGAATGTCAATCTGGTGGCGATGCACTCAAGGCAAATCCAGTATCATAATATGCCGTGACACGATTACAGTTCCTGTCTGACTTGCTCGGTAAACAAACAGGGATGCTCTTTCATACAAGAGGCCCTCCAGCGTCAGATGGATCTTGGATGGATCCAAGACTACCATGATAGGAACCCTTATCAGATCAACATGGTTCAGATCTTCGATATTCGCGTGATGAATACCAACTTGGTAGAGTTACATGTTGAGCAGGTCCGACTCGGATTCTTAATATCACACGACTATCAAAGCTGTAAAGCGGGTTGCGAAAATGATTGAGGTTGTACCCTTGTCCAGGAGGCACTTCAGCACTTGTTAAATCACTGGTGGATGCCAATTTATATGGATGAAGATACTCAGCAAATTAGTATCAGCAACAGGAATCCTACTCGACGTCAAAGTCAGGATGTCCGATCTGTGGAAGCTAACCTAGTGAGGTTACATTGTATTCAAAGTGGGCGTGGCCAGAAGCCACCACACAATTATGACCGTTGTAGTGTCTGTTCGGAAAGTAACCAAGGGTGTTACCTTGTGAGAGTAGCTCTTCAGGGTCAGGTGGATCGTGGAGAGATTCGTCCATATCCGGGTTCTGGACCCATCAACTGGACGCCGAACTACCTTGCCGATCAAGTTGAGGATGTTGTCACGATCGCTGGTCATCACAGGACCAGGGATGTTTTTGCCATTATCCCTCTACTTGACGAATCTAAAGTTTCCAACCGGGAATGGATCGAGATTACTTATGATGGTCAGAAAAATCAGAGGGCTCCCATAGTCATCTATCTACCGGGACCACTACCGTATGAATCAGCTAAGGCGATCCCTTACAAATACGGTGCAACAATAGTTGAAAATGGAAAGGAAATTCCATTACCCTCCGTTGTGAACATTGCAGACATCAGTCTTGTAACACGGAGCGGTCGAATCTTCAACCGAGGAGTTGAGGAACTTAACAAGGAAAAGGAACTTCAGACAGAAGCTCCCGATCCACCAGTCGGTCAATCCAGTAATCCTGACCTTTTGAAAAATAATGATGAGATGCTGAAGCTCATCCAAAGGAGTGAATACAACATTGTTGATAAACTATTACAAACTCCTTCAAAGATCTCGGTATTATCATTGTTACTCAGTTCAGAAGCGCACAGGGAGGCTCTACAGAAAGTCTTGGAGCAAGCCTTTGTGGAACAGGATGTAACAATCAGACAGTTCGATAGCATTGTCTCCAACATCACCTCCTGCAATAATTTGGGATTTAGTGATGAAGAATTACCCGAAGAGGGTCGTCGTCATAACATGGCGCTCAATATCACAGTTAACTGCCAGGACGATGTTTTAGCCAGCGTACTGGTAGACACAGGGTCAGCCCTGAATGTTATGCCGAAGTCCACTTTGACTTAATTATCGTTCAAAGGCCCTCCGATGAGAATCAGCGAGGTCATCGTCAAAGCGTTCGACGGATCCAGAAAAACAGTTATCGGCGAAGTTGATCTTCCCATAACTATCGGTCCTCACACTTTCCAGGTCATGGACATCCGGGCAACATATAGTTGTTTATTAGGAAGACCTTGGATACATCAGGCTGGAGTGGTTACTTTAACCCTCCACCAAAAGCTAAAGTTCGTTCAGAACGATCAACTTGTCACAGTTTATGGGGAACAAGCCTTGCTTGTAAGCAACTTGCCATCATCTACTTGTGTAGAACCTGAGGAGGTTATTAGAAATCAGTTCCAAGCACTGTCGGTGAGCAAGAACAATCAGTTTAGAGAAGGAACTTCCATTTCTTCATACAACGATGGTATCAAAGTGGTCGAGAGTACCGATACGATAGGATGGGGACAACTTGTCATTCCTACTGGCAATACAACAAAAAAGGGTCTTGGTTTTTCTGCAACCTGTACTCAGACGGCTGCCAACGATGAAAGTCTTCATCCCCTTCAAAACTTCTTCCACAGTGGAGGTTTCCTTCACCCAGTGTCTCAAGCAGTACATGCTATCAATGAGGAAGATCCCTCTGACACAGATGAAGAATGGAAGTCCTACCTTAACGGGGACGGTTATATGTCTCAGGAAGAGGTGCCTATACCATTTTACTATCCCGCACAGAGTCCGAGATTTATACCACGGTCAGATGTCGAAATGATATACGAAGGTTGTGATCCGGAAGGATGTCGTGCTCCTCCAAATTCATTAGAGGAGGACACTCTGATGAAAGACAATTTTGACAACAACTACTATGGCCCAATGGATGGTCTGCCAATGCGGCAACCTTACCCAGGAAACTTGGGGCCAGAAAGTCATCCGGGTAATGAAACTCAGCTGACCATCATTGAACAGAATACTTGTGTCCCCGCCATGTCATGGGATCAACACTCAGGTCATTCAGAAACTACTCAACATAAAGATGAATTCACAATGTTTGCAGGACTTGAATTCATCAACTATGCTTTTCCCGAGGTCAACGTCATCGAGAGGGATGACTCCTCCAGTTCCAAAGAAGTTTGGGACACCTTGGGACAACCGAGTGGAAAATACGACTATATGGTCAGGTACACCGCTCCCGAAAGCTCTCGTATCAGGCTCGAAGATATCCAGCCTTCTGGATGGGGAGATACAGCTGAGAGCACAAATGCTATGCAAAATACAACTGAGGAATTCTCCTACAACAATTTTGCTTGGGAGACAGATTCCAATGATCCTGCTCCACCAGAAATCAGCGTCATTTCTGAAGACAAATCAAGGAAGGTGCCAGACTTTGTGATTCACTGATAAGGCTCACTTTCCGTAAATTTTTCCTCTTCGCTTAGCCCGAAGCGACAGAGTTTTGTTTTATAGGGTTGTAGTTTCAAGAATCGACTTGTTCATTAATAAAATAACATCGTTCTGTAATTTCTGCATTTATTGCTGTTTTCTCTTTTAGCTTTTTCAAAAAATGGTAATCCTAAAAAACAATTAAAAATAAAAACAAGCAGTAAAATAAAACACTGCACACACTTGCATTTTCTCTATCTCTTCTAAACACGAATCATCACGTCATGCAGATTGCTTGTTTTAAACCCCGTTGAAACATACGATCCGATGCCTTCTCCCAACTTTGAGTTCCGGTATTTGGGGCTGAAGAAGAAGATGACAACGAAATTCCAGAAGAGATCTCTCGACTACTCAGACAAGAGGAAAGGTCCATAGAACCTCACAAAGAGCCGTTGGAAACGGTAAACTTGGGTTCGGAAAAAGAGAGAAAATAAATCAGGATTGGGGCACTGCTCAGTCCAACTGCCAAAGAGAGTTTGATAAAGCTTCTCAAAGAATTCCCCGATGTATTCGCTTGGTCCTATCAGGACATGCCATGGTTGGATGCCAGCATCGTGGAACATCACTTACCGTTAAGATCGGAATGTCCGCCAGTAAAACAAAGGTTGAGACGGACTCACCCGGACATGGCCATTAAAATCAAAGAGGAGGTACAGAAACAGATTGACGCAGGTTTCCTCGCCACATCAGAGTATCCTCAATGGTTAGCCAACATTGTACCCGTTCCCAAAAAGGACGAAAAGGTCAGAATGTGTGTTGATTACAGAGATCTGAACAAGGCAAGTCCAAAGGACGATTTTCCTTTACCACACATTGACATGCTGGTGGACAGTACAGCAAAATTCAAAATTTTCTCCTTCATGGATGGATTCTCGGGCTATAGCCAGATCAAAATAGCGCTGAAAGACATGGAGAAAACTTCGTTCATTACCCCATGGGGTACCTTTTGTTACAAGGTAATACCATTCGGTTTGAAGAACGCCGGGGCAACCTATCCAAGGGCCATGACAACTCTTTTTCATGACATGATACACAAAGAGATAGAGGTATATGTCGGTGACATGATTGCAAAATCTAAGACAGAAGAGGAGCATGTGACCCACCTGTCAAAACTATTCGAGCGTTTGCGAAAGTATAAACTCCGCTTGAATCCTAACTAGTGCACCTCGGTGTCCGTTCGGGGAAACTCTTAGGGTTCATCGTCAGCTAGAAAGGGATTGAGGTCGATCCTGACAAGGTCAAGGCCATTCGAGAAATTCCTTCTCCGAAAATTGAAAAACAAGTAAGAGGATTCTTGGTACGTTTGAACTACATCTCCAGATTCATATTCCTCATGACCGCCACATGTGCGCCGATTTTCAAATTACTTAAAAAGAACCAGGATTGTATTTTGTTAGAAGATTGCCAAACCGCCTTCGACAGTATTAAGGAATACCTGTTAAATCCTCCGATTCTATCACCTCCAGTGGAAGGAAGACCACTGATCATTTACCTCACGGTCCTAGAGGACTCAATGGGATATGTACTTGGCCAACAAGACGAAACCAAAAGGAAAGAGTCTGCCATCTACTATCTGAGCAAGAAATTCACCGACTGTGAAACTCGGTACATGATGCTTGAGAAAACTTGTTGCGCTTTGGCTTGGGCAGCCAAACATCTTCGCCAATACATGATTCGTCATACTACTTGGTTAATCTCAGAAATGGATCCAATCAAGTACGTTTTCGAAAAACCTGCTCTCACGGGATGGATTGCCCTTTGGCAGATGTTGTTATCATAATACGACATAGAGTACCACGCTCAGAAAGCCGTTAAGGTATGTATTTTAGTCGATCATTTAGCTCATCAACCAATTGACAATCAAGAATCAATCGGGTTCGACTTGCCAGACGAAGATGTCATGTATCTAAAAATGAAAGATTGCGATGAACCGTTACCCAGTGAAGGGCCAGAACCAGGTTCCCAATGGGGACTTATCTTTGATGGAGCAGTTAATCATTATGGAAACGAAATTGGGGCAATCATTGTTACCCCTCAGGGTACCCACATTCCTTTCACTGCCAGACTTACGTTCAAATGTACGAACAACGAGGCCGAATACGAAGCTTGTATCATGGGTCTCGAAGAAGCAATTGATTTAAGGATAAAAAACTTGGACGTATATGGCGACTCAGCCCTGGTTATCAATCAGATTAAAGGAGATTGGAACACATACCAATCAGGATTGATTTCTTACAAAGACTACGCGAGAAGGTTGCTACCTTTCTTCAATGGAGTTGAGTTTCATCACATCCCTCGTGAGGAGAATCACATGGTTGATGCATTAGCCACTCTCTCTTCCATGATTAGTGTAGGTCAATGGAACGACCTACCTAAGATCGACATAATGCGCCTTGAACGGCCCGCTTACATCTTCACGATTGAAGCAGTCCTAGATGACAAACCTTGGTATCATGATATCAAATGCTTCCTTCAGAAACAAGAGTACCCACCTGGGTCACTAAGAAAAGACAGGAAAACCCTCAGAAGATTGGCTAGAAACTTCTTCCTAAGCGGTGACACTCTCTATAAGAGAAATTTCGACATGTTCTTGCTCCGATGCGTGGACAGACCAGAAGCAGACATGCTTATGAAAGAAATTCATGAAGGATCCTTTGGCACTCATGCCAACGAGCACACAATGGCGAGAAAATTTTTAAGAGCAGGGTACTATTGGTTGACAATGGAATCCGACTACTACAAGTACATGAGGAGGTGTCACAAGTGTCAGATATACTCCGACAAAATTCATGTACCGCCATCACATCTCAAAGTCCTCTCTTCCCCATGGCCATTCTCGATATGGGGAATCGACATGATTGGCATGATTGAGCCCAAGGCTTCAAACGGACATCGGTTCATCCTAGTAGCCGTTGATTACTTCACCAAGTGGGTCGAAGAAGCATCATTCGCCAATGTAACCCGACAAGTGGCGGTTCGTTTTATCAAAAACAACATCATATGTCGTTATGGTGTTCCAAGTGAGATCATTACTGACAATGGATCTAACTTGAACAACAAGATGATGAAAGAGTTGTGCACAGAGTTCAAGATTGAACATCATAACTCATCTCCCTACCGGCCTAAGATGAACGGAGCGGTAGAAGCGGCTAACAAGAACATCAAGAGGATCGTTCAAAAGATGGTTGTAACCTACAAACACTGGCACGAGATGCTACCCTTTGCTCTTCACGGTTATCGCACATCTGTCCGCACTTCAACAGGGGCAACCCCTTTATCTCTAGTGTATGGCATGGAAGCAGTGCTCCCCATAGAAGTAGAGATCCCATCAATCCGAGTATTGATGGAAGCTAAGCTTTCAGAAGCTGAATGGTGTCAAAGCCGACACGACGAACTGAATCTGATCGAAGAAAAGAGAATCACGACACTATGCCATGGTCAATTGTATCAACAGAGAATGAAGAGGGGGTTTGACAAAAAGGTCCGACCTCGTGTCTTCAGGAAAGGAGACCTCGTGCTCAAGAAGATACAATCATTTCTCACTGATTCGCGAGGCAAGTGGACTCCGAATTATGACGGCCCCTATGTGGTCACGAAAGCTTTCTCAGGCGGCGCCTTGAGACTTGCAACCATGGACAGAGAGGAATTTTCCTACCCCACGAATGTTGATGTAGTCAAGAAATACTTCGCCTAAACTAAAAAAAAAAAAAACGTCTCGGTGGATTGAAAACCTGAAAGGGCGGTCCAGGCAAAAGTTAGAGACATGAAAAAAAATCATCCCGGTGGATTGCAAACATCATAGTACAATCCAGGCAAAAATTAGGGATAATGGCAAGTAACTATGTTCAACAGAGGCAAGTCCCTTAGCAGCAGTTACACCATCCATCGGAGGAAAATTCCAGTCAAGGTCATCTTTGACAGAAGCTCAGGATGCCCCGAATTCAAAGTTGGTAGAAGGATAGTGGTCGTTATGTTTCAACGTAGCCCTTTTCCCTGTAAATTACCATTTTCAATCTTTGTATATACTCTTTGGAATCACGCGTTTGGCTGATCTCCATTTTATCAATAAAATTTGAGCCTTTGTGCTTTTGTTTGTAATTCTGATTTGTTTTAGCTTTACAGAACGACGTTGTTAACATGATTAACGATTCTTAAAATGAAACAAAAATGAATTTACTTGTTAAAAATTTTTCTGCTTTAAAATAAAGATGGCAATTTCTTTTGACTGTTGAACATCAAAAGAGCATCAACCGCTTCTTCGGAAGTAAGCGAACTTCAAAGTGCAGAATTAAAGTACTCATTCTATGCTAGTGTGCCTGAATGTAGGATCAACAGTGTGAGATGCGACTTTCCCATCTGATACCCTCGGCCGAGTTCTTATCTCCTAAGTCCGACCAACAGTTGTCCCCGCAGGGACTATCTCTCCTAAGCAAGGCAGAATTGCTATCATGAACCGATGATACTTTTCATCTCCCGTTGTGGCCGAGTATCCCGTCGTGTTCATCCGTCAGTTGGTATGTCGCGTCAGTTTTGTCAGCATATACATACATGCATTATGCATTATTGATTTGCATTCACATTTCATATTGCATCACTATCACTCTAGTCGGTCTTGTCCCCTAGTGATAGAAGTTCTCTCAATCGAGTTGTCAGCCCTTTCCTCGTTAGGAAGTATTATGTCTGAACAATCTCTCTCCTCCATTTTTATTTCTGGATTGAAGTTGGGTCCTCAACCACTTTGATAACTTGAACCTCTGAAAGACCAGAGAGCCCTCAGTTAACATCACTCTTCGCCATTGAAGATGATATCCTTGTTTTCCCGGATTAAAGAAAATCCCAAGAGAAAGCCTCCTAAATCGGAGATTCGGCAGTACGGCAGTTTTTCTCCGAAAAACCCACTGATGAAAAAGTCATCGGCACCTCAAAATTGGACCCCATCATATGGCATTTCTCCGGGAAGATCCCGAGAAAAGTATGATGTAAGATCCCAAGCGACCGCAGTCTCTCAAGAGATCTGCTTTCCCCCAGTAGAAACAAATGGCGTCTCCAACTGAGAAGTTTTTGCAGCTCTACAACTCAGACGACTGGGTTCCCCAGCAAGTCTGACATCAAAACTTTTTCCACTCAAATTTGCATCTCCCCAGGAAAATTCGACGAGAAGTTTGAAGGAAAGCCGCTACGAATAGCGTTCCTTGTCAAGAAAGTTTATTGACAAAAGAAACTGAGACCAGTTCCTTGGTAGGAAACCAGGATCGAGGGGAAGTTTAAATCATAAACTGAGACCAGTTCCTTGGTAGGAAACCAGGATCGAGGGGAAGTTTAAAATCAGAAACTGAGACCAGTTCCTTGGTAGGAAACTAGGATCGAGGGGAAGTTTAAAATTAGAAACTGAGACCAGTTCCTTGGTAGGAAACCAGGATCGAGGGGAAGTTTACCTTTTCTAAGCATCGTTGCTTAGCGAAAGAAGATGAATGCGTGAATTACCATACTTAGACGCCAACAAAATTTCGGGTATTCCGATATTTAATCCTCTTGCACCCCGAATGCCCGAATACCTTCGTCATTCACACCTTCGTGTCCAAGAAGATTAAATAGGGGCATCTGTCATACTCCAAATTTTGACCACTAAGATTTCCCATCATTGTGAAACTCATCATCACAATATGGATGTAGCATCATACTTCATCAGTCTCCCCAAAGATGGGTGAGCATCCACTACAATCAGACTTAGGGTTTCAAGCCCTCTCAGAGCTTTTAGGCAAAGGATCAATCAAGGAATGACATGATCTTCAACTTGTCTAACCTTTCAAACATCCACAATGAATCAAAAGGACTCCCACTTCAAGGATCAAGCACATGGCTGCTCCCTTCTAGGTGGATTAAGTCTCAAGATCGACAGTGTCACCAAATTAGGGTTTTGGTCGACCAGGGCCTCCAGATGAAAATTTTTCATCTGGGCACAAGCCAATGATCCAAAACATAACCTAATATACTCCATGGAACCTCATGGACCCAATCATCAGGTCAATTTTGCCTCAGGGGATGCATTCATCAGAAATCAGGAATTAGGGTTTCTTGACCTAATTCACCCCTAAGTTGACTTTTAGGGAAAATCATGAGCCAAGACCTCAAGAGAGGGTTTGAGGGTCTCTAATGAACTATATTGATCCATTTGGAACAATGGATTAATCCAAGAAGCTTGAGCAACAAGTCTCAATTTCATCTGCACCACAATTAGGGTTTCGCGAGGAAAGTGAACTGTAACTTTGACTTTTGACCAGGACATGCTCCCAAGTCCTAAGACATGATTAAATATACCCTATGACACCCATGGAACATGTCCATCAAGTTTGATTTAGGTCAAGGACATGATTTCATGAAGAATTGCACAGTTTGGAATTCATCGGATAAAAAGTCAACTGTACACAAAAGTCAACTTTGACTTTTTGAGATTTTTCACCAAAATGGATTTTTAACCCTAAAATGATGTTAATGTATGATTTCAATCATCATTCATCAAGAAAAATCAAAGAAAGTGGGATAACTTGTAAAAGGGGTAACCATAAAAACTTAGAAAAATTTCTAAGTTATGGAAAAAGTGACACTAATGTGCCAACTTTGGAGGATCATAACTCCTAAACCACAAGGCTATTGTTCCCCATTCAAAGCTTGATTTGTAGATCTCATTGCCCTCTACAAAAGCTTCATACTGACCTATGTCCAAATTCCTCATGGATTTTGAGTTATGGAGTGATCAAAATCAAGAAAAGTCACTTTGTTCCAACACTTAGTGAAAATTTCACTAAGTCAGATTTTACCCTACTTTTTGCCAAATGTAGGGGAATTTTTCACTTGGATTCAAAAGAGATGAAAACCAATCATGTTCAAACAGTTGTTGTATCATGTGAGGGCTTTCAAAAATGGCCAAGAACATTACCAAATTCAATTTGAGTCATGAGATATGACATTGGCAAGTTGCCTTGTTGAAATCTGTCATGGCAAGGCAGATTTTGCATTTTTGGTCGATTTGCCAAAATCAGTCAAATCCAAATGCTCCTATCCACTTGGACACCTCTGAGGATTGAATCTAAAGGGGACAATCACTGAGCCAAGCCTCCAAAGTGTTTGGAACAAGAAATAGCATGTTGAACCTAGAATGGCCAAAATAGGGACAAGACTCCAATTTTGGATTGGAGCATTCAATGGAAGCATCAAGGTGGCATGGACTGAGCCATTCTCAACTGAATTTAGTCAAGACTTATCCAAGAACAAGGGAACCACAACCCTGTGCCCTAACCTCTAGTCAATGGCTAGAGGAGACTTGCATTTCCATTGGCCAACATTGAACAAACACCTGCTGCAGTTGCCATTCACTGTGGATCCCAAAACAAACTTTCTCTACTATAAATAGAGCTCAATTGTGATCAGTTTGAGTACACCAAAGCCATGAAACAGATGCTTTCCTCAAAATCTCTTCTTTCACTCCAATTTTGCCTTCTAAGGCAAGTCACTATCGGGTTTTGAGTTTGAGAGCTTTTCCAATCAAACCAATCACTCACACACCTCAAATACATCATATAGAAGTGATCCAAACACTCACATAACATCTGGAACACAGATTTCACAAAATCACCAGCCAATTGCTCAAGTTCTTGACAGTTTTGCAGTTGAGGTACCATCTTCAGCTCCAAACCATTTCAATCCATTCCAAGCATTCATGAACACTCCATGGCACCTAGGGAAGCTATCCAGATCATTGGAACCTAGCTGTAACACCTCCAACACAAATAACGATCACCAGCTGCAAGTGGTAAGCATGAGCTCTTCTAACTCTATGATCCATGCAATTTTTGCTGCACAATAATTTAGCCATATGTTCATAATCATGCATGGAATGTTTTCCCTCAATTAATTGCATTGTTTGAATCGTGTATAAAAAATCCTAGCCTTCATGCAGAAATTAGGGTTCTTGAGGATTTTTCATGATTTCTTGTTATATGTTTAATTTAAATGAAATTAAATACCATAGACATGATCGTGAGGGTGAAACGAGTTGATTGGTATGTGGATTGCATGATATAATCAAGTATTCAGTGAGATTGGAGAGAAAATGCAAATCTGGGCAAACCCAGAACACGCGCGTGTTCTTGGCGCCATTTTTTGAATATTTGAATATTTGAGTTTTTTGATTTTATTTAATTGATTCAAAAATTAATTTCTCTCTGAGTTTTAATGATTTTGAGTTGATTCTTTTTTTAATAATTCACAAAAATGTTAAAATATTTTATTTTCCCAAAAAATTCCAAAAATATTATTTATTTTGAATAATTGATATTTTTGCAAAGAATTAATGTTTTAATTGTTTTTGACATTTAAAATATTTTTTTCCACCTTGATTTTGCAACTTTTAATGCTTTCTAGTTATTTTGTAGGTCAATACTTAATTTTTAAGGCATTAATCCAAGATCAAAATTTGTTTTCCATATGTTAAAAAATTTTGATCATTTTAATTGAATTTTTATTCAATTAAAACACATTTTGAAAACAAATTAGGGTTTTTGGATTAATTCAACCCTCATAAATCATTTTCAAAACTTTTTGGGCCTCTAATAGAGTGTAAGACCCAATCCTTTTTTTGACCAAATCATTTCTGGGCCTCAGTGTATTGTATAAGTCCCGATACCGTAAAAAACAAATGGCGCGATCGTCGCCAGTTTAAAAATAAACCATCTGGGCCTCTCCTTGAGCTATAAGACCAATTTAAAACTTTTGGGCCTCTAATAGAGTGTAAGACCCAATCCCCTTTTAACCAAAACATTTTGGGCCTCAGATATTGTATAAACCCCTTTTCGTTAAAAGAAAACCTCGGCGCGATCGCCATTTTAAACAGAAAAATCATTTGGGTCTACCCTCGTGTTATAAGCCCCACTCTTTTTCTTTAAACATTTTGGGCCTCTTGAGAGAGTGTAAGACCCATCCCTTTGTACAGAAAACACTTTTTTGGCCTCAGTCACTTGTATAAGTCCCTCTGTACAAAACAACAGTGCGCTCACTGATAAAACCCTGGGCCTCTCCTTGAACTGTAAGCCCCAAATCTTTCTTTTTCAAAGCACTTTCTCCTTTGATTTTGAATATACTGTTGTTTTCAATCTTTCTTTGTTGAACAACTAACCAAACAGCATGGAATCTCTACAACCGAGTAAGTGGTTATTGCTTTCATTTACCGCTTTCATATACATATAACTGTATTGTGGGGTTGTTTCGCTGTAAGTCTTCTTTCATAAACTCATATCAACTGTGTAATAATAGTATAGATATTTAGAGTTTCCCCGACAACTACGTTTAGCATTAAGCCTGTTGATCACTCTTAAATAGTTAAAACTAGATCCCCATAGGATTACCAGACACAGTCTTCCCTCCTCTTGGGGTTAAACAATATTGAGATATGAAAGGCAGCATTCTCTGTGAACCCTTTCATAGACTGTCACTCGTAGAAGTTGTCAAAGAAACTCTATTCCCCAGAGATGATCTTTTCTCCATGAATGGCATCTCTTGAGTTTCTTCCAAATTCTCGAACTTTCCTGGCTTGATCTATTCTCGGTGAATGGCATGTCTTGAATTTCTCGGGGATTGGGGACCCACAGGCTTCTTAAAAGCACTTGTCAAAAAACTCTACTCCCCAGAGATGATCTTTTCTCCGTGAATGGCATCTCTTGAGTTTCTTCCAAATTCTCGAACTTTCCTGGCTTGATCTATTCTCGGTGAATGGCATGTCTTGAATTTCTCGGGGTTTGGGGACCCATCGGCTTCTTAAAAGAATCGGCCTCCTCTTGGGCATCGTACAAGGACCCACAGGCTTCCTAAAAGCATCCCCGCCTCCTCTTGGGCTTAGTACAAGGACCCATCGGCTTCTTAGAAGTATTCACAGCCTCCTCTTAAGCTTCGTATAATGATCTTTTCCTCCGGGAATGATAGCCTCCTCTTGGGCTTCGTACAAGGACCCGTCGGCTTCTTAATAGTTTCCAGCCTCCTCTTGGGCTTCGTACAAATTATCCCGACGACCTCCTAGAGGTATAGGAACAGAACCTAGTCATCTTCATAGAACAGTCCTTTCAAAGAGTCTACTACTGTTTCTCAAAGCATATTGCAAAAGATAAAACTCTAGACTTGGACAGTCTAATCTCCTTGAGTCTCAAAGACTTTCTCAAGTGACCCCTTCGTTAAATAGGAAGAAAACCCGTAGACTCAGACAGTCTCAATACCCTTCGGATTTTCCACTTCCTTAAAGAACAGGAATAACCCGGATCCTCGAATCAAATCCTTGAGTACAGTGTTGCTCATATAAGAACTGATTTTCTCTCAAAATCAGTATACTGGACCTTCACTCAACTGAAATAGTAACCATAGCCTCCTCTTAGGCTTTGTATAATGATCCTTCTCCAGTCATATTAGCCTCCTCTTGGGCTTTATACAATGATTCTCCCCAGCGGAGTCAAACAACGTTTAGCCTCTCTCTCGGGCTTTGTACGAGACACACATAAGAAACTCCCTCGTTGAGTCAATCACCCCATTCGCCTCTATCTCGGTCTTTATACGAGATACAAAAAGGTTCTTATTGAGCCAAACAAACAATAGCCTCCATCTCGGGCTTTATACGAGATACCAAAAGATTCCCTCGTTGAGTCAAAACCTTTTAGCCTCTCTCTCGGGCTTTGTACGAGACACATATTAGTCTCCTCTTAGGCTTTGTATAAGAAAACCACTGGTTGATCCAATCAACCTTTTAGCATCAAAGATGTGCCTCGTTCACAGTACACAAACATCAACAACTCCTTCCCCTTCATCTAATCGCTGTAAGTGGCAAGCCTCTGGATCATCTACATCCATGCCACTGTCCCTCTTTTAGCATGAGAAATTCCTAAGGAAAGATAGTGTTGCTCTAAACTGAGTTAAAGTCTTCTCCTTCAGGTTAAAATCCCCTATAAAGGAAATTATGGCATTACTAGGATCCATGTATCCCGGTTAAAGTAATCCTCCTTTACAGTCAGTCACCCAACAGTTGTGACAAACAGACCCCTTTAGAGGTGACAAATTCTCTCTAAAGGCAACACCCTTTTAGCTTCACATCTTGGGCTTTGAACACGATACAAACTACCTTTAGCTTCACGTCTTGGGCTTTGAACAAGACACCAAAACAACCATTTCCTCCCATAGAATAGGAGGAACTACGAACGCTCTGATTTCCCTGTTTCGGTAAACGGGAATATGTAGGCATAAGATTGAAAGAAAAAATCTTAACGAGCACACTAAACAAAAACCCAAAATCCCATACTTTCATATACATCCGTCATAACATCTCAACCGATAACCTAAAACACCTCTTTTCGAAAAAATAACCAAGGAGAGACCCGGAATCTTTGTAGCATCTGTAAACCAACAGTTTTGACTGTTTAACCTCAGTATGCAAGCAGGGTTAGTTGGAGACATCTATTTCCCTTCCTTCATCAGCTTTAATAGGATAAAAAATGAATCGAACTGTAGTACTAGAGCGATCGTGCTTCGCAACCACATCCAAAAATCACTCGCTACAGGGTCTACTGCAGGCTCACTAAGGTACGGAAGTCTCTCCCCTAGCACCTCCCTATCCCAACGGAAGCCTTCGACGGGATGCAAGTATAATGAACAAAATGTCTCGTCGTCTGGGACAAGCTCAAAACCTGCTGGACTACAGGGGGCAATGTGAGTGTTCGCTTGGAAAATTCGTAAACAACCGCTGATCTCCTAATTTATGAAAAATTAGTTTACTTACAGGACCGATCAAACAAATCCTAGGACAATGTGCTTTAACAATTTTGGCAATTTTCTTTAGAAAACCTTTTGTTTATTGAAGTCATCATGGTTTTCATCAAATTTTGTATTTTTCGACATAAATGATAAAACTTTGTCTCTTGAAATAAATGGCGAAATGTAAATAACTTGCAAGTAAGAAAATGGCAGAAATGTAAAGGGAATTGTAAATGAAGAACTTTAAACTTCTATTTAAATGCAAGGAATGAAAACTGGTGTTTTTCAAATGTACATTTTCTCAGTAACTACTCTTTTCTCTCTCACGGTTACTTTGAGTATTTCTTGAGTGATTTGTACAAATTCTGAACACACCGAAAATCTAACACTAAGACTCCCTATTTATATACAAAAGAAATTCTGCATGCATTCGTCTACTAGATGCGTTCCACGCGTCCAATTTCAAAAGCGAAACCCCCTCCTGAAATTTGAATTTCAAACATCCGTCGAATGGGGTCCATCTTTCTTTTGTCGAAATATTCCTCGTACTTAGAAAAATCTGCCAATGCTTTCCCTAAGTACCATTTGTCTTCGAATTGCTCTTCCCATCAACAACCCCCTGGTCGAAATGTCTTGGCGAATTTTCAACTTTGCTCTTGAACAATTATCTTGGCGTCGAAATTAGCAACCTACAAATTGCCCCCCAAGAAATGCATTTTCGACAAAGGGAGAAAAGCATTTTTTGCCAATGTAATTCGACGCCATTAATAATTCGACCAGTGACTGTTCATATGACTAGACGTTGGAAATGTCAGAATCATCATTGCGCTTTTCTCAAACGTCTTTTCAGCTCACGTTTTTAAGATCTTCCATCATCCCTACTCTAGCCCCTAGCAGATCATGGGTCATAACGTAACTGCCACCGTCTGAAATCATCCACTTCATAACCTCTACGTGTCCCACAATCTTTTCATTACTTTTCCCTTAAAATTTCTGAATTCCAACCGCTTCCATCTTTCTTCCAATATATAAGTTAAAAAACTTCATTTTGCACCTTTTACGTTTCCTTTTTCTAAAACAAGAACAATCTTCAAACTTCATCTTCTCCATTTTTCTTCTGCAATCAACAATGGCGTCTTCCACTGCTCCCCAAATCGCAAGTAAAGATTCTAAAAAATCTAAAAGGTTACCACCTATTGACAGGATCCTTGGGCCAAAGGTGGTGGGAAACCAACAGTACGTACCGGAGCCTCCAAATGAAGAGGAGAAATGCCGCATCTACCAATCTCAGGTACTCATTCCTATCTTGATTTCAGTTAAATCCCATGCAATGCTAGGACCTTTACCTGACCTAAAATTAGACCTGGTTAAGGTACAAGAATTTTTCCCAGCCTATCACCGTTACAAACCCATAGCAAACGGGGTTAGGCCTAGAACTGACAAGGAAAAAATTATAGACGAAAAGTCCAAAGTAGACGGCCAAGGGTCCCCTTCTGAAGAAGTCATAAACTTAGAGTATATGAACAATTTTAGAATCTTTAGATCCTGCCCTTTGTCGAAGGACCCCTCTGACTACCTAGCTTAGTTGGAAAAGATAGAGAAGGTTAAAAGTAATGCTTGGAAAACTATATGCATTTTTTATCTCATTCAGCTGTCGAAAGCAGGGCCAGGATATTGTCCCTCCATGCTTCTAACTTCCCTTTACTTCCGGGACAGCACTTATAACAACTTCCACCTTCCTTGTGGGATGATTACCCCCATTCTCTTTGACATAGCTGCCATAACTGGCTTAAGTCCATTAGGAATGGATTATGATCCAAATTTACTATCCGATGATTCCATAGGCTTCGACACCAACAAAGCCACTTTTACAACCTATATCGCCAACTATCATGACAAGGAAACTAACAAAGTATCTGATCAAGAGCATGTAGCCTTCTTGGCCTTTTAGCTATCGAGATGTGTTTTTTGCTCCAGATCTCTCCAAGTGGCAAACCGCTATATCACCATAACAAATCAGGTTCATGCTGGACACCAGTTGTGTCTTAGAGAGATGATCTTGGCGAACCTCTACGAATCTCTTAGCGAAGGGGTTACTTCCCTAAAGAATATTAAAGAGAAAAAAAGTCTGCTGTTGTCAGGACCCTTCTGGCTCTTACAATTGTGGCTCAACGCCACCTTCGAAACCTCCTTTCTCAACAAGTCAACTGTAGACAAAACTGCTCTGGGGGATAAAAGAGTCGAAGGCATCCGTCTAGCGCAATTAACACCCCATGACGAAGGTCTGAGCCTTTACCAAACCTTTACCAGCTATGATATGATGTTTGCTAAACGTCACAACTTCACCCCCAACATGGCTCCTTTTGTTGATAGAAAGGTTGAACCTTCATGGTTTACCAGAAAACTTCCACTCGAATCGAAAGCTCTAGAAGACGAATTCCTCAATGTCTGAGAATCTTTTCATACTCCAAGACTTTTAGTTTCCAGACTATCTCCCTCGAAACTAAAGGTTTCCCTTGTCAATTACCAGCCCAATCTGGTCTCCCGACAATTTGGGTTGATACAAATCATACCAAAACCCCTCTTCTCAAGGAAAGATTCTTTGATTCACTATAATATGACTCATACAGAAGATGAGTGCTCTGAGTTGCTGGCGAAGTATTCGAATATGGTCAAAATCCAACCACTGGTCTTTCGACCTAGCTTCCTCTGTACTTAAGAGTTTGACGAATGATGAAGGGCTTATTATGACTCTCAATTTTTTGATGTGGCTTCTTTCACCATTCAACTAATCAGAGCATTTTCCCTTGTGCATGGCAAGACAAAGAAAGGTACTTCACGACACGTCAAAGAAATCCAAGCTTTCCATAAATACTTTGAAACTGCCTATAGGCCCAATGAACTTAGTCGAACCATAAGTGAAGCAGCAGTTACTTTGAAACACAAATTTACCAGCAAACTGGATGAGTTAAAACTACCTGCGTATGTTCGACCAGAACAACGTTATGAGGTAGCTTTTAAACTCTATCGACCAAAATTTCTCCCTCTACCATCTGCTGAATTTGGCGTGGCTTTTAGCCCTCCATTTCCATATTGGTTCACTTGTGGGGATTCTATGAAACTTCTTCGCCAAGAATACCAGAAACGTGCTAAGCGAGTGGTTCCGACCTCACTTTTTTACTTACCTACACACGTATATGTTATTTTACGCTTGACCCTTTTCTTCCTTTCTTTTCTAGCCATCAAGATCACGACCAAAAAGTCAGTTACTGGCAAAGCGTCACCTGCTAGAGATGCAGAAACCCAAAAAGATACTACCAAGACACCTTTGGCGAAGGTATTACTTTACTTCTCTTTTAGGTCAACACGTTATTTCTCATTTTCTGACATCCTAATAAAATCTCTTTTGTTCCACAGGGAAGTCGAAGACCACCATCGACGCCAAAGAAAAGAAAAGAGAAAGAACCTGAAGTCAAAGCTGTCGACACCGATGATGGCGACGAATCACCAAACCAAGTAAAGCCTTCAAGGAAGAAAAAGAAAACAACCAAACCTCAACTACAAAAACCTCCTGCTTCTAGAATTTTGGAAAAAAACTCCCCTCAAAAATCCTGGCAAGAAAGCTACCCCTACTCCAGCAGAAAGCGAAAGCTCTAGTCTTAGGACAAAAATTCCCAAGGCATGGTTTTTTTCTTTTTTTTTTTCCGACGCTGAAAGGAAGTTTACTTATGTTACCTCCCTTAATTCATTTATCTTTCAGGTCCTTGTCGATACTCACGGGCATCCCATGGTCCAAGTTCTCCCAAATACTAGAAGTGATCCTACCTACAAGCCAACCAGCGTCTCCAAACCCTCTCCTAAGGATTCAACAAAGGAATCTGCTACTGAAGTGAATCAACCCACTGCTGTCTCTAAACAAATTCAAGACTTAGTGGAAGAAGAAACTAGTCCTGAGGCTGACGACTTAGTCGACACTGGTGGGGACACTGTGATGCCTACTGCAGCGCTCACCACAGATAATGATCCAGAAGACCATTCTCCCCTCAACTTACAAGGTGCTGACAAAGAGAAGGATGAGGAGGTTGCAACTGATGGCGAAGAGGAGGAAGAGAAAGTAAACGAAGGGCCAACAACTCCCACAGCTGCTACAGACGAAGGAAGAGAAAACGACAAAGAGGATCTTGGTAAAACAAACAAAACTGCTTCGATCGCTACAACTTCGACCCGACTCTCCCAAGAGGAGCTTGATAATCTAAAGGTGCAAAGACCTCTTGAGTACCTAAAGACCATGCTTAGTTCCCGCTACAATTTTGCTGATACTACCATCAGTAGTTCGACCACCTCAGGAACTACTTCTGATGCAAAATCCGTGGACGAAATGCTGGCACTTATCCGACAAAAAATTCTCAACATTGACTTATTTCAACTCTTGGAGAATGACTCATCTGCTCATTTTGACCTAAAAAATATCTTAAAGCAAATTAATGTTCTGGAGGCTCCTCCTGAAGTTACTGATGTGGTGCTGGACCTAACTACTCTAATAGATCTTGTAGTGACAGACCTTAATCGGCATCGAGATTACTCCAAGTAGCTCGAAAATAAGACAGAAACCCAACTTACTGAGTGGGATGTTGCTTCAAGTTCGTCCAACAAATTAAATGAACTAGAAAGAGTGTCTGAGCAAAACAAGAAAGAAGCAACTTTGTGTGGTGAAAACATCCTCAAGTGGAAAAAAACAAATTGTTGTTCTTCAAAACAAAATTTCTCAGGCGGAGAAACGTCAAGATGAACTGCAACAAATCATTCAAGAGGAAATAACTAAAGAACTTGAAGTTGGTGGGCACCATGTTGATAGGGCTCGAAAACTTGGTGAGGAAATTTAGGAGCTCTCGAAGGGCAAGGCACTTTGTGAGCGTCGTCTTCAAATTCAGAAATCCAAATTTGAAAAGCTGAAAGAATCTTTCCCCGTTTAAATATTTGTAATATTTTTTTGTTTGGCCTTTTAAGGCCTTTTTTGTAATGACATTGGAGCTATTTTATTTGGCGAAAAGATTTTCAATCCACCATGTTGCTTATTTTTCTGTATGACTATTTGACTGCTATTTTTACTTCTTGTAATGTGGGCTTGTATTTTTTCAGATATTTCCCGTTTATTTTTCATATTCGCTTATCTTTATCCAATTCTTTGAATTCATAAGCGCCATTGGAAAATATTCGTATGATTTGAAAAGGTCCTTCCCACTTAGGGGACCATTTTCCCATAAGTCTATCTTTTCGATCCATGGGGAGAATCACTTTCCACACAAAGTCACCAATCGAAAAGGCTTTATTTTTTACTCTTTTATTGTAGAATTTCTCCACTCTTTCCTTTTTCCTTTTCAATAAGTCTAACGCTTTTAATCTTTCTTCGTCTAAATCCACTAATTCATCTATCATCATATTCCAATATGCATCTGATGGAATTTCATGATGTCTTTGAACCCTTATTGACTGCAAGTATATTTCGACTGGTAAGACCGCATCATGGCCATACGTTAATCGAAAAGGTGTATCATTTGTAGCTTCCTTAGGAGAGGTTCGACAAGCCCATAGAATTTGGTCCAACATTTTGTGCCAACTCTTTGGTTTTCTTCCCACGTGCTTCTTTATTAAACCAATTATAACCTTATTTGCAGCTTCGACCTGACCATTGGCTTGAGCGTAGTAAGGCGTTGATGTGAGGAGTTTGAAACCCATTTCCTTCGTGAGTGCTTGCATGTTTTTTCTAGTGAAAACAGATCCTTGATCCGTTGTTATTGTCTCTGGGATACCAAACCTGTAAATGATGTGCTTTCGAATGAATTCGATTACTGCTTCTTGATCCACGTTTACTAAGGGTATGGCTTCGATCCATTTCGTAAAATAATCTATCCTCACCAAAATAAACTTCTGGCTTTTTGAAGAGGTCGATCGAATTTCTCCAATCAGATCCAAAGCCCAACCTCTAAAAGGCCAAGGCTTTAGTATAGAATGTAATTCACCTGTAGGAATATGTGGTATCCCTGCTTGTATCTGGCATTCTTGACATCCTTTCGTGTATTCGACGCAGTCTTTTAACATAGTTGGCCAATACATTCCCTGTCAGAATAATCACCATTTCATCATATGGCCTGCCTGATGTGCACCACATGCCCCGCTGTGTACGTTCGACAAAGCTATGTATGCCTCCGATTCGCCTAAACACTTCAGTAGTATTCCTTCCGGAGTTTTCTTAAATAGTTCATTTCCCAAAATCACATAACTCAAAGCTGTTTACCTGATTTTCCTTTCGACTGGTCCTGTTGGGTTTTGCAGGTACTCTATTATAGGCTTTCTCCAATCTCCAGTCATTGAATCGTCTATGTTAAAAATTTCAAAATTTTCTTCGTCAGCATATCCAAGCTTTATCGTTTCTAAATCTGACGGGGATAATCTAGCTGACACAACCCTTCCTCTAACTTCAATAGCTTTCTGTAACTTTTCCTTCGACACTTTGTACCCTGAAGCTATCTGCGCTAAATCATTCGCTTCCCGATTCTCTATTCGCGGGACATGTCGAATCGTAACCATATCGAACTTTTTTAAGAGTCGATTAGTTATTACAAAGTACATGATTAAATTCTCCTTAACACATTTGTACTCCTTTGTTATCTGCTTTATGACTAACTCAGAGTCGCCCATTATTTTGACCCGAGTTGCCCCCAATTCCAACAAGATTTCAAGTCCTGCTATCAAAGCCTCGTATTCTGACTCATTATTTGAGCAGAGTCCTTCGACTTTGTACTTGAATTATGTTGGAATTTTGTTAGGAGAAATAACAAGAACCCCTATTCCAGATCCATTTTTATGACTAGAACCGTCGAAGTACAACTTCCATGGATCCATTTCAATATAGTCCAAAGACTCTTCATTTATAGCGTGGTCGACTATGAAATCAGCCACTACTCGTCCTTTAACAACCTTTAAAGGCAAATATGTCAAAGAATACTCAGTCAATGCTAATGCCCATTTTCCAATTTGACTGTACAAGATTGGTTTAGATAACATGTATTTTATAACGTCGAAATGAGAAGAAACGTAAACATCAACTGGTTTTATATAGTGCTTTAATTTCATACAAGAAAAGTACACACATAAACACAACTTTTCAATCACACTATACCTAGTTTCCGCATCGTTCAAGAGCCTACTGAGGTAGTAAATGGCTCTTTCGACACCATTCTCATCCTCCTGAGCCAACATGCTCCCTAAAGTCTTGTCCGACGCAGATATGTACAACCTCATACTTCTACTTTTACAAGGTGACACTAAAATTAGAGGATGCGTCCGGTACTCCTTGATCTTGTCGAAGGCATCTTGCTGCTCCTGCCCCCATTCGAAGTCTTCCTTCTTTAGTCGAAGTAGAGGAGAAAAGGCTTGCGTCTTCCCACTAAGGTTGGAGATAAACCTTCTGAGAAAATTGATCTTGCCAAGTAAAGACTGCAACTCCTTCTTTGTAGATGGCGCTTTCGCCTCCATTATTGCCTTGGCCTTGTTTTGATTGATTTCGATCCATTTCTTGTGGACCACAAAGCCTAGGAAGTCTTCCTCCTGCACACAAAACAAACATTTGAGCGGATTCATTCCTCATCCTTTCAAAGGATTGTCGAAGATGGTCTATATGATTTTTCCCTGAAACGGACTTAACAACCATATCATTAATGTAAATCTGCATAAAATCCTCAATGAAATCGTGAAAAATCGAATTCATTGCTCGCTGATATGTTGCCCCAGCATTTTTTAAACCAAAAGGCATTACCACCCATTCGTAAGTGCCTAAGGCTCCAGGGCATCGAAATGCCGTTTTTGGAACATCTTCCTCATCAATAAAAATTTGATTATAAGCAGAGTACCCATCAAGCATACTAAGGTACTCATGTCCCGCGGTAGAATCGACAAGCATTTTCGCCACTGGCATATAATATTCATCCTTTGGGGTAGCTGAATTCAAGTCTCGAAAATCAATGCATACCCTCAACTTTCCATTTTTCTTTATCACAGGAACTATGTTAGCAATCCATTCGACATACCTGGTTGGACGGCTGAACTTGCACCTGAGGAGTCTTTCGACTTCTTCTTTAATCTTCGAGAGGATTTCTGGGGCGAATCTCCTTGGAGTTTGCTTAACAGGTTTCCTCTCAAGTTTTATTGGCAACCTTAATTCGACCAGGCTCCTATCCAGCCCGGGCATTTCGTCGTAGTCCCATGCGAAACAATCTTTAAATTCTTTCAGCAACTGGACTATTTCGATTTTGAGTTGGGGGCTCACTTTCGCGCTGATATAAGTGGGTCGTTTCTCTGCCCCTGATCCCAAGTCGATTTCTTCAAGTGGATCCTGTGCCATCATTTTGGTATTTGCTGCTAAAGGATCCTTGTCGAAACCCAACGGCTCGTTGTCATAAATCGCGTCAAGCCTCTGGTTTTGCAAATCTCCTAGATCTTTATCTGGAGGATCCCTATGAGAATCCTTTTCGAGACCTTGTTGATCCACTTCAATTTGGTTGGCTTCGACAACCATATACTTTACTTCGTCCTCCAGGGCCGCTTTGAGTTTGTTCTCAGCTATATAAGCCGCGATCTTTTCGAGAACTAGTGACTCACTCATTGTCACTGAATTCGCTGCCTCATCCAGTTGGCCGGATGTGTGAGGTTCCAAAAATGTAGTCTTCTTCGCCAACTACCTCTCTATCCCACTGAAACCCGTAGGTAGGATGAAGGTATAATGAGCAAAAAGAATTATCCGTTGGCGTCATGTCGAAGGTTGCTGGGCTACAAGGAGCTATGTGAGCCAGGAACCTATCCACCTGGTTCACTTCAGCCAAATAATAACTCTGGTCAGCCTCTATATTTTCGACAATGTCGTCTGCGCGCCAAATTGTTATTCACTGGTGCATTGACGAAGGGATTACACCAATACCGTGTATCCACTCCCTACCCAAAAGAAGGTTGTAATTTGCTTTCGACGCAATCACCATAATCATAGTTGGCCTCGTGATGGTTCCGACAGTTAAATCTACCTGTATCACACCCATAGTAGTTCCTACTTTCCCTTCATAATTCGACAATACCATGTTGTGAGGTTTGGTGTCGGAATCATCTTTTCCAATTTTCTTAAGCATAAAATGCGGCATCAAGTTGACGACCGCTCCTCCATCGACCAGAATCTTATTAACCCCTACGTTACCCACTTTTCCTTTTATAAATAGGGGTTTCAGGTGGTTCCTCATTGAGTCATCTGGCCTTTCAAAAAACGCGTTATGTTCTTCAACACATCCATTGTTCATGATATAGTAGCAAACGGACCTGTGCCTGGCCATTTCGACCTCCAAAGCTTCCTCTTCCTCTTCGACTTCCATAATTTGATCATACTCCCTAGGGAGCACTGAAACGACATTACATGTTACATCGAATGATGCTTTTGACTCTGAGTTAAAATCGTCTGTCATTTCGTAATCCTTGGTTACTTCCTTTTTTGACGCTTCTTGCACTGGAGCAGTATGTTGCTCATCAGACTTCACTTCTTCCATCTGAGTCAAAGTTTGAACGTTGCTGCAAGTTTCTAGCTTGTCGTTTCCTGCAGCCTCCCTCTCAGCCTTCTTTCGACGTTGGTATCTCCTCCATTGTGACTTCGTCATAGGATTCTTGCCCTTATAATTCTCAGAAGGGTAAGTCACCCTTTTGGACTTCTAGAATTCTTTTCTGTATGACATAGAGGATCCCCTCTGCACTTCGAAGTCCTTCCATTTTCCTTGCCCCTGGGCTTGTCGGATTGGATTAACCCACCTGTCATCTGGAGCTTTGGTTGTTGGTTTGAATGTGTTAGGGCGTCTTTTGCCTAACCTCTCCCTATTTTGGTCCCTTCTTCTGGGGTCGAATCTTTCTCCAGAAGGCCTCCAATTTCCTCTTCTCCTTGCCCTCTCTATTCCCTCTAAGTTTTGTGCTGCCTTTTTGTCGAAGACGGCACTACAGCGAGGGCAAAGCATCACCTTATACCTTTTCCTCTGGCATCTATGAATAAAATCTGCCAGATTCTCATACTCCTTATGGTAAGCCACTTTCTGGTACTCCTCCCGTCGACGTTCTTAGTCAACTTGCATTGACGCATTTTGAGTTACTTCGACCATGTTTATATTGGCAGGTGACTCTGCATCCATGTTCAACTTATTCAGTTTAAAGCTGAGGCCCTCATTGACCTCATGTTCCTTCTTCATTTGATTGAAGTCCTCAGCGATTTTCTTTGTCAGAACCTTTGGGAGTGGTCTCCTGGCAACTTGTGGGATGACGAATCCAACAGTTTTGTCCTTTGGGTCCTCCATGGTTCTTCGAAGAATACCAACAACAGCTTGTTTGTAAGAACCTTCAACAGTTCCTTTGTTGATTTTGGTGAAACCCTCAGTGGTTTCATTATTGACTCTGTTGAAACCCTCAGTAGTTTCATTGTTGACTTTGTCGAAACCCTCAGTAGTTTCATTGTTGGCGTTGTCGAAACTCTCAGTAGTTTCGTTGTTGATGCCCTCAGTGGCCACAGTAATGTAGTTCTCGATGATCTTCGCGCCAAGGTCCTTAGTACCCTTGACCATCATTGACAGGTCCACGCAATCAGTTGTGACTTCGACCATCTCACCGTTGTCAGCGGGGTCTTCAGCAACCTCCACCATATTCACGTTGTGGTCGAAACCATCAGCAGCCTTCATCATATCCATGCTATCGTCGAAACCATCAGCAACTTCAACCATATTCACTACAGATGTCTCAGCATAGTGGGCCTCCCCCACCTGCAAGGAATTTGAATCCACTTTCGCCTGGGATTTCGACTTGTCACCGAATTTGAGCCTTCCATCTCTTATTGCATTCTACACTAGATCCCTGAAAAGGAAACATTGAGACGTTTTATGACCCAAAAAATTGTGATGTTTGCAAAAACCTCTCTTTTTCTGTTGTTCTAAAGGAGGCACTTTAGTACCAGGAGGTACTATCATTTGGCCATCCATGCCCCATGTAAAATTGTTCATGGAACAATCTCTCCAACTGGGTCCATGTATGGACCGAACCTGCAGGCAGATACGTGAACCAAGTAAAAGCATTTTTTGTCAGAGAGCTCGGAAAATATTTTATCTTCAAGTTTTCATTGTGCGCTATTTCGCCTGCTTCGATCAAGTAACGGGCCACGTGTTCGACTATCGATTCACTCGTGTCTCCCAAAAACTTAGTGAACTTGGGTACTTTCCACCTTGGGGGTAAATCTTCCTGCAATATATATTCAGATAATGGTGATGTGTAACTAGGCCTCTGCAGTCCTATATTTACCCAATTTCGAGCCATTATTCTTTCGACCATGGCTGCTAAATTGTTTTCTGCTGGCATGTTATTACAACGTATTCGTTGCATAATATCATCAGCATCTTGACCCCTATTTACTATCACCCTCACAGGTTCTTGCGGAACAGGCATTTCGACCAGAGGTGGTTCGACCAATGCTCCTTGGTCTCGAAGGTTCGCCTAAGGAACATTTATTGGTCTTTGGTTTATAGTAGGTTCTTCTTCGACCGCTACCCTTGGGATCTGAACTTTCTGTTCCCTTGGGGGAGGTTGGGGGACACCGAAGAAATTAACAATGCGCGTCATCTGTGCTGCCAATTGTTAATTTGTTTGTGTCGTGTTTTGGATCAAAGGATTGAATATAACCCCCATTTGTTGGGCTAACATCTGGACAATATCATGGTTACTCTCATCCATTTGTTGCCTGATCACTTGTGCAGAGTTATTGGTAATGTTTGGCATATAAGTCTGATACCCCGTTCCTAAAGTCTGGCTAATTCGACCCATGTGGTTCACACCAGAACCGGACCCTTGTAAGGGTGAAGTTATGTTCATTGTTGGATCCGTAAATGCTGTTGGAGCGTTATGCAAACTTGCCATTACTGACGTTGGCATTCCATATGGTTGCTCTCGATTTAGTGGCATTGAAAACCCAGATATAAAGGGTCTGTACATACTACCTGAACGGGGAGGAGTCATTCGAGGCATTTGGGGTCCCATAGTTGAAAAACTAGGCGCACTCTGGGGTATTGAAAGCGCAAGCGTCGAACCCGCTGTTGATGGATTAGCCTCTGATATTGCCCCCAGTCGAAGGGTTAGGGGGTGGTATTTCATTATTCGTAGGATTCTGATTGTTAGGCGGATTTGGATTCGCCATTTTGCGTACTCGTCTTCTTCTGGGTCTTCCTTCGTTATTTATGGCTATTTTACCACTTCTTAGTCTCATACAACAAACGAAGAAAATTTCCTACGAGTAAAGTGTAAAATGAAGGTTTTCAAATGTTAATAGCACAAGGTCCCACTGGGCGTGCCAATTTGTTCGCTTGGAAAATTGGCAAACAACCGCTGATCTCCTAATTTATCAAAAAATAGTTTACTTACAGGACCGATCAAACAAATCCTAGGACAATGTGCTTTAAAAATTTTGGAAATGTTCTTTAGAAAACCTTTTGTTTATTGAATTCATCATGGTTTTCATCAAATTTTGTATTTTTCGACAGAAATGATAAAACTTTGTCTCTTGAAATAAATGGCGAAATGTAAATAACTTGCAAGTAAGAAAATGACAGAAATGTAAAGGGAATTGTAAATGAAGAACTTTAAACTTCTATTTAAATGCAAGGAATGAAAACTGGTGTTTTTCAAACGTACATTTTCTCAATAACTACTCTTTTCCCTCTCACGGTTACTTTGAGTATTTCTTGAGTGATTTGTACAAATTATGAACACACCGGAAATCTAACACTAAGACTCCCTATTTATATTCAAATGAAATAACCACCAATAACAGCTATTTCTCCTAATAGCGACAAATGGCATTCTGCATGCATTCGTCTACTAGATGCGTTCCACGCGTCCAATTTCAAAAGCGAAACTCCCTCCTGAAATTTGAATTTCAAACATCCGTCAAATGGGGTCTATCTCTCTTTTGTCGAAATATTCCTCATACTTAGAAAAATCTGCCAATGCTTTCCCTAAGTACCATTTGTCTTTGACAGTAGGCCTAGTGATTGTTCCCACTGTTAAGTCTACTTGTATCACCCCCAGAGACGAGCCAACTTTCCCTTCGTAATTCGAAAGAACAATGTTATGTGGCTTAGTGTCAGTATCGTTCTTGCCAATCTTGCTCAGTAAGAAGTGTGGCATCAAGTTCACTGTCGCGCCACAATCAGCTAATATTTTATTTATTGGCGCATTTTCCACCTTGCCAGTAATGTAGAGTGGCTTTAGGTGACTTCTCATCTCCTCTGCGGGTCGCTCGAAAAAACCGTTCTGCTCTTCGACACACCCATTGTTTATAATGTAGTAGCACACTGGCTTGTGTGCTGCCATCTTTGCCTCGGTGCAGGCATCTAAATCTTCGACTTCTGTGAGCTGGTCGAACTCTCTGGGCATCAGAGATACCACATTGACAATGATGCCAAGAGAAGCATCAAATTCTGAGTCGAAGTTGTGCGTCATTTCGTCATCGTCTTCGACAGTCTTCTCAAGTCTATCCTCTTTAGAGGCAAACAACTTTCGCCATACAGGGGTTTTTTTGTCAGCCCTCACTGGATTCCCCCCTTATTGTCAGTAGGGATATTAGCACTGGATTCTCCTTGATCCTTCGAATGGGCCTCCCTGAGAGCCTTCCTTCGACGTTGCTCTCTCCTCCATTGAGATCGTGACATCGGGTTCTTTCCCTTATAGTTTTCAGAAACATACGTTGATTTGTTAGAAGTCTGAAACTCCTTTCGATATTCCACTGAAGAACCTCTCCCCACGTCAAACTTTTGCCACTTTCTCTGACCTTTTTCCTTTCCTTCGACAGGTTTCATCCAGCTCCGTATTGGTGCATTGCTTGTTGGTTTGAAGGTATTGGGTTTGGCTCCTGGGAACTGTGTTTTCCCTCCCTATTGTGTCGAAGCTAACCTTCTAGGGTCGAAACCCCTTTGACCATGAGATGTTTCTGCTCCCTTCTTTCTTTAGCCTTCCTAATCCCTTCGAGATTATGGGGAGCTTTCTGATCGAAGATTGCACTGCATCTGGGGCATAACATGACGCCTGATCACTTCTTTTGGCAGCGGTGAAGCAATTCAATGATAGTTTCCTCCTGTTTTGGATACGCCACATTGTTACGTTCCTCTTGGCAGCTTGCTTCATCCATCTCCATGGTCTGATGTTGCTTAATTTCGACTATATTGATGTCCATGTCGACATCAGCGCCAAGGTGCAAACTGCAGAACTCCACATCAAGGCCCTCAGCAGCCTTATCCATCTTAACGAAACTCTCGGCAGTTTCTTTGGTGACCAGCATCAAGTTGGAAACCTCATTGGTCTCATCTTTCAAACCCTCAGTGGTTTTGTCGAAACTCTCCACAGCCTTGCTCATGAGTTTCTCCATAGCATCAATGTCAAGGTCTTCAGTAGCCTTGGCTATCACAACTTTGTTGGCGAAATCTTCAGTTATTTCCACCATATGTATCTCTGGCTCAGCATAATGGGCTTCTGCTGTTGGTAATGGGTCGGAGTCAATTTTCATCTGACCTTTGCTCTTCTCTCCGAATTTCAGCCTGCCCTCCTGAATAGCATTTTGCACCAGATCCCTGAAAAGAAAACATTGAGAAGTTTTATGACCCAAAATATTATGGTACTTACAAAATCCTCTCTTTTTTCTTTGTTCTGAAGGTGGCATTTTAGCGCCAAGAGGGACTATCATTTGCCCATCTTTCACCAAAAAATCAAAAATTTCGTCACATTTAGTGATATCGATAGTATATGTTTTCTTGGGAAACTTATCATTCTTTTCTGCTTCTCCAGAATTTTTTCCAGTCGAAGGAGCTAACATTTTGCAAGCATACGAAGGACCTTGCTTTAACTCAGTAACGTCTACTTCACTCTCATCGAAGTATAATGGTTCGTCGTATAAACCTTCGACGTCCTAATTATATTCAACATAAGCTACTTTTTTACCCTTATTGAACCTAGCCTTTTCGTCTTTCAGATGTTCTAATTGTCGAGCCATATCAGCCAGTTGGGCCATGTCTCTCAGATACTGGGTATCCAATTTCTTTCTAATAGAGTAATCAAGGCCACCAGCGACCATTTCGACAAGTTCATGTTCTGGCACTTGAGTAAAGCACCTAGCCTTAAGTAATCGAAACCTGTTTAGGTAATCGTCTATTGGTTCAGTAAACTTTCGCTTTATGCTGGCCAACTCCTTCAAACTAATCTTAGTTTGCCCCATATAGAATTGTTCATGGAACAAGCGCTCTAATTGGGTCCAATTACAGATTGAGTTAGGAGGTAGGGTTGTAAACCACGTAAAAGCATTTTTGGTGAGAGAACTTGGGAAATATTTCACCCTAAGACTTTCGTCATATGCAATCTCTGTAGCCTCAATCATATACCGGGCTACGTGTTCGACAGTCGATTCAGTTGTATCCCCTGAGAACTTAGTAAACTTTGGGACCTTCGTCCTAGGGGGTAATTCTGATTGCAGGATATAATCCATTATGGGTGAGGTATAGTTTGGCCTAGTAAAACCAAAATTTACCCCATTTCGGGCCATTATTCTTTCGACCATGGCTGCTAGGTTGTTATCCACTGCTATATTGTTGCGTCGAACCTGTTGTACAACCTGATCAATATCCTGGTTTCTATTTACTATCACTATCCCTTGTTCCCCTTCTTCAGGAATTGGCTCATGGTTCCTATGTGGTTCGACTATGGGGAGTTAGACTCTAGGGGGTTCCAGGTTGGTCTCAGGCATAATTTCTAAGTTTTGGCGTGGGATATTCTCCACCACTGTCGCACCTCGCACAGGGGCTAGCACCCCCATAAATTCTGCCATGCGTGCCAATTGCACCGTTAGTTGTTGGTTGGTTTGGGTAGTGTTTCAAATCAAAGGCTGGAAAATTTCCCCCATAGTTTGAGATAATGTTTGCACCATTTGTAGACTCTCTCTTCCATTTGTTGTCTTAAACATTGTATGGACGTGTTTGTTAGGCTAGGACCTTGAGTGGATTATCCTAGACCTACACTTTGGCTGTTTCAACCCACATTTATCCCAGATCCGGACCCCTGTAATGGCGAAGACATTACATTGTTTGAGAAGACTGGGGGGGCATTTTGGAGGCCTTGCATTACTGATGTTGGCATTCCATAAGGTGGATTCCTTGGAAAGGGTTGTGAAAATCCTGGAGGGGGAAGACGCCTAAATGTCGAAATTCCTCCTGGTGGAGTTTGGGGATTAGATGCTTGTGGGCCTATGAATTCCAAAACAGGTTGATTGTAAGCCCTTATATATGTCAATCCTGGTCCTGCCATTGATGGGTCAGACATAACAGCAGGTGGGATTTGCTCCCCTGTCGATGGGACTGGGGGTGGTACCATGTCATTCCTAGACACACTTTTAGGGTTTGTGTTACTAGGTTGTGCGTTCGAATTACTTGATTGTGTGTTAGAACCACTCCCTTGAAGATTTGGATTGTTTGGCTGACTAGTATTTGTCGCCATCTTTCTAGTATATCTTCTCCTTGGTCTTTCGTCGTTTGTAGTGGCTACCTTACCACTTCTTAATAACATGCAACAAATCTTTCTAAAGAGGAAGAGATTGATGAATGATGATTTTCAAAAATTAGAAAAGTCTTTATACAGTTAGCACTGTCCCACTGGGCGTGCCAATTTGTTTACTGGAAAAAATGGTAAATAACCGCTGGTCTATCAATTGCATATAAAACTGAGTAACTTGCAGGATCGACCACACAAATCCTAGGACATGTGCTAAATTAATTTCTTGTATAGACTTCCATGTTTTAACTAAGCAAAGGAATGAAAAAAAAAATCTTTCTTCAAGAAACCTAGAATGACTAAAAAGTAAAGGCTTTGAGAAAAGAGAAATCTAAGTTGAAAAGGGCTGGAAAAGGTATTAATTTAACTTGCGTGAAATTAAAGGGACTTTTAATAAAAGATGTGTAAATACTCTGAGTCGAAAGAGACTGAGAGGATAAAAACTAAATGAAATGCAAAAACATAACTTGCTTGAAGTAAAAGATAAAACTCTTAGTAAAAGACTTAAAGAAATTGCATTGAAATCAAAGTGGTGTTTACATCACGTACATTCTCACAAAAACTCGTTTCTCTACGCACGGATACTTTGATAATTTTAGAGTAACTTGTACAAATTGAACACCCCAATCCTAACACTAAGACTGCCTATTTATACACAAACGAAATAACCGCCAATAACAGCTATTTCTCCTAATGGCGACAAATGGCATTCTGCATGCATTCGTCAACTAGATGTGCTCCACGCGTCCAATTTCAAACTGAAACTCCCTCCTAAATTTGAATTTCAAAACATCTGTCGAAATTGGTTACTTTTCCTTGTCGAAAATATTCTTCATGCTTAGAAAGATCTGCCAATGCTTTCCCTAAGTACCATTTGTCTTCGATCTGCTCTTTTCCATCAGAAACCTTCTAGTCGAAATGTCCTGGAGTATTTTCGACTATGCTCTTGAATAATCATTTTGGTGTCTAAATTAGCAACCTACACCCACGCTATGCTTCTTTTATGAATTGATCCACCCCAAAGGAAATCATGTTGCAGTGCACATAATAATTTTACCACTTCAGAACGAAGTTTGAAGAAAGAAAGGTAATGTATAGGCAGGTTGGAAAGGACATGTTTAATGAGGGTGAGTCTCCCCCGAAACGACAACATCCTACCACGCCATGATGATAACTTAGCTTTGAAACAATCCAAAATAGGATTCCAGAAATCAAACCTCTTATGATTACCTCCCACCTGAATGCCTAAGAATCTAAAAGGCAACACACCAAACTTGCAGAAGAGGAACTGAGCTGCTGCAGACAAATACGATGTATCTAAGCCAACAACATACAAACAGCTTTTCCAGAAGTTAATTTTCAAGCCAGATAGCACTTCAAAACTTCTTAACACATCTTTAATACCCCAGAGATCAGACCACTCAGCCCCACTTATAAGCAGAGTATCATCAGCGTACTGTACATTATTTGCATTAACCTCCTCACCTATTACAAAGCCTTTGAAGATTCCTACTTGATTTGCATTTCTTACCAACAAGGCAAGGCATTCTGCCACCAAAGGAAACAAGAAAGGTGACAAGGGGTCACCCTGCCTTAGACCCCTTATTACTTGAAAGTCCCTAGTTGTACTTCCATTTACCAATGTAGAAAGCTAACCGTTCAAGACTCCACCCCTGATCCATTTAATCCATTTAGAGCAAAAATTCATTCTAGCCAATACCTCTTCTAAGAATAAAAAATCAACTCTATCATATTCTTGTGCGAAACCCACCTTGAAAACTAAGCAAGCCTTCCTATTCCTCTTACCCATATCCAGAATCTTGTTGGTAAGCAACACCCCATACAGTAATTGCCTGCATGGAATGAATGCACTTTGTGAATAGGATACCAATTTCCCAACTACCGTTCTACATCTAGAAGCCAAAATTTTGGATATCAGTTTGTAGATACTCCTCACCAGGCTAATAGGTCTAAATTAAGATAGATCATGAGGATTAGCGACTTTTGGTATCATGGCTATGAATGATGATTCCAAAGCCTTAGGCAGTGAAGCATATTGATGAAAGTGACTGATAACATTTTTCACCTCCATTCCAACTATATCCCAACATCGTTTCAGAAACTCTAAATTAAATATTTCTGGTCCTAGACTCTTATCCCCAGAACCAATCGAAAGGGACTCCCAAATTTCAGCGTCTGAGAAGGGTTCAACTAACATTTCATTATCAGCCTGTGACAGTTTAGGTAAGCTATCAATATTTAAATGTAGACCAATCCCCGTGACTTTCTTGAATTTTGCCTCAAAGAAGTCGCTTATCGCGTCCTTGACCAAGCCAACCTCTTTTATCAACGTGTTACCAGACCTTATATAAACTATATTATTCCTTCTCACTTTGGCTTTAAGAATGGAGTGAAAATACCTAGTGTTTAGGTCTCTCTCTTTCGCCCATTTTACTCGCGCCTTTTGCTTTATCATACTCTCTTTTAAAATCAACCTATTCCAGATTTCCTTTTGCGCACAATCTCTAGCCTTGAGAGCCTCCTCTGAAGTACCATCCTCTTCCATATCCATTACATCTTCAATTTCATTAAGGACATTGACCCCTTTCTCTATACTGAGATCCAACCATCCAAATACATTTTTATTCCACCACCTGAGTTTTTCTCTTAACACTTTGAATTTAGACACTAGTATGTGCGAAGGACTATCCTTGACTTGAACCGAATTGCAAGACTCTCTAACAAACTCCAAAAAATTATACCAATTGTTGAACACTTTAAAGGGTTTAGGATCCCAGTTAGCCATATTCAATTTCCACCAGATAGGCCTATGGCCAGAAATATCCTTGTCCCCCACTTGTTGTGCCACCACCCCCCACTTGGAGATTAATTCCTCAGACAATAAAAATATATCTAACCTGCTCTTGCAGCTTCCATTCGCCTTGAACCATGTAAATTTATTACCAACCACAGGCACATCAATGAGCTTAATAACTTCAATAAAACTTTGGAAATCCCACAATTCAGAAAGATTGTATCGACCTGCACCTTTCCTTTTTTCTTTGCGTTTGATAGAATTGAAATCTCCAGCAACCAGCCACTCACCTTGTAGAAATTTTCTTTTAATCTCTAGCCACTCCTTCTAAAGCTTTCTCTTTTCAGCTAAGGCACACGGAGAGTACATGTTAATAAAGTAGCAGTCTATTCCTTTCCAGTAGCCAAACAGACCTAAAACCCCTGATCATTTGAAACTAAAGTAGGATTGGATAACGCCATTCTTCCATATTGTAAGAACATCCCCGGATTGACCTGTTGCACCGACAACTGACCATTCCATTTCCCTATATCCCCACAGATTCTGAACCATCTTCGATGACATTGCATTGACCTTCGTTTCTTGAAGAAAGCATAACTCCACATTTCCAACTGACATAGTCTTCTCCTTTTAATCAAGGACCCGAACCCCCTCACATTGTAAGTGACACAATTCATGGAACCCTGATTTTAATCCCCACCTTATCCTCAAGCATTCTTCTGTCCCTATCTTAAAGGCTCTTGATGACACTTTAAAATGCTTTGTCATCTTCCTTCCCCTCAACCTCCAACTCCTTTATAGAATGCCAAATCTTCCTTGGTACATTCTCAATCGATTTTCTGATTCTTGAATTTCCTTGGTTAAAATCATTATCACTAAGCGAATCACAACAAAGTATGGAACCTCCAGAATAATGCGAAGAAGAATCTCTAACAGGTGAAACATTGAAATTGGCCCTTGGACCCTCATCATTTACTCTCTCTTTAATCTTGGAAGATAGAGGGTGATGTAACAACACATCAAAGTAAGACGGTTCAAATGGAATTTTGTTGCTATCATAAATTTCTCTGACCAATTTTGTTTTATTTGGAAGAGTCTTGACCAATGGACCAAAATGTCTAGGCCCAGATAAGGATATTGGATCAGAAGGATCCTGTTTAAGCCCCAATAGAATTGGTGAGGCTATTGGCAACCCAAGCATTGCTTTTGCATAGTCAACAAGCCCTATTAACTCCCTGTTTCTCTTCAAAAGATCCCTTTGGTCCCTATTCTCTCTAGGTCTAGATACACCTACCACGTTCTCAAAAACTTTTAGATTTGCAAAGCCTTCCGTCTGTCCCTCATCATTTTCCTTGTCTCTTCCAACACGACTCTCAGCCTGCTCTCTACCTACCTCACCACCCTTGTCAGCAGGAGGCGTCGCTTTTCTCTTTTCAAGATTTTTGGATATTACGACTTCATCATTACCCTCTACCTCCGGTGATCTACCCTCGTACTCCTCCTCCTCTGAGCTCTCCCAACCACCTACGTCGTTGTCGGATTCTGAGATTTCTGATTCCTCCACCTCCTCACTTTTCTTCTTAACCACAATCCTTTTTGGCTCAAGAAAGTCTTCCACAAACTTTAATTGATATATACTACCATTGACCTCCACATGAAAAACTTCATTCAGATTGATCGAGAAGTTGGTGTTGATAAGAAAACGTTCAATATCAAAATTTGTTTATCTTTCCATCTCGTCATCACAACAAATGAACACCCCCACACGACCTGCAACGAACTTGAAAAACCTCTCACTCATGCATGACATAGGAGTCCAAAACACTTAATCCAAGTTAACCTCTCCATCCACTAGTACAAAAAGGTTAATTTACACCCGTTTTTTATTAAATTTACACTTATTAAATTTAATAAAAAACGGGTGTATATTCATCGGGTGAGAAATGTCTAACGCATTTACACCCGTTTAAAAACGGGTGTAAATACATGCTATGTTACACCCTTTTTTTAATAAAAATAGGGTGTAAATAAGTTCTTAGTTACACCCTATTTTAATAAAAATCGGGTGTAAATACATTCTTAGTTACACCCTATTTTAATAAAAATCGGGTGTAAATACATTCTTAGTTACACCCTATTTTAATAAAAATCGGGTGTAAATAGTTCTTAGTTACACCCTATTTTAATAAAAATCAGGTGTAAATACATTATTAGTTACACTATATTTTAATAAAAATCGGGTGTAAATACATGCTAATTTACACCCTTTTTTAATATAATTTACATCTTTTACACTCTGTTTTATTATATTATATTTAATTCCATTTACACCCTATTTTATATGATACATTTACACCCTATTTCATATACATATTAAAAAACTAAAACTTGAAGGAAAAATAGACCACTAGCAACATATTACAAACACAATGCTGAATTGTTTAATATGAAAAGTTTCGATGGAGTTTCATTACAAAACTATCCAAAAAATTGTATTTCACATAGTCATTGTTCGCTGTTTTATGATATATGCATTATCATTATCTATTTGTTGGGCAATAATCCCCGCAGTAGTAACTTGAGAGTCTGTTAGAGTCGATTTTCCTGAAAAAAAATTAAAGAACAAATTGTTAAGCAAACTATACTTCATACAAGATTACAATGCACTCTGATTTACAGAAAGTTGTACTTATAATAAGACAATTCCATAAAATATGACGATATAATACTTATAGAAATTGTATGACAAAGCATTATTCACGTTATCATCATTTGCAATAAAAGATCCTAGGAGTATTAAGAATTGGAAATAAAATTAGAGATAGTTTTTCCATATCAGATATCAAAGAACCTATTGAAGTAACAACACTTATAATTTATTCCCAACCAAACATCGAAGCTCAATTATATCCTTAACATAAAGACAGATAAGAACACATCACAACAATCAGGAAAGTACAATGCATAGAAATATAAAAAATCTTCTTTTAATCCATACCGTGGTCAATATGAAAGATGACATTCATATTGCGAATGTTGTGCTAGTAGTCCATAATTCGACGTAACTCATCAGCTGTGAACTTCACCTGTAAATAGGAACAAAAATCTCAACTCAGATTATGAATATTCAATCAAAGTAAAATAATAATGATAATAAAAAAAACCCAAACAAAAAGACATATCGAAACGTTCACCAACTTACCATTTTGACTAGTCTTTATTGTCCACAGAAAAGGAATCTGTTAGTACTGAAACATCAAAACATAGAAGTTAGTTAAATATGAAATATCATAAATACACAAATTATCTTCAATATCTGATATGTTCTGATACCCAAATTATAAAGCTACTAAATTAACTTGTCATCGGTGGAAGTGTCGTGACCACTGTCAAGCCATCCTCGGATAGCCTCGGCTTCGTAGGTAAAACCGTCTGCAGCTACGTGTGGATCTCGCATGACTTCCTGAATAGTTTTGAAGATCATGATCATAGAAAATTTTGTTAGATGATTATATCCTCTGTACCACTGATGCCTCTAAAAAAAGTGTCTGTGTCCAAAACAGACATCAACACTTGTAATTGCGATTAATTTATTCCGGTGGTGACGGTGTTGTGTGTATAAGCTTATACAAACAAATCATAGTATTTCACATGAGCTGAAATTCAAAAACAAAGGAAAGAAGAGCTAGTTAGTTACCTGGAAGATTGGACAAATAAAATATGAAGGAGGTTGGTGAGGTCCTTCAGAACTTAGGCCAAAAGAGTTTGTGCCTCCGAAAGAAGCTCTCATTGCATCGAGTATCCTCCATACATCTGAATGAAGGTCCGGCTGCCTCTTCCGACTCATCTTACAGCACCGCAAATCCAACCGAGCCAACTTCTCGGCCTGGCCAAATGGCCAATCTCCGGCCAAAGGATCCAATAAAGATGTTAACTTTCCTGTATCGAGAGTATATTTCACTTCCTTAGTTATCCCTAAGGCTGGTCTTCTAGTCAACAAACTCAATAATATGATTCCAAATGAATAAACATCGGATTTCGGAGTGAGTTCGCCAGACGCAAGGAATTCAGGATCCATGTATACAAAAGTTCCCTTTGGATCGGTTCTCCAAAACAGCGTATTATTATTACTAGAATTCTCGAGACTTGATAATATGCGACAGATTCCGAAGTCACTAAGCTTACTGACAAGGTTTGCATCTAGGATGATATTGGAGGGTTTCAAGTCACCATGCACTATGCTTTGAGGTTTACTCGAATGAAGAAAGATGAGAGCAGAGCAGAGTTCTGCAGCAAGGCGAATCCGCGTTTGCCATGATAATGGATGTGTGTTATCCTTGCATGCAAGACGGTCTTCAAGACTTCCGTTTGGTAAATACTCGTAGACAAGAGACCAGGATTCCGGGCAGGCTCCTATAAGAGTGATCAGATTGGGGTGCCCTAGCTTACTCAATACATCCACCTGATACAAAATACCACAAAAATGGTGTCAAAATCATTATCCGTTTTCGTACTAATAATTTGTATCATTATTATCATTTCCTGAAAAAACGGAGAGTTAAAATTTTTAAAACCGTCACACAAATTTCATGCCAAATTATAAAGCTACTAAATTTTATACGCAAAAAAAAAACAATCCAATTGAACAGAACAAATAACTTGTTTCGTAAGCATATTTAGCAACTCTTGTTACAGTAAAAAAACTCTTCAAAATTTACACTGCAAGTTACCATTATGACCATCTCTCAGTTTGCAATAGTAAAAACAAATCCAAAATCATGCTATATTATCACTTCAAAACTCAACCAAATAACACAACAATAACAAAATTGGAAAGCAAAAATCAAAAACCTAATAATCAGTGTTTTGATTGCTTTAATCTCATATATTCAAACAAATTAATAGTATTAAATAACATATATGAAGAAAAAAACCAATTAATCCAAGAAAAGAAAGGCAAAAATCACATCGGGATATAAATAGTAAGTCAACAAAACTACATCGATTTGAACTCAAAATCAATCCGAGGCTACAGACACCGAATCAAAGAGAGCGGGAATCTAATAAACAAAGAAGCAGTTCAAAAAATAAAAAATAGTATAGATCTGAAACAAATCGAAGATGAAAAAAGAGCGTAGAAAAAGAACAATCGCAAGAATACAATAATAGCAATAATTATAATAAAAATAAATGATTGGAGATCTACTCAATATAAGTGGTTATGTAAGAATTGATGAATATCTAAGTATATGTTTATAAACTTACATCTGCTCCTTACATGAGGATAAGAGTTTCCTGTATATGCACAAGACAACTTTCACTGAACCAAAGACTTCATTACGCAAATCCTTGTAACACATTTGCTCCAAGTTATCAGTAATCTGAATTTTATCCCCAAACAAATGTCACTTTCGACTTAGATAACGATCCAAGGAACAGTTCTACCGTATTATCATATTAATCAGATACAAATGTTTCTTAAGAGACTTTAATTTTCATCACCAAACCATAGTTTATCTTGATTAAATGACAGATCGGAACGAGAACAGAAGTGCGAAAGAAAACTAAAGACTTCCAACGTTAAAAGTGTTTTACCTTAGGAATTCTCAACGGATTTTTAGAAGCATAGTCACATAGCTTCCCAATTTTTCTATCATTGGGTTCAGCCTCCTGCCAAAAACAACAACCATCATACAATAGATAGTGGGGGAGAATGGGAGTGAGAAAGAGAGAAAGGGTCCAACACATTATATTTAAACATAGATAACTAAATGTTTTATATGGTCATTAATTTTCATCGAACAACACCAAGGTTTACAAATGCTATACAAACCATACCACAAAGTAAACTAACAACTCAAACAATTAACAGCAACAAACAAAGGAAGCTCATATCGAAAATAAAACGACGTAAATAACCCAAAAATGTCACCTGATTGCGAGGGAAAATATCAGCGAACAATTTCTTATAACGCTTCACCGGTTGTCTGGAGCTAGCACGGAGAGCAGGACAAACGCAACAGAGGTTACCACAGGCAGGCACAACCCGCCTCGACATAACCCCCATTTCGCTACTCAATCACAAACCTCCTTCCCTCAACAATCTCCTCACAAACAAACCTACCTCAAACCAACCACAATTGACACATTCCATCAATCAAAACTTAAATTCACAACAATTCATCCAAAAAACATTAGTCATCAACTCATCATTCAGACAAATTCAAAACTAAAATTGAAAACTATACATAATTCAAAAAATAATGTTGTCATCAGCAAAAAATAGGTGGGATATGGTAGAGCATGTTTTGGCAATTCATTTTCAGAAAATTCACTCATATTCATCACTCTCACTCTCAAGCTTTCTCTTTATTAAACTCAAACATTGAATCAACAACTTTGTCTAACATGATGGAACCACATGCTTGGCCTGCATTCATTCCATCCTGTCATTACCCGCATTTACCATATACATAAAGGACACTCAATGATTCAATGATATCAATTTCATACATTTACTTGTTATGCTATATGGCAAAAATGATGGAACAGAATCACTAGGTAACATAATCATGTTATGTGCATGGATATGTAACATCGAAATTCAAAAAGAATGCTTAATATGCGTTCCTGAGATCATTAACCATTATAGGCTATAGCTAACATAATTCACACACTTCTTTAGTAAGTAGAAGTAAATGAATGATTGGTCGTATGTAAATTACAGAGTGCAGGAACTGTGGCTAAGTCTATACCCTTCAGTTTGATTCCTATCTCAACAATTATATGATTAACATAAATCAAAATTTTCCATTGAATCTACAATAAACTAGTGAAAACTGCTAAAATAATACTTGCATCCATCAATTTTAATAGTGTTAAAGAATACGGAATAACAGAAAAGTACAATGCATCATGAGCGTGTGAGATCAGTATTCTATTACCATCCAACAGAAGAAACATTAAAAAATAACACATATATGTGATTTAATGCACTGCGAAAGAAAGAAAGCATACAAGTAGAGAATTTCCCCAGCTTTAACAGTACACTCACAGGGTGGAGGGCCATTGAAGTATAAAGGAAACTTTGAAATCTTGTCCTCCAAATTCTCCACCGAAGGGAAAGGGTCCATACTACACCAAGGCACATACCTAGTTGGCTTGTCAAGTTCCAAATCAAACTCTCCAGTTCCTACAGCATACAAAATTCACAAAACCCCAAATGAATTAAACTCCAAAAGCAAAAATCTTGGCCCTGTTGGGACAAATAACTTAATTCAGCGCTTATAACATAGTAATAAACACTTGTCATACAAGTACTTACATATAATCTATTTTTATAATAAAAAATCAAATTGTCTTAACATAAACTATAAGTTGTTTTCATGCACTATCATAGAGAGCTAATGACATATCATTAGTTTTTTTCTACCAATCTGTTGCCACAAGTGCTTATTTCAGTAGATAACTTCAAATAAATCAATTCAAACACACACAAACCTCATCATTATAAGAGATTATTATATAAGTGCTTACACACAAGCTATTTTTATAATAAAAGATAAAGCAGAATCACAGTTTAAAGTAAGTGAATAAGCTATTTTCGCAAGATCACTCATGTAATCTCACAAGTACTTATGTCAGTAAATAAGTTCAACTAAGTTATCCAAATAGTCCTAAAAACTACACACCCCATGAAATCAACAAGAAAAATAAATGATTAAAAAAGAGCAAATACCAGAGTGTGTTTGTAAGTAGCAGCAGGATAGTTTTGAATATAGAAGCGATGAACATCTGTAGGAGGAAACAAGAGAAACCGTTTCTCGCCAGTAACAACAGCATAGAGATTCTCATAGTGATCCTTATGAAACGAAGTATTCGAATAACGGTTACCGATCCAAAGATTAACCGCTTCTGGCTCTGAACCAAAAGCTTCGGTAGCCCAACCAATATGAGAATCACAGTCTTCAGCAAAAGAAGAATACTCAGAATGAAAACAATCATTTTGATGCTGCGCGTATGCAACACATTTCGATGGGGTTATAATTCACTCATATTCATCACTCTCTCTCTCTCAAGCTTGCTCTCTATTACACTCAAACATTGAATCAACAACAACCATTACAACACTACAGCAAGGTGAAGATGATATAATTTAGTAAAGAAACTGAAATTGCTGAATCGAGACACAAATTCAACTACGTAAAACTGTAATTAGAGTAACAACATTATCAATCGCACTAATTCAGAAACTAAATACTATTGAATTAGGTTTTTAACATAGATGAAAACAACAAAAATAAGTTCGAAATGCAGCGATACGAGAGGCTTACTCGAAGAGAATTTACGATGAAGTCCTTGTTTGGACAAATTCGTAGAGCGAGGTGAGTTTCTACTTGTGAGACGAGTTGCAGCGAGGGTTCGTCCATGGCGATGCTTGCGGGTAGAAACGAGGAAATTGGCATTGAGTGAGGTGTGTGTATGTTAGTTTGGGGAATTTTGATATCTGTAAGAGCGCATAGGGTTTTCAGTTTCCGTAGGAAGAAGAGACGGATACGACAGGTTATGAAATAATCGTCCATTTGTTTTAAGAGATTAATTGGAATACACTGTCAGCGTAAAACTACTTTACACTGTCATCCAATTAGAATTAGTTTTTTTGACACATGAGTAGAGAAAAACATGAAAGAAATGATTATTAAAATGATTTATTTATAATTTAATTATTTTTATTTTTAATTCAATAAATATGTGTCAAAATAACTAATTCTAATTAGATGACAGTGTAAAGTAATTTTACACTGACAGTGTATTCCAATTAATCTCTTGTTTTAATTTGTATTGAATTAGAGATAAATTAAATTAAAATGTTTTATAAATATATGAGTAATCTATAATATAGGAAAATCAATGGTGCTGGAAAACCAATTTTTAACCCTCTTCATTAGCAAGCCATGTCAGCAAATTAGGGGCATTTAGTGTCTAAAACCAACTATTTTAAACTAAATCATGCCTTAGTTTCTTCCTAATTACACTCTTTGTGATAGTTACACTTAATTTAGGAAAAACAGTAGACCCTATCATTTTTTTACAACCATAACAAACTGGATCGTACAACACCTTTTTTACAATTGCTTTCTCTCTCACCGTCCTTTCCTTCGCTGTCTCATTCTCATTGTCTTTCCTTCTCTCTCACCGTCCTTTTTTTCTCTGTGTCACTCTTCATCTCCTTCCCCGTCTTCCGTCTTTCTCATCTTCTTCCTTCTTTCTGTTCCTTCTTCCTTCTTCCATTGTCGTCGTGTTTTTATTTTAGTGTATTCCGTCTTCCGTGTTTCCTCGATGCATTGTTGTATACAAAATATTGGAATGGGTTTTTTGCTTTGGGATTTCTACCTGTGTTATTTGGAGCACACTTCAGATCCCTTACAATGAGTTGTTCGAGGGTTTGTTCTACAGCTGCAAAATTTGTTTCAAGGTTTATCGAAGAGGTCGAAATACGTAGTTATTCAAAACCATTATCTACTAACTATAACTGTATTTATTTTATATAGATGCTTCTACTAACGAAGATGTTGATGTTGCTGTAGATGTTGTTAAAAGACCCTTTTTCCAGAAATAAGGGTAGAGATTTGTCTGCTGCTTCTAGCTCTCTTCGTCGTTGGTATCGTCGACCCATTGTTGGTAAGGTCCTAATTTTTACAAATATTCATGTTGTTCAATTAACATCTTAAGCTACATGTGGTTTTAAGTTATAATTTTCATTATTTTAACATTTAGGTCACAAGTTAAAGAATCTTACTGATTTGTGAGTGAAATGATAAGATACGATACAATTTTTCCCTTTGTTACTTTATGTATTTGTTAAATTCTGAAATTACTTCAATATTCTGTAGTAGGATAGATGGAAGAAGTTTAATTGGGAAGTTCCGAGTTTTATTGGAAACTGGACGAAACATGAAAGATTGTGACTTTCTGTAAAAACAAATTAATTATTTATATACAGAAAAAATACATTGTTTATTATACTGTTAAATACATAATTTTATTTATATTTTTTTTGGAACAATTTTGTGTCATTCATATTTATTAAAAAATACTAAAAATATACTTTGTTGATTAAATTATTATTATATAATTTTAAAAATATAAGTCATGTCAAAACAAATTTAACATTTATATACGGGGTCAAATTTGTTGTTTATTATACCCACTAAATTATTATATCTTTTATAAATAATTCTTTTTTTACTTGAAAATTAATTTTCTTTTATTTTAATTTGGAAAAAATGCGCGTACCATACCAGTACCCGTGCAAATGCACGGGTCTCCCACTAGTTTACTATTAACATTTAATAAAATAGTTTGAGGCTTGTGTTTAAAATTAATATTTAGAGTTATTAAAATAAATAAAAAATTTCAGCTAATTTAAATTTACACCCGTTTTATTTTTAATGGGAGTAATAGGGATTTGACGATAATAATGATTTTAATTTATTATAATAATATTTTTAATATACACCTTTTTTTTAAAATAGGGTGTCTATTGTCAAGTTTTAATACTTAAAATGATATTTTATTTACAATTTTGCCATCGGGTTTCTTATTTACACCTGTTTTTCGTATAATGGGTGTAAATTTTAGAATTATATTCGTCACTTTGCACTAGTGATCTATGTCCCTATCCGACCATGGATGGATATCATTAAACCACTCCCGCACCCAACTTTCATTATCCTCTATCATTCCTTTAATTTCTCCATCTTCCTTCTATTCTAATAGACACAGGTTCGCTCCCAATGGTGAAGCTTTGATGCTAAAATATCCTTCCCTATTCAAAGCCGCCTGGATAGCATACGTTGATCCCGATTTTCTTACCACACCAACAAAAGATTTTTCAAACCTTATCAGTTTATTAGGTGGTACATTAAACTGCAAGTGAGCAAAACTCGGTTTTTCATCCAATTTATGCGTCCATTCTCTTCCTCCATTTTTGTACCTGGACTTTCCCTGTTGCACTCCCAGCACATGCACATAGGACCATTCCTCACTTCTAGTACTCCCATATCTTTTCAACGGGTTTCCATTCTTTCCTTGTGCTTTTTCCGCCAAACTTTTTCTAACGTGATGAAAATTCCCGTTTTAATTTCCACGTTGGAAACTGGGGATGTTAGCGAAAAGCATCTTCCCCTGGGTTTGAATAATATCTAACTTTGCCGCTAACAATCTGTCCTCCGACACTTTTCTGAATCTCACAAATCCATATCATCTACCTCTTGTATCTCTCTTTACTGGTATGAATACCTCTTTAACCAGACCATGTTCCTTGAAAACTTCAGCCAATATCTTTAGCTGAAAAGGTTTCAGGGAATTCTGTGAAAAAGAACGATGACACTCGCTCCTCCTGCTGCATGCCTTTACCCCAACTTGAAAACCACACCGAAGCTCTATTACTTGCAGGATATTTCCTCCAATTCCTTACCTTAACCCAATTATTTTCCCTCTTTTGTCATCTTCAATCTAAACAATAACTTATAATATTTGTAAGGTTGTGTTAGGATAAATAACTTATTTGTAACATATCACAAATATTTATTAAAATAAATATTTATTAATAAGGTTCTCTAAATTATTTATAATAAAAAATTAATTAAATTTGACAAATTTAAAAAAAAAAATCAGAAATTGTTTTAATAAAATATTATCAGTTGTGTTGCAAAACTTATGTAAATGAATGAATTCAAATTCAAATAAGCTAATCTAAACTTATCTAAATATTAAACTTATCTAAATATGTGATCCAAATTAAACAGCCATTTAAAATTATCCGATTCATGCGTGTCTGTATATCAAACATGCAATATTACGTTATTTCAAATTATCATATAATATTAAACCCAAACATGCTCATCTATCAATCAAACTCTCACATAAAATTTCATACTACTTTTCTACACTCATGCAGTGTTGCTATTTTTTTTCCTCAATGTCGTTTTCTTCATTCGACAGAGATTTTTCAACAATTGGCGTACGTTCGTTTTGTAACTATGATTGTTCCGAATTTTAGAACCTTAATTTTCGATGGCTGGACTGTGTCAGACTCATTACAGATATAGGATTGATTTCAGACTATGATGCATAGTACAGCACTGCACCTATTATTATTTTTCTATGGAAATCACCAAATATACTTTTCCCTCATTTTCGAATGAATATAAAACCACTTTGTTTCATTCTTTTTTGTTTTCTATTTTCTGTTTTCTATCAGTTTTATGTTTTCCTTATGATTTCTTCAGCAATAACAGAGAAGATAATTCTCAATTACAATTTCGAATGATTTCCAATTCTCCTCTAATAAATTATGATCAGGGACCCCAATAATTTTGGAAGCCCCGTTCTAATTTATAAAATGGGCTCAATTTTTTTATAAAAAAAAAATACAATTAAAATAATTAAAAATAACATATAAAAATATAATTTTATATTAATTAAAAATAAATTTAATTATAATTATTTATACTTTGATCTATCTAATTTTTTTATGTATTGAGTTTTTATCATAGCATTTTTCTATTTTAATGAATTGTTATTATAACATTTTTTTTATGTCTATTAATAATAATGAAAAAAATTGCACCTTTAAAATTTTGGGGCCCTCTAATATTTTTGGTCCTATGCGGTAGAGTTTGTTGTTCTTCTCGCACAAGACCGGCCCTGGTTTGATGCTTAATGTCAACAACTTATTTCCTCTAATTTCCAATAATAATAACTATAAAATGATGCAATAGTATACACCATAAGAAAAAATTAAGATTTTATATTATTCTAAAAAATTAGTTGATGTAAATTAAATATATTTCAAAAATATTTTTGCACATTTATTTATAATGTATCTTATCAATCAAACTTAAATCAATCCGTTATTTTTAAGTATAATTCTATTTATACTTTATTGTAAAAATTTGCAAATTCAATTCAAATCATACTTAATTTTTGATCGGTATGTACATCAAATTCTATCAAAATCGAATCAAACCAACTCACACACTTCCCTAATTATCCCTAATAAAGTTAACGTTTTTTCTAAGTTGCTTTGACAAAAAAAATGAAATTTTACTCTTAAATTAATAAACCAATATTAAATAATTGTGTGTGGTTAAAATCTTTGATGTTTCTTATTATTACAATTTAGGCATCATTATTTGATTAAATATATGTCAAATGGATAAATTACACAAAAAAAATATGGGATAACTTAGATGCTAGAGTTAAAGCTAATCGTGTTAGACAGCTATATGTACTTTTTTTTTCATAAGCAAAGATTATCATTAAAAGGGATACAAGGGGGTATCCCAACCCATTTACAAGCACCAAAACACACCTTCCAAACTAAAATCTACAAAAAATCACAAGGATATTTCACCCATTCATAATAGTTACAAGTATAGAATTTATAGCATTTACCAATCCACCACCATGACAATGTAATGATCAAGTGTAAAACCTCTCCCTCATCCCAACACTTATTCTTGAACAAGATGTCATTCCTTATACTCCACAATACCTAATCGATTTATCCAATTCTGAAGGTGCTCTAGAATAGTACTGCTTGATTCAACTTCAATGCCAAGCCAATCCTCTACCCCCTTCCAAACCAAACGGACATGATTACAACTTAAAAAAAGATGATTTGCCGACTCCAATTCCAAGCTGCAAATTGGGCAGACACAATCCGGACCATCCACGATAATACGGCGTATGAATAAATTGTCGCGTGTCGGTAACCTGTTGAGAATAGTTCTCCAACCACAAACCACCGATTTCAGCGGTGCCTTGGCCAACCATATCAACCTAAGTCTAGCTTGAATAACCGGTTCCACAACTGCGTCGTCGTATTGCTCTTGCAACCAATTATAACTGACTTTGACAGTGTATACATTATCGTTGCCTATCGACCACCACAACCTGTCTATCTCCCGTGAAGAAAAGACAGCAGCAGACAGCAAAACAAACATATCCTGCCCCTGTTGCATCAGACCTAGGGTTTGCTGATTCAGTATGGCATTATTGTTCCATTCCCACTCACCCTGCATCCATGTTCCAAAATCCGAAATGTTGTTATCCTTTAAGTTCGATGCCTGCCAAAGTTCTGGAAATTCCAATCTTAAGCACCGCTGACCCAGCCACACAGAATCCCAAAAGAATGCGTTGCCTCCGTTTCCAATTTCGTACCTGCACATACCAGCAAATGTCGTAGGAGAGAAATAATGGGATATTTTAAATAGGTCACGCCACCAGAGTGATGGCGGCACTTTATATTTTGACATAATGCCCACTGTTAGCGAATAAGGAAAGGTATCATATCGTCCCTTGAGAATATTAGACCACAATCCTTCTTTGCCGCTAAGAAAATGCCACAGCCACTTTGCCATCAGAGCCACATTAAAAATCTTAAGATCTTTTATTCCAAGGCCTCCCACTTCCTTTGGTTTACATATAGCTTTCCACTTTATCCATGAAATTCCGACAGTGCGAGTGCTTCCATTCCAAAGGAATCTCCTTTGAATACCCGTTAAAATCCTATAGACCTTTGAAGGCATTTTATAGAACGACAAGTAGTGGATAGGTAGACTATTAAGCACCGACTTGATAAGCGTTAATCTACCTCCGAATAACATGAGTCTACCTTTCCACGAGGCCAGTCTCTTGTGAAATTTATCAATTACCGGTTTCCAAAATGATATCAATTTATGATTGCCCCCAACCGGGATTCCAAGAAACTTGAACGGCGGAGATTCAATCTTACATGCCAAAAAATTCTCTACCTTCAATGTGAATGCTTCTTCAAGCCCAAAACCATAAAATGAACTCTTGCCGAAATTGATTTCTAGACCCGACACCATTTGAAATGCTTTAAGAATCGATTTAATAGCCCACAAATTGTTCCAAGATCCTTCACCAACAATGACGGTATCATCCGCGTATTGTAGTAAGCTAAAAGAAGCATGGTGACCAATCTTCAATTCTCTATATATCCCTTCCGACACCGCTCTTTTCATAAGGATCCCCAAACCCTCAGTCGTTATAACAAAGAGAAACGAGGAGAGGGGATCCCCTTGTCTAAGACCTCTTGGCATCTTAAAATCTCTAGTTGGGCTTCCGTTTACTAATACCGAAATGTAACTATTCATGACTCCACCCTCCATCCAACTCATCCATCTTTTGCCGAATCCCATTCCTCTCATGATATATGTAAGATAGCTCCAATCCACACAATCGTACGCTTTAGCAAAGTCCACTATTAAGAGCATGCTATTTCCTTTGCTTCGCCTAACATAATCCACAATTTTGTTCAACACTAACACACCATCCAAGATATATCTCCCTTCAATAAATGCCTTTTGAGACTTCAAAATTAGAGGGCCAATTATCTTCTTAATTCTGTTTGCTAACAATTTAGCCAAAACCTTATAAATGCTTCCTATCAAGCAAATTGGCCTGTACTCATCAAGGTTCGAAGGCGTCTCTACCTTAGGTATCAAAACGAGAAATGACGAAGTGATAACCTTTGGTAATGCTTCACCATCATAAAATTCCTGGATACAAGCTATGAATTCTTTGCCAACTATGTTCCAGCATTGCTTAAAAAATTGAATGCTATACCCATCCAGTCCTGGGCTGCGATCTCCAGCACACGAGAATACAGTATCCTTGATTTCATCATCTTCAAACCATCTGTCTAAAAAACTGTTGTCTGCGGGCGATAATTTATTGAAATCGCCACTGCCAATGGAAGGGAATGGTCGTTGATCTTTTGTAAGAATGTTTTCAAAGTGAGCTGCCATCTTCTCCTTAATCCCACCCACATCCTCAACCACCGTATCACCATCACGCACATGGGAAATATTATTAAGATTGTTTCTGTATTTAATCGAAGCATGAAAGAACTTCGAATTTTGGTCGCCTTCCACACACCATTTGGAACGTGCTTTATGCTTCAAAAAACTCTCTTTAATCCTTAGATACTTCCACATTTCATTTATTGCCTTAGATCTACTTTCAAGAGAAACAGCAGTTGTAGCAAGATTCTGTTGTGCATTGACCTCCTCAACTCCGTTTATGATTTCAACCTCCTTTGCTATCTTATTGTCGATCCAACCGAAAACATTAATATTCCACCACCACGGCCTCTGTCTCAACAATTGGAGTTTTTTGGTTAGGATAAACGAAGCCTTCCCTTGGACCTCAAAGGATTCCCATTCTGTCTTCACAAATTCAACAAAACCAGGGTGATCGAACCAAGCATTCAAAACCTTAAAAGGTTTCGGGCCCCAATTGATATTCCTGGCTGATATCCAAATCGGCCGATGATCGGATATATCCCTATCTCCGACTCTTTGAACTACTGAATTCCAATCATTTAGGAGCCCTGGAGACACTAGGAATCTATCCAATCTGCTGCAAGCATTGCCTGAAGAATTATACCACGTAAATTTATTCCCTATGACGGGCAAGTCAATACAACCAGACAAACCTATAAAGTCACCAAACGCCGCCATGCTTCTTCTATTATTTCCTCTTCTTCCTATTCTTTCCCCAACACACTTAATCGCATTGAAGTCGCCGCCCATAATCCATTCTCCGTTTTTCAAATCTGATTTCATCCTTAGCAGGTTACTCCACAAAATTTCCTTCTCTGAAAACACACAAGGAGAATATATGTTGAAGAAATAACAAATTCTAACTTTCCATATCGCCTGCAAACCAATGTAACCTTTACCTTTGTAGCTACAAATGGGAGTAAGAACCCCTTTCCTCCATATTGTTAATATTACTCCAGCGAGTCCTTCAGAATTTACAGCTGACCAGTCGCAATTAGGATCACCCCAAATACTATGAACTAGTTCCTCCGACATAGAGAATTGAAGATTGGTCACCACGCTTCTTTTAGCTTACTACAATACGCGGATGATACCGTCATTGTTGGTGAAGGATCTTGGAACAATTTGTGGGCTATTAAATCGATTCTTAAAGCATTTCAAATGGTGTCTACTTAGTGTGTAATCAATGAATGAATAGTCAATAATTAAAAATTTTAGGATTTTTTTTTTAATTTTAGCCTGTTTAATATATAGAAATTTGTCTGAATAACTACATCCTGAGCCATTGACTTAACATTTAGACCTTGAATACCTCTTCTGTCTATGTCAGCATGATGAGAAATTAGAATTCCTATAGAATCTGCTTCCGATAAATAGTTTGTACAAAACTCAACAACTTCTTCTGTGATGTATCTTTCAACAATCGAAGCTTCTGGTCGGTGATGATTCTTCGTATATCCTTTAAAGATCTTCATATATCGCTCTATTGGATACATCCACCTAAAATAAACTGGACCACGAATTCTGATTTCTCTGACTAGATGAACAAGTAAGTGAACCATAATGTCAAAAAATGATGGAGGAAAATACATCCCCAATTGACACAAGATTATGGCAGCCTCATCTTCTAATTCATCTAAATTTTTGAAATCAAGAACTTTATTACATTTGACATTGAAGAATAAGCACAATCTCATTATAGTTACTCTCACATTTTTTGGTAGGATCCCACGGATAGCCACTGGTAGAAGTTGTTGCATCAATACATGACAATCATGAGATTTTAAACCAATTAACTTGAGATCTTTCATTGATACAAGTTTATTGATGTTTGATGAGTAACCTTGCAGAATTTTAATAACTTGCAAACACTCGCAGAAAATTTTATTTTCCTTTTTAGAAAGAGTGTGACATGCTGGAGGCAGATAAGTTCTTTTTCCTTTCTCTATTGGAGCCAACTATTTTCTTATACCAATCTTCTCCATATCACGACGGGAAGTCTTACTATCTTTAGTCTTGCCTGGAATGTTTAGAAGTATGTCAATCAAACTATCGCACACATTTTTCTCCACGTGCATCACTCAAGACAATGTCTAACATCAAGACTTGACCAATGCGGAAGATCAAAGAACATGGACCTCTTTTTCCAAATATTTTTCGCAACTGCCCCTTTTTCCTTTTTTTCTCTTCCCAAAGACAACATTAATGTGTTCCTGCCGTTGATAAACTTCTTCACCAGTTAAAGGTTCAGGTGCCTCATCAAACTTTTGCTCTCCATTAAAAGCCTTCCGCAATCTACAATAAGGATGATCAAGTTTTAGAAATTTTCGATACCCAAGGTAAACAATCTTTTTTCCAAACTCAAGTTGGTGATAACAAGTATCATCTTCACTTATAGGACACGCTCTATGTCCTTTGACACTATATCCAGCCAAGTTACCGTAAGCAGGAAAGTCGTTGATTGTGCAAAATAACATTGCACACATCTTAAACTTGTCCCCAGAATATGCATCATTAACTTCAACGCCTTCATCCCACAAGAGTCGTAAATCATCAATTAATGGACTTAGATAAACATCTATGTCGTTTCCAGGTTGTCGTGGTCCAGAAATCATCATACTTAACAGTATATACTTGCGCTTCATAATCAACCAAGGAGATAGGTTTTAAATAGTGAGAAGAACAGGCCACGAAGTATGATTAGTGCTCAGATTACCAAATGGGTTCATTCCATCGGTGGCAAGTCCAAGCCTAAGATTTCTTGGCGCAACTCCAAAATCCGTAAACAATGAATCAATTTTCTTCCATTGCAACGAATCTGCAACATGGCAAATGTTTCCATCACAAGTCCTTTCATCTGCATGCCATCTAAGATTCTTTGCGTCATTTGAATTAGCAAAAATGTTCTTAAATCGTGAAATTATTGGCAAGTACCATAACACTTTAGCAGGAGGATGCTTCCTACTAACATTGTCATAGTCATTGTCATCACCACTGTTGGCCTTCAGCTTGTAACGCGACACACCATATTTCGGACATTGATACAAGTCTTCATACTCTTTCTGGTATAATATGCTATCATAAGGGCAAGCATGTATTTTGATATACTCCAGACCCATTGGACACAATATCTTCTTGGCCTCATAATAACGATCCGACAATTTGTTAACTTTTGGTAACATTTCCTTTAGCAGTTCAAGTATTTTCTTGAAACTTTTATCCGACCATCCATTTTTTTCCTTCATATTAAACAACTTTAACACCATCGACAATCGTGTAAAATCTATGCATCCCTTACATAAAGGGGTGTTTTTATCACTACCTAAAGTATCATAAATTTGAGCATTCTTAAAAGGAGGTTCCCCAATATCACGGAACATATCCTCTAGTTGAACTTCCATATATTCATCTTCATCGACTCTTTGACTTTGTGACGCACGAATTTCCTCCACTTCACCATGCCACGTCCATATTATATAATTTTGACATATACCATCACAACAAAGGTGATGGAATATTTCATCCTTTCTACACTTTTTAATATTCACGCAAAGAACACAAGGACAATAAAAGATACCATTATTTTCGGGAAGATGTTTATCAGCGTATTCAAGAAATTCAAGAACTCCTTTCTCATAAAACGGACATAATCTATCGACATTCATCCAACTACGATCCATAACAACTTCTGAAATTTATACACATATAATAATGTGAATGTCACACCAAAATGTAATCCAAAAACTAAATCCATATACAAATATAAACCTAAAGCTTATAAAACATTTACTATAATATTGACTTGAGCATAAACAACATAAACATACTGACTTGAGCATATAAACAAAGAATAAAGAAATGAAGATGTTGAAGAATAATGTACATCGAAGCTGAAGAATCAAATGAACGAAGAGGGTGTGAAGATTTGAGCTAGGAAGAGGGTAAATTTTACGTCGCCACTGTCGCCTCTGGTGGCTCGCTTGTTCAACTAGGACGTCATTTGAAAGAAATAATTGAGAATAAGTTTTGTTTTAATTTATTAGTGAAACCTTTAATTACGGTTGGGAAACACAACCGTAGTGGAATTGAAGACCTCTTACAATAGTTTTTTACTTCACCGTTGTAAACTATTTTACAATTTATTTTTAAAATAATGGAGTTAAGTTCTATAACAACGGTTGGTTTAAAAAACCGTTGTAAAATCATTTACAATTTATTTTATAAATAATGGACTAAAGTGACAAATGCTTATTGTACTCTAAAAATGGAAAAAGTGTAACTGCGGTGAATCGAAGCTTGCTGGACAATATTTATTACTACGGTCTTTTAAAACAATCGTCATTATATTTCTGTTTATACGTACGGCTACTTACTGGGCGCGAAAATTTTAACCTATTACAACGGTTTAGATGAATCTGTTGTAAACCTAGTGTTGTTGTTTGCGCGTTTTGTAGTAGTGTACCCTCATCTGAGTCATAGTAAACAATCTTCCTCGACACCTTTCTCTTCTTCTTCTTCTTCATCATCTTCTTAATCTTCTTGGCTTTCCTCACCCTCAATGCATCCCTGACAGTAGTAGCCTAAATGGTTGGACCTCCTCAGTTGACTGCTGATGGTGTTATACTGTGGTGATAGTTTTGTTCTCAATAATAACTTCTGTTGTGATAATGCTCTTATCCTTCTTAGATAGAGTACTCATGTTGCTATAGGAAGTTAAGAAGAATCGGTTGAAGATGGGGAAATTAGTATATGAAAGTGTGCATTTATAGAAGAGGTTGAAGATGAAACATCTGGTGATTTAATGTTTGCAATGATTACTTTTGATGGTTGATATTCTTGAATGACGTGTGACCATCTTGAGAAATGAAGAAAACTGTCAATCATTATAGTCGTTTCTCTCTTTTGGAAAGAGTAAAGGTTGTTCTTATTTTTTTTATCAAAATTCAAATTTCATGGTGATATCTCAAATTTCATGTGCCTATATAATTTTTTTTAACTAAACGTTTTTAATTATTACCATGGTTTTCTAAAACAACTGTGGTGAAAAGTCCAATCATTACATCACGGTTTTTCTTATCAACCGTGATGAAAAGTGATATTTTTTAATATATATATATAAGTGAAAGTATCTGTCATTTAGTACATAACAATCATTTCTCTCAAAAGAAAACCCTAACATATTTAACTCTTCTCTCTTATAGCATAACCCTAACATCCATGTGACTCTTTAAGCATATTTCAACCTTCAGATTTGTCTTCATCAATCGCTACCTTGAGGTTCGTTCATTAAACTTATGATTCAATTTCGTTTACGTTTCTTGTTAAAAATGGATTCTCATTTTTTCATTTGGTGAATGTTCTCATTTATTTAAATTCGTCTTCACCACCTTAACAAAGCGCATACTTTGGTTATGGTACATATGGTTTGTGTTGCTATAAAAAAAATACAAGAAGTACGAAGCAATTGTGTAAACGTCATTCACCTTGTACTTCTTTTTCATAGAATCATAAACTAGATGAACTTTATAATTTGTTCCAGTTTCATGATTAGATTAAAAAAAAGGTGTTTTCTTGAAACATTTTATTATATCTTGTGTTGTTGTATGATGTTGCTGTTGTTGTTGACTAATATTCTCAGAACTTCCTAATTCGTTGTTGTTGCTGTTTATTATAACTTGCGTTCTTGAATTTTTTTTTGTTGTATGTTTTTGTGTTGTTGTGTTGTTGATAAATGTTGTTATATGTTATTGTTGTTGATTAATGTTTTCATAATAAGAACAAAACATTGCCAAGTCACAAGAAAGAGGCTTCTTGTTACTTAGCAATGTTTTGTTCTTTAAGTTCTTATGCAGGTTGCACAGTAGATGAAGTTGAGTTTATTATATTTATTGTAGACTGTTTGTTTCACAAACCCTTCACTGAAAATACATTTCATTTAAATTGACAAAGAAACTTATAGTCTGAAAATTAAATTGTATTTGAAAATCAACTTATATCAATCAATGTTTTATGAATTGCATGTGTCTCATCATTCATCTCATGCTGTTTAACATATAGAATGTGGTTGAATGACCTGATTCCTTTATTACATCTACATCTTCTCTTATAGTTTTATTTGAACAACAATAATTTATTGGGTAACTCTACCTCATCATCGTCGCTTATCATCGTGATTGTTATGATGATAAGTCAACATAACAATCACGATGATAAGCGACGATGATGAGGTAGATTTCTCCAATAAATTAATGTTATTTAAATTAAACTAGTACAGAAGGAATAGATGTCACGAAGGACATAGACCATTGAACCATATTTTATATGTTAAAGAGCGGGAAATGAATTATGAGATGCATGCAATTTGGAAAACGGTGGTTTGTTTAAGTTAGTTTTTAAGAATAGTTTAATTTTTAGATTATATACTTCTTCACCAATTTGAATGGTTTGTTTTAGTGAGGTGTATGGAAAAACAAGCAATTTACATATTATATAAAAAACTCTGACTACTTTCAACAACTGTTATATATTTTAGTCGTGATGAAATGGTATTTACGTTCCAAATGTGTTGCTGCTGATGGGTTTCGAATCGAGTACCTAAATGTATATATCACAATGGTTGATATAAATAACCGTTATGATAGGTAGTGCACGTCATGCCTTATTATCACAGTCTCGCAACCATGGTTGAAAGCACCAGACATACAATCATTCATTACCTCACAACGGTTGGTCAGACGTTGTGATATCCCTTTTCCAACTGTTGTGGTATGTCTTTACCGTAATAATGTAAGTCTCATTTTTGTAAGATAAATATCTCTCTTAAGGAAAATATATTCATATACTAGAAAAAATATGGCTCGCCTGCATGGAAAGCCATTAGGCTCTTTTTTATGATGAAAAATGGTTTAATTTTTAATAAAAGATATGCAGATACCAATTTTTAGTTTCATTTATGGCTTTCAAAAAATTATAGTTTGTGAATATCCATGATATCCACTTGTGGGTGAAGATTAAATATCTATGGATTGATGTTAAAAGTATCATTGCCCATTTAAATCTTCTACATCCCTAGAAAGTTACTACTTTGGTTTAGAGATTCAAACCAACTTCTGTTATTTGTGTTGAAGACTATTGAATGAGGAGTGAAATTCTTAATGGTGACTATACTACAAGAAGCTGGTTAAGATCACCAAAACTTAATATGGAACCTACATCTTGCAGCAATATTTCAATTATATACTTGGTAAACTTATCATAACTCCCTTCCAACCAAGTTTGTCTTACAACATCGAAGTGTTAATGTTTCTTCAACCTGTGCTTATTGTGTTGAAAATGTTGAAACTATTATCCATTGTTTACTTCTTTTCTTGCAAGTAGTGTCTATTTATCGTGGTTGTGACTTTCCACACATCTCTACACAATTTCTTAAAGTTGATCGTGGAACTTCTTAAATTTTATATAAAATATGATTACAAAGATATGTAATATAGCTCCGTTGATTTTATGGAACTTGTGGTGAATAATAAATAAACATGTCTTTAAAGAAAACAATTATTGTCTATGTTTACAACTGCTTCAATTTTCCACAACTTTACATATTATCGCAGGCATCTGGAACCTCAAATTTCTTTCCCTCTTTGTGACTTCCAAGAAAAGTTTCTTGGCGTAATGCTGAAAATGATAATTGGGTTCTAAATATTGATGGTAGTGTGCTAACAAACACAAGACAAGCAGATTATGGTGGTCTGATGCACAACTCGGACTATTAATTCCAATTTGGTTTTTATGGTAGTGTATGATTGTGAAACATTTTACCTGCAAAGATTTAAGCACTATTAACTGAAATTGAACTCTTTAGTGGGACATATATTTCAACATAACAATGAGTTTTCTAATTTCCTCTAGGTCGTTCAGTTAATGGCAAAGAAAATACCGAGATTTCATTATTATGTTAATATCTTCAAACTAATTCAATGTTATCTCGTTAAAGATTGAGAAATCAACATAAATTACATTTTTCGAGAAGAAGCTGCAAATATCTTTATCAAATTAGGTGTTAATCGAAAAAAATATTGCGTGATAGTTTATGTGCAATTGACTTGTATCTCTTACATTAATAAAGATCAAATGATAAATTATTTTATTCATTAATGTTGGTCATTTATTAAATTATTGATGAGACTCATTTATCTTTTATATTTTTTTTCACTCATAATGAATGATAAATGAAGCAAATTAAACTTGAATTCAGTCAAAAATTATGAACCAAATGAAAAGAAAAACCTTCTTCCTATTCTTTCTTCTGCACCTCAAAATCTCAAATTGCATACTAAGAAATTACCTACCACTTCATCTCCCTCATCCTTAAGCATTCTCCAACATTAAAGGTGGTTTATGTCTGTTAATGTTGGATTCACTTTCTTAATAGGAGGAATTCTATGATGGATACTAGTAAACTTTTTTTTTTATAAGCAAAGTGGATTCATAAGGTGTACAAAGGGTACACAAGCCTATATACAATAGAGTCAAAAACCAACAAGAAACACTCTATCCAAAGATAACCCTGCTAAGCCACTAGAAACAGTTTTGGCGCCTTAATACTTTCGTAAAAGCTGCACCTACACGAATCCTTAGACCAAAACCCCAACCAACACCAATATAATTGGATTGCCCGCATCGTAAAATCTGCAGAGTCTAATAACGTCATTGAAACTAATATGGCTATGAGTCGACCAAATCACCTAGCACATAGTTATCCAACTTACACATGCCAACACCTTGGAACAATGGGGAACAACCTGAACAAACCAGCTCAACAGATGAAACCCAACTGAAATGTTCTAAGATTTCTACAATTCCCATCCAATTCACAATTTCTTTCCAATCTAAGCTGATACATGGGCATGTACAAAATAAGTGATCAATGTCCTCAACTGCACTAAAGCAAAAAACACACACAGTATCGTGAGGGTTCGAGATTACACTCCTGACTAGAAGATTTTCCCTAGACGGCAACCTGTTTAGCAATATCCTCCAAGCGAAGCATTTTGATTTCAATGAAATCCTAGTATACTAAACCAAATCTAACATAGCCTTGAGAGAAATCTCAATCTCATGATTATCAACCACCCCACAAATAGTATCATAACAGGTTTTGACAGAGAAATAGTGAGAGTGACTTGGTCTCCAATAAAACTTATCCTCCACCCCTAGCAGAGGTTTCACCTCCTAAATAAGATCCTCCAACTCACTTAATTCTTCCGACTTAGTGTCAGTCAAATCATTCTCAATAACCTGCAAATTCCAAGACCAAAATTCCCCAAGCGAAGCCCCTATTTCTTACACAGCCACATCTTTCAAGATAGATGCTTGAAACACATTAGGAAATAAATTTTTTAGAGGCTCCTACCTACACCAATTCGAGTGTCAAAAAATTATTTTATTCCCATAACCAAGTTTGCAGGAAACCAGACTTTCAAAGCTACCTACTTCTGATAACTCACACACACACCTTCATAATGTCTCTCCACCACAGAGAACCACACCTGCCATCCTTGGAGAACCTCTTGAGCATTATAGACTCAGCCAGCCCACCATAACTAAATTCTAAAAAACCACTCCAAACAGAGGATTTCTCAGACATAAATTTCCAAGGCCACTTCATTAGCAGTGCCTTGTTAAACTTTACAATATCCAACACACCCAGGCCACCAAGAATTTTAGGCTTGCAAACCTGTTTCCAACTCACCCACTGTTTACTGGAAAAAATGGTAAACAACCGCTGGTCTTTCAATTTCATATAAAACTGAGTAACTTGCAGGATCGACCACACAAATCCTAGGACATGTGCTAAATTAATTTCTTGTATAGACTTCCATGTTTCAACTAAGCAAAGGAATGAAAAAAAACTTTCTTCAAGAAACCTAGAATGACTAAAAAGTAAAGGCTTTGAGAAAAGAGAAATCTAAGTTGAAAAGGGCTGGAAAAGGCATTAATTTAACTTGCGTGAAATTAAAGGGACTTTTAATAAAAGATATGTAAAGACTCTGAGTCGAAAAAGGCTAAGAGGATAAAGACTAAATGAAATGCAGAAACATAACTTGCTTGAAGTAAAAGATAAAACTCTTAGTAAAAGACTTAAAGAAGTTGCATTGAAATCAAAGTGGTGTTTACATCACATACATTCTCACAAAAACTCGTTTATCTACGCACAGATACTTTGAGTAATTTCAGAGTAACTTGTACAAATTGAACACCCCAATCCTAACACTAAGACTTCCTATTTATACACAAACGAAATAACCGCCAATAACAGCTATTTCTCCTAATGGCGACAAATGGCATTTTGCATGCATTCGTCAACTAGATGTGCTCCACGCGTCCTATTTCAAACTGAAACTCCCTCCTAAATTTGATTTTCAAAACATCTGTCGAAATTGGTTACTTTTCCTTATTGAAAATATTCTTCATGCTTAGAAAGATCTGCCAATGCTTTCCCTAAGTACCATTTGTCTTCGATCTGCTCTTTTCCATCAGAAACCTTCTAGTCGAAATGCCTTGGAGTATTTTCAACTATGCTCTTGAATAATCATTTTGGCGTCGAAATTAGCAACCTACAAATTGCCCCCCGGAAAATGCATTTTCGATAGAAGAAAAAGCATTTTCTTGCCAATGCAATTCGATGACAACAATAATTCGATTAGTGACTGTTCACATGACTAGACGTTGGAAATCTCAGAATCATCATTACACTTTTCCAGAAACGTCTTTTCAGACCACGTTTTTTAGATCTTCCATCATCACTACTCTAGCCCCTAGTAGATCATGGGTCAAAACGTAACTGCCACCATCTGAATCATCCACTTCAAAACCTCCACGTGTCCCACAATCTTTTCATTGCTTTACAACTTCTGAACTTTAACTGGTTCCCTCTTTCTTTCTATAAATAAGTTGAAGAACCTTATTTTACCCCTTTTTACATTTTTCTCTTTCTCAAAACAAGAACTTCCTTTAAACTTCATCTTCTCCATTTTTTTCTATTTCTTCTGCAATCAACAATGGCATCTTACGCTACTCCTAAAAATGCAGGTAAAGATTCCAAAAAATCCAACAGCTTACCATAGGTAGACAAGATCCTTGGGCCCAAGGTGGTGGGAAACCAACAATACGTCCCGGAGCCTCCAAATGAAGAGGAGAAATGCTGCATTTATCAGTCTCAGGTACTCATTCCTATCTTGATTTCTGGTAAATCCTATGCAATGTTAGAACCTTTACCTGACTTAAAATTAGACCCGGTTAAGGTACAAGAATTTTTTCCAACCTATCACCGTTACAAACCCATAGCTAACGGGGTTAGGCCTAGTACTGACAAGGAAAAAATTATAGACGAAAAGTCCAAAGTAAAGGGCCAAGGGTCCCCTTCTGAAGAAGTCATAAACTTAGAGTATATGAACAATTTTAGAATCTTTAGATCCTGCCCTTTGTCGAAAGACCCCTCTGACTACCTAGCTTGGTTGGAAAAAATAGAGAAGGTTAAAGCTAATGCCTGGAAAACTATGGACATTTTTTATCTCATTCAACTGTCGAAAGTAGGACCAGGATATTGTCCCTCCATGCTTCTAGCTTCCCTTTACTTCTGGGGCAGCACCTATAACAACTTACACATTCCTTGTGGGATGATTACCCCCACTCTTTTTGACATAGATGCCATAACTGGCTTAAGTCCATTAGGAGTGGATTATGATCCTAACCTACTATCCGACAATTCCATAGGCTTCGACACCAACAAGGCAACTTTCACAGCCTATATCGCCAATTATCATGACAAGGAAACTGACGAAGTATCCGATCAAGAGCATGTAGCCTTCTTAGCCCTTTGGCTGTCGAGATGCGTTTTTTGCTCCAGATCTCTCCAAGTGGCGAAGCGCTATATCACCATAGCAAATCAACTTCATGCTGGACACCAGCTGTGTCTTAGTGAGATGATTTTGGCGAACCTTTATGAATCTCTTGGCGAAGGGGGTACCTCCCTGAAGAATATTAAAGAGAAAAAAAGTTTGTTGTTGTTAGGACCCTTCTGGCTCTTACAATTGTGGCTCAACGCCACCTTCGAAGCCGCCCTTCCCAACAAGTCAACTGTAGACGAAGCTGCTCTGGGGGATAGAAGAGTCGAAGGCATCCGTTTGGCGCAGTTAACACCCCATGACGAAGGTCTGAGCCTTCACCAAACCTTTACCAGCTATGTTATGATGTTTGCTAAACCACAACTTCACCCTTAACTTGGCTCCTTTTACTGATAGAAAGGTTGGACCTGCATGGTTTACCAGAAAACTCCCGTTTGAGTCGAAAGCTCTAGAAGACGAATTCCTCAATGTCTGGGAATCTTTTCTCACTCCTAGACTTTTAGTTTCCAGACTTGCTCCGTCGAAGCTAAAGGTTTCCTTTGTCAATTACCAGCCCAATCTGGTCTCTCGACAGTCTGGGTTAATACAAATAATACCAAAACCCCTCTTTTCAAGAAAAGGTTCTTTGATTCACTATAATATGACCCATACAGAAGATGAGTGTTTTGATTTGCTGGCGAAGTATTCAAATCTGGTCGAAATCCAACCAGTGGTCTTTCGACCTAACTTCCTCTGCACTCAAGAGTTTGACGAATGGTGGAGGGCTTATCATGACTCTTAATTTTTCAACGTGTCTTCTTTCACCATTCAACAGACTAGAGCCTTTGCCCTTGTGCAGGACAAGACAAAGAAAGGTAATTCAAGACACATCAAAGAAATCCAAGCTTTCCAGAAATACTTTGAAACTGCCTATAGGCCCAATGAACTTAGTCGAACCATAAGCGAAGCAGTTGTGACTTTGAAAGAAAAATTCACCAGAAAACTGGATGAGTTAAAACTACCTGCATATGTTCGACCAGAACAACGTTATGAGGTAGCCTTTAACCTCTATCGGCCAAGATTTCCCCTACTACCATCTGCTGAATTTGGCGTGGCTTTTAGCCCTCTATTTCCAGATTAGTTCACTTGTGGGGATTCTATGAAACTTCTTCGCAAAGAATATAAAAAACGTGCTAAGCAAGTGGTTCCGACTAAGTACACCTTGGACAATTTCAAAGGCCACCTTCATATTGGAATAGAACACGTTCGCGTGGAAACTCTTATATATGAAGGTGTGGAATGGGAAGATGCTTGACCCCACTTTTTATTTACCTATGCACATATATGTTACTTTATATTTAAACCTTTTCTTCCTTTCTTTTCCAGCTATCAAGACTACGGCCAAGAAGTCGACTGCTGGCGAAGCGTCAACTGCAGGAGATGTAGAAACCCCAAAAGGTACTGCCAAGACGCCTTTGGCGAAGGTATTACTTTACTTTCTTTTAGGCCAACACATATTTCTTATTTTCTGACATGCTAATAAAATCTCTTTTGTTCCACAGGGTAGTCGAAGACCCCTATTGACACCAAAGAAAAGAAAAGATAAAGAGACTGAAATCAAAGTTGTTGACACTGATGGTGACGAATCACCAGACCAAGTGAAGCCTCTAAGAAAGAAAAAGAAAACAACCAAACCTCAACCATAAAAACCCCCTGCTCCCAAAATATTGGAAAAAACTCCCCCCAAAAATCCTGACGAGAAAGTTACCCCTGCTCCAGCAGAGAGCGAAAGCTCTAGTCTTAGGACTGAGATTCCCAGGGCATGATTTTTTTTTCTTTTTATATTTCGACGCTGAAAGGCAGTTTACTTATGTTACCTCTCTTAATCCATTTATCTTTCAGTTCCTTGTCGATACTCACGGCCATCCCATTGTCTAAGTTCTTCCAAAGACTAGCAGCGATCCTACTTACAAGCCAACCAACGCTTCCAAACCTTCTCCTAAGGATTCGACAAAGGAATCAGCTACTGAAGTAAATACGCCCACTGCCATCTCTGAACAAATTCAAGGCGTAGTGGAAGAAGAAACTGGTCCTGAAGCTGATGCCTTAGTCGATACTGGCGGGGATATTGTGATGCCTACTGATGTGCCCACAACACATGATGATCCTGAGGACCACTCCCCTCGCCACTTACACAGTGCTGACGAAGAAAAGGATAAAGAGACTGAAACTGATGGCGAAGAAGAGGGAAGGAAAATAGCCGAAGAGCCACCAACTCCCCCAGCTGCTACAGACGAAGAAAGAGAAAGCGACAAAGAGAACCTTGGTGAACCAAATAAAATTGCTTCGACCGCTACAACTTCGACCCGTCTTTCTCAAGAGGAGCTTGACAATCTGAAGGTGCAAAGGCCATTTGAGAACCTAAAGGCCATGCTTAGTTCCCGCTATAATTTTGCTGACACTAGCATTAGTAGTTCGACCACCTCAGGAACTACATCTGATGCCAAATCCTTGGACGAAGCTCTGGCCCATATTCGACAAAACATCCTTGATATCAACTTATTTCAACTTTTGGAGAATTACTCATCTGCTCACTTTGACCTGAAGAAGATCTTAAAGCGAATTAATGTCCTGGAGGCTCCTCCTGAAGTCACCGATATTATTCTGGACCTGACTACTTTAATATATCTTGTCATGGCAGATTTTAACCGGCTTCGGGATTACTCCAATAAGCTCGAAAATAAGACAGAAACCCAACTTGTTGAGTGGGATGCTGCTGCAAATTCGTCTAACAAAGTGACCGAACTAGAAAGAGCTTCTGAACAAAACAAGAAAGAAGCAACTCTGTGTGGTGAAAACATCCTCAAGTGGAAGAAACAAATTGCTGTTCTTCAGAACAAAATTTCTCAGGCGGAGAAGCGTAAAAAAGAACTGCAACAAATTGACCAAGAAGAAATCACCAAAGAGCTTGAGGTTGGGGTACATCATGTTGACAGGGCTCGAAAAATTGGTGAGGAAATCGAGGAGCTTTCTAATGGGAAGGCCCTTTGCGAGCGTCGACTCCAAATTCAAAAATCCAAATTCGAAAAGCTGAAAGCATCTTTCCCTGTTTGAATATTTGTAATTTTTATTTGGCCTTTTTAAGCCTTTTTGTAATGACATTTGAGCTACTTTTATTTGGCGAAAAGAATTTCAATTCACCATGTTGCTTATTTTCCTGTGCATGATTATTCGACTGTTATCTTTACTTCTTGTAATGTGGGCTTGTATTTTTTCAAATATTTCCCGTTTATTTTTAATACTCGATTATCTTTATCCAACTCCTCGACTTCATAAGTGCCATTGGAAAATACTTGTATGATTTGAAAAGGTCCTTCCCACTTAGGGGACCATTTTCCCATAGGTATATCTTTTCGATCCATGGGAAGGATCACTTTCCATACGAAGTCACCAATCGAAAAAACCTTATTTTTCACTTTTTTATTGTAGAATTTCTCCACTCTTTCCTTTTGCCTTTTCAATAAGTCTAACGCGTTCAACCTTTCTTCGTCTAAATCAACTAATTCATCTATCATCATATTCCAATATGCATCTGATGGAATTTCATGATGTCTTTGAACCCTTATTGACTGCAAATATATTTCGACTGGTAAGACCGCATCGTGGTCATATGTTAATCGAAAAGGTGTAGCATTTGTAGCTTCCTTAGGAGATGTTCGACAAGCCCATAGAATTTGGTGCAAAGTTTTGTGCCAATTTCTTGGCCTTTTTCCCACATGCTTTTTTATCAACCCAATAACTACTTTATTTGCTGCTTCGACTTGGCCATTAGCTTGAGCATAATAAGGTGTGGATGTTAAAAGTTTGAATCCCATTTCTTTAGAAAACTCTTGCGTTTTTCGACCAGTAAAGACTGGTCCTTGGTCAGTTGTAATTGTCTCTGGGATTCCAAACCTATAGATGATGTGTTTCTGGATAAGTTCAATCACATCTTCTTGATCAACATTTGGCAAAGGGATAGCTTCGACCCATTTGGTAAAATAATCAATACCCACCAAAGTGTACTTATGATTTTTAGATGATGCTAGTCGAATTTCTCCAATCAGATCCAAAGCCCATCCTCTAAAAGGCCAAGGTTTCACAATATAGTGTAATTGGCTTGCAAGGACGTGTTGAATGCTAGCGTGGACTTGACATTCCTGACAACCCTTAGCAAATTCAATACAATCTTTTAACATGGTATGCCAATACATGCCTTGTCGAAACAACAACCATTTCATTTTGTGGCCTACCTGATGTGCTCCACATGCCCCACTATGGACAGTTGAAAGGGCCAAATATGCTTCTGCCTCACTAAGGCACTTAAGCAATACTCCCTCGGGAGTCTTTTTGAATAGTTCATTACCCAACAAGACATAACTCAAAGCTTGATACTTGATTTTTCTGTCTGTCGAAGATATTGGATTCTTTAAGTAATCTACTATAGGTTTTCTCCAATCCTTGTCAGTTATGCTATCCACTGCCAGAATTGCGAAATTGTATTCATCAGTGTATCCAAGCTAAGTTTCTTCTAAGTATGATGGGGCTAATCCTACTGACACCACCTTCCCTCTGACTTCGATTGCATCTTGAAGTTTATCTTTCGAAATTTTATACCCTGATGCAATCTGGGCCAAGTCATTAGCGACCTGGTTTTCCAATCTAGGGATGTGTCGAAAACTAACTGCGTCAAACTTCTTCAGCAGTCGATTGACAACTACAAAGTACATGATCAAGTTTTCTTTTATGCACTTGTATTCCTTGGTAACTTGTTTTATGACCAGCTCTGAATCTCCCATTATTTCGACATGAGTTGCCCCCAATTCCAACAATACTTCAAGTCCAACAATTAAATCTTCATATTCAGCTTCGTTGTTAGAACAACGACCATCGATTTTATACTTAAGTGTTGTTGAAATTTTATTAGGAGAAATAACAAGCACTTCCTATGCCTGTCCCATCTTTGTGGCTCGACCCGTCGAAGTATAACTTCCAAGGTTCCACTTCCAGATAGTTCAGAGGGCTCTCATTTGTAGAATGGTCAACTATAAAGTCTGCCACTACTTGTCCTTTAACAACTATTAAAGGCTTATAGGTTAAAGAATATTTAGTTAATGCTAATGCCCATTTTCCAATTCGACTATGCAAAATAGGTTTGGACAACATATGTTTAATAACGTCATAACGAGAAGAAACATAAACATCGACTGGTTTTATATAATGCTTCAATTTTGTACAAGAGTAATACAAACATAAACATAATTTTTCAATCATGCTATATCTAGTTTCTGCATCATTTAAAACTCTACTAAGGTAATAGACGGCCCTTTCGACACCATCATCATCCTCTTGAGCTAACATGCTCCCTAAAGTTCTATCTGACGCAACTATGTACAATCTCATACTCTTATTGCCACAAGGTGGTGAGAGATTCGAGGGGTGACTCAGGTACTCTTTGATCTAGTCGAAGGCTTCCTGTTGAGCTTGCCCCCAGTCGAACCCATCCTTGCTAGCTCGAAACAATGGCGAAAAGGCTTGCGTTTTCCCACTCAAGTTGGATATAAACCTCCTCAAGAAATTTATTTTGCCTAAGAGAGACTGCAATTCCTTCTTTGTTGATGGCGCTTTTGCCTCCATGATGGCCTTGGTCTTATTTTGGTTAATTTCGATCCCCTTCTTGTGGACCACAAAGCCTAAGAAATCCCCTGCCTGCACACAAAAAGCACATTTGAGAGGATTCATTATAAGACCATGCTTTCTCATCCTTTCAAAGGAATGTCGAAGATGGCTTAAATGATCTTTTCTTGAAAAAGACTTAACAACAATATCATCAATATAGATTTGCATGAAAGTCTCTATATAATCATGGAAGATTGAATTCATTGCTCGTTGATATGTTGCCCCTGCATTCTTGAGGCCAAAAGGCATCACCATCCACTTGTAGGTGCCTAAGGCTCTAGGGCATCGAAAAGCTGTTTTAAGGACATCATCTTCGGCAATGAATATTTGGTTATAACCAGAGTACACATCTAACATACTGAGATACTCATGTCCTGCAGCGGAATTGACTAGCATTTCTGCCACCGGCATAGAATACTCATCCTTAGGAGTCGTAGAATTTAAATCTCTAAAGTCTATGCAAACCCTCAAGGAACCATTCTTTTTAATGACAGGCACAATGTTAGCTAACCATTCGACATACCTGGCAGTGCGGATAAACTTGCATCGAAGGAGTCTTTCGACTTCTTCCTTTATCTTTGAGAGAATCTCTAGGGCAAACCGCCTTGAATTCTGTTTGACTGGCTTCTTCCCAGGCTTGATTGGCAACCTATGTTCGACCAACTCTCTTCTCAAACCAGGCATCTCATCGTAGTCCCAGGCGAAAAAGTCTTTAAACTCCTGCAACAACTGGGTAATTTCGACCTTAAGTTGTGGGTCAAGCTTGGCACTAACATATGTTGGCCTTCTGGTTGGCCCTTCGCCTAGGTCGATTTCTTCTAACGGATCTTGCGCCAGCATCTTAACATTATTCGCCAGCGGATCTTTCTCAAATCCCAAAGGCTCCTTGTCATAAATAGCGTCAAGCCTCTGGCCTTGTTCTACACCTTGAACCTTATCAGGTGGCTCTGGGTCGAAGTCCTTACAAGGACCTTCTTGGTGGAATTCAAGAATGGCTTCGCAAGCCATATATTCGTCAGCAGCTTCCAAAGCCGTTTGTAATCTGGTTTCAGCCACGTAGGCCGAAATTCTTCTTAATGCTTCGAACTCAGTCATTATCACTGAATTCGCTTCCCCACCCTGTGGGGTCTACTGCAGGCTCACTAAGGTACGGAAGTCTCTCCCCTGGCACCTCCTTATCCCAATGGAAGCCTTCGACGGGATGCAAGTTTAATGAACAAAATGTCTCGACGTCTGGGACAAACTCAAAACCTGCTGGACTACAGGGGGCAATGTGAGTGTTCGCTTGGAAAATTCGAAAACAACCGCTGATCTCCTAGTTTATGAAAAATTAGTTTACTTACAGGACCAATCAAACAAATCCTAGGACAATGTGCTTTAACAATTTTGGCAATGTTCTTTAGAAAACCTTTTGTTTATTGAATTCATCATGGTTTTCATCAAATTTTGTATTTTTCGACACAAATGATAAAACTTTGTCTCTTGAAACAAATGGCGAAATGTAAATAACTTGCAAGTAAGAAAATGACAGAAATGTAAAGGGAATTGTAAATAAAGAACTTTAAACTTCTATTTAAATGCAAGGAATGAAAACTGGTGTTTTTCAAACGTACATTTTCTCAGTAACTACTCTTTTCTCTCTCACGGTTTCTTTGAGTATTTCTTGAGTGATTTGTACAAATTCTGAACACACCGGAAATCTAACACTAAGACTCCCAATTTATATACAAACGAAATAACCACCAATAACAGCTATTTCTTCTAATGGCGACAAATGGCATTCTGCATGCATTTTCGACAAAGGGAGAAAAGCATTTTTTGCCAATGTAATTCGACGCCATTAATAATTCGACCAGTGACTGTTCATATGACTAGACGTTGGAAATGTCAGAATCATCATTGCGCTTTTCTCAAACGTCTTTTCAGCTCACGTTTTTAAGATCTTCCATCATCCCTACTCTAGCCCCTAGCAGATCATGGGTCATAACGTAACTGCCACCGTCTGAAATCATCCACTTCATAACCTCTACGTGTCCCACAATCTTTTCATTACTTTTCCCTTAAAATCTTCATTTTGCACCTTTTACGTTTCCTTTTTCTAAAACAAGAACTCTCTTCAAACTTCATCTTCTCCATTTTTCTTCTGCAATCAACAATGGCGTCTTCCACTGCTCCCCAAATCGCAAGTAAAGATTCTAAAAAATCTAAAAGCTTACCACCTATTGACAGGATCCTTGGGCCAAAGGTGGTGGGAAACCAACAGTACATACCGGAGCCTCCAAATGAAGAGGAGAAACGCCGCATCTACCAATCTCAGGTACTCATTCCTATCTTGATTTCTGCTAAATCCTATGCAATGCTAGGACCTTTACCTGACCTAAAATTAGACCTAGTTAAGGTACAAGAATTTTTCCCAGCCTATCACCGTTACAAACCCATAGCAAACGGGGTTAGGCCTAGAACTGACAAGGAAAAAATTATAGACGAAAAGTCCAAAGTAGACGGCCAAGGGTCCCCTTCTAAAGAAGTCATAAACTTAGAGTATATGAACAATTTTAGAATCTTTAGATCCTGCCCTTTGTCGAAGGGCCCCTCTGACTACCTAGCTTGGTTGGAAAGGATAGAGAAGGTTAAAAGTAATGCTTGGAAAACTATAGGCATTTTTTATCTCATTCAGCAGTCGAAAGTAGGGCCAGGATATTGTCCCTCCAAGCTTCTAGCTTCCCTTTACTTCTGGGACAACACTTATAACAACTTCCACCTTCCTTGTGGGATGATTACCCCCACTCTCTTTGACATAGATGCCATAACTGGCTTAAGTCCATTAGGAGTGGATTATGATCCAAATTTACTATCCGATGATTCCATAGGCTTCGACACCAACAAAGCCACTTTTACAACCTATATCACCAAATATCATGACAAGGAAACTGACGAAGTATCTGATCAAGAGCTTGTAGCCTTCTTGGCCTTTTGGCTATCGAGATGTGTTTTTTGCTCCAGATCTCTCCAAGTGGCAAAGCGCTATATCACCATAGCAAATCAGCTTCATGCTGGACACCAGCTGTGTCTTAGCGAGATGATCTTAGCGAACCTCTACGAATCTCTTGACGAAGGGGTTACTTCCCTGAAGAATATTAAAGAGAAAAAAAGTCTGCTGTTGTCAGGACCCTTCTGGCTCTTACAATTGTGGCTCAACGCCACCTTCGAAGCCTCCCTTCTCAACAAGTCAACTGTAGACAAAACTGCTATGGGGGACAGAAGAGTCGAAGGCATCCGTCTGGCACAATTAACACCCCATGACGAAGTTCTGAGCCTTTACCAAACCTTTACCAGCTATGATATGATGTTTGCTAAACGTCACAACTTCACCCCCAACATGGCTCCTTTTGCTGATAGAAAGGTTGGACCTGCATGGTTTACTAGAAAACTTCCACTCGAATCGAAAGCTCTAGAAGACAAATTCCTCAATGTCTGAGAATCTTTTCTTACTCCTAGACTTTTAGTTTCCAGACTTGCTCCCTCGAAACTAAAGGTTTCCCTTGTCAATTACCAGCCCAATCTGGTCTCCCGACAATTTGGGTTGATACAAATCATACCAAAACCCATTTTCTCAAGGAAAGGTTCTTTGATTCACTATAATATGACTCATACAGAAGATGAGTGCTCTGAGTTGCTGGCGAAGTATTCGAATATGGTTGAAATCCAACTAGTGGTCTTTCGACCTAGCTTCCTCTGCACTCAAGAGTTTGACGAATGATGAAGGGCTTATTATAACTCTCAATTTTTTGATGTGGCTTCTTTCACCATTCAACTAACAAGAGCATTTTCCCTTGTGCATAACAAGACAAAGAAAGGTACTTCACGACACGTCAAAGAAATCCAAGCTTTCCAGAAATACTTTGAAACTGCCTATAGGCCCAATGAACTTAGTCGAACCATAAGCGAAACAGCAGTTACTTTGAAACACAAATTTACTAGCAAACTGGATGAGTTAAAACTACCTGCATATGTTCGACTAGAACAACGTTATGAGGTAGCTTTTAAACTCTATCGACCAAAATTTCCCCCTCTACCATCTGCTGAATTTGGCGTGGCTTTTAGCCCTCCATTTCCAGATTGGTTCACTTGTGGGGATTCTCTGAAACTTCTTCGCCAAGAATACCAGAAACGTGCTAAGCGAGTGGTTCCGACTAAGTACACCTTGGACAATTTCAAAGGCCACCTTCATATTGGCATAGAACACGTTCGCGTGGAAACTCCTATTTATGAAGGTGTGGAATGGGAAGCTGTTCGACCTCACTGTTTTACTTACCTACACACGTATATGTTATTTTACGCTTGACCTTTTTCTTCCTTTCTTTTCTAGCCATCAAGATCACGATCAAAAAGTCAGCTACCGGGAAAGCATCACCTGCTGGAGATGCAGAAACCCAAAAAGATACTACCAAGACACCTTTGGCGAAGGTATGACTTTACTTCTCTTTTAGGTCAACACGTTATTTCTCATTTTTTGACATACTAATAAAATCTCTTTTGTTCCACAGGGAAGTCGAAGACCACCATCGACGCCAAAGAAAAGAAAAGAGAAAGAACCTGAAGTCAAAGCTGTCGACACCGATGATGGCGACGAATCACCAGACCAAGTAAAGCCTTCAAGGATGAAAAAGAAAACAACCAAACCTCAACTACAAAAACCTCCTGCTTCTAGAATTTTGGAAAAAACTCCCCTCAAAAATCCTGGCAAGAAAGCTACCCCTGCTCCAGCAGAAAGCGATAGCTCTAGTCTTAGGAATAAAATTCCCAAGGCATGGTTTTTTTCTTTTTTTTTTTCCGACGCTGAAAGGAAGTTTACTTATGTTACCTCTCTTAATTCATTTATCTTTCAGGTCCTTGTCGATACTCACGGGCATCCCATGGTCCAAGTTCTCCCAAATACTAGAAGTGATCCTACCTACAAGCCAACCAGCGTGTCCAAACCCTCTCCTAAGGATTCAACAAAGGAATCTGCTACTGAAGTGAATCAACCCACTGCTGTCTCTAAACAAATTCAAGACGTAGTGGAAGAAGAAACTGGTCCTGAGGCTGACGACTTAGTCGACACTGGTGGGGACACTGTGATGCCTACTGCAGCGCTTACCATAGATAATGATCCTGAAGACCATTCTCCCCTCAACTTACAAGGTGTTGATGAAGAGAAGGATGAGGAGGTTGCAACTGATGGCGAAGAGGAGGAAGCGAAAGTAAACGAAGGGCCAACAACTCCCACAGCTGCTACAGACGAAGGAAGAGAAAGCGACAAAGAGGATCTTGGTAAAACAAACAAAACTGCTTCGATCGCTACAACTTCGACCCGACTCTCCCAAGAGGAGCTTGATAATCTAAAGGTGCAAATAGCTTTTGAGTACCTAAAGGCCATGCTTAGTTCCCGCTACAATTTTGCTGATACTACCATCAGTAGTTCGACCACCTCAGGAACTACTTCTGACGCCAAAGCCATGGACGAAACGCTGGCACTTATTGGACAAAAAATTCTCAACATTGACTTATTTCAACTCTTGGAGAATGACTCATCTGCTCATTTTGACCTAAAAAATATCTTAAAGCAAATTAATGTTCTGGAGGCTCCTCCTGAAGTTACTGATGTGGTGCTGGACCTAACTACTCTAATAGATCTTTTAGTGACAGACCTTAATCGGCATCGAGATTACTCCAAGTAGCTCGAAAATAAGACAGAAACCCAACTTGCTGAGTGGGATGCTGCTTCAAGTTCGTCCAACAAATTAAATGAACTAGAAAGAGTGTATGAGCAAAACAAGAAAGAAGCAACTTTGTGTGGTGAAAACATCCTCAAGTGGAAAAAACAAATTGCTGTTCTTCAAAACAAAATTTCTCAGGCGGAGAAACGTCAAGAAGAACTGCAACAAATCAGTCAAGAGGAAATAATTAAAGAACTTGAAGTTGGGGTGCACCATGTTGATAGGGCTCGAAAACTTGGTAAGGAAATTTAGGAGCTCTCAAAGGGCAAGGCACTTTGTGAGCGTCGTCTTCAAATTCAGAAATCCAAATTTGAAAAGCTGAAAGAATCTTTCCCCGTTTAAATATTTGTAATATTTTTTTGTTTGGCCTTTTAAGGCCTTTTTTGTAATGACATTGGAGCTATTTTATTTGGCGAAAAGATTTTCAATCCACCATGTTGCTTATTTTTCTGTATGACTATTCGACTGCTATTTTTACTTCTTGTAATGTGGGCTTGTATTTTTTCAGATATTTCCCGTTTATTTTTCATATTCGCTTATCTTTATCCAATTTTTTGACTCCATAAGCGCCATTGGAAAATATTCGTATGATTTGAAAAGGTCTTTCCCACTTAGGGGACCATTTTCCTATAAGTCTATCTTTCCGATCCATGGGGAGAATCACTTTCCACACAAAGTCACCAATCGAAAAGGCTTTATTTTTTACTCTTTTATTGTAGAATTTCTCCACTGTTTCCTTTTGCCTTTTCAATAAGTCTAACGCTTTTAATCTTTCTTCGTCTAAATCCACTAATTCATCTGTCATCATATTCCAATATGCATCTGATGGAATTTCATGATGTCTTTGAACCCTTATTGACTGGAAGTATATTTCGACTGGTAAGACTGCATCATGGCCATACGTTAATCGAAAACGTGTAGCATTTGTAGCTTCCTTAGGAGAGGTTCGACAAGCCCATAGAATTTGGTCCAACGTTTTGTGCCAACTCTTTGGTTTTCTTCCCACGTGCTTCTTTATTAAACTAATTATAACCTTATTTGCAGCTTCAACCTGACCATTGGCTTGAGCGTAGTAAGGCGTTGACGTGAGGAGTTTGAAACCCATTTCCTTCGTGAATGCTTGCATGTTTTTTCTAGTGAAAATAGATCCTTGATCCGTTGTTATTATCTCTGGGATACCAAACCTGTAAATGATGTGCTTTCGAATGAATTCGATTACTGCTTCTTGATCCATATTTACTAAGGGTATGGCTTCAATCCATTTCGTAAAATAATCTATCCTCACCAAAATAAACTTCTGGCTTTTTGAAGAGGCCGATCGAATTTCTCCAATCAGATCCAAAGCCCAACCTCTAAAAGGCCAAGGCTTTATTATAAAATGTAATTCACCTGCAGGAACATGTCGTATCCCTGCGTGTATCTGGCATTCTTGACATCCTTTCGCGTATTCGACGTAGTCTTTTAACATAGTTGGCCAATACATTACCTGTCGAAATAATCACCATTTCATCATATGGCCTACCCGATGTACACCACATGCCCCGCTGTGTACGTTCGACAAAGCTATGTACGCCTCCGATTCGCCTAAACACTTCAGTAGTATTCCTTCTGGAGTTTTCTTAAATAGTTCATTTCCCAAAATCAGATAACTCAAAGCTGTTTACCTGATTTTCCTTTCGACTGGTCCTGTTGGGTTTTCCAGGTACTCTATTATAGGCTTTCTCCAATCTCCAGTCATTGAATCGTCTATGTTAAAAATTTTGAAATTTTCTTCGTCAGCATATCCAAGCTTTATCGTTTCCAAATCTGACGGGGATAATCTAGCTGACACAACCCTTCCTCTAACTTCAATAGCTTTCTCTAACTATTCCTTCAACACTTTGTACCCTGAAGCTATCTGCGCTAAATCATTCGCTTCCTGATTCTTTATTCGCGGGACATATCGAATCATAACCATATCGAACTTTTTTAAGAGTCGATTAGCTATTACAAAGTACATGATTAAATTCTCCTTAACACATTTGCACTCCTTTGTTATCTGCTTTATGACTAACTCAGAGTCGTCCATTATTTCGACCCGAGTTGCCCCCAATTCCAACAAGATTTCAAGTCCTGCTATCAAAGCCTCGTATTCTGCCTCATTATTTGAGCAGAGTCCTTCGACTTTGTACTTGAATTTTGTTGGAATTTTGTTAGGAGAAATAACAAGAACCCCTATTCCAGTTCCATTTTTATGACTAGAACCGTTGAAGTACAACTTCCATGGCTCCATTTCAATATAGTCCAAAGACTCTTCATTTATAGCGTGGTCGACTATGAAATTAGCCACTACTCGTCCTTTGACAGCCTTTAAAGGCAAAATGTCAAAGAATACTCAGTCAATGCTAATGCCCATTTTCCAATTTGATTGTACAAGATTGGTTCAGATAACATGTATTTTATAACGTCGAAATGAGAAGAAACGTAAACATCAACTGGTTTTATATAGTGCTTTAATTTCATACAAGAAAATTACACACATAAACACAACTTTTCAATCACACTATACCTAGTTTCCGCATCGTTCAAGAGCCTATTGAGGTAGTAAATGGCTCTTTCGACACCATTCTCATCCTCCTGAGCCAACATGCTCCCTAAAGTCTTGTCCGACGCAGATATGTACAACCTCATACTTCTACTTCTACAAGGTGACACTAAAATTAGAGGATGCGTCAAGTACTCCTTGATCTTGTCGAAGGAATCCTGCTGCTCCTGCCCCCATTTGAAGTCTTCCTTCTTTAGTCGAAGTAGAGGAGAAAAGGCTTGCGTCTTCCCACTAAGGTTGGAGATAAACCTTCTAAGAAAGTTGATCTTGCCAAGTAAAGACTGCAACTCCTTCTTTGTAGATGGCGCTTTCGCCTCCATTATTGCCTTGGACTTGTTTTGATTGATTTCGATCCCTTTCTTGTGGACCAAAAAGCCTAGGAAGTCTCCCGCCTGCACACAAAACAAACATTTGAGCGGATTCATCTTCAGACCAAACTTCCTCATCCTTTCAAAGGACTGTCGAAGATGGTCTATATGATTTTTCCCTGAAACGGACTTAACAACCATATCATCAATGTAAATCTGCATAAAATCCTCAATGAAATCGTGAAAAATCAAATTCATTGCTCGCTGATATGTTGCCCCACCATTTTTTAAACCAAAAGGCATTACCACCCATTCGTAAGTGCCTAAGGCTCCAGGGCATCGAAATGCCGTTTTTGGAACATCTTCCTCATCAATAAAAATTTGATTATAAGCAGAGTACCCATCAAGCATACTAAGGTACTCATGTCCCGCGGTAGAATCGACAAGCATTTTCGCCACTGGCATATAATATTCATCCTTTGAGGTAGCTGAATTCAAGTCTCGAAAATCAATGCATACCCTCAACTTTCCATTTTTCTTTATCACAGGAACGATGTTAGCAATCCATTCGACATACCTAGTTGGACGGATGAACTTGCACCTGAGGAGTCTTTCGACTTCTTCTTTAATCTTCGAGAGGATTTCTGGGGCGAATCTCCTTGGAGTTTCCTTAACAGGTTTCCTCTGAGGTTTTATTGGCAACCTTAATTCGACCAGGCTCCTATCCAGCCCGGGCATTTCGTCGTAGTCCCATGCGAAACAATCTTTAAATTCTTTCAGCTACAGGACTATTTCGATTTTGAGTTGGGGGCTCACTTTCGCGCTAATATAAGTGGGTCGTTTCTCTGCCCCTGATCCCAAGTCGATTTCTTCGAGTGGATCCTGTGCCATCATTTTGGTATTTGCTGCTAAAGGATCCTTTTCGAAACCCAACGGCTCGTTGTCATAAATCGCGTCAAGCCTCTGGTTTTGCAAATCTCCTAGATCTTTATCTGGAGGATCCCTATGAGAATCCTTTTCGAGACCTTGTTGATCCGCTTCAATTTGGTTGGCTTCGACAACCATATACTTTACTTCGTCCTCTAGGCCGCTTTGAGTTTGTTCTCGGCTATATAAGCCGCGATCTTTTCGAGAACTAGTGACTCACTCATTGTCACTGAATTCGCTGCCCCAGCCAGTTGGCCGGATGTGTGAGGTTCCAAAAATGTAGTCTTCTTCGCCAACTACCTCTCTATCCCACTGAAACCCGTGGGTAGGATGAAGGTATAATGAGCAAAAAGCATTATCCGTTGGCGTCATGTCGAAGGTGGCTGGGCTACAAGGAGCTATGTGAGCCAGGTTCCTGTCGAAACTCCTCCTATCCCCCTGGTTCACTTCAGCCAAATAATAACTCTGGTCAGCCTCTATATTTTCGACAATGTCGTTTGCGCGCCAAATTATTATTCGCTGGTGCATTGACGAAGGGATGACACCAATACCGTGTATCCACTCCCTACCCAAAAGAAGGTTGTAATTTGCTTTCGACGCAATCACCATAAACATAGTTGGCCTCGTGATGGTTCCGACAGTTAAATCTACCTGTATCACACCCATAGTAGTTCCTACTTTCCCTTCATAATTTGACAATACCATGTTGTGAGGTTTGGTGTTGGAATCATCTTTTCCAATTTTCTTAAGCATAAAATACAGCATCAAGTTGACGACCGCTCCTCCATCGACCAGAATCTTATTCACCCCTACATTACCCACTTTTCCTTTTATAAATAGGGGTTTCAGGTGGTTCCTCATTGAGTCATCTGGCCTTTCAAAAAATGCGTTCTGTTCTTCAACGAATCCATTGTTCACGATATAGTAGCAAACGGGCCTGTGCCTGGCCGTTTCGACCTCCAAATCTTCCTCTTCCTCTTTGACTTCCATAATTTGATCATACTCCCTAGGGAGCACTGAAACAACATTACATGTTACATCGAATGATGCTTCTGACTCTGAGTTAAAATCGTCTGTCATTTCGTAATCCTTGGTTACTTCCTCTTTTGACGCTTCTTGCACTGGAGCTGTATGTGGCTCATCAGACTTCACTTCTTCCATCTGAGTCAAAGTTTGAACGTTGCTGCAAGTTTCTGGCTTGTCGTTTCCTGCATCCTCCCTCTCAGCCTTCTTTCGACGTTGGTATCTCCTCCATTGTGACTTCGTCATAGGATTCTTGCCCTTATAATTCACATAAGGGTAAGTCACCCTTTTGGACTTCTGGAATTCTTTTCTGTATGACATAGAGGATCCCCTCTGCACTTCGAAGTCCTTCCATTTTCCTTGCCCCTGGGCTTGTCGGATTGGATTAACCCACCTGTCATCTGGAGCTTTGGTTGTTGGTTTGAATGTGTTAGGGCGTCTTTTGCCTAACCTCTCCCTATTTTGGTCCCTTCTTTCGGGGTCGAATCTTTCTCCAGAAGGCCTCCAATTTCCTCTTCTCCTTGCCCTCTCTATTCCCTCTAAGTTTTGTGCTGCCCTTTTGTCGAAGACGGCACTACAGCGAGGGCAAAGCATCACCCCAGACCTTTTCCTCTGGCATCTATGAATAAAATCTGCCAGATTCTCATACTCCTTATGGTAAGCCACTTTCTGGTACTTCTCCCGTCGACGTTCTTAGTCAACTTGCATTGACGCATTCTGAGTTACTTCTACCATGTTTATATTGGCAGGTGACTCTGCACCCATGCTCAACTTATTCAGTTTAATGCTGAGGCCCTCATTGACCTCATGTTCCTTCTTCATTTGATTGAAGTCCTCAGTGATTTTCTTTGTAGAACCTTTGGGAGTGGACTCCTGGCAACTTGTGGGCTGACGAATCCAAGAGTTTTGTCCTTTGGGTCCTCCATGGTTCTTCGAAGAATACCAACAGCAGCTTTTTTGTAAGAACCTTCAGCAGTTCTTTTGTTGATTTTGGTGAAACCCTCAGTGGTTTCATTGTTGACTCTGTCGAAACCCTCAGTAGTTTCATTGTTGACTTTGTCGAAACCCTCAGTAGTTTCATTGTTGGCGTTGTCGAAACCCTCAGTAGTTTCGTTGTTGATGCCCTCAGTGGCCTCAGTAATGTAGTTCTCGATGATCTTTGCGCCAAGGTCCTTAGTACCCTTGACCATCATTGACTGGTCCACGCAATCAGTTGTGACTTCGACCATGTCACCGTTGTCAGCGGGGTCTTCAGCAACCTCCACCATATTCACGTTGTGGTCGAAACCATCAGCAGCCTTCATCATATCCATGCTATCGTCGAAACCATCAGCAACTTCATCATTTGGCCATCCTTGACCAATAAATCAAATATTTCATCACATTTCGTAACGTCGAACGTATAAGTTCTCTTAGGGAACTTGTCGTTCTTCTCCGATTCGACTAGATTTTTTCCATTCGACGGAGCCAAGACTTTGCAGGCATAAGGTGGACCCTGTTTTAACTCTGCCAAATCTACTTCTTGTTCGTCGAAATTTGACGATTCCTCTTCGTCATCATCCTCACAAACTCCGACATAAGCTACCCTTTCTTTCCTATTTTTATTAACTCTAGCTTTTTCGACTTTTAGTCGTTCGACCTGTCTAACCCTATCAGCTAATTGGGCCATGTCTCTTAAATATTGGGTGTCTAATTTCTTTCTGATGGAATAGTAAAGGCCACCAGCAGCCATTTCGACTAACTCGTGCTCTGGCACTTGTGTGAAACACCTTGCCTTGAGCAATCTGAACCTATTCAGATAATCATCAATTGGTTCTGAGAACTGTCTATTTACGTTAGCCAATTTTTTCAGGCTTATCTTTGTCTGCCCCATGTAAAATTGTTCATGGAACAATCTCTCCAACTGGGTCCATGTATGGACCGAACCTGCAGGCAGATACGTGAACCAAGTAAAAGCATTTTTCGTCAGAGAGCTCAGAAAATATTTTATCTTCAAGTTTTCATTGTGCGCTATTTCGCCTGCTTCGATCAAGTAACGGGCCACGTGTTCGACTATCGATTCACTCGTGTCTCCCGAAAACTTAGTGAACTTGGGTACTTTCCACCTTGGGGGTAAATCTTCCTGCAATATATATTCAGATAACGGTGATGTGTAACTAGGCCTCTGCAGTCCTATAATTACCCCATTTTGAGCCATTATTCTTTCGACCATGGCTGCTAAATTGTTTTCTGCTGGCATGTTATTACAACGTATTCGTTGCACAATATCATCAGCATCTTGACCCCTATTTACTATCACCCTCACAGGTTCTTGCTGAACATGCATTTCGACACGAGGTGGTTCGACCACTGCTCCTTGGTCTCGAAGGTTCGCCTAAGGAACATTTATTGGTCTTTGGTTTATAGTAGGTTCTTCTTCGACCGCTACCCTTGGGATCTGAACTTTATGTTTCCTTGGGGGAGGTTGGAGGACACCGAAGAAATTAACAATGCGCGTCATCTGTGCTGCCAATTGTTGATTTGTTTGTGTCGTGTTTTGGATCAAAGGATTGAATATAACCCCCATTTGTTGGGCTAACATCTTGACCATATCATGGTTACTCTCATCCATTTGTTGCCTGATCACTTGTGCAGAGTTATTGGTAATGTTTGGCATGTAAGTCTGATACCCCATTCCTAAAGGCTGGCTAATTCGACCCATGTGGTTCACATCAGAACCGGACCCTTGTAAGGGCGAAGTTATGTTCATTGTTGGATTCGTAAATGCTGTTGGAGCGTTATGCAAACTTGCCATTACTGACGTTGGCATTCCATATGGTTGCTCTCGATTTAGTGGCATTGAAAACCCAGATATAAAGGGTCTGTACATACTACCTGAAGGGGGAGGAGTCATTCGAGGCATTTGGGGTCCCATAGTTGAAAAACTAGGCGCACTCTGGGGTATTGAAAGCGCAAGCGTCGAACCCGATGTTAATGGATTAGCCTCTGATATTGCCCCCAGTCGAAGGGTTAGGGGGTGGTATTTCATTATTCGTAGGATTCTGATTGTTAGGCGGATTTGAATTCGCCATTTTGCGTACTCGTCTTCTTCTGGGTCTTTCTTCGTTATTTATGGCTATTTTACCACTTCTTAGTCTCATACAACAAACGAAGAAAATTTCTTACGAGTAAAGTGTAAAATAAAGGTTTTCAAATGTTAATAGCATAAGGTCCCACTGGGCATGCCAATTTGTTCACTTGGAAAATTGGCAAACAACCGCTGATCTCCTAATTTATGAAAAATTAGTTTACTTACAGGACTGATCAAACAAATTGTTAGTTCTGCAGCTATGCAGTATTTGTGTTGGCTAAATTTTGTTAAAACCTATATGATAGCTTTATGTCACTAAAGTTGTTTTAACATGCTATTTTGTGTATCTGCCATAATAGTTTAGTTGCAGGTTGTGAAATGTCAAGTGTGATGTCTTGACATGTTGTGATGCACTAAGCTGGCATGAGTGCATGGTTGTTTTAAGGTGTTGCTATTTTGCTGTCATGTGCTGATTAATCAAGATGTTCTTATTCTATGCTGAGACATGTTGAGATGAGAAGTTCTTATCATCTGGAGCAACATGTCGGATAAGATGTCCTATGCTGAATCATTCGACATCGCGCCTGTGCTGAGCTGGACAGTTAAATTCTGTTATGATTTAACAGATGCAGAATATTCTGGGAATATTATGTGGCGCTGTTTTGTTTAGTCTGGAAGGTTCAAGTCAGAATCAAGAAGAATAATGACTCTCTAAATTATGGAGATAATTTAGGAAAGATTTGATTGAAGACCTATTTTGGTGAAGAAGTTATTGCAGATGTTTAACATCAGTTTTATTGTGATTTGAAGCCCAAATCCAGTTGAGATGTAGGTTATAAATAGGAGTGTTTGTAACCTGATTTCGTAACGATTGCAAGATGTAAAATTATTAGGGTTTCGTTCGTGTGAACCACTCTCTAGGAGAGTTGGTATGTGTGAACCACTCGGATTGTGAGATGGTCACTGTTCTCCTCGAAGCTTTTAAGCAAGAGTGAGTATTGTTCTTGGAGGAAGCTGTTAAGCAACTCTAAGTATTGTTCTTAGTCATGTATGTCATGTCTAGGTATTGTCATGGGAGTGTGTCCTCTATTTTTATGTGTTTGAAGAGTTGTTGGAAATCAAGCTGTTGATGCAGTGTCTGAGGTGTTGACTGCTAAACATCATTGCGATGATTGGAAGTGAGATGGAGTCTCTTATCTAAGGAGGACTTAGGTAGAAGGGTCATTGGGTAGTGATTAAGTGAGTAGATCATCAACGGGTGTGTTGATTGTAGGGTCTATGAATTGATACTGCTGATAGTGAACTTCCTTCCTGGCTTGGTATGCCCCCAGATGTAGGTAGTTAGATCCGAACTGGGTTAACAATTCTGTGTGTCTTGCTCTTATATTTTCAGTATCATGATTATTGCAATATACCTTGCCCTGTGTGATCATGTCAGACCAGATGTCGAACAGCATGTTCTAGGACATCTGAATTCTGCACATGTACAAGAATTTCACAAATCCTAGGACAATGTGCTTTAACAATTTTGGCAATGTTCTTTAGAAAACCTTTTGTTTATTGAATTCATCATGGTTTTCATCAAAATTTGTATTTTTTGACAGAAATGATAAAACTTGTCTCTTGAAATAAATGGCGAAATGTAAATAATTTGCAAGTAAGAAAATGACAGAAATGTAAAGGGAGTTGTAAATGAAGAACTTTAAACTTCTATTTAAATGCAAGGAATGAAAACTGGTGTTTTTCAAACGTACATTTTCTCAGTAACTACTCTTTTCTCTCTCACGGTTACTTTGAGTATTTCTTGAGTGATTTGTACAAATTATGAACACGCCAGAAATCTAACACTAAGACTCCCTATTTATATTCAAACGAAATAACCACCTATAACAGCTATTTCTCCTAATGGCGACAAATGGCATTCTGCATGCATTCGTCTACTAGATGCGTTCCACGCGTCCAATTTCAAAAGCGAAACTCCCTCCTGAAATTTGAATTTCAAACATCCGTCGAATGGGATCTATCTCTCTTTTGTCGAAATATTCCTCATACTTAGAAAAATCTGCCAATGCTTTCCCTAAGTACCATTTGTGTTCGATTTGCTCTTCCCATCAACAACCCCCTGGTCAAAATGTCCTGGCGAATTTTCAACTTTGCTCTTGAACAATTATCTTAGCGTCGAAATTAGCAACCTACAGTGAGCCAAGTGTTTGTCGAACTGACGTCTGTCTACATGATTGATTGGTGCTTTAAAATACCCCTGGTCAGCCTCAATGTTTTCGACTATGCTGTCTGGCCTCCAGATGGTGATGCGTTGATGCATCGAAGATGGTACAGCTCCAATGCCGTGTATCCACTCTCGACCTAAGGGCAAATTGTAGTTGTCCTTTGTTTCGACTACCATGAAGACAGTAGGCCCAGTGATTGTTCCCACTGTTAAGTCTACTTGTATCACCCCCAGAGTCAAGCCAACTTTCCCTTCGTAATTCGAAAGAACCATGTTATGTGGCTTAGTGTCAATATCGTACTTGCCAATCTTGCTCAGTAAGAAGTGTGGCATCAAGTTCACTGTCGCCCCACAATCAACTAATATTTTATTTATTGGCGCATTCTCCACCTTGCCAGTAATGTAGAGTGGCTTTAGGTGACTTCTCATCTCCTCTGTGGGTCGCTCGAAAAAAACGTTCTGCTCTTCGACACACCCATTGTTTATAATGTAGTAGCACACTGGCTTGTGTGCTGCCATCTTTGCCTCGGTGCAGGCATCTAAATCTTCGACTTCTGTGAGCTGGTCGAACTCTCTGGGCATCACAGATACGACATTGACAATGATGCCAAGAGAAGCATCAAATTCTGAGTCGAAGTTGAGTGTCATTTCGTCATCGTCTTCGACAGTCTTCTCAGGTCCATCCTCTTTAGAGGCAAACAACTTTCGCCATACAGGGGTTTTTTCGTCAGCCCTCACTGGATTCCCCCCCTTATTGTCAGTAGGGATATTAGCGCTGGATTCTCCTTGATCCTTCGAATGGGCCTCCCTGAGAGCCTTCCTTCGACGTTGCTCTCTCCTCCATTGAGATCGTGACATCGGGTTCTTTACCTTATAGTTTTCAGAAACATACGCTGATTTGTTAGAAGTCTGAAACTCTTTTCGATATTCCACCGAAGAAACTCTGCCCACGTCAAACTTCTACCACTTTCTCTGACCTTTTTCCTTTCCTTCGACAGGTTTCATCCAGCTCCGTATTTGTGCATTGCTTGTTGGTTTGAAGGTATTGGGTTTGGCCCCTAGGAACTGTGTTTTCCCTCACTATTGTGTCGAAGCTAACCTTCTAGGGTCGAAACCCCTTTGACCATGAGATGATTTCTGCTCCCTTCTTTCTTTAGCCTTCCTAATCCCTTCGAGATTATGGGCAGCTTTCTGATCGAAGATTGCACTGCATCTGGGGCATAACATGACGCCTGATCACTTCGTTTGGCAGCGGTGAAGGAATTCAATGATAGTTTCCTCCTGTTTTGGATACACCACTTTGTTACGTTCCTCTTGGCAGCTTGCTTCATCCATCTCCATGGTCTGATGTTGCTTAATTTCGACTATATTGATGTCCATGTCGACATCAGCGCCAAGGTGCAAATTGCAGAAATCTGCATCAAGGCCCTCAGCAGCCTTATCCATCTTAACGAAACTCTCGGCAGTTTCTTTGGTGACCAGCATCAAGTTGGAACCCTCATTGGTCTCATCTTTCAAACCCTCAGTGGTTTTGTCGAAACTCTCCACAGCCTTGCTCATGAGTTTCTCCACAGCATCAATGTCAAGGTCTTCGGTAGCCTTGGCTATCACAACTTTGTTGGCGAAATCTTCAGTTATTTCCACCATATGTATCTCTGGCTCAGCATAATGGGCTTCTGCTGTTGGTAATGGGTCGAAGTCAATTTTCATCTGACCTTTGCTCTCCTCTCTGAATTTCAGCTTGCCCTCCTGAATAGCATTTTGCACCAGATCCCTGAAAAGAAAACATTGAGAAGTTTTATGACCCAAAATATTATGGTACTTACAAAATCCTCTCTTTTTTCTTTGTTCTGAAGGTGGCATTTTAGCGCCAGGAGGCACTATCATTTGCCCATCTTTCACCAAAAAATCAAAAATTTCGTCACATTTAGTGATATCGAGAGTATATGTTTTCTTGGGAAACTTATCATTCTTTTCTGCTTCGCCAGAATTTTTTCCAGTCGAAGGAGCTAACATTTTGCAAGCATACGGAGGACCTTGCTTTAAATAAGTAACGTCTACTTCACTCTCGTCGAAGTATAATGGTTCGTCGTATAAACCTTCGACATCCTCATTATATTCAACATAAGCTACTTTTTTACCCTTATTGAACCTAGCCTTTTCGTCTTTCAGATGTTCTAACTGTCGAACCATATCAGCTAGTTGGGCCATGTCTCTTAGATACTGGGTATCCAATTTCTTTCTGATAGAGTAATCAAGGCCACCAGCGGCCATTTCGACAGTTCATGTTCTGGCACTTGAGTAAAGCACCTAGCCTTAAGTAATCGAAACCTGTTTAGGTAATCGTCTATTGGTTCAGTAAACTTTCACTTTATGCTGGCCAACTCCTTCAAACTAATCTTAGTTTGCCCCATATAGAATTGTTCATGGAACAAGCGCTCTAATTGGGTCCAATTATAGATTGAGTTAGGAGGTAGGGTTGTAAACCACGTAAAAGCATTTTTGGTGAGAGAACTTGGGAAATATTTCACCCTAAGACTTTCGTCATATGCAATCTCTCCAGCCTCAATCATATACCGGGCTACGTGTTCGACAGTCGATTCAGTTGTATCCCCTGAGACCTTAGTAAACTTTGGGACCTTCGTCCTAGGGGGTAATTCTGATTACAGGATATAATCCATTATGGGTGAGGTATAGTTTGGCCTAGTAAAACCAAAATTTACCCCATTTCGGGCCATTATTCTTTCGACCATGGCTGCTAGGTTGTTATCCACTACTATATTGTTGCGTCGAACCTGTTGTACAACCTGATCAACATCCTGGTTTCTATTTACTATCACTATCCTCTGTTCCCCTTCTTCAGGAATTGGCTCATGGTTCCTATGTGGTTCGACTCTAGGGAGTTCGACTCTAGGGGGTTCCAGGTTGGCCTCAGGCATAACTTCTAAGTTTTGGCGTGGGATATTCTCCACCACTGTCGCACCTCGCACAGGGGCTAGCACCCCCATAAATTCTGCCATGCGTGCCAATTGCACCGTTAGTTGTTGGTTGGTTTGGGTAGTGTTTCAAATCAAAGGCTAGAAAATTTCCCCCATAGTTTGAGATAAAGTTTGCACCATTTGTAGATTACTCTCTTCCATTTGTTGTCTTAAACATTGTATGGACGTGTTTGTTAGGCTAGGACCTTGAGTGGATTATCCTAGACCTACACTTTGGCTGTTTCGACCCACATTTATCCCAGATCCGGACCCCTGTAATGGCGAAGACATTACATTGTCTGAGAAGACTGGGGGGGGGGGGGGGAATTTTGGAGGCCTTGCATTACTGACGTTGGCATTCCATAAGGTGGATTCCTTGGTGAGGGTTGTGAAAATCTTGGAGGGGGAAGACGCCAAAATGTCGAAATTCCTCCTGGTGGAGTTTGGGGATTAGATGCTTGTGGGCCTATGTATTCCAAAACAGGTTGATTGTAAGCCCTTATATATGTCAATCCTGGTCCTGCCATTGATGGGTCAGACATAATAGGAGGTGGGATTTGCTCCCCTGTCGATGGGACTGGTGTAACACCCCCTTTCTATACCCCAAATAATCACATAATTATTTAGTCACATATTAAAAATTCCGTCAGAGTATAATTATAAACATAGTATAAAAGAGGTATGTCACATTATACATGAAATTAAAACATTCAACACCTGCTCAACAATTGATATGCAATAGTGGGGTAACTTTGCAACAGAGGAACTTAGTCCTTACACCCACATCTCAATATTTAGAATAAAAGCGGAAAATCTAAACATTGAATAACATCAAACATATATACATATATATATATATATATATATATATATATATATATATATATATATCATTAAGTATTATCCACCAACATAATTCATGTTTACATAAACATTCATCAACAAGATACATGTATAAATGTATCACAAAAGAATCATATACATCCTAGCTACCCGGTGCTACATATCAGAGCCAACCGACCAAAAGAATGAAGACACGTTCCACAAAAAGACCACCAGCATACCTACTCTGCAATGCCTCATAGAGCATCATAAAACAGCAGAAGGGTGAGAAATATTATCATAATAACAATGCATATAATTATATATCTTAGCATAAAAATACACATATTCTACATTCTCACCACAATTCATCACAACTCACTCATATACATCACAATGTATATATATACAAAACCAAGCATATTCATCATGCATACTCTCACAATTCTTATCATTCCACATAAACATACATATTCATGTTTATTCATCAATGCCCAATTATAAAGATGATAAATGCAAATCATAGAGACCGACTCACGACTCTATGCAAATGCAATGCGGTACCGACTCAATCATCTCAAGTTCACTCAGGAACTTATTGGAACCATCGCTCGTTACCAATGTAACTCCCCGTCGGGCCTATGATGTTCACCCATTGCTCACACCTCACATAGGCACACAATGTTTATGGATTGCTCACACCTCACATAGGCACACAATCTGATTGCTCACACCTCACCTAGGCACATAATCCGATTGCTCACACCTCACCTAGGCATACAATCATTTGTAATCGTCGCTCACACCTCACATAGGCACACGACGTTACAACGGATTCTCATTAGAATCACTCAACACAAGAATGTACATCATTATGCTTCACATACAAAATGACTCAAGACATTCTTGAAATGCATACATATTCACAATATATTCATGCATTCATCTCATACAATCACATACAATCTATATACATTCACATCAATGCACTATTGTATGATTCACATCCAAAACACACATTCAAAACGGTAAAAGTTTCTAAATAACACTATTCCTAACTTTTCGACTTATTTAATCGGCTAACAGCCCCAAACTCATCACCATAAGAAACTACAGCTCAATAGCTATCCAACGATACCAAGAATATAAAAATCGGATAAACAGAACTCAAGTTACGAAAGAAAAACGAAAACGATATTTTGAAAAAGTCCCATTTTACAATTGTCCTGACCATACACGTATGGCCCTTTTCATACGCGTACGGCCCTGATTCCTCGCCATTCCCATACGCGTATTGCCCAGACCCATACGCGTATGGGCAGAAGTCATTTTTCCCCCAAAATTCACGTTTAAAAGTCCATACGCGTAAGCCCAACACCATACGCGTATCACCAGATGGCCGGGAAAAGTCACATTCCATACGTGTAATGGCCCAAAAACAAGCCAATGATACGCGTAACGCCTAGGCTCATACGCGTATTGCCAAGACCCATACGCGTATGAAGAAGCCAGGGCAAATGCAGAAAAATTCTGCAGAACTTGGTTCTGCGTTTTTCATCCAAACTCCTCCAAATTCATCATCCAAACTCAGAAAAACACCAATTTGAGGTATAACAATACATATCCAACATGTATAAACAACAAAGAACACAATCAACATGAGTTTAGACACATTTGAAATCAATCTCTACCAATTTCTAAACATTAGGATTTTTACAAAAACTCATAAAAATCAACAACAACTACAACACAATCATACATAATGATATACATTGATGAGATAATATGATTTCACACCCTTACCCGGATTCCAAGCTTGCTAGATGATTGTTCTTGATGGTTTTCTAGGTTTTTCCAAGTTTTCTTCTCTTTTCTCTTCTTCCTCTTTCTTTCTCTCCTTTTTCTCTTTATTTTTCTTCTTCTTATCTCTTTTTATTTTCTATTTCTCATTTTCTACTCAAATTCAATTAATTCATTTTCACACATAATTCTATTTCCACTAAATTTCTAACTTATCATTAATTGAGAAATGTCCAAAATACCCTCCATTCTAATTTTCCCCGAAAACTCTCAAAAACGGTAAAATATCGTAACATGTCAACATAGCACATTAACACACCAATTTCACAAATAAAATAATTTATCACTCAATTTAAATAAAAGACTCAACAAAATGGGAATAATCGGAATCGGGGCGTTACAACTGGGGGTGGTACCATGTCATTCCTAGACACACTTTGAGGGTTTGTGTTACTAGGCTGTGCGTTCGAATTACTTGATTGTGGGTTAGAACCACTCCCTTGAAGATTTGAATTGTTTGGCTGACTAGTATTTGTCGCCATCTTTCTAGTATATCTTCTCCTTGGTCTTTCGTCGTTTGTAGTGGCTACCTTACCACTTCTTAATAACATGCAAAAAAAGCTTTCTAAAGAGGAAGAGATTGATTAATGATGATTTTCAAAAATTAGAAAAGTCTTTATACAATTAGCACTGTCCCACTGGGCGTGCCAATTTGTTTACTGGAAAAAATGGTAAATAACCGCTGGTCTATCAATTTCATATAAAACAGAGTAACTTGCAGGATCGACCACACAAATCCTAGGACATGTGCTAAATTAATTTCTTGTATAGACTTCCATGTTTTAACTAAGCAAAGGAATGAAAAAAAAAAACTTTCTTCAAGAAACCTAGAATGACTAAAAAGTAAAGGCTTTGAGAAAAGAGAAATCTAAGTTGAAAAGGGCTGGAAAAGGCATTAATTTAACTTGCGTGAAATTAAAGGGACTTTTAATAAAAGATGTGTAAAGACTCTGAGTCGAAAAAGACTGAGAGGATAAAGACTAAATGAAATACAGAAACATAACTTGCTTGACGTAAAAGATAAAACTCTTAGTAAAAGACTTAAAGAAATTGCATAGAAATCAAAGTGGTGTTTACATCACGTACATTCTCACAAAAACTCGTTTCTCTACGCACGGATACTTTGATAATTTTAGAGTAACTTGTACAAATTGAACACCCCAATCCTAACACTAAGACTGCCTATTTATACACAAACGAAATAACCGCCAATAACAACTATTTCTCCTAATGGCGACAAATGGCATTCTGCATGCATTCGTCAACTAGATGTGCTCCACGGGTCCTATTTCAAACTGAAACTCCCTCCTAAATTTGAATTTCAAAACATCTGTCGAAATTGGTTACTTTTCCTTGTCGAAAATATTTTTCATGCTTAGAAAGATCTGCCAATGCTTTCCCTAAGTACCATTTGTCTTCGATCTGCTCTTTTCCATCAGAAACCTTCTAGTCGAAATGTCCTGGAGTATTTTCGACTATGCTCTTGAATAATCATTTTGGCGTCGAAATTAGCAACCTACACCCACGCTATGCTTCTTTTATGAATTGATCCACCCCAAAGGAAATCATGTTGCAGTGAACATAATAATTTTACCACTTTAGAACGAAGTTTGAAGAAAGAAAGGTAATGTATAGGCAGGTTGGAAAGGACAAGTTTAATGAGGGTGAGTCTCCCCCCAAACAACAACATCCTACCACGCCATGATGATAACTTAGCTTTGAAACAATCCAAAATAGGATTCCAGAAATCAAACCTCTTATGATTACCTCCCACCTGAATGCCTAAGAATCTAAAAGGCAACACACCAAACTTGCAGAAGAGGAACTGAGCTGCTGCAGACAAATACGATGTATCCAAGCCAACAACATCCAAAAAGCTTTTCCAGAAGTTAATTTTCAAGCCAGATAGCACTTCAAAACTTCTTAACACATCTTTAATACCCCAGAGATCAGACCACTAAGCCCCACTTATAAGCAGAGTATCATCAGCGTACTGTACATTATTTGCATTAACCTCCTCACCTATTACAAAGCCTTTGAAGATTCCTACTTGATTTGCATTTCTTACCAACAAGGCAAGGAATTCTGCCACCAAAGGAAACAAGAAAGGTGACAAGGGGTCACCCTGCCTTAGACCCCTTATTACTTGAAAGTCCCTAGTTGTACTTCCATTTACCAATGTAGAAAGGTAACAGTTCAAGACTCCACCCCTGATCCATTTAATCCACTTAGAGCAAAAATTCATTCTAGCCAATACCTCTTCTAAGAATAAAAAATCAACTCTATCATATTCTTGTGCGAAATCCACCTTGAAAACTAAGCAAGCCTTCCTATTCCTCTTACCCATATCTAGAATCTTGTTGGTAAGCAACACCCCATACAGTAATTGCCTGCATGGAATGAATGCACTTTGTGAATACGATACCAATTTCCCAACTACCGTTCTACATCTAGAAGCCAAAATTTTGGATATCAATTTGTAGATACTCCCCACCAGGCTAATAGGTCTAAATTAAGATAGATCCTGAGGATTAGCGACTTTTGGTATCATGGCTATGAATGATGATTCCAAAGCCTTAGGCAGTGAAGCATATTGATGAAAGTGACTAATAACGTTTTTTTACCCCCATTCCAACTATATCCCAACATCGTTTCAGAAACTCTAAATTAAATATTTCTGGTCCTAGACTCTTATCCCCAGAACCAGTAGAAAGGGACTCCCAAATTTCAGCGTCTGAGAAGGGTTCAACTAACATTTCATTATCAGCCTGTGACAGTTTAGGTAAGCTATCAATATTTAAATGTAGACCAGTCCCTATGACTTTCTTGAATTTTGCCTCAAAGAAGTCCCTTACGTGTCCTTGACCAAGCCAACCTCTTCTATCAACGTGTTACCAGACCTTATACAAACTATATTATTCCTTCTCACTTTGGCTTTAAGAATGGAGTGAAAATACCTAGTGTTTAGGTCTCCCTCTTTCGCCCATTTTACTCACGCCTTTTGCTTTATCATACTCTATTTTAAAATCAACCTATTCCAGATTTCCTTTTACGCATAATCTCTAGCCTTGAAAGCATCATCTGAAGTACCATCCTCTTCCATATCCATTACATCTTCAATTTCATTAAGGACATTGACCCCTTTCTCTATACTGAGATCCAACCATCCAAATACATTTTTATTCCACCACCTGAGTTTTTCTCTTAACACTTTGAATTTAGACACTAGTATGTGCGAAGGACTATCCTTGAATTGAACCGAATTGCAAGACTCTCTAACAAACTCCAAAAAATTATACCAATTGTTGAACACTTTAAAGGGTTTAGGATCCCAGTTAGCCATATTCAATTTCCACCAGATATGCCTATGGTCAGAAATATCCTTGTCCCCCACTTGTTGTGCCACCACCCCCCACTTGGAGATTAATTCCTCAGACAATAAAAATATATCTAACATACTCTTGCAGCTTCCATTCGCCTTGAACCATGTGAATTTATTACCAACCACAGGCACATCAATGAGATCAATAACTTCAATAAAACTTTGGAAATCCCACAATTCAGAAAGATTGTATCGACCTGCACCTTTCCTTTTTTCTTTGCGTTTGATAGAATTGAAATCTCCAGCAACCAACCACTCACCTTGTAGAAATTTTCTTTTAATCTCTAGCCACTCCTTCTAAAGCTTTCTCCTTTCAGCTAAGGCACACGGAGAGTACATGTTAATGAAGTAGCAGTCTATTCCTTTCCAGCAGCCAGACAGACCTAAAACCCCTGATCATTTGAAACTAAAGTAGGATTGGATAACTCCATTCTTCCATATTGTAAGAACATCCCCGGATTGACCTGTTGCACCCACAACTGACCATTCCATTTCCCTATATCCCCACAGATTCTGAACCATCTTCGATGACATTGCATTGACCTTCGTTTCCTGAAGAAAACATAACTCCACATTTCCAACTGACATAGTCTTCTCCTTTTAATCAAGGACCCGCACCCCCTCACATTGTAAGCGACACAATTCATGGAACCCTGATTTTAATCCCCACCTTATCCTCAAGCATTCTTGTGTCCCTATCTTAAAGGCTCTTGATGACACTTTAAAATGCTTTGTCATCTTCCTTCCCCTCAACCTCCAACTCCTTTATAGAATGCTAAATCTTTCTTGGTACATTCTCAATCGATTTTCTGATTCTTGAATTTCCTTGGTTAAAATCATTATCACTAAGCGAATCACAACAAAGTATGGAACCTCCAGAATAACGCGAAGAAGAATCTCTAACAGGTGAAACATTGAAATTGGCCCTTGGACCCTCATCATTTACTCTCTCTTTAATCTTGGAAGATAGAGGGTGATGTAACAACACAGCAAAGTAAGACGGTTCAAATGGAATTTTGTTGCTATCATAAATTTCTCTTACCAATTTTGTTTTATTTCGAAGAGTCTTGACCAATGGACCAAAATGACTAGGCCCAGATAAGGATATTGGATCAGAAGGATCCTGTTTAAGCCCCAATAGAATTGGTGAGGCTATTGGCAACCCAAGCGTTGCTTTTGCATAGTCAACGAGCCCTATTAACTCCCTGTTTCTCTTCAAAAGATCCCTTTGGTCCCTATTCTCTCTAGGTCAAGATACACCTACCATGTTCTCAAAAACTTTTAGATTTGCAAAGCCTTCAGTCTGTCCCTCATCATTTTCCTTGTCTCTTCCAACACGACTCTCAGCCTGCTCTCTACCTACCTCACCACCCTTGTCAGCAGGAGGCTTCGCTTTTCTCTTTTTAAGATTTTTGGATATTACGACTTCATCATTACCCTCTACCTCCGGTGATCTACCCTCGTACTCGTCCTCCTCTGAGCTCTCCCAACCACCTACGTCGTTGTCGGATTTTGAGATTTCTGATTCCTCCACCTCCTCACTTTTCTTCTTAACCACAATCCTTTTTAGCTCATGAAAGTCTTCCACAAACTTTAATTGATATATACTACCATTGACCTCCATATGAAAAACTTCATTCAGATTGATCGAGAAGTTGGTGTTGATAAGAAAACATTCAACGTCAAAATTTGTTTATCTTTCCATCTCGTCATCACAACAAATGAACACCCCCACACGACCTGCAACGAACTTGAAAAACCTCTCACTCATGCATGACATAGGAGTCCAAAACACTTAATCCAAGTTAACCTCTCCATCTATGTCCATATCTGACCATGGATGGATATCATTAAACCACTCCCGCACCCAACTTTCATTATCCTCTATCATTCCTTTAATTTCTCCATCTTCCTTCTATTCTAATAGACACAGGTTCGCTCCCAATGGTGAAGCTTTGATGCTAAAATATCCTTCCATATTCAAAGCCTCCTGGATAGCATACGTTGATCCCGATTTTCTTACCACACCAACAAAAGATTTTTCAAACCTTATCAATTTATTAGGTGGTACATTAAACTGCAAGTGAGCAAAACTCGGCTTTTCATCCAATTTATGCGTCCATTCTCTTCCTCCCTTTTTATACCTGGACTTTCCCTGTTGCACTCCCAGCACATGCACATAGGATCATTCCTCACTTCTAGTACTCACATATCTTTTCAACGGGTTTCCATTCTTTCCTTGTGCTTTTTCCGCCAAACTTTTTCTAACGTGATGAAAATTCCCGTTTTAATTTCCACGTTGGAAACTGGGGATGTTAGCGAAAAGCACTTCCCCTGGATTTGAATAATATTTAACTTTGCCGCTAACAATCTGTCCTCCGACACTTTTGTGAATCTCACAAATCCATATCATCTACCTCTTGTATCTCTCTTTACTGGTATGAATACCTCTTTAACCAGACCATGTTCCTTGAAAACTTCAGCCAATATCTTTAGCTGAAAAGGTTTCAGGGAATTCTGTGAAAAAGAACGATGACACTCGCTCCTGCTGCTGCATGCCTTTACCCCAGCTTGAAAACCACACCGAAGCTCTATTACTTGCAGGATATTTCCACCTATTCCTTACCTCAACCCAATTATTTTCCTTCATTTTGAAGCTCCCCAGCATCAAACCGTTCAGAATCAGAATGATCCAACACTTGCTGCCAAGGTCCCTATACCTAAATATAGGAATTTAAACCGAAGACATCAGTTGTTCTACATTATAATCTGAAACGGAGAGAGCTAAAACGTTGTTCTTGAATCTTAAGACCTCGCCGGTGGATCAAGAAATTGCGATCAGTTGTTTGCTGACTAGTAAAGTTACTAAATAAAGCCAAATTTAAAAGACGAAGGATACAACACTTTAATGTAATTGGACTCTGATATAATTTGTAATTGAGTTGTTTTATCTTAAAGACGTCATAATTGATAATCTGTTTGAACAATTTTAGACAAGGTCACAAAATATCTTAAAAAAAACGATCTAATAGGCACCTCAAAATCTCAAATTGCATACTAAGAAATTAGCTACCCCTTCATCTCCCCGTTCTTAAGCCTTCCACACCAACCATTCAAAAGTTAATTTTTAATTTTCCTTGATTTTAAAGCATTTAATAAATAAATGAGTCGTGGTTTCAAAATCGTTAAATTAGAAAACCAGCTTTTTTTATGGCAACAATGAGACCAAATGTGCTTTACTGCAGCTATAAAATCTTCTTCTCCCTCTTTTGCCATCTTCAATCTAAACAATAACTTATAACATCTGTAAGGTTGTTTTAGGATAAATAACTTATTTGTAACATATCACAAATATTTATTAAAATAAATATTTATTAATAAGGTTCTCTAAATTATTTATAATAAAAAATTAAATAAATTTGAAAAATTTTTAAAAAAAAATCAGAAATTGTTTTAATAAAATATTATCAGTTGTGTTGCAAAACTTATGTAAATGAATGAATTCAAATTCAAATAAGCTAATCTAAACTTATCTAAATATTAAACTTATCTAAATATGTGATCCAAATTAAACAGCCATTTAAAATTATCCAATTCATGCGTGTCTGTATATCAAACATGCAATATTACGTTATTTCAAATTATCATATAATATTAAACCCAAACATGCTCATCTATCAATCAAACTCTCACATAAAATTTCATACTACTTTTCTACACTCATGCAGTGTTGCTATTTTTTTTCCTCAATGTCGTTTTCTTCATTCGACAGAGATTTTTCAACAATTGGCGTACGTTCGTTTTGTAACTATGATTGTTCCGAATTTTAGAACCTTAATTTTCGATGGCTTGACTCTGTCAGACTCATTACAGATATAGGATTGATTTCAGACTATGATGCATAGTACAGCACTGCACCTATTATTATTTTTCTATGGAAATCACCAAATATACTTTTCCCTCATTTTCGAATGAATATAAAACCACTTTGTTTCATTCTTTTTTGTTTTCTATTTTCTGTTTTCTATCAGTTTTATGTTTTCCTTATGATTTCTTCAGCAAAAACAGAGAAGATAATTCTCAATTACAATTTCGAATGATTTCCAATTCTCCTCTAATAAATTATGATCAGGGACCCCAATAATTTGGGAAGCCCCGTTCTAATTTATAAAATGGGCTCAACTATTTTTTTTAAAAAAATACAATTAAAATAATTAAAAATAACATATAAAAATATAATTTTATATTAATTAAAAATAAATTTAATTATAATTATTTATACTTTGCTCTATCTAATTTTTTTATGTATTGAGTTTTTATCATAACATTTTTCTATTTTAATGAATTGTTATTATAATATTTTTTATGTCTATTAATAATAATGAAAAAAATTGCACCTTTAAAATTTTGGGGCCCTCTAATATTTTTGGTCCTATGCGGTAGAGTTTATTGTTCTTCTCGCACAAGACCGGCTCTAGTTTGATGCTTAATGTCAACAACTTATTTCCTCTAATTTCCAATAATAATAACTATAAAATGATGCAATAGTATACACCATAAGAAAAAATTAAGATTTTATATTATTCTAAAAAATTAGTTGATGTCAATTAAATATATTTCAAAAATATTTTTGCACATTTATTTATAATGTATCTTATCAATCAAACTTAAATCAATCCGTTATTTTTAAGTTTAATTCTATTTATACTTTATTGTAAAAATTTGCAAATTCAATTCAAATCATACTTAATTTTTGATCGGTATGTACATCAAATTCTATCAAAATCGAATCAAACCAACTCACACACTTCCCTAATTATCCCTAATAAAGTTAACGTTTTTTCTAAGTTGCTTTGACAAAAAAAAAAATGAAATTTTACTCTTAAATTAATAAACCAATATTAAATAATTGTGTGTGGTTAAAATATTTGATGTTTCTTATTATTAGAATTTAGGCATCATTGTTTGATTAAATATATGTCAAATGGATAAATTACATAAAAAAATATGGGATAACTTAGACGCTAGAGTTAAAGCTAATCGTGTTAGACAGCTATATGTACTTTTTTTTTTCATAAGCAAAGATTATCATTAAAAGGGATACAAGGGGGTATCCCAACCCATTTACAAGCACCAAAACACACCTTCCAAACTAAAATCTACAAAAAATCACAAGGATGTTTCACCCATTCATAATAGTTACAAGTATAGAATTTATAGCATTTACCAATCCACCACCATGACAATGTAATGATCAAGTGTAAAACCTCTCCCTCATCCCAACCCTAATTCTTGAACAAGATGCCATTCCTTATACTCCACAATACCCAAATGACAGTGAGCCACAATCCAACTGAGTTTTGTATACTAACCTTTTTATCCAACAATCGATTTATCCAATTCTGAAGGTGCTCTAGAATAGTAATGCTTGATTCAACTTCAATGCCAAGCCAATCCTCTACCCCCTGCCAAACCAAACGGACATGATTACAACTTAAAAAAAGATGATCTGCCGACTCCAATTCCAAGCTGCAAATTGGGCAGACACAATCCGGACCATCCACGATAATACAGCGTATGAATAAATTGTCGCGTGTCGGTAACCTGTTGAGAATAGTTCTCCAACCACAAACCACCGATTTCAGCGGTGCCTTGGCCAACCATATCAACCTAAGTCCAGCTTGAATAACCGGTTCCACAACTGCGTCGTCGTATTGCACTTGCAACCAATTATAACCGGCTTTGACAGTGTATACATTATTGTTGCCTATCGACCACCACAACTTGTCCATCTCCCGTGAAGAAAAGACAGCAGCAGACAGCAAAACAAACATATCCTGCCACTGTTGCATCAGACCTGGGGTTTGCTGATTCAGTATGGCATTAATGTTCCATTCCCACTCACCCTGCATCCATGTTCCAAAATCCGAAATGTTGTTATCCTTTAAGTTCGATGCCTGCCAAAGTTCTGGAAATTCCAATCTTAAGCACCGCTGACCCAGCCACACAGAATCCCAAAAGAATGCGTTGCCTCCGTTTCCAATTTCGTACATGCACATACCATCAAATGTCGTAGGAGAGAAATAATGGGATATTTTAAATAGGCCACGCCACCAAAGTGATGGCGGCACTTTATATTTTGACATAATGCCCACTGTTAGCGATTAACGAAAGGTATCATATCGTCCCTTGAGAATATTAGACCACAATCCTTCTTTGCCGCTAAGAAAATGCCACAGCCACTTTGCCATCAGAGCCTCCTTAAAAATCTTAAAATCTTTGATTCCAAGGCCTCCCACTTCCTTTGGTTTACATATAGCTTTCCACTTTATCCACGAAATTCTGACAGTGCGAGTGCTTCCATTCCAAAAGAATCTCCTTTGAATACCCGTTAAAATCCTATAGACCTTTGAAGGCATTTTATAGAACGACAAGTAGTGGATAGGTAGACTATTAAGCACCGACTTGATAAGCGTTAATCTACCTCCGAATGACATGTGTCTACCTTTCCACGAGGCCAGTCTGTTGTGAAATTTATCAATTACCAGTTTCCAAAATGATATCAATTTATGATTGCCCCCAACCGGGATTCCAAGAAACTTGAACGGCGTAGATTCAATCTTACATGCCAAAAAATTCTCTACCGCCAATGTGAATGCTTCTTCAAGCCCAAAACCATAAAATGAACTCTTGCCGAAATTGATTTCTAGACCCGACACCATTTGAAATGCTTTAAGAATCGATTTAATAGCCCACAAATTATTCCAAGATCCTTCACCAACAATGACGGTATCATCCGCGTATTGTAGTAAGCTAAAAGAAGCGTGGTGACCAATCTTCAATTCTCTATATATCCCCTCCGACGCCGCTCTTTTCATAAGGATCCCCAAACCCTCAGCCGCTATAACAAAGAGAAACGGGGAGAGGGGATCCCCTTGTCTAAGACCTCTTGACATCTTAAAATCTCTAGTTGGGCTTCCATTTACTAATACCGAAATGTAACTATTCATGACTCCACCCTCCATCTAACTCATCCATCTTTCGCCGAATCCCATTCCTCTCATGATATATGTAAGATAGCTCCAATCCACACAATCGTACGTTTTAGCAAAGTCCACTATTAAGAGCATGCTATTTCCTTTGCTTCGCCTAACATAATCCACAATTTCGTTCAACACTAACACACCATCCAAGATATATCTCCCTTCAATAAATGTCGTTTGAGACTTCAAAATTAGAGGGCCAATTATCTTCTTAATTCTGTTTGCTAACAATTTAGCCAAAACCTTATAAATGCTTCCTATCAAGCAAATTGGCCTGTACTCATCAAGGTTCGAAGGCGTCTCTACCTTAGGTATCAAAACGAGAAATGACGAAGTGATAACCTTTGGTAATGCTTCACCATCATAAAATTCCTGGATACAAGCTATGAATTCTTTGCCAACTATGTTCCAGCATTGTTTAAAAAATTGAATGTTATACCCATCCAGTCCTGGGCTGCGATCTCCAGCACACGAGAATACAGTATCCTTGATTTCATCATCTTCAAACCATCTGTCTAAAAAAATGTTGTCTGCGGGCGATAATTTATTGAAATCGCCACTGCCAATGGAAGGGAATGGTCGCTGATCTTTTGTAAGAATGTTTTCAAAGTGAGCTGCCACCTTCTCCTTAATCCCACCCACATCCTCAACCACCGTATCACCATCACGCACATGGGAAATATTATTAAGACTGTTTCTGTATTTAATCGAAGCATGAAATAACTTCGAATTTTGGTCGCCTTCCACACACCATTTGGAACGTGCTTTATGCTTCAAAAAACTCTCTTTAATCCTTAGATAGTTCCACATTTCATTTATTGCCTTAGATATACTTTCAAGAGAAACATCAGTTGTAGCAAGATTCTGTTGTGCATTGACCTCCTCAACTCCGTTTATGATTTCAACCTCCTTTGCTATCTTATTGTCGATCCAATCGAAAACATTAATATTCCACCACCGCAGCCTCTGTCTCAACAATTGGAGTTTTTTGGTTAGGATAAACGAAGCCTTCCCTTGGACCTCAAAGGATTCCCATTCTGTCTTCACAAATTTAACAAAACCAGGGTGATCGAACCAAGCATTCAGAACCTTAAAAGGTTTCGGTCCCCAATTGATATTCCTGGCTGATATCCAAATTGGCCGATGATCGGATATATCCCTATCTCCGACTCTTTGAACTACTGAATTCCAATCATTTAGGAGCCCTGGAGACACTAGGAATCTATCCAATCTGCTGCAAGCATTGCCTGAAGAGTTATACCACGTAAATTTATTCCCTATGACGGGCAAGTCAATACAACCAGACAAACCTCTAAAGTCACCAAACGCCGCCATGCTTCTTCTATTATTTCCTCCTCTTCCTATTCTTTCCCCAACACACTTAATCGCATTGAAGTCGCCGCCCATAATCCATTCTCCGTTTTCCAAATCTGATTTCATCCTTAGCAGGTTACTCCACAAAATTTCCTTCTCTGAAAACACACAAGGAGAATATATGTTGAAGAAATAACAAATTCTACCTTTCCATATCGCCTGCAAACCAATGTAACCTTTACCTTTGTAGCTACATATGGGAGTAAGAACCCCTTTCCTCCATATTGTTAATATTACTCCAGCGAGTCCTTCAGAATTTACAGCTGACCAGTCGCAATTAGGATCACCCCAAATACTATGAACTAGTTCCTCCGACATAGAGAATTGAAGATTGGTCACCACGCTTCTTTTAGCTTACTACAATACGCGGATGATACCGTCATTGTTGGTGAAGGATCTTGGAACAATTTGTGGGCTATTAAATCGATTCTTAAAGCATTTCAAATGGTGTCTACTTAGTGTGTAATCAATGAATGAATAGTCAATAATTAAAAATTTTAGGATTTTTTTTTTAATTTTATCCGGTTTAAAATGAAGAGCATGTGGTTTTAAGTCTACAGTTTTCATGATCGTATAAAAATAATAGAAGTATGGTTCCATGTTCAACCGGTTGATTACTATCTTTAAATAAAATAAAGTTTATCTTTAAATAGAACTAATTATAAATGCATAATCAATTCACTTTACAAGAAATAAATATTTCAAAACGTTCAAAAATATATTCTATATACGGAAAATGTTCAATTCTTTTAATGCCTGAAATTTTCATGTTTCAATTGTTAGTGCGCGAGACATTTTTAGTGAGAAGAGAAAGAGAGAATAAGGGAAAATATTATAGAATTGAATTGTTAAAACTGAATTACAAAGTATCTTTTTTTTTATAAGCAGTGAAATTCAATAACTAGGAGAAAAAGGAATTCTCCAACCCGATACAAGAGTCAAACAGAAGATGGGAAGACCCTAGGCATTAAAAAAAATCAATCGGGAATTTCGACCAATTGTAAAAAGAACAACTTCTACGATAATTAGACCCAAAGGCCAACCAATTTCAAGATAACGACACAATGCTAAGGAAAATAGACTCACCATTGCAAATACAATCATTGAAGATAATATCGTTCCGAGCTCTCCAAATGCACAACACATAACAAACCAAATCGAACACACCGATTCTAACTTGTACATACCAACCAAATGCAACATCCACACCAAGACATGATCACAACAATTAGATTCTTGAATCCAAGGCAAACCCAACCATTGGAAGACTTTGATCCAAATCAATCTAGCTTTTGGACAAGATAGAAATAAATGATCATTATCCTCATTAGCATTAAAACACAAAACGCAAACCTTATCATGATTCGACTCGATAATACCTCTAGCCTCAAGATTTAGACGTGTCGGAAGCCTATTAATAATCAGTCGCCACGCAAATATCTTAACTTTCAAAGGTAAAAAGTCTTACAAAGAGCCTCTAGAGATGTCTGCTCCGACGCATTCAAAAGCATAACAGTAGCAACATTAGTAGCCTGATTATAGTACGATTTTACAGTGAAAAATTGACTACCGCCCAAGCTCCAAAACCAATTATCATCAATGTCAGCCTGTGGTTTAACAGAAAGCTGCATGGCCTCCAATACAGATAAATCATGACCTGCTGTAGTGTGTAAAGAATACTGAAAACTGGATACTTTCCAAATCCAAGAATCACCCACCCATTCTCCCATCTCAAACACCGTCCAGAATTTGGTATTAGAGGCCTCAAAAAGGTCAGGAAATAAATCATTAATGCTATCAGGACCTAACCACTTCACCATCCAGAATGGAATCGATACACCATTTCCAAGCCTAGAGCTGATAAAACTACAGAAACTGACCGAATTTGAGAGGGAATTGGTTGTAATAAATCCCGCAGCCATAAAGAGTAAGATCTGGGAGTATCGGCATCATGCGGAAACAAAACCAGCTTGGCCAAATTACCGTATCTGTGAGAAAGGATAAGCCTCCAAATTTCCGTCCCGACTTGCAAGAACTTCCAGTGCCATTTCCAAAGCATTGGAGAATTAAACAAACCGACGTGTTTTATCCCAAACCCTCAACAACTCTTAGACTTACAAACATGTGTCTAACTAACGAATGAAATAGATTTCTTAGCCATCGAGCCAGACCAAAGAAAGCGTCTCTGGATAGCGATAATATCCTTAATAATCAGATGCGGAGCCTTGAAAAAAGCAAGATAATGGATAGGGAAATTAACCAGTACAGAATTAATCAGAGTAATCTGACCACCCATCGACAACTTCCTCCCATTCCAGGAATGAAGTCTAGCCTTTAAGCACTTAATAACCAGATCACAAAATGCAATTCTTTTATGATTTCCACCTACCATGATACCAAGGAATGTGAAAGGCTGCATGCCAGTTTTGCAAAATAAAAAAATTTCAACAGCTTGCAAAAACTCAGCCTTTAAACCAACATTGCAGAGGCAAATTTTCGCAAAATTGATGTTAAGACCTGAGATCATCTCAAACACACGTAAGATAGATTTAAGGGCCCAAAGGTTCGAGAAAGAACCATCACAAACAATAAGTGTATCGTCTGCGAATTGGTGCATACTAATAGAATCGCTAAAATTAACCTTGAAAGTCGATAAGATATTCAAATGGGTAGCTCTCCTTACCAAAACGACCAATCCTTCAAAAAATGCGCCAAGAACACTCGTTCTTGCTCGCGCGTGTTCTTCTTCCCCAGATTTGCAAAAACTCTCCTAACTCCCTGATTACTCAATGATTTTGCACGATACAAACATCAATCTCACTCATTTTGAACAAGGAACAGGATGGGACCATTTAATTTCATTTCTTTTAAGTGTGGAGAGAGTTATCATGTATGAACATAGAAACCCTAGAATTTGTAAAAATTATCATGAAATCCTAAACACGAATGAAACATGGCAATAGATTGAGGGCTATCACTCTATAGAGTTTGAAAGTTTCAGGCTTACTTGTGCTTGATTGTGTAAGAGGATTTCAAATTGTGTGTTAGAGGTGTTACAGATGCGTTGTGAGGACTAGGACAACTTCACTACACCTTATGGAGTGTGTTGAGATGCTTGGCCCTGATTGGAGATGCTTAGATCACACTGTGGTATCTCTACTGCAAATAGGCCTCAAGTGGATTTTGAGGTCTATGATTCTGGTGTTCCAGATGAAGTATGAGTGTTTGAACAGCTTATATATGATTTATTGGATGTGTTTAGATCATAAACTGTGGTGGAATTGCTCTTTAACTCAAAATTCGATGGTGACTTGCAAAATAAGGCATTTCTGGTTTTTTGAAGGAGATTTTGAGGAAAGCAAGTGTTATCAAGCTTTGGTGTACTCAAAATGATCACAAATGACCTCTATTTATAGTGTGTCAAGTTTGTTTTGGAAGCAATAGTGAATGGTGGCTGGTACAATCCATTGTCCAATGGTTGCATAAAGGAATCTCAAGTCTTCTCTAGCCATTAACATGGGTCAATCTTGCAGGCCTATGGTCTTCTGTTGCAGGGATAAGGCTTAACTCATTCAGTTGTATTTGCCTCAGTATATGCCACCTTGATTCATTCATTGAATGCTCCATGACAACTTTGAAGTTTTGGTTTTTGCATCATTGGATATCGCATGCATAAATGATGATCTTTTGACTTGGGAGACTTGTGGCTCAGAAGTTTTTTGCTTTGATCTGATCTTTAATGTTCCTAGAAGGATTACAAGACTTGTAATTGCACAAATTAGCCAATTCAAGCAAATGACCTATAATCTGCCTTGGGAAGAAATCAGCTTTTGGTGTTATGTTCAAAGGGTTGTAACTTCTTGCTCAAATTGAATTTGGAGATGATCTGGTACTTGTTGGAAAGCCCTCATGACATACTTTAACCTTGATGTCCAACATTGGTCCTGGTTCAGCTTGGATCATACTGAAAAATGGCCTCAAAATTGGTGAAAAACCAAGACAAATTCTGTCCAAAATTTTCTGTAAGTGTTGGAAAAAGTGGTCATTTTCATGTTTTTATGATTTTGATCAATCCATAACTCAAAATCCATGAGGATTTGGAATCTTTTGTAGCTGAAAATTTTGAAGTATGCCATGTGAACTTTCATTTGAGCTTTGGATGGAAGAAAAAGGCCTTGTGGTTTGGAAGTTATGACCTTGCAAAGTTGGTACCAAATCACTTTTGTTCCATAACTTAGAAAATTTTAAGTTTCCTATGGTTGCCCCTTTTGCAAGTAACCCTATTTTTATTGATTTTTCTTGATGCATGATGACCAAAACCATGCATTAACATTGTTTTTTTACTTAGGGGAGCCACATTTGTGAAATAATTCGAAAAGTCAAACTTGATTTTGGGCAAAGTTGACTTTTTTGGGCAAAGTTCTTGACCTAACTCAAAACTAATGGATGGATTCCATAGGTGTTTTAGGGTGTCTTGAATCATGTCCCAAGGTTTGGGAACATGTCTTGGTGCAAAGTCAAAGGTACAGTTGACTTTTTCTTCAAAACCCTTATTGTGGTCCAGATGAATTTGAAACTTGTGAATCAAGCTTCTTGGATCAATCCATTATTGCAAAGGGATCAATGTTGTGTACTTGAGGCCATCAAATCATGTCTTGAGGTCTTGGTTCATGTCTTGCCTCAAAAGTCAACTTAGGGGTGAATTAGGTCAAGAAACCCTAATTCCTGATTTTTTATGAATGCTTCCTCTGAGGCTATTTTGACTTGATGATTGGACTCATAAGGTCCCTTTGAGCATTTTGGGTCATGTTTTGATGTATTGGCTCATGCCCAGGTGAAAATTTTCCTCTGGAGGCCTTGGTCGACCAAAACCTTAATTTGGTGACACTGGAGATCTTGAGGCTTGATCAGCTTGGGATGTTGCACTCTTTTGCTTGATTCTTGATATGGGAGACCTCGTGATCCTTCATGGGTGTTTGAGAGGCTTGAAAAGTTGAAAATCATGTCAATTCATGATTGATCCTTTGTCTGAGTGCTCTGAGAGGGCTCAAAACCCTAATTCTTGATTGTAGTGAATGCTCAACAATCCTTGAGGAGATTGATGAGGTATGATGGTACATCCATATTTTGGTAATGATCTTCACAATGATGGGAAATCTTTTGGCCAAAATTTGGGGTATGACAGTAATTTGTGAGTATCTATGAAAAGTTAAACTTCATCTATATTATTCAATATATAGAAATGTGCCTGAATAACTACATCCCGGGCCATTGACTTAACATTTAGACCTTGAATACCTCTTTCGTCTGTGTCAGCATGACGAGAAATTGGAATTCCTATAGAATCTGCTTCCGATAAATAGTTTGTACAAAACTCAACAACTTCTTCTATGATGTATCTTTCAACAATCGAAGCTTCTGGCAGGTGATGATTCTTCGTAAATCCTTTAAAGATCTTCATATTTTGCTCTATTGGATACATCCACCTAAAATAAACTGAACCACGAATTCTGATTTCTTTGACTAGATGAACAAGTAAGTGAACCATAATGTCAAAAAATGATGGAGGAAAATACATCTCCAATTGACACAAGATTATGGCAGCCTCATCTTCTAATCCATCAAAGTTTTTGAAATCAAGAACTTTATTACATATGACAATGAAGAATAAGCACAATCTCGTTATAGTTACTCTCACATTTTTTGGTAGGATCCCACGGATAGCCACTGGTAAAAGTTGTTGCATCAATACATGACAATCATGAGATTTTAAAACAATTAACTTGAGATCTTTCATTGATACAAGTTTCTTAATGTTTGATGAGTAACCTTGCAGAACTTTAATACCTTGCAAACACTTGCAGAGAATTTTATTTTCCTTTACAGAAAGAGTGTGACATGCTGGAGGCAGATAAGTTCTTTTTCCTTTCTTTATTGGAGCCAACTGTTTTCTTATACCAATCTTCTCCATATCAAGACGGGAAATCTTACTATCTTTAATCATCCTGGAATGTTTAGAAGTGTGCCAATCAAACTATCAAACACAATTTTCTCCACGTGCATCACATCAAGACAATGTCTAACATCAAGACTTGACCAATACGGAAGATCAAAGAAGATGGACCTCTTTTTCCAAATAATTTTTGCAACTTCCCCTTTTTATTTTTTTCTCTTCCCAAAGACAACATTAATGTGTTCCTGCCGTTAATAAACTTCTTCCCCAGTTAAAGGTTCAAGTGCCTCATCAAACTCTTGCTCTCCATTAAAAGCCTTCCGCAATCTACGATAAGGATGATCGGGTTTTATAAATTTTTGATACCCAAGGTAAACAATCTTTTTTCCAAACTCAAGTTGGTGATAACAAGTATCATCTTCACATATAGGAGATGCTCTATGTCCTTTGACACTATATCCAGCCAAGTTACCGTAAGCAGGAAAGTCGTTGATTGTGCAAAATAACATTGCACGCATCTTAAACTTGTCCCCAGAATATGCATCATTAACTTCGACGCCTTCATCCCACAAGATTCGTAAATCATCAATTAATGGACTTAGATAAACATCTATGTCGTTACCAGGTTGTCGTGGTCCAGAAATCATCATACTTAACAGTATATACTTGCGCTTCATACTCAACCAAGGAGATAGGTTTTAAATAGTGAGAAGAACAGGCCACGAAGTATGATTAGTGCCCAGATTACCAAAGGGGTTCATTCCATCGGTGGCAAGTCCAAGCCTAAGATTTCTTGGTGCAACTCCAAAATCCGGAAACAACGAATCAATTTTCTTCCATTGCAACGAATCAGCAACATGGCGAATGTTTCCATCACAAGTCCTTTCATCTGCAGGCCATCTAAGATTCTTTGCGTCATTTGAATTAGCAAAAAGTCTTTTAAATCGTGAAATTATTGGCAAGTACCATAACACTTTAGCAGGAGGATGCTTCCTACTAACATTGTCATAGTCATTGTCATCACCACTGTTGGCCTTCAGCTTGTAACGCGAGACACCACATTTCGGACATTGATACAAGTCTTCATACTCTTTCCGGTATAATATGCAATCATTAGGGCAAGCATGTATTTTGATATACTCCAGACCCATTGGACATAATATCTTCTTGGCCTCATAACAATGATCCGACAATTTGTTATCTTTTGGTAACATTTCCTTTAGCAGTTCAAGTAATTTCATGAAACTTTTATCCGACCATCCATTTTTTTCGTTCAGATTAAACAACTTTAACAGCACCGACAATCGTGTAAAATCTATGCATCCCTTACATAAAGGGGTGGCTTTATCACTACATAAAGTATCATAAATATGAGCATTCTTAAAAGAAAATTCCCAAATATCACGGAACATATCCTCTAGTTGATCTTCCATATATTCATCTTCATCGACTCTTTGACTTTATGACACACGACTTTCCTCCACTTCACCATGCCACGTCCATATTATATAATTTTGACATATACCATCACAACAAAGGTGATGGAATATTTCATCCTTTCTACAATTTTTGATATTCGCGCAAAGAACACAAGGACAATAAAAGATACCATTATTTTTAGGAAGATGTTTATCAGCGTATTCATGAAATTCAAGAACTCCTTTCTCATAAACCGGACCTAATCTATCGACATTCATCCAACTACGATCCATTACAACTTCTGAAATTTATACACATATAATAGTGTGAATTACACACCAAAATGTAATCCAAAAACTTAATCCATTTGCAAATATAAACCTAAAGCTTATAAAACATTTACTCTAATACTGACTTAAGCATAAACAACATAAACATACTGACTTGAGCATATAAACAAAGAAAAAAGGAATGAAGATGTTGAAGAATACCGTACTTCAAAGCTAAAGAATCAAATGAACGAAGAGGGTGTGAAGATTTGAGCTACAAAGAGGGTAAAGTTTACGCCGCCGCTGTCGTCTCTGGTGGCTCGCTTGTTCAACTAGGGCGTCTTTTGAAAGAAATAATACAGTATAAGTTATGTTTTAATTTATCATTGAACCCTTTAATTACGGTTGGGAAACACAACCGTAGTGGAATTGAAGACCTCTTACAACGGTATTTTATTTCACCGTTGAAAAATATTTTACAATTTATTTTTAAAATAATGGAGTTAAGTTCTATAACCGGTTAGTTTAAAAAACCGTTGTAAAATCATTTACAATTTATTTTATAAATAATGGACTAAAGTGACAAACGCTTAATGTACTCTAAAAAATGGAAAAAGTGTAACTGCAGGGAATCGAAGCTTGCTGCACAATATTTATTACTACGGTCTTTTAAAACAACCGTCATTATATTTTTGTTTATACGTAAGGCTACTTACTGGGCGCGAAAATTTTAACCTATTACAACGGTTTAGATGAATCTGTTGTAAACCCGGTGTTGTTGTTTGCGTGTTTTATAGTAGTGTACCCTCATCTGAGTCATAGTAAACAATCTTCCTTGACAGCTTTCTCTTCTTCTTATTCTTCAACATCTTCTTAATCTTCTTGGCTTTCCTCACCCTCAATGCATCCCTGACAGCAGTAGACCTAAATGGTTGGACCTCCTCAGTTGACTGCTGATGGTGTTATACTGTGGTGATAGTTTTGTTCTCAATAATAACTTCTGTTGTGATAATGCTATTAGCCTTCTTAGATAGAGTACTCATGTTGCTATAGGAAGTTAAGAAGAATCGGTTGAAGATGGGGAAATTTAGTATATGAAAGTGTGCATTTATAGAAGAGGTTGAAGATGAAACATCTGGTGATTTAATGCTTGCAATGATTACTTTTGATGGTTGATATTCTTGAATGAAGTGTGACCATCTTGAGAAATGAAGAAAACTATCAATCATTATAGTCGTTTCTTTCTTTTGGAAAGAGTAAAGGTTGTTCTTATTTTTTATCAGAATTCAAATTTCATGGTGATATCTCAAATTTGATGGGCCTATATAATGTTTTTTTAATTAAATGTTTTTTATTATTACCACAGTTTTCTAAAACAACCGTGATGAAATGTGATATTTTTTAATATATATACATGTGAAAGTATCTGTCATTTAGTACATAACAATCGTTTCTCTCAAAGGAAAACCATAAAATATTAAACTCTTCTCTCTTATACCATAACCCTAACATCCATGTGACTCTTTAAGCATATTTCAACCTTCAGATTCGTCTTCACCAATCGCTACCTTGAGGTTCGTTCATTAAACTTATGATTCGATTTCGTTTACGTTTCTTGTTAAAAATGGGTTCTCATTTTTTCATTTGGTGAAGTTTCTCATTTATTTAAATTTGTCTTCACCACCTTAACAAAGCGCATACTTTGGTTATGGTACATATGGTTTGTGTTGCTATGAAAAAAAATACAAGAAGTACGAAGCAATTGTGTAAACTTCATTCACCTTGTACTTCTTTTTCATAGAATCATAAACTAGATGAACTTTATAATTTGTTCCAGTTTCGCTTTTAGATTAAAAAAAAGGTGTGTTCTTGAAACATTTTATTATATCTTGTGTTGTTGTATGATGTTGTTGTTGTTGTTGACTAATATTCTCAGAACTTCCTAATTTGTTGTTGTTGTTGTTGTTTATTATACCTTGCGTTCTTGAATTTGGTTTTATTTTGTTGTATGTTGTTGTGTTGTTGATAAATGTTTTTATATGTTATTGTTGTTGATTAATGTTTTCATAATAAGAACAAAACATTGCTAAGTCACAAGAAATAGGCTTCTTGTTACTTAGCAATGTTTTGTTCTTTAAGTTCTTATGCAGGTTGCACAGTAGATGAAGTTGAGTTTATTATATTTATTGTAGACTGTTTGTTTCACAAACCCTTCACTGAAAATACATTTCATTTAAATTGACAAAGAAACTTATAGTCTGAAAATTAAATTCTATTTGAAAATCAACTTATAACAATCAATGTTTTATGAATTGCATGCGTCTCATCATTCATATCATGCTATTTAACATATAGAATGTGGTTGAATGACCTGATTCCTTTATTACATCTATATCTTCTCTTATAGTTTTATTTGAACGACAATAATTTATTGGGTAACTCTACCTCATCATCGTCGCTTATCATCGTGATTGTTATGATGATAAGTCATCATAACAATCACGATGATAAGCGATGATGATGAGGTAGATTTATCCAATAAATTAACTTTCAAAACAAGAAAAGAAAGCTTTGAGTGAATTTTGTGGTTGAGGAGAGAAATTGCAAGAGGTTTGTTGGCTCTCAAAAGCTTGTAGAAATGAATGAAATGAGGCCTCTATTTATAGAATTTAGGCTTAGAAATTTGGTGGTTTGGAATTAGGATTGGAAGATCAAAATTAGGATTGGAATTCAAATTTGGAGGGAAATCACAAAAGAGTGGTGATTAGTGAGGGTGTAAGGTGGGGAATGATCAAAATGATGTAGGGGAATTAAAATGAGGTGATCTAGAATATTCCACATGTGATCAATGGTCAAGATTGGTGCCAAATGCTTCAAAATTTGAAAAATGCTGATTTTGGCCAATTCTGTCTTCGTTCAGTCGATTGCACTGTAGCGCGAATAGACTGCACTGCTGAAAACTTCAAAATCTAGGAAAAATCTGCAGGGTGCAATGAATTAGACCATTAGTGCAATCGATTGCACAGTTGAAAATCTTCAAAAAGATCATTCTTGCTATATTGTGCTGGATCTTGGCTCGATTCTCTTGTTTGTCAAAGAAGGCATGAAAATAAACACATGAACCTTGGAGCCTCTTGAATAATAATCAATTAAATCTTGGAAACTCTTGATCAGATAAAAATTTGAATTGTTCGCAGATCAACTTTGACTTTGTACAAATGAAATTCATTCGAGCTGCGGGACTGTTGTTTTGGTATTTTTAACCTGTTCTTCCCCTGAAAATGTTAGTGGAAGAAAACAAAATATTTTTGGATTTTAATTAATGGTTAGTAAACATAAACAAATTAGACAATAAAACAACTCACAGACACACACAAACCTAAAGATCCCTGCAAGGCACAATCCTATAGAAGAGGGAACCAATGTGTGATCTTGTTTGTGGCATGAAAAAATACAAATGATATGTGGGATCTTAGGGGTAAAAATTAGGGTATTACAGCTGCCCCTATTTAAGTTTCTTCTATCCAGAGATAAGAAGATTGACATCTTTGTCTCGACGAGATAGAAGAGACTTAAATATAACAATAAACCCAATTTTTGGCCCTAAGAGACCACAGAATGATATGATTATGCAAATGATATGTAGACACAAGACCACTGTGGGAGAATATACCACAGGAGATCAACAAAATGAAGAACGGGAGAATGAAACTCCATCGGGGAAACATATCACAGGAGACCAACAACTAGCCGGGGAACATACCGCACAACTATTGGGACTCAGCTGAGGAAAATATTCAAACTGGGGATAACTGTATATGGAAATAAACCACAACACAACAAGGATATAACTCAATAGGGAAGACTTAGCACAGCCAGACTCCACTTGGGAAAATCAATACCTCAACAATGAACTATCTCTAGCATACCTAAGAGACTAACCATCCATTGGAGTAACAAAATCTCAACAACGAACTATCTCTAGCATACCGAAGAGACTAACCATTCATCGGAGTAACAAAATCTCAACAACAAACTGTCCCGTCTAACCGAAGAGACTTATCATTCATTGGAGTAGAAGAATCTCAACAACGAACTGTCCCATCTAACAGAAGAGACTTACCATTCATTAGAGTAGAAAACCTCAACAACGAACCCGTCTAACCAAAGAGACTTACCATTCATTGGAGTCACAAAATTTAAACAACGAACTGTCCCATCAAACCGAAGAGACTTACCATTCATTGGAGTCGAGATCACCTACTACCAGGCATATGGTAGGCGAACCAAAGAGAACACGAGATATATTAACTACAACGAGGGTAATAAACTCAAATGGAGAGATTTTAATGAGATCTTTTAACAAATTCTACTTGGAGAACCTGCTGACGAGGTCCACTGCGGGGATTTCCAAAAGATATCATCTGCAAGAGTCTACTGTCGAGACTTAGGACTTCACTTGGGAATACTTTCTACCAAGAATTTTTTTTTTGAGAAATGTTTCAATCACCAAAACTTACTGGGGAATCTGCTGCCGAGATCAACCAGAGAATTTACAAATGAAACACTTTCTGCCGAGAGATTGCATGTAATTACTACTGCCGAGGATTAATCGAGAACATGCCTGCTGCTGAGGCTCTACTGAAAGATCTTTTAAGGATTCTACTGTCGAGATCCTAAAAAGAAAATACCTTCTGCTGAGCTTGCTGTAACCCTTTTTTTTTTAATAATCTGAGAAATCTTCTGCCGAGATTCTTGGAAAGAAAATACCTTCTGCCGAGGCTTGTTGCAAATTCTATTTTAAAACTCACTGGAGAATCTACTGCCGAGATCAACCAAAGAAATCTGAAATAAAGCCACCTTCTGCCGAGGTTTGCTAGAAATCTTTTGAAAATATCCAAGAAATCTACTGCCGAGATTCTTGGAAAGAAAATACCTTCTGCCGAGGTCAACTGGAAATCTTCTGCCAAGATTTGCTAGGAACTAGGAATCAACAATTCTACCAGGGATCTTCACAGGAGATATGGGCAAGTTAGATCACGCAACAGACATCTCAAATATAGAGACAACCATCTGTTGGAAATTCACAACAAACTTCTCTGACAGGCACAACCTGAGAGATACCATTTGATGGAAAAGATAATGTCTGATAACTGGAGACACACAAGTTTCTCAAATAAAGAGGATGCTGCTTGTTGTCATTCAATGGATTCCAAAAGAGTGTTGCAACAACACTACTGGAGGAGACAGAATCTTCATCTTATAATGGTAACCATAAAAAGATAATCCACTGAGGAATACAAAATCCTCAAAGGTGCAAAATAAATGCACTCCCAATCATCTAGGTTGCATAGCTTAGAGAGTTTAAAATTAGTCACCGCCGAAAATTAAAGTTCAATCCAGGAAGAAACTGGAGAGAAACGGTCAAACAAGACTCATCCCAGGGAGGAAATAACTCAACTGGGGATTGGTCCCATCCAGACAACACACCGGGGAGGAAACTGAATCAATAAACATCCACGAGGATCAAATTCAGTGGGGAATTGGAAAGGATAAACACTTTCTACTTAAGGTCGACACTCTATTAGAGAGAGGACACACATACACTCTGCGAAGGAAAACAACACCAGAGTTCCGGGAAGCACTAAAACAGATGCAAAATGCACAATGCAACAACAATATGCTATGCACAACAAATGACTGTGCATGCGATGCGTATGAGTATGAATATGCTGACAAAACAGACATAAGGATAAACAGAGGATGAATAAACACCACAGCTCAGCTAAATACTCGGCTAATCTCAACAAGATAGAGATACCAAAAGAGATCTTGTCAAGGAGTACCACAAAGCAAAACTTAATGGGGATATCAACCAATTGGGGGAATAAGAAGTCAACATTACTCTTTTCTTGGGGAGTGATCAAAGAAATCATAACGAGAGGTAAAACCCTGTGCGAGGATTCCACATCAAGGGGAAACATCACCCCAAAGCTTCACAAATGCTTAATCATAACCTGGCTAGAGAATAGAATCATACTTAGCTGGGGAAATCTGAATCAAGACTTAGCTGGAGGAATACCCAAAATAATACTTGGACGGGAAATACCTAAACTGGCGCTCAATTGGGAAATAATGGATTTCAAGAGTCCAACACCTCATAAAAATCTTAAGGGAATTCATCATCTGATTAACAACTTGATTATATCCACAAGAACAAATCTGCTTATGTGCGTTGAATTCACCATTTAACTTTTGCCCCAGACTGCATGGTCTACAAAGGATTTTACACCAAAAGGAAACTTTGTACCATAACGAGTTGAGATAATTTGTCCCAGTGTCTTTAAACTCTTGGAGAGATTCATCGTAACCGCCCCAGATTTACTGAACTCGACACGTTCTTTGATCAATAGAGTCTTCCAGCATTGCCCCATGTGAAAGCATCAACTGGGAAAAAAAGTTTGCTCATACTCAACAAAGTCTTCAAGCAACATGCCCCTGGATAGGATCATCCTTGAAATGATTTTCCAATTACTCATCAGAGTTTCAGGCCTCAAAAGATTAAGCTCATCACTAATGCTCAAATGTAAACTTCCATGATGTCAAACAAATGTATGCAACCAGAAAATGTTAATTCTGAGAATGATAATTCTAATGCAATTGACATGTTAAACTTGAAGTTTTTACTTAAAAGATGTCGCAAAACCTTGTGAATGAATCACTAGTTTAGATACGACATTGATTTTTGAATGCACATGCAATACTAACAAAGATCTTTTAGCGCAACTCATGGGAGACCGGAACGCTATCTCGTTTGGAGTATGCTCTCAAAATGAACCCTACTTTAATTAGGTCTTTTGAGGGTTATAACTTGGCCTGGTCCACGGTTTTCACAAAAAGGATTTTTAGGCTCAAAATTTATTTGTACCCACCCAATCTCCGTGATGTTCTTCAGCCCTATATTCAGCTAATTGACACAAATGTTCATCTTTAAAAAGATTACTGAATCTGATGGTTTAAGAACCAATGAGGTTATTTGGGGATAACAGTCACCCTTTTTGTCCTTCGACTTGGTAGTCACACAAAGATTTGTTCTTTTGATGAGAATTTTTCTTTTATTCTTGCTTTTCACATTTTAATTCTTTTTATTTTTCCCTAACTTTTGCTTGGACTAATTTTTTTTTTGAATTTTGATGTACAACGGGATGCCCCAATTTTTGCCTAAGTCACTTGTTTTTCAAGCTTTCGACTTAGCGGGATTTTTTTTCTTTCTTCTATTTTGAACAAATCATATGACATTGGCTTATTTGAAAGGGTTATGACTGCCTCTTTCCTTCATGGATGAAGAATAACCATTGTAGTTTCCTTAGACACACACTTGGTCAAATTAAGTGAAGACTACCCAGCCCCAAGGTTAAATGTGAGGGTTTTCTTATTTAGAAAAAAAACTCATACTTCAAGGCTCAAAGGGGTTAACAAGGGATTTTCTTCCTTATATCTCCGGTGTTTGGGAATTTGAAACAATGCTTTACATCATCAGCAGGGTCTTATTCAAAAGCACACAACCAGAAATTTTGCGTTTTCACTTCATCATCCTCCCTCCAAGAGTTTAAACAAGAAGTTGGTATTGCAAATGCAGAAAACAAATTACGAGCGAATGCGAATGGATCAATTCAAGATAAACATAGTCATTGCATTAAGATTAATATTCAAAACAAACAAGTTCTACATGCATACAAAGCAATAACAATCATAAAATATTACAAATGAAAATGCAGTAAACGAACTAAAGATCCGAGGAAACTGTGTTAGCTTGAGCTTGAAAGATACTTATCAATTTTCTTGGGAGACATAGAAGCAAACATACAACCACTGTGGGTCACTCCATTAACATCAGCATAAAGGCATTCCATTCACAAATGCGCTTCCTTCCTTGAAGGTCAGCATCTCATTGTCAATCATCTCTTGAACCTTTTCCTGGAAAACCTTGCACTCCTCAATCGGATGCCCTAATACTCCACCATGAAACTCACAACTGGTATTTGGATTGAACCAAGGAGGACGAGATTTCATGGCTCTGGTCTTTCTGGGTGTCATTACCGAGTTTCGGGCAAAATAAGACCACAATTGACTGTAAGTCATTGGAATTGAATCAAACTGGCGAGTCTCTCTTTCTGAATTATTCAGAGATCTATGTTGATTTTGACACTGAGGAGAATTTAGAATCGCATCAACTTCAACATTTTCTTCACTAGCTTGGTCATTCAAACCATCTCGGATTCTTCCACTTTTGAATGCGTTCTCAATGTTTACTCCGACTTCCACAATTTTGGAGAAATTTAGAGGTACAACGCCTACCATCCTGTCATAATAGGAGTCTGATAGCGTTCTTTGAAACATTTTGGACAATTCCTTCTTTAAGAGTGGTGGATGAACATGAGCTGCTAATTCTTTCCACCTTTGTGCATACTCTCTAAAGGATTCACTGTCCTTTTGACTCATACTCATCAATTCATCACTATTTGGAGCCATGTCCAAATTGTAGTCATATTGTTTTACAAAAGCATCAGCTAGGTCTTCCAAAGACTGAATATGGTCCCTTTTCAGTTTCGTATACCACATCAGAGATCCTCCATATAAACTTTCTTGAAAGCAGTAAATCATCAACAGATCGTTGTTGATATGAGTGGTCATCTTTCGACAGAACATCGTCAAATGGTACCTTGGACAGCTAACACCCTTGTACATTTCAAAGACAGGCATTTTGAACTTCAGAGGAATAACCAAATCCGGAACCAGGAACAGGTCATGAACCTTAAAACTAGATGCATTGGGTCTTGTCAACATTTTCAATTCCTCACTTAGATCACGAAGTCCTTCTTTCATTTCCATAACTTTAAGATCAATCACCTCTATCACAGGGTGGACATTTTGAGGGTTTGGCATATACCTCAAAAATCGGGAATCTTTTTCAACTTGACCCACCAGATCATTTTGCACAGGTCGGGATCGTGTAGGAACATCCACTTGTGGAACATCGTCGTCCAGAGGAGAATCATACATCGGATTGGTCATCACTATAAAGCCTGACATGAGATCATCATCTTTTGTTCTCTCCATGTTCCTTCAGTAACTACCTCAAACTTGGTATGAATGCCAGAAAATCAGCTAAATCCTCTTCTTTCTCTGATTAGCCTGAGTATTATACTGGTGTGACAACTTGGCTGAATGAAGACCAAAGGAAACAATAAGACACCTGGAAAAGGTAAGAAACAATGCAGAATGATGTGAATTCTAATGCAAAATGCAAATGTTTCATTCAACTTTCAAGGATCTTTTAAAATATAAAGCAATTACAAGCATCGTAATAACACTTTTTTGAAATACTGATAAACATCTCATTTTATTGAATATTATCTGCGATGTCTGCAAAAGGAAAATCTCTAAGATCCTTGAAAATTGACTGAAACAGAATGTCCATGAATGCATGAGTACATGTATGCAGCAACCACAAACAAGATCACACAAAGCACACGGGTTCAAGGTTCCGAGTCACGAGCAAGGAGCCGAGGGTTAAGAACCTCCCACAAAGGTGTGTACTAAGGTTTTTTCTTCATTGTACCTGCAGAAAACAGCGGTTCTAACAGAGTGCCCAAGGTCCACAATCCACTATCAGACACACCAGCGCACCGATTTGCTCGGAGGTTGGTAGTTATCCTCAAGAGAATCTAACCTGAGTGTGGCATCGCGTGACAACTAAGTCGGATTTGCATCCTCATAGCTTCCGCGCCACGATCCTAAAAAGGCTACGATGGGTTAAGGGTTACTATGGTCCTCAGTGTTATAGGCTTCTATGGAAAAAGTAATGCCTTCACGATCGCTCGATCGACATTAGTAATTCCAAAGAGGCAACCACCGAGTGGATAGATTCTCAAGTTCTGCTTTTTCGGGATTCGACTCCCTCAAAGCTCCCTTGACTATACTATCCTCCTATCTCAAAGTACACTATGGTCCGGGTATAGGACCTATCTCACACACCGAGGAACTCCCAACAGAACAAACAAGTAACAAGAAAATCATACAAAAAATAGTAATTAAATCAAAGTAGGCTAAACCCCTCAAGGTAAAAGGTCCCCATGCAGAGTCGCCACTTTTCTGTAGCGGGGAAATTTGTGAGTGTAAGCTATTGATTAACTTAACTCATAAATAAACAAGAGTCGCCACCACACTTTTATTTTTATCCAAAAAGGAAAGGAAAAAAAGAGCGAACAAAACCTAAAGAGTTCTAAAAGAACAAAGAGATAAAGGGTAAGGGGGGTTGGTTATGTAAAGGGAAGGTTTTACGCATCCAATACATCTATAGTACTCTATAGGAGCCCTTTGATGTATTCATGCTTTTTGGTCTAAAAAAGGTTTGCTTGAAAAGAGATTGTGGAGGTGAGAAGAGAAATAATTTTTAAGAAATTTGTGTTTGAAGAGGCTTATCGCCTCATGCCTACGTACCCACGATGCGAAATGTAGGATCAAAACCCCATAGTTCGTGGTACAAAGAGCAAAACTTTGTTTGTTTTGGTTGATTTTAGATGTAAAGACAAGTCGTCATTTCCAAACGAATAATTCCCCTTAAAGAAATGAATCATGTCTAAACTTATGAAAAAAGTTTTAAAAGGAAAAAGTGCACAAAGCACAAAAAGAGTTTGATGAGTTTTTGTATTTTTTTATGTTTTTTTTTTATGAAATAGTCAAAATATGATTAACATAGATTGACATTTATTAAAGAAAACTAAGTTTTAAAAAAAAATCGCTTGACCGAAGTCAAGGTTTTATTATGAAAGCGATTTTAATTTTGAAAACGAGAAGTTTTGGAAAAAGGGAGAAGATTTTGAAAATTGAAGAAGGCGTGGAGAAGAAGAGACTATCCTGGTGCATAAAAATAAAGCTAAGGATAAGAAAGATCTATCCACATGGACATGCTTCATAGCATGAGCATTTTTCCCTTTTTGATTTGGTCTTGATTCAAAATAAGTCTTCAAAAGAAGACTCCAAGTATCCAAAATCCAAGGTTTTCCATCACAAACTCCCAAGCATAGGTTAGGATCCTAATTCTAAGTCCATAAGTCCATAATCAAGAGTATAGGTCCTCCAATGCAAAGGATAGTGGCCATAGTCCAACAATTAAGAGCACAAGTCTTTTAGTGGTTGTTGCACCCCAAATTTTACCCTCATCTTTTTTGCTTGATGTTTTGTGCTTTTATTTTTCTCTGTTTATCTTAAATCTCTATTTATCTATTTTTGCCTTGATTTATTTAGCATTTTTACTTCATTTATCCTATCTTGATTTAACTTTAGCATATTCTTGTTTTTATTTTTATTTTTATTGATTAGTAGCTTAATTAATTAATTTAGTTGTTGATTTAATTTTAGCCTAATTTGTTTAATTTTTGAATTAATTACCTTAATTTCTAATTTCAAGATAATTTATCAATTAAATTGGGCTAGATTTTATTAGCAATTAATTTAATTATAATTAGTTTTAAAAAAATATATATAACATTAGGTTTAAATTTATGTGATGGGTTATTTGTCATTTAAGTCTAAATATAGAGAACTATACGCTTGTTTTTTCCACTTGATCTTTGAATTGGAGAATGAATAGTATAATGGCCAATCAGAATACACCTTGGTCCTTTGACTTTTCAACCCACCTTCATGGCCAATGGGAAGCCGGCATGTGGCGTATGAGGAAACAGGATCAACCAATTTGTTCATCCTTTCGTGTTCAACTTGCGGAACTCAGTTGAAAAAGAGAAATTCAAGCTCGTCAATTCAATTCAAGTTCACTACAATTCAACCTGTTGGCGCGAATCCTCGATTGGAATCCTCCAAGACGTTGTTCCCATTTCAAGCTTTCCTCTGCTCAGCTCATCAAAAGCGGTTCAGAAAAAAAATACCATTTTCAGCTCTCGACCTGCTTTCGTCTGCAACATGTTCACGTTATCCCCAACCTTTACTTCATTCGATACCCTTCCCACTGGCATCAAGTGAAGACCTCTGAAACCATACATGGAGTTGTGATTCAGCACTGCGATTCTGGAATTTGCAGCGCAATTGCCTCCAAGACATAGACCGATTTTGAAATTCAAAAGAGACGTTGGCGCCTACTAAGCACTCCACCTGCTTGATACTTGAACTCACCTAAGCCATATATGAGCCTATATAAAGGAGTTCAGCTTCAATGCAAAGGACCAACAATTCTCTTCACAAATATTAATATTCTCGAGCTTTGGGTGAACTTGGCAAGGGAGATTCTGCGTAGAGGTCAGAGTACTCAAAGTGTTAGCAAAGCTTCTGTGTGGTACCATTCTTATTTCTCTTGTATTTTATTTCATCATGCTCATGATTTTCTTGCTTGTGCTCGTCTTAAATCGTGTGAATACACGTTCTGGTTAACTTGTATGATCTCGTTATTCTGTTACCAATGTAGTTATATTGCTCATGTCGTTATTGATTCACTATATGTTCTTTCCCTGTTGAAATATTGAGGAGATTGTTGTTATATTCCTAAAACCTGATGTTTCTGCTACCTAGTTGCCACTCATACGTGTTCAAGATTTTGAAATCATTTTCGTGTGCATTATTAATGACTACAATCTTGATATGTTTAAAATGCTTTCTGTCATATTTGCCATATGCTGTTGGTTTGATATGCTGCTGAGTTATCACATCTTGTTCATGACCTGCTTGACAAATGAAAGCTTTTTGTTTAACTGATCTTAAATTGGTTTGTGATTCATGGATCTTGTCGTATACTCGTAAAGTTTTATCAGATTGAGTTTGTATTGGAATCATCGGAATGAATAATCTTGTATGCACAGTTATGCCTTTCCTTTTTTTGAAATTGGTTTTTAATGTATGACCTTAATCAGTCCATATTAAACTTGTGTTTACTGCTAACTGATGTGCTGATATGAATTGTTGACTATTACATGTATGTGTTAAGCAATGCTGTTTTTTTCATTGGATATATGTTGTTTTCACTTGCCCTGTTGAAGTTGCCTCCATTACAAGTCTTGTTTGTTTGTTTGATATTTGAGCCTTTTTGTGTCATCTGTTAAATTAAACCTGAAAATACACCCTCTATACTGCTTGTAAGGTTACTTTGTTCTTTGCATAACATGACTACTCGTGTGTTGGTGATATTCATGATCATTGAGCCTACCTTGGAGGAGGAAAGTTTGTTACTGATTCATTTTGTTGTAGTACTGTCTTGTTCTATCTGTGTACTTGTCAGCATTTCGCAACCTGTTATACTTTAGATCATGACATAACTCGTTTCTCTTTGTATGATAAAACTGATGCATTAGAGTTGATAATCCCTTGAGGTTTTTTTCGCTTTGTGTAAAGATGCCAAGTTATGTACATCATGTTATTATGCTTAAATGTTGAAATGCTTGCTACTTTGTGTTCAATTTGCATATGCAATCTACTGCTAATCTTTTGAAACTTTTGTCTGTTGCCTTTGCTTTATGCTTAATTGAGGTGAACATGTCATTAGTTTGCTTATCTAGTGTAGTTCCTGATAGAATTACCCTCCTCTGCCACCAATGTCCAACTGTTTTGTTTTGTTGTGTGTTTTAAGTCAATGAATAGAAGATATGACACCTGCTGCCTTGATCACTATGCTATAAATGTATGAACTGTCTTTTTATTTTACATTCAAGGTCTGCCTATCCATGTTAGTCTGCTGTACTAGGGATATCTTGAAGGATATGTAAGCCATTTTCTCCTGTGTATTACTCAAGTTGTGCAAACTGTCACCTTTGATATATGTCTAATATATGTGTGCAAGTCTGTTGATAACTTGTTGGTATTTGCATTGAAGTTGTGTGTGTGGTCAGAAAGGTGGAAACTTGAAATATACCTTCAATATATGTTTGCCTTGCTTGAACATGCATCTGTGTAGTTCATATGATCTTGGCCATTAGGGCATACATTTTGCTTGGAATTACTTATCATTCGAAATATAGCATATCTGTCTTGATGTTGGTCTTGCTTGCTCACTGCTAGATGGATAGTTAACCTTTTTGCATCTCTTGTCTCCATTTTTATGCCTGCACAACCTTAACTGATCACATACCTTTGTCACTCATGTTGCTTCCATCTTGTCATTATGTCCTTTAATCCATGTAGTCATATATCCAGGATTTGCATAGATGCTAATACTTAGAACTTCTTGAATTTGTGCCCTCTCATGGCAGCCTGTTAACTGTTTTTTTCATATGTAGTATGATGAGCTTGAATTGATAATACATAACACTAAGATTATCATATCATAGATATATTGCCATGACCCCAAAAACGTCCTTAACATGATTTTTGAGAATTCTTTGGTTTCTGTTTGCAAGATTTTCTTATCAGTCATTGGCAGTTATCTTAATCAATTCATGTGCTTATCCTAACTTTATTTTATTTTCATGACTGCTGATTGTTTGGTATATGTTCTGGCATACGAATCATTAGCATTGGCATAAGTTGATATTTGAAACAAATTGGATTTTGGACCCCTGTTTTGATCTAATGAGACCGAGATCAATTCTTTTTTTAATGTGCATAACATAAGCATCATATCCTATCATTGCATGAATACTTCCTTTCAACTGTTTGGATACTCCCTGTGTTTAAGCCTAAGATCATTAACCGGAAATAACATTGTGCTTTAAATTGTTTTCTTTTAAATTGGTGTTGAATGTTGGAGTTTTGGTCTTAAGTTTCAATATGAGGAGTAGCTCATAAAATAGAGAGTTGTTCTTTGGTATGGTATAACATGTCACTATAAATCAACATTTTGAACATTTGGTTATTTGTACGGTTAAGCACTGATAACATGATTTCTTGTCTGAACGAACTTAGTTGTGGATTATGTGTTGGTTTGATCAAGGGTCAGTTTTGCCAAACTTTATTTTTCACGCGTATGAGAAGTTAAGCATATTTTGAATCATATTATAACCGGATGAGGGCGTAGCACCGCTGGTCCAGGAGGAGGTTTGTAAGTATTTGTTCATGCTGAGGACGGGTGTTCGATTCCCCTCGCCCACCCTTTTTTGTTCTTTCGTCTGTTTTCGCCAGTTTCTACATATATATCGGTGTCTGCATCTTTTATTCACTATCCGCGTGCAGCACAGTTGGCCTGTGTTTGGTTTGTTGAGGTTAAGGGCAAGAGTTCAAGCCCTATGTATGCCATTTCTTTTTTAGTTATTTGTTTCCTTTATTTGTTTTTAGTTAATCATGATATTTTAAGTTTCCTTTTATTTGTCTCTAACCTATTTAGATTTCAAATTATTTTTACTTTAAAATTAACCCTTTAATACTAATTGTGTAATTAATTACTATTTTCCAATTAAATTAATTGTTGGTTAATTACTATATTATCTTTAAGCATTGTTTGTTAATCTTGAAATATTATTTAACTTGCTTAATTGTTAAGATAATATATCCATGATTGATTGGCCATATGTTTGATTCTATATGAATATTATCATTGTCCTAAGTATCATCATTTATATCACTTCTCTATGTTTGTCTTCATAAAGATTGAAACATTTTGAGTTGTTCTTGTATGTCATTTCTATATGTTTGTCTTCCTAAAGATTGAAGCATATTTGATGTACTCTCTTAATCACGTTCATCCTATTCATATCTTTGTCATAAACATATTGCCATCCTTATGCTTATGTTGTTTTATCTTATATCATGTCTTATTTTTATCAATTGTTTCTCCCCCCATTCCAAAGGAAGGTTAATAGTATTGACTCTTAAAGTCACTGCCCCCCATCTTAACCTAAGTAACCTCTTAGGAAGAAACTTTGTTTCTTGGCCTCATCAAAGGCCATAGAACTCACAACTAACTTTAGGAAAGAGTTCTTCAACTCTTAGTGGTATTCATCATAATGAATTTATCACTTTCCCCTCCTAACTAAACTTCAACATAGGTCCATTACAACTAGATCTAGAGAGTTCATAAACTCTACAATGAGCTTGTACTCATTTCCCCTCTGAATATTGACCATAGTCAATATTTCAGTAGAAGTAGAACTACGCATACTCTGATTCTATTCCCGAGGATACGTAGGCGTAAAGTGCGATGCTTTATCGAGTATACTTAGATACTAACCCCTAGGGTTTTCAACCTTTAACATAGAACCTTTAGCAAACATAACATTAACAAGAGGTTCCTGTAGAGTACTACAGATACTTAGGGTGCTAATACCTTCCCTTAGTATAACCAACCCCCGAACCTTAGATCTTTCCCTTTAGGTTTTTCTAACGATCTTGAACCTTTCCTTTGGATAAATCAAAGTCGGTTGTAAAAGACAAATGATGCAAATTAATTAATAATTTGTTATCCGATTTTCACCGCAACAGAAATGGCGACTTCAATGGGGATCATAGTCAGACCTATTGCTGGTCCTTTCCTAAGAGGGTTAAGCCAATCTTGTTTTATGTTATTCAATGTATGCTTATTTGCTTGTATGATTGCTTGTATGCTTATCTGCTTGTATATCTGTGCTATGTTTTGATTATCCTGTTCGATTTGGGGTTGTTACCTTTGAGCGAGATAAATCCTATACCCGGATTTCGAGTGCACTTATGATAGGACGATGGTATATTCAAGGGGGCTTTGAAGGAGTCGATTCCTGAAAAAGTTAACTTGAGACACCATCACTCAGCTTAGGCTTTCTTGAGAGTTTAGTCATGTTGAACGATCCTTTTCGTGAAAACGTGCTACTCTCAACGTATGTGCCGGTGAGGTTGAGAACCGTAGTTACCAAACCCCACTTTGGCCTTTTAGGATGTAGTGCGGTGACCATGATGGAGTCTATTTCTGAATTGGTTGTCATGCGATACTACACTCAGACGAGTTCCTCTTGAGAATTTTGTTGATTACCAAGTCATCTGGGAAGTCGACAAAATCCGAAAGATGGATCGTAGACTCTGGGAACCCATTAGAACCTTGTTCGGCAGGTAAAAAAACCATAGTACATATCAATGGGAGGGCGAACCGTGGCTCCACGCTTCTTAACCCAAACCTTTGTGTGTTTGTTCTTGTTTGTGTTTGTTGCATCCATGTAGCATAAGCATTCATGTTACATCTGTTTCATGGAACTCAGACTTCTTTTTAAATGTTACAGAAATATCATGGACGAATTAAGAAGGAAAACAGTGAAATACACTTTCAAGAACCCTAAGTTGGATGACCTAAGGAGATTGGGAGATCTGCTAACAGACCCTGAAGGATTCAAAGACAGATATGGGAATTTGTGGATATTATTAACAAAAAGGGTCGATGAAGGGCTCCTTTCAACTTTGCTTCAGTTCTATGACCCAAAGTATCATTGTTTCACTTTTCCCGACTATCAGCTCCTGCCTACCCTTGAAGAATATTCTCAGATAGTTGGTTTACCTGTCAAGGATGACTCTCCATTTCCCATCTTTAATAAAGACCCAAAAGAGGAAAAGATAGCTAAGGAAACTCACTTGGAATTAGTCGACATCAAAGGCAACTTAATCTCCAAAGGAGGAATTTTTGGATTGCCTACTAAGTTCCTGTTTGAGAAAGCCCGTTACTTCGCTAAACATTCCAACAAGGTCGCCTTTGAAGCTGTTTTTGCTCTACTCATCTATGGTCTCTTTTTGTTCCCAAGCTTTGACAATTTCGTGGATTTGAACGCAATCAAGATTTTCTTAAAGCAAAATCCAGTACCCACCTTACTTGCTGAAGCCTATCACTCAGTCCATACGAGAAATACCCATGGTAATGGACAGATCACTTGCTGCATTACTGTGATATATAGATGGTTCGTTTCACACTTACCGAAGAAAGGCGCGTTTTGGGATCCTAAGAAGGGATGGTGGTCTAAGAAGATTATGGCCCTTTCTCATGTCGACATTGACTGGTACAATCGAGTGTACGACAAGATCACGATAATAGACAGTTGTGGCTCATATAACAATGTGCCCCTTCTTGGCATCAAAGGTGGAATCAGTTACAATCCTCTATTGGCACGTCGTCAATTAGGATACCCTATGAAGGACAAGCCCCTAAATATCCATGTAGAAGGAATTTATTTTGAGGAATATGATAAGAATGAAGAACAGAGGGATTTAATCCTAAAAGCCTGGGATAGCAAGTGCAAAAGAGAAAGGAGCTTCTTGGGGAAACCCAATTGTGTTTCTTTGGAACCATATCTTCAGTGGGTCCGCAAGCGAGCCATTGAATTGAAGATGCCATACAAAAGGGAGGAACCAATACCCATGAAGGAGGAACCTATTCTGTATTTCATGTCGAAGGAAGAGGAGTTAGAGATATCGTTAAGGCAAACCCAGCGGTCCGAGGAAGCATGGAAACTCAAATATCAGGTGGTCGTTGAGGAAAATTTTGAACTTCGAAAACAGCTACGCGCCAAGGAAGAAGAACTAACCTCTTACAAGAAAAGGAAGGTTCAAGAAGGCCCGAGTTCTCATATTGTTCAACCTACAGCTTGGAAGACGATCGTCGATAATCTTGTCGCGGAGAGAGATCAGATGGAGAAAGAAATCGGAAGACTCAAGCTACGACTCTTGGGAGAATCTCCATAGGGCTTTCTAGCTTTCATTTAGCTTCATGTTTAGGGTTTTTCGAAGGTGTATCAACTTTTGTAACTTACCTTTATTTTAATGAAATGAGGTCCTTTGGTATTTCTCCAACATTTTGCGCAAGTGTCTGAATTCCATGAAACTTTGCATTCGCATTTTGCATTTTCGCTAAACTATCAAGTCACTAATCTTGTTTTGCAGATTTTGTAGAGATGGATGCCACAGGAAAAAGAGTTTGGCCTTACTGCTTTGAGTTGCCATAGGTAGATCGTCTGCTATGGTTGGGAGAAATGATTGAAGACCAGTCAGCCTTTGCTGATAGATATGGGTGTGTCATACCCCTGATGAAGACACCAGTAACTACGGGACCACTGGAAGTTCTAGTCCAACTGTATCACCCAGCATACCGTTGTTTCTTGTTCCCTGAATTTCAGTTAGTACCAACCTTGGAAGAATTTTTAGCCATGATAGGGATCCCAATCAGGGATGCTCCTGTCTTTTCCAGAATTGAAGAAACACCTTCTGCCAGAGACATAGCCAGACTGACCAGAATTAGGTTATCTGATGTCCAAGCCAATTTAACCAATAAGGGAGGAAAGCGTGGTTTGCCAGCACAGTTCTTGATGGAGAAAGCTCTGTACTTTAAGAACAGAGGAAATGAAGTTTTGTTTGAATCAACTTTAGCATTGATGATATACAGTTTGTTCCTGTTCCCAAATGCCAAGGATTTTGTAGACACCCAGGCCATTCAGCTGTTTGCAGTCAATAATCCAGTCCCGACATTGTTGGGTGATGTCTACCATTCCATGCATACCAGATATATGAGAGGCAGTGGGCTGATTGTTTGTTATGTGGCCCTTTTCTACAAGTGGTTTGTTTCTTACTTGCCGAAGACCCCAGCTTTCTGGGAGGTTGAAGACTGCAAGGTGTGGTCTAAAAAGTTGATGGAGCTGAAGCATACCGACATTGAATGGTATGATTCAACGGACGAGGGAATCACCATAATCGTTAGCTGTGGGGACTGCCCCAATGTACCTCTCATGGGAAGGAATGGTTGTATCAATTACAACTCCGTCCTTGCTCGCCGTCAGCTGGGTCATTTGAAGGAAGGAATCCCAGATGATAAAGACATGCAGATGATGTTTTATGAAGAGAAGGAAGGATTCGAGATGAAGATGTGCTTGAGACGCACTTGGCGCTATATCAACAGGGATTTGTGGAGGTCTGAATGCCCGGTCACAGAGTCTCATTTACAATGGTCTCGTAGCATAGCCCAAGTAATGATGAAGCCACATCCCCGCCACGAGTCCCCTACTAAAACAAAGCAGAGGATGATGGAGGAATTGGGAGAACTGGTTCTCGCCAAGAAAGAAACCAAGGAGCGCATCATCAAGATAATGAGGGTAATTAATGGAGAAGGATCGTCAACCAGCGGATTCAATTTCTAAGTATTGTTGTTATTGTATCTTTTCATTTTGTTGTACCTCTACTTATGTACTTGGAGTATGAGAATACCCTGCTCCAAATGTAATGTTTGCCAAACTCTTAATGAAGAAGTTGTTTTATCAAGGATTTATTCTTTATATTATTTGCAAGATGTCTTTGGTTTCTTGATAGTTTAGCTTGCATTTGCATTTGCATCTCATTTGCATCTTTGCATACGCACGCGCATTCTTCTGTGTCTCATCGCCGTTTTGTCTTCTTCAGAACCAGCACCCTGATCTCTACATTTGTTGCAATATCCGGACCAGGCTTAAGGAGGAAAGATGTCTGACAATTGTGAGAACTGGATCAAGTCAACGAGGAGCTCAATGAGTTAAGAGTAGGCATGGGACAGATTATGGAAGTTTTGCATGTTATACGAGCAAAAATGGATACTCAAGCTACTGTAGTCTCAGAAATCGTCACCACAACTGTTGAGCCACCAGTCATCCCTGCTGTGGACACTACTTTAGGGATACTGTTTGAGTTTATACGAGCCACAGCTCCTCAGTCCACTCAACAAGCTGCACCTTTGTTTGGTGAAAACCAACAAACTATCCCAATTTATACTCCACCAGTGATTAAGACCCACTTTCAGCCCGTCTTCCAGAATCAGCATCATCTTATTAATGACAACGTATCCATGGAAGGAGACGACAGCAACGAGAAATTGAGGGCCAGTATGGAGATTATGCAGAGAAAATTGAAGGCCATGGAGGGAGGTAATGTCTTCAGCTCTGACTTAAGGGATATGTGTTTGGTAACTGACCTAGTAATTCCACCAAAGTTTAAATTACCAAGCTTCGAATTATACTCTGGCGCTACGTGTCCAAAGGCACACTTGGTCATGTATCTCCGAAGAATGGCAGCATACATGGATAATGATAAGTTGATGATCCATTGTTTCCAGGATAGCCTAAAAGGCGCTGCTGCAAAGTGGTATTTAGGTCTAGATCAGTCTCAGATTAAGTGCTTTCAGGATGTTATGGATGTCTTTATAAAACACTATAAGTATAACCTGGATCTAGCACCTGATCGTAGGCAACTCTTGACCATGACTCAGAAAAACGCTGAGTCATTCAAAGAATACGCTCAGAGGTGGAGAGAGACTGCGTCACAGGTTGAACCACCGTTAACCGAAAAGGAGCTAGCCGATTGGTTTATAGACACTGTGAAACCTGAATTCTATGAGAAGATGATTAGCAACATTGGTGCCAATTTCTCTGACATTATTGCAATCGGTATGAAGGTAGAGGCAGGGCTAAAAAGTGGAAAGGTGGCTAGTTCACCTAACAGTGCTACCAGTACCAGCGTCAAAAAGTCTCCAGGCAATTTTCATAAGAAGAAAGAGGGCGAGACTAACGCCATCATGACAGGAAAGAAGCAGAGTCCTCGTTGGAAGCGAGCTCTTTTCCAACCACAGTCAGGTCCCAGCTTTCCCCAACAGCCAGTTTATGCTATGCAATTCCCCCAGCAACCATACGTGGCATCTGTTATGCCCACCTTCAATCATCCAGTAATGCAACAAGCTCCAGTTTCTCAGCCACAAAATCAACAGCAGTGGCCAAGGAATCAGAACCAGAACTACCAGCAGCAGCGGCGGCCAGCGCCACAACAAAATACCCCGCCAAGAAAACAGGCAGTGACACCGAACTTTCCTCCTATACCAATGACATACACAGCATTATATCCTTCGTTGGTGGAGCAAGGGTTAATTGTTACTAGGCCGTTGGGGCCACCCTCTGAAAGGTCTATGCAGTTTTACAACCCCAATGCAACTTGCGCCTTCCATCAAGGAGGGGTAGGTCATGACTTAGAAGGATGTTTGGCATTGAAGAATCTAGTAAAAGGCCTGATAGAGAAGAATGTTCTGTCTTTCGTCAATAGCCAACCAAATGTGAAAAGCAACCCTTTGCCAAACCATGGGTCAACTAATGCTATTGAAAATGAGAATGACGAAGTAGTAATCTCAGATGCAGCGCAGATTAAAACTCCCTTGAATTTGTTTCATGCCAAGCTATTCAGCGCCGGTTTGGTCGAAGCTTGCCATGATGATTGTGAAGAGTGTGATGGTGTTAGTGAAGGATGTTCGTTAGTACAAGGAGATATTCAACGCTTGATTAATGAAGGTTTCTTACAGGTTTTCAGGAAGGAAGACAGAATAGCGGTGATTGAGCCGGTATTCAACTTGCCAAAACAAGAGCAGTTGTTTATTGAAGAAGAGTACCCCTCAGTAGTCCCTGTGTTCAACAATCCAGGGGCAAATACTGTGAGTCCTGTTTTTAAACAATCAGTTCTGAGATTTAACAGGCCTGAAGCTGCTGTTCCTGTTAATCGTGCTAGGCAAAATAACTTCCCAAAACCAGTTCCATTCAGGTTCAGAGGAACCAAAGCAGTGCCCTGGATTTATGAGGATATCACAGGTGAAAAAGAGAAAGAAGAAATGACCCCAAGGAAAGAGGTGGGGGTCGTGATAGAAGAACCGGTCCCAAGGAAAGAGGTGGGGGCCGATGAGAAGAACGTGTCTAATATAGCAGGGGCAGGGAGAATGATGAGAAGTGGAAGGATTTGTCCCCCTGTGAACATGGAAACATCCAGAAAAGAAGGTGTTAGTCATGTACCTACCAACGATAAAAGAAAAGAAGTAATCTCCAAAGAGGACGATGAAGAGTTCCTTAGAATAATAAAAAGAAGTGACTATAGGATTGTGGATCAGCTCCATCAAACCCCGTCAAAGATTTCTGTTTTGTCTCTATTGATTAATTCACCGGCTCACCGATCTGCGCTGCAGAAGGTTTTGGCTCAGGCTCACGTAGCTCAAGATATCACTACCGGACAGTTTGATCACATTGTTGCTAACATTACCACCTGTAATACCCTCAGTTTCAGTGAGGAAGAGTTAACCCAAGCAGGCCGGAAGCATAATCTTGCTCTGCATATATCCATGACATGTCAAGAAGATACATTGGCTAGAGTCCTCGTGGATACAGGGTCCTCTCTGAATGTCTTACCAAAGAGAACTCTTGATAAATTGGCATACAAAGGAGGAGTCATGAGACCCACTTCGTTGATCGTCAAAGCTTTTGATGGTTCGCAAAGGTCTGTTATGGGGGAGATAGAGCTCCCAGTGTTGATTGGACCTCAGGAATTTAATATTCTGTTTCAAATTCTGGACATCAATCCTGCTTATAGCTGTTTGCTCGGAAGACCTTGGATCCATGAAGCAGGTGCTGTGACCTCTACGTTGCATCAGAAGATGAAGTTCGTAGCTGATGATAGGTTAGTTATCATACATGGTGAGGAGGATTTGATGGTCAGTAACCTGTCCTCATTTCGTTACATTGAGGCTGACGAAGATGCGTTAGAAACCTCTTTCCAAGCTTTGGAAATAGCCAATGCAGTTATGATCGACAACGAGAAGCCGGTAGTTCCAGAGTATCCATCGTTTCCTTCGTATAAGAGTATCCAGTCCGCCCTTCAGGAAGGCGTGCCTGCAGGATGGGGCGAAGTCATCGAGATCGAGAAGAGGGACCGACATCAGGGGTTGGGTTACAAACCAACTCCAGAAGATGAAGTTGCTTCAAGAATGAGAAGGACGAAGACTGTGCAAGAGATATTTGTCAAAGGTGGACATCAGGTCCACGCAATCATTGGAAGCGCTGAAGAGGAAGAAGACATTGATCATTTGGTTTTTCGCCAAGAGGGTGCTTTGAGCAATTGGGAGGCTACAGAGATCCCAACTGTGTACCCGGAACCAGAGTAACTTGTTTTGATTTGTTGTTTTCATTTCCCTAGTCTTGCCCAGAGCTAGTGGATTATTTTGTATGGGCCTCCGTTTTCAATATTAATCAATGAAATGACTTTTTGCAATTTTTCGCTGTCTTCACTTTACTGCATTCTTTTCTAAAAATGGAAATCTTTTCAAACAAAACATCTTCATCTTGCATGATTGTGAATTGTCGTACACTTTAGTAATACAAATCATTCTATTATGCAGACTTAACCGTAAACCCATTGTATTCAATGACCCTGTTATTACCATTGACTTTGACTCCCCTGTCTATCAAGCTGAAGAGGAGGAGAATTTTGAGGTACCCAAAGAGCTGGCAGACATGTGTGATTACCAGTATACAGACCTCCAGCCACATGAAGAGCAGGTGGACGTCATCAATCTTGGTTCTGAGGAAGAAAAGAAAGAAGTCAAGATTGGGGCATCTTTGAAACCAGAAATTAGACAGCAGTTGATTTCACTACTTAAAGAATATGTGGATGTGTTTGCTTGGTCCTACCAAGATATGCCTGGTTTAGATACAGATATTGTGGTTCATAAATTACCGCTCAAGCCCGAGTCCCCGCCGGTAAAACAAAAGCTTCGTAGAAGTCATCCTGATATGGCCCTCAAAATCCGAGATGAAGTCAAGAGGCAATTGGATGCCGGATTTTTAGCAGTCTCCAAGTACCCAGAATGGGTAGCTAATATTGTTCCTGTTATGAAGAAGAATGGAAAGGTGCGAATGTGTGTGGACTACAGGGATCTCAACAAAGCTAGTCCTAAGGATGATTTCCCTCTACCACATATTGACACGCTGGTGGACAACACTGCCCGTTTCGCCATGTTCTCATTTATGGATGGTTTCTCAGGCTATAATCAGATTAAAATGGATCTGGCTGATATGGATAAGACCACTTTCATTACCCCGTGGGGCACTTATTGCTATAAGGTTATGCCTTTTGGACTGAAGAACGCAGGGGCAACGTACCAAAGGGCCATGGTGACTTTGTTTCACGATATAATCCACAAAGAGATAGAGGTGTATGTGGATGATATGATAGCCAAATCTCAGAATGAGGAGGAACATGTAGATCACTTGCTGAAACTGTTCAAGAGGCTTCGGAAGTATCAGTTGAGGCTGAACCCTGCAAAGTGTACCTTTGGGGTCAGATCGGGGAAACTATTAGGTTTCATTGTCAGCCAGAAGGGTATTGAAGTAGATCCAGATAAAGTGCGAGCAATCCAAGAAATGCCAGCTCCGCAAACTGAGTCTCAAGTCAGGGGATTTTTGGGTCGTTTGAATTACATCTCTCGTTTCATCTCCAACATGACTCCAATTTGTTCACCAATCTTCAAATTGCTCCGTAAGAATCAGCCAGTAGAGTGGAATGCTGACTGTCAACAAGCTTTTGAGAAACTCAAAAGTTATCTCCAGGAACCTCCTGTTCTAATTCCTCCGGTATCCGGAAGACCTCTCGTTATGTACTTAACAGTTTTGGAAGAGTCCATGGGCTGTGTCTTGGGACAGCACGACGAGACTGGCCGGAAAGAGCACGCAATCTATTATTTGAGTAAGAAGTTTGCAGATAGTGAAAGTCGTTACTCATTACTGGAAAAGACTTGTTGCGCTTTGGCTTGGGCCGCTAAACGCTTGAGGCAGTACCTGATCTGTCATACCACCCTTTTGATTTCAAAGATGGATCCGATAAAATACATCTTTGAGAAACCTGCTCAATCAGGTAGACTTGCCCGTTGGCATATGTTATTATCTGAATATGACATTCAATATGTCACTCAAAAGGCCATTAAAGGAAGTATCCTCTCAGAATATCTTGCTGATCGACCAGTTGAAGACTATGAACCACTCAAATTTGACTTCCCTGACGAGGACATTATGGCAGTAAAGGATGATGAAGAGCCAAGTTCTGAAGAAGATCCCAAGGCGGAATATAGATGGAAGATGATGTTCGACGGTTCATCCAATTGCAAGGGGAACGGAGTGGGTGTTGTCCTAATTAATCCTGAAGGTGGCTACACCCCTTTTACAGCTAGGCTGGATTTTGGGTGTACAAATAATATTGCTGAGTATGAAGCATGCATTCTGGGTTTGAAAGCTGCAATTGATCTTGGAATCTGTTTTCTTGAAGTTATGGGTGACTCCGCTCTAGTCATTTATCAGATTAGAGGCGAGTGGGAGACCAAGGATGAGAAGCTTATCCCTTATCAGGCATATGCTCTGGAGCTGATTAAGTGTTTTGATGAGATAACATTTTGTCATGTACCACGCACAGAGAATCACGTGGCCGATGCATTAGCGACACTGGCTTCAATGTGGCAAGTCAGATTTATCAATGAAGATCCAGTGATTAGTATCGGAAGAAGGATCGAACCGGATTATTGCCAGGTCATCGAAAAAGAATCAGACAGCAAACCCTGGTTTCATGATATTTTGAACTTCCTGAAGAATCAAGAATATCCGGCCAATGCCTCCGCTCTCGATAAGAAGACTCTACGAAGGCTGTCAGCCAAGTTCTTCATCAGCAACGGTGTACTGTACAAGAGGAATCATGATATGGTTTTGTTAAGATGTGTCGATAAGAGAGAAGCTGACTTGTTGATCCACGATATTCACGAAGGAGCTTTTGGCACCCATGCCAATGGGCATACCATGGTTAAGAAGATCTTAAGGGCTGGATACTACTGGTTGACTATGGAGACTGATTGCATCCAGTATGCTAGGAAATGCCACAAATGTCAGATCTATGCAGACAAAATGCATGTTCCTCCTACTCTGTTGAATGTATTGTCATCACCTTGGCCGTTCTCCATGTGGGGCATTGATATGATTGGGGCAATTGAGCCTAAAGCGTCTAATGGGCATCGCTTCATCCTGGTGGCCATAGATTACTTTACCAAATGGGTGGAAGCCGCCTCTTATACAAACGTGACTAAGCAAGTAGTTGCTCGATTCATCAGGAACAATATCATTTGTCGCTATGGGATTCCAAGCAGAATCATAACTGACAATGGGACCAATTTGAATAACAGAACCATGAAGGAGTTATGTGATAACTTCAAGATTGAGCACCATAATTCTTCACCGTATCGTCCGAAGATGAATGGAGCGGTCGAAGCTGCGAATAAGAATATCAAGAAAATCCTTCAGAAGATGGTCAAAACATACAAAGATTGGCATGAGATGTTGCCGTATGCACTACACGGATATAGGACGTCTGTCAGAACATCAACAGGGGCAACCCCTTTTTCGTTGGTATATGGAATGGATGCTGTTCTCCCCATAGAGGTGGAAATACCTTCGCTGAGAATATTAATGGAGACAAAGCTTGATGAAGCTGAGTGGATTCAAGAGAGATATGACCAGTTGAATTTAATTGATGAGAAGCGCCTAACAGCTACGTGTCATGGTCAGTTGTATCAGAAAAAGATGAAGAGAGCATTTGACAAAAAAGTCCGCACTCGAGAATTCCGAGTAGGTGAGTTGGTACTTAAGAAGATCTTGCCGTCGCAAAGAGACGCCCGTGGAAAGTGGGCGCCTAATTATGAAGGTCCATACATAGTTAAGACAGTATTTTCAGGAGGATCTCTTTTCCTTACAACTATGGACGGTGAACAACTTGCACATCCTGTGAATGCCGATTCGGTGCGAAAGTATTATGCTTGAGGCAATGACACCTATGTGATATCCAGGAATCCCCAGAGAAGCTCAAGTTCTGCTACAACTGGAGTCTTTAGTCATTAGGGTTATCGGTCATTGAATACAATGTAACCTTTGATAATTGCCATTTTTGTTGCATTTGTAATATTTCATGGGACTCTGCTATTTGGCAAGTCACCATTTTTCAATAAATATCAGCTATTGAATCATTTCCGTGTTTAACACGTTATCCTTCCTTTTTGCAAGTTTAGTCATTTTCACTTGATTTTTGAAAACGGGAATTTTGCAATATCTTGAGAAAACACAAAGATAAACTAAGTTTTACTCTGGAATTAAGCCGTTTTGGAATCAAGTTCGTACAGAAAGAGTCAGCAGTACTTTTTTCCTTTTGGCATGGATCTGCCACTTCCAGTGAAAGAAGACCACCCCGGTTGTCCTTGATGTTTGAGTTTCAGGGTGTTGACTTGTGTTATCCTTTCTTCTTTCCTGTTTTGCGTCGCTCGTGTCGTTTCTAGCATATAGCTAAGCATATGCATCATACCCTAGCATCTTCACTCCTTGGAGTTTGTTTTGCTTGTGGTCCTGTGTTGGCGTCTGTCTTTATTTCCCCAGTGAAGTGAAGACGTCCCCGGTTTGCTTTATGTCGTGATCATTCGGTCTTAACCTTTGCGCGCCAGATTTGCATCTTTAAAATCTTTTTCTACTCCCCAAGAAGTTTAACTTTAAAGGATTTTGGAAAGTTGTTCTTGTTTGACTTGGACTTTGTTTGAATCGCGTCAAACATTGTCATTTCTGTTCTTGTTTGAATCATGTCAAACTTGAACCGAGTCTTTGTTCGAATCGTGTCGGACATTGCCTCTTAACTGTTCTTGTTTGAATCATGTCAAACTTGAACCGAGTCTTTGTTCGAATTGTGTCGGACATTGCCTCTTAACTGTTCTTGTTTGAATCATGTCAAACTTGAACTTAGACTTTGTTTGAATCGTGTCAAGCATTGTCTTTTGTGTTCTCGTTTGAATCGTGTCAAACTTGAACTTAGACTTTGTTTGAATCGTGTCAAGCACTGTCTTTTGTGTTCTCGTTTGAATCGTGTCAAACTTGGACTTGGACTTTGTTTGAATCGTGTCAAGCACTGTCTTTTGTGTTCTCGTTTGAATCGTGTCAAACTTGGACTTGGACTCTGTTTGAATCGTGTCAAGCACTGTCTCTTCTGTTCTCGTTTGAATCGTGTCAAACTTGGACTTGGACTTTGTTTGAATCGTGTCAAGCACTGTCTTTTGTGTTCTCGTTTGAATCGTGTCAAACTTGGACTTGGACTCTGTTTGAATCGTGTCAAGCACTGTCTCTTCTGTTCTCGTTTGAATCACGTCAAACCTGAACAGAGTCTTTGTCTGAATCGTGTCGGACAATGACCCCCTTTGTTTTAAAACCGTTCTTGTTCGAATCGTATCGAACTCGAATTGGGACGCTGTTTGAATCGTGTCAAGCACTGTCTTTTTGTTTTAAAACTGTTCTTGCCCGAATCGTGTCGGACATTGAACACCTCTTTATTTCGTTTCTTTCCTAAAAATACTTTAAGATAAATTTCTGGGAATATCTTTTTATTTAACCCTATAAGACTCATATCTGGTGCGCAGGGTTAGCCTCTGTCCTCTTGGCTTGCCTCGAAGATCCCACTTTGAACCCTTCAGTTTAGGTTCCCCAGGAAGTCCTTGCTCGTTTGTCTGTTTTTCTTTTTAGATTGATCCCCAGTGATCAGGTTTTTCTTTCTGGTTTCATGCCCAGGGAGAATGCAGGTTTGTTTTGCCCCCAGTAGTTTATCTCCCCGGATTTTTTTCCCAGTAGGAGATTGGCTGTGGTCTTTTCCCCAGTGTTTCTTTGGAGTCTCCCCAGTGAGTCTCTTTTGTTGGTTGGTCGGTATCCCCAGTGAGCTTTTCTCATGGATACTGTACCTTTCGTCCTTCCCAGTGAAGCTCTGATTCTTCTTGCTTCCTGTTCGTCCCTTGGTGTCTTGTTGTGTCGGTATTCTCTGGCATCTTCTTGGCATCATGTTTGTTGCATTGCATGTGTGCGCATTTGAGGATAAAATTTTCGGTTATGTGTATTTAAATATCCTTCACAATCGATTACATGAGGATCTTCATCTCTCATGTCATCAGGTGAAGATATTTAAATAGGGGCAACTGTTGCACCCCAAATTTTACCCTCATCTTTTTTGCTTGATGTTTTGTGCTTTTATTTTTCTCTGTTTATCTTAAATCTCTATTTATCTATTTTTGCCTTGATTTATTTAGCGTTTTTACTTCATTTATCCTATCTTGATTTAACTTTAGCATATTCTTGTTTTTATTTTTATTTTTATTGATTAGTAGCTTAATTAATTAATTTAGTTGTTGATTTAATTTTAGCCTAATTTGTTTAATTTTTGAATTAATTACCTTAATTTCTAATTTCAAGATAATTTATCAATTAAATTGGGCTAGATTTTATTAGCAATTAATTTAATTATAATTAGTTTTAAAAAAAAATATATAACATTAGGTTTAAATTTATGTGATGGGTTATTTGTCATTTAAGTCTAAATATAGAGAACTATACGCTTGTTTTTTCCACTTGATCTTTGAATTGGAGAATGAATAGTATAATGGCCAATCAGAATACACCTTGGTCCTTTGACTTTTCAACCCACCTTCATGGCCAATGGGAAGCCGGCATGTGGCGTATGAGGAAACAGGATCAACCAATCTGTTCATCCTTTCGTGTTCAACTTGCGGAACTCAGTTGAAAAAGAGAAATTCAAGCTCGTCAATTCAATTCAAGTTCACTACAATTCAACCCGTTGGCGCGAATCCTCGATTGGAATCCTCCAAGACGTTGTTCCCATTTCAAGCTTTCCTCTGCTCAGCTCATCAAAAGCGGTTCAGAAAAAAATACCATTTTCAGCTCTCGACCTGCTTTCGTCTGCAACATGTTCACGCTATCCCCAACCTTTACTTCATTCGATACCCTTCCCACTGGCATCAAGTGAAGACCTCTGAAACCATACATGGAGTTGTGATTCAGCACTGCGATTCTGGAATTTGCAGCGCAATTGCCTCCAAGACATAGACCGATTTTGAAATTCAAAAGAGACGTTGGCGCCTACTAAGCACTCCACCTGCTTGATACTTGAACTCACCTAAGCCATATATGAGCCTATATAAAGGAGTTCAGCTTCAATGCAAAGGACCAACAATTCTCTTCACAAATATTAATATTCTCGAGCTTTGGGTGAACTTGGCAAGAGAGATTCTGCGTAGAGGTCAGAGTACTCAAAGTGTTAGCAAAGCTTCTGTGTGGTACCATTCTTATTTCTCTTGTATTTTATTTCATCATGCTCATGATTTTCTTGCTTGTGCTCGTCTTAAATCGTGTGAATACACGTTCTGGTTAACTTGTATGATCTCGTTATTCTGTTACCAATGTAGTTATATTGCTCATGTCGTTATTGATTCACTATATGTTATTTCCCTGTTGAAATATTGAGGAGATTGTTGTTATATTCCTAAAACCTGATGTTTCTGCTACCTAGTTGCCACTCATACGTGTTCAAGATTTTGAAATCATTTTCGTGTGCATTATTAATGACTACAATCTTGATACGTTTAAAATTCTTTCTGTCATATTTGCCATATGCTATTGGTTTGATATGCTGCTGAGTTATCACATCTTGTTCATGACCTGCTTGACAAATGAAAACTTTTTGTTTAACTGATCTTAAATTGGTTTGTGATTCATGGATCTTGTCGTATACTCGTAAAGTTTTATCAGATTGAGTTTGTATTGGAATCATCGGAATGAATAATCTTGTATGCACAGTTATGCCTTTCCTTTTTTTGAAATTGGTTTTTAATGTATGACCTTAATCAGTCCATATTAAACTTGTGTTTACTGCTAACTGATGTGCTGATATGAATTGTTGACTATTACATGTATGTGTTAAGCTGTGCTGTTTTTTTCATTGGATATATGTTGTTTTCACTTGCCCTGTTGAAGTTGCCTCCATTACAAGTCTTGTTTGTTTGTTTGATATTTGAGCCTTTTTGTGTCATCTATTAAATTAAACCTGAAAATACACCCTCTATACTGCTTGTAAGGTTACTTTGTTCTTTGCATAACATGACTACTCGTGTGTTGGTGATATTCATGATCATTGAGCCTACCTTGGAGGAGGAAAGTTTGTTACTGATTCATTTTGTTGTAGTACTGTCTTGTTCTATCTATGTACTTGTCAGCATTTCGCAACCTGTTATACTTTAGATCATGACATAACTCGTTTCTCTTTGTATGATAAAACTGATGCATTAGAGTTGATAATCCCTTGAGGTTTTTTTCGCTTTGTGTAAAGATGCCAAGTTATGTACATCATGTTATTATGCTTAAATGTTGAAATGCATGCTACTTTGTGTTCAATTTGCATATGCAATCTACTGCTAATCTTTTGAAACTTTTGTCTGTTGCCTTTGCTTTATGCTTAATTGAGGTGAACATGTCATTAGTTTGCTTATCTAGTGTAGTTCCTGATAGAATTGCCCTCCTCTGCCACCAATGTCCAACTGTTTTGTTTTGTTGTGTGTTTTAAGTCAATGAATAGAAGATATGACACCTGCTGCCTTGATCACTATGCTATAAATGTATGAACTGTCTTTTTTATTTTACATTCAAGGTCTGCCTATCCATGTTAGTCTGCTGTACTAGGGATATCTTGAAGGATATGTATGCCATTTTCTCCTGTGTATTACTCAAGTTGTGCAAACTGTCACCTTTGATATATGTCTAATATATGTGTGCAAGTCTGTTGATAACTTGTTGGTATTTGCATTGAAGTTGTGTGTGTGGTCAGAAAGGTGGAAACTTGAAATATACCTTCAATATATGTTTGCCTTGCTTGAACATGCATCTGTGTAGTTCATATGATCTTGGCCATTAGGGCATACATTTTGCTTGGAATTACTTATCATTCAAAATATAGCATATCTGTCTTGATGTTGGTCTTGCTTGCTCACTGCTAGATGGATAGTTAACCTTTTTGCATCTCTTGTCTCCATTTTTATGCCTGCACGACCTTAACTGATCACATACCTTTGTCACTCATGTTGCTTCCATCTTGTCATTATGTCCTTTAATCCATGTAGTCATATATCCAGGATTTGCATAGATGCTAATACTTAGAACTTCTTGAATTTGTGCCCTCTCATGGCAGCCTGTTAACTGTTTTTTTCATATGTAGTATGATGAGCTTGAATTGATAATACATAACACTAAGATTATCATATCATAGATATATTGCCATGACCCCAAAAACGTCCTTAACATGATTTTTGAGAATTCTTTGGTTTCTGTTTGCAAGATTTTCTTATCAGTCATTGGCAGTTATCTTAATCAATTCATGTGCTTATCCTAACTTTATTTCATTTTCATGACTGCTGATTGTTTGGTATATGTTCTGGCATACGAATCATTAGCATTGGCATAAGTTGATATTTGAAACAAATTGGAGTTTGGACCCCTATTTTGATCTAATGAGACCGAGATCAATTCTATTTTTAATGTGCATAACATAAGCATCATATCCTATCATTGCATGAATACTTCCTTTCAACTGTTTGCATACTCCCTGTGTTTAAGCCTAAGATCATTAACCGGAAATAACATTGTGATTTAAATTGTTTTCTTTTAAATTGGTGTTGAATGTTGGAGTTTTGGTCTTAAGTTTCAATATGAGGAGTAGTTCATAAAATAGAGAGTTGTTCTTTGGTATGGTATAACATGTCACTATAAATCAACATTTTGAACATTTGGTTATTTGTACGGTTAAGCACTGATAACATGATTTCTTGTCTGAACGAACTTAGTTGTGGATTATGTGTTGGTTTGATCAAGGGTCAGTTTTGCCAAACTTTATTTTTCACGCGTATGAGAAGTTAAGCATGTTTTGAATCATATTATAACCGGATGAGGGCGTAGCACCGCTGGTCCAGGAGGAGGTTTGTAAGTATTTGTTCATGCTGAGGACGGGGGTTCGATTCCCCTCGCCCACCCTTTTTTGTTCTTTCGTCTGTTTTCGCCAGTTTCTACATATATATCGGTGTCTGCATCTTTTATTCACTATCCGCGTGCAGCACGGTTGGCCTGTGTTTGGTTTGTTGAGGTTAAGGGCAAGAGTTCAAGCCCTATGTATGCCATTTCTTTTTTAGTTATTTGTTTCCTTTATTTGTTTTTAGTTAATCATGATATTTTAAGTTTCCTTTTATTTGTCTCTAACCTATTTAGATTTCAAATTATTTTTACTTTAAAATTAACCCTTTAATACTAATTGTGTAATTAATTACTATTTTCCAATTAAATTAATTGTTGGTTAATTACTATATTATCTTTAAGCATTGTTTGTTAATCTTGAAATATTATTTAACTTGCTTAATTGTTAAGATAATATATCCATGATTGATTGGCCATATGTTTGATTCTATATGAATATTATCATTGTCCTAAGTATCATCATTTATATCACTTCTCTATGTTTGTCTTCATGAAGATTGAAACATTTTGAGTTGTTCTTGTATGTCATTTCTATATCTTTGTCTTCCTAAATATTGAATCATATTTGATGTACTCTCTTAATCACGTTCATCCTATTCATATCTTTGTCATAAACATATTGCCATCCTTATGCTTATGTTGTTTTATCTTATATCATGTCTTATTTTTATCAATTGTTTCTCCCCCCATTCCAAAGGAAGGTTAATAGTATTGACTCTTAAAGTCACTGCCCCCCATCTTAACCTAAGTAACCTCTTAGGAAGAAACTTTGTTTCTTGGCCTCATCAAAGGCCATAGAACTCACAACTAGCTTTAGGAAAGAGTTCTTCAACTCTTAGTGGTATTCATCATAATGAATTTATCACTTTCCCCTCCTAACTAAACTTCAACATAGGTCCATTACAACTAGATCTAGAGAGTTCATAAACTCTACAATGAGCTTGTACTCATTTCCCCTCTGAATATTGACCATAGTCAATATTTTAGTAGAAGTAGAACTACGCATACTCTGATTCTATTCCCGAGGATACGTAGGCGTAAAGTGCGATGCTTTATCGAGTATACTTAGATACTAACCCCTAGGGTTTTCAACCTTTAGCATAGAACCTTTAGCAAACATAACATTAACAAGAGGTTCCTGTAGAGTACTACAGATACTTAGGGTGCTAATACCTTCCCTTAGTATAACCAACCCCCGAACCTTAGATCTTTCCCTCTAGGTTTTTCTAACGATCTTGAACCTTTCCTTTGGATAAATCAAAGTCGGTTGTAAAAGAAAAATGATGCAAATTAATTAATAATTTGTTATCCGATTTTCACCGCAACAGTGGTTTAATCCTTTATTAATGTTTTTGAGTCCAAAATGGACAAAAGAAAAACAAAAGCACAAGATAAAATGGTCCAAGTGGACAAATGAAAAATGACATAAACATAAACATGTGTCCAACGGACAAAGGAAAAATATGCGGAAACATAAACTATAGTGATTAAACAATGCACTTAAGCCAAAATTAATGAAGACTTGACAGAAGATTGGTAGAACCAAAGCCTCTACAACGCCAAGTTTCAAAGATTATGGACTTAATGCAAAAATTTAATCAACATTGGGTTGACGCGACCAACCAAGGTCCGGACCACGAAAGTTCAAGTTCCGAATTGGATAAAGAGGGACAAATGTTGCGCTATGTTAAGCAATCGCCGAGTAATTTATGGAGTAATTACCCTACAATGAGGCCGGTCAATAGCTCTTTCTGCTAATGCATGCTAGATGAACGATATGTAAATCGTCATTTGAAAGCAATACTGCACAAAAAGAAAATAAGGTAGCGATCTAGTCTTGATCAAAATTCAACAAAGGAATTCCATGATCCGTAAGACTTTCATCGGTCAAAAGAAAAGAGAAATAGATGAAGAGAAAGCCAAATTAAACCAGACAATTATGTGATCTAAGGCAAAGAACAAAAGTAAAGGGAAGAAAATGGAAAAGGAACCAAAATAGTCCCAAAATCAAGCCAAAAACACAATTCTGCCTCTGTGCAGTCGATTGCACAAAAGGTCCAGTCGATTGGACACTGACAGATTTGCAAAAACAAGGCAAACAACAGCACTGTGCAGTCTATTGCACAAAAATGAAAATCGATTGAACCCTTCTGTGACAGCAAAAATTCAGCAAAATTCAACATGATCATGATCTAAAACTTTCTTCAAACACCTCATGATAATGGAATCAAAAGTGCACGAAAATGCAAAGCCAATAGCAACCAATACCAGTAATTAAACACAATTACAAGATCCAAAAGATCAAGTAACAAGGATCTCCAAAGATCTACATTATGGAAGATGAAATTGAAGCTTCAACAATGGTGAATGATGAATTACCACTTCAAATCTGAAAATTCCTTCAAATTGCTTCAAGATCCAAAGCCTTGATCTATGAGAATTGATAAAGAAAACAAGTTTGGATGAAGGTTTAGCTCAAAGTATAACATGATTCAATGTGAATTCTTGTTAACTTTCAAAAGAAGAAAAATGAGCTTTGAGTGAATTTTGTGGTTGAGGAGGGAAATTGCAAGAGGTTTGTTGGCTCCCAAAAGCTTGTAGAAATGAATGAAATGAGGCCTCTATTTATAGAATTTAGGCTTAGAAATTTGGTGGTTTGGAATTAGGATTGGAAGATCAAAATTAGGATTGGAATTCAAATTTGGAGGGAAATCACAAAAGAGTGGTGATTAGTGAGGGTGTATGGTGGGGAATGATCAAAATGATGTAGGGGAATTAAAATGAGGTGATATAGAATAATCCACATGTGATCAATGGTCAAGATTGATGCCAAATCCTTCAAATTTGAAAAATGCTGATTTTGGCCAATTCTGTCTTAGTTCAATCGATTGCACTGTAGCGCGAATAGACTGCACTGCTGAAAACTTCAAAATCTAGGCAAAATCTGTAGGGTGCAATCGATTGGACCATTAGTACAATCGATTGCACAGTTGAAAATCTTCAAAAAGGTCATTCTTGCTATATTGTGTTGGATCTTGGCTCGATTCTCTTGTTTGTCAAAGAAGGCATGAAAATAAACACATGAACCTTGGAGCCTCTTGATCAGATAAAATTTGAATTGTTCGCAGATCAACTTTGACTTTGTACAGATGAAATTCATTCGAGGTGCGGGACTGTTGTTTTGGTATTTTTAACCTGTTTTTCCCCTGAAAATGTTAGTGGAAGAAAACAAAATATTTTTGGATTTTAATTAATGGTTAGTAAACATAAACAAATTAGACAATAAAACAACTCTCACACACACACAAACCCAAAGATCCCTGCAAGGCACAATCCTATAGAAGAGGGAACCAATGTGTGATCTTGTTTGTGGCATGCAAAAATGCAAATGATATGTGGGATCTTACGGGTAAAAATTAGGGTATTACAATTGCTGCTGATGGGTTTCAAATAGAGTACCTAAATGTATATATCACAATGGTTGATATAAATAACCATTGTGATAGGTAGTGCACGTCATGCCTTATTATCACAGTCTCGCAACCATGGTTGAAAGCACCAGACATACAATCACCCATTACCTCACAACGATTGGTCAGACATTGTGATATCCCTTTTCCAACCATTGTGGTATGTCTTTACCGTAATAGTGTAAGTCTCATTTTTGTAAGATAAATATCTCTCTTAAGAAAAATATATTCATATACTAGAAAAAATATGGCTCGCCTGCATGGAAAGCCATTAGGCTATTATTATGATGAAAAATGGTTTCATTTTTAATAAAAGATATGCAGATACCAATTTTTGGTTTCATTTATGGCTTTCAAAAAATTATAGTTTATGAATATCCATGATATCCACTTGTGGGTGAAGATTAAATATCTATGGATTGATGTTAAAAGTATCATTGCCCATTCAAATCTTCTACATCCCTAGAAAGTTACTACTTCGGTTTAGAGATTCAAACTAACTTCTGTTATTTGTGTTGAAGACTGTTGAATGGGGAGCGAAATTCTTAATGGTGACTATACTACCAGAAGCTGGTTAAGATCACCAAAATTTAATATGGAAGCTACATCTTGCAGTAATATTTCAATTGTATACTTGGCAAACTTATCATAACTCCTTTCCAACCAAGTTTGTCTTACAACATCGAAGTGTTAATGTTTCTTCAACCTGTGCTTATTGTGTTGAAAATGTTGAAACTATTATCCATTGTTTACTTCTTTTCTTGCAAGTAGTGTCTATTTATCGTGGGTGTGACTTTCCACACATCTCTACACAATTTCTTAAAGTTGATCGTGGAACTTCTTAAATTCTATATAAAATATGATTACAAAGATATGTAATATAGCTCCGTTGATTTTATGAAACTTGTGGTGAAAAATAAATAAACATGTCTTTGAAGAAAACAATTATTGTCAATGTTTACAACTGCTTCAATTTTCCACAACATTACATATTATCGCAGGCATCTGGTAACTCAAATTTCTCTCCCTCTTTGCGACGTCCAAGAAAAGTTTCTTGGCGTTATGCTGAAAATGATAATTGGGTTCTAAATATTGATGGTAGTGTGTTAACAAACACAAGACAAGCATATTATGGTGGTCTGATGCACAACTCGGACAATTAATTCCAATTTGATTTTTATGGTAGTGTATGATTGTCAAACATTTTACCTGCAAAGATTTAAGCACTATTAACAAAAATTGTACTCTTTAGTGGGACATATATTTCAACTTAACAATGAGTTTTCTAATTCCCTCTAGGTCGTTCAGTTAATGGCAAAGAAAATACCGAGATTTCATTATTATGTTAATATCTTAAAACTAATTCAATGTTATCTCGTTAAAGATTGAGAAATCAACATAAATTACATTTTTCGAGAAGAAACTGCAAATATCTTTATCAAATTAAGTGCTAATAGAAAAAAAAATATTGCATGATAGTTTATGTGCAATAGACTTGTATCTCTTACATTAATAAAGCTCAAATGATAAATTATTTTATTCATTAATGTAGGTCATTTATTAAATTATTGATGAGACTCATTTATCTTTTATATTTTTTTTCACTCATAAAGAATGATAAATGAAGCAAATTAAACTTGAATTCAGTCAAAAATTATGAACCAAATGAAAAGAAAAATCTTCTTCCTATTCTTTCTTCTGCACCTCAAAATCTCAAATTGCATACTAAGAAATTACCTACCATTTCATCTCCCTCATCCTTAAGCATTCTCCAACATTAAAGGTGGTTTATGTCTGTTAATGTTGGACTCACATTCTTATTAGGAGGAATTCTATGATGGATACTAGTAAACTTTTTTTTATAAGCAAAGTGGATTCATAAGGTGTACAAAGGGTACACAAGCCTATATACAATAGAGTCAAAAACCAACAAGAAACACTCTATCTAAAGATAACCCTGCTAAGCAACTAGAAACAGTTTTGGCTCCTTATACCATTCGTAAAAGCTACACCTACACGAATCCTTCGACCAAAATCCCAACCACCACCAAGATAATTGGATAGCCCGCATCGTAATATCGGCAGAGTCTCTAATAACGTCACTGAAAATAATCTGGTTACGAGTCGACCAAATCACCCAGGACGTAGTTATCCAACTTACACACGCCAACACCTTGGAACAATGGGGAGCAACCTGAACAAAACAGCTCAACCGATGAAACCCAACCGAATTATTCTAAGATTTCTACAATTCCCATCCAATTCACAATTCCTTTCCAAACTAAGTTGATACATGGGCATGTGCAAAATAAGTGATTAATGTCCTCAACTGCACTAAAGCAAAAAACACACACAGTATCGTGAGGGTTCGAGATTACAATCCTGACTAGAAGATTTTCCCTTGATGGCAACCTGTTTAGCAATATCCTCCAAGCAAAGCATTTGGATTTCAATGAAATCCTAGTATACCAAACCAAATCTAACATAGCCTTGAGAGAAATCTCAATCTCATGATTATCAACCACCCCACAAATAGTATCACAACAGGTTTTGACAGAGAAATAGTGAGAGTGACTTGGTCTCCAGTAAAAATTATCCTCCACCCTTAGCAGAGGTTTCACCTCCTAAATAAGATCCTCCAACTCCCTGAATTCTTCCAACTTAGTGTCAGTTAAATCATTCTCAATAACCTGCAAATTTCAAGACCAAAATTCCCCAAGCGAAGCCCCCATTTCCTGCACAACCACATCTTTCGGGATAGATGCTTGAAACACATTAGGAAATAAATTTTTTAGAGGCTCCTACCTACACCAATTCGAGTGTCAAAATGTTATTTTATTCCCATAACCAAGTTTGCAGGAAACCAGACTTTCAAAGCTACCTACTTCTGATAACACACACACACACAACCTTTCATAATGTCTCTCCACCACAGAGAACCACACCTTCCATCCTTAGAGAACCTCTTGAGCATAATAGCCTTAGCCATCCAACCATAACTAAATTCTAACAAACCACTCCAAATAGAGGATTTCTCAGACATAAATTTCCTAGGCCACTTCATTAGCAGTGCCTTGTTAAACTTTACAATATCCAACACACCCAGGTCACCAAGAATTTTAGGCTTGCAAGCCTGTTTCCAACTCATCCATGCTATGCTTCTTTTATGAATTGATCCACCTTAAAGGAAGTCACGTTGCAGTGCACATAACAATTTTTCCACTTTTGAAGGAAGTTTGAAGAAAGAAAGGTAATGTATAGGCAGGTTGGAAAGGACAGGTTTAATGAGGGTGAGTCTCCTCCCAAACGACATCATTCTACCATGCCATGATGATAACTTAGCTTTGATACAATCCAAAATGGGCTTCCAGAAATCAAACCTCCTATGATTACCTCCCACCTGAATGCCTAAGAATCTAAAAGGCAACACACTAAACTTGCAGGAGAGGAACTGAGCTGCTGTAGACAAATACGATGTATCCAAGCCAACAACATACAAACAGCTTTTCCCGAAGTTAATTTTCAAGCCAGATAGCATTTCAAAACTTCTTAATACAACTTTAATACCCCAGAGATCAGACCACTCAGCCCCACTTATAAGAAGAGTATCATCAGCGTACTGTACTATATATGCATTAACCTCCTCACATATTACAAAGCCTTTGAAGATTCCTACTTGATTTTCATTTTTTACCAACAAGGAAAGGCATTCTGCCACCAAAGCAAACAAGAAAGGTGACAAGGGGTCACCCTGCCTTAGACCCCTTATTACCTGAAAGTCCCTAGTTATACTTCCATTTACTAATGTAGAAAGGTAATAGTTCAAGACTCCACCCCTGATCCATTTAATCCACTTAGAGCAAAAATTCATTCCAGCCAATACCTCTTCTAAGAATAAAAACTCAACTCTATCATATTCTTGTGCGAAATCCAGCTTGAAAACTAAGCAAGCCTTCATATTCCTCTTAGCCATATCCAGAATCTCGTTGGTAAGCAACACCCGATACAGTAATTGCCTGCATGGAATGAATGCAATTTGTGAACAGGATACTAATTTCCCAACTACCGTTCTACATCTAGAAGCCAGAATTTTAGATATCAGTTTGTAGATACTCCCCACCAGGCTAATAGGTCTAAATTCATATAGATCTTGAGGATTAGCGACTTTTGGTATCATGGCTATGAATGATGATTCCAAAGCCTTAGGCAGTGAAGCATATTATTGAAAGTGACTGATAACGTTTTTCACCTCCATTCCAACTATAACCCAACATCATTTCAGAAACTCCTAATTAAAGATGTCTGGTCCTAGACTCTTATCCCCAGAACCAGTCGAAAGGGACTCCCAAATTTCAGCATCTGAGAAGGGTTCAACTAACATTTCATTATCAGCCTATGAAAGTTTATGTAAGCTATCCATATTTAAATGTAGACCAATCCCAGTGACTTTCTTGAATTTTGCCTCAAAGAAGTCCCTTATCGCGTCCTTGACCAAGCCAACCTCTTCCATCAACGTGTTACCAGACCTTATGCAAACTATATTATTCCTTCTCACTTTGGCTTTAACAATGGAGTGAAAATACCTAGTGTTTAGGTCTCCCTCTTTTGGTCATTTTACTCGCGCATTTTGCTTTATCATACTCTCTTTTAAAATCAACCTATTCCAGATTTCCTTTTGTGCATAATCTTTAGCCTTGAGAGCCTCCTCTGAAGTACCATCCTCTCCCATATCCATTACATCTTCAATTTCATTAAGGAGATTGACCCATTTCTCTATACTGAGATCCAACCATCCAAATACATTTTTATTCCACCACCTGAGTTTTTCTCTTAACACTTTGAATTTAGACACTAGTATGTGCGAAGGAATATCCTTGACTTGAACCGAATTGTAAGACTCTTTAACAAACTCCAAAAAATTAGGATGTTTATACCAATTGTTGAACATTTTAAAGGGTTTAGGACCCCAGTTAGCCATATTCATTTTCCACCAGATATGCCTATGGTCAGAGTTATCCTTGTCCCCCACTTATTGTGCCACTACCCCCCACTTAGAGATTAATTCCTCAGACAATAAAAATATATTTAACCTGCTCTTGCAGCTTCCATTCGCCTTGAACCATATAAACTTATTACCAACCACCGACACATCAATGAGCTCAATAACTTCAATAAAAGTTTGGAAATCCCTCAATTCAGAAAGATTGTATCGACCTGCACCTTTCCTTTCTTCTTTACTTTTGATAGAATTGAAATCTCCAGCAACCAGCCACTCACGTTGTGGAGATTTTCTTTTAATCTCTAGCCACTCCATCCAAAGCTTTCTCTTTTCAGCTAAGGCACACAGAGAGTACATGTTAATGAAGTAGCAGTCTATTCCTTTCCAGCAGCCAAACATACCTAAAACCCCTGATCCTTTGAAACTAAAGTAGGATTGGATAACGCCATTCTTCCATATTGTAAGAACACCCCCGGATTGACCTGTTGCACCCACCACTGACCATTCCATTTCCCTATATCCCCACAGATTCTGAACCATCTTCAATGACATTGCATTAACCTTCGTTTCCTAAAGAAAGCATAACTCCACATTTCCAACTGACATAGTCTTCTCTTTTTAATCAAGGACCCCCACCCCCGCACGTTGTAAGAGACACAATTCATGGAACCCTGATTTTAATCCCCACCTTATCCTCAAGCATTATTCTATCCCTATCTCCAAGGCTCCTGATGATACTTTAAAACGCATCGTCATCTTCCTCCCCCTCAACCTCCAACTCCTTGATAGAATGCCAAATCTTCCTTCGTACATTCTCAATAAATTTTCTGATTCTTGAATTTCCTTGGTTAAAATCATTATCACTAAGCACATCACAACAAAGTATGGAACCTCCAGAATAACACGAAGAAGAATCTCTAACAGGTGAAACATTGGAATTGGCCCTTGGACCCTCATCATTAACTCTCTCGTTAAGCTTGGAAGATAGAGGGTGATGTAACAACACAACAAAGTAAAACAATTCAAATGAAATTTTGATGCTATCATAAATTTCTCTGACCAATTTTGTTTTCTTTGGAAGAGTCTTGACCAATTGACCAAAATGACTAGGCCCGGATAAGGATATTGGATCAGAAGGATCCTAGTTAAGCCCCAATAGAATTGGTGAGGCTTTTGGCAACCCAAGCGTTGCTTTTGCATAGTCAACGAGCCCTATTAACTCCCCGTTTCTCTTAAAAATATCCCTTTGGTCCCTATTCTCTCTAGGTCTAGATACACCTACCACGTTCTCAGAAATTTTTAGATTTACAAAGCCTTCAGTCTGTTCCTCATCATTTTCCTTGTCTCCTCTAACACGACTGCCAGCCTGCTCTCTACCTACCTCACCACCCTTGTCAGCAGGAGGCGTCGCTTTTATCTTTTCAAGATTTTTGGATATTACGGTTTCATCATTACCCTCTACCTCCGGTGATATACCCTCGTACTCCTCCTCCTCTGAGCTCTCCCAATCACCTACGTCGTTGTCGAATTCTGAGATTTCTAATTCCTCCACCTCCTCCTTTTTATTCTTAACCACAATCCTTTTTGCCTCATGAAAGTCTTCCACAAACTTTAATTGATATATACTACCGTTGACCTCCACATGAAAGGCTTCATTCAGATTGATCGAGAAGTTGGTCTTGATAAGGAAACGTTCAACGTCAAAATTTGTTTGTCTTTCCATCTCGTCATCACAAAAAATGAACACCCCCACACGACCTGCAACGAACTTGAAAAACCTCTCACTTCATGCATGACATAGGAGTATAAAACACTTAATCCAAGTTAACCTCTCTCCATCTATGTCCCTATCCGACCATGGATGTATATCATTAAACCACTCCCGCACCCAACTTTCATTATCCTCTATCATTCCTTTAATTTCTCCCTATTCCTTCTTTTCTAATAGACACAGGTTTGCTCCCTATGGTGAAGCTTTGATGCTAAAATATCCTTCCCTATTCAAAGCCTCCTGGATAGCATACGTTATTCCCGATTTGCTTACAACACCAACAAAGGATTTTTCAAACCTTATCAGTTCATTAGGTGGTACATTAAACTACAAGTGAGTAAAACTCAGCTTTTCATCCAATTTATTAGTCCATTCTCTTCCTCCATTTTTGTACATGGACTTTCCCTGTTGCACTCCCAGCACATGCACATAGGATCGTTCCTCACTTCTCACTACTACGAAAAACCCATTTAACAACGGTTGGGAATGACATATAATGACGCGGGCGAAGGCGTTGTTATGTAGATTGTTGTTGTATCTTTGATGTTTCTACAACGGTCTGAAAACCGTTGTTGTATTCTGGAAAACGCGTTATATATTGCAACGGTTAGTTGTATCAACCGTTGTGAAACATATTATTAATCACAACAGATATTAGTTTCAACCGTTGTGAAATATATTATCAATCACAACGGATATTAGTTTCAACCGTTGTTACATGTACCCTTAGTTTATTATATACAAATGTATATTGCTTGTTTTACCATACACCTAGTTAAAGAATTACAACCATTAAATTGGTAAGGAAATATATAATCTGAAAATTAAAATATTCTTGAAAACCAACTTAAATACACCACAGTTTTTCGAATTGCATCCATTTCATTCAGCACATTGAATGTTCCTTAACACATAATATACGATTCAATGGTCTGATTCACTTTACTCATCGATATTTTTAATTATATAGTTTACCTCTCCATCGTCCAAAATCATCGCGATTTTATCATCATAACAATCATGATCATAAAAACCACGATGATTTTTGGCGATGAAAAGGTAAACTATATAATATAAAAGATATCGATGTGTAGAAGGAATCAGACCGTTGAATCGTATATTATGCGTTAAGGAACATTCAATGTGCTGAATGGAATGGATGCTATTCGAAAAACATTGACATGATAATGGTAGGTTTTCAAATACTTCTTAATTTTCAGATTATAAGTTTCGATACCAATTTAACAGATTTCATTTTCATTAAAAGGATAGTAAAACAAACAATATACATAGTATATAATAAACTAAATTTCATATGTACAATATCAGAATAATAAACTAAATTTCATATATACAATATCAGAATAATAAACTAAATTTCATATGTACAATATCACAATGAATTCATATATATGTACCTTATTAGAATGAATTCATATATATATGTACCACCATCATCATCACCATGTGAAACAAACCTAAGAAGTGGGAAACCAATGAAGAAAATTAGGTATTATTCAAAACAAAACAAGCAAAATTAGAAACAAACCCTAAGAAGTGGGAAGCAATGAAGTAAATTAGTTAGTATTCAAAACAAAACAAGCAAAAGTTGAAAGAAAACGCTAAGAAGTGGGACTGTACCATAACAATGACGTTCACCTTGCTTGTGAAGCATTGAAGTCGAATCTGCGCAAAAAGAGAACAATCAACAAAAACATCATGAAGCAAACGAGATAATGAGTACTATCTAACAAAAAGATTGAAGTGGAAGAATACCTTATTTTCCATAAACCATATGTACATTACGCTTGCTATGCCAGCATCATCACCATGTTCATCTAGTTTTAGACTCTGCAAGAAGGAATTCAAGGAGGAAAAAGCTTAAATCAAAAGCTTCATACTTCTTGAATTTCTTTTCGCAGATTCTAAAAAAAGATGAAGTTTGGGTGCTAGGGTTTCGCTGTGAAGGAAACGGCGCGACTGTCAAAAAGGGAAAGTTAATTCCCTTATATAGGTAAATGTTTCACAAGGGTTTTCTCAAATAACCGTTATGATAGATTATATATTAATTTAATAATATCACAACGGTTAGTTATAATAACCGTAGCGATACCCCTTATACGTGGTACAAGGTTCGACACCAGGCAACAACATTTTCCTAAAGTTACGTCTGGATTATAAGTGATATCGCTACGGTCATTACTTATAACCGTCGTGATATTAACCGTTGTACTTCCCAACATATGAACGGTTTACAAGAAAATATAGTTCCAGAATATGAACGGTGTTGTACCCCAAATTTTTACCCTTAGATGTCATCTTCATTTGTGCATCTTAGGTCAATCCTCTCTGCATTGTTTGAGCTAACCCATATCTTGCAGTTTGTTTCTTTGTGTTCAAATTAGGTTTGCATATCACCATGAAGCTCCACAAGTTGTTCTGAAGTAAGTCAAGTCAACAAAAGATCTCCAGTGCAAGAACTTTGGAATTAGGGTTTTGCTCTGAAGAAATCACTGAGAAATTGGCTCTATCAAGTCAAGATTTGTGTGGTTCACTTACCACTTAAGGTCATCTACATCCAAGAGACATCATTCAACAGGAATCCAAGATCTATTGGTCCTCAACAAGAGAAGTATGAGCCTCAGCCTCACTATACCTCCAAATTAGGGTTTCTGTGACACTTATCAGTTAATGGCTTTGATTTTCATCAAGATGAATTCCCAAACCCCAATTCTTGATTCTATTGGTTTATCAACATCCTCAAGAGTCTCCTAAGACCTTTAGATGAGAAAGAAGAAGCAAGCTTACAAGATCTGACCTCAGTGCATTCACAGTCAAAATTATGGTTTGACTGAAACCCTAATCCTTGGAAATTTTGATTCAAATGAAGTGTCAATGGTTCTAATCATCATAGAATGTCTCATGAGGTATTCAAAGCATCAAGATCAAGTTTCATGAGGTTTCTTGCAAGAGAAGTAAGGTTTTGATGATGAAAGATTTCATATGTGAGATTTTCCCTCTAATAGAACAATTTGAAATGACCATAACTCCTAAACCACACACTCAATTTGAGTGAATCAAAGCTCATTGGAAAGCTCTTTTCAAGATATTCAATTTGTTCCATATGACTTTTCATCCAAAAATGCTTGGTTTTTGAGTTATGAAGCTTGCAAGATAATCTGACCCAACACTTAGAAAAATTTCAACTCTTTTCTTCACAAATTTTCTCTAACTTTGACCTCATTTTTCACCCATTTCCACTTGGATTCAAGACTTAGGTCCCAAATGAAAGTTTTAGAGCATGATGAGAGCCTTCCAACCATATGTGGAACATCTCATTTGAATGAGCCAATCTCAAGTTGTGGTTCTTTAAAGTTGGGTGTTTCAAATTAGAAAATTCAATAACTTAGAAAAATTTTCTAAGTCCTTTTTGCCTTCCCATGTGCACGACTTTATGGATTTCTTTCTCAATGTTACAAGCATTATCTCAAGTAACTTTCCACATAAGAATTGATCTATCAAATGCCCTCTTTACATAGAATCAAAAACTTCAAGGATTGGTGAAATGGTTATCAAGTTATGGTACACTAAAGGCGACATGTTGAAATATGTACACTTGAGAAATTCAGAATTTTTCAAACCTTTTGGCACCTCAATGTCGTCCACGAATTTTCACATGTTTATGGGCTGAATTTCTAGCAACTCCCAACACCAAAGTTACTCTATTATCTCCAATCTTCTAAGAGGAAAAGAAATCATCTCATTTGGCTCTTTGGAAAAGTAGATATCATGCACCAAAGTGGAATGCATGATTTGGTTTCTTGGCCCTAACTATGTTTCCCATTGAACTACCACTTGAAACATAATCTGACCATACATCAAGTACACACCAGTTGACCTTCTCTTTACCTTTTTCCAACACTTTCTGTCACAGAACCGTTCAAGGGAAGTATTCAAGTACATCACCTTTTGTACTTGCAAACTAACAACCACAAGCCAAAACAAAGATCCCTCGTGTAATGCTTCATTGTTTCTTTCTCCCTAGGTCATTGCCACTGCTTCTTTTCTGACTTAAACCCTAAAGCAGCAACTAAGACAATCTTCACTTGGCTCAAGACTGAAAAGTTGGAAGGGACCATGCCTGTAGTATCATGTTGAGATATTTCTCCCTTGTGCCAAGTCAATGACCACTGAGTTTTTTATGCGAATGGACCACTAGTTCACCTATAAAAGGCAGCCACTCTCATTCACTTATCATCAACAATCAACACCAAATAACTCTAAAAAAAAACACTTTGAGAGCTCACGAGCTAGCTGCAGAGGAAGGAGTTTTTGTTGCTCACTCAGGAACCAGGTAATTTCCTCAACCCTCCACTTATCATGCTTATCATGCTTATCATGCTATGCTGAATACATGCTAGTTTAATGTTAGAGATCATTCTCTGTTTCAATGTTTGTGTGTTCATGGTATCTATGCATGATATATATTGTCATAAACCTCTGTTGAGTTGTCTTAGAAGTTTCATACCTCTCCATGGTTGCCATAATGAATCAAGTTTGTTTCTGATAAAAAACTTGTTAACCATGTTAAAATGAATAACTATGTGAAGGTATATTTGCTTTGATCAGATGCATGCCGAACCTACTAACTCTAAATGTTCATCATGTGTGCAAGGCTGTAATTCGTGCATGGATGTATGCTGGTTATTTAATGTTATTTCCAACTCATTTGAGTTTTAAATATTGATGCTTGTTCATGTTATCGTGTGATGGAGGTTCAGGAAGTTATGGTTTGTCCTATTACATGTTGTTGTTAAGTTTTTAAAGCAGTATGTTGGTTTAGGTTTGAAACAGAGTGTGGTTTCTCATCTTCTTCTGAACTGAGTTTTAATTTAGAACTTGGGTTTTCCTTTGCTTTTTGCTCTTGATGTGGTCATTAGCTTGTTTAGATTAGGGCACCATCGTGTTCTATGTTTTGAATACTTCATTTCAGTATGTTATTTCATGATATTTGGTTAAGTTTTGAGGGTTTTAGGTTGGATTAAAGTTGGATGTTTGTTTTGAGGTTCAAAAGATGAAACACGATGTTTGTGTTTGTTCTGCATGTTTCTATTCCCATGTGTGCTTTCTGATTGGCTGTTGACGTTGGTTTTGTCGTGTTGCGTTTTTAAATGAACTTGACCAATTGATTTATGTTATACACTCTGATTCATTGTAGCAGCGCGTGTGTTTTCCATTAATGTATCTTATGACTTATTTGGGTTTAAGTATTACACTGGTTGGCGTATACAATGGATGTATCGCCACCCCAGTGGTTTAGACCTTACCCTTGTTAACTAGGATGTCTTGGGTTCGATCCCCCCAGACCATCCTTTTGTGTTTTATTTTCCTTGCCTTTTCATAGCCACTTCGCCTGGGCCTTGTGCTCTTACCACCCCCCTTTTTGGGCCCAATTCACACTCTCAAATCTTTTTTTTAAACCTTTTGTGTTTTATTTATTTATTTAAATTTTTTTTTTCTTTATTTCAAAAAAACTCCAAAAATATTTTATCTTTATTTTAATTTTAATTATCAATTTATTTCTTATTTGTTTATGTAAACTTAATTAGTAATATGTGATTTATTTTAATTCTCTCTTGTTTATTTAAGCTTAATAATTAACATGTGATTTATTTCTAATTGTTTCTTAATTATTCAAATTTAAATTTTTTCTTAATTGTTTCTTAATTGGACTAATTGTTAGTTTTATTTATGAAGCACCTTTATTGATCATTTGAGTGTTTATTCACTAATAATTATTTAAGTTTTGAATAAATTTATCCCATGTTTGATTCATCATGTGTTTGACTTGGATGTGTGAATTTTGTTCTTCTTTAAATATCATATTAGTTTAATATCATGCCTCTTTATCTTGTGATTGTTCCTTATGTTTGTCTTCCTTAAGATTGAAACATATTGATTTGTCTTTGTTTACATGTTTCTATGATGATCATGTCCATCTTATCCATACTTTATTATGAAATACTTCTTGCCATGCTCATGTTATTGTTGTTATCTTATTCATCTTTATTAATGTCTCTCGTTATCTTTTAATATCTTATGAACTGTTATTATCCCCATTCCAAATGAAGGTGATTAATGTTGACTCTTAAAGTCATAGCCCCCATCTTACCTTAGTAGCCACTTAGAAGATGACTTTCACTTCTTGGCCTCCTAAGAGCCAATAAGTCATGACTAGCCTTAGGAAAGAGTTCTTACACTCTTGGTGATATTCATCCTAATGAATACTCATTTTCCCTATTGCCTTTAAAACATAACATAAGACCATTATAACTAGACTTAGAGAGCTCTTATACTCTACAATGAGTTCACACTCATTTCCCATCTGAATGTTAACCACAGTCAATCATTCAGTAGAAGTAGAACTACGCATACTGTGATTCTATACCCGAGGATACGTAGGCATAAAGTGTGATGCTTTGTCGAGTATACTTAGATACAAACCCCTAGGGTTTCAACCTTTAGCATAGAACCTTTAGCAAACATAAGATAACTTAAACAAGATGTTCCTGTAGGGTACTATGGACGTTTAGGGTGCTAATACCTTCCCTGGGCGTAACCAACCCCCGAACCTTAGATCTTCCCCCTTTAGGTTTTTCTAACAATCTTGAACCTTTCCTTTAGATAAATCAAAGACGGTTGTAAAAGAAATATGATGCAAGTTAATTAATAGCTTGTTATCCGATTTTCACCGCAACAGAAATGGCGACTTCACTGGGGAAGCAAAGAAGGTTAAGCCTATCTTGTATTCATGCTATTTATGTTTGCTTGTTTTACTTATATCTGCTTATATACTTGTCATATTTGCTTATATATTTGTATATCTGTTCTATGGGTTGACATGGTATCTATGAGTGAGATAAGTCCTAACCCGGACTTGAGAGAACACATATGTTTAGGAACCGTGGACATAGTCAAGGGAACTTCGAGGGAGAAATCCCAAAGGAGGGAACTTGAAGTCCACACTCAGTTGAGGCCCTCTTGGAGGTGGTAAATGTTGAACGAGCAATCGTGAATGCGTTACTACTTTCGACCTAGGAGCCAGAGATACTGATGACCTTTAGTTATCCCTTTACCCTAACTTGGCCTATTTAGGACGTAGTGCGATGACTGTGAGGGAGCAATCCCAAATGGTTGCTATGCGATACTACACTCAGATGAGACTCTCTTAAGAATTTTATCGATCACCAAGCAATTGGAAAGTCAATAAAATCTGAAAGATGGGTTGTCGACTCTAGGAACTTTTTAGAACCTTGTCTGGTAGGTGAAAACCATAGTACATACCTTTGGGATGGGTAGACCTTTGACTCCATGCTCGTGACTCTTAACTTAGGTTTCTCTGTGTGCTTTATGCTTATCTGTTTATGTGTGTTTGTTGCATTCATCCTTGCATCATATGCATTGTGCCTATTCAAGGGATTCAACTTTGTTTTGAAAACTTTATAGGATGGATTTTGAAAAAAGGAAAACGAAGAAGTACACCTTCATTAGTCCAAAATTGGAAAATTTAAAGAATCTGGGTAAGCCAATCAATGAGTCATTAACGTTCCAAGACAAGTATGGGAAGATTTTCTCTCTGATGAAGACCAAGATGGTAGATGGGATGCTCCCTACTCTCATATAGTTTTATGATCCCATGTATCATTGTTTCACTTTTCTGGATTATCAGTTGATGCCAACGCTCGAGGAGCATGCTATTCAAGTTGGTATTCCCATCACTCCAAACCCTCCTTACTCTGGTTTGGAAAAGACGCCTAAGGAGAAGGAAATTGTAGAAGCGGCTCATCTTAAGCTGTCAGAAGTCAAGGCTAACTTGGTTGTCAAGGGAGGACTTTTTGGGTTACCTGCTAAGTTTCTAATGGAGAAACCCAGTTATTATGCTAGCATGAAGAATATGGTGGATTATGAAGCTGTTATGGCCCTTCTCATCTATGGGTTATTTATGTTTCCCAACATTGAGAACTTTGTTGATATGAATGCAATCAAGATCTTCATCATTGGAAATCCAGTTCCAACCCTACTTGCAGATGCCTGCCATTCAGTACATTTGAGGACTGCTCATAAGGGAGGGATGGTAACATGCTATGCCACACTGTTGTATAAGTGGTTTATTTCCCACTTACCCCGCTCTAAGACCTTTTGGGATCTCCAAGATGGACTTCTTTGGTCAGAAAAGATCATGTCTCTCACCAACACTGATCTAGAATGGTACAACCCAACACTTAAAGGCAAAGATATGATTGTTAGTTGTGGAGGATTCGCTAACGTACCTTTTCTTGGTACGAAAGGAGGCATAAGCTACAATCCCGCTTTGGCTTGTCGTCAACATGGTTACTCTATAGAAGCTAAGCCTAACAACATCTATTTGGAAGGTTTGTTCTTTGAGGAGGATAAGGACCCTGTTCTTAGGGAAAAGATGGCTCACGCTTGGCATCATGTTCACACAAGAGGTATCTCTGCTTTGGGGAAACCTGAGTGTTTGGCTTCAGAATCCTACACTCAGTGGGTGCAAAAGAGAGCTGTTGAGTTAAAGATGTCGTATGATCGTCATGATCCTATCCCTTTAGCTTCCAGAGATCCTGTTCTTTACTTCACAAGCAATGAGGACGAATTGAAGATCCGGCTGGCTCAAGCAGAACGAGAAAGGAATGCATGGATGAACAAGTATCAGATTCTTGACTTTGAGATGAATGAACTTCAGAAGAGTCTCAAGAGGAAGGAAGAAGAATCTGTCAGAAAGAGGAAGGCGCAGGGAGATTTATTTTCTCCTAGCACATCATCTTCACCAGAACCATGGAAGTCACAGTTGGCCAAGCACGCTGTTGAGAATGAGAGGTTGCAGAAGGAAAACCAAAAGCTCGCCATGAGATTAATGGGAGAAGACTGATTGGATAGTTTAGAACTTAGTTTTCTTTATTTCGTACTCTGTATTTTGGCTTTTGAAGGTGTAAATGTCTATTTTTGTAATCCAAAACTTTATCATCAATGAAATGAAATGAGACTTTCTTCTAAGAAAGTGTTCCTTAAAATTTGCAAAATACAATGTTGAGTCCCTTGAATCACGCCCACCATTTAGCTTGCATTTAGCTTGCATTAGCATATCATTTTGCATCTTTGCATGTGCATTCTTCCCCGTCTCATGTCGTCTCGTTCTCTTCAGAACCTGTCACCTTGATTTTCCAAACGCCAAAACCCAAGTCCAACCTCGACAAAGGATATCTGAACAATACTGTGAAATGGATAGAGTCAACCATGAATTGAGAGAATTTCGAGAAGGAATGGGGCAGTTTCTGGAAACTATGAAGGTCACACTAACAACGATGAAGGAAATTTGGGAGTACCAGGAGGAAATGAGAGAGGAGATCAGAATCCTCATGTGCCAGATGAATTGGGTTCTGGAAACTCTGTTGAAAAAGGAGAATCGCATTCATCCCGTCAGACCAGCTTTCAAGAGCGTTCGTTCGCCACGTCAGCATGGACGACAAAGATCAAGGGAACCAGAGAGGAATTTCACTCCATACCCACTAGGTTTTGATGCCAACGTCCGATGCGACTACCACGCTGGGGCACCGGGGCATTCAACTGAGGATTGCAAGGTACTCAGAAGCCAGGTTCAGACGTTTCTTGATTCTGAGAAGTTATCATTTACACCACAAGGGATTCAAATCAACTATCCTTTGCCATCTCCTAAGGATCTCTCGTGTCCATAATTTTTTTTGGAGAAGCCTCATGCCAGCTGAACGTTGGTCCTGTTCCTGCATCCAAACGTAATCTTCGTCAGGTGTTTACGAAGAGGGGTTTTCAGTCTCCAACGTGTGTTTCTCCTCAAGATAAGAAGTGTGCTGCCAAAAGAGGAAAATTTAACCACCAGCCTATCCCGGTGCCGTTAAGCAAACTTTTCCCACTGTTGATGCAAAATAAGCTGGTAACTCCACGACTTCTCACACCTTTCCAGGGACCTTGGTATGATCCCAACCTAACCTGTGAATTCCATAAGGGAGCTGAAGGGCATGATTTGGTCAATTGCCGAGCTTTAGAATATTTTGTGCAAGAACTGATCCATGACAAGGACTTAATCTTCGAAGAAGACCGCCCAAAGACTGAATGCAAATTTCGCACTGGGACCATCTGGCATCCCATTGAAGAATGCAAGGGATTCAAAGAAAAGCTGATGAACCTGCTAAAAAAAAACTGAAACCTCAGGAAGATACTTCAGACGCTGGTACCTCAACTTCTGAAGCAAAAGGTAAAGGACCTGCAAGGCCTCTCAAAGTTCGATACCACAAGGAACAAGTGATTGGTGGTGAAGACTTTTTTCCGTTCGGACCCGGAAACTGAAATCTTTGGTTGGCTGTGTTTTGTATTTCAGTTGTATTTCCTTTAATTGTATTGATATTTGCATATGAGCTTTGTTGTACCTTTAAATTGGCAACATTAATGAAATAATCCATTCGTTTCACTCATTTACTTTTATTTTCATAAAAGCAAAATATATATCTTTTTCACCCTTTTTTCAACTTTTGTTAAAGCAAAGATTAGAGAGGATGATGAAAACCTCGTGTTCATAATTGTTGTGGTATACTTTCAAATTAACCTCGCCGAGGATGTAAGGCATTGTTTCACATTTCCTAAACATTGGAGAAGTAAGGATGATAATCCCTTGTTAACCCCTTCGAGCCTAGAAGTAGGAGTTTTCTTTCCTTACACAAAAAAAAAAACCTTAAATCTCAACCTTGGGGGCAGGGTAGTTCTCAGTTTAACTCGGTTATGCATTCAAACACGAGCGCTTCATATAAGGCGCCAGTCAGCTTTCAAATCAAGTGACTTCCTACTTTTGGTGATTTGAACGTATATCTTGAGTTAACTGAGCGTAGGATTGGAATTCATCCTTTGTTTCATAAACCATGAACCATACCACATTACAACCCCTAAAAGACCTAATTGATGTAAGGTTGTTTTGAAAAGCATACTACAGCAAGGTTGAGTAACCTGACTCCTAATAATCTTTGTTACTCGCGTGTGTTTGTCACTTCCTTAATGACTAGACCCACCATTGTTTTTGACTATTTAATCATTTCACTGTGCGTTTTTTATCAAAGCTTTTTTTTCAAACTTTGCATTAAACTTTACATTAAATTTTGCCAATTTTAATGAACAACACTTGTTTGCAATACCATTCGATATCAAGGAATCCCAACAAACGCGGCCAGTCAAGGAATTGAACTTGATAAAGGAAATTTGACTCAGTCAGGGGCAACCAAGTGTGAGGTTTGCCAATCTATTATCCCAAGAGTTGACAAATCAGAGGCAGAATTCTGCAAATTCAGAATATTGGGGCAAATATTCTTGAGATCATCTTATGACTAGTTTTGACTTTAGTAACCCATCAGCAGGGGCAAATCCGTTCCCCAGTAATTTCTACTACAGTTTGAGTATCACAAGTATAACTGAACAGAAACAGCTACGTCAAGATTCAAAAGTTGGAAGATATTGAATCATCTGGTATTTCATTTCTTATGTAAAATTCTTTTGATTATTCAAGTTGGAAGATACTGAATCATCTGGTATTTCAATCCTTCTGTAAAATTCTTTTGATTATTCAAGTTGGAAGATATTGAAGCATCTGGTATTTCAATCCTTCCGTAAAATTCTTTTGATTATTCAAGTTGGAAGATATTGAAGTATCTGGTATTTCAATCCTTCTGTAAAATTCTTTTGATTATTCATCCCCTAATCTGGGGCAGTTATGCCGAGATCTCTCCAAGAGTTTGAAGATATTGAAACACCCTGTATGCCAATTCTTCTATAAAATCCTCTTGTTATCGTATAGACCGTCTAGCCTGGGGCAGATAAGATTTGAAGATGGTAGTTATGCCAGTGGAATGCATAATTACTTTGTTAGCTCCCCATCAAGTTGCTACATCAGCTGATTTTGACAAATTCCCAATGGATTTATTTCCCCAATAAAGAAGAAGAACTTTCCCAATATATCCAAAACATTTGTCTAAGTTGGGCTTATGCTTTGGTTTTCACCTTTGAGTACCAGACCCCAGCTCTTTATGCAGGAGTCCCCAGAGAAGTCAGCTGTTAGACGACAGAATTCTTAGTCACTAGAGTTGTTATTGGTCTTTGAATACAATAACTTCGTCATTTTCATCTGATTCTTGGAAGCGGAAAAGTTTTAAGAAAACACAAAGATGAACTAAGTTTTACTCTAGTATCAAGATGTTTTATGGAATCAAGTTGGTACAGGAAGAGTTAGTAGTAATGTATCTTTGGCTTGGATTTGCCATCTCCAGTGAAAAGAAGATTGCCCTGGTTATCCTTGATGTTTGGGTTTCAGGGTGTTGGCTTGTGTTATCCTTTCTTATTTCTTGTTTTGCGTCGTTCACGTCGTTTCTAGCATATAGCTAAGCATATGCATCATACCCTAGCATCTTCGCATCTTTGTGCTCTGTTTTGCTTGTGATCTTTTATTGGTGTCTGTCATTATTTCCCCAGTGAAGTAAAGACATTTTCGGTTTGCTTTGTGTCGTGCTTGTTCGGTCTTAACCTTTGCGCACCAGATTTGAATCTTTAAACCTTTTGCTGTTCCCCAAGAAGTTTAACATTAAAGATTTTGTAAAACTGTTCTTGTTTGAATCGTGTTAAACTTGAACTTGGACTTTGTTTGAATCGTGTCAAGCATTGTCTGCTCGTTTTAAAACTTGTTCTTGTTTGAATCGTGTCAAACTTGAACTTGGACTTTGTTTGAATCGTGTCAAGCATTGTCTGCTCATTTTAAAACTTTTCTTGTTTGAATCGTGTCAAACTTGAACTTGGACTTTGTTTGAATCGTGTCAAGCACTGTCTTCTTGTTTTAAAACTGTTCTTGTTTGAATCGTGTCAAACCTGAACAGAGTCTCTGTTCTAATCGTATCGGACACTGCCTCTTGTTTTAAAACTGTTCTCGTTTGAATCGTGTCAAACTTGAACTTGGACTTTGTTTGAATCGTGTCAAGCATTGTCTTGTGTTTTAAAACTTGTTCTTGTTTGAATGGTGTCAAACTTGAACTTGGACTTTGTTTGAATCGTGTCAAGCACTGTCTTCTTGTTTTAAAACCGTTCTTGTTCGAATCGTGTCGGACATTGAACCCTTACCTTGGATTTTTGAAAACTTGCTTTAAGCTAAGCTTCTTGGAACAAATTTCTTCAACCTTATAAGACTCCTAGTTGGTGCGCAGGGTTTGTCTCTGTCTTCCTGGATATTCTTGAAGATCCCATTTTGAACTCTTCAGTATAAGATCCCCAGGAAGTCTTCGCTTGGTTGTCTGTCTTTTTTTTAGGATGATCCCCGGATCAGGTTTTTCTTTCTGGTTTCATGCCCAGGAAGAGTGTGGGTTTGTTTTGTCCCCAGTAGTCTATCTCCCCGGTTTTTTTCCCGGTGGAGATTGTTTTTGGTTTTTCTCCGGTGTTTCTTTGGAGTCTCCCCAGTGAGTCTCTTTCGTTGGTTAGCCTGTATCCCCAGTGAGTTTTTCTCGTGGATATTAGCTTTCATCTTTCCCCGGTGGAGCTTATCTTGTGTGTTTGCTTTCTGTTGTCCTTTGGTGTCCTGTCTGTCTGCACCTTTGCACCTTCTTGGCATCATATCATCATTTTAGAAGTTCATGGCATGACAGCATTTGCATGTTTGTCGCTTGTCCTTGGCATCTACATTCCATCTAAGGGCAAAATTTTCGGTCTGCTATATTTAAATACCTTTCACCTTGATGCCCCTGGAATCTCCGTTTCTCGTGCCATCTGGAAAAGCTATTTAAATAGGGGCAACTGTTGTACCCCAAATTTTTACCCTTAGATGTCATCTTCATTTGTGCATCTTAGGTCAATCCTCTCTGCATTGTTTGAGCTAACCCATATCTTGCAGTTTATTTATTTTTGTTCAAATTAGGTTTGTATATCACCATGAAGCTCCACAAGTTGTTCTGAAGTAAGTCAAGTCAACAAAAGATCTCCAGTGCAAGAACTTTGGAATTAGGGTTTTGCTCTGAAGAAATCATTGAGAAATTGGCTCTATCAAGTCAAGATTTATGTGGTTCACTTACCACTTAAGGTCATCTACATCCAAGGGACATCATTCAACAGGAATCCAATATCTATTGGTCCTCAACAAGAGAAGTTTGAGCCTCAGCCTCACTATACCTCCAAATTAGGGTTTCTGTGACACTTATCAGTCAATGGCTTTGATTTTCATCAAGATGAATTCCCAAACCCTAATTCTTGATTCTATTGGTTTATCAACATCCTCAAGAGTCTCCTAAGACCTTTAGATGAGAAAGAAGAAGCAAGCTTACAAGATCTGACCTCAGTGCATTCACAGTCAAAATTAGGGTTTGACTGAAACCCTAATCCTTGGAAATTTTGGTTCAAATGAAGTGTCAATGGTTCTAATCATCATAGAATGTCTCATGAGGTATTCAAAGCATCAAGATCAAGTTTCATGAGGTTTCTTGCAAGAGAAGTAAGGTTTTGATGATGAAAGATTTCATATGTGAGATTTTCCCTCTAATAGCACAATTTGAAATGACCATAACTCCTAAACCACACACTCAATTTGAGTGAATCAAAGCTCATTGGAAAGCTCTTTTCAAGATATTCAATTTGTTCCATATGACTTTTCATCCAAAAATGCTTGGTTTTTGAGTTATGAAGCTTGCAAGATAATCTGACCCAACACTTAGAAAAATTTCAACTCTTTTCTTCACAAATTTTCTCTAACTTTGACCTCATTTTTCACCCATTTCCACTTGGATTCAAGACTTAGGTCCCAAATGAAAGTTTTAGAGCATGATGAGGGCTTTCCAACCATATGTGGAACATCTCATTTGAATGAGCCAATCTCAAGTTGTGGTTCTTTAAAGTTGGGTGTTTCAAATTAGAAAATTCAATAACTTAGAAAAATTTTCTAAGTCCTTTTTGCCTTCCCATGTGCACGACTTTATGGATTTCTTTCTCAATGTTATAAGCACTATCTCAAGTAACTTTCCACATAAGAATTGATCTATCAAATGCCCTCTTTACATAGAATCAAAAACTTCAAGGATTGGTGAAATGGTTATCAAGTTATGGTACACTAAAGGTGACATGTTGAAATATGTACACTTGAGAAATTCAGAATTTTTCAAACCTTTTGGCACCTTAATGTCGTCCACGAATTTTCACATGTTTATGGGCTGAATTTCTAGCAACTCCCAACACCAAAGTTACTCTATTATCTCCAATCACTACAAGAAAACACAGTTTTAGCGTCGGCCAAAAAGCCCTCGCTAATACAAAAAAACCGACACTAAAGTGGTTTAGCGTCGGCTTAGCGTGGGTGTCGGGGGTGGACTTTCCAAAGCTGCAAGTTAATAATATTAGCGTCGGCTTTTGTGTGACACTCATGTAGCGTCGGCCCAAAGCCCCCACTAAACCTCCACTAGTTGCTGACCAAAATTTCGCATCTAATTAGTGCGTTAGCGTCGGTTTCCTGGGACGCTAAATACTGGAAGGTGTCCTTTTTTAATTGGGTAGAGTGTCATTAAATTTTTTGCCACGTGCTTTTAGCCAACATGATATACAATAGTAGCGTCGGCCAGATGGCCGCCACTAATAATATTAGCCAGTGTCTTTTCTGATGATTGCGTGGGCCACATGGCCGCCACTAATAATATTAGAGAGCTTATTTTCTGCTGGTAGCGTCGGCTACATGGCCGCCACTAAAAACCTTCGACGTCACATTTTTTGCTTATAGCGTCGGCCACGAGGCCGCCACTAATACTATTAGACATCGTATTTTTTTCCTTGTAGCGTCTGCATCGTGGCCGCCACTAATCCTATTAGACAGCGTATTTTTTACTTGTAGCGTCGGCATCGTGGCCACCACTAGTAATTAAAATTACCATATCTTGATGGTAGCGTCGGTCTTATGGCTGACACTACTGCTATTATTGTTGGTTTGGTTTAATTTGAAATCGTCACGTTCGCTTTATACCAGCGCCACTCAAACCACCTGTTCTGATCAAGACCTGTTTTACAATACCACAATTCAGGTGATCCAAAAAAATTTTCCTTACAAATACATAATCTGAATACACCAACATCAATATATTAATGAGTTCCAAAATACATCAACATCAATATATGAATGAGTTCCAAAATACATCAACATCAATATATTAATCAATCCACAATTCAGGTGATCCAAAACAAATTAACTTACAAATACATAATCTGAATACACCAACATTAATATATTACTGAGTTCCAAAATACATCAACATATTAGTGAGTTCCAAAATACTAGTGAGTTCCAAAATACTGATAATCTCCTAAACGATCTACATACTAATCATGATAACCAACATTAACTTCCTCATCATCATCCTCATAATCCTCCTCCTCCTGCAACATCCAAAATAAATAGTCATGAGTCAGACACATAAAAATTCAAGTGATAAAGTCTCAGTAGAGATGACCAAAACAGTATCAAATTGAAGACAGCTCAATAAAGATCCCACTGCATAACATGTGCAGAATTTTGTAGAAAAAAAATGTTGCCAAACAGTGACTATAGGGCTTATAAGGACTGGTGTGTAGCAGAATTTAGACAAATCACTAATTTCCGCTATCCGCAATCGGCAACAGTGCAATAACTATACTATCTAGAAATGAATGACATAACATCTAGAAATCAAGCATATTTCAACTCAGTCCATAACATCTAAAAATACTAACAATCAAAAATTGCAAGAATTCAGATTCAAAACATGAACTAAATATTCATATCGCATCAATTTTAAACTATAACCGTCAAAAGATGATTAACAATTCACATTAACTCAAAGAAAAATTGAACGTACCGAATCGTTATAATCAGGATGACCACTCACAGGAGCACTCGAAGGACCCGCCTGAAGAGAATGCAACATGTCAAATTTCTTTGACAATTCATCAAATTTCATTGATAGTTCATCTGTCTGCGCATTAGCCCATGCAGCCTCTTCACGTGCAGCAGCAGCTTCGGCTCTGGCAGCCTCAATGGCCTGGTTATCGGCTTCTCTATGTGAATTTGTAATTGACACCTGAGTCAAAAAGTTTACTCCATATCTTATGTTACGTGCCAATTGTCCAGTGCCATAACATCGCCCCCGTGTTTTACCCCCTGCGGCTTCTTTCCAAATTTGTATTCTTGTTGATCCTTCCACTTCATCACCAACTTGTGTCAAGCTATTGCAGAATTTTTCCTGTACATAGCACACACATAGATCCTAATGCAACTACCACCTTAAAACAGTGTATGTTTTTCCTCAGTCAGTTGCATAAATCAGTTAAAAACTAGTGTTCCAGTATGCATTGATTAATAAAATAACCAAAAAAACATTTATCAGGAATTGAACATGTAACAGTCATAAATCAGTTTTAAAACAATAGCATAACAATCAACAGTTTGTCAGGCAATTTATATATCCACACAAGTGCACTAGATTATGACTGAATGAGCTAAACACAATTGTGTAAATCAGAACAAACAATAACTGATTAATACATTATCTGATGAAACTGTGTAACTATGAATGTGCAAAAGGAAATGTGAGATTGATTGAACTAGCTTTGCTAGTCCATTGGTCCTCAAGGTCAGTGAAACATGTGCAAGCTTCAAAATATCAAACAATATAGTGATTATGAAAATAAAGCCGCAATCAAAATTGCAAATGACCCGTTGTCAAACTCATAATCCATGTCGTCTTCAACTTGAAGAATAAAAGCTTATAAATGCTCAATCTAAAAAACTAAGATCAATCAATCCCAACAAGCATAATTTCATAATCACTAAAAGCTCTTCTTCCCAATCTAGCACTTCAGAAACTTAAACTTAAACATAATCCTGCCAATATGATCAATGCACGAGTAATGCAGCAAGGAATTTACAAGCAACTATTTTATGCAACAAGGAATTTACAAGTAACTATTTTAATTCTTAAGTGAAACAATTTTTGCAATGCATCAAAATCAACCTATACCATTAGATATATTCACACTATTCATAATACTCCATATACAGCGCAGAAAAATTCATAGAAAACAATCTCAAAATTGGATGATCCTAGTACATCTCATATCGATCCATGATCCTAGTAAAAAATCACAAATATCAAGTAACGCATATCATGGAAACGTATAATCTGATTTACGATAAGATGAAATACAAAATCAACCGTTAAAAATCAAAACAATCTAGAATGATTCAACATGAAAATTGAACCACTAAATTCCTTGTCATGAAAAGCTTATAAATGCTCAATCTAAAAAACTAAGATCAATCAATCCCAACAAGCATAATTTCATAATCACTAAAAGCTCTTCTTCCCAATCTAGCACTTCAGAAACTTAAACTTAAACATAATCCTGCCAATATGATCAATGCACGAGTAATGCAACAAGGAATTTACAAGCAACTATTTTATGCAACAAGACTGTGAGATAAATGGCTATCATATACCAAAAAACAGCAAAGTGATAATCAATGCAAAGCGATAAATCAGAAGTTACACAAGGTGACCAAACTTACATGTGTTACCGCTGCACGAGCGTCAACCCACTCCCCATTCTTCTTTTTATGGGTGGCAATGAAAATCTCATCTGGATGTGCAGGTCGATTGAGTTTTTTAGCCTAGCATTAGAGGTAGTATATACGGTCACAATGTATATCAAATATAATTATATTAAGAAATTGTAATTACAAAGTATTTATATACCAATTCTAGTGCAACATCATGGTGAGCTCTACGACCTGTTGTATGGATTGCCCCACCTTTGGTAGATCCACGATTAATCTTATTTTGTTGGGATACAGCTTTGAATTCATATGTCTTCCACTTGTCTAGAAGATACGTCCATGTATCTACACCCATCCAATCCGGCTTCCGCCCCTTTTCTCTAGCCTTTCGTTGTATATCAGACAGTCGTTTTCCACATTTCTGATGAAACAATTCTTCCATATTTGCATCATCACAACTGTCCCAACACACAAGCCTCTGACAAAATAAACAAATAATAAATAAAACTCAATAGTATACAACTTCATCAAACTACTAAAAAACAAATTTCATCTCTTACTTTAAATTCATTGAACCATTCCTTTGTCACGGCATCTCTTCCGTCACGTTTCAGCTCACCATAATTAACGAAGGTTCCTCGATAATTCTTTTCAATAACTTTTCGAACCATTGCGGCAACAAGATCACTTGGATGTAACCTACATATAAACAAAAATATTATTAGATGATAAATATGGTGAACGCATACAAACGTATTATTCTTCTCCATAACCTACTCACAACCTATCTCTATAGAATTGAATACAACTAACTAACTCAACAAACAAACTAAAAGATTGAAATGAATAATAATCAGTTATTAAAGTACTAATTAACATCATTAACAAAAAGTACTACAGGCAAATAACAGAAATAACAGGAAAAATCAGAAGATAGATCTTCAAGTTCAGCTTTCAATGCCCACAGATAGCAGCATGCTGTGAAGATCTTTTTATATTTGAACACACATATTATATGTAGCAATATTAGCATGCTGTGAAGATCTTTTTATATTTGAACACACATATTATATGTAGCAATCACGATATTTGGTTAGGTTGTAATGAACAAGTAACTCATTTTTATGCCAGTTCTTAGTTTTGAAAGTATATATAAATGTTAGATTGTATGTTACAGATATTGAGCCATGATACACTTGGATCTACACATACAAGTTGTCCTTTGTGTCAATTTATTAACTATATTAATGCAGATAGGCAATCAACATATACAAGTAAACTTGAATAAGTTTGACCTTCAAACACTGTTAATATACTATTACATCCTGTTTGGATAAACCGTTTGATTAAGCACTTACTGTACAAGTGTTTATTCTATATCTATGGTTATAGATAAGGTATATATTTCTATAATAAAAACTGAATAAAGTCAAACTTTTTTTATATAAATTATAACCTATTTCCATAACTATCTTTTAAGTTTATAAAAATAAGCTGAAAACAATTTATGAACATATCATTATCTTAATCTATATCCATAAGTTCTCCTAAACAGCCTAACAAGTACTTTCTGTAAGTAGATAAGCTAAAGTGTACATTCTAAAAATATCAAATGGAATTCACATAAGAAATTACAAGGATAAGTTGCTATTGAATAAATTTAATTGTTAAATTATCCATTGTGAATGTTTTATTTTGTTTCTGTTAATGACTACATGCACTACTCTGTAATGTAATGGTTTAATTATGGTTGGTAATTAAATAGTTTATTGAAGAATCTACAAACATAATTAAGTTTTTGATTGTAAGTTTATTCACTTTAAATGAGTGAGTTTTTAATAATGCAAATGCAACACTCATTGACAGTATGATACCAAAATGGAGGAAGCAAACAAACTATCAAAACACTATCAAAGGAGAATTTAGAGGAATATACTTGAACAAGGAGAATTTAGAGAAATATAAATTGGACTTGTATTACACTTACGCATTAGATTTTTCCACAATATAGATCTTCGGTTTTTTCCCACCGTCGTGTTGTTGCTCTTCATTAGAAAGTGTTTGGGGAGGACTTTGCGACTGAGGCTGCGGCTGCGGCTGAGGCTGAAGCTGAGGCTGAGGCTGAGGCTGAGGCTGAGGCTGAGGCTGAGGCTGAGTATATCCTGGAGTAGGAATGAATATGAACTCCTCAGAAATCGGGTTTTCCATTTCAGGCTGAGTAGGTGGTGGTGTTGGGTTTGTTAGAATCGGTACTGGAGGCTGAGTAAGTGGCGAAGGTGGTGGAGGCTGAGTAGGTGGTGAAGGCTGAGTAGGTGGTGGAGGTTGAGTATGTGATGGTGTTGGTTTTGTTAGAATCAATGGTGGAGGCTGAGTAGACAGTGGTGGGTTTCTCTTAGTACGTGGTGGTGGGGGGTTCGTTGAACCAGGTTTGCTATGGACTTTACGAGAATTGTTTATAGCAATAGTCCCAGGTGGAATCTGTCGTTGACGGCATAACCTATCAACAACTCTTTTTTACAAAGAAACCATTAAAAAAATAAGTATAAATCCAAGCATTATTATTTGATTAGGACAAAAAAACAAATAGGAGAAAAGGTTTAGTCATCTTACTTAGATGTGCTCGATGGTGCTTTTCTCTTTCCGTTTTGTCCGGTCATTTCAATAAAATTGTCTCAAAGCTACCAACACTGAGTAACAATGCACAATTATATTAGCCCAAAGTCATCATAACAACTGAGTAACATATTGAAAAACTACAGGCATATTTACATACAAGCATAGCAATTGAATTGAAAGATTGTGATTATTGTGCAACATTTGTCTTTTTGATAGAGAAATGATAAAAATAGAAAGATGAAGGAAGTAAGATAAATCATAAAATATGAAAGTAATTTTTTCATGATCAACAGATCAAACTGCTAGTACATATACAAATGGATAACTACATAAAGTTAAAGCCAACAACAGATTAACTACTAGTTAACCAATCTAACAAACTGGTAAACAAATTGATAATAAGTTTGACAAAACAAGTGCATAAAAGTCTATAATAAAAACAAGATAAAATGTTCTCTCAATCTTGAGTCATTGGGTCAGTTGTCATTGTTATTGGCTCAACCACGTCAATTAACCCTCCATCAGCTAAACCATGTATTTCTTCAACTTCTGTAATAGGCACAACTGGTAACATTTCATCAGATTGATAAGGAATTGCATCCCCGGTGTTGTCTATCTCGACATAACCCCTTGGTTTTGTGGTGATTGCTACACACTATCCACTCATATTCCTACACATTTCTAGATATGGGACATAATAAACTTGTTTTGCTTCTTGTGCAAGAATGAACAGGTCATACTGACGATATCGCTTATTCATCTTAATGTCAACAATGTTGTACTCAATATTAACTTTTGTGCCAGTATTATTTGTAGGATCAAACCAATCACAATAAAATAGGGAAATCTTGTTGCTTAAGCCATGGTATTCCAATTGAAGGATACGTTGGATGATGCCATAAAAATCGTTTCTCCTCCACTTGTAACACCTTTAACATGTACCCCACAATTAGTAGTTTTTTACCATGACTCCATTCTTGAGTGTGAAACTTGTACCCATTAACAAAGTATATGTTCCATGATGTTGCCTTCGGATTAGGGCCGAGAGCTAAGGCCTTCAGATATGGACTAGTTGTTCCATTTCTCTCATCATTCACCTAAAAATATATATCTAACCTTAGAGATTGTTTATTGTCAACCACATAATATAAATTGTGAGAAATATACTAACATAGTCTTTTAGCCATGAAGGAAACTACTCGTGTATAAGACCGGAAGCATCTTCCTCATTGATAGAATGATATTGCATGAACAATCTGACATCGATCATAAAATTGATGAGTGTATTTATAAAAATTGGTTGAGAACAACGCAGTTGTCTTACAAAAATGTACTTACTCGAGATACGGCTTAATCTCGTCACAATTGATTAGGACGTGCACGTGGGTAGACTTCCATTCCTTATCTATCAACCAATAGAGTCGAGCCTTTCCACAAGGATGACCAAATTTACTAAAAACTAAAAGACTTGGTTGGGAATTCTCGTGATCTGATCGAGGAATGTTCCTTAGACTTGTACTTGGCACCAAATTAAAGGTCTTGAAATAGTGAGAGAAAAAATGAGTAGTTTCACTGTGCAAGTAGGCAGTGCATATTGAACCTTCAACCCTTGCTTTATTTTTCACCGAACGCTTGTAGTCTCCCATCAATCTACACATGAAACGATTAAAAAATGTTTTTTCATTTGATTAATCTACAAAAATTGAACATCAATTACCTTTCAAATGGATACATCCAACGATAATGTACAGGACCACCAAGGATTGCTTCAGCAGGTAGGTGAATCGAGAGATGTTCCATCGAGTCAAAGAAACCTGGTGGAAAAATTCTTTCTAGCTTGCATATGATGATGGGAATGTTTTTTTCCAACATAACAAGATCTTCCAACCTCAATGTATTACAACACAAGTCTTTAAAAAAATGACTCAACTCAGTTAGTGGCTTCCATATCTCAATGGGCAAGGAACGAAAAGCAATTGGAAGCAAACACTCCATGAATACATGACAGTCATGGCTTTTCATCCCCTTCATCCTACCCTTGGTAGCATCAGCACACCTAGAAAGATTCGAGGAATAACCATCCGGCATTTTTAGTTCCTTAATCCATCTACAGACTAACTTTGCCTCTTCTGGTGTCAATGAAAATTTTGCCTTTGGCTTACCCATCTTTCCATTAGGTAGAGGGCGCATCTCTAAATCCCCAAGTGAACAGTTATGAGGTAAATCCAATCTTGCCTTCTCATTGTCCTTTGATTTTGCAGGATCATTCATGACAGTGTAAAACACATTATCAAATACATTCTTCTCTAAGTGCATCACATCAAGGTTGTGCCTTAACAAGTTGTCCTTCCAGTATGGAAGATCCCAAAATATACTTCTTTTATTCCAATTATGTTGTTTCCCATACCCTGGAAATTTGGTGGCCCAGACATTGTCTGTGAATTTTGGAAAATCACGAATAGCTTCCCAAATATCATGGCCGGTAAACATTGGTGGTGGTCTTTTTTTCACAATCTTGCTTTTTGTAAATCTCTTTTTACTTTTTCTGAAAGGATGATCCATTGGTAAAAACCTACGATGACAATCAAACCAACAACTTTTTCCACCAAATCGTAAGGTGAAAGAATCTGTATTGTCCATGCAATAAGGGCATGCTAATTTACCTTGTGTCCCCCATCCAGACAACATACCATATACTGGAAAATCATTGATTGTCCACATTAAATGCGCTCTCATAACAAAATTCTGCTGCATAGAGATATCATATGTCACAATACCATCTTTCCACAACAGCTGAAAATCATCAAACAAAGGTTGCAAGTAAACATCTATTTTAACTTTTGGGTTGTACGGTCCAGGTACAAGACAAGTCAAAAACATGTATGGTTTGGTCATGCACATTTCGGGAGGGAGATTGTATGGTGTGACTATTATTGGCCAACATGAATATGGAGAACTAGAGGCTTGAATGTAAGGGGTAAATCCATCACTACATAAACCCAATCTTACATTTCTTGGGTCACTAGCATAATCGGGATAAACTTCATCGAAGTGTTTCCAAGCTTTTCCATCAGATGGGTGACGCAAAACATTTGGATTGCTGGTGTTCTCACGATGCCATCTCATCTGAGCTGCAGATTCCTTTGAAGCATAAAGTCGTTGTAACCTAGGAATGATTGGAAAATAGAAAATTCTCTTCACTGCCACATCTTTGTATTTTCCCATTCCACACTTTCGAGGAACATACCTAGCAGCTCCACAAACTCTGCACTGAGTTAAGGTACTATCTTCTTTAAAATATAATAAGCACCCATTCACACAACAATCAATTTTCTCAACTTTCAATCCTAACTTAGACACCAACTTCTTCACTTGGTAATAGTTTCCAGGTAAGCATTCTTTAGTTGGACAAACATCAACGAGCATTTGAGAGAAAAAATCCATGGCCTTTTGAGGAACATGCCAACTAGACATGGCAGCCAACAACTTAACTGAAATAGATAGTCTGGATTTAGAAGCTCCCTCATAAATGGGTTGGTTTGCAGAGATTAATTCATCATAAAATCGTTGAGCTTTTTCATTTGGTACCTCACCCTCACTAATTGTTTCGTTTTCCATATTAGCATTCACATTTGGGACATTAACAAATGGCCTGAAAACATCAGAGACCATTTCATTCATTGCATCAAATTGTTCTTCATCACCTAGATTATCCCCACCAGCATTCCCGCCACTACTAGAATGACCATCAAGATCCACATTTTGATTCTCTTCTCCATGATCAGTCCATGTATAATAGTTGGATAAAAAACCATCTTTGTACAAGTGGTGTTTGACCTCATTAGGCATTTTCAAGAGAATGCAGACGCAATTTACACAAGGACACCTTATCCCTCCTTCGTTTAAAAATTGAGGTCGATTCATCGCTTTATTGACAAACTCTTCAACTCCACTAATAAATTCATCCTTCAGACCATACCTATCGGAGTTTACTCTATCATACATCCAACTTCGATCCATTTTCTACATAAAAAACAAATATAAGTACTTCTAATCTTAATTTGTTCAATTGACTTCTATGTTTAGGAAACTAAACTCCGACCGCAAAGTGGAACACTTTGTCGTTGATTAGAGGAATTACTAATATGCTGTAAAATTAATAAATACCACAAAATACATATAGGATTGATTCTTTATTCATTTATGCGAGTTGAAAATCCAACATAAAATAGTTTTTATTTGCAAATTCAATAAAGAATGCACATATAGTATTTGAGTGTAAAATTGTGTGTTCTTGTAATTCTGATCCAGATGGATCTTCATTTTATTTGTTTTGACTTTACAACTTGTATTGAATAAGAATGTGAACTTTCATGCACGTGTATGTGTATGTTGAGGATCATGTTTACCCTTTAAAATTTCTTCCAAAACTAGACTTGCCAAGAAAGTTCTCAATCTTTAAATGTGATCAAAAGAAAGCTACATGAATTCGAGTCCATTGCGATAATATAATGTCGTATAAAAAGTATAGTACTAGTAATCAATGTTATGAGGTCGGCCAATTCAATGTTATGAGTCCATTGCGATAATATAATGTCGTATAAAAAGAAAAACTATAAGAGTTAAGACATGGTATTATTAAATATTAATAGAAAGCCTCCAAAATGAAAGCCAAAATGAATGGAAGCCAAAACGCATAACATAGCAGATATGCGATGCAATCGAATGGAAGCCAAAATGAATATCACAGCAGCAAACATAATGCAATATGAAACATAACAAGTTATGATTATTTACATACTCAAACACAATATGAAATCAACACAATGCAATGCAAACAAAGTCAAACTTGAATCGATTACATAATGAAAACAAAGTCTGAAACCATTACCGAATCAAACGTTACTGCTAGTTATTGAAGGTGGACCTTGTCAAACTCGTCGTGCAGTAGAAAGAAGCAGCAGGATTTCCTGTCAGTAGGGCATTCCACAACCAGAGTTAAACATAAAAGAAAATCTTATTCTTACATCTTATTCTTACAAATACACCAGGACAAAGGGAAGAAAACTCAATTGTAGCAACTATCCTGCCTAAAACAAAAGCATCACTTTTTAATAATATATAGACAAACCAATACTATAATTCTGGTCTTCCAAGGTTACTAATTCACTGTGTGCGCTGCTACATCCAAATATGTTACAATAAAAAATGTGATTGGGAAACAACATAAACTGAGAAAGGTGAACCTGCAAGCTTCTCTGTTGAAATTCTTCTCTTTAACTCCGAAGAACGATTTAAACACCTCAGGCTCGGCACGACAGAAATATGGACGATCTGAACAAGAACACAAAAAGAACTAATCATGCTTGGTTTCAAATCAATTGTTATGGTAGTGAAAACTCATAACAGCATTCAAAAAGAACTAGGGAAGAAAACTCAATTGTAGCAACTATCCTGCCTAAAACAGCATTCAAATTTAGCAAATTTAGCAACTATAGTCACCTAAAGCAGCATTCAAATGATAATGTAGTAAGCCAGAAATTACACAACACTGTTATCAGATAAGATATCCATACTTTGGAACACACATGACTTTACCTTTACTTCAAAATTTAGCAAATATCCTGCCTAAAACTTGATTTGACATTTTAAATTAACAACTAATAGATAGCAACCTATCCATAAACTATTCAACAGAGAAACTTCAAAACAATTAGAGGAAACTCATCTGACATGTAACTGGAACCTAAACAAAAAGGTGCATAGCAGCACCTAACTAGACTAACAAAAAGGTGCATAGCAGCACCTAATTATTCCGATAAGAATTAACAGAAAACATGTAAAAAGGCAGCAAAATCAAAAACTATTTCAAACAAAATGGATAGTACACATGTTCGTTAATACAAGTTCAACCGTTTCCATCACTATGCATAAGCCATAAAGCCAAACCTCAATCAAGGTTGAATGACAAAAGTCCAAAATAAAAAGAAAAGATACAGACTTTATGATGATTGAAGTCAAGCAAGCACATATTAGCACAAAAGTACTACACATCAGAAACATTTCAGTCCAAACCAATATGCAGTAGAATTTTTGAAGACGGTATAACACAAGACTCTCATACATAATTATCGGTCTAGATACACATCACTCTAAGCATCTCATCTACCTCAAACATTATACCAATTTATATTATACTAATTTATGTGGATATGTTTGCATGTACACCACACCTCCACCATCAAAATCATCTCCTCCCTAGATTCCAATCAAAACATCTATATTTTTATGATAAATTTGAATCATTAATATTAGATAACCAAACCAAAATGGACACATTTTTTGCATACACACAAAAAAAACATATTCAATATACTACATAAAAAACCACAATTTTAATAATGAACACACTTCCTCAAACATTGACTCTCATTCTTTGTGTCTTAACTAACTTAGACATATTGGGTTGTATCCGAACAAACAAGTACTAGTACTATACATATCATCAATTTATCATCATCCTTGTCAAAAATTTGATTCTTACAACATTATAGTTAGTTGAGTAGTATGAATGATACAAATGATAACAGTTACCACTTACTCCTACATGTTTAACTAATGATAAGTGTACAAGAAACATGCCAACAATGTAGGGTCAGTGTATTGATCACCTTAATTTGTTATTTAGTTGCAATATAGAGTTAAAAGAAGACTCAAAACCCTGAAACCCTGAAACGAAACAACTTATCGAAATTAAAAGATTGAAACGAAACCGAACTGAAGAATCGAAATATGAAATTAAAAGATACCTGAAACGAAATCGAAATCGATTGAGATGAACGAAGACTCACCTTTCGACCCTGATAAATCGAAATGAGAAATTAAATGCTCTCTCAAAACCTTCAATCGAAATGAGAAATGAGTTAAAAGGAATCTGTAAATTCCCAAAAGAAAAGGAGTTCTCTCAAAACCCTGAAACGAAACAGCTTATCGAAATTAAAAGTTGAGACGAACGATTGAAACCAAACCGAACTGAAGAATCGAAATGTGAAATTAAAATATACCTGAAACGAAATCGAAATCGATTGAGATGAACGAATGCGATTGAGAGGAACGAATGCGATTGAGGTTCGTATGTTTGAGGTTGAGGAACAACTTATGTTTGAGGAACGATTTCAATGCAACAGGTTCGTATGCGATTGAGAGACTGAGATGCAAAGAGGAACGAGTTGCAAAGAGGAACGAATGCAAACAGTTGCAAAGAGGAACGTTTGAGGAGGAAGGAACGATTTTTCTTCTTTTTCTTTTAATTTTATTTAATTTTATAGTATTAATTTAATTGTAATTTTATTTTATTAATATATATTGTTTCTTTATTTTTTCATTTAGTTTTATTTTATAAGTTTTTTATAGTATATCTTTTATTTAATTTTAATTTATTAATTTATAATTTAGATATTATTTTATAAATCAGATTAATTTTATGCTATTAATTTTATTTAATTTTAATTTTTTAAATTTATATTAAGGTTTATCTAATTTGTTTTTAGAATAAATTTTAAGAAAAAATGGTGGAAGTTAGGAATTTTATAAATTTGATTTAATAAATTTAATTTTAATTTATAGTTTTTATGTTATAGTTTAATTTATATATTGTTATTGGTATAAAATAATTAATTAAAACAATAAAAAAGGAGTCAAACTAAATCTATGGGGAAACTCAATATTTTTCTACTCCACATTAGCGTCGGCCATAACCGCCGCTAGTATTAAAACAACAAAAAAAGGAGCCAAAAGAAATTTGTGGGGGGAAATGAATAATTTTCGTACCAACATTAGCGTCGCAAAAAACCGACGCTAGTGTTAAAAAATAATTAATTTATTAAAACAATAAACAAAGGAGGCAAATGAAATTTGTGGGGGAAATGAATGTTTTTCGCATCAACATTAGCGTCGCACTAAACTGACGCTAGATTTAAAAAATAAATAATTTATTAAAACAATAAGCAAAAGGAGGCAAACGAAATTTGTGGAGGGAATGGATATGTTTCGTACCAATATTAGCGTCGGCTACAGCCGACACTAATAAAAAAATGTACAATATTTAATATTTATTAAACATTAAATAAATTATGTAAAGTAAAATAAATTAAATTCATTATTAGCGTCGCTAATGGCCGACGCTAGTATCATAAGAAATACGTCACATGTGTTTTTGCTAGTAGTGTCGGTTTAATGGGACATATTTGCAACACAATTAGCGTCAGTGTCGTGGCCGACGCTAATATATCTAGGCTAAAATGTGGTTTTCTTGTAGTGAATCTTCTAAAAGGAAAAGAAATCATCTCATTTGGCTCTTTGGAAAAGTAGATATCATGCACCAAATTGGAGTGCACGATTTGGTTTCTTGGCCCTAACTATGTTTCCCATTGAACTACCACTTGAAACACAATCTGACCATACATCAAGTACACACCAGTTGACCTTCTCTTTACCTTTTTCCAACACTTTCTGTCACAGAACCGTGCAAGGGAAGTATTCAAGTACATCACCTTTTGTACTTGCAAACTAACAACCACAAGCCAAAACAAAGATCCCTCGTGTAATGCTTCATTGTTTCTTTCTCCCTGGGTCATTGCCACTGCTTCTTTTCTGACTTAAACCCTAAAGCAGCAACTAAGACAATCTTCACTTGGCTCAAGACTGAAAAGTTGGAAGGGGCCATGCATGTAGTATCATGTTGAGATATTTCTCCCTTGTGCCAAGTCAATGACCACTGAGTTTTTTATGCAAATGGACCACTAGTTCACCTATAAAAGGCAGCCACTCTCATTCACTTATCATCAACAATCAACACCAAACAACTCTGAAAAAAAAAACACTTTGAGAGCTCACGAGCTAGCTGCAGAGGAAGGAGTTTTTGTTGCTCACTCAGGAACCAGGTAAGTTCCTCAACCCTCCACTTATCATGCTTATCATGCTTATCATGCTATGCTGAATACATGCTAGTTTAATGTTAGAGATTTGTGTGTTCATGGTATCTATGCATGATATATATATTGTCATAAACCTCTGTTGAGTTGTCTTAGAAGTTTCATACCTCTCCATGGTTGCCATAATGAATCAAGTTTGTTTCTGATAAAAAACTTATTAACCATGTTAAAATGAATAACTATGTGAAGGTATATTTGCTTTGATCAGATGCATGCCGAACTAACTAACTCTGAATGTTCATCATGTGTGCATGGCTGTAATTCGTGCATGGATGTATGCTGGTTATTTAATGTTATTTCCAACTCATTTGAGTTTTAAATATTGATGCTTGTTCATGTTATCGTGTGATGGAGGTTCAGGAAGTTATGGTTTGTCCTATTACATGTTGTTGTTAAGTTTTTAAAGCAGTATGTTGGTTTAGGTTTGAAACAGAGTGTGGTTTCTCATCTTCTTCTGAACTGAGTTTTAATTTTGAACTTGTGTTTTCCTTTGCTTCTTGCTCTTGATGTGGTCATTAACTTGTTTAGATTAGGGCACCATCGTGTTCTATGTTTTGAAGTTGGATGTTTGTTTTGAGGTTCAAAAGATGAAACACGATGTTTGTGTTTGTTCTGCATGTTTCCATTCCCATGCGTGCTTTCTGATTGGTTGTTGACGTTGGTTTTGTCGTGTTGTGTTTTTAAATAAACTTTACCAATTGATTTATGTTATACACTCTGATTCATTGTAGCAGCGCGTGTGTTTTCCATTAATGCATCTTATGACTTATTTGGGTTTAAGTATTACACTGGGTGGCGTATACAATGGATGTATCGCCACCCCAGTGGTTCAGACCTTACCCTTGTTAACTAGGATGTCTTGGGTTTGATCCCCCAGACCATCCTTTTGTGTTTTATTTTCCTTGCCTTTTCACAGCCACTTCGCCTGGGCCTTGTGCTCTTACCACCCCCCTTTTTGGGCCCAATTCACATTCTCTTGTTTTTATTTTCAACCATGTCAATTACTAGCGCACTCCCTTGCGCGTTGTTGGTTTTTTTTATTATTTCAAATATTTCCTTTTTAAATCTTTTTTTTAAACCTTTTCTGTTTTATTTATTTATTTAAAAACTTTTTTTTTTTAGTTCAAAAAAACTCCAAAAATATTTTATCTTTATTTTAATTTTAATTATCAATTTATTTCTTATTTGTTTATGTAAACTTAATTAGTAATATGTGATTTATTTTAATTCTCTCTTGTTTATTTAAGCTTAATAATTAACATGTGATTTATTTCTAATTGTTTCTTAATTATTCAAATTTAAATTGTTTCTTAATTGTTTCTTAATTGGACTAATTGTTAGTTTTATTTATGAAACACCTTTATTGATCATTTGAGTGTTTATTCACTAATAATTATTTAAGTTTTGAATAAATTTATCCCATGTTTGATTCATCATGTGTTTGAATTGGATGTGTGAATTTTGTTCTTCTTTAAATATCATATTAGTTTAATATCATGCCTCTTTATCTTGTGAGTGTTCCTTATGTTTGTTGTAACACCCCATTTTCTACCCAACGTTTATAAAAAATCAGAGTGCAAAATTTTCAACATAAAACAAATGAGATGTCACATTTTCAACTTGAACAACAAAACCAATAACATAAACCTGTATTTCTTTTTAAAATAGATACATAGCATTCAGCCTTCACAACTTATAAATCATATTCACTTTATTCAACTAGATCAAAACTTCAATTTATAATTATTCAAGAATTATTGTAATAACAACAATTAAGAACAACAACATAAACAAAACATTTCCCCCCGAGTGCTACGTATCAGAGCATGACACCGACTTGAACTAACAACGACTAAGACTTCAAACCTTCACAGCTATTCTTGAGTACCTGCTCAGTTACCCATAATAGGTAACATCATTACAGAAGGGGTGAGATATCGAATAATATAAACAAAAGTATGATAATTAATATACTAGATTAGAATCATATAAATTTCACCGCTTCGTACAACTATCATACGACAACTATTAATAAACAACTTATTAGCAACCATAACTTATAACCAACAGCAACTCAAATCAGCACAACCTGTTAACAGCAACAAATATTAAACCAACTAACAACATAATAACCAACACCAACTTAATCACAAAAGAAACTTATAACAACATCACTTATAACAATAACAACTTATAGCACCACAGCAACAACTTATAACTTCAGCACACAACAACAACAACGACAACAACGTCTTAAACATACAAACCGAATGTGACTCAAACTATGCAAATGCATGTGGTACCATTTGGAGTAAACTCCCAACTTAAACATATGCCAGGTTATCGAGGCATTTTCAACTTAATCGGATGCCATCAAGGCCAACTTAAACAGGTGCCATCAAGGCCAACTTAATCAATGCAAATGTATGCATGCAACAATAACCACAACGTCACAACCACAACAACGCAATAACAACAACGAGAACAACAACTTAAACATGCACCACTTGCATCAACTTAATCCAACATTGGTCATTCGACCTACAACTTAATCAACAACATATTCAACATCACATCACCAACATCACCACATCAACAACGTATTCAACATCAACATAAACATTGGTCATAAGACCTACAACTTAACAGTGCCCATAAACCGGGACAATTCAACTTATTCAACTGTACCTTCAAATCAACTCATTCTACATAATTTCAACAAAATAATCCAACCAAGAATACCTACTCTTATACGCGACTTACTCTGACAATTTTCAACGAATACCGGACAACTAACCTTACCGTTTAATTACACTTATTCGACTAATTCCATACATCAACCAACCAAAAATAACTACAACCACTTACGAATTATTTTTGCAAAGTTTCAACTTGTTTCGGTTAAACAATTATACCGGTTAAAACTACTAATATTACTATTCGGTATTATTTTAATACTCTGCTAACTCCTTTGGTCTGTCATTCGCTAATTGATTCCTGTACTAAAATAAAACCTGCTACTAACATTTCTAATTCCCCACATTATTGCTATTCCTCTGCATTACTAATCGTTAACATTGTTGAGGCATATTGCACGATAACACCTCAATCGCACACATTCACGACGGTAAAAAAATCAACACAATGATACGGTTTCAATTTTCTGCTATAATTGAACCAGATACAGACCTCAAAACCATTTTTCCTAGAAAGAACATCTCGTTAGCTTCCCAACGCTTCGAACGGGGGTCAAAACCGACTTACGGATCAAAAGATATGAATTTTCCAAACTTTCCGAAACCAGAATTTTTCTGCATTAACAGCCCTACGGGATTTTGCATTTTCGTCCAAAAATCCGACCGATTCAATTATTTTCTTCGAAACAAACACATACTCATTCATATCAAACATATAGTAGTGATTTGGAACCATCAAACGTGAATTCAACGACTTTCGATTTCAATCCGAATCTTAAACCCTCAAATCTCCAAAAATGCAAAAACTTACAAAATCAATCAAATTCGATAAAACAAGCATACTCGATCACAGCCTAACATTACTCGACACAACTACGCAATCTATTTCGACTTTTGTCCGTGAAACATCGATTTCTATTCATTCCTACCATTTCAACCTAAAATGAAAACTAGGAGAAAATCACCAAAATTCATCCATATAGTTCAACACGTAAAACCAACACAATTCGTCATAAAATCAACACAGTAGAAAATTATACAATCCCAATCCCAAGTATTAATCATCTTATTCCCGGTTATAAAATTCGAACCCCACCCTTACCTTAATTGATGGCCGCTCGAATCTCCGACCGACTTTTCCGACTTGGCTTTCCGATGGCAACTTCTCGTATCCCTCTTTCTCCAACTTTTTCTCGTTCTCAACTTCTCACGTTTTCCTCTTTCTCTTTACTGATACCCCCAACTTCTTCTTCTTATTTTTCTCTAACTCCCTTTACTGCCTCCTCCACTTTTCTTTTTATTTTCCAAAATAATCCAATAATAATAATAATAATAATAATAATAATGGTATTATTTAATATATTTGGGTTTCCCTTCATACACCTCCAAATTGCTATATATCACCCAACAACCAAATCCAATTTAATTAAATAATAGTCCATTATAATAATATTATTTCTAATATTATTTCTCTGATTAAACCGACTAATTACTCGACTATCAAATAAATCGTCCAAACCACCAAATCAACACATTTAACCATAGACAGAAAATATTCAATATTATTTCCACAACTTAAATCAACTTATTAAATCAATTCAACTCGAACCAACTTAGAAACATCAACATAATATTCCGATATTCCGGAATCAACTTAAATCAACACAAATATCACAAACCAATGCAAATCGACACAAATACTCAAATCAACGCGAATCAACACAACATACTACAATTATATTTAATTAAATACTTAATTAAATAAACGGGCGTTACATTTGTCTTCCTTAAGATTGAAACATATTGATTTGTCTTTGTTTACATGTTTCTATGATGATCATGTTCATCTTATCCATACTTTATTATGAAATACTTCTTGCCATGCTCATGTTATTGTTGTTATCTTATTCATCTTTATTAATGTCTCTCGTTATCTTTTAATATCTTATCAACTGTTATTATCCCCATTCCAAAGGAAGGTGATTAATGTTGACTCTTAAAGTCATAGCCCCCATCTTACCTTAGTAGCCTCTTAGGAGATGACTTTCACTTCTTGGCCTCGTAAGAGCCAATAAGTCATGACTAGCCTTAGGAAAGAGTTCTTACACTCTTGGTGATATTCATCCTAATGAATACTCACTTTCCCTATTGCCTTTAAAACATAACATAGGACCATTATAACTAGACTTAGAGAGTTCTTATACTCTACAATGAGTTCACACTCATTTCCCCTCTGAATATTGACCACAGTCAATCATTCAGTAGAAGTAGAACTACGCATACTCTGATTCTATACCCGAGGATACGTAGGCGCAAAGTGCGATGCTTTGTCGAGTATACTTAGATACAAACCCCTAGGGTTTCAACCTTTGGCATAGAACCTTTAGCAAACATAAGATAACTTAAACAAGAGGTTCCTGTAGAGTACTATGGACGTTTAGGGTGCTAATACCTTCCCTGGGCGTAACCAACCCCCGAACCTTAGATCTCCCCCCTTTAGGTTTTTCTAACGATCTTGAACCTTTCCTTTGGATAAATCAAAGACGGTTGTAAAAGAAATATAATGCAAGTTAATTAATAGCTTGTTATCCAATTTTCACCGCAACAAACGGTTTACAAGTTATCATCATTACAAGCATTAAACTATTAGTCTTTTGATCTTCAACCTCATCTATAAATAGACAATTTTACATATCTAAATAATATATTCTTCGTAACAATGAGTTCAACAAATGAGAATCCTAGAAATCTCAATGAGGAACGTCAGGCGCCAATCCAGGAGGTCATCCAACCAGCAACTGCCAACTTCAGGGATACCTTAAGGGTAAGGAATGATAAGAAGAAGAAGAAGAAGAAGAAGAAGAAGCCGAAGAAGAAGAAGATAAAGAAGAAAAGGAGACCTGTATATTATGATTCCGATGAGGGGAGTGAGGAGAGATGTCTAGATTATGAAGATGCATTTTATGCTATGGGCTCTGACAATGATCTTGATATGTAATATGTTTATCAATGTACTCTCAATGGAATATTAAAATAAAATTATGTCTATATATGTTCATCCCTTACAGTTTTATTTTTAAAGTTATATATATACTCTATTGCACTTAAAAATACTAAAGAATACATTGCTGTGAATCGAAGCGTGATACATGTAGTACAACGGTCTTCTAATACAAGCGTGTTAAAATGTAAAAATATGGAGAAAAAAAATATAGAGCTGGGAATCGAAGCTTGCACAGCTTGTATTACAATGGTTATGTAATACAATCCTCGTTAAATATGGCGTTATAAATGTTTTAATCCTGTTACAACGGTGGGATATGAAACCGTGGTAAAGCTGGCGTCGTTAAATGGGGTTTTCGTAGTAGTGTCTAGTACTCGCATATCTTTTCAACGGGTTTCCATTCTTTCCTTGTACTTTTTCCTCCAAACTTTTTCTAATGTGATGAACATTGCTGTTTTCAATTCCACGTTGGAACCTAGGGATGTTAGCGAAAAGCTTTTTCCCCTGAATTTGAATAATACCTAACTTTATCGCTAACAATCTGTCCTCTGACACCTTTCTGAATCTCACAAATCCATATCTTCTACCTCTTCTATCTCTCTTTACTGGTATGAATATACCTCTTTAACCAGACCATGTTCCTTGAAAACTTCTGCCATATCTTTAGCTGAAAAGGTTTCAGAGAATTCTATGAAAAAGAACGATGACAGTCACTCCTCCTGCTGCATGCCTTTACCCCAGCTTGAAAACCACACCGAAGCTCTGTTACTTGCAGGATGTTTCCTCCTATTCCTTACCCCAACCCAATTACTTTCCTTCATTTTGAAGCTCCCCAGCATCAAACCGTTCAGAATCAGAATGATCCAACACTTGCTGCCAACGTCCCTAAACCTAAATATAGGAATTTAAACTGAAGACATCAATTGTTCTACATTATAATCTGAAACGGAGAGGGCTAAAACGTTGTTCTTGAATCTTAAGACCTCGCCGGTGGATCAAGAAATTGTGATCAGTTGTTTGCTGACTATTAAAGTTACTAAATAAAGCCTAATTTAAAAGACGAAGGACTTATTATTTCTGCATGTTCATCAGGTATATTTTTTGGATGGATCTTTAATGTAATTGGACTCTGATATAATTTGTAATTGAGTTGTTTTATCTTAAAGACATCATAATTGATAATCTGTTTGAACAATTTTAGACAAGGTCACGAAATATCTTAAAGAAAACGATCTAATATGCACCTCAAAATCTCAAATTGCATACTAAGAAATTACCTACCACTTCATCTCCCCGTCCTTAAGCATTCCAGACCAACCATTCAAAACTTAATTTTTAATTTTCCTTGATTTTAAAGCATTTCATAAATAAATGAGTCGTGGTTTCAATATCGTTAAATTAGAAAACCAGCTTTTTTTATGGCATCAATGAGTCCAAATGTGCTTTACTGCAGCTATCAAATCTTTTTCTCACTCTTTTGCCATCTTCAATCTAAACTATAACATATAACATCAGTAAGGTCGTGTTAGGATAAATAACTTATTTGTAACATATCACAAATATTTATTAAAATAAATATTTATTAATAAGTTTCTCTAAATTATTTATAATAAAAAATAAAATAAATTTAAAATAAAAAAAATCAGAAATTGTTTTAATAAAATATTATCAGTTGTGTTGCGAAACTTATGTAAATGAATGAATTCAAATTCAAATAAGCTAATCTAAACTTATCCAAATATGTGATCCAAATCAAACAGCCATTTAAAATTATCCAATTCATGTAGGCGTGTCTAAATATCAAACATGCAATATTACGTTATTTCAAATTATCATATAATATTAAACCCAAACATGCTCATCTATCAATCAAACTCTCACATAAAATTTCTTACGACTTTTCTACACTCATGCTCATCTGTCAATGTCGTTTTCTTCATTCGACAGAGATTTTTCAACAATTGGCGTACGTCGTTTTGTAAATATGATTGTTCCGAATTTTAGAACCTTAATTTTCGATGGCTTGACTCTGTCAGATTCATAGCTTGACTCTGTCAGACTCATTATATAGGATTGATTTCAGACTATGACGCATAGTACAACACTGCACCTATTATTATTTTTCTATGGAAATCACCTAATATACTTTTCCCTCATTTTCCAATTAATATAAAACCACTTCGTTTCATTCTTTTTTGTTTTCTGTTTTCTATCAGTTTTATGTTTTCCTTATGATTTCTTCAGCAATAACAGAGAAGATAATTCTCAATTACAATTTCGAATGATTTCCAATACTCCTCTAATAAATTATGATCAGGGCGGCCCAATAATTTTGGAAGTCCCGTCCTAATGTATAAAATGGGCTCAATTTTTTTATAAAAAAAATACAATTAAAATAATTAAAAATAACATATTAAAATATAATTTTATATTAATTAAAAATAAATTTAATTATAATTATTTACACTTTGATCTATCTCATTTTTTTATGTATTGAGTTTTTATCATAGCATTTTTATATTTTAATGAATTTTTATTATAATATTTTTTTATATCTATTAATATTAATGAAAAAAATTGCACCTTTAAAATTTTGGGACCTTCTAATATTTGGGGCCCTATACGATAGAGTTTGTTGTTCTTCTCGCACAAGATCGGCCCTGGTTATGATGCTTAATGTCAACAACTTATTTCCTCTAATTTCCAATAATAATAACTATAAAATGATGCAATAGTATACACCATAAGAAAAAATTAAGATTTTATATTATTTTAAAAAATTAGTTGATGTAAATTAAATATATTTCAAAAATATTTTTGCACTTTTATTTATTTATTTTTTTGATAAGCCATGTTGTATTAAAGGGAGAAAAAGGGTTTCTCCAACCCAATACAAACACCAATCAAAAGAACAAAAAAAACAACAACAAAGAACCTCTAATACAATTACATAAAATCAAGAGGTCGTTTTAACCAATTGTAAAAACCGCATCTCCTACGGCCTAACTCCAACCATCTCCAAGAGACAGTCACAATACGGAGAAAAAGATCTTCAACACTACAAATGTCATTATTAAAAATGATGTTGTTCCTCAAACTCCAAATGCTCGAAGTCGTGGCAAACCAAATAAAACAAGCCAAATCTTCCTTACATCTATCTACCAACGCCAAGAACCAAGTCAAAGCATGTTTGCTAATCGAGACCTCGTGGAACGGACGAATGTCATGCCAAACAAATAACTTTCTCCAAAGAAGCAAAATTTTAGGACAAGATAAAAAGAGATGGAAAGAATCCTCTTCCTCTTGGAAACACATAACACAAACCTTATCATGCGGGGATTCGACGATACCTCTAATTCCAAGATTTTTACGAGTTGGGAGCCTATCCAATATGAGCCTCTAAGCAAAGAACTTGATTTTCAAGGGAATGCAAGTTTTCCACACGACTTTAAGAAACAGACTATCCTCTTCAAATAAAGAGGCGTCATTGACAGCAGACAAAATGTAGGAATAAAAAGATTTAACCGAAAACTGTTTGTTCGCTTCCAAAGTCCAAGCCCAAACATCCTCAACATTTTGCTTAACCTGGATCCCTGTCAAAAAGTTATGGAAAATAGTTAAAGACCCAACGGCCAGCCTTGAGCTATCCAACTGAAGTAGGTCGATATTCCACTGCCATTGGTCCTGATCCCAAAAGCCAACATCAGCTACATAACAATCCTTCACAGCAGCGGCGTCGAAAACAGAGGGGAAGATTGATTTAAGAACATTACTCTCACACCACAGAGAACTCCAAAAAGGTATAGTAAATCCTCTACCTAGGACGGGTTGCGCAAAATTCTGGAAGTTGAAGCCAGCCGCAATGTTTTTAACCTTCAGGATGTCTCTAAACCACAGAGAAAAATACCCTGGCAGAGGTGCATATTCAGAGTCCACCGCCCAAGATTCCAACCTTCCATATTTATTTTTCAAGAAGCTCCTCCATATTTTATTGCCACCATTAATGAATTTCCAAAGCCATTTAGAAAGAAGGATTTTATTGAACAAACCGACATGCTTTATTCCCAGACCTCCTTTGAGTTTAGGCTTACAAACGTCACGCTACTTGACCCAAGCAAGAGACCTGTTATTCTTATTACAAGACCAAAGAAACCGCCGCTGAATGGCAATGAAATCTTTAATGACTTTCGACGAGGCCTTATAGAAGGATAGGTAGTGAATAGGCATATTAGAGAGGACCGAGTTAATAAGAGTAACTCGGCCTCCGATGGAGAGGTTCCTACAAAACCACGAATTAAGTCTCTTTTTAAGGCAAGAAAGAACCGGGTTCCAAAACGAAAGTCTTCTCTGATTGCCTCCAATTATAATTCCTAAAAATTTAAAAGGTAAAACTCCTGACTTACAAAATAGAAAACTTTCTGCAGCTTTGATAAAACCATGATCAAGACCCACACCAAATATGTAACTTTTAAAGAAATTGATCTTCAAACCTGAAACCATTTCGAAACCACGCAGAGTTGACTTGAAAGACCACAAGCTGGCATATCCTCCATCGCTAAATAATTGAGTGTCATCGGCAAACTGGAGTAAATGAATGGAGGAACCCTCTTGATAGCCGTAACCTAGGAGAAGGTTAAGATGAGCCGCCTTTCTCACTAAAACAACCAACATCTCAGCCACCAAAGCAAAGAGAAACGGAGCTAACGGGTCGCCTTGTTTCAGCCCTCTCGTAGCCTCGAAATCCCTAGTTGGACTCCCGTTGATCAAAACGGATACAAAACTAGAACAGACAGCTCCTTTTATCCATTTGATCCAATTAGGCCCAAAATTCATAGCTGTAAGAACTTGAATTAAGAAGTTCCAATCTACGCAATCGTAGGCTTGCGCAAAATCGACTTTGAGCAGAAGACACTTGCTTTTATTTCTTCTAGCCGAATCAACAACTTCATTAGCAAGTAATACTCCATCCAGTAAATTTCTTCCCGGAATAACCGCCGTTTGGGAAGTCGAAACTAAACCAGATATGACAGTAGCTAACCTTTTGGACAATACCTTAGAGATGACTTTTGAAACACACCCAACCAGGCTGATTGGTCTGTATTATTCAAAACGTTGAGGATTGTCCACCTTGGGGACAAGCACAAGAAAAGAAGAAGAAAAAGCCTTAGGCAACTTTCCCGTCGAAGAGAAATGCAACACACAATTTATGAAGTCAGATCCAACAACATCCCATCATTCCTTGAAGAAACCAAAGGAGAATCCGTCCGGCCCCGGAGATTTAGATATGTCACAGTCTAAGACAGCATTACGGATTTCTGTATCAGTAAAATTCGCATCCAACATGGATCTGTCCTCGTCGTTCAGCTTCTTGACAGAATTCATATCCATCTTAGGTCTATCACAGCCTTCCCTCTGAAACTTGTCTTGGTAGAAACAAAAAGCAGCCTCCTTGATGTGCCTAATGTCATCTATCAAATTACCAGAAGCGTTGATCTCAGAAATGTTGTTGATCCTAGTCCTGGCCTTGAGGAAGGAGTGGAAGTAGCTAGAATTAACATCACCTTCTTTAAGCCATTTCGATCTCGCCTTTTGGCTAATCATAATTTCTTTAAAACGAAGGTCACTCCAGAACTTATCCTGAATAACAGCCCTCTTCTTGATCGCCTCAACCGACAGCCCCTCAATATTTTTAACCAACATCAGGTCAATATCGTTGAGATCCTCAACATCTTTCTCAATATTAAGATCAACTCAGCCAAAGATGTTGGCATTCCACCACTTCAAACTTAAATCAGTTTATACTTTATCGTAAAAATTTGCAAATTCAATTCAAATCATACTTAAATTTTTGTCTGTATGTACATCAAATTCTATCGAAATCGAATCAAACCAACTCACACACTTCCCTAATTATCCCTAATAATGTTAAGGTTTTTTCTAAGTTGCTTTGACAAAAAGATGAAATTTTACTGTTGAATTAATAAACCAATATTAAATAATTGTGTGTGGTTAAAATCTTTAATGTTTCTTATTATTAGAATTTAGATATCATTATTTGATTGAATATATGCCAATTGGATAAATTACACATATTTTTATGGACAACTTAGACGCTAGAGTTAAAGCTAATCGTGCTAGACAACTATATGTACGTAGTGTGTAATCTATGAATGAATAGTCAATAATTTAAAAGTTTTTGCCTTAAATTTTTTTTGAAAATCATCCTTTAGTAAACACATTGTTTTAGGGGGGTTTTTTTTTAGCCGGTTTAAAATGAAGTCTACAGTTTTCATGATCGTATAAACATAATAGAAATATGGTTCCATGTTCAACCGGTTGATTACTATCTTTAAATATAATTAATTATAAATGCATAATCAATTCATTTTACAAGAAATAGACATTTCAAAATGATTCAAAAATATATTCTATATACGAAAAATATTCAATTCTTTTCATACCAGAAATTTTCATGTTCATTTGTTAGTGCACGAGATATTTTTAGTGAGAAGAGAAAGAGAAAATAAGGGAAAATATTATTGAATTGAATTGTTAAAACTGAATTACAAAGTGTCTTTTTTTTAGGCAATTTCTTATCACACCACCCTTGTTTCTTAGGCACCATCTGAATTTTCGGTTTTGCCCTCTGATTTCGGATGTGCACATCCGGACGCACCAATTTTTTTAAAAACGCTGATTCTTTCCGGAAGTGCACATCCGGAAACATTCCTGGTCTGCAGATCCGGAAAAAGGCAGAACATTATTTTTTTTTTTTTAAAAATCGGTTTTTTTGCTTGGTCGCATATGTTAATAAATCGTCGCAATTTAATATACATTTGACAACATCCATATATAAAATAAAATGATATATATATATATATATATATATATATATATATATAATAAATCTCTGTCAAAATACAGTGCATACATCAAAATATGGAACCACACGATGTACCCGGCAGCAACACTCCAGTCTGTCTCCGCTCTGGTCGGCCGAGCCTCCTCCGGTACCAAGTGGGACTGGTAGTCAGCATATAGCTCATCTATCTGCCTGCGGGTCAAGCCTAGAGGAGCATACTTATGAGGCATCCTGGGGATCGTCTGCGTGTAACCGAACTGACGCAAGACGCGCTCTGGTAGGTATCGGGCAGTAACGGTCGAACTGCATGCCAACCATCCTGAGAACAAACAAACCTCATCGAACGGGCGCGTCACACGGTGAGCGGCATAGGGGCAATACAAAACGTCCTCAGCAGCCATCCGATCTAGATACACTCTGAAGGGGTCCGGCGCCTGGTTCCCTCTGAGCAGGACAAATGCAGCAGCACGTGGCATATCCTCAGTGTACCCCTGGGCACTCCCCCAACCAGTAATATAGGGAAAGTGCTGTAAAATCCACGCCTGAAATGGAAAACATAACATGGGTGTCAAACATTATAATGAATACAGAAAGAAAAGAAATGAAAAAATCACTTAGAATATTAGATTGTTACCACGTATAGCGTACAGCGGCCTGCCACAGTCTTGGCTGCCCAGCGGCAACCATCAGAGAGCCTGGAATAGGTGAATGCCAGCGCAGCCGCCCCCCAGTTGTACCGATGGATCTCTGTCTGATCTGAAAGGTTCCTGAGGTAGACGATATCAACATAATAGGCGCTGGTGTCCACAAACACCTGCGTGCCTAGCAAAAACAAGTAGTAGCACCTTAGGGCACGCGTCCTGTGGATCGCCACCTCAGCTGGATCACCATCTGCCCGTCCTACCTCTGCAAGCGCCTCAGTAAATCTATCCATCAAAAATGAGAACCGGACGTGTGCGCCCCTCAACTGTTGCACCTCCACATGTGCCTTCTCTGGGCTAGCCCCAAGCTCTGTAACCAACAACTCTATGTCGTCCGCCTTCATCATCCTACCGTGACTCAGAAGGGTACCCGTGATCGGTAGATGTAAGAGGCACGAGATGTCATCTAGCGTGATCGTGATCTCGCCGTACGGTAGATGGAATGAGGATGTCTCAGGGTGCCATCTTTCAAAAAATGCCATCAGGATACCGTACTGGATCTGGGAATACCCAATCCTAGACAGGCCTCCAAGACCAGACTCCGCAAGTGCAGACGTGAACCACTCAGCCTCTGGCAGCATCTCAATCTTGTCCATAACCTTGCCCCCATGGTTATAGAAATTCTGTGAATCCTTATCCTGAAAATTTCCAAATAAAACAATGTTACAAATGAACATATTTTCAACGAATACAATTCTATAAATAAACCGAGAAAGGTTACCTGTCCTAGCCAGACAAATCTGGCAGTATGCTCAGAGTACCCCGCGAGTAGGGACATATTAGACGGTCCCCCGGGGTAACCGCCCAGCTCATCGAAATCGTCATCATCGTCAACACCCTCATGTGTTGGGTGATCACCCTCTGGAACAGGAACAGCAACAGGGGAACAAGGAGGACCAGCTGATGGAGCTGTAGTCTCCCGACGACGCCTGCGTGCGGGCTGGGACCCTGATGAACTAGCAGTAGAATCCCGACGCCTCCGAGATGTGGATGGCTGTGGTGTAGGATATGGTGTAGGATGTCCCTCAGCTGTAGGGGCTACCCCAACTCCCTATGCGTCGGAAGCCTCGGCTGTAGACTGCATCCGCTCACGTCGGACAGATGCGTGCTGAGCTGTCCGTCCATGTATGGTACGATCGTCTTTGCAAGCCATCTAATCTGCAAAGCATAATAAATAAATTAAATTTTGTTTAAAAATAATTAAACAAAAACAAACAAACAAGCAAAATTAAAAGAGGAAAAAAAAATAGTCTTCCGGATGTGCACATCCGGAAGGACTCAGAATTTTAAACGTTAGGTATTCCCGGATGTGCACATCCGGAAGGACGCAGAATTTTAAACGTTGGGTATTTCCGGATGTGCACATCCGGAAACACTAAACGTTTCAATATTTCCGGATCTGTACATCCGGTACGTATTTTGAAGTTTAAAAACGGCAGGCATGGCCACTGTAACAACCAAAAGGGGATTTTTATGCCCTGATCGTCCGTTTGAAGCAGTAAAAATGACCTACATTGTCTCTAACCTATGTTATTCATACAACCTAACAATTTCTACACCTAAATATCTACTCTAAATCGATTACTCGAAAATTACTCCGAAACTCTAAAATTTGAAAACTTACCCATTAAAATGTGATACGGAGGATTTGGAGTGTGTTGATCGTTGTAGCAGTTGGTCTGCGCCGAACTCGAGTGGAAAAAATCGAGATTTGTGGTGATTGAAAATTTGAGAGTTTGAGAGAGTTTGAGAGATTTTGGAAATGGAAAGGTGAATAATGAGGGGGGAAGAACGTCTGGCGCGAACTAATAAGAAATACTTCTGGATGTGCACATCAGAATTGTTTCCGGATATGCATATCCGGAACACTTCAGCGTTTTTTAAAAATTTGGTGCGACCGGATGTGCACATCCGGAATATAGGGGCAAAAAAATAATTTCACGTGGTGCCTAAGAAACTTGGGTGGTGCATTAAGAAATTTCCTTTTTTTATAAGCAATGAAATTCAATAACTAGGAGAAAAATGGATTCTCCAACCCGATACAAGAGTCAAACAGAAGATGGGAAGACCCTAGGCATTACAAAAAATCAACTGGGAATTTCGACCAATCGTAAAAAGAACAACTTCTACGATAATTAGACCCAAAGGCCAACCAATTCCAAGATAACGATACAATGCTAAGGAAAATAGACTCAACATTGCAAATACAATCACTGAAGATAATATCGTTTCGGGCTCTCCAAATGCCCCAACACGTAACGAACCAAATCGAACACACCGATTCTAACTTGTACCTACCAACCAAATGCAACATCCACACCAAGACATGATCACAACAATTAGATTCTTGAATCCAAGGCAAACCCACCCATTGGAAGACTTGGATCCAAATCAATCTAGCTTTTGGACAAGATATAAATAAATGATCATTATCCTCATTAGCATTAAAACACCAAACGCAAATCTTATCATGATTCGACTCGATAATACATCTAACTTCAAGATTTAGACGTGTCGGTAGCCTATTAATGATCAGTCACCACGCAAATATCTTAACTTTCAAAGGTAAAAAGGTATTTCAAAGAGCCTCTAGAGCTGTCTGCTCCGACGCATTTAAAAGCATACCAATAGCAGCATTAGCAACCTGATTATAGTACGATTTTACAGTGAAAAACTAACTACCGCCCAAGCTCCAAAACCATTTATCATCAATGTCAGCCTGCGGTTTAACAGAAATAGCATGGCCTCCAATACAGATAAATCATGACCTACTGTAGTGTGTAAAGAATACTGAAAACTGGACACTTTCCAAATCCAAGAATCACCTAGCCATTCTTCCACCTCAAACACCGTCCAGAACTTGGTATTAGAGGCCTCAAAAAGGCCAGGAAATAAATCACTAATGCTATCAGGACCTAACCACTTCACCGTCCAGAACAGAATCGATACACCATTTCCAAGCCTAGAACTGATAAAACTGCAGAAACTGACCGAATCCGAGAGGGAACTAGACTGTAATAAATCTCGCAGCCATAAAAAGTAAGATCTGAGAGTATCGCCATCATGCAAAAACAAAACCAGCTTGGCCAAATTACCGTATCTATGAGAAAGGATGGGCCTCCAAATTTCCGTCCCGACTTGCAAGAACCTTCAGTGCCATTTTGCAAGCATTGCAGAATTAAACAAACCGACGTGTTTTATCCCAAGCCCTCCACAACTCTTAGACTTACAAACATGATTCCAACTAACCCATGAAACAAATTTCTTAGCAATCGAGCCAGACCAAAGAAAGCGTCTTTGGGTAGCGATAATATCCTTAATAATCTGACGCGGAGCCTTGAAAAAAGCAATATAATGGATAGGGAGATTAACCAGTAGAGAACTAATCAGAGTAATCTGACCACCTATCGATAACTTCCTCCTATTCCAGGAATGAAGTTTAGCATTTAAGCACTTAATAACTGGATCCCAAAATGCAATTCTCCTATGATTTCCACCCACCACGATACCAAGGAATGTGAAAGGCAGCATGCCAGTTTTGCAAAACGAAAAATTTTCAACATCTTGCAAAAACTCAGCCTTTAAACTAACACTGTAGAGGCAACTTTTCGCAAAATTGATCTTAAGACCCGAGATCATCTCAAACCCACGTAAGATAGATTTAAGGGCCCAAAGGGTTCGAGAAAGAACCATCACAAACAAAATGTGTATCGTCTGCAAATTAGAGCATACTAATAGAATCACTAGAATTAACCTTGAAAGCCGATAAGATATTCAAATGGGTAGCTCTCCTTACCAACACGGCCAATCCTTTGACAACTATAGTAAACAGAAGAGGGGATAATAGGTCCTCTTGTCGTAAACCCCTAGAGGCCTTGAAATCTTTCGACGGGCTGCCATTGATCAAAACTGACGCGAAATAATTAAAACAGTCCCCTTCATCAACCGTAACCACTTAGAACCGAATCCCATCGCAATAAGAACATTATTAAGGAAATTCCAGTCAAAACAACCATACGCCTATGCGAAATCGACTTTAAACAATAAACACTTCCTCTTTTTCCTCATAGCCAAATCAATAACCTCGTTAGCAATTAAAACACCGTTGAGAATTTGTCTACCCGAAAGAAACCCCGTTTGAGAGGGAGAAATGAGATTCCCAATAGCATTGCTTAATCTTTTGGCCAACAACTTCAAAATAATTTTTAGAATGCACCCAATAAGGCTAATCGGTCGAAATTCTTCAAAACATAATGGATTTACAACTTTAGGAACTAAGGTAATGAAAGAAGAGACAAATGATTTAGGCAGAAAACCTGATCTGTAGAACTCCTTCACACAATTAACTACATCAGAGCCCATAATCTCCCAACAAGCTTTCAAAAATTTGAATGTGAAGCCATCCGTTCCTGGAGATTTGTTCCCATCACAATCAATAACAGCAGCATGTAATTCTTCTAAGGAAATCTCAGTTTCCAAGCTCTCACACTCAGCCGATGACAACTTCATAATGTCGCGCAAATCCAAGTTAGGCCTAATGACTGCAGGCTTGCCAAACTTTCCCTTAAAGTACTCCACTGCAACGTTTTTAATGGCCACCGGGACTTTGATCAAATCTTCTCCCACTTTAATAGCAGAGATATAATTAAGCCTACGACGAGATTTCAAGGAAGCACGGAAGAAACTAGTATTGATGTCTCCCTCCAAAGCCCATTTCAGCCTCAATTTTTGGTATATCATACTTTCTTTGAACCTGAGTTTACTCCATAACTCTTCTTGAATAATCAACCTATTAGCAAGTTCAGCTTCAGATTGATAGTCACCACTCCCCGCCATATGCAATTCAATATCATTAAGCCTCTGAACCTTCTCATCAATGCTTAAGTCTAACCACCCAAAAACATTTTGATTCCACCACTTGAGTTTAGTCTTTTCTTTAAGATTTTCCTTAAGGGTGAACGAAGGAGAACCGTGAATAACAACAGACTGCCAACTTTCTTTGACAAAATTAAAGAAGAGTTTATGATCCAACCAATTCGTATTCTTCGAATGCAACCAAATCAGGCGATGGTCTGAGATATCGCGATCTCCAACAAACTGAGACTTAAAATCCCATAAGTTTATATGAGATTCATCCACCAAAATCCTATATATTCTACTACTACTCCTCCCATTAGGACTAAACCAAGTGAACCAATTTCCCACAACCGGGAGATCCACAAGATCCAACTCATCTAAAAAAGAGTTAAATTCAGCCAAGATTAGATCTTCTCACTCCTCTTCTCTCTGCCACCTCTTTGACAGCGTTAAAATCGCCCCCAATGACCCGTTGCCCATTAGGCAAATGATTTTTGCAAGACACTAACTCCTCCCACAGAGCTCTCTTATCCTCCAACCCATCACACTACTACAAATGGTGCAAACAACAACGCCAGATTTACAACGACATCATATACACTGTTGTAATAGTGCAAACTGGATGCGCACATTTTTTTAAATCTTATTAAAATGCTTTTAATGACGGTTAAATTTCCAACCGTGGTGAAATGTGAGGCCTTTCACCACGGGTATTTAAAAAACCATCATTATAGGTAGCGTCTGGTCATGGGTTCAAGTCCCGAGCACCAGCATTTATGGTTTTTTACATATTTTTTCAAAATACTGACAGCCTTTCACCACGGGTATTTAAAAAACCGTCATTATAGCCTATAGTTTAGATTTAGGTCTTGCTCTTCAAAAAATTGGTTTTAGGGAAAATCGCCTCCTTTTTTAGATCTATTTCGTGCATTTGAAGCAAAAAAATCGTGCGGTCATTAGTCTCGTAGATCTGTTTTCTGAATTTATCTTAATCATGTTATTTCTTTCCTATTTTTTCAAAATGCTGACAGTCCTTTCACCACGGGTATTTAAAAACCCGTCATTATAGGTAGCGTTTTTTACTTATTTTTTCAAAATGCTGACATACCTTTCACCACGGGTATTTAAAAAAACAGTCATTATAGGTAGCGTCTTGTCATGGGTTCAAGTCCTAGCACCATCATTTTTGGTTTTTTACTTATTTTTTCAAGTCCCATTACCAACATTATAGGTGGCCCACATATTGAGTTTATTCACCATCCTTAAACAAATCTTGGTCGTCCATTTAGTGATTATCAACGACCAAGACACTACTATTAGTGATCCGCATGAAACCTAAAATTTAGACGAACTACATCTTCTACCTCCAAACATCATCTTTCATTTACGACACTCTCTTTCTCCACTAAACCAAATTTCAGAAAAAATTTCAGAACTCGAGTTAGCACTGTTAGTTATTGGTGTTATTTTTTAATTATTGTTGTTCTTGTTGTTCTTTTTTATTATTGTTGTTCTTTTTTATTAATGTTGTTCTTGTTGTTATTATTGTTATTATTGTTGTTGTTGTTATTGTTGTTGTTGGTGTTCTTCTTCTTCTTCTTCTTCTTCTTCTCATTCTTCTTATTATTATTGTTGTTGTTGTTGTTGTTGTTGTTGTTGTTGTTGTTGTTGTTGTTGTTGTTGTTATTGTTGTTGTTGTTGTTGTTGTTGTTATTGTTGTTGTTGTTGTTATTGTTGTTGTTGTTATTCTTATTGTTGTTCTTGATGTTCTTGTTATCCTTGCTGTTGTTCTTGTTCTAATGTTGCAATTTTTATTTTATTTTATTAAAAGACATACAACAACGGGTATTTAATCTAACTGTCATTATAGGTAGTACACAACAGCGGTTTTTTAAAATAACCATCATTATAGGTAGTTCTAATGCTGCATTTTTTTAATTTTATTAAAAGACATACAACAAGGGGTATTTAAAATAACTGTCATTATAGGTAGCGCTCTTTCCAATTTATTACAACGCTTACTGGGCCGTGATTGTAAATATCATATATACAATGACACTCTACAAAACAACGCCTATGCCCGCGTCATTATATATCTTTCCTAACCGTTGTTAAATGGGTTTTCCGTAGTAGTGCAAGGGGAGAACACATTAAACACATAAATATTACAACCTCTCCAGATCAAGTTGACCCCTACGAACCTTCTACCCCTGAAACTAGAAGCAGCAGAAAACATACCTTTCCTCAAAATAGCCAGAATCCCACCTGACAAGCCTGACGATTCACACGCAGACCACTCGAACTCCCCAGGCCCCCAAATACTGCAGACCTCATACTCCTCCAAATTTTTCATTTTAGTTTCTTGAATTAGAAAAATATCATCCTTGCCCTTAACCAGGATATGGTTACTTCTCCTCCTTTTAAGGGAGTTGCCACACCTACGAACATTAAAGGATATTATATTCATGGGATCCTTATTTCCACACCCTTATTGGATTCACAGACCTTTCTATCTCTTGACTCCAACTCCTTAATGTAGCCTTCAAAAACACCCTCGTCTTCATCCCCTTCTATCCCCAAAAGTTTAATAGTATCCCAAACTTTAGCAGGGACTTCCTCCATCTTCTTCTTACAGTAAAATTACCTCTCACTACATCAGATTCATCCACTGAAGCAAAATGCGAATCATACCCTCCAGAAAATTTTGAGGTAGCTTTCTCACTAGTAGAAATAGTAGAATTCGACCTGAAGTTTAATTTTGGACGAAAGGGCACCACTGGATTACACACAGAAGAATGTAGAAGTGTTGAGTAGAATGATGGAGAATTGGGGATTTTTAGTTTAGCATAAATATCATTCAACAAAATTTTTTTCCTTTGTTTGGGCTGGAATCTCGGCCCTATAAAAGAAACCTAAGAACAAGAAATATTATTCGAAGCAGAATTACTCAAGCCAAAAATCAAAAGTGGGCCTAACTTCTTCATTCAAACATCTCTCAAGAGCCATGTCATCTCTTAAAGACAGATGGGTCTCAACCGCTATAGTCGACACAACACCACAAGGTTGACCCACAATACTGGGTGCAACCTCTGCATTTATTACATCCTCAAAACCCTTCATGTTAATGTCAGACTGCTCCAAACCAAGAAACCCCTTTTCAGATATATCCTCAAAATTTTCATCTGTGCCACCTAAGACAACATATTCAGCCTCCAAACAATAATTTTTACATGAAAGTCATGCTCCTTCCGTACTCCTAACCTCTGGAACACAACCATGAGTAGGTTTGGCAGCCGTTTTAGCTTCTAGGTTAGGTATACTATCAACAACAACGTCAGCATCATCTTCCTCATCCGATGACGACCACGCGCCACCATTCTCAGAGGATTTCGATGAGTTAGGATGACATGAGATATTAGATTCAGAAGACACCACAAACTTCTTAGAGTAACCAAGGTCTTCCATTAACTTATCAGTAAAACTCACTACATTAATCACAACGGACACCTCTTTAGATATGTATGGAGAAGGCTTAATTTTGATTAATAATCGCGCAACGTCAAATTGTTTCTCCTTTTTTGTATCTTCATCACTACAAACGAACTCCCCAATGTTCTCTATCAACTCAATGAAGCAACTCTTTCTTCATGCATGGTATGGAAGACCAAAACACTTCAACCAAGCAAACCTCTATAAATCCACAGCATCTAGAGACCAAGGTTTAACAATACTGAACATCTTGTCGAGCCAGGCTCGGGCTTCAATAATGAAAGAAGAAAGGTCACCATCATCAGAATCCTTGAGGAGACATAAATTTTGACCAAGAGAAGTAGATTTTACAAGGAAAAAAGCCTTCCTCATTGAGAGCTTGTTGACCAACGAATGTGCTACCATCAGCATGAACCTCCCCAATGAAAGACTTCTAAAACCTACGAATATCAACTTTATCAACAAAAATTTGGATCTGGAGCGACTTTGTGCTTGAATCCATAACTAACTGAACCCTACAAGGTGAAGCAACGCTAATATTTGAAACCCCATGGGTCCTCATCCTCACAACATGAGCATAAGACCTACCAGTATACTGCTTGAATGTGCCTATCTTGACAAAACCACCACCGGAACCCTCCACACCAGGTGGCTTATATCTTCCCAGGTCACTATCCTTACTCTCGCGATGGTGAAAGCAATGTATATTTGGAAAAAATGTTTCCCCATCAGATGGATGATATCTAGCTTAATAGCCATAATATGGGCATTGTGAACCTTCTGAAAACAAGCAAAACAATAATGACGACCTCTATTGTCATGTCTTGCAGCCTTCATGTGTGACACTCTTTGTTCACTCATGTATCTGCTCACTAATCCGAGTGAGAAACATATATCAGGTCGACTTTTGCACACATATCTTGGAGATCCGACAATCTGTTTGAACAAAGTTTCATCGACTTTTTCTTCCTCTCTATGCTTCTCCAACTTTAAATTTGGTTCGATAGGTGAAGATGCAGGACACAAATCATCCATTTTGAATCTCTTGAGCATCTCTTTGACATGCTTTCTTTGATGTAGCACCATGCCTTTCTTCGACATTTGAAATTCCATGCCTAGGAAGTATGACACCTTTCCCAGATCCGACATTTCAAATTCCTTCTTCATCAGCTCTTTGAACTTCAACAAGTTCTTCAGACTATTTCAAGTTACTAGCAAGTCATCAACATGTAAGCGGATTATTGTTATATCTTGTGCCACAACTTAAACATAGACACCATACCCAGATTTTCATTTTACGAATCCCAATTCGACCAAGTATGAGTCGATCTTCTTATTCCATTCCCTAGGTGTCTGCTTGAGACTATAAAGCGCTTCGTGAAACTTGTATACTTTATCTGGTTCCTTCTGAATCACAAACCCAGGAGGTTGTGTGACATACACCTCTTCTTATAAAGGTCCATTCAAAATGCTGATTTCACATCTAAGTGAAATGTTGACCAGCCTTGCTTGCATGCCAAGGACACCACTAGTCGAACAATTTCCAATCTTGCGACAAGTGTAAATACTTCAGAGTAATGAGTCCTTCTCTCTAGAGAAATCCTCGAGCTACCATTCTCGCTTTATGCCTTTCTATCCACCTATCAGCATTGTACTTTAACTTGAACACTCACTTTACTTTAATAGCTTTTGTATGAGCTGGAAATTTGACCAACTCCCATGTGTTGTTTCTTTCAATTGCTTGTAACTCTTCGACCATAGCACACTTACATTGTTTATATTTAAAGGCTTTGCTATAGTTGATTGGTTCAGCACCTGTAAGTAAAGCAAAATGGACTAGTTCTCCATTTATTGTGACTTCATCATCACCAACCAATTCATAGTCTTGAAGTCTTACTGGACAAGCTCTAGTTCTTTGTGGTCTCTGACTTATGCCAGTCATCTCCTGTCCGACTTCAACTGTATCGAGAATGTCAGCAACTGCTTCGACTTCTTCTTCGACTGAAGTATTAACAATGTCTTCAACTTCGACCTCATTACTTGCTTTGTCGAAATCATAGCTCATCAGTGGCTTGTCAACTGCATTACTAGAATTCCAATCCCAAGCAGAATTTTCATCAATCATAATGTCTCAACTCATCAAAATCTTTTGATTAATTGGACTGAACAGGCAGTATGCTCCAGACTTATGATATCCTACTAGAATCATAGGTTCACTCTTATCATCAAGCTTCCTTCTCCTAGCGTCAAGAATATGATTGTAGCAAATGGAGCCAAACACATTCAAATGACTCACTGATGGTCGTTTGCCACTCCACACTTCTTCAGGAACCTTGTTCTTTAGCTTCTTGGTAGGGCACCTATTCAGAATATAAACAGCAATTGAAACAGCTTCTCCCCATAAGGATTTAGGCAAATTCTTCTGCTTCAGCATGCATCTCGCCATGTCCAATATAGTCATGTTTCCTCTTTCTTCTATTCCATTATGTTGAGGAGTATAAGGAGCAGTTATCTCATGATCAATACCATGTTCTACACATAATGCTTCAAGTTCCAACAAGTTTAAAGGAAAAATCGACAAGACTCAGGGAAAGAAGTCTTGTTCGAATCCTTACAAGAATAAGATTGATGATAGAGCTTCTGAAACCTCGAAAAGAGGGGAAGGGAATTCCTATCAGAAAGACAAAGTAGAGAAATGAGGTGTGCAATGCTATAACTGTGAAAAGTATGGTCACTTGGCCAAGCATTGTTGGTACAGGAAAAACAAGGGTTCGACAAAAGGCAAGGACGAAGGAGTGAACCTTGCACGTCAAGATTCAGATGATTCTGACGATATGGTGGTTATGGCTACAATTGCAGATGACTATGTCAAATCCAAGATCTGGTTCCTTGACTCAGGCTGTTCGAATCACATGACTGGTAAAAGAACATGGTTAGTAAATTTCGACGAATCGAAGAAAAGTAAGGTGAAACTTGCTGATAATAGTTTGTTGCCAGTAGAAGGTACTGGAAACATAGTTATTCAAATGAGTAATGAAGCAAAAGCCTTGATCAAGGATGTACTCTATATCCCTGGAATGAAGTGCAATCTACTAAGTGTTGGACAATGGTCGAAAAGGGGTTCTCTGTGGTTATGAAAGACGGAGCCTTAGAACTATTCGACATCCAGAATAACTTGCTTTTGAAATCTCCTCTGTGGAAGAATAGAACATTTAAGACCATGATCGATTCGACTGAGGTACAATGTCTGAAAACAGTTGTCGATCACAAGAATAGTTTGTTGTGGCATCTGAGGTTTGGCCATATGAACTTTAGGTCGCTAAATCAACTGATCACTCAAAATATGGTTACTCGTATACCAAGTCTTGAGATGCCCAACAAACTCTCTGAAGGTTGTCTAGTCAAAAAATAGTCCAGAAAGTCTTTCGTTTCGACTATGCGAATGAGATCATCCTGCATACTAGATGTTGTATATTCAGATGTATGTGGGTCTTTTGAAGAGCATACCATTGGTGGATACACATCCAAGATATTTGAAGCATTATGTGCAGAACATGGTATTGATCATGGTATAATTTCTCCTTATACACCTCAACATAATGAAATAGCAGAAAGAAGAAATATGACCTTATTGGACATGGCGAGATGCATGCTGAAGCAGAAGAATTTTCCAAAAACCATATAGGGGAGAAGTTATTTCAAATGTTGTTTATATTCTGAACAGGTGCCCTACCAAGAAGCTGAAGAACAAGGTTCCTAAAGAAGTATGGAGTGACAAATGACCATCAGTGAGTCATCTTAAGGTGTTTGGCTCTATTTTCTATGAGCATATTCCTGATGCTAGGAGAAGGAAGCTTGATGATAAGAGTGAACCTATGATTCTGGTAGGATATCATAAGACTGGAGCATACAGGTTGTTCAATCCAATTATTCATAAGATTTTGATAAGTTGAGACATTGTGATTGATGAAAATTCTCCCTGGGATTGGAATTCTAGTAATTCAATTGACAAGCCCTTTACAAGTTATGATTTCGACGAAGCAAGTACTGACGTCGAAGTCGAAGATATTTTTGATACTCCAATCGAAGAAGTAGTTAAAGCAGTTGCTTACATTCTCGTTACTTTCGAAGTCGATAAGGATATGACTGGCACAAGTCGGAGACAACAAAGAACTAGAGCTCGTCCAGCAAGACTTCAAGACTATGAAGTGGTTGGTGATGAAGAAGTCACAATAGATGGAGAACTAGTCCATTTGCTTTACTTGCAGGTCCTAAACCAATCAACTATAGCGAAGCCTTCAAAGATAAACAATGAAAATCTACTATGGTAGAAGAGTTACAAGCAATTAAAAGAAAGAACACATGGGAGTTGGTCAAATTGCCAGCTCATACAAAATCTATTAAAGTAAAGTGGGTGTTCAAGTTGAAGTACAATGCTGATGGGTCGATAGCAAGGCATAAGGTGAGATTGGTAGCTCGAGGATTTCTCCAGAGAGCGGGACTCGACTACTCTGAAGTATTTTCACCTGTCGCATGATTGGAAATTGTTCTACTAGTGGTGGCCTTGGCATGCAAGCAAGGCTGGTCAACATTTCACTTAGATGTGAAATCAACATTTTTGAATGGACTTTTAGAAGAAGAGGTGCATGTCACACAACCTCCCGGGTTTGTGATTCAAGAGGAAACAGAGAAAGTATACAAGTTGCACAAAACTCTTTATGGTCTCAAGCAGGCACCTAGGGGATGAAAAAAGAAGATCGATTCATACTTGGTAGAATTGGGATTCGTAAAATGAAAATCTGAGTATGTTGTCTATGTTCAAGTTGTGGCACAAGATATAACAATAATCAGCTTATATGTCGATGACTTGCTAGTAACTGGAAATAGTCTGAAGAACTTGTCGAAGTTCAAAGAGTTGATGAAGAAGGAATTTGAAATGTCAGATCTGGAAATGTTTTCATACTTCCTAGGCATGGAATTTCAAATGTCGAAGCAAGGCACGGTGCTACATCAACGAAAGTATGTCAAAGAGATGCTCAAGAGATTCAAAATGAATGATTCGACTCCTGCATCTTCACCTATCGAACCAAATTTAAAGTTGGAGAAACATGGAGAGGAAGACAAAGTCGATGCAACTTTTTTCAAACAGATTGTCAGATCTCTAAGATATATGTGCAACAGTCGACCTGATATATGTTTCTCAGTCAGTTTAATGAGAAGGTACATGAGTGAACCAAATGTGTCACACATGAAGGCTGCAAGAAGAATCCTGAGATACTTAAAAGGATCAACGAACTATGGAATTTTATTTTGACGAGTCTCTGAAAGCAAAGAAGCTATGGTTACTTGTATTCAGATGCTGACTGGTACGGAGATAAGGAAGATCTAAGAAGCACTATTGGATATTTCTTTCAAGTATTTGGTGCTCCAATTTTACGGTGCTCGAGAAAGCAACTTGTGGTGGCATTATCATTATGTGAAGCGGAATATATAGCAGGATCCTATGTTGCATGTCATGCAATTTGGATCAGATCAGTACTCGAAGAAATGGAGGTCGAAGTGAAGAAACCTCTTGTATTGCAAATCGACAACAAGTTTGCCATAAATCTCGCGAAGAATCCAGTTTTTCATGAAAGAAGTAAGCATATAGAAGCTAGATTTCATTTCTTAAGGGAAAAGGTAAATCAAGGTGAACTTGAAGTTAGGCACTGCTCAAGTGAAGCACAGTTAGCCAACATTTTCACCAAAGGATTGAAGATTGACAGATTCCTGAATTTGAGAAAGAAATTAGGAATAGTTCAGATCGACTATGATTAGCATAGGTCCGACAACTTGGATTATGAGGGGTATGTTGAAATATTAGATTAGATATAATATTTAAATATAATCCAATTTGTGTTATCCCAAGCACAAAGTTATCTAGGGTTTGTTATTTAGTTTGTTACAATTCAAGTCAATAATATTTTCCTTATTCTCTCTCTTTCTCTCCTCTCTAAAAGTGCCTCACACAATAACATGAATAAACTAAATAAAAACACAAATAAAAAATAAGAGAAAGAATTATCTCTAACAGTTGATATTGAAAAAAAAAGGTTATCACAAAATTATAAAAAAAATCATAAATCATCGTAGTTATTATAATGAAATGTTTAAATTTAAAATTCACACTTCTTAAATAAATATTTTAATGTTTATGTAATAAATTTTACACACATAAAATCTTGCAATATAACAAAGACAAATTTATAATATAATGAAGCAGTAATAGTTGTTTTAATGTAATTTATATCAAATTCTAATATAAAAAAATATAGAAAAAAAAATGAAAGATAAGATGATAAGATGAAACATCAACAAAAAGAAAATGACAAACTAAAAGGTTGAAAAAATGGAAGCAAAGATGGATTTTTTAAACACAAGGTATGTATCTTTCAAAAAAAATATTTGGACAATAACTATACTACATTTGATCATGTAAAGAAGATTCTTAGGAGTCTTCCTGCCAGATACAGATGAAAAGTGACAGGTATATGAGAGGTTAAAGACTAAAACACATTATGTTTAGAGAGTCTCATTAGTAATCTTCAGAGCCATAAGATGGAACTCAATGGAAATGAACCTGTTAGAAGGACATAACCTCTTGCTTTGAAATCTATTGCTTTGAAATCTATTGCTACAAATCCAAAGGCCTCTCAAGTCTGGGAGTCTTAAGTAACTTCTCAAGCAGAAGATTATGAAGATGACTCAGACGATGAGGAAATGACCTTCAACATTAGAACATTCAGTATCTAACCAGGAAGAACAAAAGAGTCTCTGGAAAAAAAAGTGGCTTCAGAGGACCTGGCTTATAGGAAAGAAGAATGATCAGAAAGGATTTTTCAACTATAAGAAGCATGGTCACTTCATTGATGAATGTCCTAAAAAACTAAAGGACAAGCCTAAAAAGGGAAGCTTTCATATGGATAGGTTCAAGAACAAATTCAAGAAAATTCTTATAGCAACATGGGATGAACTTGACAACGAATAAGACTCTGAAAAGGATGAAGAGCAAGCTAACCTTGCATTTATGACTCTTACATCTCCAGAAGAAGAATTTGGATCAGATTCTGGATCTGAGTCTAATGAAGAGGATGCAGTATTTTCTAAAGATTCTCATTCTGATTTATTTAATTTTTTTAGGAGCTTATAGGAAGATGTCAAGAGAAAGCCAAAGACATGAAAATACTGAAGAACAAATATGACCTTTTGAAAGATGAGATAAATCTATTCAAAATAAAAACGAAGCTCTAAGAAAGAACATATTGCTCTAGTAAAGGAAGTGTCTGACAAACCTCTTGATGAGCATGAAATGGCTCTTTAAAAATTTCTCATAAATGGATTTGATATAACTAAACTTGCTTCCATGATCTATAGAGTAAGTAGAAGCAAAGGGGAATGTATGGGTTACTAAAAAAAATAATCCAAGGTTTGAGACCATGAGTAAATCAACGTACCCTTCCTCTTCAAGCTATTCCCAAAAAGGGCTTGACTTTTATTTTGCATATACTGATGAAAATGCAAAGGTTCTGACCAAATAGAGCCTAAATTTTCTTAATCAAAGGTTCTGAAGAAACCATAACCTAAGACTCTAAAGTCAAAGATTCCGAAGAATCCAGAACCTAAGATAACAGGAGCTAAAGTTCTGAGAGGTGCAGAACCTAAGGCAAAGGTATATTCAAGATGACAAACTTTTAAATAAAAAGTATTAAATTATCCCAAACCTAGTCATCTGAGAGCAAAGATACACAACAAGAGGAAACCTGTCAAAACTAACCATAAAGGACCATAAGTTTATGGGTACCTAAATCTCAATTTGTCTTTGCTGTAGATATGTTTATAGGGAGAAGTAAAACAACAATCATGGTACTGGACAGTGGGTACTCACAACATATGACATGAGAAAAGCTTATGTTCCAAACCCTAACTCTAAAAGAGGGAGGACCTCTGGGATTTGGAGAAAACCAGATAGGAAAAATCATTGGTATGGGTACTATTGGTAACTCCTCTATTTAAATTAATATTTTTTGGCTTATAGATGAACTCAAACATAACCTACTGAGCATTAGTGAATTTTGTGACAGTGGTTATGAAGTCTTGTTTGATAAGAACAATTGCATGGTCATGAACAAATATGACAAGTCCATAGTGTTCAAAGGAAAGAGAAATGGCAATGTTTATAAAATCAATTTTTTTGAATTGGTTGATCGGAAGGTAGTTTGTCTTCTATCTGTGAGTGATGAGTAGTGTTTCTAGCATAAAAGGTTAGGTCATGCTAATTGGAGATTAATCTCTAAACTTAACAAGTTAAAACTTGATAAAGGATTTCTGGATCTCAATTATCACCCAGATACTCTTTGTGGAGCATGCAAAGTAGGAAAAATCAAAAAAACTTCTTTCAAATCTAAAAACATTGTCTCTACCTCTAGACCCTTATAACTATTTCACATTGATCTGTTTGGTCTTGTTAGTATTGCATCAATTAATGGGAAGAAATATGGTCTACTCATTGTTGATGACTATAGCATATGGACTTGGGTTAAATTCCTAAGAACCAAGGATGAATCGTATGTTGTATTCAATATCTTCTGCATACAAGTTCAAACTGAAAAAATAATCCAAAATTTTAAAGGTAAGAAGTGATCTTGGTGGTGAAATTGAAAATGAGCCATTTAAATTATTTTGTGAAAAACATGGAATTCTACATGAGTTCTCTTCTCCTAGAATTCCTCAACAAAATGGAGTTGTTGAGAGAAAGAACAGATCTTTACAAGAAATGGAACCATGATCCATGAGAACAACTTACACAAGTACTTGGGGCAGAAGCTATAGACACAACATGTTATGTTCACAATTTAATCTATATTAGACCTATTCTAAACAATACACCATATGATATGTTCGAGGGAAGAAAGCCATGCATCTCTTATTTCCATCACTTTGGATGTATCAGTTATATCCTAAACAACGAAGCCTATCTGAAGAAATTTAATTCTAAAGCTCAAAAGGGTATCTTTTTGGGATATAATGAATGGCCTAAAGCATACAAAGTGTATAACTCTGAAACCAACAAGGTTGAAGAGTCAATACACATTAACTTTGATGACAAAGAGTGTACAAGTAAAATGTCAGAGCTAGTTCAGAATATTTTAGAAATCTGTTTATACAAAGACACATCAGGAGCTAGATGTCAAGAATATGGAAGTTCAGAAGAAATCACTCCATCTAAAGCTAAGTACTCAGAAGTCATCAGAACTCCAGAAGCTAATAATTCAGAAGTTGATCATACCATATAAGCACATCCTGAAAATGAATAATCTGAAGAAGCACAAGATAACTCTTTCGATGCATCACAATCCAAGAAGACCTTAAAGTACAAGTCTTTTCATCTAGAAGAGTTAAATCTTGGAAACAAAGATAGCCCTAGAAAGACAAGGTCTTCCTTTAGAGAAGATATATTGATATAATCAAGTTAAAGTTGTATTGATACAATCAAGATTACACAAGGTGCAAGATTATGTCAGTGGCTGAAGAACTTCCTTCCAACAAGTTGCACCATATGTTTTTAACTTAGTTTTTGACATGTGAAATTCCTGGCGTGGTTTAGCTTTAAGTGAAATTTATTCTCCATGATAAAGTATGTGATTGTCGATGATGACAACGTGAAATTCGCCAATGTAAAATTCTTGAAGTGGTTTATCTTTAACTGAAATATGTTCTTCATGAGAGAGTTGATAGTTTTTAAAACTATGATTGTCGGTGAAGACAATGTGAAAATTATTGAAGTGGTGTAGCTTCAAGTGACTATAATTTTTATGGTGGGGTATGACTGTCGATGAAGACAATGAAAGTTGATGTATTATTTTCAATAAAGGTGGAGATTGTTGAGATTGGTTGAAAAATATACATGTTGATAGTCTTTATGGTGGAGTATGATTATCGGTGAAGACAATGAAAAGTTATGTATTATTTCCAATCAAGGTGGATATTGTTGGGGTTGGTTAAAAATATACATGTTGAAAAAGTCCCACATCACTTAGTTCTGTGAGTGAAGAGAGGGTCCAAGGCTACATATAGGATACAAGTTTTTTGAAGTCTCACATCACTTAGTTTTATGAAGGAAGAGGGAGTCCAAGGCTGTATATAGGATTCAAGTTCTTCATTCTAAGATGCACCAGTCAAAAGCACTTTAAGGTTGTATTTGACTTTCTTTACTCTCTTATACTCTTGTATTAGAGTGTTGTGAGATGTAGTTAAGTATTTTTTTTAGAGTGTGTGGGTGTACTGAGGGCTTAGATTAGTTGAGGGTACATTATATATTGTACCAATTCTCACATAATGTTATTCTCTGATTGTCTAATGACAACGGTCGTGATTGTTTGTTCGATTTTAGAGTTTTCACGGTATGTTTTTGTGTTGTGAAAGTGCTCCTCTTTTTCTATATGCTTTATGTTTTCCAAATAAACAATTCACCTACAAAATGTACAAATCACATATAGTGTTATACAAGAAAATAATAACAAAATTTCTCTTGCGTTGGATCTTTAAAAATGGTTATGAATAGAAAATTGATTAATTATCTTTGTTGCATAAAATGGTTGCTTTTTCTACATTAAAAATGTATAAAAATAAGCAATAGAAGTTTTGATACCACTTTGCTAAATAAACAATCAAATAAATTTGTCTCTTTATGTGTCTATTCTCCATTTATTTTATTTTTCCTCATGATTTTTTTTATTGTATTTTGACATTTATGTAAATCATCTATTTTTGTTCTAACTATTATTTTTTCCACACATAATTTTTTTTTGTTTGAGCTTTTAATTTTTAACTATATTTAAATATTGAATAAAAACATCAATTTGTTATTTTTTATTTGAGATAAAAATATATGAATATTATTAACATTATTAGTTCGAGAAACCATTGACATATTTTCTAATATAAACCATTGTTGTGACAATCGTTGCACCAGGAACAAAACAATGTTGTGAGAAAGAGAGTTTTTCTAGAACAAACACAATAAAACGATTCAGTGAGAGAGAGAGAGAGAGAGAGAGAGAGAGAGAGGAGAGAGAGAGAGAGAGAGAGAGGAGAGAGAGAGAGAGAGAGAGAGAGAGAGAGAGAGAGAGAGAGAGAGAGAGAGAGAGAGAGAGAGAGAGAGAGAGAGAGAGAGAGAGAGAGAGAGAGAGAGAGAGAGAGAGGGGGGACATAGTTGGTTATAATATTTTTTTCTATTTACTTATCTTAAAATTGGGGTTTATACATTACAAGTGAATAGCAACTTAACCCCTCCTCTAAAACACTAGTGCACAACACACACACACACACACACACACACACGAACGCACACCCCCCCCCCCCCACACGCACACACACACACACACACTCACACACACACACATATATATATATATATATATATATATATATATATATATATATATATACTCCAAGTATATGTATGACACGTATGATGATAACACCCAAACATGACATACATAACTATACATAACACAGTACATAACTAACTTAAGTCATTTGCATGCTTGAATTGAGTTCGATTACAACATGTTCATCTTTAAATACCACATGTTTAACATGAATTCGAATACAACATACACATCCTAGTCGAACCATGAAGCTTCCTTTGTCAAGACTAGAGTTTGATCCAAAAAAACTACAATTCTCCACCTTGAAGCAAACGCTACAACACCAAGGGAACAAGCTATCTATCATCATGCAGCTTTATCAAATGCATACAATGCAAGAACTGGCTACTAGGCAATGACTTGATGATCATATCATCAAACATTATCTTCAGTCGAAACCTTTAGCACTTTCAATTCGCTTTTCTCTATTTTCTATATGACAAAATGCAACATAACATTAATGTGGTTGGTTCTTCATGATAGGATGAATTCTTTCGATAAATGTATGAAATTTTGACTATCACATTTAACATTGATAATTTGACCTTGAAGTTTCACTCCCTTAGCAAACCCTTAAGCCATTATGCTTCTTTCACATCTTCAGTGAGGGCAATATATTCAACTTCAGTGGTTGATAAGGCGACAACATGTTAGAAGTAGATTTGTTCATTCCCTTAAAAGGTTTTCATGATAACAAAGTATGAAAGAACATTAGGGTTTACTAATGGTTATTCGAGTGTGCAGGATCAAAAGACATTAACCTTGATATGAATCAAGTTTATCACTAAGAATAACCATTAAAGAGAAAAAAGTTGTTATGAATCTAAAGGATCAAAATCAAACTTTCACACCCTGAAGAGTCTGACTAAAGTCTTTCATATGTTGAACCTAAGCTTTATTGGAAATACATAGATCAGCTCAAATCTGTAGACTGGAACCTTTTGAAGCAAGCAAACTCTGATTGAAGGAACAACTCTGCATCTTCTGAATAAGCTGCATCAGCAATTCTAAAGACATTGCTTCAACGGAATTTTTCTACATCAAGTCTACAAATCTGTAAGTGATTATTCAGACTACTTCTGATCAAGACTCTGATGAAGGCAAGACTCAGAACCTATGAACTCAAGACTCTGAAGTCTCATTCTAACAAGGTTCTGAAGACAGACTTTAGCCTCTAATCACGATTTATCTAATTCTATAAAAAGCCTCTAAATTAGAAAGCAAAGTATAAGGATAACATCGACTAATAGCAAGCTTCAATAAACTTCTACAAGAAGACTCCATTTAAAAGTTATTCAAGGAAGATAGCGTGACAACAATACACTACTTTATGTCAAATCTGGTGATAGTGAAGTTGTCTGAATCTTCACAAATGCAGAAATATGAAATTACACCCGTTTTTTATACATTTAACACCCGTTATTGGAGGGTGTGAATTCAACGGGTGAGAAATGTCTGACAAATTTACACCCGTTTTAAAACGGGTGTAAATTTGATGTTATATTACACTTTTTTTATAGAAATTAGGTGTAAATTTTTACATATATACATTTATAGATAATTTTTACATATATACATTTATAGATGGTATATTACACGATTTTTTTTGTTTAAAACGGATGTATATACATTCCAGTTTACACCCTATTTTATAGAACACGGGTGTAAATTTGATGTTATATTACACTCTTTTTTATAGAAATCGGGTGTAAATTTTTGAATATATACATTTATAGATGGTATATTACACCCTTTTTTGTTTAAAATGGATGTATATATATTCCACTTTACACCATATTTTATAAAAAACGGGTGTAAATGTGTAAATAATAGCATTTCAATCAAACGAATTTACACCCAATTTCATAAACATCGGATATTTACACCCGATTTTACCATTGATGTTGGCATTTTACACCCGATTTTATCCTTGATGTTGGCATTTTTACACCCGATTTTACCATTGATGTTGACATTTTTACGCCCTGTTTTCTTTAAATAGAATGTTTTTTTTAGTTTCATAATTATATTATATTTAATTAGACTTAGAACTTATATTTTTATTTATTCAAATATTTTGTATACCACTAAACATTCAATAAACAAAAACTACAATCAAAACAACCATCCTAACATCATGCTTACTTATAATAAGTTAAACAACTACATGTTTTTCATTAAATACATGCAATACAAAACAACTACATAAACGTTTTGTTCGCTTACCGTTGAGTTATCAATACCAATGAAACAAGAAAATACAGCAGGAGACACATTAACATACAGTAGTTATGCTTTGTCTAGATAATGAATGTCACATAATACATTTCTAATAACATGAATCAACATCAGAACTACAATTCCTGATGGACACCTCGACAATTTCATCCTCACTCTGCGAGTAAAGCACGAAATTTGGAATCAGGTCCTACATTTTCATCCTCTACAATCTGAACAAAACAAAATCATATCAATATTAATAAGAAATATATCATCAAAGATAAACAATAACTACATGGATTAAAACATGATGCAACCGAATTGAAATAATAAGGCAACAATTTTGTAAAGGAGAGTAACTATGAGGTTCATATATCAAGTGAGTTTAGAAAACTAGTGAAATTGGCCCAATAACTCCTAATCTAATTAATTTATAATAATAAGTAATTAATTGCTTATAAAAAAAAGTAATTAATTGAAAATTAGTTGACTTTGTCCCCTTTGCTATGATGCTGATTTTTTAGGCACTGATGATTCTTTCCCTTGCAGACGTTTGCATAGGCTTCTTTATCAACTTCGTTGATGATGTGGAGGTAGTTTCTCTGTCGATGAAAAAAAGTTCTAGATCATTTGTGACAACTCTATAAAAAAAGATATTGCATATACCTTTGCTTTTTTAACTGCCACATTTGTAATGCGTGTGCTATGAGAATCTTATGGTGCTGACAATAGTAGGAAATAATTCACTTTATAATAGCAGACTAAGCAGAGTTTTGCCTTGAACATTCTTTGCTGACTTCAACTAATTTGAGATTTCACACAAAGTTATTACCTTCTGCAGTGTATCGAAAAGAACAGAGTGTCTCTTACAAACTAAAATCAACACAAAAACAGACATGAATACCAACCAAACTAACAATAATCAATTGGATCACAACATAACCGTAACCAAATTAAGCCGTTAAACAATGTAAACTATAGCGTAACCCATAATGAAAAATAACCCACACAGAAATAATGAAACATAAACGAAACTCGATCCAAAAAGAAATACCTAACTTTACGCGAGTGAGTTTGTCAATGGAAGAAGACAGGAGCACTGCATGAGTTTTTCAACAATGTTAATCACAGTACAGAACACACACAACAAAACATTAACATCGCCATGAAATCGAGTCGAAATAGCAAGAAACGTTTGTTCTATAACTGGACTTGCAATTGAATTATTATCACCATCCATATTACGAAATTGAAGTTCCTGCATTGCAGAATAATCATTTAAATTCACCTAAAACATTTAATTTTGAAATGGAACTTATAACCTTTGCAACAACTATTATTGTAAAACATTATATAAGGTCATTCGACCCGAACCGAACCGTTTTCATTTTTTTCAGAACTGAACTGAACCAAAATTTTTGGTTTGGCATAACGGTTCGGAACTCCGAACTGTACTAAACCATTAGAAGACAATTTTTTCCAAACCGGACAATTTGTTAAATAACCGAACCGTTATACTTGTTTTTTTTATATTTTGTTTAATAAAAAAACATTTTAAACTTATTTTTAGCATCTTTTAAGACTTTTTTAATATAATATTTTACATAAATTTTTTACTTAAAAAAATCATTTCCTATTTCCTTTCACAATCAAAATTACAAATCAATTTAAATCAAAATCACAAACTCATTCAAAAAAATCATAAATTAGTCAACTACTATCTATAATATATATAGTCAATTAAGCTACATGGATATGGTCCTACAAATTTGATAATTTGCATCTTCCATTAGCCTACTTATAGAGCTATTGTTAAATATGCTATTCATTTTAAATCCTCTCTTGCATCTACTTCCTTTCCTTCACATAAATGAGTATTCCTTTAAGTATCTTTCAAATTCTTATGACCCTTTTCCACTCCAAAAAGTTCTCATAATTTTACTTCTTTTACTTCATTTCTCAAACTGTTATATACTACTTATAGTATCTTTGTCTTTACCACTTTTCTTTGTACTTGACCATGGTTATCTCAGCAACCACTCTCACCTCTCAGAACAAAATCAATCTTCAATGAGAGAAGAAGTAAAATTTTCCCTTAAAGATAAGATGAGGTACATAGCAAGAATGCATAGTGTCATCACCATTTAAACATCATAATCTCTATTTTTTATACTACTAATACTCTTCCACTCTTTTATTTGATAAGGATCTAGAATTCACATAGCCATTGTGTCACTTTGTTTTGTCATGATTGAATTCAAAAATATACTTATTCATATCTAATGTTTCAAGTCAAGAAAAAACAACTCAACAAGCCAAGAAACTCACAGCATGACTCAACTGAACAACAAGCCAAAACAACTCTCATTTCAGCAGTATTTTTCATTCTTTTACAAAATAAACTGATTCAAACACATTCAATCACCAATTCACCATAATACTTAAACAAAAAAAATCCATATTGATATTCTATGCATCACATTTTCATAGAGCACACAATAGAGCTTAGGTGGAAGGTTTAACTAACACCTTTGACAGTTTCACTATAAATGCAGAAGCTGCCACTGCTTATGGCAATTGAAAGAATTTGATCCAATTTTCTCAAAAATTGAAAGTAGGTAGAGAAATGTTACAATATGGAATCAAAGTTCAAAACTCATTAACCTCTGTGATGCTTCTTTCTCTTCTTACTTGAACAACAAGAAAGAAACTTTTGTTGATTCAAGTCACCCCTTTATCAGCAATAGAAAGGAACCTCTTCAACTTGGAGTTAAGAAAGAAAAAGATGGAGAAATTGAAGTTTTTGATGCTGGAAAGTATTTCAAAGGAGTTGAAATTGACACTCCAACTCCAAGAGTTGCTACCATAGATGCTACTAAATTCAAGTACTATGTAGAAAAATTCAACAGTCTCGAATAGTGATAATATAATAACAAAAAGGAGAAGCTATTGAGTGTTAATATATAAGGAATGTTTGGACTTACATCTCTCATTGAGATAAGATTGAGCCATTCTAAAAAGATTGAAATGTAGAATGAATGTAGGTAGTGTTACTGCAAGGTACTAGTGCAAGGGTAATTCTCTTATATAAGAAAAGAATTTAATAACAAAAAGTGGAGAAGCTATTGAGTGTTAGTGATATATTTATACTCTTGGTATATTAGATTTCTCTCTTGAAATTTTGTCATAATCTTCATAGAAAAAGTTATACATTTACTGTATATGCTATCTCAGCTCCTGCTAGATAACTATTGTCGGAATGAATCTTTCTTCCGTTCAATCTTTACATGTGTTGCAACTTTATTGTTGCAACTGAAACATAAATGCACCGTCATTTGAATTTATATTGTGGAACCGTAGACATTCATATTAGCCTAACTAGACTACATAATCTAAGAATTTGTAACCCTTTTATTTTGGCCGGTTCTTTAGGAGTATGTTTTCTAAATTGCTATTGCAACAAGTTAATACTATAATTATTCCTAGACATTTATGTCTGCCAAGTTCTGGTCATAATATTTCAAAACAACACAACTATAAACAAGTCCATTTCAAGCAAATTATGATAAACTGAACATCAAAGAAAGATAATAAAAAGGTGAAGATACACTTACCTCAAATTCACTAAATTTATGTAACCTCTGAATAATCTACTCTGTATAGGAGCAAAAAAAAAACCTGCAATTTAAAACAGGACAGCAAAATCATACACATCCATAACATGTCTTTATACATGTGTTGAATTTGATAAATCATACATGCAATCTGTTAAAAACATTTAAGATCAAAATGCAGTTTGTTAAAAACAAGTCCATAAATTCTTGGATGAATGTGTAAACTCGCAAGAACATTCAAGGTCAAAATGCATCCATACCTTTGAGTTTGTTAAAAACCCATTTGGCATTCTCTTCAACTGTATTAGAGAAAGTCTGCAAAGGAAAAACTTTATGTCAGCAGTAAAAAAATCAGTTCAAATGAATATGGTTATTAATTATTATACTTGGACATAAGTGAAGTGAATTTAAGTTAATTTGCATAATCGATTCTACACATAAGCTGAAATTATAATCAATTCTACACACATCTAGCTGAAATTAGAATCAATTATACACATCTAGCTGAAATTGGAATCAATTTTCAAAATCAGTTATACACAGAACATCCAAAATGTAAAAATCAATTTACACATCAAGATTCAATTTGATTCCTCCAAAAATGGAACCCAACATACAATAAATCTTCTATTCAAATCCAAGGACAACACATATAACATATGGAAGTGTCCAACCTATAGTTTATAAGTATGGCTACAACAACAAACAAAGAAATTCAAATATACAAATAGTCTTACATTATATTAAAATAAAGATAATATTGTTAGATTTTGATCTCTTTCAACTGTCACAAACGAACACGATCTTCAACTGTCACAAACGAATACGAAACAACATAGCAGTATAAGGTATGTACTGGGTACTCTACCTTGCCTTTTTAATAGTACAAAATATCCATGAGTCATGTTTCAGAGAAGATCATCTAGATCCCCAACCTATTACTGACAAATTAACAAATGTAGAGGGAGTTCAGAACAGTACATATGGTATTTACATATGGTATCAAGCAAGCCTACGGTTGAATATTACGCCCAATTATTAAGGTAAACTTACATACCTTGTGCAATATGTATAGCTATTTACATATGGTATCAAGCAAGCTTATAGTTGAATTCAAAACGACAAGCATACATCAATTTCAGATGCCTTGAGATTAAATTTCGTCGAAATTATAAGGAAGGCTTTAAAGTAACATCCATTAACTGACATTAAAGAAGTATAGAATACCTGCCATGGCTTGCCAAACTCATCCAAAGCTTCTCTGAGAGCATTTTCAGCCTTCTCCCATTTTTCAAAATCTCCATGGCATGGCCTCTAATGAATGTGCTATTTATTTTCCCTTGCTTGTGTTATTTATTTTCAGCTTGCTCCAGCTTAATCTTAGGAGCCACATGATTCGCTCGCAGGTCCCTCGAAAAATATCCAAACGCAAGAGAACTTATCCCGATTCCATCTTCATTTATAGCATTAATATACAAACGATCCCCCATGTCATCTTGGCCCAAAGCTTGTTTGTCATAATGATTTTCCTCTTCCTACATATAGCCATTCAATCAAATTCTTTCTCACATTCAATCTCAATCCAAACTTCAAGAAGGAAAAACTCATGTAAAACTTCAAGAAAGAAAAACTCATGTAAAACTTTAATAACTCGAGTGAAACTGGTGTCATTAGAATTTGAAAAAACAGAACTTTCTCACTTCAACACTAGCCAATTTCTTTTAACATATAGAAAATTAAATTTAGGTCTTCTAATTGATAGAACAACTAGGCCAAATTCAAATTAAATAACATCAAAAAATCAAAACTATTGAGTAAAATTACATAATATAAACATCAAATTTGTGATAATAAAGAGGAATGATGAATTGGTACCTCAAAATTGAGGGTGCAATCGAGACCGATACCAGTTTTAACTTGCCACTATTCATCATTGTAATCGGAGGGCTTAGATGGTGCGGCGTTTTCGTCTTCGTCGAGGTTGTTGTCCAGGTCAGCTTCGAGACCGGAAGAAGTTGGATAGGGTTTGGTTTTGGATTGTGGTTTGGGTTTGTTGTTGATGATTTCGTCTTCAGAGAGAGACCAGAGAGAAGCGGACGAAGGAATTGGAAAAGAAACAAAAGCTTTCTCTAAACCTACTCTGAAACTATCTTCCATGATTGTGATATTATCAAGATTTAACCCACTTTCACGAAGGCGGAGAGAAGGAAATCAATGAGGAGGAGGGCTTATGGTTAGTGTTTTTGGAGATTTGAATGGTGTTGGAGATTTGAATGGTGTTGGAGATTTGAATAGTCGAGTTTATTCTTCAATTCATCGTTTGGAATCCCAGCACCCATTGTAGAAAGCAGTAACAACAAATTGAAAGAAACCCTAACGATGTGTGTTTGTGAAGAGAGAAACTAAATTTGATATTGATATGTGTTTTGTTATTATTTTACTTATAAAATATTAATTAATAAATTTACACCCTTCAATTTATTTTTTTACTCAAATATCACTTAATAAAATATAGTGTAGTTTATTAATATATTAAAGGTTAATATTTAGAGTTATTAAACTTAAATAATTACACCCGTTTTTTCTTAAATGGGAGTAATAGAGATATTATTATAGTAATGATTTTAATTTATTATAATAATGTTTTTAATTTACACCTTTTTTTTAAATAGGGTATCTATTGTCAAGTACTACTACTATAAATGACATTTTATTTACAAATTTGCCACCGCGTTTATTATTTACACCCGTTTTCAGTATCATGGGTATAAATTTTAAAATTATATTCGTCACCTTGCACTAGTGCTTCTCTCTCCAACTGTAATACTACTCTCAACGTCTTTATGCTAGCTACATTTTTAGCTCACTCTATTTTCCATTAGCTATAGACCTTCAACGACTACTTGTACCATGGAAATTTCAATCTTCAACGGATCCATTATTAGTATTTATTTAAGGATGAAGATTAAAAACATTTAGATTTTGACAAGAAGAAGAAAGCTTATTGGAAAATCTCTCTGAGCTGAACCTCTACCTCTCAAGAGAATGAATATGAGTTGAGTAATTTGTGACCGTGTTCACATGAACGTGATACCAACTCACTGAAATATGTTTAGAGAAATACACGTAAAAGGGTTATTTAACGAGAAGGTTTAAGTGTGTTAGAGCAGAGTGAAACATGTTCACATACATTCTGAAGATAGAATATGAGAACATGTTCATCATAACAGAAAGGAACACCAAGATGAAAATATTTGCAAGGAGAGATCAAATAAAACCTGGATGTTTCTGTAAAGAGTGTAAAACCTTCTCAATAGTGTAAAACTTTTGTGTATCAGCTTATCTAAGAAGCACATATATGAACACAAGGTTAATACCAGATGTCTCTATTAAGAGAATCTGAAGACTCTAGCCTCTGTGTTCGGAGTAAAATCTTTTTCTAATGATTGAGCAAAAATTTCTAAACATCCAGTTTAGGCATTAAAGTCTCATGCTTGCGGGCAGAGCAGGAAGTCTCGATTAGTTTGATTGAGCAGGAAGTCTTGAATGGGTAGTTCATGCAAGGAAGTCTCGATCTGGGTGATTGAGAATAAAGTCCTGAACGAGGGTTTAGGCAATGAAGTCTCATGTTTGCAGGCTTGAGCAGATGTCTATTTCCATGGGATTAAGCAGGTAGTCTGGAGCTGCTGTCTTACATAATTGTAATCAGGCTAATTATAGTTAAAAGGTTTTGAGCCACAAGGGGACTAGAATGCTCTCAGTTGAGAGGGACCAGGATATATTGTGTGTCTCTTTATTTAATTCTGCATTTATATTCAATTGTGCAAACATACTCTTAAGTCAGGCTCTAATATGATTTAGACTCTTACTTGGATCAGAATCTGAGGGTGAAACCTTAGGTTTTGAAACAAGACTAAGAAAAATGAAGTAAACTATTCACTATTGTCTTCACTCTGATATCAGACTTTAAATGTGGTTCAGAATCTGATAGTTGAGAAAAAGTTAGTGAAAAGAGTTTTGATATTTGGAAATACACAATTCAAAATATCTTATCCATGGTAGAGTTTAAAGTTGATTTGGGCTCGAACCCTACCCTTATTGCATTGGGACAAAATATACGATCTTATGGTAACATGAAGACGCACATTTAGAAAAAAGTGTTGTCTAAGGTTAACATAAGAAGATACAAGTGTTGCCTAAATTATCTTGAGCCATCGCTTATTAGTAAAATCACTGCCTAAAGTATATAAGACAGCATTTATTAGCAGAATGATGCTTAATGATGACTTATGTCAGTGCTTTCAGCAAAAAGAGGTGTCTAATGATGCTTTATGGCAGCGCTTTTATAAACAAACGCTCATGAATGTTAACTTTTATGCACGCTTTTATAAAGACATGTTGCCTAATGTTCCTTACGCCATCACTTTTATCAAAAAACGCTTCCTAAAGACGACTTATGCCAGCTCTTTTATAAAAAAATGTAGCCTTAAGAGGTCTTACGCCAACACTTTTAATAGAAAACATTGTCTAAAGCTGACTAAAGCCAGCACTTTAACATTAAAAATAGTTCAGCCTTTACCTACAGCGGCGCCAGAATAAATAGCTCTTGAAAGCGACGTCTAAGGTAAAAAAAATGTTGCCTAAAGTTTGTTTTGGCATAGTAACTCACGACTAATTCATGCCACATACCCAAAGACAAAACCAAGAACATGACTCATACCACCAATAAAGATATGCCACCACCACATATTACAATAGACCGATAAGGCATATGATACCACCACATCCTACCATAGCACCAACAAACATACACCCAAACATCACAACACCAAAACACTCAAACATCAAACCGCCAACGCATCCTGTTGCGGTGAGAATCGGGTAACAAGCTATGAATTAACTTGCATCACACTTCTTTAAATTCACCACCGACTTTGATTTATCCAAAGGAAAGGTTCAAGATCGATAAAAACCTAAAGGGGGGAGATCTAGGGTTCGGGGGTTGGTTATACTAAGGGAAGGTATTAGCACCCTTAATATCTGTAGTACTCTATAGGAACCACTTGTTTAAGTTTGTGTTATGTTATGTTTTCTTGCTAAGATAATCTGCTAAAGGTAAAGGTAAGAACCTAAAGGTATATACACTAAGTTTTCTTGCCAAGACGTCGCATCTTGTGCCTACGTATCTGACTAAAGAATCAGAGCAATCGTAGTTCTCCTAACTAGGGGTGAAAGAGGAACCATTGACTATGGCCAAAGTTCCAAAGGGAAATGAGCATGAGCTCATTCAGAGTTTAAGGAAACTGTCTAAGTGTACGTTATGATGGGAAAAGTGAGTTCTCATGATGGTGAGAATCACTTAGAGTTCAAAACTCTAACCTATTGCTAAGTTATGATTCAATGGCTCTTATGTGGCAAAGAAAAGGGAAAGGCTCTTATGAGGCCAAGGAAAAAGGAGGGCTCTTATGAGGCCAAGGTGGGATGATTTTTTTATTGACTTATGAGTCATCTAAGGGGGACTTTCCTTTGGAATAGTATTGAGGATATGTCAAATGAAACAGACAACCACAATCATAACAGAATAATCGTCCATAAGACTTTATCAGAAAATATGTACAAGTCCCACCAAAGGGGGAAATGAAGAGTTAGTATTCAAAGAAATTAAAAAATGAAATGAAATAGAAATAGTCTCGTCTTAATCATGATTTAATCGAGAAATCGATAATCAATGATTCTTGACTTTCATCAACTAAACAGTAAATGAAACTGAAATAAAAAGAAAGTGGTCTCATATTGATCAAAGTTTTGTCACTTTAATGAGATCAACCAAACCATGAAGTTTGTTATATCATCGACCCAAAATAAAGAAAATGGAATCGAAATGAAAAATAAAGTTGGTCTCGTCTAAATTAAGATTTAATCGAGAAATCGATAATCTTTTAATTAGACTTTCATTGACCGATAAAAATAAATAAAAAGGTGGCCTCATATTTATCAAGACTTTATTGATTTGAAATAATCAAAGTCAAGATTTGTGTAATGTCATTGGCCCAAAATAAAAGAAAATGGAATTGAAGTGAAAATAAAAGTGGTCTCGTCTAAATCAAGATTTAGTTCGATAAAATCGATAATCTTTTTATTAGCCTTTCATTGACCAACCAAAAGGAAAAATACGGCCTCATACTAATCAAAATTTATTGATTTGAAATAATCAACAAAGTTAAGATTTTTTTAAGTCATTGGCCAAAATAAAAGAAAATGAATGAAATAAAAAAAAATGGAAGTCAAATACAAATAGAGAATCACAAATAAAAAGAAAAATATCAAAAACATAAAAATTTAATATTACAAAACATGAAAGATAATGATGGGGGTGTAAATATGCGGGCCAAAAAATCCAATAAGGATGATATGGGCCCAAAGGCCCATCACCTCCTCCCAAAACAACCAAACGCGGTCAAGAAAAAAAAAACCACCAGGGTGAGTAATATGAGAAGGAACCAGTTCATCCTAGAGAAAAAGAGAAGCAGGGTACATCTAGGAACAAAAGGTGGTGTGGTAACAAGAATCAACGGGCCCAAGCCCATTCACCCATAACACGGTCAGAGAAAGGGAAAACAATCAAAGGAAATTAGTATAAACCTAAATGAACACAAATTCTCCTCCTTTCAGAAATTAGAATGGGTCAACGTATCGGTTCAAAACAAAAGAAGCACAACAAGTCATGTATCCACTTCATCGAACTCAACCGTTTCGCCCTTGCTCACGCAATCTGTTCGCTTCTCCTTCTCCTATACGATTTAGGTTTGATTCTCCTCCCTCCTTCTTTCTTGGCTCGATCTGGTTCTGAGTCTCAAGATTTTCTCTTGGTTTGTTCTGATTTTGCTCAGGTTTGCTTCGTTTGATTCGTCCAAGTTTTGGCTCGATTTGTGTTTGGTTTCAGGTTTGAAGGAGAGGGTATTATGAATTGAGGAGTTTGGTTGTGAAAACGAAAAACAGGGTTGAGGTTGGAAAGAAGAAGGATTTGTACCGGTAATGGTTGTGCGATTGAAGAAATACTAGTTATTGGGTTTGGGTTTTTCACGAAGAAGAAGATTGAGTTCAGAAGAGAGAGCTGTATGGATCCGAGGGTGAAGGTTGATTTCAGTGTTTGAAGATTGATTGGGATTTGAAGAAGAGTTTGTGAGGTTTTGTTGTTTTGGTCCTGATGAAGATTAAAGATGGAGGGTTATGCGGTAGAGAATGAGAAGGTTTGGTTTTCAGAATTTTCTCTTCCTTTTTATTTTATTTTTCTGTCGATCCCCCTTCCTATTGAACTTCTCTTTTCTCTTTTAAAACCACCTAGACTTGTCGAGTAAGTTTCCAATTGAAGGGTCCATTTCAACGCAAGCTGTTGCTGACACGGTTTTGGTACAGGTTTGGAGTTTAGAGAGATAGAGAAGGGTCAAAGTCTCGGGGCTTGAAGTTGCAGCAGGTTTTAGATGCTTGTTGATGCAAGGGGTACAATTTGAGCAGATGAGGTGTTCATGGCAGGCGGTTGCTGCAAAACTGTGTTGGTCAACAGGTCATACATGAAGACTTATGCGTCCCATTCTTTGTGACAGCAGACCTCCTTTTTTGTGTAAATTGCTACAGCAAGGAATACGCAAGACCTGTACCTTTCCATTTTCTTTGTAGCAATTGGTTTTGTTGAAACGGGAGGTGTAGTGTGATATGCAGCAAGCCAAGTTAAATTGTTTCTTTTCATTGTTTTTTTTTTGTCACGGCCTTTGTAAATGGGCCTATTGGCATGTGAAGCTTATGCTGGCAAATTTTGAATTTTATAGATAATGCTCTTTTTTTGTTTTTGAATGATTTATGGAATTTTTATGGAGAAATAAAATGAAAGATGGATAAAATAAAAAAGGAAAGGTTAGTTATTGATATTAGAATAGAAAATGAATAATTATTGAAGTCGGTAAGAAATGGACATGGATCTAAAAAAATGGATATTGGGTTTAGAAATGGATTATGAGAAATGGGTAATTGAAATGAAATGGATTATGGATAGAAATTGAATGAAAATGGTTAATGAAAACTGGATTGAAAAATGGGTAAATAACAAAGTGGATAAAAGATGGTTAAGGAAATGTATATGCACTTCCACGCTTGAACAACACCTAAACCTTGACAATTGCACTTAACTGCCACAAATCATGAACTACATGACCAAATACTCGCACACGACCTGAAACGTACCAACTGCTCTGATCCCTTTGATGGTTCTGCAACCTCAATTGAACTGAAACAATATTACACACACCATGAACCAGCTAAGCCTGAATAATATTTGTCATTCATAAACTCTAGGGGTGAGAAACCCTAATCCTCCATAATTTTAATTCAATATCTCTCCAGTCAATCCACAGATGAAACCTCAAACAACACCCTTGTGGAGATTCAGAGAAACTGAAATCGTGCCTTGATAAACTCCTGATAAGATCCTCTCGTGACAAAGAACACCCCATATCTCAACTGAAACCTCTGATTCCACAGCTTAGGAGCTTAGCTGGTGGATGATCCATCCAAACCCTGATTTGCCGACCCTAGAAGTCTCTTGAAACAAACCTGATTCACAAATGAAACAAAACGAACAAAAACTGATAAAATGGTTATTTATGCAATGCATAGGTGATTGATCTATGATGCTCATGCAAAAGATGTTATGACATCTAAGGGGTAAAATTTGGGGTACAACAGTTGCCCCTATTTAAATAGTATAACTTTTTTTAAATGAGAAGACTAATTTTTTTTATATGAAAAAAATAGTATAATAAACAAATGATATTTAAATAATTTTTTAATTTATAAACTGATATGGATATCCGCAGACACGAGTATCATCAAACTAGTATCCATATCCATTAAAAAGAGTATTCAAATATCCATTTATTTTATGCACAGATATTTATTATGCTATCCGCCCTCTATTCGTGACGGATTTATTATGTTATAACCGATTATTAAAATCAAATATCATATCAAATTTAATTTTTGTACAATGGTTATGAATAAGTTATTAAGCGATTATATCTATAACCAATTTTATAATTAGTTTTGATTTAAATTTTATTAAAAATCTTTTTTTTGCAAGAATTTTTTTATTTTAAAAAAATCATTTATTTTTTTACTTTAAGAAAAAAGTATTTATTTTCAAAAATAAAATTTTTTTTTTGGAATTTTTTTTTATTTTAAGAAAAAAATTTCAAAAACAAATCATTTTCTTTGTTTTTTGAAACTTTTTTTGTATTTTTGAGTTTTTCTTATTTACTGGAAAAAAAATAAAATTTTTTTTCTAGAAATTAGTTTTTCAAATAAAAAAATGTATTTTTAAAAAACAAAATAATATAAAAAAATAGATTAATTTGATTTTTATTTTAGATATAGATGTCCAAAATATAGATTTAATAAAAACCATATTAAAAATATATTCAATATATAAATTGGATAAAATCATACTAATAATTAATCGGTTTTTAATAGTCTAATTTATATATGGATATAGATAATTTAAATAATAAATTGATTTGAACATCCCTAATACCAGCCCACCCTTGACTCGATCCCTATTTTGCGTGTATATATATTTAGCTTCAAAAGCTCACTCCACTTCCTCAAAACACAGTTACCATTTAGAACTGTCATACTAATTTAACTAAGGTATACATTCAATGTATCCATTGTTCCAAGGTTATGGCAGTTCTGTTGAAGAGTCAAGGAATGAGGAAGACAAGAAAGGTTGGAGAAAAGTATTAGAACATGTATGGAGTTGGATGGCTTACAAAGACAAGGATAAATGGTTGAAACAAATGAGTGGGAATTTGGGCTTAATAGCCACACTCATCGCAGCAATCACATTTCAAATGGCTCTTAATCCTCCTGGAGGTGTTAGGCCAGTTAAAGATGACGGAGATGAAAACGCAAACGATATAGCATGTACTGGCTACAATGATGAAGGAATATTAATGAAAGACTTGAGTCTATGTCCGGGTGAAGCTGTCTTAGCCGTTATATATTCAGACTCTTATGAGCGTTTCCTTTATTGGAACACTATATGTTTTGTTGCATCACTAAGTATTTTACTCTTGCTTGTGAGTGGACTTCCTTTGAATCATAGGTTTCCTATGTGGCTTTTATCAATTGGGATGTGTCTCGCCCTCACAAGTCTTGCTTTTACATACATTACAGCACTAGATATGGTTACCCCAGATCCTGTTTGGCATACAGCTCATGAAATTCAAAAAGTCTTGATTTATACATGGGTTGGAATGTTATCATTCTTGGCCTTGTTCCTCACACTACGTATCATTATTTGGGGAGTTAGAGTTTTGGGCAAAAAAGATAAAAAGTCAATCACACCAAATATTCCACCGGCTTGATTTAGTAGTTTGTTATGTATTATATTATGTCTCGTTGTAGTATGAATTTTTTTTTCCTCTTATGGGTGATTATGTTTGTCTTTTATATGTAATATGATTATGTTAAGGGTATTTGCATGTAAGATTGTCTTTTATGTAATATAAGTCTGTTAAGGGTATTTGTGTGTAAGGTTGCCTTTTTTTATGTAATATAACTATGTTAAGGGTATTTGTGTGTACGGTTGTCTTTTTTCTGTAATATAACTGTGTTATCTATTTGTTGTGTGGTTATTATTTATTTTGATTTTGTTTTTGAGTGGCTATCTGGGATACATCTTGTGCCAAGTATCTATGTGTATTGTATTTTTGTGTGAATCTTTTAATTTATTTGTATTTTTGTACCTCATAGTGATGATTGTAAAGGTTATGGCAATGACAATAATTCTGTGTTTCTAGTAAAATAGCTTTCTGTCTTTATGATTACGTGATTAGTTTGTTTCAGTTTTCTTTTTAAAAAATAACTTTTATAATATTATATTTATTTGTATAAATAAAATTTACAAAGATTTCTTCAAAATATAATTAAAGTAAAAAATTAATTTCAAGATTATTTTTTATAAAATATAGTATTTTAAATATTTCATTATAACTCATTTTAGATATTGAAAGTTTAAAAATCATTTAAATTTAAAATTATTTGAAATAATTTTTTATAAATATTAATTTTGAGATATGTCTGTCACTATTAGAAATACTTTGCTTTTCTATGTAATTACTTGCTGACTTGAGCTAAAAAACTGAAGTAAACAACTTTCCTACGGTTTTTCCTGCCGCTTCTGATTCCCAGCTAAAATCTTCTTTGTAATATAAATTTGCAGGTAAATCCGCTGGATATGAAATTCGTAGGTAAACCCATAGGATTTTGAATCCACAGGAAAATCCACATCTAATATACTTTGAAATTAAACAAAAAATTTAATGGATAAATTGTGACTGTAATTTTCAATGCAATAATTTAATGTGAATACTCTTAAATTTACAAGAATATGACTCCCTACCACTAGGTATATACATTTAATCTACTAAATAAGATATACAAATAAACAATATTGGCAATCTCCAACTTACCAATTATATGAAAAAAAAATTGACAGTAAAATTATGTTGTGGATATTACTACAAATATGGACCAACTCTAATTAACCATATTAAATTATGAAAAATAAGCTCAGTTAGAATAAATCTATAACTATAGATAAAGGGGATATACAATTTTGGTCTGGCCTTTTTCCTATTCTCAACTTACCCCTTTAGCCACACGGTTACTCTGTTACAAATTATAATAATTGCTTGCTAAATAGAAACTACTTGATAACCTCTATAACACAAATAACCTTGATAACCTCTGTATCTGCTGCACATATAATAAATGAAACTACTTTAAACAAGTCAGTGAAATTTAAAGAAGAATCGCCAGAGAAAAAAAGATATGTAGGTGGTGGTGTAACAACGTTCTCTCTCAATGTCTATTTTATTTCAATTTTCATGGGAAAATTAGATTCAACCATTCATTCCTTAAAGGCTTAAACTATCTCTCAATTGTTCGGTGACAGAAAAATTTGGAAAAAAAACTTTAAGATTCCCACAAATAAAAGAGGTATTATCTATTTGTTCTCTAGTTTCTCTCTTTCTCAACTTATATTTATTTTTCATATGGAAAATTAAAGGACAAGTAACAATATTTATGTTTCTGTTTTTTTACAAAATACTTTAATTTGAGGACATGAAAGTGCTAGGTGTGGATATCAAAATTGAAAGTCCTACCTGTTAGAGAGATACAAATTTAAAGATTTTTATGGCATTAAAAATATGACATTAATATATTTTTATATGGTTATTGAAAAAAAAAGATGAAATCTATAACTATAGATAAAGACAATACACAATTATAGTCCGGTCTATTTTTATTCCATTATTATCTTTGCAAAGAATGAATTTTACGTAATGAATAACAATAGTTTTTTTTAATAATCAACTTTATAAATTTCAAGGCCAACCAGCCCCGTTAAACTGTTTTACAACCTCTGCAATTTAGCAGGAAAATAAGCAGGAACTGACACTAAGTAACAACCCCTAGATAATGTAGAAAAAACTAGATCTGTTAGAACTATGCCTTACAAGACAAGATACAAATGCAATACTTCTTTTTTCCTCAGACTAGAACCACACATGGCCAACAAGATACGTTATTGATAGAAACCGAAAGGCATCTTATACCAATCGGAAAAAGTACCATAAGAATTCTTTTTAGTGTTCAACTTTTTCCAACTCCAAGTTCTTTGGACAATTTGTTGTGATATTTCATTGGGATCCACAACGTGATCTTTGAAAACCACTAAATTCCTATTTCTCCATAAACACCAGCATGAAACTAGCCATACATATGACGATAGAGTTCCGATCCCTGGAAATTTGGCCCAAAAGAGGAATGGTTCTACACAGTTCAATCCAACTGGGTAGTGCACTCCTAACCACGATTCAATATCCCTCCATACTTGTTTTGTTTTAGGACATGATAAAAAGATATGAGATATATCTTCGGGACCTTGGAGGCAAAACACACAATGCATCTGTTGAGGATCAATGATTATACCTATATTAACGAGATTATCGCGCGTTGGGAGCCTGTTTAACAATAGTCTCCGCCCGAAAATTATGATCTTTAAAGGGATTCCCGTTTTCTATACTCTATCTAATGCCTCCTTCGTGCTGTTGTCAATCATCACTTCCTCCTCCTTCTGACATAATGCTGAATAAGTAAGTTTTACATTGAACTTTGTTGTCTGCGCCTCTTGGCCAAATAACCAAGTCCTCTTCATGTAAGTTCAACGTTGACTCATTCAGTATATGGATCAATTCTGCAGCAGATCCCCTATCACCATTATGCAGTAACACATTCGTCCCAAAGAGGTCCTAAACCCATCTGTTGTTATTCCAATAACCACAATCCTTGATGAAAATATTCTGACAAGGAGAAGATTCATATAAATCCGGGTGTTGAAGTTTTATTGGCCTTCCTCCAATCCATCTGGCATGCCAAAAGAAGGAGGCTCCTCCATTTCCCACTTTCCATGACAACGAGTTAAAGATACCCTGATCATTTGTAGGGTCTTCCAATTTATTAAGATCCTTCCACCATCTAGACCAGCTTCTTGGACTGTTGCTTGATTGTTTTAGAAAGCTTAATAGATAATCCCTACCAAACTTTGCTTTGAGCACGTCGCTCCAAATTGTGTCCTAATCATTAAACACTCTCCAAATCCATTTAGCTACTAAAGCACGGTTGAAAATCGAGACATCCTTTATACCCAAGCCACCAATGTTTCTAGCTTTGCAAACTTGGACCATTTCACCCAAGAGATGCTATTCTTCTCCAATTCTCCACCCCACAAGAATTTTCTTTGGATTACATTCATTTTTCTCAAGATAGTTGCCGGAGCCAGGAAAAAAGAGAGGTAGTGAATTAGCATATTTGTAATGACTGAGTTGATCAAAGTAACGCGACCTCCTATGGACAACAATCTTCCTCTCCAAGAAGCCAAATGAGCTATTATTAATGATATGACAGGCTCCCAATATGAAAGTGATTTATGGATACCACCCACTAATAAGCCCAGGAATCTAAATGGAAACTTTGCCACTTTACCTTAAAGGAAATATGGTGCAGATTCAATCCTTTCCCTATCTAAAACCATACCAATTAGGTTGCTCTTGCTCAAATTTACCTTCAACCCTGACAGTACTTCCATGCCTCTCAATATTGATTTGAACGCCCACAAATTAGACCACGAATCATTACAGATAAACAGTGTATCATCGACAAATTAGAGTAAACTAACTGATGTTACTCCATCTAACACTAAACCCTTCAGAATATTAGTGTTTACTACATTTTTCATTAGTAAATCCAAACACTCAGTAACAAGAACGAAGAGAAAGGGAGATAATGGATCTCCCTGTAGGAGTCTCTTTTCAATCTTGAAATCTTTTGAGGAATTTCCATTAACAAGGATCGAACCATAACTGTTGTAAATAAGGCCCCTAATCCAACTCATCCATTTAGGGTCAAAATGCATTGCTTCTAGGACCTTGAATAGAAAACTCCAATTGACACAGTCATAGGCCTGCGAAAAATCAACCTTGAACATGATTCCACTTTTCTTCTTTTTTAAGGCGTAGTCATGAATCTCATTTGCCACTAAAACCCCATCTAGTAACTGACGACCTGTAATAAAGGTTGTTTGAGATGCTGTCACCAAATTCCCAATCACTAAACTGAGCCAAGCAGCCAGTATTTTTGACAAAATTTTATGGATGCTTCCTATGAGGGCAATAGGTCTGAACTCTGCCAATGATTGGGGATTTTCCTTCTTTGGGATCAGAACTAAGAAAGATGAGTTGAAGGGTTTAGAAAGGAAGGCCTTCTCGTGGAATTCAGTTATACAATTTAAAATGTCTCCTCCTATAATCTCCCACTTGTATTTAATGAATTTTAGATTAAATCCATCTGGTCCAGGACTTTTGTTACCATCACATGAATTGACAGCCTCAAGAATCTCTTCCAGAGAAAAATGTTTCGTCTGCGAGGCATTCTCCTCCAAAGATAATTTCTTCAATCCACTGAGATCCATGTTGAAACCTTCATATGATCTATTCTTGAATTTGTCAGAAAATTGCTCATGTATTACTTGTTTTACTCTCTCCACACTATCCTCCTCCTTCAGCCCTATGTTCATAGCTGTAATGGAATTGTCCCTCCTTCTTGAATTAATTAGAGAGTGAAAATACTTAGTGTTGTTATCTCCTTCAAACTTCCATCTTGATATAGCCTTTTGATACAAAATGCTCTCTTTAAGGTGTAACTTATTCCATACTTCTTCTATGACAACACTTCTATTTTTCAAAATATAATCTGGGGTCTCTGAATCCAAGTCAGTCATCACTCCTTCCAATTTATTGAGTTCATCAAAGCCCTCATTGCCCTTAAATCTATGATTCCAAATACATTTTTATTCCACCATTTTTATCTAGCTTCGAGAATCTTCAATTTTTGAAAAAGTATGTTGCTTGCACTGCCTGTGACTCTGTTGTTGTACCAAACATGTTTCACAAACTTTAAAAACTCAGGATGATCAAACCAAGCATTGATGGAGTTAAATGGTTTAGGCCCCTAATTTATGTCATTCAAAATGAGAGCCACCGGTCGATGATCAGAAACTTCCCTATCTCCCACCTTTTGATTCACAATCTTCCATGTTATACATAATTCCTCTGAGATTAGGAAACGATCCAATCTACTCTTACACGATCCATTGTAATTGAACCACGAAAATCTATTGTCAACCACATGGAGATCCACTAACTCCATGTCATCTATAAACAATCCAAATTCCTCCAATTCTGTATGATTGTATCTCCCCCTACCTTTTCTCTCGTCTATTTATTTAATACCATTAAAGTCCCCCCCAAGAATCCAATCTGCTCTTGTAAATTTGGATTTCAATTTAACCAATTCCTCCCAAAGTTTCCTTTTTTCACTCAATATACAAGATGAGTAAATGTTTAAAACATAAATGAGTCTATTTCTACAGAAACCAAATACCCCAAGAAAACCAGAGCCCGCGAAACTGAATACTGAACAGAAGGAATACTTATTCCAAACTGATAACATACCTCCAGATTGACCTGTAGATCCAGTTGCAGACCAGTCAAAATTTTCTCTTCCCCAAATGCTTTTGACAAATTTCTTGTCAATAACCTGGTGCTTTGTTTCTTGTATCATACAAAATTCAACTTGATCCTTCATTATCAAATTTCTAACTCTTCTAATTTTAATAGCAGAGTTGCTCCCACGAACATTGTATGTGGTAATATTCATTGGATATGTGAAGTTACCTCCCTCAATCTGTCACATATCTTTCTATCTCTCTTCTCAAGATTTCTGAGAATTCCTTCTAGAACTTCATCGTCTTCTTCGCCTTCGAGGCCCATGTCCTTCAATATATTCCACACTTTTCCTAGGACGTCTTCGGGCCTGTTCCTCACCCTCTCATTCCCCATTTCCAAAACTTTATCAGATAGAGATTCACAGCATAGAATCGAGTCCCCCCGAATATCTTGAGTCACTCTTTTCAGTCAAGGGGGATGAAGGATTAGGCTCTTGATTTTGGGCCAATAAAGAGTTTGAAGGATTTAGATTAAGTCATAAGTGTAACAGAGTTGAGTTATACGATGGTGCAAATGGAATCTGAATATTATCATAGATCTCAAACAACAATTTCTTTTTCCTGATTCTACTCAAAGTGTGGGACCCAACGTTTCTGTGACCAGACCCATGACTTGCAATGGGCCTCGAATCTCCTTTGATTTTATTAGCTGGACTATTGTCTAGGCCCAAAACCTTATTGTTGTTGCATAATGTCTCGTTCACAACCTCTAACTCTTTATTCCTTCCTGCACACGAGCTAACAATAGTTGAAAAATAAAATTACCTCATTGCATCGCTGACAGTGTATTCAAAACATCAATGATTTAATAAAGAAACTTGTCCGTTGATGAAATTTGAAATATAATATACTTCAACACATATCTATAACATAAGATAAAAGAATTGATGATGGAGAGATTAGATTGAAAGAGAAAACGTAATTAAAATACTGTCTAACAAATTTATAGAAAGCTTTGTTACAAATCATCATTTCAGCCTAAATATATTTTGTCTCTACTACTACATGGTAACAATTTAGTTTTTCATTTAAAGTTATAGTTATTAAAATATATTTTGTTCTTATAATTTAGATACATCTTTTTTTTTTGTTTACACTAATTGAGATTGAAATTTTTTATTTTCATCTAATGCAAATTCTTCAAGTTCGAATTTAAAAGTCCATCTATTATCTTTTGATTATATTAATATTCAATTATGTGTATTTTTATTTTTTGTTGGAACTAGGGTTCAAGAAAGATGAGATTTGTAAAGAAGAAGAAGAAGACGAGAGAGAGAGAGAGAGAGAGGGAGAAAACTATATTGTAGAATTGTGTAAATGTATTAACTGTGTAAAACTGTATCAAATTACAAACTAGAAGAACCTTTATATAAGCCATCACGGCCCAGGCCCAAAACTACATTTCGACACAAACTGAAGTACTCGACAACCACTGTATTCGACTCAGTCGAATACAGCTGACACAATACAACAACTAACTCAATTTCGACATACACCTATACACTCAGACTTCGACAATACATTGAATTACAATTCCAACACACCCCCTAATTCATGTTGTTGATACTTCTCATCCCGATGCTTCACTTCAATTCGTCGAATCTGACTCTTCCCAGAGGTTTGGTGAGTATATCAGCTAATTGAACTTCTATCTTGCAATACTCCAGTTCCAGCTTCCCTTTGTTGACTTGATCTCTCAGGAAATGATACCTCCTCTCAATGTGTTTGCTTCGACCATGGCTCATTGGGTGATTCGCCAGGTTGATAGCTGACTTGTTGTCTACAAACAACTTTACTTTCTTCGATTCCATTATCTTGAGTTCTTCAAGCAACATTTCGATCCATGCTGCCTGGCACGCAGCATATGATGCAGCTACATATTCAGCTTCACATGAGGACAAAGCTACAATGCTTTGTTTTCTTGAGCTCCAAGATATTGGGGCTCCTTCGATCATGAAGATGTAGCCTGCAATACTCTTCCTTTCGTCTTGATCTCCGCTGAAATCAGAATCAGTGAACCCATAGACTTCTGCCTTTGTATTATCTTTTGACTTCCTTGGCATCAACACACCATGATCAATCGTTCCCTTTATGTATCTCAGCACCCTCTTCATAACAATGAGATGACATTCTTGGGGTTTCTCCATAAATCGACTTAACACTCCAACACTTTGACATATATCAGGTCTAGTGTTGCACAAATATCTCAGGGAACCAATGATTTGTTTGTACAGAGCTGCACTTACAAACTCATCATTAGTTTCCTTCTTCAACTTTGCGCCAGTTTCTAATGGTGTGATTGCTTTATTACACTTGCTCATCTTGAATCTTTTTAAGATGTCTTGAGCATACTTCTTATGGTGTAAAAATATTCCTTCACCTGTGTCCTTAAATTCCATCCCTAAGAAATATGACAACTTCCCTAGGTCGGACATTTCAAACTCTTGCATTAGCTTCGACTTGACTTTCTTTATCTCAGCTTCGTCTGCTCCTGTGATTAACAAATCATCGACATAGAGACATAGAATGATTTGACTGACATCGTCAACATCATTCACATACACTCCATGTTCAGAGACACATTTTGTGAAACCTGCTTCATTCAGAAAACTATCTATTCGTTTATTCCAAGCTTTAGGAGCTTGTTTCAAACCATAGAGAGCCTTCCTTAATCTGTACACCTTCGACTCCTGCCCTTTGATGTCGAATCCTGGTGGTTGAGTAACATAGACCTCTTCTTCTAATGGTCCATTCAAAAATGCTGACTTTACATCCAACTGATGTATCTTCCACCCTCGATAAGTAACTGTTGCCACAACAATTCTGATTGTCTCCAACCTTGCAACAGGTGCATAAACCTCGTCGAAGTCAATGCCCTGTTTCTGCAGAAAACCTCTAGCCACTAATCTTGCCTTATACTTGGCAATCTCACCATTTGGTCTTCGTTTCAACTTGTAAACCCATTTTACATCAATTGGCTTCTTGTTGGGTCTTTCGACAAGCTCTCAGGTCTTGTTCTTCTCAATAGCTTTGAGTTCTTCTTTCATAGCTTCACACCACTTTGAATCACTCATGGCTTGATCCAAATCAATTGGTTCTGCTTCAGCCATCATCATGGCTTCTTCGATTAAGTCACCATCTGCATCAACTACTTGGTCTGGAAATCTCTCATATCCAGATAGTCTTGTCGACTCAGTTCTTGTTCTATTCGATCTTCTTGTATTCTGCTCAGGTTGTTCTTCATTTCGACTGGTTGAAGCTTTACCCTGTTCACTTCTACTGGTTGAAGCCTCATTCTGTTGATCTTCTTCAAACACAGTTGTGACTGTATCTGACTCTTGTCGAACTAAAGTTTGACTCCAGTCCCACCCTTTGCTTTCATTCATAAGAACATCTCGACTGATCACTAGTTTATCATCGTTTGGTGAATACAGTTTGTATGCACCAGTCGAATGATAACCTATTAACACCATAGCTTGACTTCGATCATCCAGTTTTGTTCTCAATTGTTCAGGTACATGCCTGAAGCATATTGATCCAAAAACTCTAAGATGACTAACATTTTGTTTTGACCCTGTCCCAGCCTCATGAGGAGTCTTCTCGACTAACTTCTTCGTTGGACATCTATTCAGAATGTATATTGCTGTCGAAGCTGCTTCAGCCCAAAATCTCTTTGGCACCTCTTTCGCCTTCAACATACTTCTCGTCATATTCAGTATACTTCTATTCTTCCTCTCAGCTATGCCATTATGTTGAGGTGTATAGGGTGCAATAACCTCATGCTCTATACCTTCCTCTTCACAAAATCTAGCAAACTCTCGAGAAGTGTATTCACCACTGCCATCAGTTCTCAGTTTCTTTAGCTTGCAGCCACTTTGCTTTTCAACAAGCAACTTAAGCTTCTTGAACTTTGTGAATACTTCATTCTTACTTTCAATCATATAAATCCACATATATCTGGTGAATTCATTAATGAAAGTTAAGAAGTAACGCTTACCACCATTTGACCTAACTTCAAAAGGTCCACACACATCAGAATGAACTAGCTCCAGTTTTTGCCTTGATCTCATGGGCAAGTCATGCTTGAATGCTTTTCTGGTCTGCTTTGCTTTGCAGCATTCTTCACACACCTGCTTTGGTTCCTTCAACTGCGGTAAACTAAACACCATTCTTTTCTGGTTGAGCATGCCTAAACTTTTGAAGTTTAGATGTCCATACCTGTGGTGCCATAGCCAATTCTTGTCTTCTTCAGTCATTGAAGCGAGACACTTATGATCTGATGTGTTAAGTTCAACTTTGAAGGTTTTGTTTTCTGCCATAGGTTCTTTCATTATCAACTTCCCATCAGCCCTATGTACCTTCATGTGATTCTTCTCTAACTTCATATTGAAGCCTTTTGAAAGTAATTGACCTACACTTATCAAGTTACTTGTCATTGCTGGTACATACAATACATCAGTGATAGTTGCTCTTCGACCATCCTTTCTGACAATCGAAATATCTCCTTTACCACCTGATTTGACGTGCCTGCCATCTGCAAACTTTATAACCTTTTCGACTGATTCATCTATGTCGGTAAACAAGTTTTTATTGCCAGTCATGTGGTTGCTACATCCTGAATCTAGATACCACATGTTAGTTCGCTCAGTGTTCGACTGAGTGTTGACCATCAGCAACACATCATTAGAATCACTATCTCTAGCCGTGCATATTGGGCTTCATCACTATCTTTTACTTTTGCCTTCTTTCTTCTTCGACAATCTCGAGCATAGTGACCAAAACCTTGACAGTTGTAACATTGCACGTCCGTCATGTCTTTCTTAGTCGAATCAGTCTTCTTGCTTGACTTCTCATCATTAGCAACATTCTTTGACTGCTTCGATTTCTCTTTTCCAGATTTCTTGGTGAATCTTGATTGCAGTGCCTTTTCAGTCACCTTCTCTCTTTCTGAGTTCCTCTGCTTCAATCTCATCTCATGAGCCTCTAAAGAAGCTTGAAGTTCTTCTAACTTCATCTCAGAAAGATTCTTGGACTCTTCTATTGTCACTACAAAGTAATTAAAATCTGCTATTAAAGATCTTAATACCTTCTCAATCTTTTGCAAATCAGTGAGTGATTCACCACATGCCTTCATCTGGTTCGTTAACATCACGATTCTTGAGAAGTATGCCGAAACTGATTCATCTTTTTTCATCTGAATCATCTCGTATTGCTTCCTCAAGGTCTGCAACTTCACCTTTTTCAATTTCTCATCTCCACCATACAAGCTCTTTAACTTTTCCCAAGCTGTTTTTGCCGATTCTTCTTCAATAATCTTTTCAAACATGTTTGGATCCACACACTGGTGAATCAAGAACAATGCTTTTCCATCTTTCTTTCTTTGATCTTTGTGCACAGCTTTCTGCGCCTCATCTGCATCTGCCCCCAATTCCGATACTCCATCATTGACGATTTCAACAACATCTTGAAATCTGAAAATGACCTTCATCTGCGCCACCCACCGTTGATAGTTCTCACCTTTGAAAACCGGTAAATTTGCTGGAAATTGCGTAGATGTTGTTGTTCCGTTTGCCATTAGATTCTCTCTGAATCGCAACCGGGCTCTGTAATACCAATTTGTTGGAACTAGGGTTCAAGAAAGATGATATTTGTAAATAAGAAGAAGAAGACGAGAGAGAGAGAGAGAGAGAGAGAGAGAGAAAACTATATTGCAGAATTGTGTAAATGTATTAACTGTGTAAAACTGTATCAAATTACAAACTAGAAGACCCTTTATATAAGCCATCACGGCCCAGGCCCAAAACTACATTTCGACACAAACTGAAGTACTCAACAACCACTGTATTCGACTCAGTCGAATACAGCTGACACAATACAACAACTAACTCAATTTCGACATACACCTATACACTCAGACTTCGACAATACATTGAATTACAATTCCAACATTTTTCTCCTATCTTTTGTATCTTGGCAGGAAAATGAATGGTATTATTACGCATGAGCCATTTGTATCTGCTAAAAGGGGGAATTATTGGACGGATTTTTTTGTTATGTTTATGAACAAACTGTTCACTAAATATAATCAATACTTTTCATTTGCATTCTGCCTTTGTAAGTGTGTGCTTTTCTATTTGAGTAATTTGTTTATGACAATGTTTTTTTATTGTAATAGAACTCATCGATTCGTCAAGAAGGAGCGGAGAGTATAAATAAAATTAGAGATGAGTTTAATGAAGGAAAAAAAATGTAAGATTAGTTATAAATGTTACTGATAATCTTACAAGAAAATTTTGAAAGGATTTTATCTCTATATAAGACGCATACATCTACTTCATCAACATCAAAATGTGAGAGAAATATCTTATAAAAATATTGGTGATAATCTTATATTTGACAACAAAAATACAGTAATTTTATTTTCTTCTGATATCATTATTCATTCCATGCCACTTTCTTTAACAAAATTATTAAACTGATTTTTGAGAGGGAGGAAGGGAGAGGGAGAGGGAGAGAGAAGAGAGAGTCATTACTATATCACAAAATGGATTATATAAATAATTTAAATTAAATAAAGAACGAAATTAAATTTAAGAAACACGTTTATGATTTGACGCATTTGCATATTAAAAAAAGAGGACAAACGGACACTAGTGAGTGTCCGTTTTGACACTAGTAAACAATAAATAATGTGATCTTAAGTGCAAAACAATGAAGGAATAATACAAATCAAAGAATAGTACTCTTAATCATCTTAATTTAAACTCAACGTCAGGAAAAAAATTGTTTATAAAATTCAGCGGAAAAATTGATGTCTTTACTAGTTCTTTCAGCCAAAGAAATCATTTTGTTGGAATTTAAACAAAGTTGACTTATTTCAAGCAATGGTGGGGCATTAAGAATAAGACCCTTTGCATCTTTATTCTGCAAAATAATGTTATCCTTAATCGCAGTAATAAGGATTTAAACATAAAAAATGACAAGCAAACATATTTTAAACTTTATGGTCAAATATACGTAATGTAAATACTATAATATGGTCGTCCTGTGATATGATTTGTGACTCAATCAATACATTTTGTTTGACATCACTACTATTCTTTTTATCTATTACTATATATAAAGGGGATAGGCTCTTTTGGACTAACCTATTTTTTATTCTCATTATATCCTTTAACCACTACATAAATTTCACACTTCTTGCTTATTAATAGCTGCATCACAAATTGCAGCAGTTATAGAAATAATTGATTTTTTATTTTAGCAAAGAAGGTTGATATAATATGGTTACTTTCCTTTAGCACGGTTTGTAAATTAATTGTCATTGTTATTATATTTAATTTAAAATTAAATTACTATACTCAAATAAAAATAACAAAAATTATTAAATAAATAATTTAAATTAAGATCAAAATTAAATATTAAAAATACATTTATATATTGATGTGTTTCATATAAAAAAAAAAGTAGACAAACGTGTCCGTTTGGACACTAGTTTAATATAAAGAGGGAGTAGGGAACATGAGATATCAATCAAGGTCCTATAATATGATATTAAGAAGTTACATGCAGAAATTTTAAGCAAAAAGACTCACCAACGTGTTCTCATACTCAACAAAAATAATTAGGCTCTTTGCATGTACAAATATTGAAACTTCCAATGTACAAATCAATAACTAGACAGTTTCAACATGTCTGAAAGAAACCGCTACTATCATACAAAAAATTAACAACAAAGAAGAAGATTCTTGTGGGCGGGTCACTCGAGCAAGGGGTATATTTCCTGGGCGAATTGGAATACGGTTTGTAAACCGTTAAGCAGCGGTGGGCTTGGAATAAAACACATTGGCCTCTTCAACAAAGCACTCCTTGCTAAATGGTTATGGAAATTCAGTAACGAAGGTAGCGAAATATGGCGGCCTATTCTTGTAAGTATTTATGGTAATTTAAGTCGTAAAGTGCAGCTTTATAGTATTTCAGGTTTCTTGAACTCTGATTCTTCTTGGCTGAAAGATATTTTGTCTGTTTCTATTCCAGATTCTCAGTCTCTGATTAATTTTAGTGATAAGTTAATAGCAGATGTTGGGAATGGTACAGGGGTGCTGTTTTGGCACTCGATTTGGTGTGGTGATAGACCTTTGAAGGAGGGATTTTGTAGGCTTTTTCATTTATGTAGCAAGAAGGACAGCACTGTTTCTGAACTAGGAGAGTGGAAGGATGGCATTTGGTCTTGGAAGGTTGCAGATTTTATTTCTTTTAATTCGCAGCAGGACGTTGGAGAGTGGCACGACCTGATGCAGGGTCTCGAAGGTGTTACTGTGAGGGAAGCGGTATTTGATAAATGGTTATGGTCTTTGGACAGAAATAATGGTTTCTCTGTCAAGTCGGTTTTTGATGGTATGTCGTCTCAGGTTGCTGTAACATTGGTTGATGATAATTCGAGTAAGATTTTGGAATGTGTTTGGAATTCGGCTTGCCCTATGAAGGTTAAAGTGTTTGCGTGGAGGTTGATAATCGATAGGTTGCCCACACGAGCGAATTTGGTTAACAGGGGTATTTTAAATAACCCTCATGATATTGTCTGCATGTTTTGTTTTAGGTACATTGAAGATGCTTCTCACCTTTTTTTCAGATGCCAGAGATCGGTCATGGTATGGAATTTGGTTTGTGAGTTGTTGGATATAGATCGGATTTTAGATCAGGACTGTGGATCCCCTGGCTTGGCTTGGTGTTCTAGGTTAAGAGGTAGATGTAAGGAGGGCCTTATTTTATATATTTGGTTTATATCTTGTTGGAATATTTGGAGTTTTAGGAATAATAATTTGTTTAGAGACGAGGTTTGTAATGTTGAATCAATCTTTTACGCTATTGTAGCAACTTCTTGGGTGTGGTTGATGTTGGGGAAGAGTAATAGGCTAGTTTGTAGTTTTTATGATTGGAACAAATCCCCTTTAGATTTTATGTAGTAGGGATGCCCAGATGGGTGTTTTTGGGGAGTTCCTTCTCTTTTGTATGAAGGTTAGAGATTTCCTTAATCTCTCTTTAGTGTTTTTGCCTATAAAAAAAAACACCAACATTACTCCAAAACCCACCTCTTGACAACAGACAAGAACTAAATTTAAGACCTGCAACAAATTTAACGCATTCACTTTAAAATAACACATCACTAATATCTCACATAGGCCTCCTAATAAACAGCCTTAGATTGCTTGCATATAAAAATCAGAGCATGAGCTTTTATTGCATAAGAATATGATACACATAAAAGTAAGGACCACAACATATAAAACCAAACCACTCGTGCCATTTGCAAATATTACTACTTACTTTGAATCCCACTTTATAGCAATTTGTCCAAAATATAAAGCTCCACTATTGTAGGATGAATATTTCGAGTCAAAGACTAAATGAAAATTTGGTCGTAAATCTACTCCAAAACTGTTCTAGACTGGGCCGGCACCTGCCCACCTGTCGGGCAGGTCCTACCTCATGTTACGCTAAGCAGTCCATTAAGACCTAATTCTCTCTCTCGTCGGGCACATCCAGACTCCACTATTGTCCAGCAGGGCACTACACGACTCGGGGAGAGACCTCGCATCTGTCACTACGGACTCCACGTGTTCCCCATGCGGGGACACGTCATCCGGTAACTACCCACTTCCAGAAGAGTTGGTCAACCCACTTTCTGGAAATCACAAGGCAGTTGATCTAGGGTGAAGACCATGTGCTGGTCTTCCCTCCGCCACTAAAGCCCTGGCAGTTGTCTGCATTAGGCCTAGTGATCCAACCCAGTGCAGATGACCGTTGGCCCAGCGCTGGAGGCACACTATAAATACCTTCTTTCACTAGAGTGTCGGGTATTCCAATTCTCACTCTCACTACCTTCCTGTAATTGCTTACCTCGACTTTGGCATCGGATTACCTTGCAGGTACACCCCCCACCTTCCCACCACCACCGAAGTAACGAAGCTCACAAGATACAGTTGGTCACCGATCCAATTCTGATTAGGTACGATCAGTGGCGCCGTCTGTGGGAACCCTTTGCTTCCCCGTTTTTCCTCCCGTAAAAACCAAAGCAACCTTCAATCTCTAACGATCTTGGACATTGCCTTCGTGTCGTTCAACAACGGAGACGACCACGATCCCAACGTAGTCGTTCACGGCGAAGAAGGCGACCACAGGGACGGGCACACCGCCTCCCCCTCCTCTGATGATGCGGCCTTCAACTCCGCCCGACAAGATGATAGCCTGGCTGTCTACCAGCCTATTCCCGCACCACCTAATGCTGATCCAAACACGGTGACCATATTCGCGCTGATCAATCAGACAAATCTGATGATCTTCCAACAAAACGAACGGATTGGACTGCTCGAGAGGGAGCAATAGCAGCGTTCTCCCCCGCGAAGACATCGTCGCCCCATTTCTCGCAGCACCTTTCCTCCCCCATGGAGAACACGACAAGACGACTCTCAAAGTCCTTCCCCCCGACCGACTAGGCGTCACCCTTGCTTGGAGAGACCTCAACCCGTGGTCGCACTAAAGAGCGATCAGTCCCCTTTGTAGCGAGCGATTTTTGACGTGGTTGCGAAGCACAATCGCTCTAGTACTACAGCTCGATTCATTTTTTATCCTATTTAACCCTACTTGCATACTGTGGTTAAACAGTCAAAACTGTTGGTTTACAGATGCTACAAAGATTCGGGGTCTTTTCTAGGTTATTTTGTCAAAAAGGGGTGTTTTAGGCTATCGGTTGAGATGTTAGGACGGATGTTTTTGATCGATGTATGAAAGTATGGGATTTTGGGGTTTTTGTTTAGTGTGCTCGCTAAGATTTTTTCTTTCAATCTTATGCCTACGTATTCCCGTTTACCGAAACAGGGAAATCAGAGCGATCGTAGTTCCTCCTATTCTATGGGAGGAAATGGTTGTTTTGGTGTCTTGTTCAAAGCCCAAGACGTGAAGCGAAAGGTGGTTTGTATCTTGTTCAAAGCCCAAGATGTGAAGCTGAAGGGTTTATTTGTATCTTGTTCAAAGCCCAAGATGTGAAGCGAAAGGTCTCAACTTTAGAGAGAATTTGTCATCTCTAAAGAGGGATTTGTCTGTTATAAAGGAGAATTACTTTAACCGGGGTATGTGAATCCGACAATGCCATAATTTCCTTTATACGGACTTTCCAACCTAGAGGAGAAGACTTTAACTCAGTGTAGAGCAATGCCATCTTTCCTTAGGAATTTCTCATACTAAAAGAGGGACAGTGGTATGGATGTAGATTATCCAGAGGCTTGCCGCTTACAGCAGTTAGATGAAAGGAAAGGAGTTGTTGATATTTGTATGCTGTGAACGAGGCACAACTTTGATGCTAAAAGGTTGATTGGAACAACCGGGGTTTTCTTATACAAATCCTAAGAGGAGGCTATTGGCCCAACAAGAGGGTTTGTATGTGTCTCGTACGAAGCCCGAGAGAGAGGCTAAAAGGGTTGACTCAACAAGAGAATCTTTTATACTTAACAAGAGAGTGTTTTTGGTATCTCGTACAAAGCCCGAGATGAAGGCTAAAAAGGTTTGACTCAACGATGGAGTCTTTTGTATCTCGTACGAAGCCCAAGATGGAGGCGAAAGGTATTTACTCAATAAGAACCCTTTTGTATCTCGTACAAAGCCCGAGATGAAGGCTGAAAGGAATTTGACTCAATAAGAGAGTCTTTTTGTATCTCGTACAAAGCCCGAGATGGAGGCGAAAGAGTTTGCTCCGCTGGGGAGAATCATTGTACAAAGCCCAAGAGGCGGCTATTGTAACTGTTTCAGTTGAGTGACAGATCCAATATACTGATTTAAAGAGAAAATCGGTTCTTATATGAGTAATGTTTGCACTCAGGGATTTGATCAGAGGATCGGGATTATTTCCTGTTCTTTAAGGAATTGGGAAATCTAAAGGGTATTGAGACTGTCCGAGTCTACGGGTGTCTTCCTATTTTGGAAGGAACTTGAGAATGTCTTTGAGACTCAAGGAAGTTAGACTGTCCAAGTCTAGAGTTTTATCTTTTGTACTATGCTTGGAGTAACAGTAGTATGGTCTAGACTCTTTGAAAGACTGTTCTGTGAAGATGACTAATTTCTGTTCCTATACCTCTAGGAGGTCGTCAGGACAATTTGTATGAAGCCCAAGAGGAGGCTGGAATGCTTTTAAAAAGCCGAGTTGTCCTTGTATGAAGTCCAAGAGGAGACTATCATTCCCGGAGGAAGAATCATTATACAAAGCCTAAGAGGAGGCCGTGAATACTTCTAAGAAGCCGACGGGTCCTTGTACTAAGCCCAAGAGGAGGCGGGGTTGCTTTTAAGAAGCATGCGGGTCCTTGTACAATGCCCAAGAGGAGGCCGATGCTTTTAAGAAGCCTGTGGGTCCCCAAACCCCGAGAAATTCAAGACAGGCTATTCACAAGGAATAGATCAAGCCAGGAAAGTTCGAAAATTTGGAAGAAACTCAAGAGATGCCATTCACGGAGAATAAATTCATCTCTGGGGAGGTAGAGTCTCTTGACAATTCCTAATGAGGACAGCCGAAGAGAAGACTGTATCTGGTGCTCCTATTGGGGATCTAGCTTGTCTATTTCTAGGAGTAATCGAAACGGCTTTACTTAGTTCTAGACGTAGTTGTCGGGGAAACTCTAAATATCTATACTATTATTACATAGTTGATATGAGTTTATGAAAGGAGACTTACAGTGAGCAGCCCCACAATACAGTTATATACATATGAAAGTGGTAAACGAAAGCGTATAAACACTTACTCGGTTGTAGAGCTTCCATGTTGTTTGGTTAGTTGTTCAACAAAGAAAGATTGAAAACAACAGTATATTCAAAATTAATGGAGAAAGTGCTTTGAAAAAGAAAGATTTGGGGCTTACAGCTCAAGGAGATGCCCAAGGTTTTATCAGTGATTGTACTGTTGAATTTTGTACAGAGGGACTTATACAAGTGACTGTGGCCCAAAAGGTTTTCTGTACAAAGGGATGGGTCTTACACTCTCTCAAGAGGCCCAAAAAAAGTTTAAAGAAAAGAAATGTGTCTTACTACTCGAGGGTAGGCCCAGATGATCTTTCGTTTGAAATGGCGATCGCGCCGAGGTTTTCTTTTAACACAGAGGGACTTATACAATAAGTGAGGCCCAAAAAGGTTTTGGTTAAAAGGGGATTGGGTCTTACACTCTAATAGAGGCCCAATTTGTTTTGAATGGGTCTTATAGCTCGAGGAGAGACCCAGATGATTTAAACGGACGATGGTCGCGCCGTTTACTTGTACAGGGGGACTTATACAATAAGTGAGGCCAAAAAAGTTTTTGTACAAGGGGTTTGGGTCTTACACTCTCTCAAGAGGCCCAAGTTTATTTGTTTTGAAAACGACGATCGCGCCGAGATTTTTGAAAGCACAATGGGTCTTATACAATGACTGAGGCCCAAATATTTTGGTTTCAAAAAATGGGTTGGGTCTTACACTCTATTAGAGGCCCAAAAAAGTTTTGAAAATGATTTATGAGGGTTGAATTAATCCAAAACCCTAATTTATTTCCAAAATGTATTTTAATTTAATAAAAACTCAATTAAAATGATCAAAAATTGTTTAACATGTGGGAAACAAATTATGATCTTGGATTAATGCTTTAAAAACCAAGTATTGACCTACAAAATAATTAGAAAGCATTAAAATTTGCAAAATCAAGGTGGAAAAAATATTCAAAATGTCAAAAATAATTAAAATATTAATTCTTTGCAAAAATATTAATTATATAAAATAAATAATATTTTTGGGATTTTTTGGTAAAATAAAATATTTTAACATTTTTGTGAGTTATTAAAAAAAGAATCAACTCAAACTCATTAAAACTCAGAGAGAAATTAATTTTTGAATCAATTAAATAAAATCACAAAATTCAAATATTCAAATGTTGGAAAATGGCGCCAAGAACAAAGGAAAGAACACGCGCGTTTTCTGAGTTTCCCAGATTTGCATTTTCTATCCAATCTCACTGAATACTTGATCATATCATGTAATCCACATACCAATCAACTCGTTTTAACCTCACGATCATGTCTACAAATCAAGCTTTGGATGGGGCAAAATGTCTTTGTGGTTTAGGAGTTATGATCCTCCAGAGTTGGTACCCTTGCCACTTTATTTCATAACTTAGAAATTTTTCTAAGTTTTTATGGTTACCCCTTTTACAAGTTATCCCACTTTCTTTGATTTTTCTTGATGAATGATGGTTCAAATCATACATAAACATCATTTTAGGGTTAAAAAACCATTTTAGTGAAAAATCTCAAAAAGTCAAAGTTTGACTTTTGTGCACAGTTGACTTTTTAGCAGATGAATTCCAAACTGTGAAATTCTTCAGGAAATCATGTCCTTGACCTAAATCAAACTTGATGGACATATTCCATGGGTGTTATAGAGTGTATTGAATCATGTCTTACGCTTGGGAGCATGTCCTGGTCAAAAGTCAAAGATACAGTTGACTTTTCTCACAAAACCCTAATTGTGGTCCAGATGAAATTGAGACTTGTTGCTCAAGCTTCTTGGATTAATCCATTGTCCCAAATGGATCAATGTGGTATATTAGAGACCCTTAAATCCTCTCTTGAGGTCTTGGTTCATGATTTGTCCCAAAAGTCAACTTAGGGGTGAATTAGGTCAAGAAACCTTAATTCCTGATTTTTGATGAATGCATCCCCTGAGGCAAAATTGACTTGATGGTTGGGTCCATGAGGTTCCATGGAGCATATTAGGTTATGTTTTGAATCATTGGCTCATGCCTAGAGGAAATTTTCCATCTGGAGGCCCTGGTAGACCAAAATCATAATTTGGTGACACTAGCGATCTTGAGGCTTGATCCACCTAGAAGGGAGCAGTCTTGTGCTTAATCCTTGAAGTGGGAGTCCTTTTTTATCCTTTGTGTATGTTTGAGAGGCTAGACAAGTTGAAGATCACGTCATTCCTTGATTGATCCTTTTTCTAAGGCTCAGAGAGGGCTTGAAACCCTAATTCTGACTGCAGTGGATGCTCAACAATTCCTTGAGGAGATTGATGAGGCATAAAGGTACATCCATATTGTGATGATAATTGACACAATGATGGGAATCTTAATGGTCAAAATTTGGGGTATGACAGATGCCCCTATTTAATCTTCTTGGACCTGAAGGTGTGAATGACGAAGGTATTCGGGCATTCAGGGTGCAAGAGGATTAAATATCGGAATATCCGAAATTTTGATGGTGGTTAAGAATGGTAGCTTGGACATCCTTCTTCTTTTGTTAAGCAACAATGCTTAGAAAAGGTAAACTTCCCCTCGATCCTGGTTTCCTACCAAGGAACTGGTCTTAGTTGTGGAAATAAACTTCCCCTCGATCCTGGTTTCCTACCAAGGAACTGGTCTTAGTTTCTGAAATAAACTTCCCCTCGATCCTGGTTTCCTACCAAGGAACTGGTCTTAGTTTCTGATATAAACATCCCCTCGATCCTGGTTTCCTAGCAAGGAACTGGTCTTAGTTTCTGAAATAAACTTCCCCTCGATCCTGGTTTCCTACCAAGGAACTGGTCTCAGTTTCTTTTGTCAATAAACTTTGTTGACAAGGGACGCTATTCGTAGCGGTTTTCCTCAAACTTCTCGCCGAATTTTCCTGGGGAGATTCCATTTGATGGAAAAGGTTGATGTCAGACTTGTTGGGGAACCCAATCGTCTGAGTTGTAGAGTTGCACAAACTTCTCTTTTGGAGACGCCATTTGTTTCTACTGGGGAAACCGAGTTTCTTGAGAGACTGCTTTCGCTTGGGGTCTTACATCATACTTTTCTCGGGATCTTCCCGGAGAAATGCCATATGATGGGATCCAATTTTGAGGTGCCGATGACCTTTTCATCAGTGGTTTTTTCGGAGAAAAACTTCCGTGCCGCCGAATCTCTGTTTAAGAGGCTTTCTTTGGGGATTTTCCTTAATCCGGGATAGCAAGGGTATCATCTTCAATGGCGAAGAGTGATGTTTGTTGAACGTTTTCTCTGGCCTTTCAGAGGTTCAAGTTATCAAAGTTGTCGAAGACCCAACTTCAATCCAGAAATAAACTGGAGGAGGGATTGTTCAGACACGACAATTTCTGACGAGGAAAGGGCTGACAACTCGATTGAGAGGACTGTTATCACTAGGGGATAAAACCGACTAGAGTGATAGTGATGCAATATGAATGTGAATGCAAATAAAATGCATGATGTATGTATGTATATGCTGACACAACTGACACAACACACAGACTGACGGATGAACACGACTGGATACTCGGCCATTGCTGGAGATGAAAGGTATCTCTTGGTTCAAGATAGCAATTCTGCCTCGCTTAGGAGAAATAGTCCCTGCGGGGAATACCGTTGGTCGGGCTTAGGAGATGAGAACTCGGCCGAAGATGTCAGATGGAACATAGTCTCTGACACAGTTGATCCTTCGTTCAGGTATACTGGTGTAGAAGGAATACTTTGATTCTACACTTTGAGGTTCGCTTACTTCTGGAGAAGCGATCGATGTTCTTTTGATGTTTAACAGTCAAAAGAAATTGCCATCTTTATTTTAAAAGCAGAAAAAGTTTAACAAGTAAATTCGTTTTGTTTTATTTCAAGAATCGTTGATCATGTTAAAAGCGTCATTCTGTAAAGCTAAAACAAATGAGAATTACAAACAAAAGCACAAGGTCTCAAATTTTATTAATAGGATGGAAATCAGCCAAGCGCGTGATTCCAAAGAGTATATACAAAGTTTAGAAAATGTTAATTTAAGGGAAAGGGGCTACATTGAAACATAACGACCACTATCCTTCTACCAACTTTGAATTCAGGGCACCCTGAGCTTCTACCGAAGATGGCCTTGACTGGAGATTTCTGACGAACGACGTAACTGCTGCCAAGGTGTTAGTTCTTGGATTGGCTGGAATTTTGGTAAAACAAAGTATGTTCAATGTTGATGTCAAGGTGCTGATGTTGCAACATTGAGTCTTAACACTTGGCTGTGTTAAGTATTTAAATTTCTGAAGTTGGATGTCTGATGTCACATGGCGATGTTGTGACATTAGATCTGCAGAATTAATAACATCAGGTTGTGATGTTGTTAGGGTTTGCGTGTTAGCTGGAATTGTGGAGAGCAAGCTGTCTCATTGGATGCGAATATCTTGGGATAGATATTTTCAGCTGCATAGGAGATCTGGTGCAGATTTGTAGGAGATTTAAAAGGTTGAAGATTTGAAAAGATTTTAGGAGAAAATCTGTTTTAAATATTCAGTTTTAAATAACAAATCAGGTCAGATATTGTAGCAAGTCCAAGCCCAATTCAGGTTGCTATTTAAAGCGCACAAGTTCAAAGGAAAAGGTACAGAAATACAGAGAGAAGATCAAGAGCATAGGTTGAGTGTCTTGAGTATTTTGTACGAGTTTTGTATACAGAATTCTAGGTTAAATTGCTGAGTCGTTTTCTGTCCTCTCTTAGAAGCTGTGAAGCAATAGAGAGTTATTACTTGATCAAAGCTGTGAAGTACGATCAAGGTTGCTCAAAGAGGTTGTTCCTTGAGTATTGTTGTAAGGATTGAGTAGCGTTCTCATATCTAAGTAGTTTCTTAGGTAGAAAGTCACTAGTAGGAATTAAGTTTAGGAGATTGTCAACTGGGTTGTTGAGTCTGTAAATTAATTCTACAAGTAGTGAATTTCATCCCTGGCTTGGTAGCCCCCAGACGTAGGTAGTTAGACCGAACTGGGTGAACAATTTGGCCTGTTATTTGTTACTGTTATTGCTGTCCATTTGCAGAGTGTGTTGTTGTGACATCGCACCTTAACATCACACGACTGATACTAGAATTTCAATTGGTATCAGAGCAGGCATCCTGTCTGTCTCTGGGTGAGATCTAGGGAAGTTACTTTCTGGTGTAAATATGGACAAAGAAGTTGGAGGATTCGTCAACAGGCCCCCTATTTTGGATGGATCCAATTATGACTATTGGAAGCCAAAGATGACCACTTTCTTAAAATTTTTGGACAGCAGGGCATGGAAGGCTATTGTTAAAGAGTGGAAAGCACCTGTTGTGTGTGAGAAAGATGATACTGGCAAAGATAAAGAAGGTACCTCAAAGCCAAAGCCTGAAGAAGAATGGACCAAGGAAGAAGATGAGCTTGCCCTTGGAAATTCCAAAGCTCTAAATGCAATTTTCAATGGAGTGGATAAGAATATCTTCAGGTTAATCAATTCCTGTGAAGTTGCTAAGGAAGCATGGGATATTTTGAAGGCTACTCATGAAGGAACGTCTGGAGTGAAGATGTCTAGACTTCAGCTTCTAACATCAAAGTTTGAAAGTCTGGAGATGAAGGAAGATGAGACTATTCATGACTTTCACATGAGTGTTCTTGAGCTGGCCTATGCATCTAGTTCTCTTGGAGAGAAAATGTCAGAAGAAAAGCTTGTAAGGAAGATTCTTAGGTCCCTTCCTAAGAGGTACAAGATGAAGGTGACTGCTATTGAAGAAGCCCAAGACATCAGCAAGATGAGAGTTGATGAACTCATTAGATCTCTTCAAACTTTTGAGCTTGGTTTGAATGAAGAAGAACCAGAAAAGAAGCCAAAGAGTATAGCCTTGGTGTCAAATGATCAAGAAGAAAAAGGAAAGAGTTCTGAATCCCAGGAGGATCTATCTCAGGCCATAGTTATGTTGGGAAGACAGTTCAACAAAGTGTTCAAGAGAATGAATAATAACTACAGGCCTAATGTCAAGAACATATCTTCTGACACCAGCAAGTCAAAAGAGAAGGATGAAGAGAAAACTGCCCAAGATAAAGGAGTTCAGTGCTTTGAATGTGAAGGGTATGGACATGTCAAGAAAGAATGTCCCACATTCTTGAAGAAGCAGAAGAAGGGCATGTCAGTTTCCTGGTCTGAATCTGATAGTGAAAGTGAAGGTGAGTCAGCACGGCATGTTAGAGCCCTAACAGGAACTGTTGTGTCTGATGATGATAGTGATGGAGAAATAACTTATGAGGAGTTAGAATCTACTTATCGAGAGCTGTGTTTAAAAAGTGCTGAGATTTGTCAAGAAAACAAGTGTCACAAGCCACAGATTGCTCAGCTTCAAAATGAAAAAGTTGATCGGGAAAATGAAGTTGTACTAGTTAAGTCTCAACTGGATCAGATGACAAAATTTGTTAGGATGATGAACAGTGGTACAACTACTCTTGACAAGATTCTTCAGTCAGAGAAAGCTGCTGGAGATAAATCAGGCATATGATATGTGGCTAGCATGTCAGGAACAAAGAAGGAGATGTTTCATCCATTGTCTCAACATCAACCTAAGAGCCAGAATCCTACCCCTAAGAAGGTTGTTCAGCCTCAGAATGTTGAGAAAAAGGAGGGTCCCATCAGAGGAAGATGCAGCCTCAAGGAGCTAGTCAGTATATGCCTCCCCAATATCACAAGAGCATGCAAGCTGCAAGGTTCAAACAGAACATGTCTCGTCAGATGTCTCAACATCAGGAAAACTGGTATGGATATGGATTCAACAATGTTGTGCCTCATAACTATGGAAGAAGGAAGCCTCATCACCATAGGAGACAGCCTAGAAGACAGCATCCTCAGTACAGAAGAAGACATTCCAACTATGGAAGAAGAAGACAACATTATGGGTGGCAGCCACAGAATTATCATCAAAGTGGCAAAAGATTTAACCACTTTAGAGATGATAGAGTAAGATGCTTCTATTGTAGAAGGTTTGGACATATGCAGTACTCTTGTTTTAAATTGCATGGTTATCCACAATCTGCTCCTCAAGGCAAACCAAAGGAGGTCAGACCTAAAGTTGCTAAACAATGGGTTCCTAAGGAGAAGGTGAAATGTCTTTTAGCCTACACCTCAGATGGACTCGTTGCCATGGATGCATGGTACTTTGACAGTGGATGTTCTATGCACATGACTGGATCAAAGGAGCAGTTGGTGGAGTTTAATCCTTGCCATGCAAATAAGGTCGTGTTTGGCAATGGAGAAAAATGAGTAGTAGAAGGAAGTGGAAGAGTGAAGAATCCTGATGGTCTTACCCTTGATAGTGTGATCCTTGTCCAAGGTTTGAAGGCTAATCTGATTAGCATAAGTCAGTTATGTGATGAAGGTTACAAAGTCAACTATTCCAAGGATGAGTGTCTGGTGACAAACGAAAAGGATGAAGTGATCATGAAAGGAGTCGGGTCCAGAGATAATTGTTATCTGTGGATTCCTATAGAAGTCAGCCCATCTATCGATGTTAAGACTGATGTTTTAGCATTAGATTGTGACATCAGGTGTGAAAGGATGTTAGAGTTAAGTACTCTTAAGTTGAATCCCTTCAAAATTTTAAAAGGAAAGCTTATTTGGGGGGAGAAACTCATTGATTGGTCTTTAAAAATTACACAAAATCTGGCGCCTTACCTCAGACCCTCATTTCCTATTATAGCTAAATCACAGTTCATCAAAACTCATATCTCCCGTCTGTTCGTCTCCTTCAACAAGAAGAATCATCTCAATATATACTGCCTCAAAGGAACCATGTCAAAGCAGACATCTTCTGCTTCGAAAAGTTCATCGTGGAATAACGCTAGGGTTTCTACAGATGAGTACTCTGAAGACGAAGCTCTGAATATACAACCCATCTCCATGATGCTTCCAGCCTCAGGAAATACTAGACCTGAGAAATATCAACCTGTGAGAGCTTCAAAAGGTAGTACCTCTAATAAATCCACTCGCAAGAAGTTTGGCGATAGAGAGAGTAGGGCATTTGTGAGGAGTGTACTATTTGGAGACAAACCTAGGACTACCAACCCTCTTCCATAAACTGTTGAGGAAAGGGTAGATGTTGATAAGAGCATGGGGCAGATCGTTGATAAAATTTTTGACAAAGGACTTCCTATTAAGGGTATATCTAGACCCCTGAGACAAATGGCTGCTGATCAGTGTACAAGAGAAAAGAGTGACATGCAATCTACTGATACAAATCTTCACAGATTAGCTGTCTCCGTAATCGAAGATGCTGAAAAGGAAGTTGAAGTTGATACTCAAGTAAGTAGTGGAGAAGATGATATTCATGGTGAAGGGGATGTTGAAGGGGATGTCATAACATCGCCTAGTAGGGATGCTGAAGGAGAAAAGAGTACTGATGTGATTAATGTTGATAACTTATCTGATGATGAAGTCATTGGAAGAGCAGTGCCTAGTCTGGCAAAGAGACTAAGGACAAGGAAAGAAAAGCAGGCTGAATCGTCCCCAAAGAAGTCTTCTGATGATAAGAGGAAAAAGACTGTTGTTGGGCCAACAAAAGCTTGGAGTAAGGTCGAGGTGAATCCAAGAAAGAGGAAGATTGTGGGATAATTCTGTCTCAGCATCCTGGGATTCTTAACCAGGGTGATAGTGTGTGTAGAAGGAAGCCTGGATTGTCGTTTCATCAGAAGCTGTTTAAAGGAAGACATGTTGCTGATAATGTCAAAGCATCTGCCTCAACATCTACTAATCATACTCATGTCAAGACTGATATGATTTCTAAACTGGAGGAAGCCTGTAAAGAACTTGATGAAGTGATCAGAGTAAACATTAAAAGGAAGGACAAGTTTAAAAAATTACTTATGTCCCTGAAGATGAAGGAAAAAGAAAGTGAGAAAGTAGTTGCTGATAAGACAGATGAGTCTGATAATGACAGTCCAAAACAAAGATGAAGAAAATGATGATCTCAGCTCAGATGATCAAAGTTTTTAATGTTCCTCTTAATTAGCAGTTTTAGTTTTATTTTCTGCTTTTGTTTCAGCACTGAATGTGCGTGGTTGTGTAATTTGAATATTGTGCTGAATATGCACCTGTTTATGTGGTTCTTTCTATGATTTGTTTTGCCTGGTTGCTAACTGTGAGGCTAACAATGAGAGCTAGGATGTACTGACTGAAGTTAATAGGGCTTTTGATTGAAGCTTGTCTAATTGTGGCTAAAAAGGGGGAGAAGTAGCCAAAGAAAGAAAGAAAGCCAAAAGTTTCAAATGCTGCCAAAAAGAGTCGTTGTGCTGTCAAAGGAATATGCAGAAATTAAGGGGGAGTAATGAGTAATTACTGAATCACTGAACTGTGTGATCATCTGGCTTTGCTGGTTCATGATTGAGGGGGAGCAACATTGTTGATGTTCGGATGGTGCTGCAGTGAAGCATGTCCATAGTGAAGTTTTTGGATGCTGAAGTGAATTGAAGATCTGCTGCATTGAGAGGGAGTGCTCATTGCTGCTAATAATGAATTGTGTAGTTGAAGATAATATGTGCAGCTGTTTGAAGATTGTAGTTGAAGATTGTGGCTGTTTTGCAGCATAATGATATATGCTGAAGTTTTTATGTGTGCAGCAGAGTTTTGTGAAGAAAAGATGTTACTACTGATGATGCTGCTTGGAGGTTCAAAATTATTGATTGAATTTTTTCCACTGCTGAAGTCTCTGAAGGTGCAGAGTGCAGAGATTATTTTAGCCAAAATTAGCCAAAGGGGGAGATTGTTAGTTCTTGGATTGGCTGGAATTTTGGTAAAACAAAGTATGTTCAATGTTGATGTCAAGGTGCTGATGTTGCAACATTGAGTCTTAACACTGGGTTGTGTTAAGTATTTAAATTGCTGAAGTTGGATGTCTGATGTCACATGGCGATGTTGTGACATTAGATCTGCAGAATTAATAACATCAGGTTGTGATGTTGTTAGGGTTTGCGTGTTAGCTGGAATTGTGGAGAGCAAGCTGTCTCATTGGATGTGAATATCTTGGGATAGATATTTTCTGCTGCATAGGAGATCTGGTGCAAATTTGTAGGAGATTTAAAAGGTTGAAGATTTTAAAAGATTTTAGGAGAAAATTTGTTTTAAATATTCAGTTTTAAATAACAAATCAGGTTAGATATTGTAGCAAGTCCAAGCCCATTTCAGGTTGCTATTTAAAGCGCACAAGTTCAAAGGAAAAGGTACAGAAATACAGAGAGAAGATAAAGAGCATAGGCTGAGTGTCTTGAGTATTTTGTACGAGTTTTGTATACAGAATTCTAGGTCGAATTGCTGAGTCGTTTTCTGTCCTCTCTTAGAAGCTGTGAAGCAATAGAGAGTTATTACTTGATCAAAGCTGTGAAGTACGATCAAGGTTGCTCAAAGAGGTTGTTCCTTGAGTATTGTTGTAGGGATTGAGTAGTGTTCTCATATCTAAGTAGTTTCTTAGGTAGAAAGTCACTAGTAGGAATTAAGTTTAGGAGATTGTCAACTAGATTGTTGAGTCTGTAAATTAATTCTACAAGTAGTGAATTTCATCCTTGGCTTGGTAGCCCCCAGACGTAGGTAGTTAGACCGAACTGGGTGAACAATTTGGCCTGTTATTTGTTACTGTTATTGCTGTCCATTTGCAGAGTGTGTTGTTGTGACATCGCACCTTAACATCATACGTCTGATGCCAGAATTTCACAAGGGACTCGCCTTTGTTGAACATAGCTACTTGCCATTATCCCCAATTTTTGCCTGGATTGTACTGTGATGTTTCCAATCCAGTGGGATGATTTTTTAATCATGACTCTAATTTTTGCCTAGACCGCCCTTTCGGGTTTTCAATCCACCGAGACGTTTTTTTTTAGGCGAAGTATTTCTTGACTACATCAACATTTGTGGGGTAGGCAAATTCCTCTTCATCCATGGTTGCAAGTCTCAAGGCGCCGCCTGAGAAAGCTTTTTTGACCACGTAGGGGCCATCATAATTCGGAGCCCATTTGCCTCGCGAATCAGTGAGAAATGATTGAATCTTTTTTAGCACAAGGTCTCCTTTCCTGAAGATGCGAGTTCGGACCTTTTTGTCAAACGCCCTCTACATTTTTTACTAATACAACTGACCATGGCACAGTGCCGTGATTCACTTCTCTTCGATCAGATTCAGTTCGTTGTGTCGACTTTGACACCATTCAGCTTCTGTAAGCTTAGCTTCCATCAATACCCTGATTGATGGGATCTCTACTTCGATGGGGAGCACTGCTTCCATGCTATATACCAGAGAGAAAGGGGTTGCCCCTGTTAAAGTGCGGACAGATGTGTGATAACCGTGAAGAGCAAAGGGCAGCATCTCGTGCCAGTCTTTGTAGGTTACGACCATCTTTTGAACGATCTTCTTGATGTTCTTATTAGCCGCTTCTACCGCTCCGTTCATCTTGGGTCGATGGGGAGATGAGTTATGGTGTTCGATCTTTAACTCTACGCACAACTCCTTCATCATCTTATTATTTAAGTTAGATCCATTATCAGTAATGATATGGCTAGGAACACCATAACGGCAGATGATATTGTTTTTGATAAATCGGACCACCACTTGTCGGGTTATATTGGCGTATGACGTTGCTTCGGCCCACTTGGTGAAGTAGTCAATGGCTACCAGAATGAACCGATGTCCGTTTAAAGCCTTGGGTCAATCATGCCAATCCTGTCGATTCCCCATATGGAAAAAGGCCAAGGGGAAGTGATAGCTTTGAGATGTGATGGTGGTACATGAATTTTGTCGGAGTATATCTGACACTTGTGACACCTCCTCATGTACTTGTAGCAGTCGGATTCCATTGTCAACCAATAGTACCCTGCTCTGAGAAATTTTCTCGCCATTGTGTGTCCGTTGGCATGAGTGCCAAAGGATCCTTCATGAATTTCTTTCATTAGCATGTCTGCTTCTGGTCTGTCGACGCATCGGAGCAAGACCATGTCAAAGTTCCTCTTATAGAGAGTGTCACCGCTCAGGAAGAAGTTTCCAGCCAGTCTTCTGAGGGTCTTTCTGTTTTTTCTGAATGCCCCAGGTGGGTATTCCTGTTTCTGAAGGAAGCATTTGATATCGTGATACCCAGGTTTGTCATCTATGACTGCTTCGATCGTGAAGATGTAAGCGGGCCTTTCAAGGCGCATGATGTTGATTTTAGGTATGTCATTCCATTGACCTATGCTAATCATGGAAGAAAGGGTGGCTAAAGCATCAGCCATGTGATTCTCCTCGCGAGGGATATGATGAAACTCGATTCTGTTGAAGAAGGGCAACAACCTTCTTGCATAGTCTTTGTAAGGAATCAATCCTGATTGGTATGTGTTCCAATCTCCTTTTATCTGACTGATAACCAGAGCTGAGTCACCATATACGTCCAAGTTCTTGATCCTTAAATCAATCGCTTCCTCGAGACCCATAATACAAGCTTCGTATTCGGCCTCGTTGTTTGAACATTTGAACGTAAGTCGAGCAGTGAAAGGAATGTGGGTACCCTGAGGGGTAACAATGATTTCCCCAATTCCATTTCCATAATGTTTGACTGCTCCGTCAAAGATAAGTCCCCATTGGGAATCTAGTTTTGGCCCTTCACTGGGTAGCGGTTCATCGCAGTCTTTCATTTTTAGATACATGACATCTTCATCTGGAAAGTCAAACCCGATCGATTCTTGATCGTCAATCGATTGATGAGCCAAATGATCGGCTAAAATACTTCCTTTAACGGCTTTCTGAGCATGGTATTCTATGTCATATTCTGATAACAACATCTGCCAACGGGCAATCCTTCCCGTGAGAGCATGTTTTTCAAAGACGTACTTGATTGGATCCATCTCGGAGATCAACCAAGTGGTGTGACGAATCATGTACTGACGGAGACCTTTGGCTGCCCAAGCCAAAGCGCAGTAAGTTTTTTCGAGCATCGTGTACCGAGTCTCGCAGTCGGTGAATTTCTTGCTCAGATAGTAAATGGCAGACTCTTTCCTTTTGGTTTCGTCCTGTTGGCCAAGTACACATCTCATTGAGTCCTCTAGGACTGTTAAGTAAATGATCAGTGGTTTTCCTTCCACTGGAGGTGATAGAATTGGTGGATTCAATAGGTATTCCTTAATACTGTTGAAGGCGGTTTGACATTCTTCTTTCCAAACGCAATTCTGGTTCTTTTTTAGTAACCTGAAAATCGGTGCACACGTGGCGGTCATAAGGAATATGAATCTGGAAATGTAGTTCAAACGTCCCAGGAATCCTCTGACTTGTTTTTCAGTTTTCGGAGAAGGCATCTCTTGAATGGCCTTGACCTTGTCAGGATCAACTTCAATCCCTTTCTGGCTGACGATGAACCCTAGCAGTTTCCCTGGACGGACATCGAAGGTGCATTTGTTGGGATTCAAGCGGAGTTTGTACTTTCTCAAATGCTCGAATAGTTTTGACAGATGGGTGACATGCTCCTCCTCTATCTTAGATTTTGCAATCATATCATCGACATATACCTCGATTTCCTTGTTTATCATGTCATGAAACAGAGTAGTCATGGCCCTTTGATAGGTTGCCCCGACATTCTTCAAACCGAACGGCATTACCTTGTAACAAAAGGTACCCCATGGGGTAATGAACGAAGTTTTCTCCATGTCATTCGGCACCATTTTAATCTGGTTATAGCCCGAGAATCCATCCATGAAGGAGAAAACTTGGAACTTTGCTGTACTGTCTACCAGCATGTCAATGTGTGGTAAAGGAAAGTCGTCCTTTGGACTAGCCTTGTTCAGATCTCTATAGTCAACACACATTCTGAACCTTCCGTCCTTTTTAAGAACAGCTACGATGTTGGCTAACCATTGAGGATATTCTGACTTGGCGAGAAAACCCGCGTCAATCTATTTTTGTACCTCCTCTTTGATTTTGATGGCCATGTTTGGGTGAGTGCGTCTCAACCTCTGTTTTACTGGCGGACATTCCGATCTTAATGGTAGATGATGTTCCACGATGCTGGTATCCAACCCTGGCATGTCCTGATAGGACCAAGCGAACACATCGGGGAATTCTTTGAGAAGCTTTATCAAGCTCTCTTTGGCAGTTGGCCTGAGCAGTGCCCCAATCTTGATTTCTTTTCTCTCTTTTTCTGAACCCAAGTTGACCGTTTCCAACGGCTCTTTGTAAGGTTCAATGGACCTTTCCTCTTGTCTGAGTAATCGGGAGATCTCCTCTAGAATATCGCTGTCAACTTCTTCTTCAGCCCCAAATACCGGGAACTCAAAGTTGGGAGAAGGCATCGGATCGTACGTTTCAACGGGGTTAAAAATAAGCAATCTGCATGACGTGATGATTTGTGTTTAGAAGAGATAGAGAAAACGCAAAAGTGTGTGTAGTGTATTTTTTGTTTACTGCTTGTTTTTATTATTTGAATTGTTTTTTAGGATTACCATTTTCTGAGAAAAGCAAAAAGAGAAAACAACAATTAATGCGGAAATTACAGAACGATGTTATTTTATTAATGAACAAGTCGATCCTTGAAACTACAGCCCTATAAAATAAAACTCGATCGCTTTGGGCGGAGCGAAGAGGGAAAATTTACAGAAAGCGAGCCCTATCAAAACATCCGTTTCACCTGGGCAGGGTGAAAGGTTAAAGATGGCAATTACTTTGACTTATGAACAATCTTCGGAACATCGACAACAACCCATTGGCGGTGAACTCCTCGGTGAATCACAAAGTCTGGTACCTTCCTTGATTTGTCTTCCGAAATAACGCTGATTTCTGGTGGAGCAGGATCATTGGAATCTGTCTCCCAGGTAGAGTTGTCGTAGGAGGATTCCTCTATTGTATTCTGCAGAGTATTGGTGCTCTCAGTTGTATCTCCCTATCCAGTTGGCTGGATATCTTCGAGCCTGATACGAGAGCTTTCAGGAGCGGTGTACTTGACCATATAGTCAAATTTTCCACTTGGTTGTCCCAAGGTGTCCCATACTTCTTTGGAACTGGATGAGTCATCTCTCTCGATGACGTTGACCTCAGGAAAAGCGTAGTTGCTGAATTCTAGTCCTGCAAACGTTGCGAATTCATCGTCATGTTGAGTAGGTTCTGAATAACCTGAGTGTTAATCCCATGACATGGAGGGGACACAGGTATTCTGCTCAATGATGCTCAGCTGATTGCTCGGCTGACTTTCTTGCCCCGAGTTTCCTGGGTAAGGTTGCCACATTGGCAGACCATCCATCGGGCCATAGTAGGTGTAGTCAAAACTGTCCCTCATTGGAGTGTCTTTCTCTAATGAATTTGGCGGAGCACGGCATCCTTCCGGATCACAATCTCCATAGATCATTTCGACGTCTGACCTGGGTATAAATCTCGGACTCTGTGTAGGAAAGCAAAAGGGAGTATGCGTTTCGTCCTGAGACATATAACCGTCCTTGTTGAGGTAAGACTTACATTCCTCCTCGGTGTCAGAGGGATCCTCCTCATTGATAGTGTGCACTTCTTGAGTCACTAGGTGAAGGAAACCTCCACTGTGGAAGAATTTTTGCATGGGATGAAGAATTTCATTGTTAACAGCTGTCTAGGTACCGGTTACAGAGAAACCAAGACCCTTCTTTATTTTATTGTCAGTAGGAATGACAAGATGTCCTCATCCGATTGTATCGATACTCTCGACCGCTTTGATAGCATCTTTGTATGAGGAAATCGAAGTTCCTCCTTCGGATTGATCGCCACTGTGTAACGAAAGCGTTTAGAACTGGGTTCCAATTACCCCCTCCGGTTCCACATAAGTGGATGATGATAAATTGCTTACGAGCAAAGCCTGTTCCCCACAGACTGTGACGAGTTGGCCGTTCTGAATAAACTTTAGCTTTTGGTGGAGGGTCGAAGTGACCGCTCCTGCCTGATGTATCCAAGGTCTTCCTAATAAGCAGTTGTATGTTGCCCGGATGTCCATGACCTGGAAAATGACTTGGAAAGTATGAGGACCGATAGTTATGGGAAGGTCGACTTCGCCGATAACCATTTTTCTGGATCGGTCAAATGCTTTGACGACGACCTCGCTGATTCTCATTGGAGGGCCTTTGAATGATAATCGCATCAAAGTGGACTTCGGCATAACATTCAGGGTTGTCCCTGTGTCTACCAGTACGCTGGCTAAAGCATCGTCCTGGCAGTTGACTGTAATATTTAGCGCCATGTTATGACGGCAACCCTCTTCGGGTAATTCCTCATCACTAAATCCCAAATTGTTGCAGGAAGTGATGTTAGAGACAATACTATCAAACTTTCTGATTGTTACATCCTGTTCCACGAAGGCTTGCTCCAAGACTTTCTACAGAGCCTCTCTGTGCGCTTCTGAACTTAGCAACAGTGATAACACCGAAATCTTTGAAGGAGTTTGTAACAGCTGATCAACAATGTTATATTCACTCCTTTGGATGAGCTTCAGCATCTCATCACCATTCTTCGAAAGGTCGGGAACATTGGATCGACCGACTGGTAGATCGAGAAGTTCCGTCTGAAGTTCTTTTTCTTTGTTGAATTCTCCAATTCCTCTATTGAAGATTCTACCACTCCTCGTTACACGACTGACGTCTGCAATATTCATGACGGAGGGTAATGGAATTTCCTTTCCATTTTCAATTATCGTCGCACCGTATCTGTAAGGGATAGCCTTATTTGATTCATACGGTAACGGTCCCAGTAGATAGATGACTATGGGAACCTACTGATTTTTCTGACCATCGTAAGTAATCTCGATTCGTTCCTGGTTGGGAACTTTGGATTCGTCAAGTAGAGGAATGATGGTGAAAACATCCCTAGTTCTTTGATGATCAGAGATTACGACAACGTCCTCAATTTGATTGGCAAGGTAGTTCGGCGACCAATTGGTGGGTCCGGAACCTGGATATGGCGAATCTCCCCATGATCCACCTGCCCCTGGAGAGCTGCTCGCACAAGGTAGCACCCTTGGTTACTTTCCGAACAGACTCTACAATGGTCATAGTTGTGTGGTGGCACCTGGCCACGCCCGCTTTGAATACAATGTAACCTCACTAGGTTAGTTTCCACAGATCGGACATCCCGACTTTGACGCCGAGTGGGGTTCCTGTTACTGATACTAATCTGCTGACTATCTTCATCCATATAGATTGGCATCCATCAGTGATTTAACAAGTGTTGAAGTGCCTCCTGGACAAGGGTACAACCTCGATCGTCTTCGCAACCCGCTTTACAGCTTTGATAGTCATGTGAGATTAGGAACCCGAGTCGGACCTGCTCAGCATGTAACTCTACCGGGTTGGTATTCATTAAGTGAATATCGTAGATCTGAACCATGTTGATCTGATTGGGATTTCTATCATGGTAATCCTGGATCTATCCAAGATTCATCTGACGCTGGAGGGCCTCTTGTATGAAAGAGCATCCCTGTTTATTTACCGAGCAAGTCAGACAGGAACTGTAATCGTGCCGCGGCAGATTATGATACTGGCTTTGCCTTGATTGCATCGCCACCAAGTTGACATTCATCGCACGGATATCGTGGTTTTGAATGACGATGGAATTCGTATAGACCATGTTAACTCCACGAACTCGATGTTCTTGGATCCATCCGAGATCCATTTGTTCCTGTAGAGATGCATGCACTACAGAACATCCTCGATTGGTTTTGGAGCAGATATCACACTGGTGATAATTATGAGGTGGCACATGGCCATATCCACTCTGTCTACAATGTATCTTGACCAGATTGGTCTTTAACAAAAGTACATCATGAATTCGGTAGACATTGTTAGACTCTCCTTCTATCAGGTTGACTGCAGCTTTCTCGTGTTGAGGCAGCCGGTTTGTGAGAACATTTGGATTCGTATCTTTGAAAGATAAGAGCCCGCGCCTAACAAGCTTTTGCACGTCGAATTTGAAATTAAGACAATTCTCTATGTTATGCCCTGGTCCTCCTTGATGATAAGGGCATGTCTGATCCACCTTAAACCAAAAAGGCGGATTTTTCGGTACTGTAAGAGGGGACTTAGTCTAAATGTGCCCCTTGGCTAGTAGTAACAGAAATAGTTCTGCGTATGATACGGGTATAGGATCAAATCCTTGTGGCCGCGTTGTACGGTTGTTGTTGTATTGAGGACGAGCCTGCTGAAGAGGCTGTTGTATCCTTTGTTGCTGATTAGGTTGGCTCTGCGCAACCTGAGGCTGATACATAGGAATAGGCGCAGGATTGATAGCAGGAGTTACAGCTGCTACCGGTTGATAACGTCGCCTTTGCTTTCCGAGAGAGATATTCCCAATATCTTGCTCTTTTTTCTTAGGGAGAACACTACCATATCGTTTTGTACTACTTGATGATCCACTGTCTTTTATCAAACGTCCTTCTCAGACGACTTCCTCAAGACGAACTCCCATACCGACCATCTCGGTGAAGTCACTGGGCGCATTGGCAACCATTCTGTCGTAGTAAAATGTGCTCAAGGTCTTTAAGAAGATCTTTGTCATCTCTTTTTCCTCAAGAGGTGGACAAATTTGAGCGGCAATTTCACGCCATCTCTGGGCGTACTCCTTAAAGGTTTCTTTGTCCTTTTGTGTCATCGATCTGAGTTGATCTCTGTCTGGTGCCATGTCCAAATTGTATTTGTATTGTTGGACAAAGGCAGTGCCAAGATCACTGAAAGTGCTGATCGTAGCACGGTTAAAACCCATGTACCATTTTAAGGCAGCACCGGTTAAACTATCTTGAAAGTAGTGAATCAGTAGGTCCTGATTCTCTGTCTGAGCTGACATTCGCCGAGCGTACATCACCAAGTGACTCTGAGGGCAAGAGTTACCCTTGTATTTTTCAAAGTCGGGCACTTGGAACTTGTGCGGAACTTTCACGTTGGGGACCAGACAAAGGTCTGCGGCGTCCTTTCCAAATAAATCCTGACCGCGAATGGCTTGCAGTTCCTTCTGCATTTCCAAGAACTGTTCCTAGAATTCATCCATTCTGTCAAACATAGTTTCCTTTTTACCAGAAGGTATCTGTGGAATCTGTCCTTCCGGGACAGTGTGCACCACCGGAGGTGGGACCGTGACTACGGCGGTGAATCTTGGCGCCTGCCGAAGTTTGTAACCTTCAGGAGTCCTCAATATGCCTCTGGCATCTTCGCTTTCCCGAAGTTTGTAACCTTCAGGCCCAGCGGCTTCTGCTGTGATTCCCTGATCCTCAGTGATCGGCGGAATATATCCTTCCGGGATATAGTTAACAGGCATGCCCCAGGGACGATCTTTCGGTATCTGATACCTAGGATCATACTTCTCCACTATGGGCGCTGATGTGATCTCTGAGATCACAGTTCTTTGTAGCTGAGCTTCTGCCATGGCTTGCATGTCGTTACGAAGCTTTCTCATATCCTCTCTCAGTGTGTCAATTTCTTCTTTCAATTCTCTATTCTCTTCCTCAAGATCATCCATCTTTTTCTGACGATTGGCCCGAGTATTGTACGAATGAGACAGTTTGACTCTAGAATCGAGACACAAATGTAAGATTCGTAGTTAAGAGGAAAACGTTACGCGAGAATGATGAATGCAATGATTATATTAATTGTTTTTTGGTTTAATCAAAATAAACTTCGACAATTAGATTGCAAATATCAAACAGTGGGGAAACCCCGTTTTATTGAATTCAAAAGATTGCGGAAATGGAAATACAGTAGATTACAAGGTGTGGAAACAGAAACCTAAGCTAATGGGTCTCGGGTCCTCCTTGAGGAGAAATTGGGTGTTGATTCTGGTACTTTCCTTTTCTTGGACCGGGGCTCTTGAGCCGTTGTCGGGTTGTCATTCCTTTGCCAGGTGAAAGGAGTGAGCAAATTCCTTTAGTCATCTTGATTTTCTACAGCATGCTGCTCCAAAATCTCAATCAGATCATCCTTATCTTTCAGTAGTTGTTGTATTTTGGTGCACTCCACATTGAGAATGCGGTATTTATTCTTCCAAGACCTTCTCTCCCGTTGAACTTTGTTGAGAGTAACCTGAAGTTTTTCCGTCTCAGTCATGAAGTACATGACAGACTCCCTCGGTGGAAGAACTCCGTGACGAGGATAAGGCATCTTTAGCTTGAGAGCTCTAGTTTGTACCCAGTGGAGATAAGGCTCCACCGAGACACAATCTGGTATTCCTAGAGACTCCCATCCTTTCTTATGAACGTTTTTCCAAGCGTGCACTATTTTTGTCTTTAGTGCTCTGTCATTTTCTCCTTCCTTGAAGAAAAGACCTTCCAGATGAGCATTCTTGGGGACGTGCCTCATCGGGTATCTAAATTGACGACGAACGAGAACTGGATGATAGTTGATTCCTCCCTTAGTTCCTATAAGGGGTACGTTGGGGAAGTTTCCACAATAGTCAATGATCCTGATTCCATCATAAATCCTATTACACCAATTTATGTCAGAGTTGGTGAGGGACATGATCTTCTGCGACCAACGTAAGGCACTCTTGTGATCCTAAAAGCAACAGACTTAGGCAAGTGGGAGATAAACCATTTATATAGCAGAGGTACACAACATGTGATCTCCCCTCCGCTGTACAAATTCCCTAAGTGTACAGAATGATACGCATCAGCGAGCAAAGTTGGCACAGGGTTTCCAATGAGAAAAACCTTAATGGCGTTGATTTCGACGAAATTATTAATGTTGGGCAACAAAAATAATCCGAAGGTGAGTAAAACAAAGATGCTTTCAAAAGCAGTCACGTTCCCTATACTAGTGAAGTACAGAGCCTTCTTTGTTAAGAACTGGGATGGCAAACCTTGTATGTCACCATTAATAGTCATGTGAGCCCTAACCTCTGACTCGTCCAAATGAATTGCTCTTGCAATGGTCTGATCCTTTGGAATTTCTTCTAGTCCAGAAAATGGAGCTTCGATCAGTGATTTGTAAATATATCAGATGAGAATACTCCTCCAGCGTTGGTGCCAGTTGATAATCCGGGAATGTAAAACAATGATACACCGGATCGTAAAACTGAATGAGTGTTTCCATGATTCCCTCAATCACATGGATCCTTAATAGAGGTAGCAGACCTCCGTACTTGGCTATGAAAGCCTCTTGGTTTGTGATCATTCTCGTCAAACCTCTCAAATCCTCTAGTTTTGGAATCCTGAAGGTATACTTATGACCTCTCCTTCTACCGAAATCCATTAGCGCAATCCTTTTCTCTGACATTTGCAATCATTGTATTAGTTTAATTTGAAAAAGAGAGACTAGAAGAGAAAATTTTTCTGTGTTTTAATGTTTTTTAGATGAATGAATGAATGCAACACACAAAAACATAGAAAAAACATGGGGTCAGAGGATCATTGTCAGGAAGTCAAGGCTCTACCCATCCCTAAGGTTTTCTACGGGTGATTTTTTGTACCTGTCACTCAACATCATTGATTCCTGAGAACACCAGCGGGCCGGGATCCATGTTAGGTGGTGTCCATCAAAGAAACCTCAGAAGAGGGTAGTTTATCGCGTAACAGCTATCCCGATAGCTTCCGCACTATAAAAAGAGGTGATTTTCCTATGTGTATACTCAAACTTTCCACATGCGACATCACACATATTCCCATTAGCAGAAAAATAAACACATATATCAATTAGGAAAAGTAGTATATATATTTGTCCTAATGTCCTAAACTTTTAAGAGCTAAGAATCTTAAGTTCCTGACAGAAAATGGTTTCCCGGCGGAGTCACCATCCTGCGGTTTCATTCCAAATTAATAGCGTTTTAACCTAAGATCCTAGTGACGTCCAGGTTTCAAGAGATAAGAGGAACAAAATGCCTTGAAAGGCCCCACGATGGGCGCCATTTTTGCGGTACCCCCCTTTCAAGGTTTCTACCTAGGAGACGAGAAGAGAACAAGATCCCTAAAGCCTCCCCAACAGAGTCGCCATTTTTCTGTAGCGAGCGATTTTTGGACGTGGTTGCGAAGCACAATCGCTCTAGTACTACAGTTCGATTCATTTTTTATCCTATTGAAGCTGATGAAGGAAGGGAAATAGATGTCTCCAACTAACCCTGCTTGCATACTGTGGTTAAACAGTCAAAACTGCTGGTTTACAGATGCTACAAAGATTCGGGGTCTCTCCTAGGTTATTTTGTCAAAAAGGGGTGTTTTAGACTATCGGTTGAGATGTTAGGACGGATGTTTTTTATCGATGTATGAAAGTATGGGATTTGGGGGTTTTTGTTTAGTGTGCTCGCTAAGATTTTTTCTTTCAATCTTATGCCTACGTATTCCCGTTTACCGAAACAGGGAAATCAAAGCGATCGTAGTTCCTCCTATTCTATGGGAGGAATAGTTGTTTTGGTGTCTTGTTCAAAGCCCAAGACGTGAAGCGAAAGGTGGTTTGTATCTTGTTCAAAGCCCAAGATGTGAAGCTGAAGGGTTTATTTGTATCTTGTTCAAAGCCCAAGATGTGAAGCGAAAGGTCTCAACTTTAGAGAGACTTTGTCATCTCTAAAGAGGGATTTTTCTGTTATAAAGGAGAATTACTTTAACCGGGGTATGTGAATCCGGCAATGCCATAATTTCTTTTATAGGGACTTTCCAACCTAGAGGAGAAGACTTTAACTCAGTGTAGAGCAATGCCATCTTCCTTAGGAATTTCTCATACTAAAAGAGGGACAGTGGCATGGATGTAGATGATCCAGAGGCTTGCCGCTTACAGCAGTTAGATGAAAGGAAAGGAGTTGTTGATATTTGTATGCTGTGAATGAGGCACAGCTTTGATGCTAAAAGGTTGATTGGAACAATCGGGGTTTTATTATACAAAGCCTAAGAGGACGCTATTGGCCCAACAAGAGGGTTTTTATGTGTCTCGTATGAAGCCCGAGGGAGAGGCTAAAAGGGTTGACTCAACAAGAGAATCTTTTATACTCAACAAGAGAGTGTTTTTGGTATCTCTTACAAAGCCCGAGATGAAGGCTAAAAAGGTTTGACTCAACGATGGAGTCTTTTGTATCTCGTACGAAGCCCGAGATGGAGGCGAAAAGTATTTAGCTCAATAAGAACCCTTTTGTATCTCGTAGAAAGCCCGAGATGGAGGCTGAAAGGAATTTGAGTCAATAAGAGAGTCTTTTTGTATCTCGTACAAAGCCCGAGATGGAGGCGAAAGAGTTTTCTCCACTGGGGAGAATCATTGTACAAAGCCCAAGAGGCGGCTATTGTAACTGTTTCAGTTGAGTGACAAATCCAATATACTGATTTAAAGAGAAAATCAGTTCTTATATGAGTAATGTTTGCACTCAGGGATTTGATCAGAGGATCAGGATTATTTCCTGTTCTTTAAGGAATTGGGAAATCCAAAGGTTATTGAGACTGTCTGAGTCTACGGGTGTCTTCCTATTTTGGAAGGAACTTGAGAATGTCTTTGAGACTCAAGGAAGTTAGACTGTCCAAGTCTAGAGTTTTATCTTTTGTAGTATGCTTGGAGAAACAGTAGTATGGTCTAGACTCTTTGAAAGACTGTTATGTGAAGATGACTAATTTCTGTTCCTATACCTCTAGGAGGTCGTCGGGACAATTTGTATGAAGCCCAAGACGAGGCTGGAATGCTTTTAAGAAGCTGAGCGGTCCTAGTATGAAGCCCAAGAGGAGGCTATCATTCCCGGAGGAAGAATCATTATACAAAGCCTAAGAGGAGGCCTTGAATACTTCTAAGAAGCCAACGGGTCCTTGTACTAAGCCCAAGAGGAGGCGGGGTTGCTTTTAGGAAGCCTGCGGGTCCTTGTACAATGCCCAAGAGGAGGCCGATGCTTTTAAGAATCCTGTGGATCCCCAAACCCCGAGAAATTCAAGACAGGCTATTCACAAGGAATATATCAAGCCAGGAAAGTTCGAGAATTTGGAAGAAACTCAAGAGATGCCATTAACGGAGAATACATTCATCTCTGGGGAGGTAGAGTCTCTTGACAATTCCTAATGAGGACAGCCAAAGAGAAGACTGTATCTGGTGCTCCTATTGGGGATCTAGCTTATCTATTTCTAGGAGTAATCGAAACGACTTTACTTAGTTCTAGATGTAGTTGCCGGGGAAACTCTAAATATCTATAATATTATTACATAGTTGATACGAGTTTATGAAAGGAGACTTACAGTGAGTAGCCCCACAATACAGTTATATACATATGAAAGCGGTAAACGAAAGCGTATAAACACTTACTCGGTTGTAGAGCTTCCATGCTGTTTGGTTAGTTGTTCAACAAAGAAAGATTGAAAATAACAGTATATTCAAAATCAAAGGAGAAAGTGCATTGAAAAATAAAGATTTGGGGCTTACAGCTCAAGGAGAGGCCCAAGGTTTTATCAGTGATTGCACTGTTGAATTTTGTACAGAGGGACTTATACAAGTGACTGTGGCCCAAAAGGTTTTCTGTACAAAGGGATGGGTCTTACACTCTCTCAAGAGGCCCAAAAAAAGTTTAAAGAAAAGAAATGGGTCTTACTACTCGAGGATAGGCCCAAATGATCTTTCGTTTGAAATGGCGATCGCGCTGAGGTTTTCTTTTAACACAGAGGGACTTATACAATAAGTGAGGCCCAAAAAGGTTTTGGTTAAAAGGGGATTGGGTCTTACACTCTAATAGAGGCCCAAAATTGTTTTGAATGGGTCTTATAGCTCGAGGAGAGGCCCAGATGTTTTAAACGGACGACGGTCGCGCCATTTACTTGTACAGGGGGACTTATACAATAAGTGAGGCCCAAAAAGTTTTTGTACAAGGGGTTTGGGTCTTACACTATCTCAAGAGGCCCAAGTTTATTTGTTTTGAAAATGGCGATCGCGCCGAGATTTTTGAAAGCACAGTGGGTCTTATACAATGACTGAGGCCCAAATATTTTGGTTTCAAAAAATGGGTTGGGTCTTACACTCTATTAGAGGCCCAAAAAAGTTTTGAAAATGATTTATGAGGGTTGAATTAATCCAAAACCCTAATTTATTTCCAAAATGTATTTTAATTGAATAAAAACTCAATTAAAATGATAAAAAATTGTTTAACATGTGGGAAACAAATTATGATCTTGGATTAATGCTTCAAAAATCAAGTATTGACCTGCCAAATAATTAGAAAGCATTAAAATTTGCAAAATCAAGGTGGAAAAAATATTCAAAATGTCAAAAACAATTAAAATATTTATTCTTTGCAAAAATATTAATTATATAAAATAAATAATATTTTTGGGATTTTTTGGTAAAATAAAATATTTTAACATTTTTGTGAATTATTAAAAAAAGAATCAACTCAAAATCATTAAAACTCAGAGAGAAATTAATTTTTGAATCAATTAAATAAAATCACAAAATTCAAATATTCAAATGTTGGAAAATGGTGCCAAGAGCAAAGGCAAGAACACGCGCGTTTTCTGAATTTCCCAGATTTGCATTTTCTATCTAATCTCACTGAATACTTGATCATATCATGCAATCCACATACCAATCAACTCGTTTTAAGCTCACGGTCATGTCTATGTCATTTAATTTCATTTAAATTAAGCATAAAACAAGAAATCATGAAAAATCCTCAAGAACCCTAAATTCTGCATGAAGGCTGGGATTTTTGATACACGATTCAAACAAAGCAATTAATTGAGGGGAAACATTTCATGCATGATTATGAACATTTGGCAAAAGTATTGTGCGAGGAAATATGCATAGATTGAGAGATGACCAAGTTTAGGCTTACCTCTAGGTCGTGACAGCAAGTTCAAAGTGATTTCTGAGTTGGAGGTGTTACAGATGAGTTGTGATGATCTGAACAGCTTCCCTACACCTTATGGAGTGTGTTTGAATGCTTGGACTTGACTGAAATTGGCTGGATCACTTGATGGCTTTGGTGTACTCAAACAGATCACAATTGAGCTCTATTTATAGTAGAGCAAGTTTGTTTTGCAAGGAATAGTGAATGGCAACTGCTGAGTAGGTTTGGCCAACGTTGGCAAATGAAAATATGAGTCTCCTCTAGCCATTGACTAGAGGTTAGAGCACTGGCTGCTGGTTCCCTTGGTCTTGGATAAGTCTTGACTGAATTCAGTTGCTAAGAGCTCAGTCCATGCCACCTTGATGCTTCCATTGAATACTCCAATCCAAAATTGGAGTCTTGTCCCTATTTTAGGCACTTATAGGTTTGGCATGCTATTTCTTGTTCCAAGGACTTTAGAGGCTTGGCTCAGTGATTGTCCCCTTTAGATTCAATCCTCAGATGTGTCCAAGATGATGACAAGGCTTGGAATTGGTTGATTTTGGTAAATCGACCGAAAATGCAAAATTCTGCCTTGCCTTGGCAGATTTCAGCAAGGCATCTTGCCAATGTCATATCTCATGGCTCAAGTTGAATTTGGTGATGTTCTTGGCCTTATATGATACAACAACTATTTAATCATATTTGGTTTTGATACCTTTTGGATCCAAGTGAAAAATCCCCCTACATTTGGAAAAAAGTGAAGGCAGATTCTGACTTAGTGAAAATTTCACTAAGTGTTGGAAAAAAGTGACATTTTCACTTTTTGTAATTTTGATCACTCCATAACTCAAAATCCTTAATGTATTAGAATTAGGTCTAGTTGAAGATTTTGTAGAGGGAAATGAGATCTACAAATCAAGCTTTGGATGGGGAAAAATGGCTTTGTGGTTTAGGAGTTATGATCCTCCAAAGTTGGTACCCTTGCCACTTTATTTCATAACTTAGAAATTTTTCTATGTTTTTATGGTTACCCCTTTTACAAGTTATCCCACTTTCTTTGATTTTTCTTGATGAATGATGGTTCAAATCATACATAAACATCATTTTAGGGTTAAAAATCCATTTTAGTGAAAAATCTCAAAAAGTCAAAGTTTGACTTTTGTGTATAGTTGACTTTTTAGCAAATGAATTCCAAACTGTGCAATTCTTTAGGAAATCATGTCCTTGACCTAAATCAAACTTTATGGACATATTCCATGGGTGTGATAGAGTGTATTGAATCATGTCTTAGGGCTTGGGAGCATGTCCTAGTCAAAAGTCAAAGATACGGTTGACTTTTCTCACAAAACCCTAATTGTGGTCCAGATGAAATTGAGACTTGTTGCTCAAGCTTCTTGGATCAATCCATTGTCCCAAATGGATCAATGTGGTATATTGGAGACCCTAAAATCCTCTCTTGAGGTCTTGGTTCATGATTTGTCCCAAAAGTCAACTTAGGGGTGAATTAGGTCAAGAAACCCTAATTCCTGATTTTTGATGAATGCATCCCCTGAGGCAAAATTGACTTGATGGTTGGGTCCATGAGGTTCCATGGAGCATATTAGGTTATGTTTTGAATCATTGGCTCATGCCCAGAGGAAATTTCCATCTGGAGGCCCTGGTCGACCAAAACCCTAATTTGGTGACACTAGCGATCTTAAGGCTTGATCCACCTAGAAGGGAGCAGTCTTGTGCTTAATCCTTGAAGTGGGAGTCCTTTTTGATCCTTTGTGTATGTTTGAGAGGCTATACAAGTTGAAGATCACGTCATTCCTTGATTGATCCTTTGTCTAAGGCTCAAAGAGGGCTTGAAACCCTAATTCTGACTGCAGTGGATGCTCAACAATTCCTTGAGGAGATTGATGAGGCATAAAGGTACATATATATTGTGATGATGATTGGCACAATGATGGGAATCTTAGTGGTCAAAATTTTGGGTATGACACCCTCATCGGAAGGAACGACGTTCCCCCATTCAGAAAAGGACTAAGGTCAACAAGTACGGCGAGAAGCCAAAGTGCCAACCAAGAAGTCCCCCCCAGCGAAGCAGACGCGGACGGGGTGACTAATCCCTGTCACAATCACCTGTCAGGAGTGACGAGGACGACCAGCACACCCCATTGTCCAGGGAAATCATGGAGACCCCTTTGCCCGTCGGGATGGAAAAGCATCCACCCTTGGCGACGTACGACGGCACTACCAACCCTGACGACCACGTCGAGAGCTTCGATGAAATGCTCGACTACAGGAACATCCGAGGAGCTATCAAGTGCAGGATATTCTCAACCACCCTCTGAATGGGCGCCATGGCGTGGTACAAGAACCTTGCACCGGAGTCCATCACCACCTGGAATTCACTGAAGAGGCAATTATCCATGCATTTCACTGCTTCCCGACGCCACCCGATGACGGAAGCCCTCCTTGAAGCCATCATCCAGGGAAAAGACGAATCTCTCAGGGATTACATCGAGAGATTCAACCGGGAAGCCGTCCAGGTAGCAACCACGAACGACATGAAGAAGTTTTTGATCGAGCGAGGACTACGACCGCGTACTGAGTTCACCAAGGCTGTGGGAATTCAAAGGCCCCGCAACTTGGAAGAACTCCTCCACAAGGACCAATCATACATCTAGTATGAGGATATAAAGGCCGATCATTATGCCCGCGACTCGTAGAATCAATAGGGCCCCCGAAACTCCAGGCACGAGGACTCCATCGCCCCCCGACGAGGGGGAGAAAGAAGAAGAGAAGACCGTCTCAGAGACTCTCGCGAGCCAAGAGGACCCGCTGGCCGGTTCACAAAGTACACGCTACTCACTGCTCCCTGTGAGCGAATTCTGGCCGAGTGCATCAACTCAGAATTCCAAAAGGGACGTGTCCGCTTTCCGAAGCCGACACCACCTAAACCAAACATTGAAAAGTCCACCTCAAGGATGTCACAGAGGACTGCATCCACCTCAAGGATGCGAAAGTGATCGTAAATTATTAGAATTGGATTTGTGGCAACTTGCACGTCGTGAGCTTCGTTACTCCGGTGGTGGTGGAAAGGTGGGGGGTGTACCTGCAAGGTACTCCGATACTAAAGTCAGAGGCAAGCAAGTATAGAAAGGTAGTGAGAGTGAGAATTGGAATACCTGACCCTCTAGTGAAAGAGGGTATTTATAGTGTGCCCCCAGCGCCGGGCCAACGATCATCTACACTGGGTTAGATCACTAGGCCCAATGCAGACAACTACCAGGACTTACGCGGTATAGGGAAGACCAGCATGTGGTCTTCGCCCTGGAGCAACTGCCCTGTGATTTTCAGGAAGTGGGTTGACCAGCTCTTCCGGAAGTGGGTAGTTACCTGATGATGTGTCCCCGCGTGGGGAGCAAGTAGAGTCCGTAGTGGTAGATGTGAGGTCTCTCCCCGAGCCATGTAGTGCCCTGCTCGACAATGGTGGGGTCTGGATGTGCCCGACGTGGGAGAGAATTGAGCCTTAATGGGATACTTAGCGTAACATGGGTTTGGGCCTGCCCGACAGGTGGGCAGGTGTCAACCCAGTCCAGAACAGCAGCCCCCTAAGTCGTTGTTCTGAAGAGTCGGAGTAATGACTAAAGGGTTAGCCCATTCGTCGGGGACTTGTTTAGTGGGGGCACTGTGCCCGAAATGCCGAGTTGGTGGAAGATGCAGGCGGTTAGAAGCAGGTGATGTTCCACGAGCAAGAGTCTCGGGGGACTGATGCCTGTCTGGCATCCCACAGGCTATTCTTGGTCAACGATATGGGGAGACGAAAGGAGATGGGTGCGTTCATCACGCGGGCATAATGGGAAATGAGAGGACGCACGCGGGGCTTTAAGCACCGCGTGTCACTCGCTTTCAATGCCTAGGGCGGCTAGGAGTCGGGCACTCGAGTGCCTAGGGACGCCTCAAGTCTCGTGACAATCCTATAAATAGGAGTTGAGTTCGTGTCATTTGCACGTTTCTGCTCTCCTGCTAAGACCCATTTTTCTCTCTCTCACTCTCTCTCTCTATCTCTCTCTCTCTCTCTCTTCAACTTCCACCGCCATCTGTCCGCCGTTCGCTGCCGTACCCTCGATCCATAACCACCATTCAAAGCAAGTTTTCGGCCTCCTTCTCTTTGTTTAATGCATTCTATGGTGGTTTCTCTGGTGAACTGATGAAGTTCTCGGGGAGACCACGTAGTTTCCGGCGAAAACGGCGGGACTCCTTTAGATTTCCGATGAATGTCCCGGGGAGTTGGGATGAATGACCCGAGGACCTGATGAAGGTCCCGATGACACGGGATGAATCTCCCGAGGTCATAGGATGAATAACTCGGGGATCTGATGAAGGTCCCATGGATGTTAGATGAATATCCCGAGGATGTGGGATGAAGACCTCGAGGACGTCAAGTGGAGGTCTCGAGGACCTTAGCCGATGGCCTCGAGGGGGGTTGTGCCCTACTATCTAGCTAACGCATCGACGACCTCGGCCAGGCAGTATCTTGGTGTTTTCATGGCCGCGAAAAAGTGTGGTCGGGGGGAGTTTATGTCGAGGAAAATTTTTTATTATGCGAGGGTAGTCATCTTGTGCTTTCTTCGCCCCCTCGCCTCCTTTCCCCGCCCTTTCACTTGATTTAAGGTGGAAGGGTGGATTTAATCTGGAATGTCGAATTCACCGTTTTCCTCTACTTTTTCAGGTACAAAATGGCTGCAAGGAGGATTGAGGGGGTCAACGAAACTGACGACGAGCCCGACTCACCAATAGCGCTGACCAGTGGTGCTCGTAGAAGAATGCCCGAGGATTGGGCTGGGGAGGAGCCCCTGAGCGTCCCATCTTTATTTTCCACAAACGACTCCGACGCCTATGCCAGCCTCGAGGACCTTAGCTGATGGCCTCGATGGGGTTGTGCCCTGCTATCTAGCTAACTCATCGACGACCTCGGCCAGGCGGTATCTCGGTGTTTTCATGGCCGTGATAAAGTGTTGTCGAGGGGAGTTTGTGTCGAGGAAATTTTTTTATTATGCGCGGGTAGTCTTATTGTGTTTTCTTCGCCGCCTCGCCTCCTTTCCCCGCCCTTTCACTTGATTTAAGGTGGAAGGGTGGATTTGATCTGGAATGTCGAATTCACCATTTTCCTCTACTTTTTCAGGTAAAAAATTGCTGCAAGGAGGATTGAAGGGGTCATCGAAACTGACGACGAGCCCGACTCACCAATAGCACATACCAGTGGTGCTCGTAGAAGAATGCCCAAGGATTGGGCCGGGGAGGAGCCGCTGAGCGTCCCGTCTTTATTTGCCACAAACGACTCTGACGCCTTTGCCACAAACTTCTGTCTGTTAAATGTACTAGTATGGTACATGGATTGCTTGAGGATCATGCATTAGGTGAATGCGTTCGACATGAGTGTTGAACAGAGGGTGCACTTTTGAAGACATGTAGATGCGTCTTATATTTTCCATTCATTTAAGGTGTTCTTCTTGCAAAGGCACACTGGTTATCTTAGACATGGGGAGTTGAACTTATGTTTTGGATATATTGTTGCAGTAGTGCAATTGCGTATCAAGATTGTTTGTGGTTTCAAGCAGTCTATGTTAGAATGCCTCTGGTGAGGATGAAATGTCAGACGAGATGTCGTGACATTGCGCTACTGGTATAAGTTCTAGGTGGGCTTATTAGGTTGTTTTGATTCTGTCATTTAGTGTCAATGGATTGAATCAGAGTGATACAAGTATCTTGGGAGTCTTTGCTGCTGTCTGGGAGAATTTATTTTTCACTGCAGATTAAAAGATCAATGGAAGCATTCTGTTGATATGTTAAAAATGCCGTGATCAAGTCTGCTAATTCTGGATTAAGGAATTGATTTAGAAGAATAAAGACATTCAGAGTGAATCAAGTATGTTAAAAGAATAAAGACATTCAGAGTGATACAAGTATGTGGGGTCTATAAATCATTCATGAGAAAACTGACAAAGTCAGATTAGTTATCAGGACATTGCTCAGAACTGGTTTCAGATAAAGACAATCAAAGGGACTGTGGTTTCAAGAACAAGTCATAAAAAGGGGAAACTTTCGAAACTAACTTGGCTAGTGGTTACTTCTTTCATTAACTAGTCTTTTGTTTCTTCCAAGTGGTTTGTCACGGCCTATGTAGTTTCTTCAATATTTAAGGACGCTTGCGTTGCTTGAGTTGCAGAACATCTTCCTAGTTGAGTTGAGCGCAAATGGGTTTTATCCCTGTTTGGGTGAGCACAGTCTGGGTATGGGTCTGTATTTTTTCCAACTTTTGGCTATAAAGGGGGAGAATGGCTTCTTGGTTATTGTTGTGAGTTGTATGTGTGCATATGTGCTGCTAGTTGAAAAAAAATGTCTCAAAGGATATTCTAACATCTCGGAAAGTTTGTGTTTTGTGATCAGAGTTATGAAGCAAGTTGTGATTTGTGATCTGAGTTACATTCTCTATGTACTCTGAATCACAAGGTGAATGAGGAAGCAGTCTTGTAATTTTCTTCTCAGTCTCTCATTCATAAGAAGAGGGTCTTGAAATTGTCTTTTCCCTCTTCCATGACCCTTTCTTCAGGATTTCCCACTGCATGCACCATCAAACTGAAGAATGTTTTAGCCAAAAAAATTCAAAAGGGGGAGATTGAAAGCTCCAAGGATTTGACTAAATTTTGGTAAAACATAATATTGTGAAGGATGTTCCAACATGAAGGTTTCTGTCCCAGACCAAAGATGTCGAATGAAATATCCTAACCTGAAAACTCTACATCATGACTGTCACAGCAGGTTTGTTTTTAAATCTGTTCCAAGATTCAAGGCGCGATTGGCAGTGGATCAAGGAAAGAAGATCTAAAGCCCAAAGAAGCAGAAAGTTATAAAAGAAGACCTAGTCTTTGGCCAGAAAAGTGAGAGGGAGAACGACATAGACTTAGGAATCCTATTTTGTAAACTTTTGTAAAGTAGGGTTTAGGGTTTTGAGAGTCGTAGGCTTTCTTGTAAATCTCCCTCTGTATCTATTTGATACATTGTGGAAGACATAGATACTTGTACAGATTCAAAAACCCGTAGGTAATGAATCGTGTATTGTTCTTGGATGAAGCTTTTAAGAAAATTTGAATTAGCTTGTTAGTTAAGAATGCTTGTGTGAACTTTGTATTGAAAAGGGTGTCTTTCAAGTAGAATGATACAATTATTGTGACTATAACTGTTAGATAATCACAGGTTGTGATTTAGGGAGTGAGATGGATTTCTTTTATCATTTAGATGTGACTTCTAATGATAAAGTCTCCATTGGGTAGTGATAGGTAAACCAGAGGTTTTTTACTGTAAACTAGCGGTTGCTTACATAAAACTATTCTACTGATAGTGGATTCTTCTTCCTGGCTTGGTATGCCCCCAGATGTAGGTGATTTGCACCAAACTGGGTTATCATATTCTGTGTTTTTTATCAATCTGGAATTTACAGTTCAGTTTTGATTAACATGTTGTAACATATGTCATAACATCTGTCTTGCTACTGTTGCTGATATTCTGAATATCAGTTTGTGTGTTCTGCTCTTGTTTTAAAGTTGTGCTGAGAATAATGTCTTGACATGTGTTAGGACATATGCTATCTGCTATGCCATAATTTCAAGCAAGAATTCTCAGGTTCAATTTTCAAGCATCAAATGGAGAGTGCAAGTTTCAAGTTTCAAGTTTCAATTCAAGAGCCATGTTTCAACCTCATAGTGTTTCAAGTGTTACGAGCAAGTTTCATTCCAATTCATTTTCAAAGTGCAAGTATTTCAAATTCAATCACTTCAAGTTTCTGATTCAAGTTCAATTTCAAGATCTAATTTTTAATCCAATTCAATTTCCATTTACGTGTCAATTTTAACCAAAATTCAAGTTTCAATTCTATTTCGATTCAATTCAAGTTCAATTCCAATTTCAATTTCAATTCATATTCAAAACCAATTTAAGTTTCATTTGGATCTAATTTCATTTAAATCTTCGTGTCCAAGTCACCAAAATTCAAATTCCCATTTCATTTCAATTCAAATCTGATCTAATTCCATTTCAATCTTTGCGTCCAAGTCATCAAAATTCAAAATTCAAGTTCAATCTTGTCTCAATTCAAGTGTCCATTTCATACTTCAATTCAGGTTTAATTTTCAACTTTAATCCAATTCAAGTTCAATTTCATTTCTTTCCAAGATATCCAAGTTCAAGCATTTCAATTTATTTCAATCAAGTTTCATGATCAAAGTTTAAGTGTCAATTTTATTCTAATTCAAATCAATGTTCAAGTTTCAATTTAATCCAAGCCATTTCCAATTTCATGTCAATTAAAATAAAAGTTTCAATTCCAATTCTACTCAATTCAAATTTCATGTTCAAGAATTTTTTTCAATCCAATTCAGGTCCATTCCAAATTCCATTCAAATTTCAACTTCAATTCAATTACATCTCATTCAAGTTACAATACTATCTCATGTCAACATCTAATATCCAAGTCCATTGCACAAATTACACGAAGCCCAATTTTTAACCCAAGTTTCAACAAGTCCATGTTACAAGGAAATTGCCAAGAAAAAAGGGAAATAATACAAGCTCATGGATCAAGTCATACAAAAAAAATTGCAAAAAATTTTGAAGAGATAAATCTGAAGCTGAGCTCATACGACTGTAGAACAGTCTCAAGAGATGTTTCAAGAGCCAACAAAAGCAAGTCATATTTTTTTTGAAAACACAATCCTTCGTACCACTGTTGCAGCATACCTCTACCAAGTCGTCCAATCCTATACTAAACACCGTACAACACAAAACCTGTTACCCAAGCGTACCACCTACACGATACAACCACAAAATCGCGACATACCATTACCAAACCCTACAACTCACCAGACCACTACACCAAACACTCACTGCAAAAGAAGCAAAAACGTAACGCAGGAAATTGAAAAAAAACGACGATGAATCGCAACTTACCTCTGCTATAAATCAAACTCCAAGAGCCACAAAACCCTCCATCAATTATGTTCATCTTCTTCTTCCTCCAACCTCTTCATCCATCAACAATAACAACAACAGAGCATCTCCCTACATTCTTCTCACCAATGTAAAACCTTAGTAGACCTTCAAAAAACACCAAATAAACCTCCTTCTTCTTTCCATCTTCATCACCATTAACAAAAAACTACTACAAAGTCTCCCCAATATACCGAAACTCCTTTCGTTCGGCACCACCTTCATCAACCGAGCAATATATAACCTCAACACAAATCTGCAAAAACCATCAATACACTCAACGTTTCAACCCATCGCTCATTTCTATTCGACCTTGCTTGTACCTTTCAAATCACATTGCAAACCCAGATCGAGGAAGAATAGAAGCTGCGAGTGAGAAATAGATGGAGAAGAATCATAGAAAGGTTGGAATCGCGTTGGAGAACACTCAATAGCAAACATTAACACGAACACCTAACCTAATGGTTTCCGTTGAGTACAACGGACGTGGGGGGTGCTAATACCATCCCCTCACGAAACCGACTCCCGAGATCATACTTTTTGGTTGCGATGACCATGTCTTCTCCTTTCGTTGATGGGTTTTATCGATATTTTCCCTTCCCCTTATTGGAATAAATAAAGTTCGGTGGCGACTACGTTAGTCTGTCCGGCGAGCGTGCTATTGCGCTTCGCGAAGGATCGTGCTTTTTTTTTGTACGACACATATTATATGTGTATCATAATATGAAGGCATTATTTCTTGTTCATCTTGATATTAGATTTTTATAATTTGAGACACATATTATATTTTAGATTATTATAATTTGACAAATATTTATGGAGAAAAGTTATAGAAAATATTAATGATGTGAATGCATTTGTTATTTTCTATTGTGATTTTTATTTTGATATACCATATATAGAACATTGTTAAATGTGAAACATGTATTTATCACATAGAATTTGTTATGCGTATTAGTTATGCAAGAAAATTGTTTATTTTAAAATAATAGAAAATTCTATGGTGTTGTATTTATATGGAGTTTATGAATTACATGTTTGAATTCACTTCATGAAATAAAAGTTAGTCATCAAGACAAATTTGTTTGATCATGGTTGTCGATTGCTATAAATATTTAAAGCATTAAATATATTTCAGATATATTTAAGTGGAAGTAAAACTTCAAATTAAAAAGATTAGCAAATAAAGAATGACATAAAATTTGTGTATATGACAAAAGTGTCATGGTGATAGTTTATCGAAACTATCAAGAATATAGAACATATGTTGTATATGGAAATTGTACTAATATGACAAAAGTGTTATGATTTGATGATAGATGGAAAATACAATCATGAGTACATAAAATAATCATATGCATGATTAGTTGAAAAACTGAATATTCAGAATTTATTAAAGTTTGAAAAAATCTTGCAATTTTTTGACGAAAGGATTAACAAAGATATGATGTCTTTGGGTATAATTGAATACAATGAAGACATCATTCGTGATGTGGAACAAGCCCGTATCTAATTAATCATTAATAGTGGAAACTCAACTCACACATGATTAACATTAAGTTTTGAGTTCAATGGTGAAAGTACATTATTATAGTGATTGAAGTACTTAATGATAGACACATCCCAAGGGGTAAAAGTACTTGGACCATAAGTTTAAGTGTGGTAGGATGAGGTTTTCCTCTTAATAGACATATAGCATATGTTTGCTGGAATGCATAATTTTGGGTGATTTTCTTATATAGTCTACCTATATGAGAAATAAGTGGTGTCGCTTCATAGAGTTCAAGGGCTTGACTCTTAAATTCTCATGAAAAGGATATGAGACACAAGGCCTTATTAAATGTGCCATATTAATAATTCGATCAATGGTACCGAGATTTCATGTGTGAGTTATTCAAGCTTGTTCTAATGAATAATTGGTTCAAAGCTTGTATACCAATTTATTCGGGGATGAGTGAAAACTTAACTTACTAAATAATGGTTCAAATCGTAATATACCTTTATCTGAAACCATGAAATTTCCTAAATAATGGATTTAGATATATTTTGAAAATGGTGGGGGATTGTTGGAGAAATTTCCAAAAAATTAAAGTGGTAAATATTAATGGTTAGATTAACAAATTAAATGGCCAAAAGTAGCAACAGTCTAGAAGCAAACTAGAGACTTTATTGTGATAGGGCGCGTGGTCTTAAGGTGCCACCACCAGACCAACACAATTTTTCATGAAATGGTTTGCTATTATTGATATATAATGGTTCACGAATGGTCACGTTTAAACCATTGAAACATTGTTTCTCCTCACCAATTGGTACAAGTTTTTCTATAAATAGAGATACTTGTTAGGCATAAATTAGACGCAGAAATTACTTGTTTAAAGTGCCAAAAATTATATCTAAGTCATTCTTTTATTTTTCTAGTGCACAATAATAAATAATTGAACTTTCTTTTGTAAAATATCGTTGATCGATATTCTTAATGTGAATATGCGATTCATGTTAAGGTTTTCAAAGTATCCTAGAGGGGATTCGTCGGTTAACCTATTTATATCCATTTTGTCTAAATTGGTGGGGGCGAATCGAACCTAAAGCTTAGTGTAAACACAAGCTTTGGAATTTACTTTGTGCAACTTTCATTGTACCGTTTTCATCTTTTTCTTGTTCATGTTTTGCCGCAAACCCCAACACAAGATCTAACATCAATTATAAAGTACAAAACAATCCTTTTACGTTCAAAACTCTAAGAATGTTGCTCCGTATAAGAGAAACCTTTCTTCACTCTGTCTACCCCGTTTAACCAATTCTATGAGCTCAATCTTGAGCTTGCAATTCAGCTTGTGGGTTCCTGATACAAAAAAATTCTAAACAAATAATCCATTATAAATCTATAGCATCAATTCAAATAAGAAAACTGTTGACATAGAAATTAAAAAAAAACTCCCTACAAATTAGAAACCGGTTAACGTAGCAAGTCCAAAAACATTGGTCACTACCATTAGTAATGACAACATAAGCAACATTTGAACATATACAATTGTGTTTGATGATTTAGACTAATTTGAATTTGAGATCGTCGGGTATGAATCTTTTGGAAACATTGGCATATATAACTATACATAACACAGTACATAACTAACTTAAGTCATGTGCATGCTTGAGTTGACTTCGATTACAACATGCACATCTTTGAATACTACACGTTTAACCTGACTTCGATTACAACATACACATCCTAGTCGAACCATGAAGCTTCCCTTGTTAAGACTAGAGTTTGATCCAAAAAACACTACTAATCTCCACCTTGAAACAAACTCTACAACACCAAGGTAACAAGCTATCTATCATCATGCAACTTTATCAAATGCATACAGTGAAAGAATTGGCCACTAGGGAATGACTCGGTGATCATAACATCAACATTATCTTCAGTCGAAACCTTCAGCACTTTTACTTCTCTTTGCTCGATTTTCTATATTACTAAATGTAACGTAACATCAATGTGCTTGGTTCTCTCATGATAGACTGAATTCTTCTACAAATGTATGAAATTTTGACTATCACATTTAATAGTGATAATTTGACCTTGAAGTTTCAGTTCCTTAGCAAACCCTTAAGCCACTATGATTCTTTCACAGCTTCAGTGATGACAATATATTCAACTTCAATGGTTGATAAGGAGACAACATGTTAGAAGAAGATTTGTTCATTCCCTTAAAATGTTTCCATGATAACAAAGTATTGAAAGAACATTAGGGTTTACTTATTGTTATTCGAGTGTGCTGGATCAAAAGACAATAATCATGATATGAATCAAGTTAATCACTCAGAAGAACCATTAAAGAGAACAAAGTTGTTCTGTATCTAAAGGATGAAAATCATGATTTCACACTCTGAAGAGTCAGACTCAAGTCTTTCAGATGTTAAACCTAAGCTTAATTGGAAATACAAAGATCAGTTCAACTCTAAAGACTGGAACCTTTTGAAGCAAGCAAAATCTGATTAAAGGAACATCTCGTCATCTTGTGAACAAGCTGCATCAGCAATTCTAAAGACATTGCTTCAAAGGAATTTGTCTATATCATGTATATCAATCTGCGAGTGATTGTTTAGACTAGTTATGATCAAGACTCTGATGAAGGCAAGACTCATAACCAGTGTAATCAATACTCTGAAGTCTCATTTTAATCATGTTCTGAAGACATACTTTAGCTTCTAATCATGAATTAACAACTTCTAGAAAAAAGCCTCTAAATCAGAAGCAAAGTATAAGGATAACATTGACTCGCAGCAAGCTTCAACAAACTTTTATAAGAAGACTCCAGTTAGAATTTATTCAAGGAAGATAGTGTGACAACAGTACACTACTTTATGTTAAATCTGGTGATAGTGATGTTGTCAGGATCTTCTCTCTCCAAGTGTCATACTATTCTCAACGTCTTTATGTTAGCTACATTTTTAGCTCACTCAATTGTCCATCAGCTAAAGACCTTCAACAGCTACTTGTACCATGGTAGCTTTCAACGACTATTTATACCATAGTAATTTCAATCTTCAACTCACGATGCAAACAAAACTTCGAAAAAATACCGGTTGTATTTTTAATGTAACTTAATCATTCTTAACAACCAAGCAAAATTGGGTAAATCTATTTACTTCATTTTAATATTTCTATCTTTCCTAAACATTAACAATATTAATGAACTTTTGTTAATATTTCATTTTTATAACGGTTTATTTATTACTAGTTAGTGGATAGGTGACTTGTAAATAGAATACATGTTTTTAAATTCTATTTAAAAAGTCGAAAGTATAAGCATAGGATGTATAAAATGATTCAATTTATTAATTCCCCTAAGAACTATAGTGTGAACATAAAGTATGAATTCTTAGGTCCATTGAAATTCTATTTATGCATTATGCTTTGTTATTTGCAATTCTAATAAAAATAGTTTTGTTAACGCGACGTTATGCCCACAATAAGCGAAGGATGTCATATATAATATTTAATATGTTTTATTAGTTTTTTTTTTTTTTTAATATGCAAGGAGATTCACTAGAAGAACAGCACAAGGGGTGCTGAAAGCCCAATTACAACGAGCGGGAATTCAACATCCGCTTAAAACAAGATAAAGGGGCATTATGCCATTCAAGCAAACTACAATTGTGACCAACTTTCCTAGAAAATAACCAATTCCAAGTCTAAAACTTGGTAGAATTAATTGTGTCGAGAACGAAAACAAAAGAATTCTTAAACACAAAACTATTCCTGCTACACCAGATGTTCCACACAGTCAAAGACCAAACCATAGAAAAAAACTACCACCAATCTTTTTGTTCGCATTACTGAAGCAAGAGTTAAAGGAAGAAGCACAACTTTCCTTCAGAGATAAATCTGAACCAGCCCAACGAAATATGCATTTCCACACCTCAACTGCGTAACCGCACGAGAGGAAAAGATGTGACGTAGACTCCGGCAGAAGGTTGCACAGAGGGCACGCCATTTCAGAAAAACATGGGCGTTAACAGAGGGACTTGGACGGAGGTGGGTAAGAAGAATAAGCCCACAGGTCGGAATAACTCAACAATTTTGAACGACATGAAAATCTACCATTTTATCTCCCATCAACAATATTTTTTTTTTCAAAACTATGTTGCGCGCGCCAGATACCTTTCGGTTTTTGTTAATAACTGAGGGAAAAGACCATTATTTATATCTGTTTTGATATAATAACCGCGAATATAACATTTTTTTTTGTCATTTATAATTTATTTTAAACGTCATTTTGACTGAAATCTATCATTTTTTGCATAGAAACTACAAATTCTTGAACTTACAGATAATTCGTCTTCTACAAATAATTATCTTTAATAAAATGGATGAAAAAAGACTTTCGGGTGCACACTCCTTCGAAACCTCGAATAATCAACTCCGAGGCACACGTCTTGGACTTACCGAGCGTTTGTCATCCACCTAAACTAAATTCAACCAATCAAACTTTCTTTTCCACCTTAGCGCGATGTCGAACTCTCCTTATAAACAAAAGATGATTCGTCTATTTCAAGATGATGCAAACAAAACTTAGAAAAAACCCTGTTGGCTTTTTAATGTAACTTAATCATTCTGTACAACCAAGCAAAATTGGGTAAGTCTATTTACTTCATTTTTAATATTTCTATTTTTCGTAAACATTAATAATATTAATGAATTTTTGTTAATATTTCATTTTTATAACCGTTTATAAATAAATGTGCGTTCAAAATTATAAGCATACAAAAATGTATCTCGTGTATACATTTATTACTAGTTAGTGGATAGATGACTTGTAAATAGAATACTTGTTTTCATTAATTATATTTGAAAGTTATCAAAACAATTACATATATGTGAGATTGAAAATGAGTTTTGGTTGACGACACCAATTCTTCGTCTTCTCAACTCTTCGTTTTCCTTCCATCTTCTCAGATTTGTTTAAGCGAAATGTATCAAGTTCATTAATCAATCGTTTCTGTTACTTTGCGTATTCTCCAGAGTGCCGTTTACCTTGGATTGAAAGCTAATCTGGTAGGTTCAAAGGGTTTGGTTTAAAGTCTTAACCCTAAGGTTAGGCACCTTCCTCCCTTTGGGTCTACATTCCCAGTGCGGTTTCTCAGTCCCTGGTTTTTGGGTTGTTTTGGGTGATAGGTGTTCTTAGAGGTTCAACAATGGCATTTCAGAAAAACATGGGCGTTAACAGAGGGACCTTGACGGAGGTGGGTAAGAAGAAGAAGCCCATAGGTCGGAATATCTCACTTGGTAGAATGTCGATATAGAAGAGCAACAAAGGTAAAGTTACAGATTTGGATCTACAAGAATCTTCCTCATTTTTCTTTACTCGGTTTCCAGATTCGTATGAAGCGAAACAAATGTACGAAGTCTTTAAGGAGTTTGGTACTATATTGGAAGTGTTCATCCCGGGTAGACTCGACATTAGGGGCAAAAGATCTGGTTTCGTTAGGTTCAAAAGTGTCGAAGACAAACATCTTCTTGCCATTAATTTAGACAACATTGTCATTAATGGTACTAAGATTTTTGCCAATTTACCTAGATTTAGGAGAGAGCATAAGGACGGCGGTGGTATGGGTCATATAGATCGTAGGAATAACGATCTGAAGCGGGTTGAAGGTTACTCAATCAGAAATGATAAAAGGAGTGGATTAGATAATAAGTTAACCTTCGCTCAGGCTGCTAGAAGGCATAGAGATTGGAACGGAGATAACAAGAAAACAAATCAAGTTTTACTCGGAGAAAAACCCAACTTCGCTCACCTGACTTTTAAAGTTAACGGGGAAGAACTTAAAAGGTTTGAGCAGGCTTTTACAGGGGTCCTGGAGATTCCTGGATCTGCGTTGGAAGTATCGGAAGCATTTCAAATGGAAGGTTTTTTTAATATTAAGGTTACTCTAATGGGAGCTAACCTTTGCATCCTAGAGGAAGACAATCCTGGAGATATTAAAAGGCTGATAGCAGAGGAACCTGTTTGGATTGTCAGATGGTTTTCGGATATTCATCCCTGGTCCCCAAATGATGTGGATCAAGAAAGACTTACTTGGGTTAAGATTTTTGGTTTACCGTGCCATGTTTGGGGAGAAAAAAATTTCAAATTTCTAGCTGGTATAACAGGTGCTTTTGTCAATATGGATGATGACACTAGGAGACACGCAAGGTTCGATGTGGCGAGAATATTGATAAGGACCAAGTTCGCTATGAATCTTAATGAAGTAGTCAATGTGGAAGTAAATGATAACTACTATTGTATAAAGATTGTAGTAGATTCATTCGGGCCTTATGTTAAAGACCTTAGTTCTCGAAGAGCGACTTGCTTTGAAGAAGATAGCTCAGAATTAGTGGAATCTGAGTCTTACAACTCTAAAGGTGCTGAGGTGTGGCATAATATGAATCTTGAAGAGGGGAACAAGTCGTTTGGTGTGGAGAATGCTCAGTGTGTGAATGCAAGGGGAAATTCTGTTCCTTTAGACAGAGAATGCGATGTTTCAGTTAGAGATTCTATTGAGGAATCTTCTAATCCTACTGATCTTCAGGACGTTAGTTGTACTAAACCAGGGCCTATTTTGGCTGACAGCCCCATTCCTGATTGTAGTGGTAGTTCCAAAATTGTTGGAGATGATGATCTTTGTGTTCTGGAGGTTAATATTCCTAAGATCATTGAGAATGGATCGTCTCCTGATCACGTTACATGTTCTCTGGCTAAACTATATAGAGATGAAGCTGTTTTAGCGGGTACTAATGATATGAATCATAATGATAGGTCTCCCTTGGATAGGTGCCCACCTTCTCAGTATGAACACATAAGAGATGTAAATGTAGGTATACTGAATACCCATGACAATGTAGGAGTTCAAGCTGCTAAAAAGAAGAGTAAGAAGCAAATTTTTGGTGACATTTATCAAAGTTTGAAGATTCCATTCAATCCTTCGTATTATGCTACTCTTCTACAAGCGGAGAGTTCATTTCTGATTTCTCATAAGAAGCCGGAAGTTCAGGGGACGGATAACAAGAAGTATCCTCTTTTAATTCATGAGAACAAGACATCCAATTCAAATGATAACTCTATCTATGACTCTGGATTTGTGCAGAGCAATTAAAGAATAAAGAAGAAACTTGAGAACATCCTTAACAGGGTGTGGGATTCTATCCAACAGCTAGGCATTGAAGCGGAGGAAGATGATGAAGTGTTTGGGAATATATTGAGGAATTTAGAAGAGGTGGATAGAAAATCAATAAATGGAAAGAAGGTGGAAGCTACCAAGTTTAAATGAATATTGTCTCATACAATATTCGAGGGTGTGGAGGGGTTTTGAAGAGAAAGAAGATTAGAGAAACTCTAATTAAAGTTGGGGCAGAGATTTGTTTTCTGCAGGAAATAAAGTGTATTAGTGTAACAGAAGAATTAGTGTATAGTGTCTGGAATGATAGGAATTGCCAATGGTCTGCATCTAATGCTATTGGGTTATCTGGTGGGTTGGTCATCATATGGAAGACTGAAGTTTTGACCCCAATTTGTAGTTACAGCGGTAAAGGTTATCTTGGAATGCAGGTGATATGGAAGGGTAGAAAGTGTTATCTGTTTAACATTTATTCTCCTTGTAACATTGCAGAGAGGAAGGATTTATGGAGGTGCTTAATAAATCTTAAAAATAGTTTGAATCCAGGAGAGTGGATATTAGGGGGAGGCTTCAATTCGATTAAGAGCATGAAACATCTTAGAGATAGAATTCGATGGTGGAATACCAATATATATGGCTGGGTCGACCTTAATATTCAAAAGGAAGTAGAGTCTTTTAATGAAGTGGAAGACCTGATTGTTCAGAGGCGTGGAGTTATGTGAGGAATTGTTGTGCAGGAACGTAGCAGAAGACAATTTTTGGAAATATATAAGAGTAAAAGAGAGCATTCTGAAACAAAAATCGAGATCCAAGTGGATTGCTGATGGTGATATCAATACTAAGTTCTTTCATACTGCGTTGAGGCAGAGGATAAACTTGAATACCATTAATGGTGTCAGTATTAATGGTAAATTTGAGGAGGATGTTCAGACTGTGAAAGATACTGCCAAATCTCATTTCTCCAGTAGATTCAGTAGGGTGGATAGACCATTCCCTTGTATTGGTGGAACTGGTTTTAACTCTCTTTCATCTGTAGATAGTCAGGACCTAGAGGTTGATGTTAACATTCAGGAAATCAGGGAGGTGGTGTTTGGTTTCTCAGGGGATCGTAGCCCTGGGCCTGTTGGTTTTAGTTTTGAATTCTTGAAGAAATGTTGGGATATTGTAGGAACAGAGTTTTCAAACTGTGTGCTGGAATTTTTTGAAGGTGAATAACTGCATAAAAGCTTTGCATCTTCTTTTGTGGTTTTGATCCCGAAGGTTGAAAGTCCCAAAGATTTTGATGGATATAGGCTTATTTCTCTTGTAACTTCAATGTATAAGGTAATATCTAAAATCCTTACCAATAGATCTAAGAAGGAATTATCTCAAATACTCAAACTGCTTTTTTTGGAAGGAAGGAATCTGTTAGATGGGGTGTTTGTTTTAAATGAAATTTTGGAGTTTGCCAAGAGATCTAAGAAGGATCTTATGCTTATCAAAGTGGATTTCGCCAAAGCATACGACTGTGTTGATTGGAACTATCTATGTGAAGTTATGAAACACATGGGATTTGGTACGAAATGGTTGAGATGGATGGATCTTGGAGTTTTTAACAGTTATTCTTCTGTTTTAGTTAATGGTGTAACGCCCCGATTCTGATTTTTCCCATTTTGTTGAGTCTTTTATTTAAATTGAGTGATAAATTATTTTATCTGTGAAATTGGTGTGTTAATATGTTATGTTGACATGTTATGTTATTTTACCGTTTTTGAGAGTTTTCAGGGAAAATTAGAACGGAGGGTATTTTAGACATTTCTCAATTAAATGATAAGTTAGAAAATTTAGTGGAAATATAATTTTTTGAGAAAATGAATTAATTTGAATTTGTGTAAAAAGAAAATAGAAAAGAAAAAGAGATAAGAAGAGGAAATAGGAGAGAAAGAGATAGAAGGGAAAAAAAAAGAGAAAAAGGAGAGAAAGAAAGAGGAAGAGGAGAAAAGAGAAGGAAAAGAGGAAAATCAAGAAAATCAACTTCTAGGAATCAATTTAATCGGGTAAGGGTTTGAAACTCGATTATTCTATACATGTGTGTGATTATGTATGACTGTTGTGGTTGAAAAATTATGTTTGGTAGAGTTTTGAGTTATATGTGAGTTGATTTGTGGAATCGGTGTTTTTAACGGTTAAAAATCATAAAGATGTGTTTAGAATGATCTCTATATGTGTATGATTCATCACTATGCTTGGTTTTGCTGTTGGGAATGATCAAAGGTGGGAAAAATGAGAAATGGGGGTTTTTGATGAAGAAGCCACGCTGCTGGGCATGGCTGTCTGGTGTGAATCGCCGGGCGAAATGCCCAGAGCGCCGGGCGAAGCGTGATTTGGCCCCTGCGTCGCCGGGCGAAATTGAGAGGCGAGAGGGTGTCATGCTATTGGTTTTGTTCATGTTTTTTTGGGATTTCCTTCGCCCCTGCGTCGTGGGGCGAAGTGAAGGCGAAATTGAAGTTTCGCCGGGCGAAATGTTCCCGTCGCCGGGCGCTCTTGTTTTTTTTTTGGTAATTTTCTTTTCTTTTAAAATTCATAACTCTCGGACCGTAATTCCGATTTAAGCGTTTTTTATATCGTTGGAAAGCTTATAAAATGTTCTTGCTTGTGATGATGGTTTTGAGATTGTTCGCCGATTAAATAAGTCGAAAAATCAGGAATAGTGTTATTTAACGACTTTTACCGTTTTGAATGTGTGTTTTGGATGTGAATCATACAATAGTGCATTGATGTGAATGTATATAGATTGTATGTGATTGTATGAGATGAATGCATGACTATATTGTGAATATGTATGCATTTCAAGAATGTCTTGAGTCATTTTGTATGTGAAGCATAATGATGTACATTCTTGTGTTGTGTGATTCTAATGAGAATCCGTCGTAACGTCGTGTGCCTAAGTGAGGTGTGAGCGATGATTACAAACGATTGTGTGCCTAGGTGAGGTGTGAGCAATCGGATTGTGTGCCTAGGTGAGGTGTGAGCAATCGAATTGTGTGCCTATGTGAGGTGTGAGCAATCCATAAACATTGTGTGCCTATGTGGGGTGTGAGCAATGGGTGAACATCGTAGGCCCGACAGGGAGTTACATTGGTAACGAGCGATGGTTCCAATAAGTTCCTGAGTGGACTTGAGATGATTGAGTCGGTACCGTATTGCATTTGCATAGAGTCGTCAGTCGGTCTCTATGATTTGCATTTATCATCTTTATAATTGAGAATCGATGAATAAACATGAATATGTATGTTTATGTGAAATGATGAGAATTGTGAAAGTATGCATGATGAATATGCTTGGTTATATATATATATATATATATATATATATATATATATATATATATATATATATACATTATGATGTATATGAGTGAGTATGTGATGAATTGTGGTGAGAATGTAGAATATGTGTATTTTATGCTAAGATATATAATTATATGCATTTATATTATAATTGTGTTTCTCACCCTTCTGCTGTTTTATGATGCTCTATGAGGCATTGCAGAGTAGGTATGCTGGTGGTCTTTTTGGTGAAGCGTGTCTTCATTCTTTTGGTCGATCGGCTCTGATATGTAGCACCGGGTAGCTAGGATGATTATGATTCTTTTGTGATACATTTGTACATGTATCTTGTTGATGAATGTTTATATAAACATGAATTATGTTGGTGGATAACACTTGATGATATATCCATATATGTATATATGTTTGATGTTATTCAATGTTTAGATTTTCCGCTTTTATTCTAGATATTGAGATGTGGGTGTAAGGACTAAGTTCCTCTGTTGCAAGGTTACCCACTGTTGCATATCAAGTGTTGAGCAGGTGTTGAATGTTTTAATTTCATGTATAATGTGACATACCTCTTTTATGCTATGTTTATAATTATACTCTGACGAAATTTCTAGTATGTTCCTAAATGATTATGTGATTATTTGGGTGTATAGAAAGGGTGGTTACATTAAGTGGTGTCGCTCCCAGGATTTTCATCCAGGTACAAACGCAAGAGTGGCGCGGAAAAACAGAGTCGCCAGCCGTGTAAATTTATCCTAAGAGAGGGAAAGGGAACACCGCATAAACCTGAGGAAGAGGGAAAGGAATGGTCTTCGCAACCATAACCTGGGTTCGGGAGTCGGTTACGTGAGGGGAAGGTGTTAGCACTCCACGCGTCCATCGTACTCGATGGGATCCACGCTTGTTGTCTATTCTAAGGGTGAGTTACTATCATCTAGGGTTGTACTAAAACAGAGAGGGGGAAACAAAGACAGACTCGGTAGAACATCGACGTCCTAGGCCTACGTACCCCCCTTGTGCAATGGAGAATTCAGAGTCAACGTAGTTCGGACCAAGTTCTTTTTTGTGTTTTTTATGAGCGACGTTAAGTTCGCGTCCGGCAGTTAGGGTCGATGCCTGTTTGCGACTCAGACGGAAGGTAACGTGCCCTTTTTTGAAAATAGCCTTTAAGTTTAGAAATCCTGAAGGACAAAAAAAGTTTGAAGTTGGTTTGTGTTTTTTAGGACAGAAGTGGCTTAAGTTAGTTCCTAAGTTGCATTGCACCAAAGTCTAGGGCACAGGGGCGAATACTTAACGCATCGTCCCAAGATAGGACGCTCGCTAAGCACTCTAGAAAGATGAGAGGAAGCCCCTCATTTCTCATTCCCCATACTTAAGGCTCGTGCGCAATACCCCTTATTCTTATTAAGTGTTTTAAAGAAATTCGAGATAAGAAGAGAGAAGACACAAGGGTAACTCTAAAGGGAGACTATGAATCCTAAAGTTATCATGCATGGGTGACCTACGGTTAGTGAGGCTTGAAGACGACCTAAACCCTAAAGAATAAAGATAGGAGAGAAAAAAGGTAAGGGTAACCATGGATACTTATCCATACCCTTAAGGAACTTACCTTGATCCTGCATAAAAGGTTAGTGAGAAACAGACGTGAATAAGAGAAATGAGGTGAATGACAATCAAGCAATGGCAAACAATAATGAGCGTAATCCAAACATGAATTAAAGAAACAAAGAACAGCCCCAAAGCAATTGGCACAAATGCCTTTTCAAACAGATAATCATATAAGGTCAAAGATGCGTCTGCAAGAAAATCTTAAGTGAAAACAAATCCGATAATTAGAAAACTGACTCCTAAAATTCCCAAATTAATCATTAAGGTTCCTCAACCAGAGGAAAACAACATATAAAAAGTCCCTGCAAAAATCCAAAATGTTATCCATTCAAATAATCATACAAAACTCAAGTAAGGGATAGGGTTCAATGTGCCAAAGAGAAGGACCTAAATGCAACATGAAAAATATTCAAAAATGAAAGAAAAATATTTTTAAGCACTTTAGGATGTCAATGAACAAATGCAAAAATAACGGATCAAAAATGTTTTGTAGATGCGGAGAATTAAAATGAAGAAATTCAAGTATGCATTAGATGTGTAATGTAAAGAGAACTTTAATTAACAATTAATTTAAATGATAGAAATAAAACAAAAAAAAAAAAATTGTGAAAATTTTATAAGTGAATAAATATGATGTATGATTTTTTTTGGGATTTTTTAAATGCATTTAAGTATTTTTTTTTATAAATTAAATATGAAGATGATAATTAAAGCAAAATGAAATAAAATAAGAATGCAGAGGGGGTGCAGAGAGTAATTAAATCACGTTGGAATTGTTAATGGGCTCAGGTGGGAGGGTGCAGATAGCACGTTAGCACCCCTAAGCTGGCACACATACAATCAATAAAATAAAAACATTAAAAAAATAACAAGTGGCAGCACGTGACGCGTTAGATCTGGCAATGAATGGCCAAGATTATCTCTTCTTCCTCTCAACTCATCCCGCCGGACTGGATTCAGGCAGCCGCCGGAGCTAGGGCTCCGGCCACCCTCTCCGGTGGGCTACAGTGTATTTTTTTCCAGAAATCGCAAATGAATACACTATTTTGACCAGAAAAACGCCAGGAATCCAAATATGGCCTTAAAAATTTCAAATTGTTAGCGTATAATAAAAAACGAATGAAAAACCATTAGGGTACAAAACTTTAAATCCATATTACAAGCAATTCACACATCCATAATTAAAAATAATTATACCAGAGTGATCACCATTCATCACACGTCAATATTCATATAAAAAATTGGAGCTTTAAGAGCATGAAAAAACCTCTCAACCTGAGATGGAGCAACTCCAATCCTTGCCTTTGACTGCGGATGGTGGTTGGGTTGTGCTCCAGAAATCACCAGGAAGAGACTTGTGGAAGAACTTTTGGCAAAAACCTTGTGGATCGTGAGTTTTTGTGAGAAATCGTCTTTTAGGGTTTTCTTGAGAACTCCTCCAATTTCACGTGCATGAACCCTAACCAGTGCATGGATGGGTTTATAAAGACTAGGGTTTGCCTCTGAATACGAATTGGGCTTGGGTAAGTCCATGTTTAATGATTTTTGAATAATTTTGGAAAAATGCATTATGTGAATAAGTGAAAAATACATTCCTTTCATGCACTTAAATTCATGATGGATCACTTGCTTCTGAATTGCTAATCACACCACATTTAACTTGGGCCTTGAGAACAAATGATTTATGAGTTTTAGACATTTTAGGAAATTTGAATAATGGAAAATAGGTGAAAAATAAACCATGGAAATACTTCATTCTTGGGCCAAAAATAATCCTCAAGGAATGTCTTTTAATATTGGCAAGTGGCATGAAACAATGGAATTGGTTATAGGTCATTATGCACAAAGTTGTGAAAATGGCACCATGAAAAACCCTAAAAACCACTTTGCCTTCTTTTGACCATAACGGGAGTTTCACAAATGCTATGGAGACCCACTAGTACTTGTTGGAAAGAGGAGAAAAATATCTTCAACTTTTATGTTGGAGAAAAATTCATCTGAAGCTTCCTTGATGGTGTAAAGTTAAGTTGAATGAAGTGCAGAAACTTGCCAAAAATGGAAACTTTTCATTATATTTCACTTTCCAAATTTGGAAACTTTGCACCAACTCATGATTCCTAACAAATATGTATGAAACTTGACCCTTGGAGACCATATGAGGATGTGAGACCTTGAAGTCCCTGAAGAGAACCTCACAATTCCACAGTTGACTTTTCTCCTTTGACTGTTGACTTTTACCCAATTCAACTGATTTTCAATCTCCTGATCAATTGGACTTCTCCTGAACCAAACTGATGGGCAACCTCCCATCCCTGGATACTTGGGGGCCCAAGGAATACCATAGAATCAAGTCTTGCCTAAAAAATCAGAAATAAACTGACTTTATAGCAAACCCTAGTTGTGGTACCCTCAGTCTAGGAGGAAATAACACAGTCTCCAAATCCAAATTCCTCTGAATATGATGTGTACCCTCTCTAGCAAAGATAAGATATGCCATTTGATGATGATAAAAACCCAAGGAGCTTGCCCATTGGAGCAGTAAACCCAAGAATTTCAAAACCCTAATTCATGCACTGGTTAGGAGAGAGTGATTCCACTTGAGATCCCTTGCCACCTGTGAACTCTTGATGATGTAGTAGACCAGATAGGACTTTCTTGAACTGCCTCCAACACCTTGACCCCATGCTAATGATATGCATACATGATAATGAAAAAAATGAAATGAAACATAAGCTAGTTAGTAATAAAGTAAGGAGGGCAAATTTTGGGGTGCAACAGCTGCCCCTATTCAATCAACTTGGTCCTGAAGATATGATAGCAACGGCTCTCAGACATTCCAGGATACACGGGGATTGAATACTGAAAGAACTCCAGAAATTTGCTAATCCTCCACTGAAGAATTAGTCATAAATGTTGCTACGCTGGGTATAAAAAGGTAGACCATCAACTCTGAGGTTGAGGAAAAATGGCATTTGCGCCGAGATTGAGAAGATTTGAAGTAAACAACAACACTGAGGTTGAGGACAAGGTAGACATCAACTCTGAGGTTGGTCAGAAGAAGGATACACGTCAACTCTGAGGTTGGAGACATGCCACAATATACGACGACTCTGAGGTTGGTAAAGAAAGGCTTCAACTCGGAGGTTGGAGAGAAGATATACGACAACTTTGAGGTTGGGGAAAAATAGGTCTTTCATCAACTCTGAGGTTGAGGAAAGGTATATGACAACTTGGAAGTTGGTAAGGGAAGGATATTTCATCAACTCGGAGGTCGAGAAAAGGTATACGACAACTTTGAAGTTGGGGAAGGAAAAGATATTCGTCAACTCTGAGGTCGAGAAAAGGTACATTACAACTTTGAAGTTGGAGAGAAAAAGATATACATCAACTCTGAGGTCGAGAAAAGGTGTACAACAACTTTGAAGTTGGGGAGAAAAGGATATTCATCAACTCTGAGGTCGAGAAAAGGTATACGACAACTTTGAAGTTGTTAAAGGAAAGATATTTCATCAACTCGGAGGTCGAGAAAAGGTATACGATAACTTTGAAGTTGGTAAAGGAAGGATATTTCATCAACTCTGAGGTCGAGAAAAGAACCACGACAACTTTGAAGTTGGGGAAAAAGGATATTCATCAACTCTGAGGTCGAGAAAAGGTATACAACAACTTTGAAGTTGGGGAAAAAGGATATTAATCAACTCTGAGGTCGAGAAAAGAACCACGACAACTTTGAAGTTGGTAAAGGAGGGGGTCATCTCTGAGGTTTGTAAAAAAAAGGGCGTCAACTCTGAGGTTGGAGCTCTCTTTGGAGGATTGGAATCACTATTTTGATTGAGGGTTGATCTGGGCTTTCGCACAAGGTACCAAATCTGGCTTATGCTTCGATGCATGTTTGAATTTTCTTTCTACGGCGTAATGCTCCATACGAAATGGAAATGCTACGCGTTTTGAGGATGCAATGCAATGATGATTGCTATATGCAAGAATGATAGGACACTCCACCATGGAATGCGCAGAATAGAACAAGCAGACTTCACTGAGGAAGGGACCACCAATATCTGATCTCCCGTGGGGAGATACCCAACTTTACCATCAATAACCACTGGTGATGTAAACTCTGTAGGGGAACTGCAAGCTGAATTGCAAACTCTGTCGGGGAGATGCCAATGAAGATTGGACTTTGAACTGCTGAAACTGCCAATAACCATTGGACTTTGACTTGCGGGGAAATACCGAATCTGACTTTTGAGGAAGAGAATACTCTGACTTCTCACTGTCTCCAACCTGCTTGAATATATTCTATCGTCTTACCCATGCTGAGAAGGAGGAGTCCACCTGCGCTGCTGGGGATAAGGAATCTTCATAAAGAACCCTTTTCGATTTGAGGACGACCCTCTGCTTGGGGGAGGATATCAGTTCCAACACCTTGTTGGCAGGATACCTTATGGCTCTTCGTTGGGGGAGAGACTTAGTACTTTAAGTTTCTGCTGATCGCTGCATCCTGATTATCAAGAGTGAACAACAATTCCTTCCTGACTTGCCCCAAACCACAGGGTCTAATGGGAGAACTCATCTCAAGAGGATTTCACAGAGGACCGGGCGTTCACACTGCCCCACGGTCTTCAAACTCTTGGAGAGATTTATCATATCTTGACATAACTGCCCCAAACTGTATGACTTGTGAAGGAGTTTGCCCCGAGAGGATTCGTAGCGACTTGAAATACTCTGTCTCTGTGTTTTGAACCTTGAAGAGGTGCTTCTGATTAACTGTCTTCTGGAGAGGACAACTTCTCATACTCTAGGGATGATTTGCCTCAATATGAGCTTTGAAGTGATTTTTCCCCTGATCTTAGAATGAATGCCCCAGAATAACTGAATTTCGGAGAGACTTCTCGACGTGACTGCCCCAGATTGGCTACATCTTAACACGACTTACTGGGGAGAGCCCATTCTACACTGAGTCTCTTGGCAGTGTGCCCTTTGGTATGATTGTCCTTCAGAATTTTCAAGCATCCCAACTTGGCAATATCAAGTTTCTTGACTGACGTTCACTGTGTAGGCTGCATTGATGCTTAGGCACATGTACGCAAGCAGAACAAGTTATTTATGAGAATGATAATTCTAATGCAACAAATATGTTAACCTTGAAGTTTTTATTGAAAATGCGTCGCCAAGCCTTGTGAACGAATCACTTGCTGGGATGCGACCTTGATTTTTTGAATGGCAAAACAATGCGCACATGCAATACCAACAAAGCTTATTAGCACAACTCGTAGGAGTCAGGAACGCTATCCTGTTGAAGTACGCTTTCGGAATAAACCCTGTTTCAATTAGGACTTTTAAGGGTTGTAACGTGGTTTGGTTCACGGTTTCAGAAAAAGGATTTATGGCTCAAAATTTATCGGTGCCCACCCACTTTTCGTGATGTTCTCCAGTCCTATGTTCAGTTAATCTGACCCAAACGCTCATCTCTCCAAAGGTTTATGATCTTTAAGGAACCCGTGCAACTGATGATTTGACACCTAAGGAGGTTTTTGGAGTGACAGTCATCCCTTTTTATCTTCTGTGTCTGTAATCACACGAATTTGTTCTTATCGGGGATTTTCTTTTGTAACGCTTTTCGCTTTTTCCTTTTGCTTTTTGATCCCTAATTTTGCCTGGACTGACCCTTTTGGGTTTTTCGATTTTGAAGTCCAGCGGGGTGCCCTAACTTTTTCCTAAGTCAAGTTTCGACTTAGCAGGCTTTCTCTCCTTTTTTTTTATTCCCCTTTTGAACAAAGCGTGTGACACTGGTTGTCTTGTTGGCTTGAAAGGGTTGTGACTGCCTCACTCCTTAGTTGTTGACGGATAACCATCGGGGTTTCATATCTCTTGCACATTCTCCTTGGAATTTGAGCGCTCGGTCAAACTAACTGACGCCTACCCTGCCCCTGGGTTAAGTATGAGGGGTTTTTTCGTACAAAAGAAACTCCTACTTCAAGGCTCGAAGGGGTTAATGAGGGTCTGTCTCCTTATCTCTCCAGTGTTTGTGAATTGGAAACAATGCCTGTACATCCTTAACAGGGTTTTATCCAAATGCGCACCATTAGAAATCTGCGTTCTTATTTCGTCATCCTCCCTCAAGGGTTCTAGACAAGAAAATGTGTATTGCAGTGCATATAAATATTTAAGAGTGAACACGAATGGATTACTTCAAGAAAAACATGCTTATTGCATTAATATCATCATTAAAAAACAAACGAGTCTTACATGCATACGATGCTTTAACAAGAAATGAAAAAAAAAACTACAAATGAAAATGCAGTAAAGAAGCTGAAGATTGCCATTGCTGAGGAAGCTTGATTCTGCCTGGACGTACTTGCAGACTAAGTGTTTACTTGAGAAGGGAGGCTTCAATTGATGTACATATCATCTTCAGTGAATGCAATGATCTTTAAGTCTACCAGGTCTTGCACCTTGTGCTTGAACACATTGCAGTTTTCAATTGAATGACCCAGTGTGTCTGAGTGATATTCACATCTGGCGTCCAGATCATAATCAGGAGGAATAGGGTCAGGAATAGGCTTGGCATCCCTTAGTTCAACCATAGAACTCTCAAGTAGACGGGCAAGAACATCACTGTGAGGGATAGGGAGTGGATCGAAACTTCTCGCAGGCCTTCGTGGTCTTTTTTGTCTCTGTTGCTGAGGAGCATAAGGTCGCTGATGCTTAACAGGCCGTTGAACAACAGGAGGAATATACACAACACTAGCTTCTCCTTCCTTTCTCTTGGAGGGCCCATCATGAGGTTTCTTTGTATCTACAGCAGCACTTCGAATCTTTCCCGTTTTGATGCCGCTTTCGACCATTTCTCTTACTAAGATGAGATCAGCAAACTTTCCAGTCATACACGATACCAGCTTTTCGTAGTAATGTCCTTGCAAGGTGGCCATAAACATACTTATCATTTCATGTTCCAGCATGGGAGGCTGAACCCTTGCTGCCAATTCACGCCACCTCTGGGCATACTCCTTGAAACTCTCATTGTCCTTCTGTGATAAGTTCTGCAGCTGTGTTCTATTAGGAGCCATGTCAGTGTTATATTGATAGTGTCTAATGAATGCCCCTGCCAGATCCCTCCAACTACGCACATCCTTCCTTTCCAGTTGCATGTACCACTCCAGGGATGCCCCAGATAGGCTATCTTGGAAGCAGTGCATCATCAGCTTTTCATTCTTTGCATGCGCAGCCATTTTGCTTGCGTATGCCCTCACGTGGGTCCTTGGACAAGTCATACCATTATACTTCTCAAAAGTAGGGATCTGGAACTTGTGCGGGATAACAACACCTGGAACCAGCCCCAAATCCTCTAGATCCATACCCAAAACATCCTGATTCACAACACCCCTTAGTTGTTCCTCAATCAACCTGATCCTCTGATCATTGTCAATCTGGGGACCAGTATCCCCTCCTGGCAGAGAAAATGCATCATCTTGAAAATCATCATACTGACGGCCATGAACTGCGCCAGCGCCATTACCTCCTCCCGCTGCAGGGGGAACCACAATACTTTCTCCTCCGCCCGGAGGAATCACAACACCAGAAACAGGGATACCTCCGCCCGGAGGGCCATTCTGCACACTAGTACCAGTAACACCAATATGGACTCCTCCCTGAAGGAAAACTTCGTTATCAATCCTTGCAATTAGTGGTTGGACAACAGTTCTTAACTGCTCTTGGCCTTGCGCAACCCCTTGCATCAAATCCATGAATTGGTTCATGCGAGTCCGCATCTCAGTCATCTCATTTTGTAGTTGATCCATGGGTCTTTTCTGATTCTGTCTGGTAGGATACCGGTGAATGTGTTGATCTGCAATCAGGTGCGGTGGAATAGAACCAAGTAAGAACGCCAGAGATAAACACTTGTTATGCAAAATGATTATGGATATGAGAATGCAAATGAACATGTTTAAAAATTCGCAGGGCGATCCGCCCCTTGATTCCAGTTTAATTTCAAAAACCATAATCAAAGTTAGGATGCAACCCTACAAACGAATAAACATGTTGGGATGCAAAATGATGATGCAAATGCACACATGGGATCAAGGATGCCACACAGACTGGACAACTACTACACTGAACAAACTGAACCATCTCAAAGATCTGCTCAAATACCCAGAATACCAGAATAACCATAGTACCACACTGATAAACCTGCTGATCAGAAAACCGGGTATGTTGAAGGTCAAGGTTACCTGCAAACCTGTAAACGTCCATCCCTTCTCACGTGTGGGTACTAGGATGTTCAGTATCCCGGGCTCTCAGGTCGAGAAATGATGATACGTTCACCATTTCTGGTTTGGCATCATCATCAATCGAGGAGGCCTCAACTGATTCTCCAAAGCGGAAGGTCCTCAGCTTTGGCACTGAGGCCGAGAAACAATAGTACATTCATCCCTCGGGGTACAGTACTAAAGTCAATCGAGGAGTGCCTCCACTGATTCTCTTCAAAACGTAGGGGCCATCCTATGCGAGTTCCAAAGCGGGCCCTCGGGTGCGAATGGGTTTGCCATAGGATGTGGTCTGCCACTGTCACCACTAAAGAGGGATGTTTCCACTAAGGTCCTCAATGATCGGTCACCAGAGTCGACAGCTCTCTAGATCAACGCCCCAACATGCGCAAGACACACACGTTAGAATGCATCCCAAGATAGCCTCGTCTGGTTGTGAATTTCGTGAACACACAAATGTACCAAGCGGGCACATAGGTCCCACTACTTTCCACTCTAGTCCTAGGGTATACTCAAGCCTTGGTATTGGGCTTATCTCTCAGACCCACCCAACCTGCAAAACAAAGACAGCCAGCACAGCACAGCAGCATGATAGTAATAAAAAATGAAATGCAGAAAATGCGGTAAAAATAAAAAATAAAATATAACACATAAAGCAAAACAAAAATAAAGCACCCCAAAGAGAACAAAGACAAGCAAGTGTTAGGATTGAATCACTTAGGGATGGACCAGCATAGGTCATATCCTAGTCCCCAGCAGAGTCGCCAGCTGTCGCTCCCAGGATTTTCATCCAGGTACAAACGCGAGAGTGGCGCGGAAAAACAGAGTCGCCAGCCGTGTAAATTTATCCCAAGAGAGGGAAAGGGAACACCGCATAAACCTGAGGAAGAGGGAAAGGAATGGTCTTCGCAACCATAACCTGGGTTTGGGAGTCGGTTACGCGAGGGGAAGGTGTTAGCACCCCACGCGTCCATCGTACTCGATGGGATCCACGCTTGTTGTCTATTCTAAGGGTGAGTTCCTATCATCTAGGGCTGTACTAAAACGGAGAGGGGAAAACAAAGACAGACTCGGTAGGACATCGACGTCCTAGGCCTACGTACCCCCCTTGTGCAATGGGGAATTCAGAGTCAACGTAGTTCGGACCAAGTTCTTTTTTGTGTTTTTTATGAGCGACGTTAAGTTCGCGTCCGGCAGTTAGTGTCGATGCCTGTTTGCGACTCAGACGGAAGGTAACGTGCCCTTTTTTGAAAATAGCCTTTAAGTTTAGAAATCCCGAAGGACAAAAAAAGTTTGAAGTTGGTTTGTGTTTTTTAGGACAGAAGTGGCTTAAGTTAGTTCCTAAGTTGCATTGCACCAAAGTCTAGGGCACAGGGGCGAATACTTAACGCATCGTCCCAAGACAGGACGCTCGCTAAGCACTCTAGAAAGATGAGAGGAAGCCCCTCATTTCTCATTCCCCATACTTAAGGCTCGTGCGCAATACCCCTTATTCTTCTTAAGTGTTTTAAAGAAATTCGAGATATGAAGAGAGAAGACACAAGGGTAACTCTAAAGGGAGACTATGAATCCTAAAGTTATCATGCATGGGTGACCTACGGTTAGTGAGGCTTGAAGACGACCTAAACCCTAAAGAATAAAGATAGGAGAGAAAAAAGGTAAGGGTAACCATGGATACTTATCCATACCCTTAAGGAACTTACCTTGATCCTGCATAAAAGGTTAGTGAGAAACAGACGTGAATAAGAGAAATGAGGTGAATGACAATCAAGCAATGGCAAACAATAATGAGCGTAATCCAAACATGAATCAAAGAAACAAAGAACAGTCCCAAAGCAATTGGCACAAATGCCTTTTCAAACAGATAATCATATAAGGTCAAAGATGCGTCTGCAAGAAAATCTTAAGTGAAAACAAATCCGATAATTAGAAAAATGACTCCTAAAATTCCTAAATTAATCATTAAGGTTCCTTAACCAGAGGCAAACAACATATAAAAAGTCCCTGCAAAAATCCAAAATGTTAGCCATTCAAATAATCATACAAATCTCAAGTAAGGGATAGGGTTCAATGTGCCAAAGAGAAGGACCTAAATGCAACATGAAAAATATTTAAAAATGAAAGAAAAATATTTTTAAGCACTTTAGGATGTCAATGAACAAATGCAAAAAGAACGGATCAAAAATGTTTTGTAGATGCGGAGAATTAAAATGAAGAAATTCAAGTATGCATTAGATGTGTAATGTAAAAAGAACTTGAATTAACAATTAATTTAAATGATAGAAATAAAACAAAAATAAAAAATAAAATTTGTAAAAATTTTATAAGTGAATAAATATGATGTATGATTTTTTTGGGATTTTTTAAATGCATTTAAGTATTTTTTTTTTTTTTAAATTAAATATGAAGATGATAATTAAAGCAAAATGAAATAAAATAAGAATGCAGAGGGGGTGCAGAGAGTAATTAAATCACGTTGGAATTGTTAATGGGCTCAGGTGGGAGGGTGCAGATAGCAACCCAAACCAATAAAAAAATCAGCAAAAAAAATAAACGGAATACGTGGGTGCAGTCAGCGTGTTGACCCAATACACGCCATTGGATGCATCTCACGCTCCTTAACCAGTCAACCCATACACCAAGTAATCATGATGAGAGGCCCTCATCAGCACGTACACGATAACCCACGTAGGCCTGCGCACACCTGAACAGACGGTAGCACCGTGGACAAGCCACATGCTCCTCACGTGGTCTCATTTAACTGCTGTCACGCTAATAGCCGCCTGATCAAAAGTCAACCGTAACCAAAGGGCGTAATTGGCAGACGCACGGTAGCACCCCTAAGCTGGCACACATACAATCAATAAAATAAAAACATAAAAAAAATAACAAGTGGCAGCACGTGATGCGTTAGATCTGGCAATGAATGGCCAAGATTATCTCTTCTTCCTCTCAACTCTCCCCGCCGGACTAGATTCAGGCAGCCGCCGGAGCTAGGGCTCCGACCACCCTCTCTGGTGGGCTGCAGTGTATTTTTTTCCAGAAATCGCAAATGAATACACTATTTTGACCAGAAAAACGCCAGGAATCCAAATATGGCCTTAAAAATTTCAAATTGTTAGCGTATAATAAAAAACGAATGAAAAACCATTAGGGTACAAAACTTTAAATCCATATTACAAGCAATTCACACATCCATAATTAAAAATAATTATACCAGAGTGATCACCATTCATCACACGTCAATATTCATATAAAAAATTGGAGTTTTAAGAGAATGAAAAAACCTCTCAACCTGAGATGGAGCAACTCCAATCCTTGCCTTTGGCTGCGAATGGTGGTTGGGTTGTGCTCCAGAAATCACCAGGAAGAGACTTGTGGAAGAACTTTTCGAAAAAACCTTGTGGATCGTGAGTTTTTGTGAGAAATCCTCTTTTAGGGTTTTCTTGAGAACTCCTCCAATTTCACGTGCATGAACCTTAACCAGTGCATGGATGGGTTTATAAAGACTAGGGTTTGCCTCTGAATACGAATTGGGCTTGGGTAATTCCATGTTTAATGATTTTTGAATAATTTTGGAAAAATGCATTATGTGAATAAGTGAAAAATACATTCCTTTCATGCACTTAAATTCATGATGGATCACTTGCTTCTGAATTGCTAATCACACCACATTTAACTTGGGCCTTGAGAACAAATGATTTATGAGTTTTAGACATTTTAGGAAATTTGAACAATGGAAAATAGGTGAAAAATAAACCATGGAAATACTTCATTCTTGGGCCAAAAATAATCCTCAAGGAATGTCTTTTAATATTGGAAAGTGGCATGAAACAATGGAATTGGTTATAGGTCATTATGCACAAAGTTGTGAAAATGGCACCATGAAAAACCCTAAAAACCACCTTGCCTTCTTTTGACCATAACGGGAGTTTCACAAATGTTATGGAGACCCACTAGTACTTGTTGGAAAGAGGAGAAAAATATCTTCAACTTTAATGTTGGAGAAAAATTCATCTGAAGCTTCCTTGATGGTGTAAAGTTAAGTTTAATGAAGTGTAGAAACTTTCCAAAAATGGAAACTTTTCATTATAGGTCACTTTCCAAATTTGGAAACTTTGCACCAACTCCTGATTCCTGACAAATATGTATGAAACTTGACCCTTGGAGACCATATGAGGATGTGAGACCTTGAAGTCCCTGAAGAGAACCTCACAATTCCACAGTTGACTTTTCTCCTTTGACTGTTGACTTTTACCCAATTCAACTGATTTTCAATCTCCTGATCAATTGGACTTCTCCTGAACCAAACTGATGGGCAACCTCCCATCCCTGGATACTTGGGGGCCCAATGAATACCATAGAATCAAGTCTTGCCTAAAAAATCAGAAATAAACTGACTTTATAGCAAACCCTAGTTGTGGTACCCTCAGTCTAGGAGGAAATAACACAGTCTCCAAATCCAAATTCCTCTGAATATGATGTGTACTCTCTCCAGCAAAGATAAGATATGCCATTTGATGATGATAAAAACCCAAGGAGCTTGCCCATTGGAATAGTAAACCCAAGAATTTCAAAACCCTAATTCATGCACTGGTTAGGAGAGAGTGATTCCACTTGAGATCCCTTGCCACCTGTGAACTCTTGATGATGTAGTAGACCAGATAGGACTTTCTTGAACTGCCTCCAACACCTTGACCCCATGCTAATGATATGCATACATGATAATGAAAAAAATGAAATGAAACATAAGCCAGTTAGTAATAAAGTAAGGAGGGAAAATTTTGGGGTGCAACAAGTGGTATCAGAGCTAGTGTTGAGTCAGTTGTGTCTGTCTTGTTGTTGTGATGGTTGAACTGTTGTTTAACCTTGTTGTCATTTTTGGGAATGATCAGAATATGGCTGGTAGAAACGACAATGCGATGGTTGCTGCTTTGGAAGCAATGGCTAGGGCGGTGCAAGGCGCACCTAACGTGAATGCTAATGACGAGTTCAGGAAGAATCAACCACCGGTCTTCAAAGGAATATTTGATCCCGATGGTGCTCAAATTTGGTTGAAAGAGATTGAAAGGATCTTCAGAGTCATGGACTGTGCAGAGGAGAATATGGTGAGGCTTGGGTCTCACATGCTGAAGGAAGAAGCCGACGATTGGTGGGTCCGTATGCGTCAAGTTCTTGAGGTGGATGATGAGGAGATAACTTGGGATTTATTTCGTACTGAGTTCTTGAGGAAGTATTACCCTGAAAGTGTGAAAGGGAAGAAGGAGATGGAGTTCCTTTAACTGAAACAAGGTAGTATGTCCATGGTGGACTATACTGCTAAGTTTGTGGAGTTGGTTCAATTACATCCTCACTATGTTGCGATTACTGCTGAGTTCTCAAAGTGTCTCAAGTACGAGAATGGTTTGCGTCCCGAGATTAAACAAGTTGTGGGATATCAAAGGATAAGAAGGTTTACGGATTTGACGGAATGTTGAAGAATCTTCGAGGAAGATAGCAAGGCTCGTTCTACGCATTACAAGAGTTTGAATGAGAGGAAGGGGAAGCAACAAGCTAGAAGTGGACCTTATGTGACACCCGTTGATAAGGGCAAGCATAGGGGAAACTTTGAGAAGAGATCTGGAGGAGGAGGTTCTGGTTCCATTAAGTGTTACAAGTGTGGTGAAATGGGTCATAAATCATTTGAGTGTAGGAAGACCGTGGTGAAATGTTCTAATTGTGGAGGCCTTGGGCATGCTACTACCGATTGTAGGAGGAATATGGTGAAGTGCTATAATTGTGGAGAAGTGGGTCACATTAGTACTAAGTGTACTAAGCCGAAACAAGCTCAAGCGGGCGGAAAGGTGTTTGCATTAGCGGGGAAGGACACTACTAGTGCAGACCGTTTGATTAAAGGTACATGCTTTATTAATAATATGCCTTTAGTTTCTATTATTGATATGGGAGCGACTCATTCGTTATTTCGTCTGAGGTCAGTAACTACTTCTTTGGTTTGTGTGAGTTGCCCTTTGACCATTTATGGTAAAGACTTCGAGATGGATTTAGTGTGTTTGCCGTTGGAAGGTTTGGACGTAATCTTGGGTATGAACTGGTTGCGATTTAATCGAGTTCATATAGATTGCTATCACAAGTTAGTGAGGTTTCCTTCTTTGGAAGATGATGAAGATGAGAGTTTCCTATCCACTAAAGAGTTGAAGAAACTTCTAGCGGACGAAGCTCAATTGTTCGGTTTGTTTGCATCATTGTCGGTGGTGAGTAAAGTTGAGCTCGATGTGTTTCCAGTGGTGTGTGATTTTCCAGAAGTGTTTCCGGAGGATATTACGGATGTACCGCCGGAAAGAGAAGTTGAGTTTTCTATTGATCTAGTTCCGGGTACTAGATCGGTTTCGATGGCACCGTATCGTATGTCGGCATCAGAGTTGGTAGAATTGAAGAAGCAATTGAATGACTTGTTGGACAAGTGATTTGTAAGACCAAGTGTTTCTCCTTGGGGTGCTCCGGTATTGTTGGTAAAGAAGAAGGATGGGAGTATGCGGTTATGCATTGATTATCGACAATTGAACAAGGTGACAGTTAAGAACAAGTATCCGCTTCCAAGGATCGATGATTTGATGGACCAATTGGTTGGTGCGCGTGTTTTTAGCAAGATTGATTTGAGATCGGGATATCACCAGATTCGTGCTAAAGAAGAGGATATTCAAAAGACGGCCTTTAGGACACGGTATGGCCATTACGAATATTCCGTGATGCCATTCGGGGTTTCTAATGCGCCGGGTGTGTTTATGGAATACATGAATCGTATTTTTCATGAACAGTTAGATCGTTTTGTGGTTGTGTTCATCGACGATATTTTGATTTATTCTAAGTCTCAAGAGGAGCATGAAGAGCATTTGAGGATTGTGTTACAAATTTTGAAAGAGAAACGATTGTATGCTAAGTTGTCGAAATGTGAATTTTGGTTGTCGGAAGTAAGTTTTCTTGGACATATTATTTTCGGTAGTGGTATTAGTGTTGATCCATCCAAGATTGATGCGGTGATGCAATGGGAGGCTCCTAGATCGGTTACGGAGATTCGAAGCTTTTTAGGCTTGGCGGGTTATTATCGGAGGTTTATTGAGGGATTTTCGAAGTTGGCACTTCCGTTAACTCAATTGACTTGTAAAGGAAATGCTTTCATTTGGGATATTCATTGTGAAGAGAGTTTCAATGAGCTAAAAAGAAGGTTGACAACGGCTCCGATCTTGATTTTACCAAATCCGACGGAACCATTTGTTGTGTATTGTGATGCTTCATTGGTTGGTTTAGGTGGTGTTTTGATGCAAGATGGAAAAGTTGTGGCTTATGCTTCAAGACAATTGAGAGTGCATGAAAAGAATTATCCTACACATGACTTGGAGTTGGCGGCCGTGGTGTTTGTTTTGAAAATTTGGAGGCACTATCTTTATGGTGCAAGATTTGAAGTTTTTAGCGATCACAAGAGCTTGAAATATTTATTTGATCAAAAAGAATTGAACATGAGACAAAGAAGGTGGTTACAGCTTTTGAAGGATTATGATTTTGGTTTGAATTACCATCCGGGTAAGGCAAACGTGGTGGCCGATGCTTTGAGTCGAAAGTCGTTACATATGTCCGCATTGATGATGAGAGAATGGGAACTTTTGGAGAATTTTAGAGACTTGAGTTTGGTTTGTGAAATGACGCCGAGAAGTGTGAGACTTGGTATGCTACATGTTACGAATGATTTTCTTGCAACCATATGTGAAAAGCAAAAGTTGGATTTGAAGTTTGTTGATTTGATAATAAATGAGAATGAGGATTTCAAGGTTGATAATTTTGGAGTTTTGAGATTCCGTGGTCGTATTTGTATTCCCGATGATGCGGAGTTGAAAAAGATGATATTGGAAGAAAGACACCGAAGTAACTTAAGTATTCATCCGGGAGCGAATAAAATGTATCAAGATTTGAAGGAAATCTTTTGGTGGTCTGGATTAAAGAAGGATGTGGCTCAATTTGTGTATGCGTGCTTAACTTGTCAAAAGTCTAAGGTGGAACATCAAAAGCCTAGTGGATTGATGCAACCGTTGGACATCCCGGAGTGGAAATGGGATAGTATATCGATGGATTTTGTTACGGGATTGCCAAATATGCAATGAGGTCATAATGCTATTTGGTTAATCGTTGATAGGCTTACTAAATCTGCTCATTTCATTCTGATTGATATTAGTTATCCTTTGGAGAGGTTAGCCGAGATTTATATTCTTGCGGTTGTGAAGTTACATGGAGTTCCTAAGAGTATTGTATCTGATAGAGATCCTAGATTCACATCGAGGTTTTGGGAGAGTTTACAAAAGGCCTTGGGTTCTAAGCTAAGATTGAGTTCGGCTTATCATCCGCAAATGGATGGTCAAACCGAGAGGACAATTCAATCGTTGGAAGATTTATTGCGTGCTTGTGTACATGATCAAGGTGGTGCTTGGGATAGTTATTTGGCGTTGATTGAGTTCACTTACAATAACAATTTTCATTCAAGTATATGTATGGCACCATTTGAGGCTTTGTATGGTCGGAGATGTCGAACACCTTTGTGTTGGCACGAAACCGGTGAGAAGATGGTAGTTGGACCGGAGATGGTACAACAAACAACGGAGAAAGTGAAGTTTATCCATGAGAAGATGAAAGCTTCTCAAAGTAGACAAAAGAGCTATCATGACAAAAGAAGAAAATATCTTGAGTTTCAAGAAGGCGACCATGTGTTTTTGAGAGTTACGCCGGTTACGGGTGTGGGTCGTGCTTTGAAGTCGAAAAAGTTGACTTCTCGTTTTATTGGTCCGTATCAGATTTCTGCACGAGTTGGTGCTGTGGCTTACCGTGTGGCGTTGCCTCCGAATCTATCGAATTTGCATGATGTATTCCATGTTTCGCAACTTCGGAAGTATGTTCCGGATCCGTCACATGTTATTCCTATGGACGAGGTTGAAGTGAGGGATAACCTTACGGTTGAAGCTTTACCGATTAGGATTTTGGACCGTGAAGTTAAGAAGCTAAGAGGCAAGGATATTGCGCTTGTCAAGGTAGCATGGGGAGGCGCTGCGGAAGGCAATATGACTTGGGAACTAGAGGGTAGGATGCGGGAGTCGTATCCGGAGTTGTTTGAATCAGGTAATATTTTCGAGGACGGAAATTTCTAAAATGGGGGAGAGTTGTAACGCCCCGATTCTGATTTTTCCCATTTTGTTGAGTCTTTTATTTAAATTGAGTGATAAATTATTTTATCTGTGAAATTGGTGTGTTAATATGTTATGTTGACATGTTATGTTATTTTACCGTTTTTGAGAGTTTTCATGGAAAATTAAAACGGAGGGTATTTTAGACATTTCTCAATTAAATGATAAGTTAGAAAATTTAGTGGAAATATAATTTTTTGAGAAAATGAATTAATTTGAATTTGTGTAAAAAGAAAATAGAAAAGAAAAAGAGATAAGAAGAGGAAATAGGAGAGAAAAAGATAGAAAGGAAAAAAAAAAGAGAAAAAGGAGAGAAAGAAAGAGGAAGAGGAGAAAAGAGAAGGAAAAGAGGAAAATCAAGAAAATCAACTTCTAGGAATTAATTTAATCGGGTAAGGGTTTGAAACTCGATTATTCTATGCATGTGTGTGATTATGTATGACTGTTGTGGTTGAAAAATTATGTTTGGTAGAGTTTTGAGTTATATGTGAGTTGATTTGTGGAATCGGTGTTTTTAACGGTTAAAAATCGATAAAGATGTGTTTAGAATGATCTCTATATGTGTATGATTCATCACTATGCTTGGTTTTGCTGTTGGGAATGATCAAAGGTGGGAAAAATGAGAAATGGGGATTTTTGATGAAGAAGCCACGCTGCTGGGCATGGCTGTCTGGTGTGAATCGCCGGGCGAAATGTCCAGAGCGCCGGGCGAAGCGTTATTTGGTCCCTGCGTCGCCGGGCGAAATTGAGAGGCGAGAGGGTGTCATGCTACTGGTTTTTGTTAGATGTCAATCATGATATATTTGAGTATGAATTATTTGGCATTTTTCATGACTTTTCATGTGGAATAGGTTGATTTTAGTGTGAATTGATGTTGTTGTGCATTATTTGAAATATACTTGTGGTGCTTGTAATTTGTGTGCTAAATGTGCAGAAATAGGAGTGAAAAGATCAAAGTTGGAAGACCCAAAGAAATAGTGCAAGCTGCCAAAGAATTGAAATCAGCAACAGTATTCGCTAGGCGAGTGTTGGCGAAGGTGCCAGCGAAGGTTCGCCTAGCGAACGTCAGCGAGGATGCCAGCGAGATGGTGGCAGAAAGTGTGCAAAACTTACAGTAGGAAAACTGGGTAAATTCGCTGGGCGAGTAGGCCAGCGAATGCTCGCTGATGTGCTCGCGGGGCGAATGTGCCAGCGAAGGGTGGCAAAAACTTTCCATTTTGAAAACACCCAAGCTTCGCTGGGGCGAAGGTTGCAGCGAATGCTCGCGAAGCGAATGTTTTGGTTCGCCTAGCGAACCCGCGATAATTCTGAGGGGCGGTTTAAGTCTGAGGCACTTAAATGTGCCATATTTTTGGTCATTCGCTAGGCGAATGAATGCCTTCGCTGGGCGAATGGTGCTGTTAGGAAAAGTGTATAAATAGAACTGTTACTTTTTGGAATGATATATCTTGCTCATTTTACATTAGAATTAAGGTTTTACAGTATTTTGTTGAGAAAAGCTTGTATTTTCATTGGAGAAGCTGATTTTGCATCCATTCTCGATTATTCGTCGTGGATGCTCATTCATCTCCTCTCTTTACTTGTCATCCAAGCTACCATGAGAAGTGGTAGCTAATCACTCAATGTTGAGGTTAGATGTAGTTGATTCTGTTTTTATGTATTGATATTGATCTCTTGTATATGAACAAAGTCTTTTATCAATATAGATGATGTTGTTTTCTCTTAATGATCCATTTGTGAATTGTTTTGCTCTAGACATAGACTTTACAACTCTTGACCTAACAATTTCATCTCTTAAAAACCAAACTCTAGACATAGATTTGGGATTTGTTATTCGCATTGTATTGATCTTAATGATCGTTGCTTAGATTGTTAGCGTGAGACATCATCTAATGGTCTAAACAACGGTACTCACGATTCCGCTTTAGACATAAACGTAGTCGGGAGGATACGCGGTTATATTGGTCGGAAACCGAGTTCATATGCTTGATTAATTGTTTATACATGAATAGGATTGATGAAACCTAACCTTAACATGCTTTTATAAAATCTTTCACAAAAATCTTTGTGACCTAATTAATCTTTGCTACAAGTGAATGATAACAACAAGTGAAACTTTTGAAAACCTTAACTTAGAATATCACAACTATTGAACGGCAAGCATCAAATATCCGACAATCCCTGTGGATACGATAACAAAAACCCACACTATTACTCTTCTAACAGTTTTGTTCATGTTTTTTTGGGATTTCCTTCGCCCCTGCGTCGCCGGGCGAAGTGAAGGCGAAATTGAAGTTTTGTCGGGCGAAATGTTCCCGTCGCCGGGCGCTCTTGTTTTTTTTTGTAATTTTCTTTTCTTTTAAAATTCATAACTCTCGGACTGTAATTCCGATTTAAGCGTTTTTTATATCGTTGAAAAGCTTATAAAATTTTCTTGCTTGTGATGATGGTTTTGAGATTGTTCACCGATTAAATAAGTCAAAAAATCAGGAATAGTGTTATTTAATGACTTTTACCGTTTTGAATGTGTGTTTTGGATGTGAATCATACAATAGTGCATTGATGTGAATGTATATAGATTGTATGTGATTGTATGAGATGAATGCATGACTATATTGTGAATATGTATGCATTTCAAGAATGTCTTGAGTCATTTTGTATGTGAAGCATAATGATGTACATTCTTGTGTTGTGTGATTCTAATGAGAATCCGTGGTAACGTCGTGTGCCTAAGTGAGGTGTGAGCGATGATTACAAACGATTGTGTGCCTAGGTGAGGTGTGAGCAATCGGATTGGGTGCCTAGGTGAGGTGTGAGCAATCGGATTGTGTGCTTATGTGAGGTGTGAGCAATCCATAAACATTGTGTGCCTATGTGGGGTGTGAGCAATGGGTGAACATCGTAGGCCCGACGGGGAGTTACATTGGTAACAAGCGATGGTTCCAATAAGTTCCTGAGTGGACTTAAGATGATTGAGTCGGTACCGCATTGCATTTGCATAGAGTCGTGAGTCGGTCTCTATGATTTGCATTTATCATCTTTATAATTGAGAATTGATGAATAAACATGAATATGTATGTTTATGTGAAATGATGAGAATTGTGAAAGTATGCATGATGAATATGCTTGGTTATATATATATATATATATATATATATATATATATATATATATATATATACATTGTGATGTATATGAGTGAGTATGTGATGAATTGTGGTGAGAATGTAGAATATGTGAATTTTATGCTAAGATATATAATTATATGCATTTATATTATAATTGTGTTTCTCACCCTTCTGCTGTTTTATGATGCTCTATGAGGCATTGCAGAGTAGGTATGTTGGTGGTCTTTTTGGTGAAGCGTGTCTTCATTCTTTTGGCCGATCGGCTCTGATATGTAGCACCGGGTAGCTAGGATGATTATGATTCTTTTGTGATACATTTGTACATGTATCTTGTTGATGAATGTTTATATAAACATGAATTATGTTGGTGGATAACACTTGATGATATGTCCATATATGTATATATGTTTGATGTCATTCAATGTTTAGATTTTCCGCTTTTATTCTAGATATTGAGATGTGGGTGTAAGGACTAAGTTCCTCAGTTGCAAGGTTACCCCACTGTTGCATATCAAGTGTTGAGCAGGTGTTGAATGTTTTAATTTCATGTATAATGTGACATACCTCTTTTATGCTATGTTTATAATTATACTCTGACGAAATTTCTAGTATGTTCCTAAATGATTATGTGATTATTTGGGGGTATAGAAAGGGGGTGTTACAAATGGCACTCCAACTCAGGATTTCAGAGTGACCAGGGGTCTCAAGCAAGGAGATCCCCTTGCCCCTTTCCTTTTCTGTATGGCTACAGAGGGACTTGCAGTAATCATGAAACGTGCTATAGGAGCTGGTATATTTTCAGAGTTCAAAGTCAACCCAGACATTGATTTTCATTTGTCATAGTATGCTGACGACTCTGTTCTAATTGGTGATGGCGCTTGGAAAAACATTACTGCTATTAAGTCCATTTTGAAAGGCTTTCATCTCACTTCAGGGTTGGATATTAACTTTAACAAAAGCTCTTTGATTTGCTTAGGTTTGGAAGAGAACTAGATTATATACTTAGAGAAGCCGTTTCCTGTTGATGGGAGGAAGAGTTACTCTAATCAATTCTGTTTTGAACAATTTGCCAATACATTACATGGCTTTTTATAAAATGCCGGTCAAGGTGGTCAGAATTCTCACATCGATTCAAAAATCATTTCTGTGGAATGGCTTAGAGAACAAAAAAGGGATTTCTTGGATAAGTTGGAATATGGTTTGCAGGAAAAGAGAGGAGGGAGGTTTAGGGGTGAAAGACCTTAAATTATTCAATTTGGCATTGATCCTTAAATGGTCTTGGAAGATTTTAGAGAACAAGATGTCAATATGGAAGGATTTCATCAACCATAGATATCCTTATAGTTGCTCTGCTTTTTTTATTGGAGAGTGTTCAAATTTGCAGGTATCTCCTTCTACTTGGTATCTTGACCTGATCCATGCCACGAATGCTGTTGGATCTGGTATGCTGGCTGATTTAATTTCATATGACATTGGAGATGGAAGTAAGGTGGATTTTTGGTAGGCTAAATGGGCAACGAATGAAACCTTAGGCAGTCGGTTCCCAGTTTGTTATGGTTTCGCAGAAAATAATGCAAGCACAGTCAATGACAATGGATATTGGGAAGGTGAAAATTGGATTTGGGCCATTAAATTGCAGGCCACTGATTTATCACAGCAGGCTCTTTTATAGTTCATTGAACTTCATTTGTTCCTGGCTGACATTACCGTATACAAAGATGCCATGGATTCGGTCAAGTGATTGCTCGAGGAAGATCAACTTTTCTCTGTCTCTTCTCTGTATGTTTTCTTGCAGGATAAACTTAGGGAGAACGACGTTCAGTTTGGATTCGTAACCAAAGCTGTGTTCAAGTTAATTTGGTTAGCTCATTCTCCGTTCAAGGTGAAAGTACTTGGATGGAGGGTGCCTCATAAGAGAATTCCAACGAGGGATAACTTGATCCGTAGAGGTATTATCACTAATAGGCATGAAATGACCTGTCCATTTTGCTTCCTAGAAACGGAGTCGGTTGAGCATATTTTATTCACTTGTTGTAAGTCGATTTTGGTTTGGAATTTTGCTTGCAAATGGTTGGGGATTCCTTGTATATTGGTGGGGAATATGCTGACTCATTTAACATGTTGGGTTCAGGGATGTGTAAATAGGGGGTTGGCTGTTAGAATTGCAGTTGGGGTCTGGTTATCGATTTGTTGGATCATTTGGTCATCCCGTAACAATATCATATTTAGGGATGAATTTTGGGATTTAGATACGATTTCGAATCGCATTTTACTTTACACGTGGTGGTGGATAGGAAAGAATTATAATAGTCCTTATTTTTGTAATTATTTCACTTGGGTTAACTTTCCTAGTGATTTTTGTAGCCGGTGATTTTTTATCAGGCTATAGTTGTATACGGGTTGGGGTACCCCTTTGTACCCCTGTTTATATAAAAGTTTAGCTTATAAAAAAAAATTCTATTTAAATACGTCGAAAGTATAAGCGTAGGAGGTATAAAATGATTCAATTTATTAATTCCCCTAACAACTATAGTGTGAACATAATGCAAGTATGAAGTCTTGGTCCATTGAAATTCTATTTATGCATTATGCTTTGTTATTTGCTATTCTAATAAAAATAGTTTTGTTAATGCACGACGTATGCCCACAATAAGCAGAGGATGTCATATATGATGTTTAATATGATTTATTAGTCTAAGAACGACATAAAAATCTACTATTTTATCTCTTAATTTTTGAGTAAATCAATGGATAGTTGAAATGGTCATTGGTTTGATCTCTATCAACAGTATTTTTTTTTTTAAATTATGTTGCGTAAGCCACATACCTCTCGGTTTTTATTAATAACTGAGGGAAAAGACTATTGTTTACATCTGTTTTGATATAATAATTGAGGATATAACATATTTTTTTGTCATTTATAATTTATTATAAATCTCATTTTGATTGACTTCTATCATTTTTTTTTGCATAAAAACAACAAATTATGTCATATAATCTTATCATTTTATCTTATATCAAGGAGGTAGAGGACATGGAGACTAGGGATAGAGTCAGCGATAGATTCGATGGCGGTCAAAGGAAAGTTGTAATGATTGTTTTATCTCTGAACATTCGTGGAGGCGAGATTTGAGCCAAGAGAAAGAGGATCAACCACATCATCCAGACAGGTTCGACCGATTTATGTTTTCTTCAAGAAATGAAATTTACTAGTTTCAATGATAGTTTGGCTAGGGATTTGTGGGGTAATTGTGGTGTGGATTGGACGGCATTCAACTCTACGGGGTCTTCGGGAGGTATGGTTATTTTATGGAAGAAGGGGTTGTTGACCTTGAATTACAGTTTCAGAGGGCAGGGGTTCATTGGCATTAATGTGGATTGGAAGGGGGGAACTTATAATCTCGTTAATGTGTACGCTCCTTGTTGTCAGATCAAAAGGACGTCGTTGTGGGAGGAGTTGATTAGGTGGTGGGTGAAGAGGGTTTCGGAGCATTGGTGTGTTGGGGGAGACTTCAACGCAGTTGCTAATAGGGATGAGAGAATAGGGGTGAGAGGAGTCTTCAATAGCAGAGATATGGAGGATTTTGCTAGCTTCATTTTGGATATGGGGTTGATCGATCTTCCTTGCAGTGGTGGGAGATTTACCTGGTTTAATTATGGAGGTACAGCTACGAGCAGGTTAGAAAGATTTTTAATTTCAGATGAAATGGTGTCAATTTGGAGTTTGGTTGATCAGAGAATTGGTTTGCGAGACATATCGGATCACTCTGCTATTTGGTTGAAACCAAATCACATGGATTGGGGTCCGAAATCGTTTAGGTTTTTAAATTGTTGGTTCAAACAAGATAAATTCTTTGAGTTCATTCGTGGAGAATGGGGGAAGTTAGTATTTGCTGGCAGGGGAGATTATGTTCTTTGTGAGAAGTTAAAGGCGATGAAAGACAAGCTAAAGTGGTGGAATTTGGAAGTTTTTGGTAGGTTGGATCTTGATATCAGAAAACAGGTTGATGTCTTTAATGACTTAGATAAAATGTTGGTGGACAATCATGGAGGGGACAGTGTTAATTTGGTGGAGGAGAGACTACAGGTTAGAGGGGAGCTGTGGAATAATTTGGTGATGAAAGACAGTCTGCTGAGGTTGAAGTCGCGTCAACTATGGCTTAGAGAGGGTGACCAAAATACACATTTCTTTCATCAAGTCATTAAGGAAAGAAATAGGAGTAGTAGTGTAACGGTTTTAATGGGAGATGATGGGTGTTTGAAAGGGGCGAGTAGAGTGAAGGAGGAGATAAAATCTCATTTTGAAAATTTTTTCTCTCAGCATAAGGATGATAGACCTGTACCGGGAGGAGTGAGGTTTTCTAGACTGTCAGTTGAAGACAGTAAGTGGTTGGAGAGAAAGTTTACGGAGGAGGAAATCAAAGAGGCTGTTTGGTCGTGTGACGGAAATAGGAGTGCAGGTCCGGATGGTTATTCGTTGGAATTCTTTCAAAAGGGCTGGGATTTTCTAAAAGCTGATGTCTGTAGTTTTGTTAATGACTTTCACAGGAATGGGAGACTGACAAAGGCATGTACAACGTCTTTTCTGGCCTTAATTCCGAAGATTAACAACCCTCAATCGTTAGGGGACTTTCGTCCAATCTGTCTGGTTAATAGTTTATACAAAATTTTGGCTAAAATATTGGCGCAGAGATTGAAGCAGGTTATTGGTAGGTTGATATCGGTAAAACAGACGGCTTTCATTACGGGCCGAAGCATAGCAGACGGAGCTTTGTTGGTTAATGAGGTTGTAGATCTTGCTAGAAGGGAGGGGAGGAATTGTTTGATGTTGAAAATGGACTATGAGAAGGCGTACGACAGTGTTGATTGGAACTATCTGAGATATATGTTGGTATCTATGGGATTCGGGGAACGATGGAGAAGTTGGATGGAGAGTTGTGTGTTCACGAGTTCTATGTCGGTTTTGGTAAATGGCAGCGCTACAAAAGATTTCAAGGTGGAGAGGGGATTACATCAAGGTGATCCTTTATCTCCCTTTCTTTTTGTGATTGTCATGGAAGGTTTAACTAGTTTGGTAGAGAAGGTGGTCGAAATAAAGGAATTCCGCGGTTTTTATTTTAGTGAAACAGGTTCGATAGATATTCTGCAATATGCAGACGATACGATGATTGTGGGAGAAGGGACAGTGGATAATTTGTGGAGCCTTAAAGCAATATTGAGCGGATTTGAGTTAATTTTGGGGCTTAAAGTTAATTTTTTCAAGAGTAAGCTGTACGGTATTAATGTTCCGGAGTGGTTTCTTGAAGCAGCCTCAACGTTTCTCTCGTGCAGCATTGAGTCTTTGCCATTCAAATTCTTGGGGGTGGTGATTGGTGATAATCCGAGAAGGAGGAAAGTTTGGAAAGGTGTCTTGGATGCATTGAATAGTAAATTGGCGGTGTGGAAAGGTAAAGATTTGTCAATAGCGGGAAGAATAACATTGATAAATTCGGTTTTAAACGCGCTACTGGTTTTGACTTTGTCTTTTTATAAGGCTCCTTTGTCGGTGATACGTGAGATTCGTCGGATTCAAAGTAATTTTCTGTGGAGGGGTAGAGAAGATAAAAGACCTATTCATTGGGTAAAGTGGAGTGAGGTGTGTAAGCCAAAGTACTTGGGTGGATTGGGGATTAGAGATGTAGAGGTTTCGAACAAAGTGTTAATGTTAAAGTGGAAATGGAGAGTGTTAAAGGAACCGGAGGCGATATGGCAAGATTTGTTGAGATATCGTTACGGGAACACAAGTCTTGAGGTGTTAGTCGGTGAAAAGGAGGTGTTGAGTAGGAAGGATTCCATTTGGTGGAGAGACATGGTGTTAAACGAGATCTCCACTCCGTCAACTAACATTTTTACTAATAGTTTATTGTGCAGGTTAGGTGATGGGAACTCGTTGCCTTTTTGGAAGTCGAATTGGCTGCAAGGCCAGGCGGTGAAGGATATCTTTCCTCATTTGTACAATGTTGCAGTCGACAAGTTTGCCACAGTCGCTGATTTGGGTGGTTGGAATGGAGGTCTGTGGGAGTGGAATCTTAATTCCATAGTTCAAATGGAGGATGATCATCTTAGGTCGCAGTGGACAGATCTGTTGGAGATGCTGCAGGAGAATGTTCCACAGAGGTTTGAGAGAGATGAAATTGACTGGGGACTAGAGGAAGATAAAAGGTACACGACTAAGTCTTGCTTTCATCGTTTTTTAGAGCTGCTGGGGCAGGCGCAAGCCAATATTGGGCATAGTAAGATGGCTGAGTTTTTGTGGAGTATTAAGGTTCCTTCGAGGGTTTCGGTTTTTGGTTGGAGGTACTCTTTTAATAGGTTGCCAACTAAGGACCAGCTAGTTAAGAGGGGGGTTCTTACGAATCTGAGAGATATGGTTTGTGTCCTTTGTTTTAACGATATGGAAAACGTTCAACACTTGTTTTGTTATTGTCCAATTATTAGTAGATTGTGGAAGAAGATTTGGGAGTGGTTAGGTGTTGATTTACAAGTAAGTTATGATGAATTAGTGGAGTTTCCGCGACACCATTCCAAAGTTAATAGCAGCAGAGTGAAACAGTTGATTGGGGTGATATGGATGGCCACAGTTTGGAGCATTTGGCTGTGGCGTAACAGAATTCAGTTTGAGGGTCTGGTGTTCAGTTTCTTAGAGTGTTGGTCTGACATTATTCATAGGGTGTGGGTGTGGATTGTAATTGCAGGCTTAGTGGAAGTTAATGTTTCTTATGGGGACTGGTTTAAAGCTCCTCTTTTGAGATGTAGTGTGTAATATTTTAACTTTGTATTATTAGGAGTACATCTCCTGCTCTTAATAATAATTTACTTATTCAAAAAAAAAAAAATCTTATACCGAACATAAACACAAAATAGGAAATTTACCTTTGTTTACAAAATCAAATACACAAAATTAATAAATTAATTTAATTAGAATCAAATAAATTTAATAATGAGGAATAATATAGTTGAAAATATTTATAAATTAATGGGAAATTACACTCACTTTTTCTGAGATTTATTAAAATGACAGTGACATCCCTCTAGTGTTAAAATATTCCATAACTTTTTCTAAGATCTATTAAAATAACACCGACATACCTTATAATTTTTAGTGACAATTGAAAACTGTTGATATAAATGACATTTACCTACAATTTTTTCGTTTTTTTACTAAAAATTTAGTTGGTATATGTATTTTTAGGAGAGATTTATGAATATTTTAAAACTAAAGAACGTGTGAGTGTAATTTTAACAAACGTCAAGAAAAGTGAGTGTAATTTTTCCATAAATTAATGAATAAATGACTTGCAAATAAAAAACAGGTTTTAAATTCTATTTGAAAAATTAAAAGAAACATTAGCACATCTCAAATGATATAACTTATTAATTTCCCTAACAACTATAGTGTGAACATAAACAAGTATGAAGTGTAAGAAAATTTTAATAATATATTATTTAATTATTTAGTTATTCATATTTTCTCATCCCTATAGTGACGAAACTTATTCACATGGCCTCTTAACAAAAATAACGAAATATAATTGTATGCCATTGTTATATTAGTTTATTAAAATATCGTCTCAGATATTTTGCCTGGACTCAAGAAGTTTTTAGTGGTTTAGTCAAGAAGTTTGGCACCTTTGTTAAAGGCGATGAAGATTCGATGAAAAACTCTAGGTTCGACAAGGCTCGCTTTCTCATCAAATCTAACTGGAGATGCATTTTCAATGAGGAAGTCGTTGCAGTTATCAATGGCACCGAATTTCCTATCACCTTGTGTGAAGTATTACCGGACCCTGCTGTCTTTGATTCTCCGGTGGAGGACGGTGGGGACGAAGATTCTCTTGAACCTACGGATTCAGAAGGAAGTGACAACGACATCACATGGTTTGATGAAGAAGTCGTAGAGGATGAAGGGTCTTGTCCTCCGAACCCTATAGAGACCTCTAGCAAAAAGGATTTTGAGGTATCTTCTGATGAAGCAGGGAGTTGCGCAGGTCAAGTACCTCATTTTGTTTGTGATTCGCTGGGAATCGAGGAAGACAGTGCTAGCTTTGAGGTTAGTAGGGAGGCTGTGTGTCAGGAAAATGTCAACCTAGGATTGGAGACGACTTCGTTAGTTGAGATACCTCCCACAGACAAACTATTAGTTGAGGATCCCCCAGGTTTTGCTAACGAGTACTCCAACGAGGGAGTGGTGGGCCCGAGTCTTTTTAAAGGCATTTCTACTGAGCCGGATCGTCTTGGTGGATCAGATCAACAAGTGTCGGATCCTATTTCTTCTTTTCAAGTTGGAGAGGTCGGATGTTTAGATGGGCCCAATGTCAAAAAGAAAAAGCCTCTATCTGACATCTACAACTTCCAAATCCCTTTTTCTCCTTCTTTCTACACTTCCCTCATCAATGCCTCCCCCTCCGTGAAGAACAATCCTAAGTCATCTGGGATTCGTTCGAAGATAAATCAGAAGAAACTTTTATCTCTTCCTCCTATTGCTGAAGTTGAAGAGCCATCGGTGGTTACGGAAAGTTCCTATTCGATTGATGAGTCCGACATTTGTAGAGGAAATTCCAAGTGTAAGATGGATTTGGCTAATGTTCCCCGCAAGGTGCTTGAATCAGTCAAACTCTTAGGTATAGAAGTTGACGGAGATGAGGAAGCTTTTGCACGTGTTATCACGGATTTGGAAAACCTTGATAGAACTCAATTCTCCAAACAGAAGGCTGTAGATAACTGTGGGAAATGATTTTTGTGTCCTACAATGTTCGTGGGTGTAATTTACCTCTCAAAAGGAGGGGAATTTGCAACTCTCTCTCGAAAGGTAACGTCGATTTGTGCTTATTTCAAGAAACTAAGATTCCTGTAATGAAAGATTCGGTTGTCAAAAGCTTATGGGGTAAAGGGGGATACGAATGGTCGGCTAGTGGTTCGGAGGGTGCTTCTGGTGGTATTTTAACTGTTTGGAGAAAAGGTATGTTTAAACCTATTTCTTCTGTTAAAGGCAAAGGGTACATTTGTTCTATTTTCGATTGGAGGAATTTCTTTTTGTTCGTGGTGAACGTTTATTCTCCCTGTGGGCTTAGTGATAAGCGTAGACTATGGGATGATATCATTGAGTTTAAAAATCGTAATCCGGATGGTAGATGGCTAATAGGGGGCGATTTCAATTCTGTCAAATTTACTGAAGAGAGGAAGGGAAGGAGCGTTTCTTATACTAGTGAATGTTTGGAATTTAGTGCGTTCATTGATGCTTTGGGGCTGGTTGATCTTCCTTTTGATGGCAACTGTTTTACCTGGTTTAATTCTAATGGTACGTGTTGCAGCAAGTTGGACAGGTTTTTAGTCGATGATTACCTTATAGACTGTTGGGAGTTTAAGGCTCAATCCGTTAGTAAACGTGATATTTCTGATCACTGGTCTGTTTGGATTAAATCCAATAACTCCAACTCAGGGCCAAAACCTTTTCGGTTCTTCAATTGTTGGTTGAACCATAAGGATTTTTTGCCATTCATCTGGGAAACTTGGACTTCGCTGACCTTTCAAGGAACTCCTTCATTTAACCTTAAAGAGAAGCTTCGTGCTCTTAAAGAACGTTTGAAATGGTGGAATTATTTCGTCTTTGGTTGGCTCGAACTAAAGATAGACAATAACATGGATATGATCAATGAAATTGATGAGATGATGGAGGAGAGAGTGGAAGGTCTGTCCGTTTAGGAGATCATAAAGAAAGGAGTGGCCCAAGTGGAGTTATGGAGCAATCTTCGTCTCCGGGAAAGTATGATTTTTCAAAAATCCAGAGCCAAATGGCTGAAAGAAGGGGATGTTAATAGCCACTATTTCCATGCTGCCTTGAAATTTAGAAACAGGTTTAATCACATTTCTGCTGTTGGTTCAAATGGCATCTTGATCGAAGATCCTGCTTTATTAAAATATGCAGCTTTTGATTTCTTTAATGTTAAATTCAAGAAGGAGGATTTTACAAGACCTGTATTGAATCTTCGCAATATTAAGCAACTAAGTGTGGAGGACAGGAATAAGCTGGAGGCCCCTTTTACTCAAGAGGAAATCCGTGTAGCAGTTTTTGCTTGCGAGGGCGGAAAATCCCTAGGCCCGGACGGATACTCATTTAGATTCATCAAGGAGTGTTGGGAAATTGTTGGACCTGAATTTGTTAAATGTATCGTTCATTTTTCCTCCAACGGCACGCTTCCGAAGGCTTTCTTATCATCATTTATAGCTTTGGTTCCTAAAGCGGATAACCCTCAAAATTTCGGAGATTTTAGGCCCATTTGCCTTGTTGGATGCATTTCTAAAATCATATCCAAGGTTTTATCAACAAGATTTTCTCCTGTCATTTCGAGTTTGGTTTCTCAGGCTCAAACTGCGTTCATTCTAGGGAGAAATTTCATGGATGGCGTTTTATTAGCTAACGAGATCATTGGTTCGGCTAGATGATTCTAAGGCGTTTTCGGTTAATTCCTTCTACCATTACTTGAATTCGTTCTCCTTAGTTGAGCTTCAGACTGATATTGCAGATTTGCTGGGGTTACTTTGGAAGTCGGTGATGCCGGTGAAAGTCCATATTTTTGGTTGGAGATTGGTGCTCGATAGGCTCCCTACGAGATATAATTTGGAGAAAAGAGGAGTAATCGATAATGAGCATGATAAGGTATGTGTGTTTTGCTTCCGTCATCTAGAGGATAACGCCCTTCTTTTCTTCTCGTGTCATTTCTCCTATTTGGTGTGGGGCAAGATATGTGATTGGGTTGATATCAGTAGAATTTCGGAAGTAACTTGTAGTCTCCATGTGAAGGCTTGGAACTTGAAACTTAAAGGTCGAGGTAAAGTGGGAAAGATAAACTCTATATGGTTTATGTCTTGTTGGATCTTATGGAAGGCTAGAAATAATATAATGTTCAATGATGCTTTGTATAATGTTGATGAAATTGTTAGTCTTATTAAAGTAGTATCGTGGAATTGGTTGATATTAGGTCATGAAGATAGTAGAAAATGTAGTCTGTACGAATGGCATAAATTCTCGTTCGACTTTTTGTAATTGCCCTCTTTGAGTTTGGAGGTGTTGTTTTGGTTTGAGATTCCATTAATCTCCTATTAATGAATTGCTTATAAAAAAAAAATAGAAAACAACTCTTCCACATTTACCACTTTTCTAGAAGATATAACATCATTATGAGATTATCGAATAGATGATATCATTTCATGCTAAATCATACACAAAACCGGTCCAAATCTAACATCATACACAAACTACGTAAAATTAAGGACCAACAGACTACCCAAAATTTCATAATATAGGAAATTCGCTATTTCACAAGTCATAAAGAGGTAAGTAGACTTGATACCCTCAAAACACAGGCTATAAGTGTTAGAGGAGTTTTTTTTTCTAGGGAGCGATGAATATTGTGAGACTACTTTTTTATAGCAATACTTTTGTAAGAGACACACCACATATTCATCCAAAATTTTAGAGGGAGTTTTTATTAGGGCGCATTGAAGAGACTTTTTTTCTAGAACAATACTTTTGTGAGAGATATACCACATATTCACCCAAAAGTTTAAGGTGATAAGTGGATGGGTTCTTTCATCGCTAAAGTCACCACATTCCTATCAAATGAGGGACTATTATCAACACTGCTCACAATTTAATTATTTTTCAACCATAAGAACATTCAGCCTTATCCTGCTACAATTTTTAGAAAAGACCGCCACTTTAGACGGAGCCAAACTCTTTCATCTGAGGGACAACAACTCGTTGAGACAAGAAGTAGAAGTATATAGCATGAATCAGACTTGCAAAAATCATAAGAGAATACGGCGGAAGAACAAACACTAGAGTTGCTATTAATCCACCACTATAGGTCACTCTCTAGGGAGAGAGTGGTATCTTGGAGAACTCAGAATATATCAGCGAGCAACAGTTGCTCCTATGCTAAGAAATCTCACCTCCAATTAAAATAAATCAAACCACCATCAACCCGAGAATCTATTTCACCCACTTTTCCATTTTCTTCCATGTTTTTCACTTGATCATTATTTCTTATTAGAAGGAGTAAATAGATCCATAAATTCAGATAATTATAACCAAATAAATATAAAAAAAAAGAAGGATGATATAGTTGAAAATATCAATAAATTAATGAATGAATTAGATGCAAATAAAATAATGTTCTTAAATTGGTGTATTTTAAAATTTAGAAATACGAGAATATATATGATGTCTAAAATGATGTAATTTATTAAATCCCCTAACAACTATAGTGTGAACATAATGCAAGGAAAAAGTGTAGGTCCTTTGAAATTGTATTAATGCATTATGCTTTGATATTTGCTATTCAAATAAAACAAACTTTTTTAATGCATGACGATATGCAGAGGGTGTCATATATGACATTTAATATGAGAATATATAATAACGTCTAAAATTATTCAATTGATTAAATCCCCTAACAACTATAGTGTGAACAAAATGTAAGTAAAAAGTCTAGGTCCATTAGACAAATAGCCTGAGCATGAAAGTTATAAAAGGACATCAATAGCAAGTCATTTTAAACACAACCAAATCAAACACAGAAATTTCAATTGATACAACGCAATGTCTGAAAATAACAGTGCAATTCCGAGACCATTCATTTACCGTGAATACGTTTTGAAACACTTCCCAACTACAGTTAGCTCAACGTACAATTCAGTTGACTTCATAATAGGTTTTGCTAGTGAGGACTATAATCGAAATGGAGAAGGCACAGGTAATTTCCATCCTACCTGGGACCTTGCTACTTTCAGTCCTGAAAAGGTGAAACAACTGAAGTAAAGATATCCAGATGTAAGGGTGGTGATAAGCATCGGAGGCGACATGGGAACTTATTCTCATTCAATCCCAATGAGAAAAAGGCGTGGATTGCAACTGCCGTGTATTCACTCAAAGAGATCATTCATATCTATGACGACGACAACTACCAAATAAACCTGATTGATGGTATTGATATTCACTATGGCGATATCAAATCGGATGACTTTTCCTACTGTATTGGAGAAGTTATAAAGTCGCTCAAAATTGATCATCGTCTAACCATTAAGGTGGTATCCATTGCTGCAGGAGAATACACCCAATCAGACTACCTAAAATTGTATGTGGAAAACCAAAAGTATATTGACATTGTTCATTACTTGTTCACCAATTGGCGATATTGTAGGGAAGATGTTGTAGAATTCTATAAAAAACTATTAGCTTGGTACAGTCCTGCTGCAGTCCTTCCAGGATATCTAAACCCATCTTTTCCGGGTGATAAAGCCAAAGACACAGTCATGTACCTCGTCAAACAGAATTTGGCCCCTGGTTTTTTTACATATCCTACTGGTCCTTTCTCCTTTGAGGAAGATGCTTGAATTGTGTGCTTTTTTATGTGTGGTATTGATGAATTTCTTGTTTTCTTTGTATTTCTCCTTTTATATTGTTTTGAGTGCCGATGATTTGCTTCTCTTGTATCAGTTATATGTGTAATGCTTTGAATAATACGAAGCAAATTAAACATAAGTATCTTTTCTTTACAGTTTTATGTCAATGATCACCTTTATTAATACAAAAATACTGTATTTTTTGTTCACTCATAACAACAGATATTTCATATCAGAAAAAAGAATTATTTTCTATTTCACTGGCTATTTCAACAAATCACATGCTGAATATATATACAATGGAAAATGATCCATAATAACTATGCAGCGTAACTGTTGGTAGTTGGTTAGTTGATAGTTGATAAAAGATAGTTTTAGAAAATTGTTTAGAGGAAGGCTATGTCATTGATTTCTTGGATGATCAATTACAAGATACCAATGACCTATTTATAGGCTCAAGTCACCACCCTCTACATTACATTAGTTCTTTCTAGAGTTTTCATGATAGATGAGTATTATGATAGTTCTAGGTTCTTCTATCATTTTAATATACTTATAGTTCTAGATTGTTCTACCATATTCATAATTATTATAATTCTAGGATCTTCTACCATTTTCATACATATTATATTTAAGAATATTCTAGAAATTTGTAGCAATTTCAACACTCCTCCTTGATGCAATTTTCTGTGACTCCAAGCATAGCTCGTAGCTCTTCAAATCTTGGTCTCGGCAACGCCTTCGTGAATATGTCTGCAATTTGATCTTCTGTTTTGCAGTAGTCGAGTTTGATCTCTTTAGTTGTTTCAGCTTCTCTGATAAAGTGATACTTGATTGCTATGTGTTTTGTTCTGTTGTGATGTACTGGATTTTTCGCTATTGCAATTGTTGATTTGTTGTCGCAAATGATTTTAGTGGGCCCATCCAGTTTTTCTCCCATGTCTTCAAGTATCCTTCGAAGCCATATAGCTTGACTCGTTGCTTCAGCAGCTGCCACATACTCTGCTTCTGCTGTAGATTGTGCAACCGTAGCTTGCTTCTTCGACGCCCAAGACAAAATTCCTGATCCTAGTGAGAAAGTATAGCCAGAGGTGCTTTTCATGTCATCTACCGAACCTGCCCAATCACTGTCGGTGTAGCCAAGTTATCCTGAGTTGGTTTCGGTAGTGTACCATATACCTAATTCTTTTGTTCCTTGTAGATACCTCAAAATTCTTTTTCCTGCTCCAAAGTGTATTTGACTTGGGCTTTGCATGCATCTTGATAAAAGACTTGTAGCATACATTATGTCTGGCCGTGTAGCTGTCAAATATAGGAGGCTTCCAACTAGACTTCTGTATATGGAAGCATCAGCTTCTGGTGCTCCATCATTCTTCTGTAGTTTCTCATTTGTTATGAGTGGAGTAGCGACTGGTTTGCAACCATACATCTTGAATTTCTTAAGTAAGCCTTCTGTGTATTTCTTTTACGAGATGAATATTCCTTCTTTTCTCTGACTTACCTCTATACCGAGGAAGTAACTCATCAAACCAAGGTCGTTCATCTCAAAGGTCTTCATCATGTCTTCTTTAAACTCCATCATCATCTCAGTATTACTTCCCATGTAGATAAGATCGTCCACATATAGAGAGAGTAAGAGAGTGTGCTGACCTTGAGACTTGATGTAAAGTGTAGGCTCACTTTTGCTCCTCCTGAATCCTCGACCCATGAAATACTGATCGATTCTGCTATACCATGCTCGAGGTGCTTGCTTCAAACCGTAGAGTGCTTTTCTTAGTCTTAACACTTTGCTTTCTTCTCCTTCAGACATGAATCCTTGTGGCTGCTCCACATAGATCTCTTCTTCAAGTACGCCGTTGAGGAAGGCAGATTTGACATCTAGTTGATGTATACTCCATCCTTTTTGTGCCGCAAGAGCTATTAGAGCTCTAATGGTATCAAGACGAGCTACTGGTGCAAATGTCTCATTGTAGTCAATCCCAGGTTGTTGTGAGTAACCCTTAGCTACTAGTCTCGCCTTGTGTTTCTGTATGGTGCCATCAGGGTTGAGCTTTGTCTTATAGACCCACTTAACTCCAATGATATCTTTTTCAAGGGGACGATTTACTAACTCCCATGTGTTGTTTTTTTCGATCATCTTTATCTCTTCTTCCATTGCCTTGACCCATACTTCCTGCTTTGACGCTTCTTCAAAGCTTCCAGGTTCAAGAATGGCCAAGTTACAGGTTTCATATATGTCCACCAAAGATCTTACTCGTCTTGGATTAGACTCTGGTGATGATAGTTCTTGATCTTGTTGTTGTGGTGGAGGTGAAGCAGATTCACATGAGTCTTCTTCCTCAGCTTCTTCTTGAGGTAGTTGAACTGGTATAAGGATGTTCTTCTCCACCTTTTCTTCATCCCAATTCCAAGAAGCATTCTCATCAACTTCAACATCTCGACTGATGATGAGTTTTTTTGTTTGCAAGTTGTAGACACGGTAGCCTTTAGAGATAGTGCTATACCCCAGGAAGATACCTCGTATAGTCTTGTCTTCAAGCTTGTGCCTCTTCACGTCTGGAATGTGAATATAGCATATAGATCCAAAGACCCTTAGGTGCTTTGCTGATGGCTTCTTTCCGTTCCAAGCTTCAATTGGAGTCTTATCTTGTACTGCCTTAGTTGGACATCTGTTGAGTATGTAAACAGCAGTGTATACTGCTTCAGCCCAGAATGTGTTAGGAAGTCCCTTCTCCTTGAGCATCGATCTAGCCATTTCCATAACTGTGCGATTCTTTCTCTCTGACACACCATTTTGTTGAGGAGAATATGCGACCGTAAGTTGTCGCTCAATGCCTTCATCCTCACAAAATTTGTCAAACTCGCGGGAGGTGTATTCTTTGCCTCGATCACTTCTTAGTACTTTTATCCGTTTTCCACTTTGATTTTCAGCAAGGGCCTTGAACTTTTTGAATACTCCAAAAACTTCTAATTTTTCTTTTAGGAAATAGACCCATGTCATTCTAGAGAAGTCATCAATGAATAGTATGAAGTACCTGTTGTTCTCGTGTGATGGCGTTCTCATTGGTCCACAGACGTCAGTATGTATCAGCTCTAATAGATCTTTCGCTCTCCATGCTCCGCTTGTTGAGAACGGAAATCGGTGTTGCTTACCAAGGAGACATCCTTCACACACTTCATTATTCTCCTTTATGCTTGGAAGATCTCTCATCATATTCTTCTCATGTAACAACTTCAAGGCATGTGTGTTGAAGTGGCCAAATCTTCGATGCCAGAGCCATGAATCATCAACTTGCACCTTCATGGCAATGTTAGTTGCATATTTTAAATTTAGCGGGAAGCTTCTATTGCTCTTATTCATCTTCACTTGGGCTATCTCAGACCTTTTATTTTTGTTGTCTAAGATTTTGCATACACCTCTTTCAAAGTGAAGTGTGTAGCCTCTCTCCATCATTTGGCCAATGCTTAGAAGATTTTCTTTTAGGCTGGGAACTAGTAAAACATCATGGATGAGTCGTGTACCTTTATTTGTCTCCACCATGACAGTGCCTTTGCCTTTTGATTCAACCACACTTCCATATCCCAGTCGAACTTTGACTTTGACAGACTCGTCAATGCTTTTGAAAATAGTCTCATCCTTAGCCATATGGTTGCTACATCCACTATCCAAATACCAACTTCCACCTTTTTCTTTGATTGAGTCTTGAGTGGCATAGAACATACATTGTTCTTGATCATGCTCCTCTGCGATATTAGCTTGATGCCTATTTTTGTTGCGACAATTTTTCTCTACGTGCCCGAACTTCTTGCAATGGTTGCATTGTGGCATATTACGGTACCAACAATTTTTCTCTGCGTGGCCTAGTCTTTTGCATATATTGCATGGAGAATTTTTATCTAGCTTGTTCTTAAGGAAATTTCTAGAAACTTCTCTTCTTCTGGAAGTTTCTCCATAATTTTTCTTTCCTCCACTTTCTTTATTTTAGGGCTGAAATTTTAGCTTTGACTGGAAGGCATTTTCTAGTGTAACTTCTTTATGCCTATACAGTCTTTGCTCATATGCTTCAAGAGAGCCCACAAGTTATGTCACTGATAGAGTGGGCAGATCTTTGGTTTCTTCAATCGTTGTCACGATTGGGTCAAACTTTGGGGGCATAGTAATTAGAATTTTTTCAACGATTTTCTTGTCAAGAATTTCTTCCCCAAAAGCTCTCATTTGATTAACTATTTCTTTAACTTTAGAATAGTAATCTTTAACTGTCTCAGACTCCTTCATCTTCAATAGTTCAAAATCTCTTCTTAGAGATTGAAGTTTAACGGCACGTACCTTATCGCTTCCTTGAAACTCCTCCTGCAACGTGTTCCATGCTTCTTTGGCAGTCTTAACTCCCATAATTCTTGGAAAAATTGCATCAGTCACCGCTTGTTGCAAGGTGAACAACGCCTTTGAATTTTTCTGTTTGTTTTGCTTCAATTCTTTTTCTTGAGTTGCATTAAGAGCCGAAGTATCCGCGGGAACGGTGAAGCCTTTTTCTACTATCTCCCATAAATCTTGAGATGAAAAAAATGTTTCCATTTTAACACGCCAGAAATTATAATTTTCACCATTGAAAATAGGGACAGAAATAGATGATGATTGAGTGGTGTTATCCATAGTTTAGAAAAAAAATTCGGAGTGGGTTTATAGTTGTTGCACCCCAAATTTTACCCTCTTTTTTTTTCCGCTAGATGCTATGTGATTTATTTCTCTGTTTTTATCTTAATTTCCATTTTTGTCATTTCATTTATCTTAATTTAGCATTTATTTTTAATAGTCTTATTTTATTTTATCTTAATTCAATTTTAATGTATTTTATTTTATTTATTTTATATAGTTAATTTGCTTAATTTAATTTCATTTTCTTTAGCTTAATTATCTAATTTTTGTTGGTTGATTTTAAATTAATTATCTTCTCCTTATTAATATTATTGTTAATTTTATTTAAAGTATTTAAATTAATCCTTTAATTTCAATTTAAGATAGTTTTAATTTTGGTGTAAATTAATTAACTTTCATTAAGTGCAATTAGTTTTATTTATAAAAGATAAAGCATCACGTGTGTCACGCTCCCATTGAACCTTTGCGGATTTATTGCGAATTTTGATTGGAGGATGAGTTAAAGCAAGGACCAATAGGAAACCATCGTTTGACTTTGACTTTTCAACGGAAGGTGAGGACTAATCGAAAAGTGACACATGCTTTAGAAACTCTTTCTTCCTCTTTGTTCGTTCGTGTTCTTGTGTTGCAGAGGAAAACAATTTCAATTCACTCAAATCCGTTGCAAGCTCATTTCAAGTTCACATTCACCAATAGTTTGGCGCCACAATCCCAATTTCATTTTACCCTAACATTTCCTCTTCAAGCTCCATAGAAATTCACTCAAACAAAGGGGATTATGAGTTTTCCTTTCTCATCACTCTTCTGCACAATCTGTAAACACGCAGCATGTTGTCCCTTTCATCTTTCCCATTCCGCGTTTGTCTCATTTGCAACAGAAGGAACCCCAAAGAAACAATGTCGTTATGATTGTTTCAACTCTGTAGCCATCTGCCAAGACTCAGAAAAGATGGAGCGTATGTCTCCCCAAATTTCAACATTGCAACGAATTTCAAACCCTAGCAATTTTGAAGGGAGGAATCTTTTGACCCGACCCAATGCATTGCCTATATAAAGAGGCTTAGTTTCAGTTCATCAACATCAACAACCCTCTCAAAAACACTCTAAATTCCTCTGAAATTCCATAAAGCTTCAAGCAAGCAAGTTGGAGGTTGGCTTTGGAGCTGCTTTGGAAAAGAAGGCAGTCATCACACTTGAAGACAGTGGACATTATTCCACTTGGTATTGTATTCTTACACCTTTGTTAATAATGCTCATTTAATGTTTTCATTATGGATCTCATTGTTCTTTATATACGTGTCTGATTGATATGTGCTTGAATATTTTGCTTGCATGTCTATGACTTGAATTCTCAAAGTAAAGTGATGTTTTGATTTGATACACATGAATGCATTTGTGTTGAGTATTAATACCTCTGTTTTGTCCATCAAATGGCTGTGACTAAGTTCTCATTGTGTTTTTATCTTGATAAGGTTAATGTTTGATGTTTTTTTCTAACTACCTGGATGTTTTATGTACGAGCCTTTGAAATTAAAAAACTCGTGAACCTTTGTCCCTCTTTGAGTTTCTGATGTGGAATACTTGAGCTTATCTATCTTTTTTTGTTGATTTAATGATTGTTGATGTTGTCAAATGATTCTTGTTTAAAAAGCATGAGTGTCTTTTTCTGCCACCACAAATATAAGAGCGTGTTTGCCTATTCAGCCATGTTTGTAGCCTTGTCATTATGGTTGTTTTGCTGTTTTAAGATTGATAAGCTCTGTACACACCATTGCCTTTGCATTTGTTGTTGTATGAGCATGTGTTTTGTTTAGCCTGTTAGCCTGTGCAAGTCACTGACTTGTATCACATTCTTTTGGATTGAGTTTGTTGCAATATATGAATATTGAACCTTGATATGTGTTGTCTTGGGTTGTTCTATCACATGCCTAGTTGATCTACAGTCTGCCATGCTATGCCCTTTCAAATTGTATGTGTTAAAGCTTTTCTTTGAACTAATAACAGCCAAGCCATATCTTGTTGATTATACTATGCTCACGATGTGTATACTAGCATTGTTAAGTTTGACATGCTTTCTAAGTTTTACCTCAGTGATATCATAATGTTTGACTGTATGAGTTTGTTTGTCATACTGTCTTGAAAATGTCCTATCTTTGCTTATATGTGCTTAAATATGTTGTTATGGTTTAAACTTATAAAGTAAATGATGTTCTTCATTAGTGTACATGTATGCTTGATGATGTGCCTATTTGGTTTTGTTCAAGTTAGGACTATGATGTTATGCCACTGCCTATACTTGAGAAGACTTATTGCTATTATGTCTTATGCATTAAACCTAATTCATGTATGTCTTACACGTGCATTTATATGATTGTTGTTCAAACTGTTCGTACTATATCATGTGCTTGATTCGAATGATACCATCTGATGAAATTTGATTGCTATAACATGTTCTATCCTGTCTTGAATACATGTGTGTGGTATTTTAAGAGCTTTTGTCCATCATGAGGTGCATGTACTTATTATTGTAACCTGACTACTTTTCCTTATATCAACATGATGTGTAGCTGTTTTGTATGTTTGATGTTCATGCCTAACTGCTACTTGAAATTTGATGATACTATATATGTACAGTCATATCTGGATTGTTGCTTTACATTACCATGAACCTAAGTAAATTTGCATTGCCATTACATTTGACTCAGTCTGCCCTGTTCTATCTTGATACATGAATCATCACTTAACCATGACTGGATGCTTACTCTAAAAATCTTGCTTTGATATGTGTTTAAGTTGCATGAGTTGTTGTTATGTCCTACACTGTCTTGGTATGCTATCTCTGTGGGAATTATGCCTGCTGCCTGTTTTTGCCTTGGTTTTCTTAATCTCTATGTATGATGTTTGCACTAACTTTGCTGTTTTCACAATGACGTGCTATAATCTGTTGCATCCTTATTTGAGTTTCATATGAATATCATATGCATTACATTTTGCTGCCCTACCATGACATGTTTTCATCCAGTCTGCTTATGTTACCTTGCTACTGCTTGCTGACTTATGACAAGACTGACTTGTAATATACTGCTGCCAATATGTTTCCACATCTGTCTTGTTTAATTTCCTTGCCATTACTGTTTTCCAAATCTACCTTTTCATGGTTTTCAATTAAATGTATTATGTGCCTATTGTTGTAACAACTGCATTTGAAATTGTCACACTATATGTTCTTGAACTGTTGCCTTGTTCTTGTTGTTTGTTCACATTGCCAATATAAGAATTTATTTGGATGATTGGTTTGTATGTGTTGGCATTGTTTAGTTTTTGTTTGGTAATTCATGTGTTGATGGAATTTGATTAAATGCTTCTGTCCCTGTTTATGTTGTCTGTGTAAATGAATGGCATGGCCTGGATGTACTTCTTGCGCAAACAGATCGGGCATTGCTGGGTTTGTGTTGTTAATTTGGGATATCCACGCATGTTTAGTATGTGTATTTATTGAAGCGAGTTTGTTAATGGATGTAACGGCCACTCCAGTGGCAGAACATATGCCTTGCCTTGTCATTTCGCCTACAGGACCAGGGTTCGATCCTCGCCCGGTCCTTTTGTTTTTCTGATCATTTTCACTTGTTTTATTTATATATGCATATTGCCAGCATTTACTTAAGGTGTGCGCCCTGATTCAGTGGCTATGGTTATGGACTGTATACAAAGGGTCATGGGTTCAAACCCCAGGGGTGCCCTTCCTTTTCCCTTTTTAATCTTTTTATTTATTTTTCTGAAATTCGCTTATCATGAAATATATATTTATGCTACCTTTCACATGTTAACTGCGCACGTTGGCCTATTGGTGGGAGTTTTGGGCTGCAGTCGAGATGGCTTGGGTTCAATCCCTCCAAATTCCATTTCCTCTTTTTATCACTCAGTTGTTTTTTATTTATTTTTCAAGTTTGTGCTTCAATTTTCAAATTATCATAACTTATTCAATTTTTATCCTTTTCCTTCCGTTTTTCTTGATATGTTCTCCAAGTTGAAACTATCTTTTATAAATAAAAATAAATTAGTAAAAATATTATTTTAAATACCTTTATGCATGTTTGGTTTATAAATGCTTATTAAGTCTTTATTGCATTTCATATTCATCTTGCCATTTTATCTTTATTCATCATGTGTGATGTAACGCCCCGATTCCAATTATTCCCATTTTGTTGAGTCTTTTATTTAATTTGGGTGATAAATTATTTTATTTGTGAAATTGGTGTGTTAATATGTTATGCGGATGTGTTATGATATTTGACTGTTTTGAGAGTTTTCGGGGAAATTAGAATGGAGGGTATTTTAGACATTTCTCAATTAATGTTAAGTTAGAAAATTTAGTGGAAATATAATTGTGTGAGAAAATGAATTAATTTGAATTTGTGTAAAAAGGAAAATAGAAATAGAAATAGAAAGGAAAAAGAAATAAGAAGAAGAAATAGAAAGAAAGAGAAGAGAAAGAAAGAGGAAGAGGAGGAAAAGCTAGGAAAATCAAGAAAATCAACTTCTAGGAATCGAATTAATCGGGTAAGGGTGTGAAATCTTGTTATCTTAATAATGTATATCATTATGTATGATTATGTATGTCTGTATTGGATTGTTGTTGTGCTTTTCAAAGTTTTCTATTCTAGGTCGATTTTGAGAAATCGATGTTTTCGCGGTTGGAAATCGACGTATATGTGGTAGAATGCTTATTGCCATGATGGGATTGGGTTCTGATTGATATATGTTGTTTTGGAAAAATGTTTTGGGTTGAAAATATGGATTTTGGGGTTTTGACAGCGCAGGGAAATTCTGGGTTTTCCTTGGTTCGCCTAGCGAACCTGGGGCGAAGCGGGTAGCGAGTGAGGTTTTCGCGGGTTCGCCTAGCGAACCAGTTGGCGAAGGTCAGCGAAGGTTCGCTGAGTTGTTCGCCTAGCGAACTTTGGGTGTTTTTGGCTCTGTTGGGTTCTGACTTGGTTCGCCAAGGGCTCGCCTAGCGAACTTTGTGTCTGTTTTTAGCTAGCAGTTGGTTCGCTGGAACATTCGCCTAGCGAAGGTGCTAGCGAGTGCTCGCGAGATGGTTCGCCCAGCGAACAGTGCTGTTTGTGAAAAATATGTTTTCTGCATAACTTTTGATCTGTGGTTCGGTTTGAGGTGTGGTTGGATGCATTAGAAAGCTTATGGAATGTTCTTTCTTATTATGATGAATGGAAAATTGTTAGCCCATTAAATATGTCGGAAAAGCTTGGAATAGTTATATTTAGCGAATTTTACCGTTTTGACTGTGTGTTTGAATATGAATCATACAATAGTGCATTGATGTGAATGTATATAGATTGTATGTGATTGTATGCGATGAATGCATGAATATATTGTGAATATGTATGCATTTCAAGAATGTCTTGAGTCATTTTGCATGTGAAGCATAATGAAGTACATTCTTGTGTTGAGCGATTCTAATGAGAATCCGTTGTATCGTCGTGTGCCTAAGTGAGGTGTGAGCGATGATTACAAACGATTGTGTGCCTAGGTGAGGTGTGAGAAATCGGATCGTGTGCCCGCGTGTGGGGTGTGAACGATCGGGTCGTGTGCCCGTGTGGGGTGTGAGCGATCCGTAAACATTGTGTGCCCATGTGGGGTGTGAGCAATGGGTGAACATCGTAGGCCCGACGGGGAGTTACATTGGTAACGAGCGATGGTTCCAGCAGAGTTCCTGAGTGAACTAATGATGATTGAGTCGGTACCGCATTGCATTTGCATAGAGTCGTGAGTCAGTCTCTATGACCTGCATTTATCATCTTTGTATTTGTGCATTGATGAATAAACATGAATGTGTATGTTTATGTGGAATGATTGAGAATTGCGAAAGTATGTATGATGAATATGCTTGGTTGTATATATATATACATTGTGATGTATATGAGTGAGTTTTGATGAATTGTGGTGAGAATGTGAAATATGTGTATTTTTATGTTAAGATATATATAATTATATGCATTGTTATTATGATAATATTTCTCACCCTTCTGCTGTTTTATGATGCTCTATGAGGCATTGTAGAGTAGGTATGCTGGAGGTCTTTTTGTGAAGCGTGTCTTCATTCTTTTGGTCGGTTGGCTCTGATATGTAGCACCGGGTAGCTAGGATGTATATGATTCTTTTGGGATACATTTGTATATGTATCTTGCTGATGAATGTTTATGTAAACATGAATTATGATGATGGATGATACTCGATGACGCATGTATATATATGTATATATGTTTGATGTTATTCAATGTTTAGAATTTCCGCTTTTATTCTAAATATTGAGATGTGGGTGCAAGGACAAAGTTACCCAACTGTTGCATATCAATGTTTGAGCAGGTGTTGTATGTTTTAATTTCATGTATAATGTGACATGCCTCTTTTATACTAAGTTATAATTATACTCTGACGAAATTTTTAATAAGTGCCTAAATGATTAATTGTGATTATTTAGGGGTATAGAAAGGGGGTGTTACATTAAGTGGTATCAGAGCCAGAGTTGAGTCAGTTGTGTCTGTCTTGTTGTTGTGTTGGTTGAACTGTTGTTTAACCTTGTTGTCATTTTTGGGAATGATCAGAATATGGCTGGTAGAAACGACAATGCGATGGCTGCTGCTTTGGAAGCAATGGCTAGGGCGGTGCAAGGTGCGCCGAATGTGAATGCTAATGACGAGTTCAGGAAGAATCAACCACCGGTCTTCAAAGGAAGATTTGATCCCGATGGTGCTCAACTTTGGTTGAAAGAGATTGAAAGGATCTTCAGAGTCATGGACTGTGCGGAGGAGAACAAGGTGAGGCTTGGGTCTCACATGCTGAAGGAAGAAGCCGACGATTGGTGGGTCGGTATGCGTCAAATTCTTGAGGTGGATGATGAAGAGGTAACTTGGGATTTATTTCGTACTGAGTTCTTAAGGAAGTATTACCCTGAAAGTGTGAAAGGGAAGAAAGAGATGGAGTTCCTTGAATTGAAACAAGGTAGTATGTCCGTGGTGAACTATACTGCTAAATTTGTGGAGTTGGTTCAATTCCATCCTCACTATGTTGCGATTACCGCTGAGTTCTCAAAGTGTATTAAATATGAGAATGGTTTACGTCCTGAGATTAAGCAAGCTATGGGATATCAAAGGATAAGAAGGTTTTCAGATTTGACGGAATGTTGTAGAATCTTTGAGGAAGATAGTAAGGCTCGTTCTACACATTACAAAAGTTTGAATGAGAGGAAAGGAAAGCAACAAGCTAGAAGTGGACCTTATGTGACACCCGTTGATAAGGACAAGCATAGGGGAAACTTTGATAGGAGATCTGGAGGAGGAGGTTCCGGTTCTATTAGGTGTTACAAGTGTGGTGAAATGGGTCATAAATCATTTGAGTGTGGGAAGCCAGTGGTGAAATGTTCTAACTGTGGAGGTCTTGGGCATGTTGCTACAGATTGTAGAAGGAATATGGTGAAGTTCTATAATTGTGGAGAAGTTGGTCACATTAGTACTAAGTGTACTAAGTCGAAACAAGCTCAAGCGGGCGGAAAGGTGTTTGCATTGGCGGGGACTCAAACTACTAATGCAGACCGTTTGATTAAAGGTACATGCTTTATTAATAATACACCTTTAGTTGCCATTATTGATACGGGAGTGACTCATTCGTTTATTTCGTCTGAGTGCGCGAAGCGTTTGAATCTTGTGTTGTCTCTGATGGATGGTAAAATGGTTATTGATACTCCGGCAATGGGGTCAGTAACTACTTCTTTGGTTTGTTTAAGTTGTCCTTTAACCATTTATGGTAAAGACTTTGAGATGGACTTAGTGTGTTTGCCGTTGGAAGGATTGGATGTGGTCTTGGGTATGAATTGGTTGCAATTTAATAGAGTTCATATAGATTGTTATCACAAGTTAGTGAGGTTTCCTTCTTTGGAAGAGGACGAAGACTCGAGTTTCCTGTCCACTAAAGAGTTGAAGAAACTTTTAGCGGATGAAGCTCAATTGTTCGGGTTGTTTGCATCATTGTCTGTGGATAGTCAAGTGTCACTTGATGTGTTTCCTATTGTGTGTGATTTTCCAGAAGTGTTTCCTGAGGATATTACGAATGTACCGCCGGAAAGGGAAGTTGAGTTTTCTATTGATCTAGTTCCGGGTACTAGACTAGTTTCGATGGCACCGTATCGTATGTCGGCATCGGAGTTGGTAGAATTGAAGAAGCAATTGAATGACTTGTTGGACAAGAAATTTGTAAGACCGAGTGTTTCTCCTTGGGGTGCTCCGGTATTGTTGGTAAAGAAGAAAGATGTGAGTATGCGGTTATGCATCGATTATCGACAATTGAACAAGGTGACAATTAAGAACAAGTATCCACTTCCAAGGATCGATGATTTGTTGGACCAATTGGTTGGTGCGCATGTTTTTAGCAAGGTTGATTTGAGATCGGGATATCACCAGATTCGTGTGAAAGAAGAGGATATTCAAAAGACGGCCTTTAGGACACGGTATGGTCATTACGAATATTCTGTGATGCCATTCGGGGTTTCTAATGTGCCGGGTGTGTTTATGGAATACATGAATCGTATTTTTCATGAATAGTTGGATCGTTTCGTGGTTGTGTTCATCGACGATATTTTGATTTACTCTAAGTCTCAAGAGGAGCATGAAGAGCATTTGAGAATTGTGTTACAAATTTTGAAAGAGAAACAATTGTATGCTAAGTTGTCGAAATGTGAGTTTTGGTTATCGGAAGCAAGTTTTCTTGGGCATGTTGTTTCCGGTAGTGGTATTAGTGTTGATCCATCCAAGATTGATGCGGTGATGCAATGGGAGGCTCCTAAGTCGGTTACGGAGATTCGAAGCTTTTTAGGCTTTGCGGGTTATTATCGGAGGTTTATTGAGGGATTCTCAAAGTTGGCACTTCCGTTAACGCAATTGACTTGTAAGGGAAAGGCTTTGATTTGGGATATTCATTGTGAAGAGAGTTTCAATGAGCTAAAAAGAAGGTTGACAACGGCTCCGATCTTGATTTTACTGAATCCTAATGAATCATTTGTTGTGTATTGTGATGCTTCATTGATTGGTTTAGGTGGTGTTTTGATGCAAGATGGAAAAGTTGTGGCATATGCTTCAAGACAGTTGAGAGTGCATGAAAAGAATTATCCTACACATGACTTGAAGTTAGCGGCGGTGGTGTTTGTTTTGAAAATATGGAGGCATTATCTTTATGGTGCGAGATTTGAAGTTTTTAGTGATCACAAAAGCTTGAAATATTTATTTGATAAAAAAGAAATGAACATGAGACAAAGGAGGTGGTTAGAACTTTTGAAGGACTATGATTTTGGTTTGAATTACCATCCGGGTAAGGCAAACGTGGTGGCCGATGCCTTGAGTCGGAAGTTGTTACATATGTCCGCATTAATGATGAGAGAATGGGAACTTTTGGAGAATTTTAGGGACTTGAGTTTAGTTTGTGAAATGAGGCCGAGAAGTGTGAGACTTGGTATGTTACATGTTACGAATGATTTTCTTGCAATGGTATGTGAAAAGCAAAAGTTGGATTTGAAATTCGTTGAATTGATGTTGAATGAAAATGAGGATTTCAAGGTTGATAATTTTGGAGTTTTGAGATTCCGTGGTCGTATTTGTATTCCCGATGATCTGGAGTTGAAAAAGATGATATTGGATGAAGGACACCGAAGTAACTTAAGTATTCATCCGGGAGCGAACAAAATGTATCAAGATTTGAAGAAAATATTTTGGTGGTCCGGATTAAAGAGGGATGTTGCTCAGTTTGTGTATGCATGCTTAACTTGTCAAAAGTCTAAGGTGGAACATCAAAAACCTAGTGGATTGATGCAACCGTTGGACATTCCGGAGTGGAAGTGGGATAATATATCGATGGATTTTGTTACGGGATTGCCGAATACGCAAAGAGGTCATAATGCTATTTGGGTAATTGTTGATAGGCTTACTAAATCTGTTCACTTCATTCCAATTGATATTAGTTATCCTATGGAGAAGTTAGCCGAGATTTATATTCTTGTGGTTGTGAAGTTGCATGGAGTTCCTAAGAGTATTGTATCGGATAGAGATCCTAGATTCACACCGAGGTTCTGGGAGAGTTTACAAAAGGCTTTGGGTACTAAGCTAAGATTGAGTTCGGCTTATCATCCGCAAACGGATGGTCAAACCGAAAGGACAATTCAATCGTTGGAGGATTTATTGCGTGCTTGTGTGCTTGAGCAAGGTGGTGCTTGGGATAGTTATTTGGCGTTGATTGAGTTCACCTACAATAACAGTTTTCATTCAAGTATAAGTATGGCACCATTTGAGGCTTTGTATGGTCGGAGATGTCGGACACCTTTGTGTTGGCATGAAACCGGCGAGAGGACGATAGTTGGACCGGAGATGGTACAATAAACGACGGAAAAAGTGAAGTTTATCCGTGAGAAGATGAAAGCTTCTCAAAGTAGACAAAAGGGCTATCATGACAAGAGAAGAAAAGATCTTGAGTTTCAAGACGGCGACCATGTGTTTTTGAGAGTTACGCCAGTTACGGGTGTGGGTCGTGCTTTGAAGTCGAAGAAGTTGACTTCTCGTTTTATTGGTCTGTATCAGATTACTTCACGAGTTGGTGTTGTGGCTTACCGTGTGGCGTTGCCTCCGAACCTTTCGAATTTGCATGATGTATTCCATGTTTCGCAACTTCGGAAGTATGTTCCGGATCCGTCACATGTTATTCCTATGGACGAGGTTGAATTTAGAGATAACCTTACGGTGGAAACTTTACCGATTAGGATTTTGGACCGTGAAGTTAAGAAGCTAAGAGGCAAGGATATTGCACTTCTGAAAGTAGCGTGGGGAGGCGCAGCGGAAGGCGATATGACTTGGGAGCTAGAGAGTAGGATGCGAGAGTCATATCCGGAGTTGTTTGGATCAGGTAATATTTTCGAGGACGAAAATTTCTAAAGTGGGGGAGAGTTGTAACGCCCCGATTCCAATTATTCCCATTTTGTTGAGTCTTTTATTTAATTTGGGTGATAAATTATTTTATTTGTGAAATTGGTGTGTTAATATGTTATGCGGATGTGTTATGATATTTGACTGTTTTGAGAGTTTTCGGGGAAATTAGAATGGAGGGTATTTTAGACATTTCTCAATTAATGTTAAGTTAGAAAATTTAGTGGATATATAATTGTGTGAGAAAATGAATTAATTTGAATTTGTGTAAAAAGGAAAATAGAAATAGAAAGGAAAATGAAATAAGAAGAAGAAATAGAAAGAAAGAGAAGAGAAAGAAAGAGGAAGAGGAGGAAAACTAGGAAAATCAAGAAAATCAACTTCTAGGAATCAAATTAATCGGGTAAGGGTGTGAAATCTTGTTATCTTAATAATGTATATCATTATGTATGATTATGTATGTGTGTATTGGATTGTTGTTGTGCTTTTCAAAGTTTTCTATTCTAGGTCGATTTTGAGAAATCGATGTTTTAGCGGTTAAAAATCGACGTATATGTGGTAGAATGCTTATTGCCATGATGGGAATGGGTTCTGATTGATATATGTTGTTTTGGAAAAATGTTTTGGGTTGAAAATATGGATTTTGGGGTTTTGACAGCGCAGGGAAATTCTGGGTTTTCCTTGGTTCGCCTAGCGAACCTGGGGCGAAGCGGGTAGCGAGTGAGGTTTTCGCGGGTTCGCCTAGCGAACCAGTTGGCGAAGGTCAGCGAAGGTTCGCTGAGTTGTTCGCCTAGCGAACTTTGAGTGTTTTTGGCTCTGTTGGGTTCTGACTTGGTTCGCCAAGGGCTCGCCTAGCGAACTTTGTGTCTGTTTTTAGCTAGCAGTTGGTTCGCTGGAACATTCGCCTAGCGAAGGTGCTAGCGAGTGCTCGCGAGATGGTTCGCCCAGCGAACAGTGCTGTTTGTGAAAAATTTGTTTTCTGCATAACTTTTGATCTGTGGTTCGGTTTGAGGTGTGGTTGGATGCATTAGAAAGCTTATGGAATGTTCTTTCTTATTATGATGAATGGAAAATTGTTAGCCGATTAAATAAGTCGAAAAAGCCGGGAATAGTGTTATTTAGCGACTTTTACTGTTTTGACTTTGTGTTTGAATGTGAATCATACAATAGTGCATTGATGTGAATGTATATAGATTGTATGTGATTGTATGAGATGAATGCATGAATATATTGTGAATATGTATGCATTTCAAGAATGTCTTGAGTCATTTTGCATGTGAAGCATAATGAAGTACATTCTTGTGTTGAGCGATTCTAATGAGAATTCGTTGTATCGTTGTGTGCCTATGTGAGGTGTGAGCGATGATTACAAACGATTGTGTGCCTAGGTGATGTGTGAGCAATCGGATCGTGTGCCCGCGTGTGGGGTGTGAGCGATCGGGTCGTGTGCCCGTGTGGGGTGTGAGCGATCCATAAACATTGTGTGCCCATGTGGGGTGTGAGCAATGGGTGAACATCGTAGGCCCGACGGGGAGTTACATTGATAACGAGCGATGGTTCCAGCAGAGTTCCTGAGTGAACTAATGATGATTGAGTCGGTACCGCATTGCATTTGCATAGAGTCGTGAGTCGGTCTCTATGATCTGCATTTATTATCTTTGTATTTGTGCATTGATGAATAAACATGAATGTGTATGTTTATGTGGAATGATTGAGAATTGCGAAAGTATGTATGATGAATATGCTTGGTTGTATATATATATATATATACATTGTGATGTATATGAGTGAGTTTTGATGAATTGTTGTTAGAATGTGGAATATGTGTATTTTTATGTTAAGATATATATAATTATATGCATTGTTATTATGATAATATTTCTCACCCTTCTGTTGTTTTATGATGCTCTATGTGGCATTGCAGAGTAGGTATGCTGGAGGTCTTTTTGTGAAGCGTGTCTTCATTCTTTTGGTCGGTTGGCTCTGATATGTAGCACCTGGTAAGTAGGATGTATATGATTCTTTTGGGATACATTTGTATATGTATCTTGCTGATGAATGTTTATGTAAACATGAATTATGATGATGGATGATACTCGATGACGCATGTATATATATGTATATATGTTTGATGTTATTCAATGTTTAGATTTTCCGCTTTTATTCTAAATATTGAGATGTGGGTGCAAGGACAAAGTTACCCCACTGTTGCATATCAATGTTTGAGCAGGTGTTGTATGTTTTAATTTCATGTATAATGTGACATGCCTCTTTTATACTAAGTTATAATTATACTCTGAAGAAATTTTTAATAAGTGCCTAAATGATTAATTGTGATTATTTGGGGGTATAGAAAGGGGGTGTTACATGTGATCTTTGTCTCATGTATGTTTCTAAATTGACATTTTAATCTTGTTTCCTCTCTTTATTTATTCATATCTTTTTATGTCATCATGTTTATATTAACTTGTTATCTTGTTAGTAACTTATAACTATTATATTCCCCCCTTTCCAAAGGAAGATGAACTTGGTTGACTCCTAAAGTCATGACCCCCACCTTAACCTAAGTAACCACTTAAGAGGAAACTTTAATTTCTTGGCCTCATCAGAGCCATAGAAATTACAACTAGCATCAGGAGAGAGTTCCTCAACTCTTAGTGATCTTCATCATAATGAATTTATCGCTTCCCCTGCTAACTAACCTTTAGCATAGAACCCTCTAGCAAACATAACATAACATTAACAAGAGGCTCCCGTAGAGTACTACAGACGTTTAGGGTGCTAATACCTTCCCTAGGCGTAACCAACCCCCGAACCTTAGATCTTCCCCTTTAGGTTTTTCTAACGATCTTGAACCTTTCCTTTGGATAAATCAAAGTCGGTTGTAAAAGAAAATGATGCAAATTAATTAATAATTTGTTATCCGATTTTCACCGCAACAATAGTACAAAGAAAATTTTTTAGTAGTTTGGAGGATTTTAGAATGTTAGGTAGGTAATATAACTACGCCCAATATATGACCGAACGTAGCTCTGATGCCGCTGTTGGTAGTTGGTTAGTTGATAGTTAATAAAAGATAGTTTTAGAAAATTGTTTAGAAGAAGGCTATGTCATTGATTTCTTGGATGATCAATTACAAGATACCAATGGCCTATTTATAGGCTCAAGTCACCACCCTCTACATTACATTAGTTCTTTCTAGAGTTTTCATGATAGATGAGTATCATGATAGTTCTAGGTTCTTCTATCATTTTAATATACTTATAGTTCTAGATTGTTCTACTATATTCATAACTATTATAATTCTAGGATCTTCTACCATTTTCATACATATTACATTTAAGAATATTCTAGAAATTTGTAGCAATTTCAACAGTAACTAACCACTATATATGGCAAGTAATTAATTTAGATTAATACAAATCAAGTAAGTAATTAATTTAAAATACAAATCAAAGAATTAGCTAATTACAACAGGAAAAATAGCTCACGCCATTTGACAAGTTGGTGAATATATATTTCTAATACCAACATGTCTCTTGAGCTATGAAAAACTTTACTTGAGATATTTTGTCAACATATCGCAAGTTGATCTTCAGATCTCACAGAAGAAAATTTGATAACTTTTTCTTTTAGTTAAACAGGGTTGTGTGAAATTTCAATTGTGGTCTTGTTATCACAGAATAACTTAATTTCTGTTTTGAGTTTAAAACCAATCTGGGTTAACAATCTTTTCAATGATAGCAGTTCACAAAGACCCTTATACATTCGTCTAAACTCTGTTTCAGCACATGATAGATCCACAACCATTTATTTTTTACTCCTCCATGTAACAAGATTTCCACCAAGAAAATTTAAGTACCCGGACGTAGACCTTTTGTTAGACAAATTGTCTGTCCAATATGCATTTGTATAACCTTCCACATTAATGTGGTTATTTTTATAGACCATTTATTATGATTACTGCATCAAGACTACTGCATCCATATGAGCCTCACTTGGATTATGCATATAGTGATAAAGTAGTTCACAAGTGCTTACCTCTTGTACATCCTCAAGAGTTTCATTGTTGCGTGTACAAGAAAGGGGGCATTGCTTAGACAATTTTTGTCATTTTCTACATCACTATAAACATCCACAATTATGAGATTATCATGCTTAGTGAGAACTACAACATCACCATCTAATTTCTCCACTAATATGCCATATCCAATGTTCTCTTCTATATTGGTTGCATTGATACTAGCACCAATCATCAATGCTTCATGACTAGCATCCTCGATAACTTGGCACTACCACCACTTCATATCTTCATTAATTGTCTTCCCCTGAAAATGGGAAGTGATGGGTGAGGGTGAGTAGTAATTTTAGGCTCAAGGAATTTTGCATCCATTATGGTGTAATTATTGGTGTACAAGATGAAGAATATGAAGATGGAAGAAGAGAGAAAAGAGAGAGATTCGAATACAAACTTCTACTACTCTTACAAAACGGTTAGAGTGAACAGTTACAACTACACTATTGAAAACTACTCTTAATTATATACACAAACAATAATGTTATGTAGGCCAAAATGCTAACCTACACTATCTAAGTTAAGCTTAACAAAACTAATACTACTACTAGAAAATATGGATTAATTCTAACACCATCCCTTAATTCAGAGATTTTGGAGTAGGAAGGATTTGAAAATTAAAAAGAAAGCGTATGGTACTTTATATGAATGGTATAAGCTGCCTCTCGATTTTTACCGGTAAGGCTGCTCAAAGGACTTGTTGGGTACTTGGTAAAATGTATTTTTAGGCGGAATCAACTAGTTGTTTTCTGGTTTTTTCTGTTAAGGAGGTCCTTGTGAGTAGCAATGTGATTTCTTAATTGGAGGGGACTGGTTTTATTATTAGTGTTCAGTCTGTAGTATCTACTGAGTTTCCAGTCCTAGTGTTGGAGCTATTTTTCTGTATTATTAAAGAGGTCCTGCTCTCACATTAACAAAAAATTTAAAACGAAGGTTTATTGTAAAATACATGTGATAATACTACGTATGAATACGAAGAAATAATATTAAAAATTGTTTACCCTATCATGATCTTTTTTAGTGTATAACAGATCATGATTCCAATCATCAAAATTTTCTTCTTCGTCATTCATTGTCTTGTCATCTGTGTCTTCTTCACTACAAGTTGATTCAATAAAATACATTATAATCACTATCAATCAATAAGTTGTATGAGAGTAGTTCTACCAAGTGAATTAGATATGATAAATTTTGTTAACGTATATATAGTAAGAAATAAGATCAGTACCTATCCACTAGCATCAATGATTTTCCTTGATACAACAACTTTGTCTTTCGGTTAGAGCGTGATGTAATTGATCCATCATCAACATTTATTCTTTGGCGCCTTGAATTATTATCTTGAACCATACCTGAGTAGAATATATATATATATATATATATATATATATATATATATATATATATATATATATATATATATATATATATATATATTATTCTTCAATGTGTCCCTATATTAAAAAAAATAGGGTAAATTTTACCTTAGAGAAACAGAAAGTGATGTAGGTAGAAGCAAATGTGATATGAAAAAATGGAGTATATGTTGATAATTTGCTATATATGTTTGGAGTGAATAGTAACTAATGAAGTGGTGTGAGAGGGGGAGGATATTTTGAGTGGTGTGAACATTTTGTGATGGTGGTAGCTGTTGCTGAGTGAAATTGTTTAATGTGTTAACGTGAGTGAAATTGCTTAATGTGTTAACGTGGTTACTTCATGCATTGAATGCTGAATGAGGCTAAATGATAGTATAATAGTATACTATAATATATGTAGATCATTAATATAAATAATAATAAAAATTAACTTTCCGGTCAGAAGGCCTATCTGTCGACGTCTGGTTCTGAGTAAAGCTTGTCAAAATGAGCATGAATCGTGTCCTTGATAGCTTCCACATCTTCAACCAAAACACTGTCACGAAACAGTCACGAAAGAGACTTCATGCGTTGCCTATCTTTTAAGGAGTGATGAAAGAAAAGAGAATTTTGATCACCCTCCAATAACCACAGCTGTCTTGATTTTTGCCTCAAAAGACATTCCTTGAGGTCGAGATTCTTCCAAATTCCCCAACCACTCTAACTCTTTCCTCCACCAGACTTTCGACAGAGCCACCAAAATTAACACCAGCTGATTATCCAAAGCATTAAGATGATCAACGTTATTGTGGACTTGTAGGTCGATCCATCCAAAAACTTACTTATTCCACCTTTTGAGCTTGTCTTTCAAAGCCTTCAGTTTTTCACACAAAATAAAATCTCCTCTGCCCTTAAAAGATAAGTTATCCCATTCTCCTCTGATGAAAGAAAAGAACTCTTTGTTACTGAACCAAATGTTGAGGAACCTAAAGGGTTTAGGCCCCCAATCTGCCAAATTCGGCTTCAGCCATAAAGGACAGTGGTCCGAGACATCTCTTTGACCAATCCTTTGATCCACCAATTTCCAATCCATGATTAAACTGTCAGAGAGAAGGAACCTATCAAGACGACTCATGGCTGTCCCGCTTGCGTTAAACCAAGTAAATCTACCTCCTGAGCAAGGCAAGTCGATCAAGCCCGATTCAACTATGAATCTATCAAAATCTTCCCTATCAGAATTGGATCCGCTCCTCCCAACGCCAAGCCTTTCCTCCCTACTACAAACCGCGTTGAAGTCCCCTCCTAAGCACCATTATTCCATCTGTTTGGACTGAATCAAGTCAACTAAATCTTTCCACAGAGACCTCCTTTTGCTCGAGTTACAAGAGACGTATATGTTAACGAAGTTATACGTATTTCCTTTCCAAATAGCATTGATACCAACGAAGCCCTTACCTCTAAAACTGAAGTTGAATGCCCCTCTAACTCTTCTTGCTGCAACGGAATAAAGAGAAACTTAGAAGACAGCCCTAGCGAAGAAGACGGTTCATCAGAGTTTCAATCGGAAGAGGATGAGTGTGGAGCTCCGTCGAACTTAGTTTCAGACGATGACATGATCGAGGAGACTTTTCTGGGGGACTCCACCAATGTTAATTTTGATAATATGGCTGCTTCTTTTGCAAAGTGTCAGGAGATAAAAGCTAACGTTGTTTCGTGTAACAAGGTTCCTAGGGAGGCTAGTTATGTTGACGTTTCGTGTTCGGCCACTGTTCATTCTCAGGTGGCATTAAATGCTAGGAATCCTAAGTCAGCGCAGAACAAGAAAGATTCGATATGGTGGAGAGATGTGATCCTGAACGACATTACCTGTAACGCCCCGATTTCGATTATTTCCCATTTTTTTGAGTCTTTTATTTAAATTGAGTGATAAATTATTTTATTTGTGAAATTGGTATGTTAATATACTATGTTGACATGTTATGATATTTTACCGTTTGTTGAGAGTTTGCGGGGAAATTAGAATGGGGGGTATTTTAGACATTTCTCAATTAATGATAAGTTAGAAATTTAGTGGAAATAGAATTGTGTAAGAAAATGAATTAATTTAATTTGAGTAGAAAATAAGAAATAGAAAAGAAAAAGAGATAAGGAGAGGAAATAGGAGAGAAAGAGAAAGAAAAGAAAGATAGAGAGAAAAAGGAGAGAAAGAAAGAGGAAGAGGAGAAAAGAGAAGAAAAGAGAGGAAAAGCTTGGAAATCTTCAAAACAACTTCTAGGAATCGAATTATCCGGGTAAGGGTGTGAAATCTTATTATCTTATCAATGTATATTGTTGCACCCCAAATTTTACCCTCAGATTTGTCTTATCATTATCATATATTTTTATCAGTGATCTTTCGTTTTTAGCCATTTTATAATTTCATTCTAGAATTTGCCTAATTTTAAATTTTATTTAGAATTTGACTAAGGTTTACTTTTTTTAGTTTAATTATAACTTAATTTTTTTTAACTTAGTTCACATTTTAATTAAGGTCAATTAGTCTAATGTTTATTAATTACATTTTCTTTTGTTTTTAATTTAGTATTGAAATTATTTTAGTTTATATCTTTTCAGTTAATTTTAATTTTTATTATAACATGGATTTAGTTAATTAGTCATTTAATCATTTTAATCATTTTTGTCTAAACAAATTACAACATGTTACTTTTATTTATTTTTGGTATATTACAAAGTAAGAAAAGGAGGGCATCTCTTTACAGCTCATCACGTGCATATTGAACCATACAAGTCTAAAATTCTTTACAGCTGCCATATGGTAAGTCTTATTAAAATACATTATGTGTTACATTAGTGTCCTTCTCTATCTCTGCAAACCGTACGAACCTATTGCCAGCCTTCTCCAACGTAAACCTGCACCATTAGGACAAGTTCAGAACGGTCAAATTTGAATTAAGAAGCAAGTGTTTATAACAGTTGAGAGAAGAGGAGAAATAGGGGGTGAGGGCTGCGAGAACTTGGAAACTACCATCGCTCTTCAAACAACCGCATCATAAAACCATTAGACCAACTCAAACTGATAAGAAGCTCAGCCCTCTATTTTAACCTTCATCGCGGTAATCTCATGGCCAGACCGTTTCTTCCAACCTTCCGATAAACACCATCATCTCCGCCTCGGATTCACAGTGACCAACACAACCAATCCTCCAACAAACTCACATCACCACCATTACAATCAGATCTTCATTGTCCTCTTCTTCTCAGCTCACACAATACATACTTCAAAAAAACCTGCGCAAAACTAAAACCAACCCAGAAAATTCTCATAACCAAAAACCTCTGTTCAACCTAAACCAGTTTCCAAAAACCAGTTTACAAGTTCAAAAACCAGGTTTCACAAACTCAAAAAACAACAGAAAATTCACATCAAACCAAGAGAACAAAGTTCTAACATCAAAGAAAACCACAAACAAATTCAAACGTACCTCTGTCTTCAGGTTGCTGACGATTTTTTTCTGTTACAAATTCCACTCGAGCCACGCCACCACAACATGAACCACTCACTTCCTCGCCGGAATCTCTCGACACAAGAGTATTCACTCCCTCTGTTTGTTTCTTCCCCAACACTCATTAACCACAAACCAAACTAACCCATAGCTCACTCACGACAAAAATCTTGCCTTCATCACCATTTCAAATTTCCAATAGCCTTCATTAGCATAACCTTCAATCCTTCCTTCAATCTTTCGTCTCTTCAACCTCACCCAACCGAAACATCACCGCCATTAGAAAATCTCAATCCAATTTTCACAACCCTCTCGCCGGAACCTCATGACCCTCATCAACCATTCTCGAACCCAATCACCATCCACATCGGAACCAAAACGATATTAAGAACAGAGAGAAGGAGTTGAGATGAAGAGAAATTAACACCTGAAGAGAAATTAACACCGCTAATCTTCAGCCGCCCGGTAACGACAACTTCAACACACGAACAAGCCAGAGGAAAGGAAAATCGTGACAACCAATTTCAAACCAGTAATGTGCGTAGCACAGAGGAAAGGAGACGAAGGTTGAAGAAGCGGCTGAACGCCACCTGATTACCCGCGTAAGCTCATTGGAAGATTGTCTTCAAGAGGTCACTTTAAAAAACCCTGTTCTGGTTGACTTTGAGCGATTGATGTTCTGAATATTGTTTTGATTTGTCGTCCTCTGATTTACTTGTTTTCGACCGCGAATAACAAACTTAGGGTTTAGATTGGGGATGTGTTCGATTAGAGTTTTTGGGTGAGTTTGAGGGCAAATTGATGGCGGATTTGAGATGAGGGTAGGAAGAAGAACAGGGTTAGTGTAGATCATTGTAGGTTTGGAGTTGGTTTCGTCGGAGGGTGTGGCGGCGCCGCTTTGAGTGATGTTGAGAGATGAGAGAGAATACGAAGTCTGAGATGAGACTAGGATTTGGAGTTATTTTGTTTGTTCCACGCGTGTTTCCTTTTTCCATCTTCCCCGACCCGACCCGCCTGCAACCTAGCGACCCATCTCCCTAGGCCCAATCCGAATACTCACCACACACCACACAGTATCAGATTGCACCCTCCTTTGTTTTTAATTTGTTATTTTTTTTTTTTTGGTTGTTAGAAACTTTTCTCTGGGTTAAACTCTTGTATAAGATTTAAATTTTAGGATAGTTGGTTTGTTTATCTTTACTTTAGAATTAAATTTTAATATTGTTTTTAAAATTTGATTTTTATTTAGATTTTGATTTTAGTTTTAATTAACTCTTAATCATTACTTTTAATTAGTCTCACTAGAATTAGTTTATAACTTTAAAATCAGTTTTTCTAGAAGTTAACTTAATTTAAGTTTAGGTTTATTTTTTAGAATTATTTTAATTTTTTATTAACTCTTTTAGAGTTTAGTTGAATAGGTTTTAAAAATAACTTATTTAAATTTGTTAGATTAATTGGCCCTTTTTTTTTTTTTTTTTGGTTTATTTTTCAATATCATTGAAATCTTAATTTCTAATTTAATCTTGATTATCCACATTATCACATATATTAATCTTGTCATTTTAGTCAATATCCATTTTCAGTTTGATTCTTATTGTATTCACTATACATATTGCTGTTTATCATATATTTGTCCATTTGTCTTTTCCCCATTCCAAAGGAAGGTTAATAGTGTTTACTCTTAAAGTCATAGCCCCCATCTTAACCTAAGCAACCTCTTAGGAAGAAACTTTATTTCTTGGCCTCATCAAAGCCATAGAAATTGTAACTAGCTTTAGGAAGAGTTCTTCAACTCTTAGTGATATTCATCATAATGAATTTATCACTTCCCCTACTGACTAAACTTCAACTTAGGTCCATTTCAACTAGATCTAGAGAGTTCTAAAACTCTGCAATGAGCTTGTACTCATTTCCCATCTGAATATTGACCCTAGTCAATCATTCAGTAGAAGCAGAACTACGCATACTCTGATTCTATTCCCGAGGATACGTAGGCGTAAAGTGTGATGCTTTATCGAGTATACTTAGATACTAACCCCTAGGGTTTTCAACCTTTAGCATAGAACCTTTAGCAAACATAAGATAACATTTTAACAAGAGGCTCCCGTAGAGTACTACGGACGTTTAGGGTGCTAATACCTTCCCTAGGCGTAACCAACCCCCAAACCTTAGATCTCTCCCCTTTAGGTTTTTTAACGATCTTGAACCTTTCCTTTGGATAAATCAAAGTCGGTTGTAAAAGAAAAATGATGCAAATTAATTAATAATTTGTTATCCGATTTTCACCGCAACAGAAATGGCGACTTCACCTGGGATTCAGGAGAGTTAGACCTATTGCTGGTCCTCTCCTAAGAGGGTTGAGCCTATCTTGTTTTTATGTTATTCATGTTTGCTTGTCTACTTGTATGATTGCTTATTTGCTTATATACCTGTCATATATGTTCTATGTTTTGATTATCCTGTCTGATTCGGGTTGATATCAATGAGTGAGATAAATCCTATACCCGGATTTGAGCGTACACTTATGATAGAACGATGGTATATTCAAGGAGGCTTTGAGGGAGTCGATTCTTGAAAAAGTTGAATTGAGAACACCATCACTCAGTTGAGGCCCTCTCAAGAGTCTAGTTATGTTGAATGATCCTATTCGTGAAAGCGTGCTACTCTCGACCTAGGAGCCCGGGATATTGAGAACCGTAGTTACCAAACCCAACTTAAGCCTTTTAGATGTAGTGCGGAGACCATGATGAAGTCTATTTCTGACTTGGTTATCACGCGATACTACACTCAGACGAGATCCTCTTGAGAATTTTATCGATTACCAAGTCATCTGGGAAATCCTTAAAATCCGAAAGATGAATTGTAGACTCTGGGAACCTCTTTAGAACCTTGTTCAGCAGGTGAAAACCAGTAGTACATACCTATTGAGATGGGTAAACCTTTGGCTCCATTCATGTGATCCCTAAACCTAGGACTTGAGTGTTGTTGTGTGTGCATGTTTGTGTTTTGTGTGCCCGTGTTTTGTGCATTGCATACATCTCATGATAACCATTTGGTTTCAATGAACTCAGATGTTCTTTTCTTTGCAAAGATCAATCGGAATCTTAGATTAAAAAACAAACTTTTCAGTTTTCCAAAATGTTTGCAGCTCACCTTTGAGTTCCTTAAAACCATTTGGCTTGCATTGCATGCACATTTGCATTGTATTTGCATTTCTCGGTCTTGAGTCTCCTGCGCCCTTTGTCAGTAACCCAGCTAACCTTCCTGGAGCCAGCGTTGGACTTGAAGAAGCTCTTAAGGGATCATGAATTCAGAGGAGCAAAACCAATTTGTGACCAGAGCAGAGTTCGACTTGTTAAGAAGCCAGTTGGATCAGATTATGGCAGCCTTAGCAAAAAGAGATGCCAATATTCAGGGTATGTTTGCGAACAATGTTGCCCAAGCTCAACCTGTGCAGATTCCTGTTAGGAACCAGTTTATACAAGAACATACCATTGTCCGAAATGGACATTCTTCTTCTATTGATGCTATGGAATATTGCAGTTTTGCATTCTCCGAGTCAGATTCCCGAGAAGTGATCCCTGTGAGGAAAACCCAGGATCCACGAGACATTGAGCTAATGGAAAAGTGTCGTGCCTTGGAAAATAAGTTTGATGCCATTGCAGGCCGTGGCAGTGCTGATCTGAATGCTTTGGGCATATGTTTGGTACCCGACCTTGTGATACCTCCTAAGTTCAAGGCGCCGAAGTTTGAGAAGTATAAAGGGGATAGCTGTCCAAAGCAGAATTTGGTGATGTTTTGCAGAGGAATGACTTCACATGTCCTCAATGACACACTCATGATCCATTGTTTCCAAAACAGTCTAAGTGGAGCATCACTGCATTGGTATATGCAGCTAGAGAGTAGTCATGTCCAATCATGGTCAGACCTAGCCAGTGCTTTTGTGAAGCAATATAACTACAATCTTGATTTGGCTCCCAGCCGCCTACATTTGCTAGACTTATCTCAAGAAGAAAACGAGTCCTTCAGAAAGTATGCTCAGAGGTGGAGAGAAGTAGCTGCTCGTGTTCAACCACCACTTTCGGACAAGGAGTTGGTTGACTGGTTCGTGGATACTTTGCAAGGTGTATACCGAGAAAAGTTGTTTAGCACTGTGACGTCAAACTTTTCTGAATTGGTAAAAACTGGAGAACGTATTGAGAGTGGTCTCCAGAAAGGAAAGATCCGAGGCATCTCGAATACTCCGGCCGGTGAGAATAAATCAGTTGTCAGTTCTCAAGAAGAATGGGAGAAGGAAAGTAATCCTATATGGGAATCCCAAATACCCCGGTACTTTTGCAATTCAAGTGCTCAGCGTCAGCAACCTTTTGGGTCTTTGCATCAGACACCAATATCTCCCCGTGGGCAATATTCTTCTACAAACCGAAGACCTCTTCTGTATCAACGGTCCTACCGCCGTCAGCCACGTCAGCATGCACGACAAAGGCCAAGGAAGCCAGAGAGGAATTTCACTCCGTTGCCAATACCATACAGTTAGTTTCTGCCAGATTTAATCAAAGGGGGATTAATAGTGCCAAAAGGGATAGATCCAGTGATCCCTCCATACCCACCAGGCTTTGATGTCGACGCCCGATGTGACTACCACGCTGGGACACAGGGGCATTCGACCGAAGACTGTAAGGTACTCAAAAGCAAGGTTCAGACGCTGCTTGATTCTGAGATGATCTCATTCACGCCTCAAGGAATGCAAATCAATAGTCCTTCACCTAATGGAGCAGATTCATCAGACCCTGAAGAGGAAGAAATTGCCGAGAGTGGATGTGAAGATAATTCTCAGACGGATTTTGACAATCACTTTTGAAGATGACTATGTCAGTTTGGCAAGTCAAGAAGGAAAGCCCAGTTCCCTGAGGCTGGCAAACTTTAGACTATTTCAGCAATTTTGTTGTATTTTCCTTGTATATTTGGATTTGTTTTGCTTATAAGCAGTATTGTACCTTCAAATTGGCAAGATTAATGAAACATTTATGCATCTTTTGGTTAAATCCATTCGTTTCACACGTTTACTTTTATTTTCATAAAAGCGAATATATATCTTTTTCACTTCCTTTTTCAAATTTTTGTTAAAGCAAAGATTAGGGAGGATGATGAAAACCTCATGTTCATAATTGTTGTGGTATACTTTGAAATTAACCTCGCCGAGGATGTAAGGCATTGTTTCAATTTATCCTTCATTAACCTTTCGAGCCTAGAAGTAGGAGTTTTCTTTCTTTACACAACGAAAATCATAATCTCAACCTTGGGGCAGGGTAGTTCTCAGTTTAACTCAGTTATGCATTCAAACACGAGCGCTTCACATAAGGCGCCAGTCAGCTTTCAAATCAAGTGAGCGTATACTCTTGGAGAGTTGAACGTATATCTTGAGTTAATTGAGCGTAGGATTTGAGCCTTTATCTTTTGTTTCAAAAACCATGAACCATACCACATTACAACCCCTAAAAAACCTAATTGAGGTAAGGTTGTTTTGAAAAGTATACTACAGCAAGGTTGAGTAACCTGACTCCTAATAATCTTTGCTATTTCGCATGTGTTGATCACTTCTTCTATAAATGATCAGATCCTCCTTTGTTCTTGATTTAATCAATCAGCGTTTTTTATCAAAGTTCCGTTTTCAAACTTTACATTAAGACTTTGCATAAAATTTTGCCAATTTTAATGAATAACGCTTGTTTGCAATACCATTCGACATCAAGGAATCCCAACAAATGCTGTCAGTCAAGGAATTGAACTTTGACTCAGTCAGGGGCAGCCAAGTGTGAGGTTTTCCAATCTATTATCCCAAGAGTTGACGAATCAGAGGCAGAATTCTGCAAATTCAGAATATTGGGGCAAATATCCTTGAGATCATCTTATGACTAGTTTTGTCTCCAGTAACTCATCAGCAGGGGCAAATCCATTCCCCAGTAATGTCTACTACAGTTTGAGTATCTCGAGTATAACTGAACAGAAGCAGCTACAAGTTGGAAGATATTGAATCATCTGGTATCTCATTTCTTTCGTAAAATTCTTTTGATTGTTCAAGTTGGAAGATATTGAATCATCTGGTATTTCATTTCTTCCGTAAAATTCTTTTGATTGTTCAAGTTGGAAGATATTGAATCATCTGGTATTTCATTTCTTTCGTAAAATTCTTTTGATTGTTCAAGTTGGAAGATACTGAATCATCTAGTATTTCATTTCTTCCGTAAAATTCTTTTGATTGTTCAAGTTGGAAGATATTGAAGTATCCAGTATTTCATTTCTTCCGTAAAATTCTTTTGATTGTTCAAGTTGGAAGATATTGAATCATCTAGTATTTCATTTCTTCTGTAAAATTCTTTTTGTTATTCACCCCCTAATCTGGGGCAGTTATGCCGAGATCTCTCCAAGAGTTTGAAGATATTGAAACACCCTGTATGCCAATTCTTCTATAAAATCCTCTTGTTATCGTCTTAGCTTGGGGCAGGCAAAATTCGAAGATGATCGTCATATAAGTCAGAATGCAGGATTACTCCGTTCTTGTGACATCCTTTGCTAAGCTTTCCAGTAAATTGCTACTTCAGCAAATCTTGACAAATTCTCCAAGGATTCTTCTCCAACAAAGAGATCAAGCTCACGATGGCAATCCTCATGATGTCACACCTCAAGTGGAATACTCTTTTCACCAACGAAGTTGTTCATCCTTCTTCTTCATCCCCAGTATTGCTCCGACCAGTTGGGTTTGGCTGGGTACCCTTGTCGAGATGTTTTATTTCATCTCCAGTTTAGCTTTTTGTCTGTTTTGTCAGCATAAGCATAAGCATTGCATGAGCACTCATATGCATAGCATCTTGGCATTTCTGCTTCCTTTTCTGGTGTTGTCCTGTTTTGGTTCACTTTGGCGGTTTTTCCTCCCCAAGTGACTGGGTTTGTCTTTTCTCTCCAATAGAATTGTCAGCCCTTAGACATAAAGTGTCCATCTTTTATGAATTCCCCACGGAGTTATATCCTCGTGGATGATGGTTGTTTCAGTTATCTTTTCCACATTTGGATAAGATAAATCCTCACTTGAGTTCATTCCTCAATTGGAGTCTTGTTTGGCCGTTTCTTTCTAGCTTGTTCCTAGATTGAACTTTGGTCCCTGGCAGGTGTGGTTTCCGAACCTACTTTTGTTAGTGCATTTATTTTGCACCGTGTCTGGCAAGAAGATTCTTTTATGAATCCCCATTGAAGACAAGGTTATTTTTCCATCAACCCTTTGATAATGTCATCAACTGCTTTTCTGTCAACCCTTTGACGGTGTTAGTTTTTCTCCATCAACCCTTTGATGGTGCCGATCAACTGTGTTCTTACGTCAACCCTTTGACGATGTCAGTTTTTCCATCAACCCTTTGATGATGTCAACCTCTATTTAAATCAACTGCTCTCTCCTTCTATCCTTTGATGATGTGAACCTTTACTTCCCCCGTGGAGTAAAAACATTCCCGGTATATCCAAAATCTTCACCTAAGCTAGGCTTGCGTTCGGTCACCACCTTTGAGTACCAGATTTTGCATCCTTGTGCTTTGTTCTGCTTGTGGTCTTTTGTTGTGATTGTCTTTATTTCCCCATTGAAGTAAAGACATTCCCGGTTTGCCTTGTGTCGTGCTTGTTCGGTCTTAACCTTTGCGCACCAGATTTGAATCTTTAAAACCTTTTTATTGTTCCCCAAGAAGTTTAACTTTAAAGGATTTTTAGAACTGTTCTTGTTTGAATCGTGTCAAACTTGAACCTGTTCTTGTTTGAAGCGTGTCAAACTTGAACTTGGACTTTGTTTGAATCGTGTCAAGCATTGTCTTCTGTGTTCTCGTTTGAATCGTGTCAAACTTGAACTTGGACTTTGTTTGAATCGCGTCAAGCATTGTCTTTTCTGTTCTTGTTTGAATCGTGTCAAACCTGAACAGAGTCTTTGTTCGAATCGTTTCGGACACTGACCCCTTGTTTTAAAACCTTTCCTGTTCGAATCGTGTCGAACTTGAATTGGGACTTTGCTTGAATCGTGTCAAGCACTGTCTTTTGTTTTAAAATTGTTCTTGTTCGAATCGTGTCGGACAATGAACCTTTATCTTGTTTCTTTGCTAAAATTGCTTTAAGCTAAGTTTCTTGGAACAAATTTATTCAACTTTAAGACTCCTATCTGGTGCGCAGAGTTAGTCTCTGTCTTCCCGACTTTTCTTGAGGATCCCGTTTTGAACTCTTCAGTCCAAGAATCCCCAGGAAGTATTTGCTTGGTTGTTTGTCTCCTTAGGACTGATCCCTAGTGATCAGGTTTTTCTTCCTGGTTTTATGCCCAGGAAGAATGTGGGTTTGTTTTGCCCCCAGTAGTCTATCTCCCCGGATCTTTCCCCAGTGGAGATTGTCTGTGGTCTTTTCTCCAGTGTCTCTTTGGAGTCTCCCTAGTGAGTCTCTTTCACTGGTTAGCCTGTATCCCCAGTGAGTTTTTTTCTCATGGATACTGTAGCTTTCGTCCTTCCCCAGTGAAGCTCTGTGATCTTTTTGCTTCCTGTTTGCCCCTTGGTGTCTTGTGCGTCTGCACTTTCTTGCACCTCCTTGGCATCATGTCTGTTGCATTGCATGTGTGTGCATTTGAGGGCAAAATTTTCGGTTATCTGTATTTAAATATCTTTCACTTTTGATTCCATGAGGATTTTCATCTCTCATGTCATCCGGTGAAGATATTTAAATAGGGGCAACTGTTGCACCCCAAATTTTACCCTCAGATTTGTCGTATCATTATCATATCTTTTTATCAGCAATCTTTCGTTTTTAGCCATTTTGTAATTTCATTCTAGAATTTGCCTTATTTTAATATTTTATTTAGAATTTGACTAAGGTTTACTTTTTTAGTTTAATTATAACTTAATTTTTCTTAACTTAGTTCACATTTTAATTAAGGTCAATTAGTCTAATGTTTATTAATTACATTTTCTTTTGTTTTTAATTTAGTATTGAAATTATTTTAGTTTATATCTTTTCAGTTAATTTTAATTTTTATTATAACATGGATTTAGTTAATTAGTCATTTAATCATTTTAATCATTTTTGTCTAAACAAATTACAACATGTTACTTTTATTTATTTTTGGTATATCACAAAGTAAGAAAAGGAGGGCATCTCTTTATAGCTCATCACGTGCATATTGAACCATACAAGTCTAAAATTCTTTACAGCTGCCATATGGTAAGTCTTATTAAAATACATTATGTGTTACATTAGTGTCCTTCTCTATCTCTGCAAACCGTACGAACCTATTGCCAGCCTTCTCCAACGTAAACCTGCACCATTAGGACAAGTTCAGAACGGTCAAATTTGAATTAAGAAGCAAGTGTTTATAACAGTTGAGAGAAGAGGAGAAATAGGGGGGAGGGTTGCGAGAACTTGGAAACTACCATCGCTCTTCAAACAACCACATCATAAAACCATTAGACCAACTCAAACTGATAAGAAGCTCAGCCCTCAATTTTAACCTTCATCGCGGTAATCTCATGGCCAGACCGTTTCTTCCAACCTTCCGATAAACACCATCATCTCCGCCTCAGATTCACAGTGACCAACACAACCAATCCTCCAACAAACTCACATCACCACCATTACAATCAGATCTTCACTGTCCTCTTCTTCTCAGCTCACACAATACATACTTCAAAAAAACCTGCGCAAAACTAAAACCAGCCTAGAAAATTCTCATAACCAAAAACCTCTGTTCAACCTAAACCAGTTTCCAAAAACCAGTTTACAAGTTCAAAAACTAGGTTTCACAAACTCAAAAAACAACAGAAAATTCACATCAAACCAAGAGAACAAATTTCTAACATCAAACAAAACCACAAACAAATTCAAACGTACCTCTGTCTTCAGGTTGCTGATGATTTCTTTCTGTTACAAATTCCACTCGAGCCACGCCACCACAACATGAACCACTCACTTCCTCGCCGGAATCTCTCAACACAAGAGTATTCACTCCCTCTGTTTGTTTCTTCCCCAACACTCATTAACCACAAACCAAACTGACCCATAGCTCACTCACGACAAAAATCTTGCCTTCATCACCATTTCAAATTTCCAATAGCCTTCATTAGCATAACCTTCAATCCTTCCTTCAATCTTTCGTCCCTTCAACCTCACCCAACCGAAACATCACCGCCATTAGAAAACCTCAATCCAATTTCCACAACCCTCTCGCCGGAACCTCACGACCCTCATCAACCATTCTCGAACCCAATCACCATCCACATCGGAACCAAAACGATATTAAGAACAGAGAGAAGGAGTTGAGATGAAGAGAAATTAACACCTGAAGAGAAATTAACACCGCTAATCTTCAGCCGCCGGGCAACGACAACTTCAACACACGAACAAGCCAGAGGAAAGGAAAATCGTGACAACCAATTTCAAAGAAGCAATGTGCGTAGCACAGAGGAAAGGAAATGAAGGTTGAAGAAGCGGCAGAACTCCACCTGATTACCCGCGTAAGCTCATTGGAAGATTGTCTTCAAGAGGTCACTTTAAAAAACCCTGTTCTCGTTGACTTTGAGCGATTGATGTTCTGAATATTGTTTTGATTTGTCATCCTCCGATTTACTTGTTTTCGACCGCGAATAACAAACTTAGGGTTTAGATTGGGGATGTGTTCGATTAGAGTTTTTGGGTGAGTTTGAGGGCAAATTGATGGCGGAGTTGAGATGGGGGTAGGAAGAAGAACAGGGTTAGTGTAGATCATTGTAGGTTTGGAGTTGGTTTCGTCAGAGGGTGTGGCGGCGCCGCTTTGAGTGATGTTGAGAGATGAGAGAGAATACGAAGTCTGAGATGAGACTAGGATTTGGAGTTATTTTGTTTGTTCCACGCGTGTTTCCTTTTTCCATCTTCCCCGACCCGACCCGCCTGCAACCTAGCGACCCATCTCCCTAGGCCCAATCCGAATACTCACCACACACCTCACAGTATCAGATTGCACCCTCCTTTGTTTTTAATTTGTTAGTTTTTTTTTCTTTGGTTGTTAGAAACTTTTTTTTGGGTTAAACTCTTGTATAAGATTTAAATTTTAGGATAGTTGGTTTGTTTATCTTTACTGTAGAATTAAATTTTAATATTGTTTTTAAAATTTGATTTTTATTTAGATTTTGATTTTAGTTTTAATTAACTCTTAATCATTACTTTTAATCAGTTTTTCTAGAAGTTAACTTGATTTAAGTTTAGGTTTATTTTTTAGAATTATTTTAATTTTTTATTAACTCTTTTAGAGTTTAGTTGGATAGGTTTTAAAAATAACTTATTTAAATTTGTTAGATTAATTGGCCTTTTTTTTTCTTGGTTTATTTTTCAATATCATTGAAATCTTAATTTCTAATTTAATCTTGATTATCCACATTTTCACATATATTAATCTTGTCATTTTAGTCAATATCCATTTTCAGTTTGATTCTTATTGTATTCACTATACATATTGCTGTTTATCATATATTTGTCCATTTGTCTTTCCCCATTCCAAAGGAAGGTTAATAGTGTTGACTCTTAAAGTCATAGCCCCCATCTTAACCTAAGCAACCTCTTAGGAAGAAACTTTATTTCTTGGCCTCATCAAAGCTATAGAAATTGTAACTAGCTTTAGGAAGAGTTCTTCAACTCTTAGTGATATTCATCATAATGAATTTATCACTTCCCCTACTGACTAAACTTCAACTTAGGTCCATTTCAACTAGATATAGAGAGTTCTAAAACTCTGCAATGAGCTTGTACTCATTTCCCATCTGAATATTGACCCTAGTCAATCATTCAGTAGAAGCAGAACTACGCATACTCTGATTCTATTCCCGAGGATACGTAGGCGTAAAGTGCGATGCTTTATCGAGTATACTTAGATACTAACCCCTAGGGTTTTCAACCTTTAGCATAGAACCTTTAGCAAACATAAGATAACATTTTAACAAGAGGCTCCCGTAGAGTACTACGGACGTTTAGGGTGCTAATACCTTCCCTAGGCGTAACCAACCCCCGAACCTTAGATCTCTCCCCTTTAGGTTTTTTAACGATCTTGAACCTTTCCTTTGGATAAATCAAAGTCGGTTGTAAAAGAAAAATGATGCAAATTAATTAATAATTTGTTATCCGATTTTCACCGCAACATATATCATTATGTATGATTGTGTTGTTGTTGTTGTTAATTTTTATGAGTTTTGGTATAAACCCATTTGTGTAGAAAGTGTTAGAATTCGATTTAATCATGTTGGAAATGATGTTTTCGTGTCCCTTGTTATTGGTACATGATAGATATATGTTATTGTACATCAAATTGGTGTTTTTCTGGATTTAGATGATGAATTTGGGTATGGTTTGGGTGAAAAACGCAGAACTAAGTTCTGCAGAATTTTTCTACATTTGCCCTGGCCGTACGCGTATGGGGCATGTTCATACGCGTATGAGCCTAGGCGTTACGCGTATCATTGGCTTGTTTTTGGGCCATTACGCGTATGGAATGTGACTTATCCAGGCCATCTGGTGATACGCGTATGGTGTTGGGCATACGCGTATGGACTTTTAAACTTGAATTTTGGGGGGAAAATGACTCCTGCTCATACGCGTATGGGCCTTGGCAATACGCGTATGGGAATGGCGAGGAATCCGGGCCTTACGCGTATGAGAAGGGCCATACGTGTATGGTCAGGACAAGTGTAAAATGTGACTTTTCAAAATATCGTTTTCGTTTTTCTTTCGTAACTTGAGTTCCGTGTATCCGATTTTTACGTTCTTGGTATCGATATGTAGCTATTGAGCTGTACTTTCTTATTATGATGATTTGAAAATTGTTAGCCAATTTAATTATGTCCGAAAGTCAGGAATAGTGTTATTGAGCGACTTTTACCGTTTTGAATGTGTGTTTTGGATGTAAATCATACAATAGTGCATTGATGTGAATGTATATAGATTGTATGTGATAGTATGAGATGAATGCATGAATATATTGTGTATATGTATGCATTTCAAGAATGTCTTGAGTCATTTTGTATGTGAAGCATAATGATGTGCATTCTTGTGTTGTGTGATTCTAATGAGAATCCGTTATAACGTCGTGTGCCCATGTGGGGTGTGAGCGATGATTATAGACGATCGTGTGCCCGTGTGAGGTGTGAACGATCGGGTCGGTCTTTATGATTTGCATTTATCATCTTTATAATGGTGCATTGATGAATAAACATGAATATGTATGTTTATGTGGAATGATAAGAATTGTGAAAGTGTGCATGATGAATATGCTTGGTTTTGTATATATATACATTGTAATGTATATGAGTGAATTGTGATGAATTGTGGTGAGAATGTGGAATATGTGTATTTTTATGTTAAGATATATAATTAAATGCATTGTTATTATGATAATATTTCTCACCCTTTTGCTGTTTTATGATGCTCTATGAGGCATTGCAGAGTAGGTATGCTGGTGGTCTTTTATGAAGCGTGTCTTCATTTTTTTGGTCGGTCGGCTCTGATATGTAGCACTGGGTAGCTAGGAAGTATATGATTCTTTTGTGATACATTTGTACATGTATCTTGTTGTTGAATGTTTATGTAAACATGAATTATGTTGGTGGATAATACTTGATGATATATATATATATATGTATATATGTTTGATGTTATTCAATGTTTAGATTTTCCGCTTTTATTCTAAACATTTGAAATGTGGGTGTAAGGTCTAAGTTCCTCTGTTGCAAAGTTACCCCACTGTTGCATATCATATGTTGAGCAGGTGTTGAATGTTTTAATTTCATGTATAATGTGGCAAACCTTTTCTATACTATGTTTACAATTATACTCTGACGAAATTTTAAATACGTGCCTAAATGAATATGTGATTATTTGGGGGTATAGAAAGGGAGTGTTACATTAAAGTGGTATCAGAGCCAGTGTTGAGTCAGTTGTGTCTGTCTTGTTGTTGTGATGGTTGAACTGTTGTTTAACCTTGTTGTCATTTTTGGGAATGATCAGAATATGGCTGGTAGAAACGACAATGTGATGGCTGCTGCTTTGGAAGCAATGGCTAGGTCGGTGCAAGGTGCGCCGAACGTGAATGCTAATGACGAGTTCAGGAAGAATCAACCACCGGTCTTCAAAGGAAGATTTGATCCCGATGGTGCTCAAATTTGGTTGAAGGAGATTGAAAGGATCTTCAGAGTCATGGGTTGTGCGGAGGAGAATAAGGTGAGGCTTGGGTCTCACATGCTGAAGGAAGAAGCCGACGATTGGTGGGTCGGTATGCGTCAAATTCTTGAGGTGGATGATGAAGAGATAACTTGGAATTTATTTCGTACCGAGTTCTTGAGGAAGTATTACCCTGAAAGTGTGAAAGGGAAGAAGGAGATGGAGTTCCTTGAACAGAAACAAGGTAGTATGTCCGTGGTGGACTATACTGCAAAGTTTGTGGAGTTGGTTCAATTCCATCCTCACTATGCTGCAATTACTGCTGAGTTCTCAAAGTGTATTAAGTATGAGAATGGTTTGCGTCGCGAGATTAAGCAAGCCGTGGGATATCAAAGGATAAGAAGGTTTACGGATTTAACGGAATGTTGTAGAATCTTCGAGGAAGATAGCAAGGCTCGTTCTACACATTACAAAAGTTTGAATGAGAGGAAGGGAAAGCAACAAGCTAGAAGTGGACCTTATGTGACACCCACTGATAAGGGCAAGCATAAGGGAAACTTTGATAAGAGATCTGGAGGAGGAGGTTCCGATTCCGGTAAGTGTTACAAGTGTGGTGAAATGGGTCATAAATCATTTGAGTGTGGGAAGACTGTGGTGAAATGTTCTAACTGTGGAGGCCTTGGGCATGCTACTACCGATTATAGAAGGAATGTAGTGAAGTGCTATAATTGTGGAGAAGTGGGTCACATTAGTACTAAGTGTACTAAGCCGAAACAAGCTCAAGCGGGCAGAAAGGTGTTTGCATTAGCGGAGACGGACACTACTAGTGCAGACCGTTTGATTAAAGGTACATGCTTTATTAATAGTACGCCTTTAGTTGCTATTATTGATACGGGAGCGACTCATTCATTCATTTCTCATGAGTGCGCTAAGCGTTTGAATTTGTTTATGACTTCTTGGGGTGGTGAGATGGTTATTGAGACTCCTGCTTCAGGGTCGGTAACTACGTCTTTGGTATGTGTAAGTTGTCCTTTGACCATGTATGGTAAAGACTTCATTATGGATTTAGTGTGTTTGCCGTTGGAGGGATTGGACGTAATCTTAGGTATGAACTGGTTACAATTTAATCGAGTTCATATAGATTGCTATCACAAGTTGGTGAGGTTTCCTTCTTTGGAAGATGATGAAGATGAGAGCTTCCTATCCACTAAAGAGTTGAAGGAACTTTTAGCGGACGAAGCTCAATTGTTCGGTTTGTTTGCATCATTGTTGGTGGAGAGTAAAGTTGAGCTCGATGTGTTCCCAGTGGTGTGTGATTTTCCAGAAGTGTTTCCGGAGGATATTACGGATGTACCGCCGGAAAGAGAAGTTGAGTTTTCTATTGATCTAGTGTCGGGTACTAGACCGGTTTCGATGGCACCGTATCGTATGTCGGCATCGGAGTTGGTAGAATTGAAGAAGCAATTGAATGACTTGTTGGACAAGAGATTTGTAAGACCAAGTGTTTCTCCTTGGGGTGCTCCGGTATTGTTAGTAAAGAAGAAGGATGGGAGTATGCAGTTATGCATTGATTATCGACAATTGAACAAGGTGACAATTAAGAACAAGTATCCGCTTCCAAGGATCGATGATTTGATGGACCAATTGGTGGATGCGCGTGTTTTTAGCAAGATTGATTTGAGATCGGGATATCACCAGATTCGTGTGAAAGAAGAGGATATTCAAAAGGCGGCCTTTAGGACACGGTATGGTCATTACGAATATTCCGTGATGCCATTCGGAGTTACTAATGCGCCGAGTGTGTTTACGGAATACATGAATCGTATTTTTCATGAACAGTTAGATCGTTTTGTGGTTGTCTTCATCGATGATATTTTTATTTACTCTAAGTCTCAAGAGGAGCATGAAGAGCATTTGAGGATTGTGTTACAAATTTTGAAAGAGAAACAACTGTATGCTAAGTTGTCGAAATGTGAATTTTAGTTGTCGGAAGTAAGTTTTCTTGGACATGTTATTTCCGGTAGTGGTATTAGTGTTGATCCATCCAATATTGATGCGGTGATGCAATGAGAGGCTCCTAGATCGGTTACGGAGATTCGAAGCTTTTTAGGCTTGGCGGGTTATTATCGGAGGTTTATTGAGGGATTTTCGAAGTTGGCACTTCCGTTAACGCAATTGACTTGTAAAGGAAAAGCTTTTATTTGGGATATTCATTGTGAAGAGAGTTTCAATGAGCTAAAAAGAAGGTTGACAACGGCTCTGATCTTGATTTTGCCAAATCCGACGGAACCATTTGTTGTGTATTGTGATGCTTCATTGGTTGGTTTAGGTGGTGTTTTGATGCAAGATGGAAAAGTTGTGGCTTATGCTTCAAGACAATTGAGAGTGCATGAAAAGAATTATCCTACACATGACTTGGAGTTAGCGGTCGTGGTGTTTGTTTTGAAAATTTGGAGGCACTATCTTTATGGTGCAAGATTTGAGGTTTTTAGTGATCACAAGAGCTTGAAATATTTATTTGATCAAAAAGAATTGAACATGAGACAAAGAAGGTGGTTAGAGCTTTTGAAGGATTATGATTTTGGTTTGAATTACCATCCGGGTAAGGCAAACGTGGTGGCCGATGCTTTGAGTCGGAAGTCGTTTCATATGTCCGCATTGATGATGAGAGAATGGGAACTTTTGGAGAATTTTAGAGACTTGAGTTGGGTTTGTGAAATGACGCCGAGAAGTGTGAGACTTGGTATGCTACATGTTACGAATGATTTTCTTGCAACCGTATGTGAAAAACAAAAGTTGGATTTGAAGTTCGTTGATTTGATGATGAGGGAGAATGAGGATTTCAAGGTTGATAATTTTGGAGTTTTGAGATTTCGTGGTCGTATTTGTATTCCCGATGATGCGGAGTTGAAAAAGATGATATTGGAATAAGGACACCGAAGTAACTTAAGTATTCATCCGGGAGCGAATAAAATGTATCAAGATTTGAAGAAAATCTTTTGGTGGTCCGGATTAAAGAGGGTTGTGGCTCAATTTGTGTATGCATGCTTAACTTGTCAAAAGTCTAAGGTGGAACATCAAAAGCTTAGTGGATTGATGCAACCGTTGGACATTCCGGAATGGAAATGGGATAGTATATCGATGGATTTTGGTACGGGATTGCCGAATACACAAAGAGGTCATAATGCTATTTGGGTAATCGTTGATAGGCTTACTAAATCTGCTCACTTCATTCCAATTGATATTAGTTATCCTTTGGAGAAGTTAGCCGAGATTTATGTTCTTGTGGTTGTGAAGTTACATGGAGTTCCTAAGAGTATTGTATCGGATAGAGATCCTAGATTCACATCGAGGTTCTGGGAGAGTTTACAAAAGGCCTTGGGTTCTAAGCTAAGATTGAGTTCGGCTTATCATCCGCAAACGGATGGTCAAACCGAGAGGACGATTCAATCGTTGGAGGATTTATTGCGTGCCTGTGTGCTCGAGCAAGGTGGTGCTTGGGATAGTTATTTGGCGTTGATTGAGTTCACCTACAATAATAGTTTTCATTCAAGTAGAAGTATGGCACCATTTGAGGCTTTGTATGGTCGGAGATGTCGAACACCTTTGTGTTGGCATGAAACCGGTGAGAGGACGATAGTTGGACCGGAGATGGTACAACAAACGACGGAGAAAGTGAAGTTTATTCGTGAGAAGATGAAAGCTTCTCAAAGTAGAAAAAAGAGCTATCATGACAAGAGAAGGAAAGATCTTGAGTTACGCCGGTTACGGGTGTGGGTCGTGCTTTGAAGTCGAAGAAGTTGACTTCTCGTTTTATTGATCCGTATCAGATTTCTGCACGAGTTGGTGTTGTGGCTTACCGTGTCGCGTTGCCTCCGAATCTTTCGAATTTTCCAGATGTATTCCATGTTTCACAACTTCGGAAGTATGTTCCGGATCCGTCACATGTTATCCCTATGGACGAGGTTGAAGTGAGAGATAATCTTACGGTTGAAGCTTTACCGATTAGGATTTTGGACCGTGAAGTTAAGAAGCTAAGAGGCAAGGATATTGCGCTTGTGAAAGTAGCGTGGGGAGGCGCTGCGGAAGGCAATATGTCGCTCCCAGGATTTTCATCCAGGTACAAATGCGAGAGTGGCGCGGAAAAACAGAGTCGTCAGCCGTGTAAATTTATCCCAAGAGAGGGAAAGGGAACACTGCATAAACCTGAGGAAGAGGGAAAGGAATGGTCATCGCAACCATAACCTGGGTTCGGGAGTCGGTTACGCTAGGGGAAGGTGCTAGCACCCCACGCGTCCATCATACTCGATGGGATCCACTCTTGTTGTCTAATCTAAGGGTAAGTTATACTATCATCTAAGGCTGTACTAAAACGGGGAGGGAAAGACAAAGACCGACTCGGTAGGACGTCGACGTCCTAGGCCTACGTACCCCCCTTGTGCAATGGGGAATTCAGAGTCAACGTAGCTCGGACCAAGTTCTTTTTTGTGTTTTTTATGAGCGGCGTTAAGTTCGCGTCCGGCAGTTAGGGTCAATGCATGTTTGCGACTCAGACGGAAGGTAACGTGCCCTTTTTGAAAATAGCCTTTAAGTTTGACAATCCCGAAGGACAAAAAAGTTTGAAGTTGGTTTGTGTTTTTTAGGACAGAAGTGGCTTAAGTTAGTTCTTAAGTTGCATTGCACCAAAGTCTAGGGCACAGAGGCGAATACTTAACGCATCGTCCCAAGACAGGACGCTCGCTAAGCACTCTAGAAAGATGAGAGGAAGCCCCTCATTTCTCATTCCCCATACTTAAGGCTCGTGCGCAATACACCTTATTCTTATTAAGTGTTTTAAAGAAATTTGAGATGAGAAGAGAGAAGACACAAGGGTAACTCTAAGGGGGGACTGTAGATCCTAAAGTCATCATGCATGGGTGACCTACAGTTAGTGAGGTTTGAAGACAACCTAAATCCTAAAGGAAGAAGATGAGGGAAGGAAAAAGTAAGGGTGACCATGGATACTTATCATACCCTTAAAGAACTTACCTTAGACCCTGCATAAAAGATTAGTACAGAGTAGACATAAGTAAGAGAGATGAGGTGAATGAAAATTAAGCAAAGGCAAACAACAATGATAATAATCCAAACATGAACTCAAAGATCAAAGAAGCAATCTCAAAGCAAATGGCACAAGTGCCTTTTCAAACAAATAATCACACAAGGTCAAAGATGCGCCTGCAAGAAAATCTCAAGTGAAAACAAATCAGATAATTTAAAAAAATGACTCCTAAAATTCGCAAATTAAACATTAAGGCTCCTCAACCAGAGACAAACAACATATCAAAAGTCCCTACAAAAAATCAAGATATTAGTCGTTCAAATAAATAGGCAAAGTTCAGGTGGGAATTAGGGCTCGGTGTGTCAAAGGGGAGGACCTAAATGCAATATGAAATAAATTTAAAAATGAAAGAAAAATATTTTTATGCAATTTTGGATGTTAGTGAACAAATTCAAAAAGAACGGATAAAAAATATTTTATGATTGCAGAGAAATAAAATAAAGAGATTTAAGTATGCATGTGATGTGTAATGCAAAGTGGAAATTAATAAAGTAATTAGTTTAAAGGATAAAAATAAAATAAAAATAAAAAATAAAATTTGTAAAAATTTTATAAAATAATACAGATGATATATTAATTTTATGATGATTTTTAGATGTAAAAAACTATTTTTAATAATTAAAAATGAAAGCAAGATAATTTAAATAAAAATAAAATGGAATAAAAGGCATGGGGGTGCGAACAGTAAAGAAGTGAAGTGGAAATTGGACATGGGCTGAAGATGGGGGGTGCCAATAGCAGCCCAACCCATCAGCGAAAAAAATAAAAAGAGCAGTATACTGTGCGCGTGCCATGTGCCAGGCACGTGGTATTTTAATGTGTTGGCTTTGTTTAGTCCACACGATGCATCAGACGGTCCAAGTTCAGTCAATGGAAATAAAAGTAATTAAAACAAAACAACATAATTGGAGGGCATATGATAACGGTGGTGGGGTAATAACATGGAATCATTAATTAAATTTCAGAAAAAAAAAAATAAAAGAAAAAATATGTGGCACGCTGGTAGCCACACGATGAAGCAAATCAAGGGCCCAGATTGTATCTTCCCCATGGAAACCCTTGACCGGACTGAACCAAGAGCCACCGCCGGAGTTAGGGTTCCGGCCCCCTACTCCGGCCACCTGCAATCAAAACTACACCAAAACGCACGTGCGAGTATACCATTCCAACCAGAAAAATGTCAGGAATTCAAATACGCAATAAAAAAATTCAAATGACCAACGTATAATAAAAAACGCATGGAATTATGTTAGGGCATCAAACTTTAAATCAACATGGCAAGCCATACATGCATCCATATTCAAAAATAAATAGATCAGAGTGATCACCATTCATCACACATCAATATTCATATAAAAAATTGGAGTTTTAAGAGCGTGAAAAAACCTCCCAACCTGAGATGGAGTAACGAGTATCCCTGTTGTTAGCTTCACGTGGTGGTTGATTTTCACTCTATGGATCCCCATGAAGATGTTTGTGGAAGAATCTTTGGAGAAAATCTTGTGGATCGTGAGTTTTGGTGAGAAAGAGCTTTAGGGTTCAAGCTTGGATTCCTCTCCAAAAAAACGTGTGTGAACCCTAACCAATGCATGAATAGGCTTAAATACTTAGGGTTATTTCATATCTGATCATTTGGGCTTGGGTGATCCATTGTTTAATGATTTTTTGAATTATTTTGGAAAAATACATTATGTGAATTACACCTTTCTCCTTGCATGTTCACTTAAAAATTCCATGATGGATCACTAGCACTTGGATTGATAATTACACCCCTATGGAACTTGGGCCTTGAAAACAAATGATTCATGAGTTTTAGACATCTTGGGAAATTTGAATAATGGAAAATAGGTGAAAAATAAACCATGGAATTACTTCATTCTTGGGCCCAAAATAATCCTCAAGGAATGTCTTTTAATATTTGAATGTGGCATGAAGCAATGGAATTGATTATAGGTCATTATGCCCAAAATTGTGAAAATGGCATCATGAGAAACCCTAAAAACCACTTTGCCTTCCTTTGATCATAATTGGAGTTTCACAAATGATATGGAGACCCACTAGTACTTGTTGGAAAAAGGAGAAAAAGATCTCCAACTTTCATGTTGGTGAAAAATTCATCTAAAGCTTCCTTGATGGTGTAAAGTTTAGTTGAATGAAGTGTAGAAACTTGCCAAAAATGGAAACTTTTCATTATAGGTCACTTTCCAAATTTGAAAACTTTGCACCAACTCCTGATTCCTGACAGATATGTATGAAACTTGACCCCTGAAGACCATATGAGGATGTGAGACCTTGAAATCCCTGAAGAGAACCTCAAAATTTCACAGTTGACTTTTCTCCTTTCACTGTTGACTTTTCCCCAAATCCAACTGATTTTTAATCCATTGGCCAATTGAACTTCTCCTGAACCAAACTGATGGACAATCTTCCACTCCTAGATACTTAGGGACCCAAGGAATACCATGGAATCAAGTCTTGCCCAAAAAATCAGAAATAAACTGACTTTATAGCAAACCCTAGTTGTAGTATCCTCAGTCTAGGAGGAAATAGCACAGTTTCCAAATCCAAATTCCTCTGAATATGATGTGTATCCTCTCCAACAAAGATAAGATATGTCATTTGGTGATGATAAAAACCCAAGGAGCCTGCCCATTGGAACAATAAACCCAAGAATTTCAAAACCCTAATTCATGCACTGGTTAGGAGAGTGATTCCACCTGAGATCCCTTGCAACCTGTGAACTCTTGATGAGGTAGTAGACCAGATAGGACTTTACCCTGACCCCATGCTAATGATATGCATACATGATAATGCAAAGATGAAATTAAACATAAGCCAGTTAGTACTAAAGTAAGGAGGGCAAATTTTGGGGTGCAACACAATATGACTTGGGAGCTAGAGAGTAGGATGCGAGAGTCGTATCCGGAGTTGTTTGAATCAGGTAATATTTTCGAGGACGAAAATTTCTAAAGTGGGGGAGAGTTGTAACGCCCCGATTTCTATTATTTCCCATTTTGTTGAGTCTTTTATTTAAATTGAGTGATAAATTATTTTATTTGTGAAATTGGTATGTTAATATACTATGTTGACATGTTATGATATTTTACCGTTTGTTGAGAGTCTGCGGGGAAATTAGAATGGGGGGTATTTTAGACATTTCTCAATTAATGATAAGTTAGAAATTTAGTGGAAATAGAATTGTGTGAGAAAATGAATTAATTTAATTTGAGTAGAAAATAAGAAATAGAAAAGAAAAAGAGATAAGGAGAGGAAATAGGAGAGAAAGAGAAAGAAAAGAAAGATAGAGAGAAAAAGGAGAGAAAGAAAGAGGAAGAGGAGAAAATAGAAGAAAAGAGAGGAAAAGCTTGGAAATCTTCAAAACAACTTCTAGGAATCGAATTATCCGGGTAAGGGTGTGAAATCTTATTATCTTATCAATGTATATCATTATTTATGATTGTGTTGTTGTTGTTGTTGTTGATTTTTATGAGTTTTGGTATAAACCCATTTGTGTAGAAAGTTTTAGAATTCGATTTAATCATGTTGGAAATGATGTTTTCGTGTCCCTTGTTGTTGGTACATGATAGATATATGTTATTGTACATCAAATTGGTGTTTTTCTGGATTTAGATGATGAATTTGGGTATAGTTTGGGTGAAAAACGCAGAACCAAGTTCTGAAGAATTTTTCTGCATTTGCCCTGGCCGTACGCGTATGGGGCATGTTCATACGCGTATGAGCCTAGGAGTTACGCGTATCATTGGTTTGTTTTTGGGCCATTACGTTTATGGAATGTGACTTTTCCCGACCATCTGGTGATACGCGTATGGTGTTGGGCATACGCGTATGGACTTTTAAACTTGAATTTTGGGGGAAAAATGACTCCTGCTCATACGCGTATGGGCCTTGGCAATACGCGTATGGAAATGGCGAGGAATCCGGGCCGTACGCGTATGAGAAGGGCCATACGTGTATGGTCAGGACAAGTGTAAAATGTGACTTTTCAAAATATCGTTTTCATTTTTCTTTCGTAACTTGAGTTCCGTGTATCCGATTTTTACGTTCTTGGTATCGATATGTAGCTATTGAGCTGTACTTTCTTATTACGATGATTTGGAAATTGTTAGCCGATTTAATTAAGTCAGAAAGTCGTGAATAGTGTTATTGAGCGACTTTTACCGTTTTGAATGTGTGTTTTGGATGTGAATCATACAATAGTGCATTGATGTGAATGTATATAGATTGTATGTGATAGTATGAGATGAATGCATGAATATATTGTGTATATGTATGCATTTCAAGAATGTCTTGAGTCATTTTGTATGTGAAGCATAATGATGTGCATTCTTGTGTTGTATGATTCTAATGAGAATCCGCTATAACGTCGTGTGCCCATGTGGGGTGTGAGCGATGATTATAGACGATCGTGTGCCCGTGTGGGGTGTGAGCGATCGGGTCGTGTGCCCGTGTAGGGTGTGAACGATCCATAAACATTGTGTGCCCATGTGGGGTGTGAGCAATGGGTGAACATCGTATGCACGACAGGGAGTTACAGTGGTAACGAGCGATGGTTCCAATAAGTTCCTAAGTGAATTTGAGATGATTGAGTCGGTACCGCATTGCATTTGCATAGAGTCGTGAGTCGGTCTCTATGAATTGCATTTATCATCTTTATAATGGTGCATTGATGAATAAACATGAATATGTATGTTTATGTGGAATGATAAGAATTGTGAAAGTGTGCATGATGAATATGCTTGGTTTTGTATATATATACATTGTAATGTATATGAGTCAATTGTGATGAATTGTGGTGAGAATGTGGAATATATGTATTTTTATGTTAAGATATATAATTATATGCATTGTTATTATGATAATATTTCTCACTCTTCTGCTGTTTTATGATGCTCTATGAGGCATTGCAGAGTAGGTAAGCTGGTGGTCTTTTGTGAAGCGTGTCTTCATTCTTTTGGTCGGTCGGCTCTGATATGTAGCATCGGGTAGCTAGGAAGTATATGATTCTTTTGTGATACATTTGTACATGTATCTTGTTGTTGAATGTTTATGTAAACATGAATTATGTTGGTGGATAATACTTGATGATATATATATGTATATATGTTTGATGTTATTCAATGTTTAGATTTTCTGCTTTTATTCTAAACATTTGAAATGTGGGTGTAAGGACTAAGTTCCTCTGTTGCAAAGTTACCCCACTGTTGCATATCATATGTTGAGCAGGTGTTGAATGTTTTAATTTCATGTATAATGTGGTAAACCTTTTCTATACTATGTTTACAATTATACTCTGACGAAATTTTAAATACGTGCCTAAATGAATATGTGATTATTTGGGGGTATAGAAAGGGGGTGTTACATTACCAATCACCCAAATTTGGTTTTTTCTAACCTTTTTCTTTGCAGGGTCGGTGACGGGAAGTCGACGTCGTTTTGGTTTTCTAATTGGCTGGCCAACCAAGCTTTGAAGGACGCCTACCCTCTTTTGTTTGAAGCGGCCGTGTCCTCAGACATGAGTATTTATGATGCAGGCGAATGGATTAATGATGTTTGGTCTTGGAATTTCGCTAGTATCGTGAGAGGGTGGAACAAGTTGGAGGAGACCAGTAGGGCTGAGTTCTTGGAGGATATCACCAACAGCAGTCTGCAGAAGGAAGGAATTGACATGTTCGATTGGAAACTCACAGAGGACAGTTCTTTTAATATCAAATCTTGTTATAAGGCTTCGTAAGATGGCTGCACCTCGCCTTGGTCAGCTTCTGTCACGAAAGCGCAGAATTTCGTTTGGTCATTGGAGGCGCCGTCGAAGGCGAAGTTTTTCGGTTGGAGGTTGTTAATCAACAGGTTACCGACTAAGGACCAACTGGCTCGTAGGAGGGTTTTGTCAAGTTCGAGAGACTTGGTTTGCGGCATTTGTTTCAATTGTGATGAAAACTTATTGCATTTGTTCTTTGGCTGTAGCAGGATTCTCGCTCTATGGGAGAAGTTGTGGCAATGGATTGGCAACATTCCGAACTTGTCAATTCAGGATTTCATGGCTTTTCCTTTGGTGAATAATCAGGCCATTAATTCAAAGGATAGAAATACGGCAGGCATCATATGGTTGGCGACGGTGGGGAGTATTTGGTTATTGCGTAACGATATCCAATTCAATGATGGTGTTTTTAGATTCAACGAATATTTTTCTTCGATTGTTTATAGGTCTTGGGTCTGGTTGGGGTTAAAGAGCAAAATTTCCTTTTGTATCAATTATTATGACTAGTTCTCTTCCCCTATCTTATGTGGTAGGATATAACTGTTTTTGATTCCTCTTCTTAAGAATGTTAATTTAATATTTTAAAATCGGATTAAACTGGATAATTCGGTTAAATAAACCGGTATTTATAATAAAGTTATATATTTATTAAACCAGTCAAACCGGATGACTTCCGAGAGTTTGACGTTTGACTATTATTTTGGGTTATTTGGTGTAGTTAATTAAGGTGAATTATTATGATGATGAAGTAATAATTGAATTAATTTGCATAATTGTATGTGGTGAATTGTACTTATGTGTATGAGTTGTGAATTGTCGATATGGAAATATTGAAATCAAGGCCATGGTTGGAGGAGAGGAGGTGCTGACCAAGAAGGATTCGATCTGGTGGAGAGATGTGATCCTGAACGACATTACCAATCACCCAAATTTGGTTTTTTCTAACCTTTTTCTTTGCAGGGTCGGTGACGGGAAGTCGACGTCGTTTTAGTTTTCTAATTGGTTGGCTAACCAAGCTTTGAAGGACGCGTACCCTCTTTTGTTTGAAGCGGTCGTGTCCTCAAACATGAGTATTTATGATGCAGGCGAATGGATTAATGATGTTTGGTCTTGGAATTTCGCTGGTATCGTGAGAGGGTGGAACGAGTTGGAGGAGACCAGTAGGGCTGAGTTCTTGGAGGATATCACCAACAGTAGTCCGCAGAAGGAAGGAAGGGACGTGTTCGATTGGAAACTCACAGAGGACAGTTCTTTTAATGTCAAATCTTGTTATAAGGCTTCGCAAGATGGCTGCACCTCGCCTTGGTCAGCTTCTGTCACGAAAGCGCAGAATTTTGTTTGGTCATTGGAGGCGCCGTCAAAGGCGAAGTTTTTCGGTTGGAGGTTGTTAATCAACAGGTTACCGACTAAGGACCAACTGGCTCATAGGAGGGTTTTGTCAAGTTCGAGAGACTTGGTTTGCGGCATTTGTTTCAATTGTGATGAAAACTTATTGCATTTGTTCTTTGGTTGTAGCAGGATTCTCGCTCTATGGGAGAAGTTGTGGCAATGGATTGGCGACATTCCGAACTTGTCAATTCAGGATTTCATGGCTTTTCCTTTGGTGAATAATCAGGCCATTAATTCAAAGGATATAAATACGGCGGGCATCATATGGTTGGCGACGGTGTGGAGTATTTGGTTATTGCGTAACGATATCCAATTCAATGATGGTGTTTTTAGATTCAACGAATGTTTTTCTTCGATTGTTTATAGGTCTTGGGTCTGGTTGGGGTTAAAGAGCAAACTTTCCTTTTGTATCAATTATTATGACTGGTTCTCTTCCCCTATCTTATGTGGTAGGAGATAACTGTTTTTTATTCCGTCTGTATTTTTGGAGTATAACTCCTACTCTATCAATACATTTTGCTTATTAAAAAAAAATAATAAAAATTAAAATATCCACCATATAATAAAGTAAAATTATTATTATTTAAAACAAATATAATTATTTTATTATCAATTAAAAAAGAATGTTAAATTAATATTTTAAAATCGAATTAAACTGGATAATTCTGTTAAATAAATCGGTATTTATAATAAAGTCATATATTTATTAAACCAGTCAAACCGGATGACTTCCGAGAGTTTGACGTTTGACTATTATTTTGGGTTATTTGGTGTAGTTAATTAAGGTGAATTATTATGATGATGAAGTAATAATTGAATTAATTTGCATAATTGTATGTGGTGAATTGTACTTATGTGTACGAGTTGTGAATTGTCGATATAATTATGTGTTGTGATTGTAATTGTATGTGTTATGTTGAGGTGTGTAGTTCAGAAGTGGGGACTATTGTGAATATTGTATTTCATGTTGTTTATGGTTATAAGTGGAACAATAAATGTTGTTGTTGTTGTTGCATTATTTTGTATGCCATGCCTCATTTTGTGTCGCTGTGTTGAAATAGGCGAGTCATTGATTCAGAAGTGGAGATTGGTGATTCAGAAGTCGGGACTCGGATCGAATGAGGAACCATTGTTGAGTGGACGAGATCAGTAACAAACCTATGACGTCCAAATTGTTGTCTAATTGAATGTGTGTTGTTGATTGCGTGACTTAAGCTACCATTGCATTCTTTACACCATTAATATATTTTAGTGTATTCACCAAACTTGTTTCTGTAGAGTTTCTCTCTACTTCTTAAATTGACAAATTTTATTCAACTGTGAAACTGCACTTCTATTGTGTGTTACAATTCATAATAGGGTTACTCCTTATTTATAGATTTGTATTTTCTTGCTACTCAAGCAAGACACAAAAACACCTAATTCTGCTAATACTACAAAATTAGACCTAAGTCGAAATGTCTGTCGAGGTACACTACTTCGACGTTTTGACACACAACATTTCTACGACAACAAACTTTGTCGAAAATACTTTTTTGACACAAATAATTATACTTTAAATAGTTGTGAGTTGGAAAATGACCTTGGAGCTTTTCCCAATAACATGCTTGGACTACGAATTTCAACTCCAAACACCCCATTTCCTACCTTAGATACCATTAACCCAACATATAATGATGATCAATCATCTTTTCCTCTTCCTTCCCAAATAACAGACAATGCCAAATTACCAGCTTCTCAATCCAGTCATCATGTTTCGTCAAGGGTAAGGCAACAATCATCCCATCTCAGAGGCTATGTATGTGATTCATTTAATGATACACAAAATTTATCCTCCTCAGGTACTCTTGATCCTTTAACTAATTTCCTTTCGTATTCCAAGTTATTTCCTTTTCAATGTAGTTTTAGTATTTTTCTTATCACACAAGATTAACCAAAAACATACAATGAGAATAGTAAATTTGACTGTTGGAATTAAGCCATAAAAGTTGAGCATGATACCCTTGACAAAACTGACACTTGGGATTTCGTTGACCTTCCACCCAAAGTTAAATCAATATGATGCATATGGGTTTATAAAATTAAATACAAGTTAGACGACACAATAGAAAGGTTTAAGTCAAGGCTAGTTGCCAAATGTTATTCACCAGTTGCTAAGCTTATTACATTCAGACTTCTCATAACACATGGTTTTATTCATAGATGGCACCTACATCAGCTTGATGTAAACAAAGCTTTGAATTACATGAAGATGTTTACATGGTTATCCCACCTAGTGTCAAGCCTTCTAGGATCTCTTTAGCTAAATTTTAGCTCATTAACGATGTACTACACCTAGATTTCATGATCAAAGATCTTGGATTGTTCAAATACTTCTTAGGTTTAGAAGTTTCACATTCTAAACAAGGCATTTCCCCATGCTAAAGAAAGTATTGTCTTGATCCTTTTGTAGATTCATGCTTGCTTGGTTCAAAACCTATCACCACTCCATCTAATTCTTTTATAAAGCTATGACATGATAACTCTGAGTGTTATTCTTCTTTCTTGCATTTTATATCCGCTGTCAATCTCTAACTAACTCGAATTCTATAACCTTGTGTTTAGAATCTAACTTAAGAGTTCTAAAAAAAGAAAAAACTAACACAATTCGACCCCCTTTTGTGTTTTTCTAACCTTCATGTATAGTTGTTTTAAATTCGTATTATTTCATGTTGGGTTTTTAGGGTGTTACACTTAGGAGTAAACACCCTCAAGAATCGGTAATCAATATTTTCATATAATTTGTTGCAAGGTCGGGTTAGAATAATTAACGGGTCTGATCATACACCTTTTGTACCCCTCTGCTCCCTCAAGCCTCCACTTCTCCTTTTTTTCTCATTCCTCATCCATTTCTCTTTTTAATTTTTTTCTGATTTACAATCTCCTCTATCATTTCTCTCTATTCTTTTTTTCTCTCTTTGTTATTCATCTTCTCTAGCTTTCTTCTTCTTCTTTCACCGAAACCCTTATTTATTTCGTTTACCACATCCACGATGATGGCTCTACCTTTCACATTAATAAATGAAAGATCTCATCCAAGACCACCTAGAAATTAGTGTACCATGTTCAAGATCTATATACACATATTTTTCAAATATTGTACCAACTGACCAACTCCCCTCATAGTCATAACATCATATGCATTTACAATTTTTTTCTACACATCCTAACAATTTAAGATATTGTATATTGATCCAAATATTTTTATAAATAATATCAAAACAAAAATAGTATTACAGACAAGATAATTTATTGTTCATTCAAATATTTTTATATATGGAAAAATTATATTTATAATCCATATATAAATAAAAACATGTCTTTGTTTTGAAAATAATAAACTCTTTTGATAAAATAATTTTGCTTTTCTATTTTACATTCTTTTTATATTTTAAAAATAAATGCGCGTAATATATATATATATATATATATATATATATATATATATATATATATATATATGGGATGAAGAGTAAATGTTAATAAATGGGATATCACTTTTGTGGCTTTTATAACTTAATCCAAAGTAGAGTTTACTCTTAGGGTTGTTGTTGTGGAGACCAGTAGCAGCTGTAAACTCGTTCATTTTACTCATTAAAAGCTTCATAGATCCAATGTCCCCTCTCATAAAAATTAGGATGTCATCAGCAAAACACAAGTTGAGGATTTTTAGTTTGTCACACTTGGGATAAAAGATGAAATTAGGATTAGAATATAGGCCTTGAAGAACCCTATGCAAATATTCCATTATGAGCACAAAGAATAGATGGGATATGTGGTATCCTTGTCTCAGCCTTCTTTCTGCTTTTAGAATGCTAGAAGGGGTACCATTTATAGAAAACCTGTAAGAGACAGTTGTAACATAAGCCATGATCCAAGTTATGAAGAGTTGGGGAAAACCAATTTCAACCATAATTTGATACAAAGCAGGCCACTCTACAGTGTCATAAGCTTCTTGTATGTCCATATGAACCATACATCTAGGAGATATATTATTCCTGCCATATCCTCTCACCAGCTCTTGGGCTAACATGATGTTGTCATGAATTGTTCTCCCAAGAATGAAGGCAGATTGAGTATCTTCCACAATCTGGTTGATCACTTTCCAAGTATACAAGTAAGGATCTTGGAGATTATTTTGTATATGGTGCTGTAGGAAGAAATAGGCCTCATATCTCTAATGGTTTTGGCATCGGGGTGGACTAAGCCTAAGCGGACTTGTTGTCACTAAGATTTGTGCGGTTTTAAGGCCCATTTCGGACGGTTGGTGGCTTCGCATGATAACCCGCCGGCCCCTCGTCCAGGTGTCGACCTTCATCACATTTACATAAGTTGCCCCCTCTTAGGACCCAATAAAAATATATCACTATAATTTTTTTTTAATAGGCAATATATTAGTGAGAGCAAAAGGGGTGCTCCAAGAATACAGGAAAACAGAGAACAACACCACTAACTCCTACAAGAGTTGAGAGGAGAGTGATGCCAATCAAGGAAAGGGGGAGAGTAAGCATGCTTACAGGTAAGACCCGCCCAAACCCACGAAAAATGAATTATCGCAGACAAACAATCCGTGAAACTAAAAACTACACCCTTAAAAATTACAGCATTTCGATTTATCCATAAGCACCATGTCGTAGCCAACCAAATAGAGCCTATAAGGCAACGTTTTGTTGAATTGTTGATTTTATGACTCTCTGCAGGAAAATCTGCCAAATCATTGATAACCTCCAAGTTTTCCCTGCCGACCCAAGATCTAACCTTGTTCCATAGGTTTTTGGCAATATAACAGTGCTTGAACAAGTGTTGGGAAGTTTCGTTATACCTGAAGCAAAGAGCGCACACGGAATCTCGATTATCTGTTAAAATTCCTCTGCTGAACAGGAGGTCTTTCGTTGCGAGGCGATTTTTCAGAAGTCTCCATCCAAAAATCAAGGTCTTCGACGGAGCCCGAAATGTCCAAAGAGAAGTTAGCGCTTCAAGGGTGGCTGCGTCAAATCTGGAGGTGGCAGTGTGCTCCAAAAAGCTTGCAATACTAGAGCTGGTGTTGTAGCCCTCTTCATTGTCGCTCAGCCAAAGGAAAGTATTTGCACCATGTGTTCGCTGTTGATTTTGGCGAACAACCTCTGGTTTACCAATCTCTTATAAAATTGGGTTACTTGCAGGACCAACCACACAAATCCTGGGATACATGTGCAAATTTATCTAACTCTTAGGATAATGGTGTTTTGATGGTTTGTTTTGTTATATCTTTTTGTGTGAATAGTTTGGTTAAAGAAGTAAATAACAACTTCTGGCGAAAGATAAGTTGAATGAAATTAAAACTTGCATAAAGTAAATGACAAAGGATAAATAACTGGGAAAAGTAAAGGCAATTATAAAAGACTTTGAATGTTTATAAACTTAAAAAGATGGTGTTTCACACGTACATTTCCAGATAATAAACTCTTTTCTCTCGCATGGGTACTTTGAGTATTTACAGGAATTTAGTACAAGTTTTCACACCCAAATTCTACAACAACTATCGTATTTATATACAAATATGATAACTGCCAAATAACAGAAAAATTCTAAATCTTTGACACTTGGCCTTCTGCATGTCCTCTTTTCTTCTAAAGCTTCCACGCGTCTTCTGCCAAACGTTATAACTCTTGAATTTGAATTTTCCTTTTGTGTCGAAACGTTGCGCCTCTTCACCTTGTCGAATTGTCGAAAAGTAATAAATGTCCCTTAAACCTTGTCTAACGAAAACTTCCTTATGTTTCTGTTGAAATGTCGAAACTCTATTTTTGTCGAAGTGTCGAAAACTTCTTCTGAATACCTTCGTTTTTCTTTCTTCTTCATCTGTAGCCATTTTCTTTAGTTAAAGAACGTAATTTTACCTACCAAGACATGGTGTTGAAAATATATGTCTACAAATTGCCCCCCAGCAAAGATGTTTCGACTTATTTCTGGAGAAACCATCATTTGCTGTCGAAAATATTTCGACGCCATGTTACCTGCATTAATGATGCTGGTTTTCAAGACGTGACATTTTGTTAAGTCCCAAGAAAGTCTATCATTACACTTTTCTTAAAACGTCCCATCTAATCCCACGTTCAGACATGATCTCCATAACCCTAAAACCTAGCTAGCCATGCCTTTCTCAACTTTCCATACTCTTTGATCATCACCGTTGAAATCTTGACACGTGTCCCATGATCAATATAAAAACTGGAACGTTTTCTCATCTTTCCCTCTATAAATACTCATTTCCAAATCTTTTAACACTTTTACATTCCCGACCTTCTTCTTCTTCACAAACCCATTTCAAACCTTCATACTTTCTTCTGATATCTCTTTGCTTCCTTCATCAATGGCTCCTCGCAAAGCTCCTATTGACAAGAAAACTAAGAAGACTAAGAACACTACTGTTCTCCCTTATTGTTTATCAACCCAACCTAGTGGCTCGACAATTTGGGTTAATCCAAATAAAAACAAAACCCGTTTATCCAAAGAAAGGTTGTATTATCTTTTACAATTCTTTTCATAATCTGGAGAAAAGCATAGAGTTATCAGAAAAATACTTTGATGAGACTCTGGAGATTCAACCGGTGGTCTTTCGACCATCTTTCCTCTGCACTCAAGAATTCGATGTTTGGTGGAAAGACTACTACCTCACTAGATTCTTCGACGTGACGGCCTTTACGACTCATCTGACGAATGCTTTCACTTTTGTGCAGGATCGAAAAAGAAAGGTACTGGAAGACATATTAAAGAAATCCAAAAGTTTCAAAAGTATTTTGAAACTATTTACAGGCCCAATGATCTTAGTCGAACCATAAGCGAAGCAGCAATGACTTTGAAACACAAATTTACAGCAAAATTGGATAAGCTGGAGTTGCCTCCATATGTTCGTCCAGAAACACGTTATGATTTGGCATACAACTATTATCCACCAAAGTTTCCCCCTCTACCATCTGCTGAATTTGGTGTGGCATTAAGCCCTCCATTCCCAGATTGGTTTATTTGTGGATCACACCTGAAACTGCTCCGTGAATCTTACAAAAAACCTGCTGAGCGTGTGGTTCCGACTAAGTATCATTTGGACAATTTCCCAGGACACCTTCATATTGGAATAGAACATGTTCGCGTGGAATCTCCCATTCTTGAAGGTGTTTAAAGTAACACAATTTTTCTTTACTTTATTCTAACTTCCTTCTTATGTTTTTTCTTTTGTATTCATTTCTTTATTTTTCTTTCTTTCTTTCAGCTGTCAAGATTACTGCTAAAAAGGCTCCTGTCGGAAGTAGTTCTGGAAAGGTGGTCGAACAACCAACCTCTACAGTCGAAAAGGTTTCAACAGAAAATATCAACTTTCTTCCATGTAATAAATTATGTTTAACTCGAACTAAAACAATTTTCTCCTGTGTTTTTAGGTGAGTCAAAACCCAACAACCTCTTAAGAGAAAGAAGGTCTTGAAAATCAAGCCAGTTGCCTCCCAAAGGTCCATTGTCAGATCGACCAAGAAAACTCCCCCCACCAGTCCACCCACAAAAGTTTTTATCAAAGATGCAGAGAGTGGGAATTCTAGCTTCAATTCTGAGATTCCTCAGGTAAACCTTTATTTCGACTGATGATATTCACTTTTACTTGCATTTTCTTTTCCTTGACTTTTGCTTGTTCTCAGATCCAAGTTGATGTCGAAGAACACCCCATAACAAAAGAAATGCCAACATTTACAGGTGGTCCTACCTCCAAAGCAGCTAGTTCAATGCCTACCTCTTCCAAAGCTTCGACAAAGAAATCAACAAAGGAAAAAGAGCAGGACACAATTGATCTTGACCCTGAAAAGACTTTGGCTGAGAGACTCCAAGAGGGAATCAACCCTGATGCTGGTAGCTATGAAAGGCAAACCAATGATGAATTCGACACTGACGTGGAAGAGCATTCTGATAATACTTCTCCTGTTCGTCCAGCATTAAATACTGAAAAGGATGGTAATGTTGACATGGATGCTGGGGTCGGAGATGACAATGAAAAAGAAACTGCTGAGGAAAAGAAGAACTTGTCGAAGCAGCCAGATCCTGAGCCAAATTTTGGGCAAAGTATTCAATCAAATCCTGCTCAAATCAAAGAAAAATCTCCATCAACTGGTTCGACTAGTTTCTCTCGCGAGGAACTTGAAAGCCTCAAAGTCAAGAAACCTTTGGAGTATCTAAGGGCTATGCTCAGCGCTCGACACAACTTCCAAGACTCATCCTTCAGTAGTTCGACTACTTCTGGGGCCACTTCTGAGGTTAAATCACTTGAAGCCATCATGACTGAGATCAAAACCAAAATACTTGGTGTGGATTTATTCAAGGTTTTGGGCGAAAATCCTACTGCCCAGTTCGACTTGAAGAAAATCCTTAAACAAGTAAATGTTCTGGAAGCCTCTGCTGAGGACAGCCGTCGGGTGATGGATCTAGCCCAGATAATTGACCTGGTGAGCACGGACCTGCACCGCCAAAAAGTGCTTTCCCAACAAATCTCTACCAAGTCTGAAACTCAAATTGCAGAGTGGGACGCTGTGGCTGCTTCGACTGACAAAGTTTCTGAGCTGGAGAAACTTTATGAGGTTTATTCGAAAGGTGTTGCTGACTGTGACATTAACATCAAAAATTGGGAGAAGCAGATAGCAGATCTTCAAGAAAAAATCTCCCAAGAAAAACAACGCAAAGCAAGCCTTCAGCAACCCAAGCAAAATGAGATTGACGAAGAGCTTAAAGTGGGATTGCATCATGCAGCTAGAGCTCAGCAGTTGATTCAAGAGATCGACAACCTTTCTCATAACAAAAGCCTTTGTGAATGTCGACTCCAAGTCCAGAAGAGGAAATTTGAAGAGCTTAAGGAATCTTTTCTCAAAGATTAACTTGTAGTAGAAATAGGGTTATTATTTTTTATTGCTGGCAGCCTTTAAGGCTTTTCTTTTGTAATGACATTGACGCCATTTGTTTGGTGAAACGTATCATTTTATTCTACAAAATCATTCTATTCCTATTTTAACTTCTTGCAATGTTGGCTTATATTTTTTCAAATACTTGCCATTTATCTTCAGTATTCTTTTATCTTTATCTATCTCTTCGACCTCATATGCGCCATTTGAAAAAACTTTTAAAATTTGGAAAGGTCCTTCCCACTTAGGAGACCATTTTCCCATTAATCTATCTTTTCGATCCATAGGAAGAATTACTTTCCAAACAAGATTCCCCACTGAAAGGGTATTAAATTTCACTTTCTTATTGTAAAACTTTTCGACTCTTTCTTTTTGTCGCTTTATCAGATCTAACGCACGCAATCTCTCTTCATCCAAATCAACTGGTTCATCCATCATCATGCTCCAATACGTTTCTGATGGAATTTCATGATGCCTTTGAACTCGTATTGACTGTAAATAAATTTCGACTGGTAGCACTGCATCATGTCCATAAGTCAATTTGAATGGAGTAGAATTTGTCGCTTCTTTAGGAGACGTTCGACAAGCCCATAAAATTTGATCCAAAGTCTTATGTCAGTTTCTAGGTTTTTTACCCACGTGTTTTTTGATCAAATTTATCACAACTTTATTTGCTGCTTCGACTTGTCCATTTGCCTAGGCATAATAAGGTGTCGAAGTTAAGAGTTTAAAACCTGTGTCTTTTTCAAATGTTTGCATGTTTTTCCCAGTAAACACAGATCCCTGATCAGTAGTTATTGTTTCTGGTATCCTAAATCTGTAAATTATATTTTTCTGGATAAACTCTATAACTGTCTCTTGATCCACATTTACCAGTGGTATAGCTTCAATCCACTTAGTGAAATAATCTATCCCAACTAAAATGTACTTCTTCCCTTTTGAAGAAACTGGTCGAATTTCACCAATTAAATCCAAAGCCCAACCTCTGAATGGCCAAGGTTATATAATTGAATGCAACTCACTTGCAGGGACATGTGGTATACCTGCATGCACTTGGCATTCCTGACAACCTTTTGAAAATTCGACACAATCTTTCAACATTGTTGGCCAGTACATTCCTTGTCGAAATAATAACCATTTCATTTTGTGGCCTGCTTGGTGTGCGCCACATGCACCACTGTGCACGTTCGACAAAGCTATGTAAGCTTCATCTTCGCCCAAACATTTCAGCAAGACTCCTTCTGCAGTCTTTTTAAATAATTCATTTCCAAAAAGTACATAACTTAAAGCTCTGTACTTTACTTTTCTTTCGACTTTCTGATTTGGGTCTTGTAGATAATCCTTGATAGATTTTCTCCAATCTTCAATTTCTAAATCATCTACATTGAAAATTTCAAAATTTTCCTCATCCCCATAACCTAATTTTATTGTCTCCAAATCTGAAGGAGCCAATTTGGTGGATATGACTCTTCCTCTTACTTCAATAGCTTTCTTCAAGTTTTCTTTCGACACTTTGTAGCCTGACGCAAGTTGAGCCAAATCATTTGCTTCTTGATTCTTCAATCTAGGAATGTGTCTGATGGCCACATTGTCGAATTTTTTGAGAAGTCTGTTAGCTATTACGAAGTACATAATCAAATTCTCTTTGACACATTTATATTCTCTTGTCAATTGTTTTATCACCAACTCAGAGTCACCCATTATTTCGACTCTTGTTGCCCCCAATTCCAACAATATTTCAAGTCCGGCAATCAAAGCTTCATATTCTGCTTCATTATTTGAACATAAGCCTTCGACTTTGTACTTGAATTTTGTTGGAATTTTGTCAGGAGAAATAATTAGCATTCCAATACTAGTTCCATTCTTATGACTGGAACCTTCGAAATATAACTTCCATGGCTCTAATTCGACATATTTTACTTCATTTTCATTTATAGAATGGTTAGCTATGAAATCAGCAACCACTTGTCCCTTAACAGCCTTTAAAGGCAGATATTTTAAGGAGTATTCTGTCAATGCCAAAGCCCATTTCCCAATTCGACTATGTAAAATGGATTTAGATAACATATACTTTATTACGTCAAAATGAGAAGAAACATATACATCAACAGGTTTTATATAGTGCTTTAACTTTGTACAAGAGATATATACACACAAACATAATTTTTCTATCACACTATATCTAGTTTCAGCATCATTTAGGACTCTGCTGAGATAATAGATGGCCCTTTCGACGCCATTTTCATCTTCTTGACACAACATGCTTCCCAAAGTTTTGTCTGATGCCGAAATGTATAACCTCATACTTCTTTTTCTACAAGGAGACATCAAAACTGGAGGACTAGCCAGCTACTCTTTGATCTTGTCGAAGGCATCTTGTTGTTCTTGCCCCCATGTGAAATCTTCCTTCTTTAGTCGAAGTAGAGGTGAGAAGGCTTGTGTCTTCCCACTAAGGTTGGAAATGAACCTTCTGAGAAAGTTGATTTTCCCTAGTAGAGACTGCAATCCCTTCTTTGTCGATGGCGCTTTCGCTTCCATTATGGCTTTGGCTTTGTTTTCATTTATTTCGATCCCTTTTTTGTTGACCACAAAACCTAAGAAATCACCCGCCTGCACACCAAAAGCACATTTAAGGGGATTCATTTTTAAACCAAACTTTCTCATCCTTTCAAAGGACTGTCGAAGATGGTCTATATGACTTGTTTCTGAGACGGACTTAACCACAATATCATCAATGTATACTTGCATAAAAGTGTCGATAAAGTCATGAAAAATTGAATTCATGGCTCTTTGATAAGTTGCTCCAGTATTTTTTAAACCAAAGGGCATTACTACCCATTCATAGGTTCCTATTGCTCCAGGGCAACGAAAAGCTGTTTTAGGAACATCTTCTTCAGCAATAAATATTTGATTATAGCCAGAGTATCCATCAAGCATACTCAAATACTCATGGCCTGCTGCAGAATCTATGAGCATTTCTGCCACTGGCATAGGATATTCATCCTTAGGGGTAGCTGAATTTAAATCTCTAAAATCAATGCATACCCTCAGCTTGCCATTTTTCTTAATTACAGGAACTATGTTTGCAATCCATTCGACATACCTGGTGGTGCGGATGAATCTGCATTTTAGAAGTCTTTCAACCTCTTCTTTTATTTTCGACAAGATTTCTGGTGCGAAGCGTCTGGGAGTCTGCTTCACTGGCTTCTTTCCCTCCATTATTGGCAGCTTCAATTCGACCAAACTCCTGTCTAATCCTGGCATATCGTCGTAATCCCATGCAAAACAATCTTTGTACTCATTTAGCAATTGGACTATTTCGACTTTGAACTGAGGATCCATCTTGGCGCTGATGTAAGTTGGCCTTCTTTCTGCCCCCAGTCCTAAATTGATTTCTTCTAATGGATCCTGTGCCACCATCTTCATGTTAGTCGATGCTGGATCCTTTTCGAACCCCAAGGGTTCGTCGTCATAGATGGCGTCAAGCTTCTGATTCTGCCATTCGCCAGTCTGATTGTTGTCATAACCTTTTTCAATATCCCTTTGGGGACATTGCTCTTCAAAACCTTCTTTGTTGGCTTCGACATCCATGTATTTTACTTCGGCCTCTAGGGCCACTTTAAGTTTATTTTCGGCTATATAAGCCATAATTCTTTCGATCGCTGAGGCTTCACTCATCATAATCATCAAATTCACTTCCCCAACCTGTTGGCTCAATCTGAGAAGTTCCCCATACGTGACTTGGTTCGCCAATTACTTCTTTGTCCCATTGAAAACCACGTGTTGGGTGAAGGTACATGGAACAATAGGCGTTGTCAGTTGCCTTCAAGTCGAATTCTGCTGGGTTGCAGGGGGGTATGTGAGCCAAATTCTTGTCGAAACTTCGACTATTCACATTGTTTACTTCAGTCATAAAATAGCTTTGATCTGCTTCAATATGCTCAACAATTCCATCTGGCCTCCAGATGGCTATTCGTTGGTGCATGGATGATGGTACAACTCCTATCCCATGAATCCACTTTCTTCCAAGTAGCAAGTTATAATTCGCCCTTGAAGCTATCACTATAAACATTGTTGGTCTTGTTATGGTTCCAACTGTTAGGTTCACCTGGATCACTCCCATGATACTTCCTACTTTTCCCTCATAATTTGACAAAACCATGTTGTGGGGCTTTGTGTCTGAGTCATCCTTTCCAATCTTTTTTACCATGAAATGGGGCATCAAATTCACAGCAGCACCACCATCTACTAATATCTTGTTGACACCAACGTTCTCCACTTTTCCTTTTATGAACAAAGGCTTCAAGTGTGCCTTCATTGCATCATCTGGTCTCTCAAAGAAAGCGTTCTGCTCTTCGACACAACCATTGTTCATTATATAATAACACACAGGCCTGAGCCCCATGCTGTCATCTTCGACATCATCTTCTTCGTCTTTGATTTCCATCACTCTATCATAGTCTCTAGGCAGCACTGAAACCACATTGCATGTGACATCGAAAGATGCTTCTGAGTCTGACCTAAAATCATCAGTTACTTCATCGTCTTCTGGTACCTTGTTGTTAGGCTTCGACATCTCCACCATGTTGCTTGGTTTATCCTTTTGAGAGGGCTCGTTTTTGAGAGCAGACTCTTGGTTCATCGTCTGCATGTTCTTGCTTGACTCAGCCTTATTTTCATCAACAGTGTTTTCTTTGATTTTGTTCTTTTCTGCAGCCTCCTTTTCTGCTCTTTTCAGTCTTTGGAACCTTCTCCACTGAGACCTTGACATTGGATTCTTTCCTTTATAGTTCTCTGATGGGTATGGTCTTGGTTTCTGTTTTTCGACCTCCCTTTTTCCTTCCATGGAGGAACCTCTCTGTATTTCAAAATTCTCCCATCTTTTCTGCCCTTGAGCACCTCTGATTGGTTGGACCCACTTGTCATCCTCAGCTTTGACAGATGGCTTGTAAGTCCTATGACGTTCTTCGCCAAACCTTTGGTTGTGATGCTCAATCCTCCTTGGATCGAACCTTCCATTTCTGGCTGCTGGGATTGCCCCCCAGTTTCCTCTTCTTTTGGCTTTCTCCACCCCCTCCAGATTGCTTGCTGCTTTCTTGTCGAACACCGCACTACAACGTGGGCACAACATGACTTCAGCCTTCTTTCTCTGGCACCTTTGGATGAATTCGACTAAGCTCTCCTCCTCCTTAGGGTAAGCCAACTTCTGATACTCTTCTCGACGGCGTTCTTCGTCAGTTTCTGTTTGTTTCTTCTGAGAAATTTCCACCATGTTGATATCCACATTCTGGTCATCAGTGAGACTTAATTTATTCATTCTTTCAATAAGTCTTGCCTCTTCTTCAGCATTCCCTTTCGCCTGGTCGAAGCTTCCCCCTGAGGGTATGTTCCTGGAGATGAATTTGCAGCATTGCTCGACTGAGTTTCCTTTAGGGTCTTCCATTGTTCTACGCAAAATCCCATAAGGAGCGGGTTTCACAAGGCCTTCAGCAGCCTCTGCCTTGATTCTGGTAACGTTCTTATTGACTGGTTTCATGATGATGAACTTGTCAGCAACTCTCATTGTCTCTATTTTGTCATGACTAAGGCCTTCAGTAGCCTCCTCTTTGATGATAGGGGCATTATCATTTGCTCCTTCATCAGTATCTTCAAAGACATCTCCCCATCCAGTTGGCTGGATTTTGTTGATGTTAATACGAGAACTCGGGGGTGCAGAGTATTTCACGAGATAGTCAAATTTTCCACTGGGGCTCTCCTAAAGTATCCCAAATTACTCCATCTTCAGCAATTTTGTTGCTATTCTCTTCGTCGAAACCTTCAGTAATTCCAACTGCGTTCTGGTTGTTGAAATCTTCAGTAGTTTCCTCCTTCTTCTGACTGTCGAAGACTTCAGTGTCTCCAACTTTGTTCTTACTGCCGAAACCTTCAGTAGTCTCAACTTTGTTGATATAGTCATTCAAATTTCCTACATCAAGATTTTCAGTAATCTTGATCAACACTGGCTGGTCTACAAAGTCCTTGGATACGTTTTCCATCTCAGGCTTGTCTAGGAGATCATCAGCAACCTCCACCATGTTGATATTATTGTCGAAGCCCTCAACAGCTTCCACCATTTCAAAACTACAATCAGAGGCTACTTCGACTTCCACCATATTCACAGTGGAAGGCTCAGCATAATTGGCTTCGACCACCTGCATGGGGTTTGAGTCAATCCTCATCTGTTGTTTCGATTTGTCTCCAAACTTCAATCTTCCATCCCCGATTGCATTCTGAACAAGATCCCTGAAAAGGAAACATTGAGAAGTTTTATAACCCAAAAAGTAATGGTATTTGCAAAAACCTCTCTTTTTCTGTTGGTCCACAGGAGGCTCTTTAGTGCCTGCTGGTTTTATTAATTGACCATCTTTGACTAATAAATCGAAAATTTTGTCACACTTGGTGACGTCGAACGTATAAGTTCTTTTAGGAAACCTATCATTCTTTTCAGGTTCGACTGGATTTTTCCCATTCGACGGAGTTAGTACTTTACATGCATATGGTGAGCCTGACTTTAGTTCTGCCAAATCAATTTCTTGTTCGTCGAACAAAATTAGTTCATTTTCGTCACCATCATCATCCTGGCATACTCCTACATAGGCCACTCTTTCCTTTTTATTTTTATTTGATCTAAATTTCTCAGCTTTTAGCCTTTCAATTTGTCTTACCCTATCTACTAATTGTGCCATATCTCTCAAATATTGAGTGTCTAATTTCTTTCTTATAGAATAATCTAGACCCCCTGCAGCCATTTCGACTAACTCTTGTTCTGGCACTTGTGTGAAACATCTTGCCTTAAGCAACCTGAACCTATTTAGGTAATCATCTATAGGCTCTGAAAATTTCCTCTTAACACTGGCTAATTCCTTCAAACTTATCTTAGTCTGACCCATATAAAATTGTTCATGGAACAATCTTTCTAATTGAGTCCATGTGAATATAGAGTTCGCAGGCAAGGATGTAAACCAGGTAAACACATTTTTTGTCAAAGAACTTGGGAAGTATTTCATCTTCAAATTTTCATTATGGGCTATTTCTCCTGCTTTGATCAAATAACACGTTATATGTTCTATGGTGGATTCGCTAGTGTCCCCTGAAAATTTGGTAAATTTGGGGACTTTCCACCTTGGGGGTAATTCCTGTTGCAGAACATATTCAGATAATGGGGAGGCATAACTAGGCCTTTGTAATCCTACATTTATCCCATTTTGCGCCATTATCCTTTCGACCATGGCTGCTAAATTGTTTTCGGCAGGCAGATTGTTATATCGTATTCGCTGTCGCAACACATCATCAGCATCTTCGCCTCTCTGGACGATTACCCTCCTAGGTTCTTGTTGAACGGGGATTTCGACACGAGGCTGTTCGACCACTGCCTCTTGGTTTCTAGGGTTTGCCTGAGGATTCCCTAAAGGCCTTTGATTTATTGTGGGTTCCTCTTCGACATTCACTACTGGGTTTTGAATTACTTGTTCTCTTTGTCGCGTTTGAGGAACACCAAAAAAGTCAGCAATGCGTGTCATTTGCGCAGCCAACAATTGGTTGGTTTGGGTAGTGTTTTGTATTAAAGGATTAAACACTGCTCCCATTTGTTGTGTCAACATTTGGACCATATCATGATTACTTTCGTCCATTTGTTGTCGAATTACTTGCGCAGAATTATTTGTAATTGCTGGCATTTGGAAATTTGGTAGGGGTTGGTTTAATCTACTCATACTTCCACCATATCCCGATCCTTGTAGTGGTGAAGACACGTGGACCATGGCATCAGAATACAAGGATGGTGCATTTTGCAAGTTTGCCATTACTGAAGTTGGCATTCCATATGGTTGTTCTCTACCAAACATAGGCATGGAAAAATTTGTCTGAAATGGCCTATAATTATGTCCTCCAGGGGGAGGCGTCCCCATGGGCATTGAATGTCCCATTGTGGAAGAACTAGGCATATTTTGGGAGAGCGAAACCGCTGGTATAGATCCTGTTGACGAAGGCATAGCCTCCTCCAGAACAGGGTTTGAATCCACATTTCCCCCTGTCGAAGGGATAGGGTTGGAAACTGGAATGGTTTCATTTGGATTTGGATTATTTGGCCGATTCGCCATTCTTCTTACTCTTGTTCTTTTAGGTCTTTCTACGTCGGTTACGGCTAATTTACCGCTTCTCAAAATCATACAACGAAGTAGAAACTATTTGGCTAAGAGTTATTCTCTAAAAAATTCTAAAATTTTGCACTGGTCCCACTGGGCGTGCCAATTTGTTCGCTGTTGATTTTGGCGAACAACCTCTAGTTTACCAATCTCTTATAAAATTGGGTTACTTGCAGGACCAACCACACAAATCCTGGGATACATGTGCAAATTTATCTAACTCTTAGGATAATGGTGTTTTGATGGTTTGTTTTGTTATATCTTTTTGTGTGAATAGTTTGGTTAAAGAAGTAAATAACAACTTCTGGCGAAAGATAAGTTGAATGAAATTAAAACTTGCATAAAGTAAATGACAAAGGATAAATAACTGGGAAAAGTAAAGGCAATTATAAAAGACTTTGAATTTTTATAAACTTAAAAAGATGGTGTTTCACACGTACATTTCCAGATAATAAACTCTTTTCTCTCGCATGGGTATTTTGAGTATTTACAGGAATTTAGTACAAGTTTTCACACCCAAATTCTACAACAACTATCCTATTTATATACAAATATGATAACTGCCAAATAACGGAAAAATTCTAAATCTTTGACACTTGGCCTTCTGCATGTCTTCTTTTCTTCTAAAGCTTCCACGCGTCTTCTGCCAAACGTTATAACTCTTGAATTTGAATTTTCCTTTTGTGTCGAAACGTTGCGCCTCTTCACCTTGTCGAATTGTCGAAAAGTAATAAATGTCCCTTAAACCTTGTCTGACGAAAACTTCCTTATGTTTCTGTCGAAATGTCGAAACTCTGTTTTTGTCGAAGTGTCGAAAACTTCTTCTGAATACCTTCGTTTTTCTTTCTTCTTCATCTGTAGCCATTTTCTTTAGTTAAAGAACGTAATTTTACCTACCAAGACATGGTGTCGAAAATATATGTCTACACCATGCTGATGAGGTTTGTTAACATCCAGCCATTGCTGCATTTCTCCAATCGAATCCTGCATCATGACGTCTCCACTTGTAATAAGTAATTGATTCCAGAACCAGTTTCCATTAGACCAGGTGCCTGCATCCGCAACTGAAATTTGATTTAATTTAAATTAAACTTTCAAATCAAATAAAGTTTAATTTAACTTAAATTGAATCTTCAAATCAAATCAAATTTTAATTTAATTTAAATTAAACCTTCAAATCAAATAAAATAAAATTTAATTTAAATGAAAGCTTTAAATAAAATAAAATATTTGAATTAATTTAAATATAAATAAAATAAATTTAGGTTGGTTGCAAAAGAAAATTTAATATAGAGTGAAAAGTATATATAGGTAGTTGAGGGGAATATAAGAGACTTGTGATTGATCTTTTATAATTCTTTTGTTGGCAACATATCCAAAGAGTTCTAGGGTTGGATAGATATTGTTCTTCCCTTTGTTTGCCGTCAAAATCCAAATCAGAAGAAACCACAATTTTCTTTTGCGGTCGAAATTGAAACCACAAAAACCAGAAGAAACGGCCATGGCAGAAGAGTCGAAATCCAAACAACAAAAAGCAAACGAAGACAGATCCTTTATTGATCAAAATCCTATCATTCCTACCAACCAAAACATCAGTTCAAACAAGCATTCTCTCTCCCCGGTGGGGTACATCTGGAAGCATCTCTCAGTTCTCAATTTCTCCGATGACTGTATCAAATTCAACAACGAGTTTATCCAAAATAATTCTGAACGATATAAGCACTTCATAAGGGTTTTCCTTTTTTTGAGCGGTTTTATCTGTCTCCTCGAGTCTTATAAAATTCAGAAGATGCGCCTCTCATTTACTAAATCTCTCACCGACCATAGACTGTGCACCACCTCAGTTAACGCTTGGATCCGTTCCGTAATGGGACCCCTCATCAAAGAACTGGACCTCACGCTCTACACTATAGACGATTATTGCTTTCAGATTCCAAATAACATCTCCAACTGTACTAATCTCGTCTCCCTCAGGTTCAATTCCTTTTAATGCTTTTATTTTGGTTTTCAAAATTCTTCTTAACCTTTTTTTGCTTTCTCTAAAAAAAGTTTAAATTGTTGGAAAATATCATAATTTCAAACTTCATTCTAGTACTCAACAATTTATTATAAATAATTAACAGAACCGGTGGGTTTTCCCAAACAACAATGAGATGCACTTTGTTTTGTAGTTGGTTTTCAGTTATTGTTAATAATATGACTAATCCTAAACTATTTTTAACTCAATAGTCTCGAAGGTGCACTCTTTTGATTTGCAACAAGCCAACTCTTTTAGTTTACCATCACTAAAGAAGCTGCGACTTAACATCCGTGGTATGGATGTGACTTCCCTGAATATCTTCCTCATGGCTGTACTTGTCTGGAAAATCTGGAACTTTACTTTTATGCTGAGGATTACAGTAGAATTTTCACGCCATCTCTTTGCTTGCCACCTTCGTTGTTGAAGTTGTTAAAAATCACTGTATACAATTCCGACCATGGGACTTCCCTTGAAACTGAAGTGCTTCAGCTTGAGTACCTCAGCAATCAGCATCACTGATGCTGGTAACTTGCAAAACGTGGTGGAAGCGTCCCTCGATGGCTCCAATGCCTCGACCTTCACTTTAATCAAGCTCTTCCAAGCCCTCTCTGGAATAAAACATTTAGTTTTTAGTCGTTCAGCAACAAAGGTATAATTTTTTAGATTATAGAGTTAAATTTATGTTCTTATTTTCTAGTGAGTGATATACTTTGATATACAAAGGACAAATATATTAAATTTGTGTTAAAATCCTCCTAAGTCCACTTACATATTTTTTGCATCATAAGTAACTCGAGAACTCAAATCCTTCAAATTACTTGGAAGGGAATTCTTTAGTATTATGAAATTTTTCAAATACAAGTAGGTATGAAGGGAAACCTTGAATCCACATAAATACAACTCTTGGAATCCATTCACCTCACACGATTCTCTTGATATTATGCTAACAATAATACTCATTACAACACTAATATAATTTGGTCTATCAAAAACAAATATAGGTGATTATGGTATACTATCTTCATATGTTAGTTTTATACTTGCTAACATTACATCATTACTACTCGTTGTTGTGAACATAGTGGTTATTGGGTGGCATCGCTGATCTACAGTTTCCAAACTTTTCCCATCTACTTCATCTAGAGCTCATTCTTCCGTGGTTCAGCTCGAATTCTCTTCTGAGCCTACTTCAGAAATGTCATTTGCTTCAAGTTCTTATAATTCAAAATGACAAGGAGGTTTGTAATGACAAGGAGGTGTGTGATGACAAAGAGGTTTGGTTATCTCTTAAGTTTGTTTGATTGAAGTTTTGTTAAATTTAAAATTAATGAGCGCCACTTATAATCTCTAGCGTTAAATTTATCAATTCAATGTTTTTTTGAAATAGATTATATGCAACCTTGATATTTACATACCCCAAATCCTCGCGAGGATGTGTAATATGATTCATTTCTATATATCTTATTATGTAAGTCTCGATGTTTTGTTTTTAGGTGTTTGCAGGAACAATCATCTTTAACAAAATGGGCCGCACAACCAAATGTTCCTAGTTGTCTTGAATCACACCTGAGCTTTATTCAATTCAAAGGATATCGAGGATTTCGAGATGAATTGTTCTTTGCTGAATATATTTTGCAAAAAGGACATGTTTTGAAAACAATGATTATCGTTGATATTTCGTCGGATCTAAAGAAGAAGTTCGACACTCTCAAAAGATTATCTATTGTGCTAAGGGCTTCTAGAATGTGCCAACTTACATTTGACTAAGTTATCTCCCTAAGGTTTGATCTCTCGCTCATAACTTCTACTCTATGCTCTATGTCTTGCTGAATCATTTAAAAAATGTACTAGTTAGGACTTACATTTTCATTAACTATTTTATTGTCAATTATACTATTTATTTGTCAAGTGTTATACTTACATAAATGAGGGGAGAAATAAACTAGTGAACTAAGCGATAAAATTTAAGAATATTTTTAAAGTTTTATTTATTGTTATATTTTTTTTGTAAAACACAAATATATGAATAGACTGATAGGATCCATAATGTTGATGTTGGGCTGCTTCCATTTAGACCATTAATTGGGAAGTTTAGTCTTAGGAGAAAGGTTAGTGGGGACAAGTAGTTATTTAGGGAGTGCTATAGGCTAGGCTAGGGGTGGCAAAATGGATGGATTGGATGAATATGGATTGGATTGTTAATGGATGGATCAAAACAATCCATTAGTCCATTAACAATCCACTAAAATTTTCTTACAATTATCCAATCCAATCCATCCGTTATGAATAAAATCCATCCAATCCATCCATTAACATATTTTTAATGGATGGATATCCATTCATCCATTTTTTTTATATTAAAAAAATTGGTTTTTTTTCAAAAAAAAAAATCGGTTTTTTTTTCGGAAAAAAAGTCGGCTTTTTTTCAGGAAAAAAAGTCAGTTTTTTTTACGGAAAAAAAAGTTGGTTTTTTTTCGGGAAAAAAAATTCGATTTTTTTATCGGAAAAAAAATCGGCTTTTTTTAGGAAAAAAAATCAGTTTTTTTTTCGGAAAAAAAAGTCGGTTTTTTTAGGAAAAAAAAGCAGTTTTTTTTTTCTGAAAAAAAAATCGGTTTTTTTCGGAAAAATAAAAGTCAGTTTTTTTTCGGAAAAAAAACTCGGTTTTTTTTCGAACAAAATCAGTTTTTTTTTGGAAAAGAAAAGCAGTTTTTTTCGAAAAAAAAAAGTTGTTCTTTTTAAAAAAAATCGATTTTTTTTTGGAAAAAAAATCGGATTTTTTCAGAAAAAAAATCGGTTTTTTTTTTCGAAAAAAGATCAGTTTTTTTGGGGAAAAAATCATTTTTTTTGGAAAAATAAAAATTCTTTTTAAAAAAAAAATTCATTTTTAATTATTTTTTAAAAAATAAATCTAACGGAAATAAAAATAATCCATTGGATCCTTAAAATATGTTGGATGGATTGAACCAATCCGTGCATATAAATGGATGGATTTAATCCAATCCATTAACTTACTTTTTATGTGGTGGATGGATTGGATGGATTTTTTGATGAATAGATTGGATGGATTTTGCCTTAATGGATCCAATTGCCACCTCTATTATATGCACGTGTGGAGTTGTAATTTGGGGTAGGTAATGGTTGGAGCAGTTTGCTCTGTTGGTTACTACTGTACTTCCTTTTTCATTTCTTCAATTCAATAAAAAACTATCCCATTTGCCATATCAATTTCTTGAGTGTCTATAATTGTCCGACCTATCGGATTCGAGAGTGGAACTAGTGCAACCCTATGAAGCACGGATACTTCAAAAACTCGGCCGAATCGTATCCGACACGTACCGATACGGCGCCGATATGTATCAAAGGAGTATCCAAATTTTTTTATTTTAAAAAATAAATTAAAAATTCCAATACGGCGATGATACGCCTCCTATACGTCACATATACGTGACTTTTCAATGTTTATCAGATTACTTTCTTTTTTTAATGAGTCTTCATTCTTTTTTAATTTTTTAATGGTCACTCTTTAATACCTATTTAATTCCTTCCAAACACTTACCATTTTTCAAGAATAGTTTAATTTCCCATATTTTGTTACCAATCTTTAATAATTTAAATTTAATTCATATTAAATATAAATCTCTTTTCACGTATCATTTCTTTTATTTATACAAAAAAGTTTGCAACCTCTTTTTCTCCAACTGCAATGTTACTATCTTCTTCTTCATACCTTCACATTTTTTTCAATAAGAATTTTTTTATCATAATATGTTAGAATGTGTGGGTTGAGTCTAACTCAACCCTACAAAACCGGCTGGTAGAGTGAGGATTGCTCCCACTTATAACCACATGTTCAGGTCATATATTGTCCGATGTGGGACTCTTAACACCCCCTCTCACGACCAAGATTTAACATCTGGAGCGTGGAACTAAATGGTGGGTGGCCTGATAGCGAAGTGGCCCAACGGATCTTAAATCGGGCTCTGATACAATGTTAAGAAATGTGTGGGTTGGGCCTAACTCAACCCTACAAAACCGGCTGATAGAGTGAGGATTTCTCCCACTTATAACCACATGTTCATGCCATATATTGTCCGGTGTGGGACTCTTAACACATACTAAAATTTTCCAAATAAACTCTTATTACCATATTTTTATATACGCATCTTAAACGTATCATATCTTATCTTTTTCAATTAGTAACGTATCGCTGTATCGGATACGTATCGTATCCGATACTCGTATTGTATCCGTGCTTCTCATGCCACCAAAGATGTCTGACAAAGTTGATGCTATAGAAGTGCGAATCACTGCGATGGAAGACTCAATGCGTCAAACGATGGATGAATTTCGTCAATCAATTCTGACGGAGTTTGCAAACTGTTAACTCTCTTACACAGAAGATTTCACATTCACCTTCTTGGATGGATCACGCGTGCAGAAACGTATTTCGACATACAAGAGGAACGGCGGAGGAAGTGAAGGTTGGATTGGCTAAGATAAGCATGGAACGAGCAACAATCCAATGGTACAATCTCTTGCGAGAAACAGAGAAAAATCTGACATGGGAGAAATCGAAACAAGCATTGATCAATAGGTACGGAGGGAGACACAGTGATTATCCATTTGAGGAACTAAAGGGTTTGCAACAAGAAGGAAGCGTCGAAGACTACATCAGTGTGTTCGAGTACATTTCTTCTCAAGTGAGAAGGTTGTCGGAGGAGCAATACTAAAGGTATTTTCTCGGATGACTCAAACCCGAGTGAGAACCTTCTATCCCCATTCACGGTTGCAGGTGATGAAATTAGCGCGTGATGTGGAAGATGAATTACGTGGGAAGTTGCTGCCTCAAAGAAATGGATAATGGGCTTAAGTTTAAAACTCAACATGGGTTGAATGATGACCCGGGCCCAACAAAAGAGAAATCTGGATGTGATCTATTGCTGGGAACCCAATTGCAAACGGGTCAATCCAATTTGAATCCTAAGCAGAATCACGACGAGACAACCGTGATACCATATTCTGAATTAATGGATCGCAAAGCAAGAGGACTTTGTTTCTGTTTTGGAGAATGCTATACTCCTCTAAATTTAAGAATGACCAACTTGAAAAGAAGACACAAATGGGCATGGCTATTACCAACCCGCAGTACAACATTATGCAGACAAAAGAATATGCAGGAAAATAGCTGAAGGAAAGCTTTATTATGGAACCACAATTTAACATAGCCACCATGAGTATTGTGCAGTCAAGAAAAGTCATAAGGCTGGAGGGAAAAGCAAGTAAATTATCACGGAGAAAGTGAAAATCGGTTGTTGAATCATTGTCCTTATGATAGCCTTGAGGACAAGGCTCATTTTGCAGGAGAGGGTAGTAATTGGGAAGTTTTCTCTAGGAGAAAGGTTAGTGGCGACAGGACAAGTAGTTACTTAGGGAGTGCTATATATGTACATGTGTAGTGGTAATGAGGGGAGGCAATTGATTTATTTTAATTAGGAGTTGTTGTTCTGGTAGAAGCACTTTGCTCGGGTGGTTACTATTGTATTTACTTTTCCATTTCTTCAATTTAATAAAATCTATCCCATCCCATTTGCTATATCAATTTCTTGAGTGTCTATCATATACCTAAGAATATTCTTACACTAATGTTGTGAAATACAAAGAGTTTTAAAATTCATTAAACAACACTTAAATATATATGTATATTACAAGTAAATTTTTGTACAATAATGTATCCTATCATTGTCGTAGGATTAACTTTGTTTATTTGGGTAAATAATGTGCACTATGATGGATCATGATTAACTTATGTATCCTATTTCTCGCGCAGGATTAACTTTGTTTATACGAGGAATTAATGTGTACTGTGATGGATCACGATTAACTTTGCTGCGTTTGCCCCCAAATAGTAAGATACAACCTTATATTTATGAGTTTGGTCTTCTAGACAATCTAGTCAACAGAACACTTCATGTCGTTTTACAAATAATTTTTGTTTTTTTTTTTGGATTTGTTTAATAAATATGCATTTTTAATTTAGTGTGGTTTTAATTTTGTAGTATTTTAAACAACTTATGGTTGTTTTGGGGAATTTTTCCTAGGACTCTAAAATTTTACTAGATTTATTTGTAATGTAAATTAATTAATAATCGAATGGTTGATTTTTAGTATTGTATCGTGTGGTTGTGTTTTAGAATGTAAGGATTTTATTTTACATTCATTCCTTATTTTGGTCCAATATTCCTTTACCAATTCTATTTCCATTTGTTCTTAGTTTTTGTGTATTGCCAATGATTTTAATTTGTGGGGGGCAAAATTTATCTCAGGGAAGGAGATTTTATAACTTTTAAATTTTTTAAAAATATTAGACAATGTTTGACATGACATATTTTTGAGGTTATAATTTATAAACTCATATGACAATAATATTTTTTTTTGATAATTATCTTTTTTATTATAAGTTTATAGCTTATTACTAGTAAATAGCTTATTTTTCATATGCTGTTTCAAATAGTGATTTAGCTTATAGTTTATAACTTATCATTTTTCTTTCACTTTTATCTTTTATTATTTTAATTAAAATTCAGTTTTATCCTTTATTATTTATTTTAATTTAAAATTAGACAATTATATATTAAATGTAAAAAATATCAAACAATTTTATCATTTTATATTTATCAGTTAGTTGATTATTTTATATTTATCAGCTAGTTAATTGTTAATTTTATGTTTTTCAACTATAAGTCATAAGATATCCATTTTCTTATTTTTTATTTATAAATATATACCATATTTTATCTTCATAAATAACTAGATAGTTCATATATCTTTAATTTTTCTTTAATTCCAAAAATATACTTTCATAAAGATGATAATATCAAGCACATTAAGAATTTTTTAATTTATTATTTAATACAATATTTTGCAGTATATCTTGAAATAAAATAACTGTTCAGTGCAATATATAGTAGTGAAAATGGAGCATTATCACTACTATGTGGTATGTGTATGTTAGAATAAATTTTTTATATTATCCTTTGTCTAATTTGTCATATTAATATATTATCCTAGTCCCCGATGAAGGATAACAAGATTTATCTTGAAATTGAAAGAAATTATTTGACTTTATTTTCATTGAACTGCTCTGTCATAAACTAAAGCTACTATAACTATTTAGTTTGTTAAACACAGTTGCCTTGGTGTGTCTATGTGATATTTAATCATAACCTATTTTAGTTATCGGTTCAGAACCAATTTTTTTTTATAAACTGATTTAATTATATAAATTAATTAATTTTTAATAATAAAAATAAAAAATTAATTGAGAGTAAAAAAAAATCTGAAAATAAAAAAAAATTAAAAAATTAAAAAAAATTCTAGAAAATATATATTTTATTTTCTAAAAATAATTTTTTTCCAAAAAATAAAAAAGAAAACTAATATCGATTTTGTTCCAAATATTGATTTTTTCAAAAATACGAAAAATCGATTTTTTCAAAAATAGGGAACCTCGATTTAGTGAATAAAACGTATCATTGAAATTCATTAGCTACATAATATGATAAGATAAGTTTGTCTAAAAGAAAAAAAACAGTGAAAGAAAGTGATTAATGACATTCAGGTAGATGGAAAGTATGGTAGCTGCTTGACACTTCTCTAACCATAGAGTAATTTGACTAAATTAACATTTTCCCTAATTAAGCCATGACACCTAAAGTTTATTACTACAATAGCACGAGATTAATTTGGAATCTACCTTTGGAATCACGGCAATCAGAATTAATTAATTGATTTAGACAAGAACCTGCATTGTATTCATACTCAATAATTAATCAATCTTTTATTTCTAGCCATAATATTAATGCCATTAGTTAGAAGATCCTGGCACAATATAATTATGGAAAATAATAATTCTTACATTAGATGATATATACAAATATAAAAAAGTCGAATTTTTTCGAAAATTTAAAAAAATCGAGTTCTTTCGGAAATATGAAAAAATCGATTTCTTTTTAAGAAATATGAAAAAGTCGAGTTTTTTCGGAAATACGAAAAATCGATTTTTTTAAAAATATAAAAAAGATGAAAATTTTCAAAAATATAAAATTGGTTTAAATTTTGGTTTTAAAAGAGTTCACAATATATAATTGGTTTAAAATTGCAAACTGATTATAAACCAGTTTATACATATAAACTAGTTCTAAATTTGTTTTAAACTGAATTGTAACCATTTTAACAGTTAACTGAATTTTTATTGAAGTGGTTATTGTAAACTGAACTAAACCATAAATATAGTTCAATTCAATGCAGTTCATTCATGAACCATGAACACCCCTAAACCAAATTAACTCTTTTTTTACACAACACTAAAATTTTCAGAAACTAAACTATGAATATTTTTTTCTTGAGTTTGTATTTGTATATAATAACAGTTTTTGAAGATATACACTTGTTGACACAGGGATAACATGCATTGGATAAGTGTTGCAAGTTTGTGACGCAATTTCTTTTATCTATTGTGATTATTTAAATCGTTATTGAAAAGTACAAAAGTTAAACTTGGAGGGTTATAATGTGGGAGTAAAATAATATTTTTCTATATAAATAAAGTAAAGGGAAAATATTTTCTTTAAATCATTTAATCACATCCATTATCTATTCGTTTACTTAGTATGTTTATTTTATCAAATATATGTCATACATGATGTGAGGCCGGTTGATCAAGTGAGTTTTATTTTAAGGAGTTATAAGGAGTATGAGGAAGCGAGTGCAACAAGCCAAATTGCTAACCATAGGATGGGAAGGAGTATTGATGCGAGAAGTAGGGACCTTGTGCGGAAGCCTCCTATGGTTAATATGGTAAAGCTTAATACGGATGGTGCGTGTAAGGCGCACAATATTGCAGGGTGTGGAGGAATTGTTAGAGATTCTAGTGGCAGGTGGATATGTGGTTTTTCTAAGTATTTGGGAAAGTGTAATGCTGTTATGGCTGAGTGTTTGGGAGTTCTTGAAGGTCTAAAGTTTACTGTTGCGGTGAAAATCGGATAACAAGCTATTAATTAACTTGCATCATTTTCTTTTACAACTGACTTTGATTTATCCAAAGGAAAGGTTCAAGATCGTTAAAAAAACCTAAAGGGGAGAGATCTAAGGTTCGGGGGTTGGTTACGCCTAGGGAAGGTATTAGCACCCTAAATGTCCGTAGTACTCTACGGAAATCTCTTGTTTTAACGTTATCTTATGTTTGCTAAAGGTTCTATGCTAAAGGTTTGAAACCCTAGGGGTTAGTATCTAAGTATACTTGACAAAGCATCGCACTTTGCGCCTACGTATCCTCGGGAATAGAATCAGAGTATGCGTAGTTCTACTTCTACTGAATGATTGACTGTGGTCAATATTCAGAGGGGAAATGAGTGTGAACTCATTGTAGAGTATAAGAACTCTCTAAGTCTAGTTGTGATGGTCCTAAGATTATGTTTTAGTCAATAGGGAAAATGAGTATTCATTAGGATGAATATCACCAAGAGTGTAAAACTATTTCCTAAGGCTAGTTATGATTCCATGGCTCTGATGAGGACAAGAAATAAGGTTTAGCTCTTATGAGGCTACTAGGTTAAGGTGGGGGGCTATGACTTTAAGAGTCAATATTAATCACCTTCCTTTGGAGTAGGGGGAAGGATAACAGTTATAAAATCCTAAAAGATAACAAGTTAATAATTCAAGCATGGTGATGCAAGAAAACATGGACAAGATAATGATATGAAATAAAGTTTATGAAATCATACAAAGTAGAATCAAACATATTAGACAATGATAAAACATGATAGACAAACATGTATGGCAATAGATAGTGAAATAACTCACAACAATATTATCATTTCCAAACAAGACCCTAATAGAATGAACTTATCCAAGTCTGAAGAACCCTCTCAAAAATATGCTTCTCAAGAATCTAGAACAAATCTAAGAGTCTCACAAAAATATAAAAAAAACTGTGAATTTTCGAAGAGAAATAAAAAAACATGTTTTTGTGATTTTAGAAATTAGTGTAAAAATAAAATAAAAGTAAAAATAGAGTTTATGAAAAATTAGATTAAACATTAAAAGTGTTTTTGAAATTTTGGAGTTTTTAGATGAAAGGAAATGTTTTAATTAGAATTAAAAATGGTGAGAAAAAAAAGAAATGAAAATAAAAAAGAGTTTTAAACCAAAAAAAACAAAGGAGGGGTGTGTTAGAAAATAAAATGAACTAAGCTAGTTTGTTTCCACGTTTGGGCCTCTGACAGGGGGGGGGGGGTGGCGTTAGCGAATGGAAGCCAGGCCCAGAACTGATACTAAGGGTGATCCTGGGGGGAAAGTCTGATAAGACTCTCCAGTGTACCACAACTCGCTGTCGTTGGATTAACAGGAAAGGAACAAATCAACGCTCCCCACAAAGCAGGTACACGGTGGGGCTAAAGGGACGCCTACACATGGGAAAAGGTCACAGAACTGGCGACAGATCAGACGGATACAATGGTGACACTTCTCACCATCCCGTTTTAACAATACAAGACCACTAAACGACGAAAACGGAAAAGAAGAAAGACGCATGAAGCCTCTCAACCGACCCTATTTCCATTCATTTCCTTCAAACCTTATCTCCTATTTCGTTCCTCTCCTTCTAGAGAACAAAAACTCTGACGGAAACCTAACTAAGTCGTCGGAGAAGAAGGTCATTCGGCGGAATCAGCCGTCCTCTCCGGCGAAGGTACTCCTTCTTGCTACGAACCCAACATAAACAACCCTTTTTATAGTGTGCAAACAAACACCCAGAGAAGAAAAAAAACGTTATCAACGGCTTCACGCGAGACACAAATATTCCTTCGATGGCGACCTACCCTTCAACGAGCACAGATGTTCCTTCGCTTTCTCTTCTGTTCATCTCAGGTTTATGGGTTCGTGATTTGTGTAAAAGAGTTAGGGTCTGGGTTTTGTTGGAAAACCGAAGAAGGTTTTGCAAAGGGGTGGATGTTGATTTTGGTTTGAGGTGGTTGCGATTGGAAGAGATGAAATTTGTTGATTATGAGGTAGAAGAACGAAGGGAGGGAGGGGAAGGTTATGCGCTTCAGTTGAAGGTGAGAATGGAAAAATTAATAGAGGGTGGTTTTTGTCTGGGTATTCCCCTTTTGTTTTCTGAAAGAATAACTTTCCTCGCTGCGAGTTCTTTTGTTTAGAAGTACACGAGATGATGGTAACAGTGAAGATGGTTTCGATGGTGCCTTGAAGGTGTTTTCAGAGTTTGGATTACTTGAGAGATTTTGGTTTTGGGTGGTGAGGTTCCGGCGAGATTGAGGGAGTATTTGTGGGGTTGAAAAGTTTCAGAGTGAGATTGAAGGTTGGAAAGTTTTTGGTGGTTGTTGTGAATATTGATGAAGGCGGAGAAGTTGCGAGACTGAGCTTTACCTCAGTCAATTTTGACGATTGAAGATGCAATCAGCGGTGAAACCAAAGGTGAATACTTTCCCGTGTTTGATTCGTTCTCCTCGCTCAATCTTCTCCTTCTCGCTTCTTCTTCTGCTAGTTATTGTCTCTTTGATACGAATTGCTGTTACAACTAATTCTTTGAAGTTTGGTGACGTATCAAAATTGTTGTTGGATTCTTCTAATTGCTGCTGCGGGTATTGCGAACGATTAAGGTTGGAAGTGAACTGGAGTGTACCCTTGATGATGTGGAAGCCTTTGGTGGTATTTGTGATAAGTTTTGTTTTACAGTGAGTGTGTTTGAAGGTTTGAACAGAGGTGTTTGGTTTATGATTGATTGTATTTTTTAGAATTCTTTTTCCTCCCTCTGAGTTTTTTCGGTCCCCCTCCCTCCTCTCCTTTTTTCTGCTATTTAACTTCTCAAAAATAGAATTTGTTCTTCAATTCATTTGAATTTTTTACCGTTGTTGCATTGTCACTTTCAGGCTACAGAGGGAGCGTTGTGAGCAGGCTGGAAAGTGTCATGAGCTGTGTGAAGAGTACTGCAGCAACTAGTAGGTTGTAGTACGGGCATAAGGTGTAGCAAGTTTTGAAGCAAAGTGTATCAAGGAGCAGCAGGAAATTTGTCTTGGATGGCATGATGGAATGCAGTGTGAGGTCCTTGTGGACAACTAGCATTTTGTTTGGTTTTATGAATTGGATTTTTAATTGTAACATGATAGAATATAAATATGAATCGGGCTTTATGGTTGTAATAGATTTTTTGATTTTTATGTAATGGATATTAAAATAGAAATATGTGATAATAATGACAAGAAATGGAAATATGTAAAATAGAAATGGGTTAAGAGAAATGGATATGAAAACTCTTCTCTTTTAAATTAAATATAACATGCTAAATAATAATAACTATTAATTAAAATGTTAATTAAATAAATTAAAAATAATAAATCAAATTAACAATTAATCTAAATAATTAAACTAATGCAAAAGTTAAATTGTGATTAATTTAAATTAATGAAAATAGGACAATAAAATTAAAATAAGAGAAAGAGCCATATTGAAATTAAATTAAAATAAAAACAAATAAGACACTAGAATAAATACTAAATTAAAATATAGAGAAAAATAAATGAAAAACATCAACTAGCAAAAAAATGAGGGTAAAATTTGGGGTACAACAGTTGCCCCTATTTAAATAGCTTTACCGGATGGCACGAGGAAAGGAAGTCCTCGGGACATTAGGGTAGAAAGGTATTTAAATATAGCAAACCGAAAATTTTACCCTCAGATGCAAAGACATGCAATGCTACTAATATGATGATATGATGCCCAGAAAGATGCAAGAATGCAGGCAAAACAGGACACCAAAGCAAGAAGAGCTGCCAACACTGAGGGAAGCTGTACTGGGGAAGCAAAGAAGGTTAGTATCCACAAGGAAGAAACTCCTTGGGGATGCAGGCTAACCAACAAAAGAGACTCACCGGGGAGACTCTGAGGCAACACCGGGGATAGAAAACAAAAGGGATTATCCACTGGGGAAGAATCCAGGGAGATTGACGACAGGTTCAAAAATGACCGGACGACTCTGGGGAAAAGGCACAATCTTACTGGGCATGAAACCAGAAAGAAAACATGATCCCCGCAGGGGATCAGTTGAAACAAAAGGGTAGACACCCGAACAACGATTTTCTAGAGATTTCTTATGCCGAAGAGTTGAAACAGTATCTTCAAGAAAAGACAAAGACGAACTCTGCGTGCCAGATAAAAACACCTGAAATGAGCAATACAGGTTCAATATAACCTGATATAAGCAAAGGTTCACGATAACCGAAAATAAACAACTGGAGTTTAAATGGGAACAAGGTTAATGAGCCAAGAATAGACCCTGGTATCCATATCAGTTAGTTGAGGTAACAAATAATTTGCTTCATGAGGAAAACCGGTAGGAGCCATAAAGTAACCTTATTGGAAGTAGAACCAAGAAATGGGCCCCAATAAAGGTATCTAGAATGATTGATCATCAAGGCTAGATGACATTCTAGAAATAAAAATCCTCAATGAAGGTTGAACCGGAAGAACGGTCTTCACTGGGAAACATTCATCCAAAGTGATGGAACAACAGGTTCAAGTATGACCGGTTGGCACTTTAGAAGAAAAAGAACCTCATTGGAGATAGAACCAAAAGATGGGCCCCAATAAAGGTATCTAGAATGATTGATCATCAAGTCTAAACGTGACTAGATGACATTCTAGAAAGGATCCACAATGAAGGTTGAACCGGAGAAACGGTCTTCACTGGGAAAAATTCATCAAAAGTGATGGAACAACAGGTTCAAGTATGACCGATTGGCACTTTTAGAAAAAAAATAACCTCATTGGAGATAGAACCAAAACATGGGCCCCAAAAAAGGTACCTAGAATGATTGATCATCAAGTCTAAACGTGACTAGATGACATTCTAGAAAGGATCCACAATGAAGGTTGAACCGGAGAAACGGTCTTCACTGGGAAAAATTCATCCAAAGTGATGGAACAACAGGTTCAAGTATGACCGGTTGGTACTTTTAGAAGAAAAAGAACCTCATTGGAGATAGAACCAAAAGATGGGCCCCAATAAAGGTATCTAGAATGATTGATCATCAAGGCTAGATGACATTCTAGAAATAAAAATCCTCAATGAAGGTTGAACCGGAAGAACGGTCTTCACTGGGAAACATTCATCCAAAGTGATGGAACAACAGGTTCAAGTATGACCGGTTGGCACTTTAGAAGAAAAAGAACCTCATTGGAGATAGAACCAAAAGATGGGCCCCAATAAAGGTATCTAGAATGATTGATCATCAAGTCTAAACGTGACTAGATGACATTCTAGAAAGGATCCACAATGAAGGTTGAACCGGAGAAACGGTCTTCACTAGGAAAAATTCATCCAAAGTGATGGAACAATAGGTTCAAATATGACCGGTTGGCACTTTTATAAAAAAAAGAACCTCATTGGAGATAGAACCAAAAGATGGGCCCCAATAAAGGTATCTAGAATGATTGATCATCAAGTCTAAACGTGACTAGATGACATTCTAGAAAGGATCCACAATGAAGGTTGAACCGGAGAAACGGTCTTCACTGGGAAAAATTCATCCAAAGTGATGGAACAACAGGTTCAAGTATGACCGGTTGGCACTTTGGAAAAAGAAGAACCTTATTGGAGATAGAACCAAAAGATGGGCCCTAATAAAGGTATAGTATCTGATAGGTTAGTACCGGGGTTGCATAACTGAAGATAAGACTTCCTGGGGAATACCCATTATGGTTGCAAAGAGGATGAATAGTACCAGAGAAAGATAAGCTGCTTATAAGAGACTGCCACTTATTGCCATTGAAAAACAAGCTTCTTCAAGAGATTGCTGCTTCAAAAATATGTTGATATCACGATACTGTTGGAGAAATAAATTATGTCTTCAATGAGGATCAGTAAAAGACATAATTTATTGAATAGAAACAAACTCCCATTTGAACAACTTCACTGGGGACACCCAAGAATGGCATTGGATGACAAGGGTAAACATCAGAGATATCCAAGAGTAGTATTGGACTTGGCTGGGGAAAAGGTGTCCAAGAATAGCATTGGACAAAAGGAATCTCAACATCCAAGAATGGCATTGGATGAAGTGAGAAAAGTTCTGGAAAATACATCAGAAGTATCCAAGAATGGCATTGGATAAAAAGAGTTCACGATATCCAAGACTGGCATTGAATAAAGTGAGCAGGGACTTTCATGAATGACACTGAAAGGTAAAGGTAAATCACTACATTCAAGAATGGCATTGAATGATAGGGAGAAAGACATCCAGGAATGACACTGAATGCAAAAGGAGAAAACTCATTCAGGAATGACACTAAATGAAAAGATAAAACTTTCAGGAATGGCACTGAAAGATATCCAAGCAAATCTATTGGGGATTACAGAAGAGAGGCAAAACTTCCAGGAATAGCACTGGGAGAAACAAGAGGAACAAGGTATCCAGGAATGGCACTAGAGATCAAAAAAGAAAAACATCCAGGAATGACACTAGAGTGAAAAAAAACAAAGATCCAGGAATAGCACTGGAATAAAAGAAATACAAAGATCCAAGAATAACACTGGAATAAAAGAAATACAAAGATCTAGGAATAGCACTGGAATAAAAGAAGACAAACATCTAACAACAACGCTAGATGCACAGAGAAACAACAATATTCAGGAATGACACTGGAAAGAAAGAAGACAAACAAGATATCCAAGAATAACATTGGGTGAAAAGACATGTAACCGTTCTGGTAGGTGCCAAGTAAGTTGGACTTTGACCACAAGGTAAGACGTTGAAAACAACAGGACCTCGGGAAATGCATATGAGCATGAAACACAATTTGAGCTATGAAAATTATTCTATGTATGATATATGAATGATTTATGTATGTGATGCAGATGATATGGAGAACTGAGATAAACTCTTTTGTGAGGGAAGAAAGGGGACTCTGATTCCTCAACACAGGGAACACTGCCCACCTTGCTTGGAGAAAAGAAGTTAAACATATCTCTGTCACTTATGAATTATATCAGGTTGATGGTCTTTTGAGGAAAGACATATTGGGGATTCTTGAAGAAGACTGCCCCAGATTGATTCACTGATGAGGATGAACTGATCATAACTCCAGTTTGACTGTTGCAGGGGAAGAATGAACTGATCATGGCTTTAATTCTTGAAATGAATGTTGAGGATAAACTGATCATGGCTTCAGCTTGACTATTGCTGGGGATGAACTGATCATGGCTTCAGTTCTTGAGATAAATGTTGAGAAGGCTAAACTCAGTATGGGTCTTGAAAGAGATCTTCTGGCTAACCAAATCTGAGAATAACTTGCATTGAGCAACAAATCTTGAACTGATTCACAATAGGATCTAGAAGTCATGTGCCTCTGATAGGATCACTGACCAAGTTTCTCAACTGTTTGAAATTTTCTTAATGAGGAAAGTTTGCCTGCAAATAAGATCATTCAAACAAACATGGTAATTTTAATGCAAAGCTCATGCAATTTTGAAATCAAAAATCATTTTTGGAATGATATTATTTATGTAAAGCAAAATGAACCACTTATCAAAACACGGTGGTTTAGACATTCAAAATGAAAGATAAAGCAAAGGTATGACATCAAAACAAATGATTGGCAACAAACTTAGGAGTCAATTTACGCAACCTTGCTGTAGTATGCTTTCAAAAGAAACATGACTTCAATTAGGTCTTTTGAAGGTTGTAACGTGGTCTGGTTCACGGTTTTTTGAAATAAAGGATATAGGCTCAAAGTTTATTTGTACCAACCCATTCTTCATAATGACCTTCAGTCCTATGCTCAGTTAATTCAAACTATGCATTCAGGTTCCAAGCGATTTTGGAATTACAACACTGTTATGATGATGGCCCAAGGGCCAAGGGATTTTTTTGAGATGGCAGTCACTCTTTCTTACAACATTTTGTTGTTTTTGATGAGGACCTCAATCAACTCGTTTTGTCTTTGATGATTTTGGCAACCTCTTGATTTTTCTTTTGTTATCCCTAACTTTTGCCTGAACTGTGTCATTTGAGTTTATAGTTAGCGGGATGTCCCAATTATTTTGCCTAAGTCTCCTTCATAGGTTTTGACTTAGCGGGATCTTCTTTTGATTTTTTTTCATTCTTTTTTTTTGAAAGATAGTGACTGCTTGGCTTAATGATTACAACCATCATTGGCTTTTGATTTGAAAGACATCTTCGACACTTCGTTGATGTGTTCGAATGAAAGCTTGTGATTGCAATGATTCTCTTGAGTTTAAATACACAGTCAAATTAACTGAGAACTACCCATCCCCAGGTTAAGATTGCGGGTTTTTTTCGTACAGAAAGAAACTCAAACTTCTAGGCTCAAAGGGGTTGACAAAGGATTAACTTCCTCATTTCTCCAATGTTTGGGAGTTGAAACAATGCATGTACATCATCAGCCAGATTTTAATTAAAAGCATACAATCCAGCAATTTTAGGTATTTCGTTTTCATCATCCTCCCTCCAATCTTTGCATAAACAAAAGTTTGATAAAGAAAGTGAACAGGAGATATATTTTGATTTGTGAAAAAGAAAGCATAAAGATGCACACAGTGGATATAAGTGAATTGAATCAAAAGATTGCAATGCTCATTTCATTGAAATTACCAAGAAAGTACAAATAAAGTTTGAAAGCAAACAGTCAATACAATCAAAGAAAAATGCAAACAGAAAGAAACAAGGCCTAGTGACTAGTCAGCAACAAGGATGAGCTGTCCTGTCTGAAACACTGGCTTTAGGAGGTGATCCGTTTGAACTGACTCAAACTTCACTTGGCATGCTCCGGCAAAGGATTGTTGACAACATTGGAATTATCATCATGAAAAGTCAAAAGCTTTGCTTTCACCAATTCTTTTACTCTAGCTTTCAATGCATAGCAACCTTCCAAGTTATGGCCTGCCCCACCTCGATGGAACTCACAGTGAAGATCAGCCTTATAGCCGGCTGGGAGAGGATTTGGAGGAGGAGGTAGATCCCTCGTTGTAATCAAACCTTTCTGAACAAGACCTGGATACAACTCAGTGTAGGATATCGGGATAGGATCAAAGTTAACCCTATTGCGATTCTAATTTTGTCTAACAGCCTGACGAGGAGCTTGAACTAGTTGAGCATTGACAACAGGAGCAACTGCAACTACATATTGTTGTTGTCTGCGACGAGGTTTCCCTTCAACTGAAACATCATGGGTATCGCCATCCTTCTTCTTTTGAAAATTCCCAGCATACTTTTTAGCACCACTAAAGGCTTCAACATTGGTAATCTTTCCTTTCTTGATACCTTATTCTAGTCTTTCTCCAATAGTGACTAGGTCAGCAAAACCAGATGATACACTGCCTATCATTTTTTCCCAAAAGAGTGGCTGAAGAGTGTCCATGAACAATCCAGTCAATTCCTTTTCTGCCAAGGGTGGCTCCACTTGAGCAACTAGCTCTCTCCAGCACTGAGCATACTCCTTAAAGGATTCTTTTTCTTTCTGAGACATATTTTACAGTTGACGGCAGTCAGGTGCCATGTCCAAATTGTACTTATATTGCTTTAAGAAAACATCAACCAAGTCTTTCCAGCTTTGGATACGGTTCTTCTCAAGTCCCATATACCATTTCATTGAAGCCCCACTCAGGTTGTCTTGGAAACAGTGAATTAGCAATTTATCATTTTTGGTATAAGCAGCCATCTTGCGGCAGTACATCACCAAGTGGCTTCTCGGACAGGTATGCCCTTTGTATTTCTCAAAATCAGGAGTTTTTAATTTTGCAGGTATAACCAAGTCTGAAACCAGGCACATGTTCATTGCAGCAGAACTAAAGACATCACTTCCTTCCACGACTCTTATCCTTTTGTCTAGAGTTTGCCATTGCTCTCTGACTTCTTCAATGTATCCAGGTTCTCCCTGACTTTCAGATTGTGGACCAGCAGCATGGTACACGAAAGGAGGATTCTCAGGAATAGCTTGAGCAACAGAATACACAACAGGCTGAGGTTCAGTGAACAATGGAGCTGAAGATACTGGCAGTACAAACGGGACAAACACAGGAGTAGTTGCAAAGGGAGGCGAGTAATTCGGAGGTAACTCAAATTCTGGCCAAGTAGAAGCTGGTTGCTGAGTCAGTGGAGGGTCAACAACAACATGTAAGATTTCAGAGATCACAGTCCTCTGATGTGGTTCACCTCTAGCAATCAGAACTTGCATCATTTCTGTGAGCTTGGTCATGCTGGCCTTCAACTCATCAATTTCCATTCTGACTTCGGCATTGTGTTGTTCTTGGTTTTCCATTCTCAATCTGACAGCAGCTCTAGTTCCGTAGTTGTGTTGAGGAAACAACTTGACGGTGAACAGATAACTGAAGAAGGAGACAGTTGAAATGAGTTTCTGGACAACTTGGAGAAATGCAGATGTATGCTCATGGATGCAAGCGTGCATGAATGCAACAACCACAAGCAAGATCACGCAAAGCACACGGGTCAAGGGTTCGAGTCACGAGCATGGAATCGAGGTTAAGAAACCAACCCACAAAGGTATGTACTAAGGGTATAACACCTGCCGAACAAGGTTCTAAAGAAGTTCCCAGAGTCTATAACCCATCTTTCGGATATTATCGATTTCCCAACTACTTGGTAGTCAATAATATTCTCAAGAGAGTCTCGTCTGAGTGTGGTATCGCGTAACAACTGATTCAAGTCTGCACTTGAATAGCCACTGCACCACGTCCTAATAAGGCCAAGATGGGTTAAGGGTTCTAAAGTTCTCAGCTTCGGGTCCTCGGATCAAAAAGTATAATGGGTTTGCCATTTCTGGTCTGCCATTACTACCTCTTGGGAGGAGTGCCTCAACTGAGTCCTCGGGAATGGTCACCAGAGTCGACAATTCTCTAGGTTAACACCCCGAAATGCCCAAGACGCGCAAATTAGGATATCTCCCAAGAAAACCTCGTCTGGGTGTGGGTTTCGTGTAAACCAAACGTACCAAGACGCTACGTAGGCCATACTACTTTCCACTCTAGTCCTATGTGTACACTCAAGCCTGTGTATTGGGCTTATCTCACCACACAGATCACCAAGCACCCTGACAGAACAATCAATAATAAATAAATCAGACAAAAAGCAATAAATAAATCAAAGTAGGCTAAACCCTTCAAAGGAAATTAACTGATCCCCAGCAGAGTCGCCACTTTTCTGTTCGCGGTAAAATCGTGATTGTAAGTTATTGATTAACTTAACTAAAAAAGCAAGAGTCGCCACTGCACTTTTATTTTATCCAAAAAAAAGAAAGGAAAAAGAGCGAACAAAACCTACACAAGCTCTAAAACAAGAACAAGTGCACAGAGTTTGGGTAAGGGGGTTGGTTACGTTAAGGGAAGGTGTTAGCACCCAAAACGTCTATAGTACTCTATAGGAACCCTTTGAAATATCTACGCTTTTGGTCTGAAAATGTTTGTTTGAAAAGAGATTGAGGAGATGAGAAGAGAAATTGTTTTTAAGATTTTTGTGTTTGGAGAGACTTGTCGCCTCATGCCTACGTACCCACGAAGTGCAATATAGGATCAAAACCCCGTAGTTCGTGGTACAAAGAATGAAATTTGTTTGTTTTGGTTGATTTTAAATGTAAAGACAAGTCGTCATTTCCAAACGAATAATTCCGTTTAAAGAAATGAATTATGTCTAAACTTATGAAAAAAAGTTTTAAAGGAAAAGTGCACGAGGGCATAAAAGGAGTTTGAATGAGTTTGATGTTTTTTAAAGTCTTTTGAAAGAAATGTCAATATGCTTATGTAGTTTAGCATTTGTTAAGAAATGAAAAGAAAAGAATAAGATCACTTGACAAAGTTAAGGTTTGATTATGAAAGAGGTGATAGTTTGAAATCAAGAAAGTTTTGAAAAAGGGAGAGAGTTTTGAAAATTGAAGAATGGGTGGAGAAGAAGTGACTATCCTAAAGAATAAAGTAAAAGCTAAGGGTAAGAAAGATCTAACCACAAATGTAGCTATCTTCACCATAAACCAAGCAAAAGCACAAGGCTTCAAAGTCTTAGAACCATAATTCCAAAGCAAAGGGAAAAGGTCCTAGTTCTAAGTCCAAGGATCCAAGAATAGCATTGAAGTCCAAGGTCTAGGTGCAAAATTCCATGTCCATTGCAAAGGATAGTAATCATAGTCCAAGATTAGAAACACAAGTTTTTTAGAGGTTTTGGCCTTTATTAATGTTTTTTAGTCCAAGTGGACAAAAAGAAAAAGGCATAAGCATAAACATGTGTCCAAGGGGACAAAGGAAAAATTGCGGAAGCATAAACATGTGTCAAGTGGACAAAGGAAAAATTGCGGAAGTATAAACATGATATGAAATGACAATAATGGAGCATAAAAATAAAAGAGAGATAGGGAGCGAGAAGGAATTCTAAACAAAGTTAGTACAATAGTATTGTTAGTAAGTTAGTGATTAGTAGTTAGAGTAAGTGATCAATAATGATTGAATAATGCACTTAGGTCAAGGTTAATGAAAACTCATTAGAGGATTGATAAGACCAAAGCCTCCTAACAACAAGTTTCATAAGTGTTGAACCAAAAGACAAATAATTAATAATTTTTTATCGTTTTCCGATACGGGACATATGTTGCGCTATGTTAAGCAATCTCCGAGTAATTTACGGAGTAATTACCCTACAATGAGGTCCGTCAATAGATCTTTGTGCTAATGCATGCTAGATGAACGATATGTAAATCGTCATCCGAAAGCAATACCGCACGAAAAGAAAATAGGTAGCGATCTAGTCTTGATCAAGAACTCAACAAATAAATTCTAAGATCCATAAGACTTTCATCGATCCAAATAAAAGAGAAATAGATGAAGAGAAAGATGGATCTAACATTTATGATCCATCAATAACCAATAATGAGAATTCCAATAAAATCAAAACTATTTTTAATGATTTTTTTAAGAAATGTTTAGAAAAACAAAATTTAAAATGCAAAGATCTAAATCAAAAAATCCAAAAGGATTAAGAAGAAATTATTATTAAAAAAAAGAATTAAAGAAAATTAAAGAAAAAAAGATCAAAGAAATAAGAGAAAAGGAGGGTGTAAAACAAAGAAATGGTGGTGATGGAACTCAAAAAAGACTAGGCCCAATCCAACAACATTACTTTTTAAAACAAAACCAAAGAGAATGATAATCAGAAGCAAAAGCTTCATCATCTTCTTCGTGAGCACAATGGCCGCGCAGTGATGTTCATCCCTCAAACCAATTCAAAATTCCACCGTGTCAGAGCAGCGACGGAACTTAATCATCGCTCGGTTGTAATCGGAATCGAACGTGGATCTCAAATGTGTTGACAATTTAAAGGATTTTTCAACTACAAGCTTGGATTTAAAGCGCAAAAATTCGTCAAATCTCGTCAAACTACCTTCAAATTAACAGTAAGAAACGTTTGAACACTCTTCCTTCTTCTTTTTGATTCGCAAGCTGTTGATGTTGTTGTTGAATGAATTATGAAGTGTTGTTGTTGAGTTGTTTCGACGTGAGAATCGAAGGTTTGTTTTAAAGGTTAATGGAGATTGAAATTACTTTGAACTTGCAGGTATGAATAAGTTTTTGAATCAAATTTTTTGAGATGAATTGAATAACAAAAGGTGGAAGAAGGTTTGTTTATTGAAGAAAGTGAAATTGAAATTGAAAAGTTAATTGAAGCTTGGTTTTGGAATTGATTTTTGCAGAGTGATGAGAGGCTCTCCAAGCTTGAGAGAATTGAAGGATGGACCTTCCTATTTATAACAGAATAAGGTGAATTGATTTGAATTTGAAGCTCTGAAAATTTTGCACACTTGTTGCGTTTTACATTTGTGTTGCCTGCGTTTTGCTTGTTGTCATTTGCGTGATACTTGCTGCTGAGTTTTTGTTGCGATTCCCGCGTTTTGCTTTTTATGCAGTGCCATTTTGTTTACTTTTAGCAGTGTGTTGCGTTTGGAATTGATGGCTTGAAGCAGCTGGAAGTGTGGCTTTCACGACCTGATTTTGTCTTGGTTGTAATAGCAATTTGTAAGGCTAGTAGGACGTGCTTGCGTGATGGCTGGCATTTGTGTCATACCCCAAATTTTGACCACTAAGATTTCCCATCATTGTGCAAATCACTACCACAATATGGATGAACCATTATGCCTCATCAGTCTCCCCAAAGATGGGTAAGCATTCACCACAAACAAGAATTAGGGTTTCAGGCCCTCTCAGAGCTCTTAGACAAAGGATCAATCAAGAAATGACATGATATTCAACTTGTCTAGCCTCTCAAACATCTACAATGGATCAAGAAGATTCCCACTTCAAGTATTAAGCACAAGGCTGCTCCCTTATAGGTGGATCAAGCCTCAGGATCGCCAGTGTCACCAAATTAGTGTTTTGGTCGACCAGGGCCTCCAGATGGAAATTTTCCTCTGGGCATGAGCCAATGCTTCAAAACATGGCCTAAAATACCGCATGGAACCTCATGGACCCAAGCATCAAGTCAATTTTGCCCCAGGGGATGCATTTATCAAGAATCAGGAGTTAGGGTTTCTTGACCTAATTCACCCCTAAGTTGACTTTTGGGACAAATCATGAACCAAGACCTCAAGACATGATTTGAGGGTCTCTAATAAACCACGTTGATCCATTTGTAACAATGGATTGAACCAAGAAGCTTGAGCAACAAGTCTCAATTTCATCTGGACCACAATTAGGGTTTCGCGAGAAAAGTCAACTGTACCTTTGAATTTTGACCAGGACATGCTCCTAAACTCTAGGACATGATTCAATACACCCTATTCCACCTATGGAATCAATCCATCAAGTTTGATTTAGGTCAAGAACTTGATTTCATAGAGGATCGTACGGTTCGGAGTTCATTTGACAAAAAGTCAACTGTGCACAAAAGTCAACTTTGACTTTTTGAGATTTTTCACAAAAATGGTTTTTTAACCCTAAAATGATGTTAATATATGATTTGAATCATCATTCATTAAGAAAAATCAAAGAAAGTGGGTTAACTTGAAAAAGGGGTAACCATAAAAACTTAGAAAATTTTCTAAGTTATGAACAAAGTGGCAAGGGTACCAACTTTGGAGGATCATAACTCCTAAACCACAAGGACATTTTTCCCCATCCAAAGCTTGATTTGTAGATCTCATTACCCTCTACAAAAGCTTAAAACTGACTCCCCTCCAAATTCATTATGGATTTTGAGTTATAGAGTGATCAAAATCATAAAAAGTGAAAATGTCACTTTTTTCCAACACTTAGTGAAATTTTCACTAAGTCAGAATCTGCCTTCACTTTTTTCCAAATGTAGGGGAATTTTTCACTTGGATCCAAAAGGTATCAAAACCAAATATGATCAAACAGTTGTTGTATCATATGAGGGCTTTCCAAAATGGCCAAGAGCAGCACCAAATTCTACTTGGGCCATGAGATATGACAATGGCAATATGCCTTGCTGAAAACTGCCAAGGCTAGGCAAAATTTTGCATTTTTGGTCGATTTGGAAAAATCAGATAATTCCAAGCCTTGTCATCACTTTGGAGATCTCTGAGGATCAAATCTAAAGGGGACAATCACTGAGCCAAGCCTCCAAAGTCTTTGGAACAAGAAGTAGCATGCCAAACCTAGAATGGCCTAAAAGAGGGACAAGACTCCAATTTTGGATTGGAGCATTCAATGCATACACCAAGGTGGCATGGACTGAGCCATTTGCAACTGAATTTAGTCAAGACTTATCCAAGACCAAGGGAACCACATCCCTGTGCCCGAACCTCTAGTCAATGGCTAGAGGAGACTTGGATTTCTATTGCTCAACATTTGCCAAACCTCTTCTGTAGTTTCCATTCACTATTGATCCCAAAACAAACTTGCTCTACTATAAATAGAGCTCAGTTGTGCTCAGTTTGAGTACACTAAAGCCATCAAACAGATGTTTTCCTCAAAATCCCTCTCTTTAGGCCAAAATGCTTTCTTTAGCAAGGTAACTCTGATTTTTTGAGTTATGGAGCATTTCCATCACAGCTCATGTTCCTAACACCTCATAAACATCATATGTAGGTGATCCAAACTCACACAAGTGACCTGTAATCCCTAAATCACAAAGTCACCTCTCAAAACCTCAAAATAGGCCTTTTGTGCATTTTTCAAGCCATGTCTTGATTCAGTCACTTTCCAAACCAAATAAAACCTCAAACACACTCAAAATAACATCCTTGAACTGTCCCAAATGGTTCCCCCCATCTGGAACACCATTTGAGAGAGTTGCTATTTTGGTCATTTTAACCCCTTTTGCAAGAAAGGGCCAGTTTGTGTTTTTGCAGGTACCAGCTGATTCCACTCATCCTAAAAGCTTCTAAGGGATCATTTGAGGGTGTTCAAAGCATCAAACCATTTCTGGAACAAAGAACTTGGCAGATTGCACAAAAACTCCAAAAGCTCAAAAAAGAGGTAAGCATCATGACTTGAACTTTCCAAAATATGCATTGCTTTGAAGTCCACTGATCATACACACCTCATACATGTTATATATGTTGTGTTTGAACCAATTCATCATGTAATTCATGCCTGTATCAAAGTGTAGCATAGAAAATGCAATTATAGGTCATTTTCAAAACCACTATCGGATTTTGAGGAGGGAGTATGATCTGAAAAAAAATACCACCACCATTGGATTCCTTGTGAAATTCTAGGCCAGATGCATATAAATTTTGTCTCAAACCATGGAGAAATGAGAAATTTATGACCTTCACGTTTTTGAACCAAAACTTGCCTTGCCTTGCCTTGGGCCAGGCCAAAACACAAGGCAAGCCTTGTATATTTGTGGTTTCACTTCAAGCAATGGATGTATCAGCACCCCAGTGGTAAGGCGCGCGCCCTATAACCTTGAGGTCGTGGGTTCAAACCCCACCCATGCCATTTTGTGTTTTTTCACATTTTTGCTATTTTTCCAATATTTTCATGTTTTGTTAATTAATTGGAAAATTAATAACTCTTTCAATTTTAATTATTTTTTATTGGTTCTTTTTGCAAAAAATCACCAAAATATTGAAATATTTTATTCCACAAAAAAATTAAGTTTATATTATTTATTTAATATAATTAGTATTTTTGTGAATAAATTCCTTTTAATTGTTTTTTAAACATTTTAAAAGTGAATATCTTCTTTGAAAATCAAAACTAATTGAGTTTTAATATCCCTTGTGATTATCCCTCATTTTTAAAACCTAAAACCAAGATCACAAATGGTTTATTCAAACTTATTTGGTATTTTGTTTGATTTTCTTTAAATATTTACTTTTAAAGAATAACAAATTAGGGTTTCTTTGATTTTCACCCTCACAAAAAACTTTCAAACACTCATGGGCCTCTATTAGAGTGTAAGACCCAACCCTCTTTGAAAACCAAACCTTTTTGGGCATCACTTATTGTATAAGACCCACTGCGTTTTTAAAAACAACGGCGCGATCGTCGCCTTTTTAAATATAAACATCTGGGTCTCTCCTTGAGCTGTAAGCCCAACCACTTGTACAAAAATAAACTTTTGGGCCTATATTAGAGTGTAAGACCCAATCCCATTTTAACCAAATCATTTTGGGCCTCAGACGTTGTATAAGTCCCTCTGCATTAAAAGAAAACCTCGACGCGATCGCCAATTCGAAAACAAGTCATTTGGGCCTACCCTCGTGTTATAAGCCCCAATTATTTTCTTTAAACACGAGTTGGGCCTCTTGAGAGAGTATAAGACCCATCCCTTTGTACAGAAAACCTTTCTTGGGCCTCAGTCACTTGTATAAGTCCCTCTGTACAAATTCAACAGTGCGATCAAAGATAAAACCTTAGGCCTCTCCTTGAGCTGTAAGCCCCAACATCTTTTCAAAGCACTTTCTCCTTTGATTTTGAATATACTGTTGTTTTTAATCTTTCTTTGTTGAACAACTAACCAAACATCATGGAAGCTCTAAACCTGAGTAAGTGTTTATACGCTTTCATTTACCGCTTTTATATACATATAACTGTATTGTGGGGTTGTTGCACTGTAAGTCTTCTTTCATAAACTCATATCAATTGTGTAATAATAGTATAGATATTTAGAGTTTCCCAGGCAACTACATCTAGAACTAGACAGAACCCCATATCAATTTTAGACAACTAGATCTAAGAAATCTTCCCCTTTTGAACAGTTCATATACAGAAGGACATTGTTCCAAGTGAAACCCCTTCTGGAACTGTTCATCAGCCTCCTCTTGGGCTTAGTACAAGGACCCGCAGGCTTCCTAAAAGCATCCCCGCCTTCTCTTGGGCGTTGTACAAGGACCCGTCGACTTCTTAGAAGTATTCACAACCTCTTCTTAGGCTTCATATAATGATTTTTCCTCCGGGAATGATAGCCTCCTCTTGGGCTTCGTACAAATTGTCCCTCGGCTTCTTAAAAGTTTCCGGCCTCCTCTTGGGCTTCGTACAAATTGTCCCGACGACCTCCTAGAGGTATAGGAACTGAAATTAGTCATCTTAATAGAACAGTCTTTCAAAGAGTCTAGATCTTTCTACCATGAACGTACTACTACTGTTTCTTAAAGCATAGTACAAAAGAGAAAACTCTAGGCTTGGACAGTCTAATCTCCTTGAGTCTCGAAGGCATTCTCAAAATAGGAAAAAGTACCCGTAGACTTGGACAGTCTCAGATACCCTCTGGATTTCCCCATTTCCTTAAGGGAAAGGAAATAACCCCGATCTTCTGATCGAATCCCAAAGCATAGCTTTATTTTTAATCAGTCTCTTCATAAGAACTGATTTTCTCTTTTAACCAACATACCGGACCTGTCACTCAACTGAAACAGTAACTTTGGCCTCCATCTCGAGCTTCGTACGAGATACAAAAGACTCTCTTGTTGAGTCAAAGCCTCTTTCAGCCTCCATCTCGGGCTTTATAGGAGATACAAAAAGATCCTCTTGTTGGGTCAATCACCTTTAGCCTCTGTCTTGGACTTCATACGAGACACCAAATCACTCTCTTGTTGAGTCAAGCCTTTTAGCCTCCATCTCGGGCTTTGTACGAGATACAAAAAGACTCTCTTGTCGAGTCAAAACAACTTTTAGCTTCCGTCTTGGGCTTCGTACAAGACACATATAAAAGCACTCTCTTGTTGAGTCAACCCTTTTAGCCTCTCTCTCGGGCTTCGTACGAGACACACAAATAATACCCTCTTATTGGGCCAATAGCCTCCTCTTAGGCTTTGTATAAGGAAAACCCCGGTTGAGTCAATCAACCTTTTAGCATCAAAGTTGTGCCTCGTTCACAGTATACAAACATCAATAACTCCTTCTCTTTCATCTAATTGCTGTAAGCGACAAGCCTCTGGATTATTTACATCCACGCCACTGTCCCTCTTTTAGCATGAGAAATTCCTAAGGAAAGATGGCGTTGCTCTACACTGATTTAAAGTCTTCTCCTTCAAGTTGAAACTCCCCTATAAAGGAAATTATGGCATTGCCGAATTCACATATCCCGGTTAAAGTAATTCTCCTTTATAATCAACACCCTTTTAGCCTCACATCTTGGGCTTTGAACAAGATACAAATAGACTCTTCAGCTTCACATCTTGGGTTTTGAACAAGATATAAACCACGTTTAGCTTCACGTCTTGGGCTTTGAACAAGACACCAAAATGACCTTTTTCCTCCCATAGAATAGGAGGAACTACGATCGCTCTGATTTCCCTGTTTCGGAAAACGGGAATACGTAGGCATAAGATTGAAAGAAAAATCTTAGCGAGCACACTAATCCAAAACCCTAAAATCCCCTACCTTCACCCAATCTGGCGCAGTATCCTAACAAAATTCCCCATGAACAGTCCCAGTGTCCCATTTTGAATAAAGAAAGAAAAAAAGAAAGGCCCCACGATCACATAGCATTCATAACCTAACAGACCGCTGTTTAAACTCAGTATGCAAACAAGGTTAATTGGAGACATCTATTTCCCTTCCTTAGTCAGCTCAATAGGATAAAAAATGAATCGACTTGTAGTAACCCCAAAAGAGCGACAGCGCCTAAGAACCGCGTCCAAAATCGCTCGCTACAATTTGGATTGGCAAGGCTTGTTGTATGGAAGGCTTACACGAGATGTTGATGGCTTGAAATGAGATTGTAGTAGCAGCTGTCTTTGGGTATAGAATTTGGCTTGGGTGGGGTCTTTTATTTTCGCTTTTTGCAGCTTGTTGTGTGAAGCATTTGGTGGTTTTTATTTGTAGTGAAGTAAAAGTTTATTGGCTTGATGCTCACACGGCTTGGAAAAGATTGTAGCTGGAATGGGAAAAAAGAAGGTGGGTCGTGGTAGCCTTGTACAACATGAACTCCATTTTTTATTTTTTTGTTATAAATTGTTATGGGCCTTGGATGGTTTCATGGATTGAATTAAAAAAAATTGGATTATGGTTTTTGACAACTTAAATTGGACATGGATATGTGAATTGGATTTAAATGGTGATTGGTTTGTGAATGGAATTTGATATGGATAAAAAAATGGAGATTTATAAAATGTGGATATTGGTTTTGAAATTGTGGATAATTGGCTATTAAAAATGGATAAAAATGGGTAATTGAAAATAAATTGGATAATGAATGAATTGGATTAGGAATTGGTTAAAAATAAAAAATAGAAATTTTTATGGAAGTGGATAATTGGAAATGAAATTTGGATATGGACTTGGTTTAGAGAATGTGGAAGATTTATGAAGTGAATCATGGATAGAAAATGGATAACCAAACTTTTTCAAAAGCCTCTGATAAAGTGCACACAGCTACCACTGAATAAACCACAATTGAACAACAGCCATTTGAATCTGTTTGAACTTGTCTGAATCAGTTATCTGAGAAAATAAATCCACAGATGAACTTGATGGATATCACCACACAACAACTTGACAGTTACCGCTTGAGAAATAGCTCACTAAAACAGATAACTTGTACTTGAAGCAATCTATTGATGTTTTGACCAAAATTAGATCAAACTTCCGTCTGAAATGGATCATGAACGACCAACCACATGTGATTTGAAATCATGCCCTTGTTTTGACAACTCTGCAAAACCCTGGAAGCACAAAGAGAGAAGAACAGGCAAAATGCAACATATTTTTGGTATATAGACAAATAATAAAGCAAGTGAGAAATACACAAATACTCGGGAGAAACAAGGTTGTGATCTTGTTTGTGGTATGAGATGCAAATGAAAATGTGAAAAATCTTAGGGGTAAAAATTAGAGTTCAACAAATATATATATATATATATATATATATATATATATATATATATATATATATATATATATATATATATATATATATATATATATATATATATATATATATATATATATATATAACCATAGTCCCTACCCATTATGGGCCCAGGGTTAAAGCCCATACTTTTGCCCACACCAATCAGGTTTCAGACACTCGACCTTTTATTAAAATAGATGACTTAACCAATAAAGCAACTTATATATGCCCCCCATCAAAATCACGATTAACCTGTTTTTCACAAACTAAACAACAATTGATTGTAGCCTATAAAAAGTTAGATTATTCTAACATTCTCCCACTTGGGCAAAATCAATTATACGATTTTTATTTTAAAATACATTTTGAAAACGATTCTCGGGTTAATGACTAATTCCTTAAATTCAACCGCATTTTAAGGAAATGCACGATTCCGGGTGCAGTGTCTGAATATGACTCCATCCAGCAAAAGTCAAGCATTATTGAATCACGTCGATTGTTATATCTTTCATTGACATAAAATCTTCCGTGGTTACAAATACTACGGACTCCGTCAACTAGTCATCAGTGTGGAGTGTGGCAAGAAAATAGCATGCCAATGTGATCTAACTGCCAACTGTTATTTTCTTTGTCAGTCCTTAACAATTTCTCTCAAATGCATTAAAGCCCAAGAAATTGTATGGTTTTACAAACAAAAATGCCCCAGCTCCAATATGGCGTCGACCACCGGCACAGTGGTCCAAACAACGCCGAGCTTAAAATCATACCTCAGCTCCAATATGGCATCGATCACTGGTATAGTAATCCCGAAGATGCTGAGCTCAAAATTATAATCATGCCTCGAACTCCAAACTAGTGTCGACCATAGGCACATTGGTCCCAATGACACTGAGTCTCAATTTTTAAAATTGATATATAAATAAACAATAACATATAATAATAACAATGTTCATTGTAATATCAACTGGTCAAATTAGAAAGTACTTGACAATCCAACACTTAAAATGTCTAATACATCATGATAAGAAAATGACATAAAGAACAAACTCCCACTAACCAAGCAGATCAAAAGAACTCACAATGCCCATGCTCTCAACATGATTTTTGAACATAATGGGCCTAAGTCCCTTGGTTAGGGGATGAACTAGCATGAAATCAGTACCAATGTAGTCAACAACAATGCCATTTTTCTTTACAAGATCTTTGACTCTCAAATACTTCAATTCCAAATGCTTAGAACCATTATAAGTTTTATTATTCTTATAGTGGAATACAACTGCATTGTAATCACAATAAAGCTTTAGCGGCTTTACAATGGAATCAACAATACGAAGTCCAGTCACTAAATTTCTCAACCAAACAGTATGAGTGGGAACGCCATAACAAGCAATAAACTCTGTTTGCATTATAGAAAAGGCGACAAAAGTTTGATTTTTACTCTTCCATGATATCGCACCTTCAGCCAATCATAAAAATGTAACCAGAAGTAGATTTCCTATCATCAACACACCCAGCAAGATCAGAGTCAATATACCAAACTATTTCCAAGTTGTCAACTCTCCTAAAGATAAGCATATTATAATTTTTAGTTCTCAACAAATATTTCATCACTTTCTTAGAAGCAATCAAAGATTCATTCACATGATTAGAATGGTATCGTCCCAAGAATCCAACTATGAAAGCAATGTCAGGCCTAGTGCATACTTGAGCATACATCTGGCTGCCCAATGCACTTTCAAAGGGTTTTCCCTTCATCTATACCCGTTCAATCTCATTTTAGGACATTGATATTTACTGAATTTGTCTCTTCTAGTAATTGGAACATCTCCTGGCTTACAGTTTTTCATATTGAACCTCTCTATAACTCTATCAATATAAGCTCTCTGTGACAAACCAAGTACACCACGTGATCTATCTCTGTGTATTTCAATTCCCAACATAAAAGATGATTCACCAAGATATTTCATATCAAAGAACTTGGTTGGCATATGTTTGGTCTCATGAAGTAACCCAAGATCACTAGTGTCTAGCAAAATATCATCAACATACAACACGAGAAAGATGAATTTGCTCCCACTGACCTCTAGATAGATGCATTGATCAACTTTATTTTCTTCAAAATCCAATGAAGTCACCACGTCAACAAATTTCAAGTATCATTGTCTGGAAGCCTATTTCAAACATTGGATATATTTTCTCAATTTACAAACTAAATCCTCATTACCATTTGACACAAAACCCTCAGGTTGTTGCATGTACACCTCCTTATTAAGATCACCATTCAGAAAAGCAGTCTTAACATCCATCTGAAACCTCTCTCCAATAACAATAAGATATTCTTTAGCATTCTCTTTCTGAGGCAATCCACTTATCAAATGTTCAGAAATGGTCATCTTAATAGCACACAAGCTAAGTCGGTCACTCATCTCCCGCTTAGCTTATTTTTTTCCTCTTCAGATGTACTCTGATCATTGATCACAGATTTGGTTTCACGCAATGCCATGGCAAGATCATCAATCTCGTACTATGATCATTGATCACAGGTTTGGTTTCACGCAATGCCATGTCAAGATCATCAATCCCTAATGAAAACTCTTAGTCTTTCTTCCATTACTTAAAATTAGACCCATCCAGGATCTCAATAGAAGTATAACAGTTGTTCATAGAGAAGGTCATTATTGGGACAAAACAAGAATGCATTAGAACAAATAATAAAGGCAAGATATAGCTTTAATGAACAGAAGCTATCACAAAGAGGCCAACATTATCACGCAATCCCCTTTGGGTGGAATGCGCAAAATCCAGGTTACAACCAAGATCAGAACCTCAGATGAGTTACTTAATGAGCATACATTGGGTTCGAAAATCTATCTCCTTTGGGTAGATAAATTCTCTATACCAAAACACCTCCAATAACTTCATCTACAAATTTCAAGAATAAGTTACTTAGTGAGCATACAATGAGTTTAGAAATTTATCTCATTTGGATAAATAAATCTCTTGGACCCAAGCATCTCAAATAGTTATATCCTTAAGCAACCACAATCTCCACATACAATTGTCCGCATTTGGGAAGACAATCATAGTAATGACTTAAAACCATTCCACAAACTAAAAGAGATTTTTATAAATTAAAATGAGCAATCTCACTTTGGTGGTAATCACACACAATAATTTATAGAATTTCTTACATAGGAATCAAATTTCTCTTGTCTTGCCAAAATTATGAACCAATCATGAATTTAACCAATATAGCATTTCTAATAAATTTTGTCTTCAACAATATCAATCTCAATATTATAAGAATATTACGTAACATTTCAAAATATTTGACAAAACAATTGTATTACAAATTAATACAAGACAATTTTATTTTATAAACTGTCAAGACAATACAATTAAAAATAATAGAAATTTAAAGATGTACTGTACATGTTGTTTCGTAACCATAATAAATTTAATTAATTTAATTTGTTTAATTGAAGCAATTAATTTTTATTTTTTTGGGAATAAAGAAAATATTATTACCAAAAAACAAGGATTACAAGCCGATCAAACGAGCCGGGCAACAAGTAGACAAAAGAAGGCACTAACCAAGCTAAATCCTATTACAAAAGGCTAATAGTTTTCTATTAGTACTAGTTCTACCTATCACCATGTCAGTAATGAGATCACTATTTAACTCACTAGCAACGCCATTTTGAAAGACAATACGATTTCTAACAACCCATATATGGTGCACAGTTTCAGCAATCGCAATCTTGATAATACGAGCACGACTCCCCTTGCCCTTTATATGATGCAGAATCCAGCCCAACTCATTATCCCAGGCAGCAGGAACGTGGTTCCATCCAAATTTCTGGAGGACTCTACACCAAATCATCTTAGTACTAACACAGTCAAAAAACAGATGGTTTCTACTTTCCGGCTTCCGACAGAACACGCAATCACCATCAATTTTACCGCCATGATTTCTCAGCCTATTCTTAGTAGGAAGACGATTGAGGCAAACCAGCCACAAACAGAAAATAGCATGAGGACGAGCTATGTTGCCATAAACTAACTTTCTCCATTCCACACTAGACTTACTCCCTCTAAGCTTCCTATACATTTTACTCGTGTTGACACTTATAATCCTCCAGTACACTGCTCTTGGTTTGTGAAAACATTGTTCAAGTACAAGACTAAGATTATGGAGACTAGTGTGTGGCAGGATTTCTCTTGGTTTGTGAAAACATTGTTTAAGTACAAGACTAAGATTATGGAGACTAGTGTGTGGCAGGATTTCCATGAATGTGGAAAATATATATAATATAGTATATATAAATATATGTACTGAATTGATTCGTTATATATATGCGTTAATTAGAAAACAATAAAAACAATCACATATAAGCCATCATTTGGTTTTACACAGTCGCGTAATGAAAACAACAGGTATAGCTATGAACGAAAGAACATTTGCAATTTAGGCAATTGTTATATATAGTTTTATATATAATAATTCAATTGGTTTAATATACTATAAACACCTGTAAAAAAGAAATACTATAAACACTGTATATAATGCGTGAGGAAAAATTGAACAAAACAGACCTTGTTCCATTGACGTGAAAAGAGAAACAAATTGCTAAAAAAAAAAAAAAAGAGAAACAAATAAGGTTGCCCTATTTATCTGCATAAGGAAAAAATCAATTGAAAAAAAAACGGTACTGCACAAATATTGAAAAAGCAAAAAAAAGGCACTGTATCACATCATTTACTGTATCGATTAATTAAGGGTTTAGCTTTATAATAGAAGGATACTATTTTGTTGCAAAATTCAATTATTGGCATTCAGTTATATGCAGAACTTTTGTTCTCATCTCACAAGATTCTAAACAAAACCCAATACTTTCCCTTCGTCTTTACATTTTTTTTTTGACAAAAAGGTAACACAATGCTAAAATTTGAAAAAACATTCACGACATTAGTAGAATCTGACTCTAACCAGAAGTTCTTCCAATTATGTTTGATGGCATACTCAATGGCAAAAATGACTGCCATAAATTCTGCAAACAGAGCATTACCGGAATCCAAAAAAATTGCAAAGCTGCCCATAAACTTCGCATGAACATTCCGAAAAATACCACCGCAAGAGCACAGAGACGGAACCCCAACAGCAAATCCGTCCGTGTTGCACTTGATCCAATCTCGGCGCGGGGGCTGCCAAAGGACCTCCACGGTTTTCTTGAAACCGGGATGATGAATAGAAATGTGAAACTTTTTTAGAATGCAAAAGTTTTCCATCTTCGAGTTAGACCGCTTGGTTGTGTGATTACTGGCAAAAGTAACAGCAGCAGCGATGCTTTTAACACAAACTTTTCAATGCGTAATTTTATTTTCAAATCTCACCATATTACGAGCTTTCCAAATTTCAGAAAACATGCTCACCAAGGCTGCTGTGAAAGTAACAGCTAGCTGCTCCGACCAGCCAGGATTAGTGGCCCGTAAGCAATCCTTAAAGCAACTAATCTGGCCATGGATGTTGAAAATATCTTTGAACCAAATCCAAATAGGAGTCACATAATTACATTCAAAAAATAGATGAGAAGAAGATTCAGATTGTTTGCAACAAAGGGAGCACCTCGATGAATACGAAAAACCTCTAATCAACCGGTTATCATCCGTCGACAATTTGTTATGCAAGAAACGCCACAAAATCAAGGATTTTGAGGGAAGGATACAAGGGTTCCAAGGAACTTGAAAACAACCTACAATAGGAGTGGATTTCTTCAGGAAATTGTAAGCATGCTTTAAATTAAAATCGCCATTGTCAGTCCCGGTCCAAATCAATTAGTCATCAACCTTATGAGAGGGAATATAACAGCCCGAAACCTGGGAGTGAATCGAAGGGATGACGTTCAGCAAGCTTTGAGGAAAAGACCAAGAGTTTCCTAGAATATAATCCGAGACTTTGAAGATCAAGAACTGATGATATTTAGAAGGAATAATAAAAATGTCGACGAGAGGATAATCCTGCCAACAGTTCAGCCAGAAGTAATAGAATAACAGAATGGGTAGTAGAATAATAGAATGCCCTGCGTTTCATATATTGGATGTGTCTATATATATACAGTAGTGAGACATATTGATTCTACACAATAAAGCCTATTTATTTTACATAACTATATTACTAAAGATATAATTTGACTAATAATACAGTATATTCGATTTTTGCTAATAATACATTCTAATATACCCCCTTAGTCGAAACTGGAGGTGGACGAATGTTGAGACCATCTCTGAAGTCATCGAACAGCTGCAGTGGAAGACCCTTTGTAAAAATGTCGGCTATTTGGTAGAGTGACGGAACATGTAGTACTCGAACCTGACCACGAGCAACCTTTTCACGCACAAAATGAATATCCATCTCAATGTGTTTTGTGCGTTGGTGATGGATGGGATTACCTGATAAGTAGACAACACTAACATTATCACAGTATACTAGAGTGGCTTTCGTGACAGGACACTGAAGTTCTAATAGTAAATTTCGAAGCCAACAAGATTCAGTGACAACATTAGCAACACCACGATACTCTGCTTCTGCACTAGAACGAGAAAGAGTTGGTTGTCGTTTAGCAGACCATGAAACTAAATTGTCTCCAAGGTAAACACAATAGCCGGATGTGGACCTGCGGGTTCCTGGACATCCTCCCCAATCAGCATCAGTGTATGTGGTGAGTTTGTCAGTCGAGGAGGGAGAGAGATATAAGCCGTGAGTGCTTGTGCCTTTGATGTATCTGATGATTCGCTTCAAGGCAGTCTTGTGTTGCGTTTTTGGGTCGTGCATGAAAAGGCATACTTACTGAAATGTATAAGAGATATCAGGTCTCGTGAAAGTTAGGTATTGTAGTGCACCAGCAAGACTTATATATTCAGATGGATCATGATACGAGTTGCCTGAGGTTCCACTAAGTTTGGCTTTTGTATCCACTGGAGTAGAAATTGGTTTGCAAGAGGACATGACAGCTTTCTCAATGATTTCTTTGGCATATTTATGTTGAGAGAGAAACATACCACCTGAGTGTCTTGTAACTGAGATACCTTGGAAGTAACTGAGAGGGCCCAAATCTTTCATAGAGAATTTGGAACTCAGTTTAGACATGATAGATTGGCGAAGAGTATCAGATGATGCGGTGAGAATAATATCGTCTACATAAAGAAGGATATAGGCAGTGTCATCTCCATGGTGGTAGATGAATAAGGAGTGATCACATACGCTATGATAGAAACCCAAAGTAGCAACAAAGTCAGTGAAGCGTTGGTACCAAGCACGAGGTGCCTGTTTTAGACCATAGAGAGATTTCTTTAGCAAACACACATAATCAGGGTGGTCACGATCGCGAAAACCGGGAGGTTGGTGCATGTATACAGTTTCATTAAGATTCCCATGTAAGAAGGAATTTTTGACATCTAATTGATGCAAACACCATGATTTTGAAAGAGCAATATTGAGAATCGTCCTTATAGTCTCAGGTTTAACTACCGGACTGAAAGTTTCACCAAAATCGACACCCGTCTGTTGATTGGAGCCATTACCGACTAACCGAGCCTTGTATCTCTCAAAGGAACCATCTGCTTTCTTCTTGTGCCTGAAAATCCACAAACTTTGTATAATGTTACCATTAGAAGGACGTGGTACTAAGTCCCACGTCTTATTTTCAATAAGAGCATCATATTCATCTTTCATGCTGACGAGGCTTGAAGATGCCCTGTAATGCATTAATAGGATTGGTAGGTAAAGGAGAAATTAGGTGTGAACTACAGGTGTGGAGACTAAATAGCTGACGAGGCTTGAAGATGCCGTGTTGTGCTCGGGTTGTCATTTGAGGAGATAGTGGAGGGTTGGATAAAGGAGGGTTAGTTGTAGGTGTTTGATGGGGAGAGCCCGTGTTAGGCGTAGTGGTGGTGTGTGGAGTGGAATTTTGTTTTTGTGGAGTTGGAGGTAATGTTGGTTAGTGTGTTGTCGTGGTGATGGAAGATGGCGGGGTGAGTGATGTTGTCGTGGTAGTGGGCGATTGGTTGTGTGAGTTAGGTTCATTTGTAGGGAAGGTTGATGTAGGTTGAAGCAAATGATAAGGAAATGGTGTATCACTTGTGTCCAAAAAGTTATAGCAGGAGGACTCGGGAGCATTGGAATTTGAGAAAGGAAAAATATTTTCGTCAAATGTAACGTGCCTAGAAATGATGATTTTACGACTTGAAAGCTCAAAACATTTGTAACCTCTATGATTGGATGGATATCCTAAGAATACACATGGTGTGGATCTTGCTTGAAGTTTATTTCTTGTAGTGGAGGGGATGAGGGGAAAACACAGACAACCAAAAACTTTAAGATGAGAGTAGGATGGAGATTTTTGGTAAAGAATTCTGGTTGGTGTTTGAAGAGCTAGTTTCTTATTGGGTAGGATGTTTAAGAGATAAGTGGCCATTTGAAGTGCATGATGCCAAAAAGAAGGTGGCATTGACGCATGAGCAAGGAGAGTGCGAATGATATTATTGATAGTACGAATTTTTCGCTCGGCTTTTCCATTTTGAGGTGATGTGTGAGGACATGAAAATCGGAATATCATTCCGTTTTGATCAAAAAATTGATGAAAAATATGGTTGTCATATTCCTTTCCGTTATCACATTGAAAACATTTAATATCTTTTTCAAATTGTGTTTTAATGTGATTACGAAATTGTAAAAAGATGGAGTGAGCTTGAAATTTATTTATTAGAGGAAAGGTCCGTAAAAAGTTTGTAAAATCATCAAGAAATAAAATGTAATAGCGATGACCACCGGAACTAAGAGTTGGTGATGTCCATATATCATTGTGCACAATATCAAAAGGTAATAAGGTAGACGACAAAGACTCATAAAAAGGTAACTTTATTTGTTTTCCGAGTTGACAGGACTGACAAAAGAAATTGTTTCGAAACTTATTACATAAGATAGAATTGTTTCGGTGAAGAGAATTCAAAATAGATGCTCCTGTATGTCCTAAACGATTATGCCATATTTCATTGGATAAAGCGGAAAAGGTAGACGGTGTTGAGCTTAGATTGTATGGTCTTGTGGTTAGAGGGTAAAGATCACCTGACCTATTACATCTCATTAAAGGCATCCCTGTCTGAAAATCCTTCACAGAAAAACCAAACGGGTCAAATTCAATAGAAACTTCATTGTCTATGGTAAATTTCCTCACAGAAACAAGATTTTTGATTAATTTGGGTGCATGCAAGACATTGTTTAAGGTTAAGGGATATTGAGGGTTCTGTAATAATGCATTACCACAACCAATAACTGGAATGTTATGACCATTACCGACAGTAATATTGTTGCTAATATTGGAATAAGACGTAAGATTACCTCTGTTTGCTGTCATGTGAGATGTAGCCCCGGTGGCCATGTACCACTGATCGTCAAGAGGAGCAAGAGATAGAGTGTGCATAACAGCTTGAATATCTGTTGGTGCATATGAAGACTGAGTTGCAGCAACATGTGCTTGTTGTGGTTTTGCTCCCAAGATACCAGGGTGACGATTTGGAGCTACTGGTCTTTGCCAATTACCGGTTTTAGGATAAGGGCAAGGAGGAGTAGCCCACGGCTGCCACTGTGCATTCCATGGAGGAGTGGCCCACTGATGTTGTGATGTCTGTGTTTGCTGCCATGGTCCTTGTTGTTGGTTATGAGATCGTCCGCCTCGACCTCCTCCTCGTCCTCGACCTCGACTACCACAGTTAAGACCAGAACCTCCACGACCACCTCAACCTCCATTGTTGTTGTTATTGTTGCGGTTGGGACGATGAGAAGATGAATAACCTGAGTTGTTATCTTCCTTAGCGACAAAAAAAGTGGAATTGGCAGCGGTAACAACCGTTCATTTTGCACGTGACGTTTCTTCCAAGACAACCATAAAGCGGGCTTTGTAGAAGGGAGGAAGAGTATCAGAATGACGGATTTGAGACCCGACAGTAGCATAATCATCAGAGAGACCGGAGACAAGTTGAAGCACCATACGTTCGTTGGAAACAGGTGCACCAACATTGGAGAGTTGGTCGGAAAGAGACTTGATATGTTGGCAGTATGCTGAGGCATCAGAAAATTGTTCCATGCTAACTCTGGAAAATTCTTGCTCTAGGTAGAGAGCTCTTGAATTTTTGTTATAAAAAAATATATCAAACTGACGATCCCAGGCAAGTTGAGCGGTGGAGTTACGTTCAATAATTTTATGAAGAAGATCGATGGATATAGTTCCATAAATCCATTGCAAAACAATGGCATCAAGGTGTTTCCATAGAGATGGATCGGTTTCTTTGAGAGAGGGTGAAGAAGTGGAATCGATTGGTGATGAGGGGATGATGTGGTCGAGAACTTCGTATGCTTGGGCATGTATTTTAAATAGTTCAGACCATGTGTTGTATTGGATTTTCTCAATGTCAAGGGTGACTTTGATGAAATTTGTAATATTAGAAACAGTGAGTGCAGGATGAATGGGAGAGATGGTAGTTGGGGTAGCAGTTTTTATGGATTTGGGAGAAGGAGGTGGAGTAATGTCTGCCATGGTAATTGAGGGGTTAGGGCCGGCTGGAAAAAAATTGTTGTTGTTTAGGAATCTAAACCTGCTCCAGATACCATAATAGAATAACAGAATGGGTAGTAGAATAATAGAATGCCATGCGTTTCATATATTGGATGTGTCTATATATATACAGCAGTGAGACATATTGATTCTACACAATACAGCCTATTTATTTTACATAACTATATTACTAAAGATATAATTTGACTAATAATATAGTATATTCTATTTTTGCTAATAATATATTCTAATAAGAAGTTAATCTTTTTACCATCTCCGAGAATCCATCTAGAGTTATCCATAACCGTGGAAAATTCAGATTTTACACTACTCCAAATCGAAGACCGAATATGATGAGAGGTGCATCTATTACCCCTTAAAACTCTGTCAGCAAGAAGAGAAGCCCAACTGGATTTTCTTTGAACTAAGTTCCAACAAAGAGAAAGATTAGCAGCATCATTAAGAGTGCACAAGGACCTAATTCCGAGACAGCCATCTTTGAAAGAATTGCAACACTTTTTCCAAGCCACTGTGATGATTTTTCTTTTATCCAAATCGCCACTCCATATGAAGTTACGCATCCAAGCTTCAATGTTATTGATTAAACCCCTAGGCCAGTTATAAATAGTGAGAGTGTGCATTAACATGCCATGAATAACCAACTTCACCAATTGAATTCTGCCAGCCATGGAAAGGAGACTTGCTTTCCAAGTCGCAAGTTTGAGCCTGATTTTATCAGCAATAAATTGGAAGTGAATGTTCATGGGTCTGCCAGAGAAAATAGGAGCACCAAGGTATAAGAAAGATGTGTAGGCCATGGAGAAACCCAGCAGGTCAGCAATGGATTTATGCCTTGACCGATCCATTGCACCAGCAAAAACCAAAGATTTAGAAGCATTACAATTCTGTCCCGAAATACGAGCATAGCGAGACAAGAGATTAGAAACAACACTAATAGATTTTGGGTCAGCCTTACAGAAAACCAAAATGTCATCTGCGTAAAGCGTGTGCGAAGGAACAACCGAGTTTCTGGTGTTATTCCAAGGGGATAAAAGATTATCCTTAACAAGCTTCGCAAGCCCCCTGCTAAGGACCTCCTCAGCCAGAACAAAAAGGAGAGGAGATAGCGGGTCGCCCTGTCGCACTCCATTAGAACATTTGAAGAAACCAATTTGTTTTCCGTTTAAACTTTAATAAAAAAATCCCAATTCAATGAATCAAATGCTTTTGAGATGTCAATCTTGAGAGCGTTATTACCCCAAAAAAACTTCTGGTTCAGCAGGTTCATCGCCTCAGAGGCCAGGCATATGCAGTCTTTGATTTTCCTCCCGTTGATGAAACCGCACTGCTCCGGAGAAACAATGGTAGGAAGAATAGAAGCCAGTCTATCGGCGAGAACTTTGGTGATGATTTTGAATTTGAAATTAGCAAGGACAATAGGTCTGAATTGATTGACATTGTCAGCCTCCTTACACTTGGGGATAAGAATGAGGGTATTAGAATTATAGTGCGACATGATCCAATCTTGAGTAAAAAATTGAGTAACGACATTAACAACATCAACCTTGATGACATCCCAATACGTTTGGTAGAAGTAAGCACCGAAACCATCTGGCCCAGGAGCAGAATGAGGGTTCATATTAAAAACGACATGACGAATTTCCTCCTCGAAAGGAATCAAAACAAGCAGACTGTTAGTGGAGTCTGTCAACAGAGAAGGAATAGTTTCCTCAATCAAACCATTGCAAAGAGAGGAAGATTGTTGATTAAATAAGGTCCTGAAGTGTTGTTCCATATGACATTCAATAATCTCCTTCTCCACAACAACCTTGTCAGCAATCACAAGAGAAGATATCAGCTTGGTTCTATTTTTTATCTTGGCATATGTGTGAAAAAATTTCGTATTTCTGTCGCCATGAAGGTTCCAATTAATGTTTGCTTTTTCTTTCCAATAGATCTCTTCAAGGTTAAGAGCTAAATCCAAATCAGATTGAGTCAGCCTTTCTTTCTGTTGCAACAGGTCAGAATAACCATGTATTTCAATGTCAGATTGGATCTCTTTTAGCCTCTTTTCAACATCCATAACCTTGAGCTGAACATTGCCAAACGTGCTTCTAATCCACTCCTTTAATTTGATCTTCAATATCCTCAATTTTTTGTCCAAGATATACATGGGACAGCCGATTAGCTTGATGTTCCAGTTGTGCCTTATAATATCAATACAAGAATCATGATGAGACCACATTTTGAGAAATTTAAATTGAGAAACATAAGTAATATCATCCACATCAAAATTCAAAAGGATATGATAATGATCAGACTTAACCTTTATGAGAGTATTCACAGAAAATCTATGGAACCTTTCCACCAAATCCATGTTGCACACTACTCTGTCAAGCCTTTTGCCAGTCAAGTTTTCCTTCTTTCTACCATTCCACCAAGTGAATTTGTAGCCAGCAATGGGATCATGCAGGAATTTATTGGAATCGGTCCAATGAATAAAATCTTCCATAGGGATTCTAGCTGGCTCATGATGGCCAGTATATTCATCAGCACTGATTATTGCATTAAAATCCCCAATGAAACACTAGGGAGTATCAGGAATGAGAGCAATCAGCTTGCTCCAGAGATTTCTTCTGTGGATGTAGTTAGTGGAGGCATACACAGCAGAAAAGCCTATAACTTGGTTATGCATATTAACCGTAAAAGCGACATGTTGATCATCACAGAAAATCACATTAGGGTCCAACCAAGAATTGTAAAGACACCATAAGTTAGGAAGTATACCAGGTCTTTGATTAACAACAAACAACTTGAGGTCAAGGAGCCTTAACCAGTTTTTAGGAAGATTATTAGGGTCCGTCCAAGGTTCAGCCAGCAGGATCAAGTATGGTTTATTAACATTCAACAATAACTTCAAAGCAAGCCTCGAAGACATATTCGCCAATCCTCTAACATTCCAAAATACACACTTCATTGAGAAGTGTTGGAAGGACTAGACCTAGGCCTAGTATTTCTTAGAATCTTTGATTTTTTGCTTTTCTTATTCTTGACAACTTTTTTTAAACCCTCCTCTAACTCCTCATTATCTGTTGGATTATTCTCCCCATCCAATTCAGCTAAGTTAGCCCAAGATTTCCCAAGGAAATCTTCTACTTTATCTCTCTCGTAAGCCATAATAGTCTGAGTTTCTGGAAATTTTGCAACAACATGTGTAGCATCAACAAATTCACCTTCACTACTGATTTCATCAGACAACTCATTACTCTTGTCATTGACACCCAAACCGCTAGTCCCCTCAATATTAGTAATGTTGTTATCGTGTTGGTTTTCAACTCCCACTGTCGTGTTATCCAAAGACACATTATTGTTGGTTCTAACTTGCTTTCTAACATGTTTAGGATTAGGATTTGAAGGATGCAAATCCTCCCCTTTACCATGTTGAGGCTCTTTTCTTCTACAGTTGGCCAGTGAATGCCCAATCCAAGAACAATGAGAACAAAAATCTGGGATTTTCTCATATTCAATGTCAACAAAAAACGCAAATCCAACACGTTCCACCAAAATCTTGAAACTGGGTTCCTTGGTGAGATCTAAATCAACCAATACCCTAACAAAATGGCCAAATGGTCTATCAAATGAAGGCTTGTTTGAAGCCGAGTCAATGCAAATAGGGGTACCTACACTGCTTGCAATTGCGAAAATAATTTTGGGTCTCCAGTATTCCTGGGCGAGACCATGAATCCTAATCCAAACTTGAGCAGAGGTTTGTTTAAGAGTGGAGGGAACAAAATCCCTAGACCAGGGGAACAACGTAAGGACTCCGAAATTTAAATTCCAAGAGCTTACTGACCTAACTCTATGGACATCCTCTGAGAGGAGATTGAGAATTCAAAAAAGCCTTTACCCAAAGATGTGATTCCCCAATGTTTAATAGAAGACCATACTTCTGAAAGTTTAGCTTTCAACGAAGACACTGTCAGAGGTGAAGAACCCTTTGCCCAGATAATGCGACCATGGAGATGATGTTTGCACGCTTCAACACCCCTCATGTATTCATCTTCCGGTATTGTGATAGTCAGCCTGTCTCCTTTGAGACATGGAGTAGGAAGCTGACTCAAAGGAATGTTGTGAATATTGTTATTGTTTACCACCGCAGCAAATGATTTCTCAGATCTCGATGTAGGTTTGGGAAAAGCCTGTGAAATGGGGGCGACCTGGCTGGAGATTTCAAGGAATAAGGTCTGAAAATCCATGGTCATGAGAGAGCTTGAAAAAAAACGGTACTGCACAAATATTGAAAAGGCAAAAAAAACGGCACCGTATCGCATCAATTACTGTATCGATTAATTAAGGGTTTAGCTTTATAATAGATGGATACTATTTTGTTGCAAAATTCAATTATTGGCATTCAGTTATATGCAGAACTTTTGTTCTCATCTCACAGGATTCTAAACAAAACCCAATACTTTCCCTTCGTCTTTACATGTGCATACTATTAGTTTTATCACCATCTCATTTGATGAAAAATATAAAATTAAAAATAACCGGCCGTAGTTTATTAAGAAGTATTGTATAAATACTAGTGACGTAGCTAACATTACTTCCTCTATCTAACATCATCTTGTGAAAGAATATGATAAAACATCTGGATACTGAATCACTTCGTTCATTCGTAAAGAATTGTATTGGTAAAAAATTCGTTAGCAATCAAAATAATTCTTTAGTGTACATTAAAATTAAATTTATTTTGTTTGACAAACAAAAGAATACTGTTTCATCGGTAAAATTATGAGTAACCAAATTGTTAATTAAATACATTGATTTTAGCAATTGTTCTAATCAAAATAACCTTGAGTCCTCAATTCATAATCATATATTAACGATAAATAATTGAGTCGTAAATCATATAATCTAAACTCTGATATCAAATGTAAACGGAAATTTTCAATTTTCTATTATATGAAATTAAAACACCAATACTTTTGAAGTCATGATTCGGAATTCCGAAAATATAAATGACCGAATTTTCCTCTATATCTCACATTCTCGTTCACAACTATCAATGAGACAAGTTGTGGAGTCGTCAGTTATATTACTGATTCTTCTTGTGATTAGATAGTCATAATATATATATATATATATATATATATATATATATATATATATATATATATATATAACCCTAGTCCCTACCCATTATAGGCGCAGGTTAAAGCTCACATTTTGCCTACACTACGCCAAACAAGGGAAAAGAGGGCGTTTTTTTTTGCCTATCACAGCGCGTAAAAGTGCTTTCTAAGCCAGCGTTGTCGTAGGTAAAGACAACGCTTTTTTATTTATGAAAAAGCGCTCTCTAAAAGGGGACTTTAGACAGCGCTGTCTAATGTATACGTTTAAAATTTTAAAGAATAATTTTTATATACTTTAGAGAGCGTTTTTTTCTTCAAAAGCGCTCTATAAAGGGGGACTTTAGACAGCGCTTTTGAAAGCGCTGTCTAATGTATACGAATAATGATTTTTTTATATACCTTTAGAGAGCGCTTTTTCCTTAAAAGCGCTCTCTAAAGGTGGACTTTAGACAGCGCTTTTAAAAGTGTTGTCTAATGTATAACTTTAGACATCGTTTTTTTCTCAAAAGCGCTGTCTTTTGTCTACGTATAATTTTGAAGATTTTTTTTAAAAATCCCATTTTAACCATTTTTTTTATGCAAAAACCTGTATAATTCACATTTCCCTAAACCTGTATAATTCACATTTCAATAAACCAGTATGGATACGCATTTCCATCAACAAATTCTATTTCAAAACTAGAATTTACATTAATGCCGAATTCGCACAAATTCTATAAACTAGAATTTGTACATTTCAATAAACTAGAATTTACATGCAGAATTCACACAAATCCTATTGTATGGTTTCAAACCTGTATAGAATTTACATTTCAATAAACTAGAATTTACATTCACAAAATTATACATTCAAGAAAGAATTCTTCTTGCAATAAAAAATTCGCACAATTCCTCCTTAGTATCTTGCAATTGTTTCCTCGTGTAATAAGGACACGCCATATCATCGAAATACTACATAACAAAACAAAATACGCATTATTTAGTTAAAAATAATAAATTATATGACATATCCAATAAATCTTAAAATAAATCCTAAGTTATAAAGCCATGCATACCGTAATAGGAATCTCCAATTGTCCCATTTGAAGGATTTCTCTCATGAACCTCAAAACGAAGTACCCGCAGTCTATGCCATTACGCTGACGAGGGCACTACACATAGACAAACAAATAAGAAATAATATATAGATGTTTTGTGTTATCAAGTAGCATCACTAATAAGCAATATTGCGAAAATTAATATACCTCCACTTTGACCCATGTAATATTGGTTGCTCTAGCCCGTGCTACTCGTGCAAATCTTCCTGGTTACTAGACATTTGACCTGTAAGAAAGAAAAAACAGAAATTAAATGACAAATATAAAAATCCATATTCCTAATCCATTGAATGATATAAGCTATATTGAATGATATAAGCTATAATTTTACAACTAGTACCTTTTTCACTAACGTCTCTTTCTTTTCTTGTTTGGAGTATGTTCTACCCGTCTCTTAACAACACGGACGGTTGGATTGATCCAAATACCCTCATTATGATCATTTCTAGTATATGAATCATTCACTATAATATTTTCATCTTGATCATTTCTAGTAAATGATTCAATATCAACATCAATATCACCTTGATCTCCAACGTTTTCATCAATTACTTTGTTAGATAAAAGCACTATAGACCATTTTGTACTTGTCGGATCAGTGACATAGAACACTTGTTTAGCTTGAGAGGCTAGAATAAAAGGCCCATCTTTGTACCCCACCCTATTAAGATCCACTTGCAAAAATCCTGACTTATCCATTCATACGCCATTATTATTTTCAACCCACTTGCAACGAAATATAGGAATCTGAAACTTCTCATAATCAAACACCCAAATGCGCTCGATAACCCCAAAATATGACAGATTTGCAAATTTGGGGTTTAAGTCTTTCACACTTGAAATGTGCATTGCTTCAGCTACCACGGTGACACCACTATTTTGCATAGTACTTTTATCATCTTGTTCTTTGGTATAAAATGTGTATCCATTAATTGCGTATGCGCTATAAGAAAACACGACCATACTTGGACCATATGTTAAACATCTCAACCTTTCTGTTATTGAAGCGCGGTCTGAATAATACTTTGAATAAATATGATCCTTAAACCAAGGTATGAAACTTTGATTGTGCTCTCGTACTATCCAATTCTCATTTCTATTCGGATTTAAACCTCGGAGAACATCCTTGTGCATTTTAACATACGGCTCAACCTCATTCTAATTGTGCAGAACATACAAATGCACTTGATCCCGTTCGACCCTTGATACTGTCACAACTTCATTTCCAAGTAACTTTTTTCCTTCTTTTTTTTCGACAATATGAGATTTGGGGAGTCCAATTGATTGTACATTGGACAGATATTCAGTACAAAACTCAACCGCTTCTTCAACAATGTATCGTTCGGCAATACAACCCTCTGGTCGACTTTGGTTTTTCACATACCCTTTTAATATTTTCATATAACGTTCAGAAGGGTACATCCATCTCATATAAGCCGGTCCACACAATTGTGTCTCTTTCACCAAATGAACAACTAGATGAACCATTATGTCAAAAAACGAGGGAGGAAAATACATTTCAAGATCACACAAAGTAATAACTATTTCTTTTTGCAATGTTGGTAAGACCGCAGGATCGATCACCTTACTGTAAATTGACTTGAAGAAAAAACACAATTTAGTTATTGCGCTTCTTACTTTTTCTGGCAGAATAAAACGTATACCTATTGGTAGAAAATGTTCCATTATAACATGGTAGTCATGCGTCTTTAAACTCTTTAACTTGAGGTCTTTCATAGACACAAGTCTTCTAATATCTGAAGAGTATCCTTCTGGAACTTTAACTTCACTTAGAAACTTACACAATACTTTTTTCTCCTTTCTAGATAGAGTATACGCAGCAGGTGGTAGATATGTTTGTTTTCCTTTCTTCAAGGGTCCTAATTCAGTTCTTATCCCCATATGTACCAAGTCATTTCTTGCTATAAGGCCATCCTTAGACTTTCCTGGTATATTGAGTAACGTACCAATAACACTGTCAAATACATTTTTTTCAATATGCATAACATCGAGAAAATGTCTTACATACAACGACTTCCAATATGGCAGTTCAAAAAAAATTGACCTCTTCTTCCACCCACTCTTGACAAGTGTATGTGCAAAAGGCTTTCCAAACTGAGTTCTTACATCTTTCACCTTTTCAAAAATTTGACCACCTGTCAATATAGTTGGAGCTCTACCATGTTCTGGCTCTCCATTAAATGCTTTTCTCCACCCACGATAGTGATGATTAGAATTTAAGAATCTACGATGACCGAGAAAGACATTCTTCTGACCAAACTCCAATCGCGTCCAATCTGTTTTATCTTCAAAAATAGGAAACGCACATTGACCTTTTATGTTGTACCCTGATAGATTTCCGTATGCTGGAAAATCATTAATTGTACCAAACAACATCGCCCTCAAGTTGAAACTTTCTTTCCTATACCCTTCATAAACCTCCACACCGTTCTCCCACAAAAATTTTATATCTTCGATTAAAGGTGCCAAGTATTCGTCTATGTCATTCCCTGGTTGTCTAGGCCCAGAAATTAACATAGATAACATCATGTACTTACGCTTCATACATAGCCATGGAGGTAGGTTATAAATCATTATGATCACAGGCCAAGTGCTATGTGAGATACTTTGACTACCGTGTGGGTTCATTTCATCAGTAGATAATGCCAAGCGAAGGTTTCTTGCTTCTTTTCCAAATTCAGGATAATCATCATCAATTTTCATCCACTGTGGTGAATCTGCCGGATGTCGAAACTTTCCATCAATAATTCTTTCATCTGCATGCTGTAACACCCCAATTCCCATCGCGAATAAATAATGCATAAATAAAATCAGAGTAACTAAAAATTTATTTTTCCGACAGAAACAAGGATGTCACATTTTAAATAAATAAAACATCATCCCTGCTCATAAATTTGATACATAGCATAAAATAGAATACCCTCAAAGGGGAAACTTTTTCCATACAAAGGTAATACCAAATATATTCAACAATTATATACATTAATAACATAATCGTTTCCCCGACTCCCGTGCTACGTATCAGAGCAGACACCAAGACTTAAGCAAAGACGAAGATCTAACTCTTCCACTTGCCTCCACGCCTCTAAAGCTGACAATCTGCACTATGCCATAAAAAGCATATTCCAGCAGAAGGGTGAGAAATAACAACTATAACAAGATTGCATAATAATATGCCACAACACAAATAAATTCACATATATAATATTTCTCACCACATACATCACATACTAACACATATAGCATGCCACCAATACATAACATATCATATGTTTATCCATCCATGCACACCTGCACAATTCTACTCATTCCACATCAACATATACATCATGCATAATTCACCAATCCAATCAAGACCCGACAATACCACGCATCACATAACTGGGAATGACAGCATAGTCATTCTACCCCAATACATACCTCACTAGGAACGACAACATAGTCATTCTACCCTAGTGCACACAACAACTCAATTGTACATCACTAGGAATGACAACATAGTCATTCTACCCTAATGAGTACTCCACTAGGAACGACATATAATCGTTCTACCCCAATGGACCCGACGACACACTCGCACATAATCAACTAAATCATGATTTTCCACATATAACCAATGCAATCATAATCAAGCATATATAATCAAATACTACACATTGCATATTGTTGCCCTTAGGCCACAATTCAACAACCACAACAATTACAACAACTTGTCACATGCTTCAACATCATCACATTCATCACATATCATATGTTTATACACAAGACATATTACTCACAACCAATGCATTTATCACCTATGCATAATAATTCACCAAAGCTATCACAAGCTCACACATAATCAATCCATTCAGATTTATGCAAATGCACAGAGACCGACACAACGACTCTATGCAATGCATATGCGGTACCGACTCATCATCCGAGCTCAATTGAAGAACTCAATGGAAATATCCTCCCTGCCGGGCCTACGATATTTCCCTATCGCTCATACCATCATGGCATCCGATGTTTCTGGATTGTTCACGCAGACACAATCCGATTGCTCAAACCCCACAAGGGCACACAATCATTCTGAAGATTCCCACGGAATCAAGTGTAACTCATCGCAACGATTACACCCATTGACTACGCAATGTTCAGAGGATCCTCAATGATCATTTGTGTAATCAATCACTCACACCCAACAGGGACGTGATATTACACCCGATTCTCCACGGAATCGCGACACATGAATGCATGTCATGATGTTTCTCATACAAAATGACCACATACACTCATGCAATGCACACATATTTCACAATATAGTCATGCATATACCATTAAATACACACATTGCAATTTCTTGCCTTCCGGCCATAATTCATCACCACAACATGTCATCACATGCATTATCATCACACAACAGCATACAAGTCATACGACATCCATATCCACAGCACATTGCATTATACACTTCATCATATTCATGCATTGAAAACAATTCAAACAATGCATTTCATCACATACCACAACAATCATACAATCACAATTCATTCCACAAGAGATTCACACCACAAAGGCTATTCACAACACATCATAACAACATCCTTAATCATGCGTCGAAGTTTAACCCAAACAATGCACATATTTGCCATAAGGCCACCAAATAACACACATTGAATTTCACATAAGCAATGCGTTTCACAAACCACAACAACAACATTATCACAACCTCGCATCACAACACCTTATCACAACATCTCCTTACATGTATTCACATCATATAGCAGCACACAAGCTATACGTTACTTATTAAAAGCATATAGCACGATAAAACACCGACCGCACGCGTTTAACGCAATAAAAACCCGACAACCCAACACTTTTCTAAAACCACGACCTAAATAAATCATCTACTGACCTCTGACCCATTTTTAAAAGCAAGAATATTTCATAAGCTTTCTAACGCTTCGAACGGGGACCAAAACGGACGTACGGTTCAAAAGTTATGGCCAAAATACGAAAATACTGTTTTTGCTGTCCCAGGCAAATTCGCCTGGCGAATACCTGGCGAAACGGATTCGCCACCAACTCGCCTGGCGAATCTGGACGAACCAGAATTTCTCCAAAATGGGTTTGGGACCCGAAAATGATCCAAATCTTCAACCCACATGATAGTATTACCCCCAATGACCCAAAAATACATGTTAGAACACGTTTAGGCATACATTTCATCAATTCATCCGTGAAAACACCGATTTCTACGAATTACTCACAATTTCACCTAAATAGAAAAACCTATATTTTCACCCAAACATTCAAACAAAACATACATATACATATACAATCGAAATATAATCGAAACTTCTCACCCTTACCCGATTAATCGCGAGTGAAACGGAGAATCTTCGAGTTTTTCCATTTTCTCCTCTTTTTCCTCTTCTCTCTTTTCTTTCTTCCCTTTTTCTCTTTTCTTTCTATTTCTCTCTCTCTCTATTTCTATTTATAACAAAATATCTAACTACCCAAACGACCAAAATACCCCTACACTCAAATATCTCGCAAACGCTCTCAAAACACAATGAAACATAAACAATGATGAAAAATAACATTTTGTCAAATAAAAGTCAATAATAAAATAATATAAAACTAAAACCAATTAAATCTACTCTATTAAATAAATATAACAAAACTGGGGCGTTAGAATTCTCCCCCACTTAGACATTTTCGTCCTCGAAAATCTAACCGATACGAACAACTCCGGATACGACTCTCGCATCCGACTAACAAACCAACATGCCAACAAAAGGCACACCACGAATAACACAACTGAGAAACCACCTTGCTAACTACCACAACGACACGACAACGATGACAACTACAACGACAAGATGCAAAGCCCATACAATGCACTTGACGACAAACTCACAACTCAAAGAAAAGCCAAGATATCACCACACAGGTTCACTCTAGAACCGAAATACAACAAGATCGTTACCCTACCATAGGTAACACTCCCCTAATTCCCCACACAGGAATTAGCTACACACACTCGAACCATCACCATGGAAACGAGGCACAACACAAACAAGAACATAAAGTTCCACGACACCACAAGGTCTCAACAACATCAACAAAACCAGAACACCAACATCCTTGTCACACAACCATACTACAACAATGCTACGATTCACCAATCGAATATACAATCAAAACATCCATTTACATAGTAGCCCATGAATAATATTCAAACCTTCCACCTAACACTTCCATTCTGAAACGTCCAATAGTCTCACCATTCCTACATGTTCTCAATGTTCAACCTATGAACTCTTACAAGTCCCACACGTAAATACAAAATGTTCCACCTCACGCTTCCGCTGCGCACTCTGATTACTTGCAACCATCAAAACTACCATGTATAAAAACTTCCAACTTAACTCATCACGCACGACATTAACTTTACCAATAGGATAATCTGAGCCAAATTCATAACTCGTCATGGATTTTAACCATCCTTGCTGTCTCACCCTCTATTCCTTCAGACCAAACAAGTGCTCTAAACTCTTGTGATTACCAAACACTTCGAATCTAGAACCATAAAGATAATACCTCCAAATATTTCAACACAATACAACCGCAACCAAATCCAAACTCAAAAGAGTATAGATCCTTTTATAAATCCTCAATTGTCATAAAGCATAAGCCACGACTTTACCCTCTTGCATTAACACACAGACTAAACTTATCAGAGACATATCGCAATACCTCACAACCGGTTTATCAGGATCGCACAATATCAAAACTGGAGCCATAGACAACTTCTACATCCGTTCACCAAAACTTACTCACAACGAACGTCCAAAACAAACGACTCACCCTTTGCAAGTCAACTGAGATAACAGAAGTACGAACTTAGCATAGAACTTCGTCTCTTTTCAACACTTGTAATCCAATTCTCAAACACTCTACCTATTCTTCCTCTGAGTTTACAACAGATCCGAATATCCTCAATCAAAACCATTACGAACTTATCCAAATAAATATGGAAGATACGATTCATATACTCCACAAACATTACGGACGCATTACTCTCACCGAACAACATCACTGCACGTTGTAATGTCCAACCAAATTTCAAAAGATATAATTCTTAAAGCTTTTGCAAAACCTTGCACTGGGTAACTGGCTACTCACCCACAAGCTTAACCGAGTAGTTAACAGCCTATTCCGATGATAATAAACATAACCAGTCACATAAAATCGATCGAAGCCTCAACTCATACAATTCACCATTCTTATCAAACATTCCAAACAATTGTGATTCCACTCAAACTCAACCAAATCATTCCAGTTATCTTTTCATGAAAGTGGACACTTATCCTCAATCGTTACCTTATAAAACTATCCGTAATCCATACACAATTTCTTCACTTAACAGTCCAAATTCCATAAATTCCAACATGTAGCAACAACCATCCCAAAGGAACTCCCAAATACTACATCCACACTTAAGGTTTTCTCAAAATTTCCATTAATGCTCTAAAATTCCAAAAACTCCAAACCTCTCCAGAACTCTAAGTTTTGCTTTCCATAGTCTCAATACCGATACCATCATACGCATCATACTTGTTATTCCATTCAATCATCATTCCCTTTTTGTTACTAACAAAGCTGGAGCTCTCTAAGACAACACCTTAATGTTCCATTCAAAAACACATCCGAAAACCATGCACAACTGACGACCCATTACTGTGACTTCCTGCCAATTTCCAGAACACTATTATCACAAATATAACAAACACCTTGGTTTCATCGCCTAAGAGTTTTTCTACTTACTTAGCAGATCCAAACCTCAAATCTTCACCTTTTCCAAATTTGAGTTCACACTCTACTCTCTGAGAACCACCATTAACGATACCCAATCGGTCTCTCTCAATGACTTCCCACTGGACCAACAAACCAAAACCTCCAATCCGCCTCATAAATAATAATTTCACTTTCCACAGCATAGAACACTTTCATAGCTTCATATCGATATAAAGAATGCTTAAATCGGACACCCGAGTCAAAAGATATGAATTTTTGAAGGAAAGTCAATTATTGGAAAACAGCCAGATTCGCCTGGCGAGTCAAGATTTCGCCTGGCGAATACCTCTTCGCCAGCCCTTCGCCTGGCGAACAAGCGGCGAATCCTAATTTGTCTGAAAACTCAAACTTCCAGTAGCTAACACATATTTGTCTTTCCGTTTTCGCCTGGCGACTTCCGATTTCGCCTGGCGAATCTCCCTTCGCCAGCACCTCGCCTGGCGAACTATTGGCGAATCACAAATGTGGAAAAATCCCAAGAGTTACAGAAGCTACCCCATTTCTGTCATTCCAAATTCGCCTGGCGACTTACGATTCCGCCTGGCGAATCACCCTTCGCCAGCACTTCGCCTGGCGACGAGTGGCGAGACTTAATCCGCCTGGCGAATTCCCAATTCGCCTGGCGAATCGCACCAGAACCAGAATTTTCTGCTGCATTTCCATGGTTTCCACACCTCAAAATCCAACTTTTCCAAACCAACACATTTTCAAATTCCAAACAATTCATTACACACACTATCAAGGCCGGAAAGACACATCTATCCCATCCAACATAATTTCCGTCTGCTATCAACAAGAGATTAAGGGTGATCAGTTCCTCAATTTGCCAATAGGCAGTCGACAATCATGATGGGGCATAAACCGTCTTTACCAAACTATAATAGCATTTCTTGCATCCTGTGCACAAAACTACCTAAGGCACAAATCCTTAGTTGACATAAACCTTACCTCCGCATTCCCTCCAGAACCGGGAACCACACCGTCCAAATAACACTTACAATCTTGCAACACACAACACACTGAGCCAACGCTCCACACCTGAAGCAACTTGGAGAAGTACCAGCTTCTCCCCCACTTATCTCATTCTAAATCCTACAGACAAAAGATTAGGAAACCAGAAGGTACCGACAGTGCTCCATACACATATCACGTACTAAGGGACAACCAACAACATCGACAGTATTCAACTGTCACACCAACTGACTCAACAACTTGGCCGGACGGACCGACCTGCTCTGATACCACTATTGTAACACCCCAATTCCCATCGCGAATAAATAATGCATAAATAAAATCAGAGTAACTAAAAATTTATTTTTCCGACAGAAACAAGGATGTCACATTTTAAATAAACAAAACATCATCCCTGCTCATAAATTTGATACATAGCATAAAATAGAATACCCTCAAAGGGGAAAATTTTTCCATACAAAGGTAATACCAAATATATTCAACAATTATATACATTAATAACATAATCGTTTCCCCGACTCCCGTGCTACGTATCAAAGCAGACACCAAGACTTAAGCAAAGACGAAGATCTAACTCTTCCACTTGCCTCCACGCCTCTAAAGCTGACAATCTGCACTATGCCATAAAAAGCATATTCCAGCAGAAGGGTGAGAAATAACAACTATAACAAGATTGCATAATAATATGCCACAACACAAATAAATTCACATATATAATATTTCTCACCACATACATCACATACTAACACATATAGCATGCCACCAATACATAACATATCATATGTTTATCCATCCATGCACACCTGCACAATTCTACTCATTCCACATCAACATATACATCATGCATAATTCACCAATCCAATCAAGACCCGACAATACCACGCATCACATAACTGGGAATGACAACATAGTCATTCTACCCCAATACATACCTCACTAGGAACGACAACATAGTCATTCTACCCTAGTGCACACGACAACTCAATTGTACATCACTAGGAATGACAACATAGTCATTCTACCCTAATGAGTACTCCACTAGGAACGACATATAATCGTTCTACCCCAATGGACCCGACGACACACTCGCACATAATCAACTAAATCATGATTTTCCACATATAACCAATGCAATCATAATCAAGCATATATAATCAAATACTACACATTGCATATTGTTGCCCTTAGGCCACAATTCAACAACCACAACAATTACAACAACTTGTCACATGCTTCAACATCATCACATTCATCACATATCATATGTTTATACACAAGACATATTACTCACAACCAATGCATTTATCACCTATGCATAATAATTCACCAAAGCTATCACAAGCTCACACATAATCAATCCATTCATGATTTATGCAAATTCACAGAGACCGACACAACGACTCTATGCAATGCATATGCGGTACCGACTCATCACCCGAGCTCAATTGAAGAACTCAATGGAAATATCCTCCCTGCCGGGCCTACGATATTTCCTCATCGCTCATACCATCATGGCATCCGATGTTTCTGGATTGTTCACGCAGACACAATCCGATTGCTCAAACCCCACAAGGGCACACAATCATTCTGAAGATTCCCACGGAATCAAGTGTAACTCATCGCAACGATTACACCCATTGACTACGCAATGTTCAGAGGATCCTCAATGATCATTTGTGTAATCAATCACTCACACCCAACAGGGACGTGATATTACACCCGATTCTCCACGGAATCGCGACACGTGAATGCATGTCATGATGTTTCTCATACAAAATGACCACATACACTCATGCAATGCACACATATTTCACAATATAGTCATGCATATACCATTAAATACACACATTGCAATTTCTTGCCTTTCGGCCATAATTCATCACCACAACATGTCATCACATGCATTATCATCACACAACAGCATACAAGTCATACGACATCCATATCCACAGCACATTGCATTATACACTTCATCATATTCATGCATTGAAAACAATTCAAACAATGCATTTCATCACATACCACAACAATCATACAATCACAATTCATTCCACAAGAGATTCACACCACAAAGGCTATTCACAACACATCATAACAACATCCTTAATCATGCGTCGAAGTTTAACCCAAACAATGCACATATTTGCCATAAGGCCACCAAATAACACACATTGAATTTCACATAAGCAATGCGTTTCACAAACCACAACAACAACATTATCACAACCTCGCATCACAACACCTTATCACAACATCTCCTTACATGTATTCACATCATATAGCAGCACACAAGCTATACGTTACTTATTAAAAGCATATAGCACGATAAAACACCGACCGCACGCGTTTAACGCAATAAAAACCCGACAACCCAACACTTTTCTAAAACCACGACCTAAATAAATCATCTACTGACCTCTGACCCATTTTTAAAAGCAAGAATATTTCATAAGCTTTCTAACGCTTCGAACGGGGACCAAAACGGACTTACGGTTCAAAAGTTATGGCCAAAATACGAAAATACTGTTTTTGCTGTCCCAGGCAAATTCGCCTGGCGAATACCTGGCGAAACGGATTCGCCACCAACTCGCCTGGCGAATCTGGACGAACCAGAATTTCTCCAAAATGGGTTTGGGACCCGAAAATGATCCAAATCTTCAACCCACATGATAGTATTACCCCCAATGACCCAAAAATACATGTTAGAACACATTTAGGCATACATTTCATCAATTCATCCGTGAAAACACCGATTTCTACGAATTACTCACAATTTCACCCAAATAGAAAAACCTATATTTTCACCCAAACATTCAAACAAAACATACATATACATATACAATCGAAATATAATCGAAACTTCTCACCCTTACCCGATTAATCGCGAGTGAAACGGAGAATCTTCGAGTTTTTCCATTTTCTCCTCTTTTTCCTCTTCTCTCTTTTCTTTCTTCCCTTTTTCTCTTTTCTTTCTATTTCTCTCTCTCTCTATTTCTATTTATAACAAAATATCTAACTACCCAAACGACCAAAATACCCCTACACTCAAATATCTCGCAAACGCTCTCAAAACACAATGAAACATAAACAATGATGAAAAATAACATTTTGTCAAATAAAAGTCAATAATAAAATAATATAAAACTAAAACCAATTAAATCTACTCTATTAAATAAATCTAACAAAACTGGGGCGTTACAATTCTCCCCCACTTAGACATTTTCGTCCTCGAAAATCTAACCGATACGAACAACTCCGGATACGACTCTCGCATCCGACTAACAAACCAACATGCCAACAAAAGGCACACCACGAATAACACAACTGAGAAACCACCTTGCTAACTACCACAACGACACGACAACGATGACAACTACAACGACAAGATGCAAAGCCCATACAATGCACTTGACGACAAACTCACAACTCAAAGAAAAGCCAAGATATCACCACACAGGTTCACTCTAGAACCGAAATACAACAAGATCGTTACCCTACCATAGGTAACACTCCCCTAATTCCCCACACAGGAATTAGCTACACACACTCGAACCATCACCATGGAAACGAGGCACAACACAAACAAGAACATAAAGTTCCACGACACCACAAGGTCTCAACAACATCAACAAAACCAGAACACCAACATCCTTGTCACACAACCATACTACAACAATGCTACGATTCACCAATCGAATATACAATCAAAACATCCATTTACATAGTAGCCCATGAATAATATTCAAACCTTCCACCTAACACTTCCATTCTGAAACGTCCAATAGTCTCACCATTCCTACATGTTCTCAATGTTCAACCTATGAACTCTTACAAGTCCCACACGTAAATACAAAATGTTCCACCTCACGCTTCCGCTGCGCACTCTGATTACTTGCAACCATCAAAACTACCATGTATAAAAACTTACAACTTAACTCATCACGCACGACATTAACTTTACCAATAGGATAATCTGAGCCAAATTCATAACTCGTCATGGATTTTAACCATCCTTGCTGTCTCACCCTCTATTCCTTCAAACCAAACAAGTGCTCTAAACTCTTGTGATTACCAAACACTTCGAATCTAGAACCATAAAGATAATACCTCCAAATATTTCAACACAATACAACCGCAACCAAATCCAAACTCAAAAGAGTATAGATCCTTTTATAAATCCTCAATTGTCATAAAGCATAAGCCACGACTTTACCCTCTTGCATTAACACACAGACTAAACTTATCAGAGACATATCGCAATACCTCACAACCGGTTTATCAGGATCGCACAATATCAAAACTGGAGCCATAGACAACTTCTACATCCGTTCACCAAAACTTACTCACAACGAACGTCCAAAACAAACGACTCACCCTTTGCAAGTCAACTGAGATAACAGAAGTACGAACTTAGCATAGAACTTCGTCTCTTTTCAACACTTGTAATCCAATTCTCAAACACTCTACATATTCTTTCTCTGAGTTTACAACAGATCCGAATATCCTCAATCAAAACCATTACGAACTTATCCAAATAAATATGGAAGATACGATTCATATACTCCACAAACATTACGGACGCATTACTCTCACCGAACAACATCACTGCACGTTGTAATGTCCAACCAAATTTCAAAAGATATAATTCTTAAAGCTTTTGCAAAACCTTGCACTGGGTAACTGGCTACTCACCCACAAGCTTAACCGAGTAGTTAACAGCCTATTCCGATGATAATAAACATAACCAGTCACATAAAATCGATCGAAGCCTCAACTCATACAATTCACCATTCTTATCAAACATTCCAAACAATTGTGATTCCACTCAAACTCAACCAAATCATTCCAGTTATCTTTTCATGAAAGTGGACACTTATCCTCAATCGTTACCTTATAAAACTATCCGTAATCCATACACAATTTCTTCACTTAACAGTCCAAATTCCATAAATTCCAACATGTAGCAACAACCATCCCAAAGGAACTCCCAAATACTACATCCACACTTAAGGTTTTCTCAAAATTTCCATTAATGCTCTAAAATTCCAAAAACTCCAAACCTCTCCAGAACTCTAAGTTTTGCTTTCCATAGTCTCAATACCGATACCATCATACGCATCATACTTGTTATTCCATTCAATCATCATTCCCTTTTTGTTACTAACAAAGTTGGAGCTCTCTAAGACAACACCTTAATGTTCCATTCAAAAACACATCCGAAAACCATGCACAACTGACGACCCATTACTGTGACTTCCTGCCAATTTCCAGAACACTATTATCACAAATATAACAAACACCTTGGTTTCATCGCCTAAGAGTTTTTCTACTTACTTAGCAGATCCAAACCTCAAATCTTCACCTTTTCCAAATTTGAGTTCACACTCTACTCTCTGAGAACCACCATTAACGATACCCAATCGGTCTCTCTCAATGACTTCCCACTGGACCAACAAACCAAAACCTCCAATCCGCCTCATAAATAATAATTTCACTTTCCACAGCATAGAACACTTTCATAGCTTCATATCGATATAAAGAATGCTTAAATCGGACACCCGAGTCAAAAGATATGAATTTTTGAAGGAAAGTCAATTATTGGAAAACAGCCAGATTCGCCTGGCGAGTCAAGATTTCGCCTGGCGAATACCTCTTCGCCAGCCCTTCACCTGGCGAACAAGCGGCGAATCCTAATTTGTCTGAAAACTCAAACTTCCAGTAGCTAACACATATTTGTCTTTCCGTTTTCGCCTGGCGACTTCCGATTTCGCTTGGCGAATCTCCCTTCGCCAGCACCTCGCCTGGCGAACTATTGGCGAATCACAAATGTGGAAAAATCCCAAGAGTTACAGAAGCTACCCCATTTCTGTCATTCCAAATTCGCCTGGCGACTTACGATTCCGCCTGGCGAATCACCCTTCGCCAGCACTTCGCCTGGCGACGAGTGACGAGACTTAATCCGCCTGGCGAATTCCCAATTCGCCTGGCGAATCGCACCAGAACCAGAATTTTCTGCTGCATTTCCATGGTTTCCACACCTCAAAATCCAACTTTTCCAAACCAACACATTTTCAAATTCCAAACAATTCATTACACACACTATCAAGGCCGGAAAGACACATCTATCCCATCCAACATAATTTCCGTCTGCTATTAACAAGAGATTAAGGGTGATCAGTTCCTCAATTTGCCAATAGGCAGTCGACAATCATGATGGGGCATAAACCGTCTTTACCAAACTATAATAGCATTTCTTGCATCCTGTGCACAAAACTACCTAAGGCACAAATCCTTAGTTGACATAAACCTTACCTCCGCATTCCCTCCAGAACCGGGAACCACACCGTCCAAACAACACTTACAATCTTGCAACACACAACACACTGAGCCAACGCTCCACACCTGAAGCAACTTGGAGAAGTACCAGCTTCTCCCCCACTTATCTCATTCTAAATCCTACAGACAAAAGATTAGGAAACCAGAAGGTACCGACAGTGCTCCACACACATATCACGTACTAAGGGACAACCAACAACATCGACAGTATTCAACTGTCACACCAACTGACTCAACAACTTGGCCGGACGGACCGACCTGCTCTGATACCACTATTGTAACACCCCAATTCCCATCGCGAATAAATAATGCATAAATAAAATCAGAGTAACTAAATATTTATTTTTCCGACAGAAACAAGGATGTCACATTTTAAATAAACAAAACATCATCCCTGCTCATAAATTTGATACATAGCATAAAATAGAATACCCTCAAAGGGGAAAATTTTTCCATACAAAGGTAATACCAAATATATTCAACAATTATATACATTAATAACATAATCGTTTCCCCGACTCCCGTGCTACGTATCAGAGCAGACACCAAGACTTAAGCAAAGACGAAGATCTAACTCTTCCACTTGCCTCCACGCCTCTAAAGCTGACAATCTGCACTATGCCATAAAAAGCATATTCCAGCAGAAGGGTGAGAAATAACAACTATAACAAGATTGCATAATAATATGCCACAACACAAATAAATTCACATATATAATATTTCTCACCACATACATCACATACTAACACATATAGCATGCCACCAATACATAACATATCATATGTTTATCCATCCATGCACACCTGCACAATTCTACTCATTCCACATCAACATATACATCATGCATAATTCACCAATCCAATCAAGACCCGACAATACCACGCATCACATAACTGGGAATGACAACATAGTCATTCTACCCCAATACATACCTCACTAGGAACGACAACATAGTCATTCTACCCTAGTGCACACGACAACTCAATTGTACATCACTAGGAATGACAACATAGTCATTCTACCCTAATGAGTACTCCACTAGGAACGACATATAATCGTTCTACCCCAATGGACCCGACGACACACTCGCACATAATCAACTAAATCATGATTTTCCACATATAACCAATGCAATCATAATCAAGCATATATAATCAAATACTACACATTGCATATTGTTGCCCTTAGGCCACAATTCAACAACCACAACAATTACAACAACTTGTCACATGCTTCAACATCATCACATTCATCACATATCATATGTTTATACACAAGACATATTACTCACAACCAATGCATTTATCACCTATGCATAATAATTCACCAAAGCTATCACAAGCTCACACATAATCAATCCATTCATGATTTATGCAAATTCACAGAGACCGACACAACGACTCTATGCAATGCATATGCGGTACCGACTCATCACCCGAGCTCAATTGAAGAACTCAATGGAAATATCCTCCCTGCCGGGCCTACGATATTTCCTCATCGCTCATACCATCATGGCATCCGATGTTTCTGGATTGTTCACGCAGACACAATCCGATTGCTCAAACCCCACAAGGGCACACAATCATTCTGAAGATTCCCACGGAATCAAGTGTAACTCATCGCAACGATTACACCCATTGACTACGCAATGTTCAGAGGATCCTCAATGATCATTTGTGTAATCAATCACTCACACCCAACAGGGAGGTGATATTACACCCGATTCTCCACAGAATCGCGACACGTGAATGCATGTCATGATGTTTCTCATACAAAATGACCACATACACTCATGCAATGCACACATATTTCACAATATAGTCATGCATATACCATTAAATACACACATTGAAATTTCTTGCCTTTCGGCCATAATTCATCACCACAACATGTCATCACATGCATTATCATCACACAACAGCATACAAGTCATACGACATCCATATCCACAGCACATTGCATTATACACTTCATCATATTCATGCATTGAAAACAATTCAAACAATGCATTTCATCACATACCACAACAATCATACAATCACAATTCATTCCACAAGAGATTCACACCACAAAGGCTATTCACAACACATCATAACAACATCCTTAATCATGCGTCGAAGTTTAACCCAAACAATGCACATATTTGCCATAAGGCCACCAAATAACACACATTGAATTTCATATAAGCAATGCGTTTCATAAACCACAACAACAACATTATCACAACCTCGCATCACAACACCTTATCACAACATCTCCTTACATGTATTCACATCATATAGCAGCACACAAGCTATACGTTACTTATTAAAAGCATATAGCACGGTAAAACACCGACCGCACGCGTTTAACGCGATAAAAACCCGACAACCCAGCACTTTTCTAAAACCACGACCTAAATAAATCATCTACTGACCTCTGACCCATTTTTAAAAGTAAGAATATTTCATAAGCTTTCTAACGCTTCGAACGGGGACCAAAACGGACTTACGGTTCAAAAGTTATGGCCAAAATACGAAAATACTGTTTTTGCTGTCCCAGGCAAATTCGCCTGGCGAATACCTGGCGAAACGGATTCGCCGCCAACTCGCCTGGCGAATCTGGACGAACCAGAATTTCTCCAAAATGGGTTTGGGACCCGAAAATGATCCAAATCTTCAACCCACATGATAGTATTACCCCCAATGACCCAAAAATACATGTTAGAACACGTTTAGGCATACATTTCATCAATTCATCCGTGAAAACATCGATTTCTACGAATTACTCCCAATTTCACCCAAATAGAAAAACCTATATTTTCACCCAAACATTCAAACAAAACATACATATACATATACAATCGAAATATAATCGAAACTTCTCACCCTTACCCGATTAATCGCGAGTGAAACGTAGAATCTTCGAGTTTTTCCATTTTCTCCCCTTTTTCCTCTTCTCTCTTTTCTTTCTTCCCTTTTTCTCTTTTCTTTCTATTTCTCTCTCTCTATTTCTATTTATAACAAAATATCTAACTACCCAAACGACCAAAATACCCCTACACTCAAATATCTCGCAAACGCTCTCAAAACGCAATGAAACATAAACAATGATGAAAAATAACATTTTGTCAAATAAAAGTCAATAATAAAATAATATAAAACCAAAACCAATTAAATCTACTCTATTAAATAAATCTAACAAAACTGGGGCGTTACACATGCCAAGTCAAGTGTCTTGAATCGGTCTCATTTAGCATAAGACTTTTGCTGGAGACAACTTTTTCTTATATCGAGAGACACCGCATTTAGGACACTCATTTAACGATGCATACTCATTTCGAAACAATACGCAATCGTTTGGACAGGCATGTATCTTATCATAGCTCATGCCAATAGAGCACAACATCTTTTTGGCCTCATATGTTCGATTGGGAAGAGCATTATCCTCTGGAAGCATATCTTTCATAAGGGCCAATAACTCTGTGAAACTTTTATCCGACTATCCATTGCCCGCCTTTAAGTTGTACAACTTTAATACCGCAAACAATCTTGTGGATTTGGTGCAACCATTATACAACGGTTTCTCTGCATCGCTTACCAACCTCTCAAACATTTTGGGACAATCCTTAAGATCTTCTTCAAGTGCTCCTGCAATCTCTTCGACTCGATCAGAATCATATGTATCTGTGCCATTGTCGTATGAAGCGTAGGTCGTATTATCCCCCGATTCAACATTCCCGTTAATTTTCTCACCATGCAAACTCCAACATGTATAACTTCTATCAATTCCACTCCTCAATAAATGCGATGCCAACGGAACCGCGTCAACCCGACTCCCAAAACAGCAACCCAAGCAAGGACATATCATTCGACTAGGGTCTTTGGCGTGCGCAATAACAAACTTAACGAATTCCGATACCCCATTGTCGTACTCTTTCGACAATCGACTTGAAGACATCCATTTCTTATCCATAGTTATACTAATTAAACTAAACAAAAACAAAAAGAAAAAATGTTATACCTGTAGGGAAATGATCTGACTTTCACACTTTGAACACAAGTAACCCCTATACACATATCATAAAATGAAATATCATTAATTGACCAATTATGAGTCATAACTTGATAAGTGGCAACATGTAATCACAAACAAGCAACAATTAGAGAACAGATCAAAATACAAGAAGAAAGGTGAGAGACAACCATTAATATAGGCTCATTGACTTATAATATAACTTTAAAAACCACGAAAAATTATAATTTAAAGTATCAAAAAAATTCTCTCCTCAATAAGTATAAAGTAGACAATTAACTTATAACAAAAAAAACAGTCGATATTCATGCTCTTATGAAAGTCAAGAAAAAATAATAAAGAAAAAAACTGAAACAATTTTTACTAATGATTTTCTATTCAATGATTATAATCCCTCATCTTTTCCTCAAATTACAGGAGTGAAATCAAAAAGACAAAAATCACTGATAGTTAGCCACTAGAGCTGAAATCAGGTCATGATATATATTCTATTCAGAAACTAAAGCAACATCTACATTAATTGGAATCAAGAAGCCAATGCTTGATCTCATCCAATGACATGCGAGTATTTCTAGAAAATGGAGTACTACACTCCTTAGCTTTAAATCTCATCGTGAAAACTTTTTCCCCATAAAAATCAAATCAAAAACAAAAATTAAAAACAGAGAAATGAATAATAAAAGAGATCACTCAGTTCAGCAACAACGTACCTTATTCGTTTTCAGAGGATAAGAGAATAAGAACAACAACAACAACAACAACGTTTTCACGAAATGACGGCAACAGTGACGACAACGGTGACGGCAACGGTGACGACAATGAGAATGCAAGAACGACGGCAATGGCAATGCAAGAACGACGGCAAGGGTTTCAGAAAATGTTTAGAAGAAACGGTCAAGAGAAGAAAATGAATAGAAGTGTCTGAAAATGTTTAGAAATTGTTTTATATTTTAATTCGTAAATGACCTTAGAGGGCGCTTTTAAGAAAGCGCTTTCTTATGTGCCAACCTATAAGAGCGCTTCCCTTAGGAAGCGCTTTCTAAAGTGAAAAGAATTTAACACCTATAAGAGCGCTTTTCAGAAAGCGCTTTCTAAGGTTAACTTTAAACAACGCTTTTTAAAAGCGCTGTCTAAAGTAATACCTATAACAGCGCTTTCCAAAAAAGCGCTTTCTAATGTGGAATCCATTTATTGCATTTAACAGCGCTTTTTAAAAGTGCTTTCTAAAGCCTATCTTTTACTGCGCTTTTTTTTAGCGAAATTTTTTTATCCTTTTTAGCAGCGCTTTTTTATAAAAGCGCTGTCTTTTTGGTGCTGTCTATTCCTATTTTTGGCGTAGTGCTACACCAAACAGATTTCAGACACTCAGTCTTTAATTAAAATAGACCACTTAACCAATAAAACAGCTTATATATATACCCCATCAGAATCACGATTAACCCGTTTTTCACAACCTAAACAAAATTGTAGCGCATAAAAAGTTAGATTATCTAACATTTGGCTGTTAAACCTGAGAATTAATCTAGATTTAATGAGTCAACAAAATCTTTTTGAATAAATCTACCTTTTCTTTTTGTTTTGAGTATCTTTCCGGGATTCAACGACTTTGTTTGCGCGTAAACATACACACATAGACACATGCACTCTCTTTAGTAAATAGTAGTATTTCATAGTGCAACTAGTAAGATACCCGTGCATCCGCACAGATAAGTTTATTTGATACAATATAAAATATATATAAATTTACATGTAAATTTAAAATAAATTACTTAATTGAAAAATGAATATTAATCATATAACCTAAACTAGTGTGTATACCCGTGCCTCGCACGGGTTAAAATTTTTTATACTAAAAAGGATTTTTTTATAATTAGTTACGGTTTACGAATGAAATTCATGTCAAATAAAATCTCACTTTTCATAAAATATATTTCTCTTACACTATGTTGTGTTAAAATATCAAGAAAGTATTAAATATTGTTTCTTAACAATATATTTCAATAGTAAAATTTCGTTTAAAATAAAAAAAATTAACAAAATCATTCTATAAAAAAAAAACAAATTAAACAATTATTAAAAAATGTTTTAAAATATAAAGTACATGAGTATTTCACACATTTGTTAATAGGTTTAAAAAAAAGATTTAAAATAAAAAGGTTTATAATTTAAATTACATGAGAATTCTACTAACAGTTAATAAAACTAATTAAATTCCATTAAATTTCAACATATTAAATAAATAATTTAACTATTTAATAAACAAAGATTATATAACAAATCTAATAAAAAGAAAAACTATATTGTATATAAATCACTTGAGTATTTTGAAAATCATGATTATATAATTTTTATATACATTCATATAAATGATGCAGTTTAAGTAGATAAAATAAACTTTATTACAAAGAGTATTTATAACATGAATATGTTAAATTCTAAATAATATAAATTTTTTTTTAATAATTAATAAATTAAAAAAAAAAAAAATGATCGGTCAGTTCAATGGTTATGTTTATCACTATTAATACAAACACACAACTCCCAAATCAAAAGAATCTTTCATTTTAATTAACAGATAACATAAAAATTTCTTCTAAGTGCAACTATAAGTGCTATTTCACAACAATGCTCCATCATAACACTTCAATGTCAAGTGACAAAATCTAAACTTTTCCCGTACATTTCTGTCTTGAAAATAGTTTTTAAATCATTAAAATTAATATCCACTATAACCTTTCAGTTAACTTCATATAAACATAAATTCTGAATTCTCAATCAGTAAATTCTAGCATCTTACCAACCACAAAATACTTGTTAAGCAATGATAAAAAGAAAGATAATTTTCCATGAATAGTGAAGTAGGGAATAGTAGCAGTGTAGTTGTTTTGCTTCTGTTTAAAAGTTTCCATGTTACAAAAATAGCCACTGATATAAATAAACAACAAAGTAAAGAGAGGAACTGAGAAAGATAAAGAATCATTTATTATATATAAGAAATTAATTTCAAAAATTAATGGAAAGGAAAGAGTGCTTGCTTTTTAAAGTGGATTTTGAAAAGGCTTATGACAAAGTATCTTGGAGTTTCCTTAAGTTTATGCTTAGGAAGATGGGTTTTGGTGAGTTATGGATGAAGTGGATGGAGGCTTCGGTTTTCTCTAGTAAAATGTCGGTTTTAGTAAACGGAAGTCCGACTAAGGAATTTGTGGTTTAGAGAGGCTTGAGACAAGGTGATCCGTTATCGCCTTTCCTTTTCGTGATAGTGGGGGAGACTTTGAGAGGTATGGTGAGAAAATCCGTGGAGATTGGCAATTTTAAGGGGTTTAATCTTAAAGGGAATTGTATGGTGGACATTTTACAATTTGCGGATGATACTTTGTTGGTAGGGGATGGAAGTTGGAAGCATCTTTGGGCGATTAAGGCGGTGCTTAGGGGATTTGAATTGGTGTCGGGCTTGGGAATTAATTTCCATAAAAGTAAGTTAATTAGGGTGAATATTAATCCGAATTTCTTGGATGTCGCTTCTTTCTTTCTTTCTTGTAGAAAGGAAGAAAGCAAATTTATCTTCCTTGGGGTCTCCATTGGGTGTTACTCTAACAAGGAAGCGATTTGGACGGATTTGATAAATAATATGGAATGGAGGTTATCGTGTTGGAGTAATCGTTTGCTTAGCTTTGGAGGTAGAATAACCCTTTTGAAATCGGTGTTGTCTAGCCTTTCTATTTTCATGCTTTCGTTCTATAAAGCCCCGAGGAAGGTGGTCAACAAAATTACTTCGTTACAAAGTAATTTTCTTTGGGGTGGTTTGGTGGTGAAGAAGTGCATTCATTGGGTGGGGTGGAATGAGGTGTGCCTTCCAATTGAGAGAGGAGGGCTTGGGCTTAGGAGGATTGATGATTTCAATATTGCTCTACTACACAAATGGAAGTGGAGGATTTTAACGGAGTCGAATGCTTTGTGGTTGGAAGTTTTGAAGGCGAGATATGGCGATCTTTCTTTGCAAATGGTAAGGCCTTATGGTGGTATTCCAAAAGTTACTTGTTCTTCTTCGTGGTGGCGGGATATCACTAATTTAACTTCTTACTACCCGGAGGATTTATTTGTTCCAAATTGTTTGATTGAGGTACGTGATGGTTTCTCCACTTCTTTTTGGCATTCTTTTTGGCTTGGTGATTTTGGCCTTAAAGATAAATTTCCTAATTTATACAATTTATCTCTCCTTAAGGAGGTGTCCATAGCTTGTATGGGAGGGTGGGAAGGAAATGTTTGGAAATGGGGGAGTTTTGGGATGGGGGTTTTTAATGAAATGGCGGGGCAGTATGGTACCCCCACTGCTGTTCGGCCGGATTCTGTTACGGAGGAGCAGCAGCTCTGTTCCTTGTTGATGGGGGGCGGTCTGGCTGCTGTTGGTCGGGACAGTATCAGCTGGCGGCCGGATTTGGAGAAAGGCTTTACCGTTTCTAGCTTCCGTAATATTACGCGTGGTTTTTCGATTCCCTTTGGCCCTGCAAATAATCATGATTAAGCCTTCAAGTGGTTATGGAGGATGGAGGTTCCTTTGAAGGTGAGAGGTTTGGTTTGGAGGAGTTTTTTAAAAAGAATTCCTACTAAGTTTGCTTTATCTTTGAGAGGGTGTGAATTTGGTAACGAAAATTTTAATTGTGTTTTTTGCGGTAATTTTAGTGAGACGGCCGTTCATTTATTCTTGAATTGTTGCGTTTTGAAGTTAGTTTGGAAAGAATTGGTGGAGTGGATTGGTTTGAAAGAGTTTGATTCCATTAACTTGAAACATAGTTTTTTTACTTGGAGTGGTTTCGGTAGGCGGGCAGGAATGAGGAGGGGGAGGGAAGGTTGTGTTTGGCTTGCCGCGTTTTGGTCTATTTGGTTGTTGAGAAATGGCATTATTTTTAGAGGTGATACTTGGAACGTTTTAGATTTGGTGTGGAGTATTAAAGCGTTGGTGTGGAGATGGTCGTTCATCGGGAAGATTACACATTCCAAATGTAATTTTTATGAATTTAGCAAATGTCCTTTGTTGTATTTGTCGTAAGTCTCATTTGGGGTGTAATTTTCTTTGCCGAGTTTTTGTTCTCGCTTTTGTAAGAAGGTTAGAGAACCCTTAGTTCTCTTTTATCAATATATCCCTTGCTTACAAAAAAAAATATCAATAAGTACAATTATTAAAGGGCCACCTCGTCCAAAATTCGTCCACAATTAACAAAAGTAACCCCTGCATTTCACAGATCCACATAAGCATTTATTTTTCCTCTGGCCAGCTTTGAGAGGAAGAATTTCCAGCTGCTGATAGATGCGAGTAGAATAAAAAATGTACTCGTCTTCATTCTGACCACCAATCATCTCTGCTCTAGCACTGTCTATGACTTCCCCTGCATACTCACATATAAAAGTTCTAGCTCGAATAGCATCCCATGATCTTAGACCCCAACCTTTATTCTTGGTTCTGAACACCTCTAAACAAAATTTCAGGCCAACTTGGGAAACATAGTTTCGGCAAGTAGGGGGACACTGACAAGAAGGACCACACTCAGGTATCACGGATTTTAGATCAGAGACTAACCCAACAACAGAAGAAGTAAACCTCCATTCTTTTGAAAGCTTTCCAGGTTGACATCCACCAACACAAGAACATCCAGCAGCAGGTTCTTGAAAAATCTCAGTTTCTTGAAAATGAACAGGATATGAAAACCAACAACTCCAATTTCCTCAAACATTATTAATCGACTGAGTTATTCAAATTAGAAACATAATCGACTGAGTTCAAAAACATTAAAAATGTTGCACTAACTTCATGTAGTGCTTGTGCATCATTTGTTCCATCCCCGGTTACAGCCACAACTTGCCCCTTTCTCCTCAAGAGTATATAGCATGCACTTGCTATTTTTGAATTATACAACAATCAATTGTAAGTGTTCTCTTTAGTATGTATACCACATTCATTCATGGATTTGCGAGTGACGTTGAGAATTGAGTGGAAGGAGGAGCATGAGATGAGAAGCTTCTTTCTCATATTAACGATTACATTATTCTTTGATGAGATTTTCTGCAACTCCAGAAAATAGTGAGTGAAAAGAAAATCCGTAACGGAACCAAAACATGCCAAAAAAGAGAAGAAACTTGGTTTAGGTATTTTACCAAACACGTGGTGTGCAGTTGCGAAACGTCAAAAACGTTAACAAATTCACAAATGATAACGAAGCTCCAATCCGCAACAAAAACAAATAACAGCGCTGCAGTAAGTCTATAGCAGCAATCGAAACAAAAGAGGAGGAGAAGAATTCACAACGTTAAATTCAGACTCAAAAAATTCGAACTCAGAACCAAAACAAAGTCGCAATTGAAACAATTCCGCACCGGAACCACGAAACAACTCCAAACTGAGTTGAATACATAACCACTTCTGAGTTGATCATAAGAAAAGGTGTGGCTGGTAATGGAGTGTTCGTCGGTAGTTCCACGAGTATCACGCTATCGGAGAGGGCTCGGAGATCACTCACGGATCCAGGGTATGGCGACTGTGTCGAAAGCTACATCAACGGTCGGAGCTTGCAATTTCAGCGTTGATCTCTGGGGAACAGAAGCGGTCGGAACAAAATGTGGCAATGGCTTTCCTTCTCGGTTCTGTTTTGTTTTCTTGCCTCTGTTTTGATTCACCTTTTTTAGATTGAAATGTCATTGTCGTTGAATTAGTTTATGATGGATTTATGTTGTGAGGTTTGTATTTGAATGATGTTGTTGCTTGAATTTTGATGGCTTAGCTGTGTGTTATGATGATAAGGTTGGAAGAAAATTAAGGGATTACCTTTCCAATAATTTTGCATTGAAAACATGCGTGTTTTATATTCTTAGCCTAAAAAACCTAATAAATCGATTTATATCCTCCTCGTACACATAAAAAGTTCTGGAAAAAAATTAATTAATTATAATCAACAAATTAAATAATTAAACAATAAATAAATAAAAATTAAAAAAAATTATTAATAGTAACTTTTAAAATTGCAAGAACTCTCAGATGCTTGACATAAAGTTTTTGGGTATTTCAATGTGACCCTTTGTTAAACAATGCATTGAGGATGCATAAAGTTCTTTTAAATGATTTTGGTTATTTCAATGTGACTGTTGATTTTTTCTCTATGTGAAATAATTAATTTAAAAAAAATAATATAATTAAATAAAATGAATACAATTATATTAATAGAAAGTTTCCTGTTATAGCAAAACTTAAAAATAGCAAAGGTGTTGAGAGTTTGCCAAGTGTCAAACTTGCCAAAGAACTCATATTTATTATATTTAATGATTGTATTAAATAACTATAAAAAAATATGTGATGGAGAAGGCAATTTTTTTTAGCATTTGAAAATAATGAACACAATTGCTGATTAAAATAAAATAGTAGTGTGTTGGTAGCGACTCATGAGATAGAACATTTTATAATAAGACTAAAATTAAAATAATAGAGTGTGATATTAATTTAAGAAAACAATCAATTTATAATAATTAGTTTGCTAATAAGTAAGCAAAGAAATAACATTTAAAATTACTTATTTTATGATAATATACATGTCTCATAATTAAGGAAATAATATATAAATATTATTGTTGACTAAGTATTATGATGATAGTGACCCGTATAAAAAGTTAAGAACTACCAATAATTAATTATACTTTAAATAGTTATCTGTATGAAAATAAAATAAAATTTTGTTGGTTTAAAAATGTATTATTTACACCAAAATAATTATTATTACTTTAAAAAGTTATGAACTACCAATAATTAATTTTATCATTTGGCACACTCAAGAATTGTATAGCTATCATCTTATGTAATTAATTTGAGCACACTGTCACACATTTTTCAATATTTTTATTTATTAATTAAAATAAACATGGATTTTAGTAAATAATAATAGGAATAATAAGAGCTTAATTATTTCAATTCAAACCTTACATCAACAGAACACATTTCTATTGTTTTATACGTGAGAGATGAGTCATTACGAAGTCTGAAGTCTAAAATAACATCATACAAATGCAATAGTTACCTGAGGCCTGCATCAAAGATAAATCAATATCAACGTTATTATAACTTAAGTTAATTGTTAGCATTAGTAATTCTAAGTCTTTGTAAATAGTATAAAACTAGATTGAGACCCGCGCGATGCACGGAGTTGAGATGAGTTTTTTAATTAATATTATAAAATTTATATGTTAATGCATAACTTATAATTTGCAACATTTACAATTGACATATTCAATTGAATTAACCCTTCAATTATTTAAAATTTAACAATACATTATTTTAAATAATGAATTATAAACTATAGCTGAAAATTTGTGATTTAATATTTTGATATGTATCTGCAATTATAATTTAAAATAATATATTAGGAATAATTTGAAGTATTTGTTTGTCTATTTGAAAATTTTAAGTTAAATTTGAGAAAATTGTGTGATAATTTTTTTAGCACTATAATGAAATTTAATATTTGAAGTTAAATTTTTTAACATATAACCGCGTTTATATATAAATTAAAAAGAATATTGAAATATTTGTTTGTCTATTTAAAAATATTTTTTGACCTCTTTATTTCAAACATTGTAAGACGATATTTTTCATTGTTATTATAATTTTAAAATTGATACATACAAATAATTTTTTTTTTATAAAAGTATTTTGTGCACATTTTTATAGAGTATATTATTATATAATGTAGTTTTTTTTCGAAATATTGATGGAGACAAAAAAGATAGATATGAAAAATATATAATAATTAATATAAGAAAAATAAACTGAATTGTATCTTTGTAATTGTTGTTTTGAAATCAGTTATTTTTTGTGTGAGTGATTTAAGTAGTAACAAAGTTATATATATTTATTTAAGAGACAAAATATTGTTTTCATTTTTATAAGAATTGAATTAGTTTTCGTAATTTTTTACTGAACTATTTGAAAATTAATTAATTTAATTTTTTTAAGAATTGAATGAACGCTCATAGTTTTTATCGAATTGTTTAAAAATTCATTAATTTGAATTTTTTTATGAGAAATTAGTGTGCGTAATAAAAAATAGAATAAAATTTTAATAGTTTGAATTTTTATGTATGATGGATATATAATTTGTACATGTTTGTAACTTACAATAATCTATGTTTCAATTGATGATCAATTTATATAAGTATATAATATTATACATGAAATAGAGAAACAACCAAAATAAATCAATGAGCATATATATGATTTTTAGTTAGAGAAATAGAAGGGGATAAGTTATGGAATATGAAAATAGAGGTCTTTTTGAAAGAGATTTATAAATGAAACGTTACACATTTCTCTTAAATAAATAATAGAAATTTTAGAATGTTATATTTTAAAGAGTGCCACATCAGATTTTTAATGATATGAGAAGTAAAAACATGAGTTATCAAAAAAATAATGTGAGACTCAGATTTAATATATTATAATAGATAGTTATTTGAAGGAGAAAAAAAGAATTGAATAAAATATTAAGTTACGGTGGCTTATCAATATTTATGGTGATGCAACAACACATGTAAAAATCGTAGAAACTTGTAATAAGAGTTTCTGGTGATACAGTAGGAAATTATTAAGTTTTAACACAATCGTGAATAGTCAGGCCATTAATGCAAAGGACAGAACTACGGTGGGTATCATTTGGTTGGCGGCGGTTTGGTGTATCCAATTCAATGATGGTATGTTCAGATTCGACGATTGTTTTACTTTGATCATTTATACGTCTTGGGTTTGGATGGGTCTAAAGAGCAAACACTCTTTTTGTATCAACTATTACGACTGATTTTCTGCCCCTATTTTATGCGGTAGAAGATAATAGTTTTTTATTTCTGTTGTATTTTTGGAGTATATCTCCTACTCTATCAATACAAATTGCTTATTAAAAAATAAAAAAAACAATCTTAGATAATGTAATTAATTTCTATGGTGTGGTACAGTCAAGGATTTGATTGGTAAGACATTATTATATTGTTTATTAAATTGATGATGGAAAGAATTTGTCCTTTTGACCAATATCCCACATAATCAGACTCTTCAAAAATGTAATATTTTCCATCCAACTGTATACTATACACGTGCCAAGTTTATATATTAATTTAAACGTGCTCAAATTATTATCATCTAAAGTTATGCTAGGTCTACCAAAAAATAAATAGGAAAGATGGACAGGAATTATGATTAAGTGTAATTGGTATCCAAGATATAAAAAATTGATTTGGAAAATATTAAGTTATGTGCAGCCAAATTAAAAATATCAAACTGCCTAAGGATGTTGTAACATCAATTAAAACAAAGCAATAAGCAAATGAAATGGCCATCGATTTTTGAGACTGATCAAAATAGCCAAAATTGATATGTTTCTTGTCTAAGGTAATTCACCTTAGTGAAATTGTCAAAAATGGTGTATAAAAACTAATATACATAACAATGATTTTGGCGAGTTAGAAAAAAGTTAGACAAACAATAATACTGACAACAAAATGACAAGTGAATAAATTGGTTGAAGAATATAGTAGCATGTTAAAGACAATATATTCAATAGATATCTAGAGTGAGAAGCTCTACCTTCTCTCTACATTTGTGACTTTTCATAGTCATCGGTTAGTTCTTTCTCTTTTACGCATAGTCAAATTCAAACTCTGTATCAATGTACCAAGTCCATTAATCTTAGATCGGAGAACCGTGTCCGCCCGTTCACCTGAGTTTTAGGGTCTGCCTCTGTTAGGTCTATTAGGGTTTGGTTTAAAGTCCTAGCCCTAAGGCTAGGGACCTTCCTCCCTGTGGATCTTCTTCACAGGGCTTTTCCCTTTCACTTCGGTTGTTCTGGACTTTCTCTACACATTTATAGTTTCTAGGTTGGGGTAAGCAAAAATGCAGTCGAGGAAGGAGGAAGAATGGAAAAAGGTCAATAGAAACAGTTACACGAAGGTGGCAATGGCGAGGAGGTCTATGTGGAAATCTCATGATGGAAAAATCACTAAATCGGATTTCAACATGGCGTCTTCTTTTTTTTTCTCAGAATTTCCAGAGGCATTCGAAGCAAAACAGATGTTTGATATCTTTAGAGAATATGGAATTGTGTTGGAGGTATACATTCCGCCGAAAAGAGATAAGAGGGGAAAGAGATTTGGTTTCGTGAAGTTTAAAGAGGTGGAGGATGAACATCTCCTTGCCATTAAATTGGACAACATTGTCATTAATGGCAAGAAGATATTCGCTAATAAACCTAGATTTCAAAGGAGAGATAGGGAAGTTCAACCTAAAGATCAGAAAGCTCATCAAGTTGCGGGGATGAATACGAATGATTTTAGGTTCCAAAGGAGCAATGTAAAAACAGTTGATAATGGATATCTATCTTATGCTCAGGTTACTCAAATGGACAGAAGAGGTCAACAGGGCCATAAGAAGGTTTCGAATAAATGCTTAATGGGAGATAAACCGGAGTTCGCACATCTTAGGTTCAACGTAACATGGAAGAAATGGTAAGATTTGAAAAAGCTTTTGTCGGTGTTTTGGAGGAACCTGGTACTACATTCGAAATACAGGAGGCTTTACATGTCGAAGGCTATTTTAATATCAAAGCTACCCCATTAGGAGCGAATTTATGCTTATTGGAGGAGGAGGAAATTGGGGGCATCAAGAAAATGGTGAAAGAAGATGAAGATCTGATTTCCAGATGGTTCTCCGATATCCATCCTTGGTCTCCAGATGATGTTGACAAGGAAAGACTAACTTGGATCAGCATTTACGGGTTGCCTTGTCATGTGTGGGGTGACAAGTTCTACAAATTCCTAGCTGGTCGGATAGGAGAGTATGTGAAAGTAGACGAGGAGACTAAAAGTATGACAAGATTGGATGTTGCAAGGATTCTAGTCAGAACTAAATTTGCTATGAACTTCAACGAAGTGTTCAACATTGAAGTTAATGACAAGGTTTATAGGATTAAAGTAAGAGAAGATTCAATTGGCATTAGAAAACCTTGGGTTGCAAATGAGCTTTTCAGGGAAGACAGTTCATATATTTCTTCGTCGGATAGTGATGGAGATGTGTCCATTATTAATGAAAGTATTGAAGACGATGAAGTTCTGAAGGTTGATGAAGAACTTCAGAATAAGGATGTTGGTGGTAGCGTAGAAAAAGAGGAGGAGAGAGGTTCTCGGGGGAGGCATCAAAAAGTAAATGAGGAGAGAGATTCAAATGGAGATAGGGAGGGGCCCGAGGAGAGTAGGTCTATTCCTTGTACTGAAGTAAACCAAAGGAATGTACAAAGTAGCCCTGGGGCTGGTGGAGATAAGGAATTGACTGAGCTAGTTGGTAATCAAAAGCAAGGTAGACAGGTTGACATATCTTTTTAATTGTCAGAACCTCATGACTGTTTACATAAAGTAAGACCGCGACACAAAATAGATGAAGAATCACGGGTAGAAACTACAAAAGTAAATAGAGGCGGGGAAGATGGAAGATTAGCCGTAGGTTTGAATAAAGAGTTAAGAGAAAGTTTTGAAGAGCAAATTCAGATGAATGGAGGCTCTGAGAAGAGGATAAAGAAAAAGGTTGTTCTACTTGATGAAATATATCAGAAAATTAAGATACCTTTTGCTCTGTCGTATTATGCAACTCTACTGAATGAACATAAATCGTATGGAGAAGTCACTACTGAACCAATTCTCTCGAGCTTTGAATCCGAGGAAGAGATTTCTAGTATTGGAGGAACTCCTTCATCTGGGGGCAATTCTATAGGTGATGAGGAGGTACAAAAAGTAATTCGAGGATAAAAAAAAAGTTAGATAATCTCCCTCGTAGAATTTGGGATGCCATAAAGAAGATGGGAGTAGAAGTTGAAGAAGATGATGAGATTTTTGAGAATTGGATTAGGAATTTTGAAACAGAGGAGAGACAGGGAAGCAGAGTTATGAAGGGTGCAGCTAAGGGTAGATTATGAATTTTATGACATATAATATAAGAGGATGTGGAAGCATCATTAAGAGGAGGAGGATTCGGAAACTAATACAAAATGAAGGTGTAGATGTAGTATTTGTACAGGAAAAAAGTGTGAGCTGATGACTGATGAAGTAGTTCATGAAATGTGGGGAGATGATAGTTGTTTGTGGTCTAGTTCAGGCGCTGTGGGATATGCAGGTGGGATCCTCACTATCTGGAGGAAAAATTGTTTGGTCCCGGTTAGCAGTTTTAGAGGAAAGGGATACCTTGGAGTGAACGCTTGGTGGAAGGGGCACAATGTTTATTTCTTACACATTTATTCATCTTGCTCCAATTCAGACAAGAGGTTACTATGGAACAAAATCATTCAACTGAAAGACACTTTGGCAGCAGGCGAATGGGTCATTGGCGGGGACTTTAACACCATCAAAAATAGAAGAGAGCGATGTGGTAGCTGTATACAAAGTAGTATAACCATGGAGGATTTTAAAGAATTTATTGAAAGGACTGGGTGTGTGGATATCCCTGTATGTGGTAATAGATATACTTGGTTTAACGCATCTGGTAAGTCTGCAAGCAGGTTAGACAGGTTTATTATCTCACCTGGTCTTCTTAGTAATTAAAATTCGATTACACAAAATGTGAGGTCCAGAGACATCTCTGATCATAGGCCAGTGACGATTATGGCAAAAAATATCAACTGGGGACCGAAACCGTTCAAAGTGTTGAACTGTTGGTTAGAGCATCATGAGTTTCTCCATTTTGTTAGAGATGTGTGGGAATCTTACAAGGTTGAGGGTGATGTGTTTTACACATTATACAATAAGTTCCATCATTTAAGGAATCAGTTATGCTGGTGGAATGCTAATGTCTTTGGATGGATTGATACTAAGATCAGTGAGAATACTAGTACTATTAATGAAGTTGAAGATTGTATTGCTCAAAACAGCGTAGAGATCAATACTGATATGTTGAAGTCGAGAAGGGTAGCTGAAGATGAGTTATGGAAGCATCTGAGAATCAAGGAAAGTATCCTTAAACAAAAAGCGAGAACGAAATGGATTAATGAGGGGGATGTAAACACCAAGTTTTACCACGCTGCCATTAGGAATAGAAACAGGTTGAACACAATTAGTGCGATTCAAGTTGAAAGTGAATTAATTGAAGATGTAGATGGTATTAAAGAAGATGTGGCAAGTCACTTTGAAAGAAGGTTTAAGAAAGATTGCATAGTTATGCCTAAGATTGGTAATGATGGTTTCATGAGCATGAATGAGGAAGAAAGTATGTCGCTGGAGGTTCCATTCACGCATGAAGATGTGAAGCAGGTAGTTTTTTCAAGTGAAGGAGACAAGAGTCCTGAGCCAGACGGTTTTAACCTGAAATTAATAAAGAAATGTTGGGGGGTGTTGGGTACAGATTTCTCTAACTGCATACTTCAGTTCTTTGAGAAGGGTGTTCTCCCAAAGGTGTTTACTTCTTCTTTCATTGCACTGATTCCAAAAAAAGGAAGATCCTTGTGGCTTGGAGTATTTCCGTCCGATTTGTTTAATAGGGTCGATTTACAAAGTCGTTTCAAAGCTTTTGGTGGTGAGAATTAAGAAAGTTATGGACAGAATTGTCTCGGCCACTCAAACGGCGTTCATAGAAGGACGTAATATCCTAGATAGCGTTTTGGTTCTAAATGAATTAATTGATTATGTAAGTAGATACATTTTCATTTAAATATTTGGGAGTATATGTTGGTGGAAATCATAGGAAGATCGCATTTTGGAAACCAATGATTCAGAAAATTCAAGAGCGGCTCTCAACGTGGAAAGGTAGATTATTGTCAATGGCTGGCAGGGCCACTCTCATCAATATTGTGTTATCTAATTTACCTATACACTATATGTCTATGCATATGATGCCGTGTAAAGTAGTTAAGCTCATAACAAGTATTCAATGCCGGTTCCTTTAGGGTGGTTCTGCTCTGTCCAAAAGAATTTAATGGGTAAGGTGGAGTGAGGTGTGTAAACCGAAGGAGGAAGGTGGACTGGGAGTCAAACATGTCAAACGGTTTAATGTTGCTTTAATGGCAAAATGGTTATGGAAGTTGTTATCTCTAAAAAGGAGGATATGGCAAGGAGTTGTGGAGGTTAGGTACCCGGACCACATTGTTGATCTACATATTGGTGTCCTGCGGAATTATGTCTCGAACCGTCACTGTGGTGGAGAGATTTATTTAAGATTTGGGAAATGTTTGGTGTTGGAGGATTTTCGCAACATCTGAAACATGACATAGGTTGTAGGGATAACACCCTGTTTTGGTTATCCAAATGGTATGGAAACCAACCCTTGGCTGTCCAATTTCCTAGATTATGGGAGAATTCCGGTAATAAGAGAGGCAGAGTCATGGAGTTTCGCAGCAGCAACATGAACGCAGGTATTTGATCCCTTGATTCTGTCAATAGCATTCCTATAGGTAGCAATTTGCAGGACTGGTGTGAGTTGAATAGAATGTTACCAGTCGATACCTTGGCGATAACAGAAGAAGATTATGTGATTTGGGAGGTCGGAGACGTCACGCAGTACACGTCAAGTTCAGGTTACGAATTGTTAATTAAGGCACACAGTCTACAACATTCTCAACATATGTTGGTTGATGTTTTTAAATTGATCTGGCTTTCATCTGCTCACCCAAAAATCCAGATGTTTGGTTGGAGATTATTTCAAGATAGGTTGGCTACGAGAGAAAATTTACGTAAATGACACATTGCTTTGAGTGGTGAATCTATGTTGTGTCCGTTCTGTCAAAGGGTTGAGGAGAGTGTACTTCATCTATTATATTCATGTGAAAAGTCATCGAAGATTTGGATTTTTGTTGGAAAATGGTTAGACATTGATATAGGAAATCATGACTCATTGCTGGAATTGTTCCATTACTGGTTGCAAGCGCTTTTAGCCAAGAAGGTTGCTATCAAAAATGCAGTAGGCCTTTGGTTGACAATATGCTGGTGTCTATGGTCAACTAGGAACAACATTGTGTTTAATGGAGAGGTGTGGGATTTTGATGTGATAGAGATGAGATTAATTTTGTATACTTGGTGGTGGTTAGGAAAACGGACTAACGGGAGATATACATGTAATTACTATGAATTGACCAAATCCCCTTGTGAGTTTTTGTAGTTTCATACGGGTTTAAGTTGGAATTTTTTGTAGATGGGTTGGATACACCATTTGTATCCAATTTGAATAGATTTTTCGCTTATTAAAAAAAATGTTAAATTGTTTTTATGTATATGTGACAATTGTTGGAAAATGAGTATGATTAAAGCTCAATTCATTTCAAAAGCAAGTTTAGCCTACCAGAAACATGTTGAAGTGGCTCTATATTTTGAATTACTTCAAGAATCACATATTTGTGTGGTAGACAACACTTTTTTAGGCCTTAGACAGCACTTAAAAGCGCTGCCTAAGCTTACGCTGTCGTAGGTAAAGACAGCGCTTTTGATTCATGAAAAAGCGCTCTCTAAAGTATACATTAGACAGTGCTTTTTCAGTAAAAAGCGCTATCTAAAGTGGGGCTTTAGACAACGCTTTTGAAAAAGTGTTGTCTAATATATACATATAAAATTTTAATGAATTTTTTTTATATACCTTTAGAGAGCGCTTTTTCAAGAAAAAGCGCTGTCTAAAGGCCCCCTTTAGACAGCGCTTTTTAAAGCGATGTCTAATGTATGCCTATAATTTTAGTTATCAATTTGTCGATACCTTTAGAGGGCGCTTTTTAGTAAAAGCGCTTTCTAAATGCCCCCTTTAGACAGCGCTGTCTAATGTATGCCTATAATTTTGGTTATCAATTTCTCTATACCTTTAGAGGGCACTTTTTAGGAAAAGCGCTTTCTTTTGTGAACTATAGAAAGCGCATTTTCTAGAAAGCGCTGTCTTTTCTCTACATGTAATTTTCATGATTTTTAAAAAAAATCCCATTTTAACCATTTTTTTATGCAGAAACCTGTATAATTCAAGCCATTTCAATAAACCTGTATATTTCACATTTCCATTAACAATTTCTAGTATGGTTCATTAACCATTTCCACTAATCCCATAAATCACATAAACCATTTCCATTATAATTCAAGTTATTTACATTAATTATTCACAAAACTATACAATTACAATCCAAAAACATATAAAGGGCATAAACCATTCACAAAACTATACAATCCCATAAAATATACCATTCACAAAACTATGAAAAAGTGTAATGAGAACACGCGTATTTATCAAAGTACTACATAACAAAACAAAATATGCATGATTTAGTTAAAAATAATAAATTATATGACATATCCGATAAATATTAAAATAAATCCTAAGTTATAAATCCATGCATACCGAAATAGGAATCTCTAATCGATCCATTTGAAGGATTTCTCTCATAAACCTCAAAACGAAATACCCCCAGTCTATGCCATTACGCTGACGAGGGCACTACACATAGATAAACAAATAAGAATTAGTATATAGTTGTTTTGTGTTATCAAGTAGCATCACCAATAAGCAACATTGTGAAAATTAATATACCTTCACTTTGACCCATGTAACGTTGATTGCTTTAGCCCGTGCTACTCGAGATTCTCTTTGTGCTCGGTATACGAGTATTGCTCTATAAAAGAAAAACGTAAATTTAGAACAATCTCACAGAAATAACTAAATATACAAATACACACGAATATTTCGAACAATCTCACTTACGTATCAACCACATCCTTCATATCCTGATATGTTGACCAATCAGTATCCAATGAATTCAGATAATAGACCACTTCTCTGGTAGGATTAATGGCAACCAACAACCAGTGTCTACTGTAAAATATAAAAAAGTTTAGATGGATAATTTCTACGCAAAAGATACAAATTAAAGATTAGAATGAAAATCTTACCCGTTTCCAGTATTATATGGTAAAAGAAACAAACTTTCTGTCTTGCTGGCCATAAATCTCTCAGTTAAGTGGTCTCTTACTTAAGATGCATTCATAACAATTGCCGGTGCATTGACAAGGGTGCAAGAGATGAAACAGAATCTGTTTGACAATTCCGTCCCCCGCATCAATTTTTCATACAAGCACCTTAAATCAAAACATAATAAACATTAGACTATTTTCATTGAAATGTGTAAATAAATTGTTTAACTAAATAAATAATAGATTGATCGGAGTACCAGATGTATGAATGCATAACACCGATGCCTAATTCAATATGCTTGAAAATTTGCTCCATGTCCTCTCTTCCGATTATCTCAGAATGATGAAAACCAAAAACACCTACGTCCATGTCTATTTGACGAATAACACCATCCATCAAATCTGACATTGCCATAAGTGTTTCTAGACACGACTGAAAGCGAGGAGGAGCTCTTTTTGCCTGCACGGTCCTAGTAGGAGCTTTTTTCTTGCTGGCCTGTTGTGAAGCTTGAGCATGAACTTAACAATCATATAAGTTAGGTAAAGTAGAAAATCATGAAACTTTTGAATTCGGATAATAGAATAACACTTAAAATGTACCTCTCTTTGTGATGCAACAAACTCGTTTTGCCGCAAAACCCCTTTATTCTTAGCTGCGGGTTTTGTAGGAGTCTAACATTACCATGTAAAAAAAATGTAAGTAATGGTTCAGAATGATTTTCATAATCGTTCAGATTTGACATTTGAATACTAAGAGATTCATAATGGTTTTCAACATACCTCATCATCTATGGAAATGAGGTCTAACGGCCATGCAACAAACGAACCTATTGCATCTCGCAGCAATGTAACTGTTCTGGACTGGGCCGAGGCTGCCCAACAGTCGAGCAGGCCCAACCCATATAGCATGGGGAGGCCCACTAAGACCCCTCCGCGGGGCCCTTGACTGCTGCAAGTAGACCAACGTCCCCCCCGAGCACTTTGCAGTGTCAGGCATCTAGGTCACCAGGACAGGAGGACCTCGCATCCCGGCGGAGAGGTACCTCCTCGACATACCAGCTTCTCCCCCGCGAGAATGCCACATATCACTCCTCGGCAGACATGGTCCCTCCCCGCGAGGACTTGTCCGTCATACGGCTTGTTGGTCCTCGACACAGAAGACTCCTCCCCCGCGAGGAGTGTCTAACGGTCCGTACCACGTGGACACGTTCCAAGTAACCTCCCACTTCCGCAGGATTCGGTCTGCCCTAATCCCGGAAATCTAGGAACGGTTACCCCAGGGCGAAGACCACGTGCTGGTCTTCACTACGCCACGTAAGCCCTGGAAGTTACTTGGATTGGGCCTGAAAATCCAGCCCAACGCAAGTAGCCGTTGGCCCCGCGCTGGGGGCTCTCTATAAATACTCTCTCACTTGAGAGGGTCGGGTTAAGTCACTTTTTTCACTCTTTGTATTTGCTGTTACTCTGTGCACTCCCTAACTTGAGCGTCGGAGTACCTTGCAGGTACACCCCCCCGCCGTACTTCAACCTCACCGGAGCCGGAGCTCAACGGACGTCGTTGGCCATCTGTAATTGTCTGATCCAGGTACGATCAGTGGCGCCGACTGTGAGGACTTTATAAGCTTCCCCGTTTTCTCCTCGATAAACCAAAGCTTCCTCTATTCATCACCAACATGGCCAATCCGACCGTCAACCAGGCTCTGGACATCGTGCTCGTGCAACTGGAGAACGAGAATCACCGTGAGGACGCCGTCATTCTCCACGGCGACGAAGGCGACATAAGGGACGGACGGACCGCCTCCCCGGACTCACAGGATGCGACTATCAACGTCGTCCGCACGGACGACCAGCAAACCCCTCTCCAGCCAGTGGCTCCGCCACCCAACGCGGACCCAAGCACCGTGGCCCTATTTGCGTTGATCAACCAGACCAATCAGCTGATCGCGCAACAGAACACCAGAATTGAAGCCTTGGAGCATGGACGTGCACGACGATCTTCCCCGCGAAGACATCGTCGCCCCCAGTCACCTCGCCTCTCTCCTTCCCCGCGAAGGACCCCTTCCGAAGATTCTCGGACACCGTCGCCCGTACGCCATGGTCGTCGACCGCGTCTCGAGCGCCCCCAGCCGACAATCACCCAGAAACGCCCTCGTTCCCCGCCCCGGAAGGAACCCAGGGCCTCCGCCACCTCCAAGAAGTCCAAGCAGACCGAAGAGAGACCAAAGAACCGGTCGAGGAACTCTCCTCCACGGCACCATCGATCACCTTCGAGATCCCCGGCTGATAGCGACGACGAGGACCAAAGGACCCCCTTGTCGTGGGAAATCATGAACGCCCCAATCCCTCCAGGCATGGAGAAACCTCCACACTTGGGGACCTATGACGGGCTGACCGACCCCGACGATCACGTGGAGAATTTCGAAGCGATGCTCGACTTTCGAAACGTCAGGGGAGCCATCAGGTGCCGGCTGTTCCCCACTACCTTAAGGAAGGGAGCCATGACGTGGTACAAGGGCCTGGAACCTGGTTCGATCACGTCGTGGAAGCAGCTGAAACAACGCTTCACCAAACACTTCACCGCATCTCGTCGACACCCAAAGACAGAGGCTGCCCTAGAGAAAATATTCCAAGGGAGGAACGAATCCCTCCGAAATTACATTGAGAGGTTTAACAAGGAAGCCGTCGAGGTCCACACGACCGATGACATGAAGAAATACTTAATTATTCACGGACTACGCGCCGGGTCGGACTTTGCCAAATCCATTGGCCTCCGAAGACCCAGGCATCTCGAGGACCTTCTCGCTCGAGCCCAGAAGTACATCGAGCTCGAAGAGACGGAAGCAGCCCAGATCGCTCTTGAGACAAGATGCAGAGAAGGCCCCCGCGGCCACAAAGACGATGACGCTTCTCCCCGGCGGGGAGGAGAAAAGAGGAAGGAAAATCGCAATCGAGATCCCCGGGAACAGCGCGGGCCAGCTGGCCGATTCACGGAGTACACGCCGCTCAACACTTCCCGGTCTCGGATCCTCTCAGACTGCCAGAATTCCGAGTTTGTGAAAGGAGGAGTTCGCTTCCCGAAGCCCGCGGCTCCCAAACCAAACGTTGACAAATCTAAGTACTGCAGGTTCCATAGAAGCCACGGGCATGTCGCCGAGGATTGCATCCACCTCAAGGATGCCATTGAGATTCTCATCAAAGAAGGGAACTTGAAGAAATATGCCCAGCAGAATGATCCTCCTCGTACCAGCTCAAAGGAATCACAGAACTTCGAGGAGATAACACCCCCTCCCGCCGACAGCCAGCTTCAGGTCGCCCTCAGCGTCACTCGGCCCGAGGACTTCTTCGTCCCCCCAATCATCGAGGGCGAAGAGGCAATCCGCAACATGTGGGCGACCTTCCCCGACGAAGGCCCCGTCACGGCCCGTAGTACCTGGGAAGGCTTCCCCAAAGCAATGGTTATCTCCGGAGGGGACCCCGGGAAAATATCGGTTGGGTCGATCAAACGAAAGTTTGACGAACTGGAATCCGCGACATCGTCAAAGGCGACCACCCTCGAGAAAGTGCGAGGAAACTCCAATCCCATCACCTTCTACCTCGAAGAACTCCCCGGGGGAGCACCAAACGCCACTATTCCCCTCCTGGTCAGGGCCCAAATGGCGAACTTTGACGTCCGAAGAATCCTAGTCGACCAGGGGAGCTCGGTCGACATCATGTATTCTCATCTGTTCGGGACCCTTCAGCTGGACGAGAGGCATTTGACCCCGTACGTCGGGTCAGACCTACAGGGGTTCAATGGATCCACCACCAGACCATGGGGTTACGTGGAGCTAATGGTTACGTTCGGAGCCGAAGACACGGCCCGACAGGTGAAGATCCGTTTCCTGGTGGTGGAATGCCTATCCCTCTACAACTGCATCCTCGGAAGGACCACCCTTGCTGAACTAACGGCGGTCCCGTCAACGGTCCACCTCAAAATGAAGTACTACACGAGGATAGGACGGGTAGTGACGATGCACGGGGACATCGTCACGGCTAGGAGATGCTTCGATGCCGCCGTCAAGGGCCTAAGTTCCATTGGTCCCAAACCTAAGGCCGTGGCCAAACCAACCCAGGACGTCGGACAGATACCTCTCCCGCGCGTCAACGCGGTCGACCTCGACAGCAGGTTCTCCGGCGAGCCCAATGAAGACAGAGTCGAAGACCACGACAACCGGGCGGAAAACAACGGGCAGCCTCTCCACCCAATACGCCCCATCCCAGATGGAGAGTTCGAGCTTGTGGCCGTCGGAGGCAGTCCAGATCGCAACGTGAAGATCGGCACCGGGATCCCCGACCTAGCCAAAGAGCAGCTTAAGGCATGTTTGAGGGAGAACGCTGACCTCTTCGCGTGGAGCGCATCCGAGATGCCTGGCCTCGACCCCGAGGTGTCTTGCCATCAGCTCGCAGTAGATCCGGCCGCTAGGGCCATAGCACAGCGTAGGCGCAAGCAGTCTCCCGAGAAAGCGGAGGCTGCTGAGAAAGCTGTAAAAGACCTCCTAGAGTCAAATTTTATTTCGGAAGCCAAATACACGACATGGCTGTCCAACGTTGTACTTGTTAAGAAAAATAATGGAAAATGGAGAATGTGCGTTGATTATACTGATCTTAACCGGGCTTGCCCGAAAGACTGTTACCCCTTGCCTAACATCGACCAACTGGTCGACAATTCTGCAGGTTACAAACTACTGTCTTTCATGGACGCCTATTCAGGATACAACCAAATTCCCATGGACAAGGTCGACAAGCAACACACGGCCTTCATGACCGCGTCGGGCAACTACTACTACAATGTAATGCCTTTCGGTCTGAAGAATGCCGGTGCGACCTACCAGCGGATGATGAACAAGGTCTTTTGGACTGAAATAGGAGACATGCTCGAAGTCTACATGGACGACATGATCGTCAAGTCCGCAGAAGAAGTCAACCACGCCGCGCACCTCAAGAAGGTGTTCGACACGGCGAGAAGATGCCGTATGAGGTTTAATCCCGACAAATGCACCTTCGGTGTCCGGGCAGGAAAGTTCCTCGGATTTTACCTCACGGAACGAGGAATCGAGGCAAACCCCGACAAGTGTAGAGCCTTTTCCGAGCTCCCTACTTCGGGCTCGAAGAAGTCAATACAATCATTGAACGGAATGCTCACCACCCTTTCCCGGTTCGTTGCCAAATCCGCACAGCACGCACTCCCCTTTTTCAAACTCCTCCGGCAAAAAGCAGAGTTTGAGTGGAGCGAGGAATGCGAACAAGCGCTCGCACATTTGAAACAAGTCCTATCGCAACCCCCGGTCCTCTCGCGACCCGAGAACGGGGAAACACTCTTCTTGTATCTTGCGATCACGAGCGAAGCGGTCAGCGCCGTCCTCATTCGGGAAACACCAGACGGACAGAAGCCAGTTTACTTCACGAGCAAAGCTCTCCAAGGCCCCGAGCTCAGGTATCAACAGATCGAGAAACTCACACTGGGCCTCGTCACCGCGGCCAGAAGACTCCGCCACTACTTCCTCGCCCATACCGTCGTCGTGAGGACCAACTAGCCGATCAGGCAACTCCTCAGACGACCAGATATGGCGGGGAGGATGCTCAGGTGGTCGCTCGAGCTGGCCGAATTCGACATCCAATACGAAGGGAGGAAAGCCTTGAAGGCACAACTGTTGGCCGACTTCGTAGCAGAGATGACCGTCCCAGAACCCTCAGCCAACGGGTCGCAGAAATGGACAATATATGTCGACGGAGCATCCAGCCCGAAAGGAAGCGGAGCGGGAATCATACTCGAAAACGAGGAAGGCATCCTCATCGAGGTGTCCCTCGAACTGGCTTTCCTGACTTCGAATAACCAAGCCGAATACGAGGCCTTCCTTGCGGGACTCAGGCTGGCTGAGGACATTGGCGCCAAGGAGGTCAAGCTATTCACCGATTCCCAGCTCGTAGCCTCGCAAGTCCGAGGAGAGTACCAGGCCAAGAACGACAGTCTCATAGAATACTTAGCCTTGGTAAAAGAGAAGATGAAGAAGTTCACCTCGGCGGAAGTGACTCACATTCCCCGGGAGCATAATGCCCGGGCAGACGTCCTGTCAAAATTAGCAAGCACGAAAAAGAAAGGCGGAAACAAGTCCGTCATACAAGAGGTCCTTTCCCACCCGAGCGTCGATAAACCTGGTATGGTTTCGAATATCAACGCCATCGGGGACAGCGGCTGCTGGATGACCCCGGTATACGAATGCCTCACGACGGGCAAATTGCCCGAAGACCCCAAAGAAGCTAGAATGGTCAAGAGACAGGCATGCTCGTACACTATAGTCGAGGATAAGCTATACCGGCGAGGATTCTCTATTCCCCTCCTCAGATGTATCGAAGATACCAAGGTCCCCGGCATACTCCAGGAGATCCACGAGGGAATCAATGCGCAGCACCTAGGCGGACGATCGCTAGCTCGGAAAGCACTCCGGGCAGGATATTACTGGCCGACCATGCAACAAGACGCCAAGGAGCACGTCAAGAAGTGCGATAAATGCCAGCGGCATGGGGACATGCACCTCGCTCCCCCTAGCGAACTCACGACGCTATCCTCTCCGTGGCCGTTCGCATGGTGGGGGATGGATATCCTCGGGCCTTTCGTCCAGGGGTCGTATCAAAACAAATACCTCATCGTCGGGGTAGATTACTTCACAAAGTGGATTGAAGCAGAAGCATTGGCCAAAATCACTGCTTTCAACATACTTCGTTTCTACAAAAGAAATATCCTCGCCCGGTTCGGAGTGCCTCAAGCCATCGTCACAGACAACGGAACCCAGTTCACCGACAGGAACTTCCAAGACTTCGTCACAAAACTAGGCACGAAGCAGCACTTCACGTCGGTCGAGCACCCTCAAACGAATGGGCAGGCTGAGGCCGCTAACAGAGTGATCCTTCGAGGATTAAGACGGAGACTGGGCGACGCCAAACAACAGTGGGTCGAAGAGCTACACAGCGTTCTCTGGGCCTACCGAACAACCCCACACTCCACGACCGGGGAGACCCCCTTCCGTTTGACTTATGGAACGGAGGCAGTGATCCCCGTGGAGATCAGAGAACCCTCGAGGAGGACGGAAGCCCCCCTCGACGGGAACACGAACGACGAAGCCTTGAGGGAAGAACTCGACTTCGTGGAGGAAACACGCTCGGGCGCTTCTCTCCGAGAGGCGTCACTTAAACAAAAAATAACACTACGTTATAATGACAGTGTCATTAAACGTGATTTTCAGGTGGGCACCCTCGTCCTACGAAGGAACCAGAAAGACTCGCGAGAAGGCAAACTCGCCGCGAACTGGGAGGGCCCGTACCGCGTCCGCGCGAAAACGGGGACAGGAGCCTATTTCCTCGAAAATCTGCACGGGGAAGAACTTGCTCGACCATGGAACGCTGAAATGCTAAAACAATATTACAGTTAAACACTGCCCGCGGATGACTAGCACCGCGATACAGGGACGCGCTGGGGTACAAGCGCGACACCCCTATAAGAACACGATGATTAGAGACCGCGTTGTGTGTGCGCGAGGACATTTGATCCGGCGGGGATACCTCGATCGAGGCCCACCGTCGTCGTGCCAACCGGGCATAACACCCAGCTCGCGATGGGAAGTTCATGCCACGAGACTAGGACCTCGACCGAGCTCTTAGCCTCGTTGAAGGTCGGAGTACTCCTCCGGCCGCCCGACCAGCTCTCTACGCGGTCAGGGACGATCAAGGTCGAGCAAATCCCGAAGCCTTATTACTTGGGCAAAAATAAAGTATAACAAACACCACATCACACACAAGGAAAATTAACAGATATTATAAAGTACGAATAGCGGGCAAAACACTTGGTCCAAAAAGTTACAAATATGAGCCCACAAGCCGGGCGAAAATAACCATTAAGTACATCAGCTAAGCCCACAAGCCGGGCGAAACAAAACGGCTCGCAGGCCGACCAAAACAAAGATAAAAACCTACTCAGCTGCGGTCCCGTCGGGCTCCCCGTGCGCATGAATGTCGTCCTCCCACAGAGGATACACGATCTGGCCATCCACCACCTCAGCGTCGGGGTCGATCCCTTCGATGACAAGGTCGGGGTTGAGAACCCGAAACTGCGCCACGGCACTGCGGAACCCTATACCCGCGGTTTCGATAGAATCATCCTCAGACACTCGGAGATCCTGCTCAAGCTTCCGGAGCTGTGCCACAAACGCCGCACGAGTGGTCAGGAGTTTGTCCTCCTCGGTCTCCCCTTCGGCTGGCCACACCGCATCTTCCAGCTCGACAATTCTTACCTTAAGCCGCTTCTCCTCCAACTCCAGCTCAGCGATTCGGGCAAGGTGGCTCTTCTTTGTCTCCTCGGCTTCCTTAAGCTTGGCCTCGACCAATTGCCGCTGCTTGCCTTACTCTTTGTTCAGATCTCGACACTCTTTTAGCTCCTTGCGCATGCCGAGCATCTCAGCGCCCAAGGTATCCAGCGTCTCCTGCAGGCGGGCCAGTTCAGCAGCAGGGCGGGTCTCGTCATTTAGAATGAGGGCAGTCGAGCAGATACGCATGACGGCCGACAGGTCCTCAAAAAGCATCTTCCTCCTCACTTCAGGTGCGGTCCCCAGTACGGTTTGGATCTCGGAGGGGAGGGAGCGAGGATAAGTGACCTCGGAGAAGAAGTGAGGTTTTTGATGGCAGGGGGGAAGGTCAAAGCTGGAAGGAACCGGGGGACTATCTTCACCACCCAGGTCGACGACCTCCGCAACGCGCTGCCTCTTCGGAGTCCCTTGGGTAGCCGGGGATTGGCTTCCCGCAGGAGTTGTGCGGTCACCCGCGGTCCCCGATACAGAGGCAGCAGGCTGGGACAGAGTGGATCCGTCGAGGGCAGCGGCCGTGGAAACACCCTCGTGCGGGGCCCCAGAGGGGGCAACTTCCTGATCTTTGGAGCGCGACGCTTCTTCCCGGGCCTGCGCTTCCCGGGCCCTCTTCGCTTTCAGTTTCTTCAACCTCTCCTCGGCTCCGGCCATTGTTCCTGCAAAAGAAAGCGTTAGTAAAGCGAGAAACACAGATACGAGGAAGAAATAAAACCAGGGCGTTTCACCACCTAACAATTCGATGGCCTCCTCGTCGGAGAAGGTCTCGAGCAGAACGCGGGTGTTTATCAGGTGACGTTCTTTCTTCACCTGCCCATCTGCACCTATTATAGGTTGGCCGTCCAGCGTCTCATGTCGAGCCTCTGAAAAGCTGTCGACGAAAGCTACAATTTTATCGTAGGCTTCCCGCTCGTAGGCCTCCATCTGAACGGGTTTCGTTTTATACTTGTCAACTCCCTTCTTAAAGTGTTCCTCCGTCCAGTACAGAGGAAACTTCGGCACCAGCACCTCCTCGGAACGGCCGTCGACCTCGCGGGTGACTTTCCGATACAATGAATATACCGCCTCGAGGGTGACCGGCTTCACATAGAAATAGCGGAACTTGAAATCCCGGATGGAATCCAAGTAAGTGTGGAACAACGCCTTGCTCTGCTTGAAGGACACCCAGCCGTGTCGACCTCCTACCGACGACCGTTGGAGGTGGAATATGCGGAAGAAAAGGCGAACGGTCGGCACGATCTCCAAATATTTGCATACGAGCTCGAAAGCCCGGATGAAGGCCAGCGAGTTCGGATGAATCTGCGAAGGGGCCAACTTCAACCAGTCAAAGATCCCCTCCTGAAAATCCGTGAAAGGCAGCCTCCACCCCGCCTTCTCGAACATAAACTTGTACAAGGGGACCCGCATTCCCCGATAAGGGGAGCATATCCGGTGATGCTCCTCGGGACGAAACACCTTCCAGGATTGACCACTTCCGATTAGTCTGTGCTCGACGGTGCAAAAAGCATCGCCCACATCTGGGTACACGAAGATGGACGACATCTCAAGGGCTTCGCTACAGACCCAGTCCTCAAGCGGCCTCTCCTGCGCAAAGGCCATGTGAGCCATGGGGGAGTCAGGCTGGTCGTCGTCGTTTTCCTCGAAATATCCTGCGGCCACCTCTGCAGCCAAATCGTCCATTTACCTGAAAAGCAGAAGGAAACGGTGAATTCGATTGGTCGTATCAAATTCACCCCTCCACCGCTGTTCAAGCGAACGGGCGAAGAAGGGGCAAGGCTTTCTCAACTCCCCGACTAGATCGACCAAGGATCAACTTGCCCACCGGGGAACTCATCGTCTCCCCGGAAGGTTCTGCCCCGTGTCCCCGCGGCACTAACAAATACACTGATTATCAAGGACCCCGAGACATTCAACGGATCCCCGACGTGTTCGTCCCTGTTCCCCGAGGTATTCATCAAAAGCGAGCAAGAATCTTCGCACTCTCCCTCTCCACAACTAAAGATTCCCGCCGTAATCGCCGGGAATCCCTTCGTTTCTCATGGGAATGCCATCAATTCACCAAGGAAACGTCCTACACTAGTTAAAATCGAAGAAAAACGCAAAATAAAGGTCCGGTTTAAAGCAAATACCTGGTAAGCGGCGGTGTAGGGTTCCGGCACGGAGGTTTCCGGCTCTGGTACGGCGGCGAACGGCGGTCCTAGCGGAGGAAATGCTTCCGGCAGAGAGTGCCCGGCGATTGACGACGGCGAGCTACGACGGAAGAGGTTAGAGAGAGGGGGAGAAAGTTTCTTGAGAGAGAAGCGGAAAAGTGAAGAATGAGCGAGGGGAACGGCTTTTATAAGTGATTTTCGCGAGACCCGAGGGGCATAGGGCACTCGAGTGCGCTACCCTAGCCAGCCGCCCTAGCCCCCTAGGTAATGATGGCAGGCAACACGTGGCACGCATGCAGCCACCCGTCTCCCCACGTGTGTTGTTTCGGTTTTCCCTAGCGCTTTGAATCCGAAACCCTTCATCTCCCCGACCATACGACCGAACACATCTGTCCGACGCCCGACACTCATCCGGCCGAATGAATTTCGCATAGGATATCAACATCCTCGGTTCCTCTCTTAGCGGATCCTCGACATATAATAACCCTTAAGTCATCACTCTGCCACCTCAGAGCAACGACTTGGGGGGCTCCTGTTCTGGACTGGGCCGAGGCTGCCCAACAGTCGAGCAAGCCCAACCCATATAGCATGGGGAGGCCCACTAAGACCCCTCCGCAGGGCCCTTGACTGCTGCAAGCAGACCAACGTCCCCCCCGAGCACTTTGCAGTGTCGGGCATCTAGGTCACCAGGACAGGAGGACCTCGCATCCCGGCGGAGAGGTACCTCCTCGACATACCAGCTTCTCCCCCGCGAGAATGCCACATATCACTCCTCGGCAGACATGGTCCCTCCCCGCGAGGACTTGTCCGTCGTACGGCTTGTTGGTCCTCGACACAGAAGACTCCTCCCCCGCGAGGAGTGTCTAACAGTCCGTACCACGTGGACACATTCCAAGTAACCTCCCACTTCCGCAGGATTCGGTCTGCCCTAATCCCGGAAATCTAGGAACGGTTACCCCAGGGCGAAGACCACGTGCTGGTCTTCACTACGCCACGTAAGCCCTGGCAGTTACTTGGATTAGGCCTGACAATCCAGCCCAACGTAAGTAGCCGTTGGCCCCGCGCTGGGGGCTCTCTATAAATACTCTCTCACTTGAGAGGGTCATGTTAAGTCACTTTTTTCACTCTTTGTATTTGCTGTTACTCTGTGCACTCCCTAACTTGAGCGTCGGAGTACCTTGCAGGTACACCCCCCCGCCGTACTTCAACCTCACCGGAGCCGGAGCTCAACGGACGTCGTTGGCCATCTGTAATTATCTGATCCAGGTACGATCAGTAACCTCTGAAACCGAGTCAGGTATGGGTAGTACCGCATCCCTATCTAAAGCGATATCAACCGACACTTTCAGATGTCCATGAGGGAGCGGTTGATGGTGAAGTAACTCTCCCATATGGTTATGCACTTTTCCCTTGCCAACCATGCGATAAGTCGGTAACGACAAATGCAGCTGGCAAGATGAAATGCCCTGAAGCAATAATAAATATGTAACTGTTAATGTGTATAAAGGTCAATTAAAATAAATGTGTTAATTTAATTAAAATAAATATGTGCTAATTACCTCGGGAATTTTATTTTGACAATTGATACTAGCTTTGTCACAAGTATCCTTCAAACCGGAACCGCGCTTTTCCGCCTCATATCTCTCTTTATCCTTTTTCAATTCACGTACTTGCGCCTTTAGTTCCTCCAAATCCTTTTGCAATTCTCGGTTGCTGGGGTTTTTTTTTTGGATACAAGGAAGATGGAGTCACACCAAATCCTTTACATCTCACCCGGCCGGAATACTCAGGAACATTTAGTACTCGACTAAGAATACTCCTGCAATCCTCCTCGCCTGTGGTTAAGGATTTAGATAGAGTCTCCTGAAATTCATTGACATATCTAAAATTATTAGTGGGGATTACAAATTAATTATATTTTAATAAAATTTTGATTAACTTAAAGACATAATGTTATACTTACACATTCTTCATAAACATGCTGAACATCTTCCTTAAGAACTCCATCCTTGCCCACACGAGCTTCCTTCCACAAACATGTACCGGAAGTGATGATTCTTCACTTTTTGTCTCTTCTAACTACACATTTAGTTAAATAATAAATTCATCAAGTATAACACAATAATACAATTAATAAAATCATAGCATTAATATATACTTACCAATTTTTGCTGTAACCGTGCATATCCCAAACGCCCTTTTATGTATGGATACGCGGATTTTGATGCTCTTTGGCGATTAATAGCACTCAAATCCTGGATAAACAAGTTTAAGTCATATCAGAACAAACTAATGCAACAAGTATATAATACAATTAATAGACATGACAAGATAATATTACATTGAATTCTCCGGTTTTCCGTTTGTCTACAAACGTGCTCCATTCTTCGGGTTCAATCACGTTCGCATACAACTGTGGAAGTTCTGCTTCAACAAAAATTTTATCCGCATCCCTAAGATATTTGTTTGATAATAAGGCTCGGAACCCTCTGTGTCTCTTTCCGGCCAACTGAAGACAATATTTTTTCCGGCTTTCATCAATATTAAAGGACCTCTACAAAAAAACATACACATATAAACATAAAGTGTGTTAGTATAAGTAAATTAAAGACTTATCTTATCTTATAAACATATAAACATAAAGTGTGTTAGTAGAAGTAAATTAAAGTACCTGTATCTCAGTCCATATCTTATCTTTACCAGCTTTCAACTTTGGCTTCCTCCAATTATCATCGGTAATTGGAACATGCTGATGGACAAGTGAACCAATGTATGAAGACAACATTGAACCGTTAGGCTCAATTAGTTGGTTCTCATCACTCCAATGTACATCAAACTTGATCCCTTTATCTCTAGCACAGATGATTGACTTCATAATAGTTATTCCACGTTTTATTTCACTTTCTACATTCGAAGGTTCATTCTGAGCTTCATTTTCATCATGTGTCTCGTGTGTGTCGTCCTGGTTACTAGCCATTTGACCTGTAAGAAAGAAAAAAACAAAAATTAAATGACAAATATAAAAATCCATAATCCATAATCCATTGAATGATATAACCTATATATAACATGACAACTAATTAATATTATTGAATGATATAAGCTATTATTTTATAACTAGTACCTTTTTCACTAACGTCTCTTTCTTTTCTTGGTTGGAATATGTTCTACCCGTCTCTTAACAACACGGACGGTTGGATTGATCCAAATACCCTCATTATGATCATTTCTTGTATATGATTCATTCGCTATAATATTTTAATCTTGATCATTTCTAGTAAATGATTCAATATCAACATCAATATCACCTTGATCTCCAATGTTTTCATCAATTACTTTGTTAGATAAAAGCACTATAGACCATTTTGTACTTGTCGGATCAATGACATAGAACACTTGTTTAGCTTGAGAGGCTAGAATAAAAGGCTTATCTTTGTACCCCACCCTATTAAGATTCACTTGCCAAAATCCTGACTTATCCATTCGTACGCCATTATTACTTTCAACCCACTTGCAACGAAATATAGGAATCTGAAACTTCTCATAATCAAACACCCAAATGCGCTCGATAACCCCAAAATATGACAGATTTGCAAATTTGGGGTTTAAATCTTTAACACTTGAAATGTGCATTGGTTTAGCTACCACGGTGACACCACTATTTTGCATAGTACTTTTATCATCTTGTTCTTTGGTATAAAATGTGTATCCATTAATTGCATATGCCCTATAAGAAAACACAACCAAACTTGGACCATATGCTAAACATCTCAACCTTTCTGTTATTGAAGCAGGATCTGAATAATACTTTGAATAAATATTATCCTTAAACCAAGGTATGAAACTTCGATTGTGCTCTCGTCCTATCCAATTCTCATTTCTATTCGGATTTAAACCTCGGAGAACATCCTTGTGCATTTCAACATACGGCTCAACCTCATTCTCATTATGCAGAACATACAAATGCACTTGATCCCGTTCCACCCTTCATATTGTCACAACTTCATTTCTAATTAACTTTTTTCCTTCTTTTTTTTCGACAATATGAGATTTGGGGAGTCCAATTAATTGTACATTGGACAGATATTCAGTACAAAACTCAATCGCTTCTTCAACAATGTATCGTTCGGCAATACAACCCTCTGGTCGACTTCGGTTTTTCACATACCCTTTTAATATTTTCATATAACGTTCAGCAGGGTACATCCATCTCATATAAGCCGGTCCACACAATTGTGTCTCTTTCACCAGATGAACAAATAGATGAACCATTATGTCAAAAAACGAGGGAGGAAAAATCATTTCAAGATCACACAAAGTAATAACTATTTCTTTTTGCAATGTTGGTAAGATCGCAGGATCGATCACCTTACTGCAAATTGACTTGAAGAAAAAACACAATTTAGTTATTGCGCTTCTTACTTTTTCTGGCAGAATAGAACGTATATCTATTGGTAGAAAATGATCCATTATAACATGGCAGTCACGCGTCTTTAAACTCTTTAACTTGAGGTCTTTCATAGACACAAGTCTTCTAATATCGGAAGAGTATCCTTCTGGAACTTTAACTTCACTTAGAAACTTACCCAATACCTTTTTCTCTTTTCTAGATAGAGTATAAGCAGCAGGTGGTAGATATATTCGTGTTCCTTTCTTCATGGGTCCCAATTCATTTCTTATTCCCATCGCTACCAGGTCCTTTCTTGCTTTAAGGCCATCCTTAGACTTTTCTTGTATATTGAGTAACGTACCAATAACACTGTCAAATACATTTTTTTCAATATGCATAACATCGAGAAAATGTCTTACATACAACTACTTCCAATATGGCAGTTCAAAAAAAATTGACCTCTTCTTCCACCCACTCTTGACAAGTGTATGTGCAAAAGGCTTTCCAAACTGAGTACTCACATCTTTCACCTTTTCAAAAATTTGATCACCTGTCAATATAGTTGGAGCTCTACCATGTTCTGCCTTTCCATTGAATGTTTTTCTCCACCCACGATAGTGATGATTAGAATTTAAGAATCTACGATGACCGAGAATTACATTCTTCTGACCAAACTCCAATCGCGTCCAATCTGTTTTATCTTCACAAATAGGACACGCACATTGACCTTTTATGTTGTACCTTGATAGATTTCCGTATGCTGGAAAATCATTAATTGTGCCAAACAACATCGCCCTCAAGTTGAAACTTTCTTTCCTATACCCATCATAAACCTCCACACCGTTCTCCCACAAAAACTTTAATTCTTCGATTAAGGGTGCCAAGTATACGTCTATGTCATTCCCTGGTTGTCTAGGCCCAGAAATTAACATAGATAACATCATGTACTTACGCTTCATACATAGCCATGGAGGTAGGTTATAAATCATTATAATCACAGGCCAAGTGCTATGTGAGATACTTTGAAGACCGTGTGGGTTCATTCCATCAGTAGATAATGCCAAGCGAAGGTTTCTTGCTTCTTTTCCAAATTTAGGATAATCATCATCAATTTTCATCCACTGTGGTGAATCTGCCAGATGTCGAAACTTTTCATCAATAATTCTTTCATCTGCATGCCAAGTCAAGTGTCTTGAATCGGTCTCACTACGAAACAAGCGTCTAAATCTCATAATTATAGGAAAATACCATAAGACTTTTGCTGGAGACAACTTTTTCTTATATCGAGAGACACCGCATTTAGGACACTTATTTAACGATGCATACTCATTTCAAAACAAAACGCAATCGTTTGGACAAGCATGTATCTTATCATAGCTCATGCCAATAGGGCACAACATCTTTTTGGCCTCATATGTTCGATTGGGAAGAACATTATCCTCTGGAAGCATATCTTTCATAAGGGCCAATAACTCTGTGAAACTTTTATCCGACCATCCATTGCCCGCCTTTAAGTTGTACAACTTTAATACCACATACAATCTTGTGAATTTAGTGCAACCATTATACAACGGTTTCTCTGCATCGCTTACCAACCTCTCAAACATTTTGGGACAATCCTTAAGATCTTCTTCAAGTGCTTCTGCAATCTCTTCGACTCGATCAGAATCATATGTATCTGTGCCATTTTCGTTTGAAGCATAGGTCGTATTATCCCCCGGTTCAACATTCTCGTTAATCTTCTCACCATGCAAATTCCAACATGTATAACTTCTATCAATTCCACGCCTCATTAAATGCGATGCCAACTGAACCGCGTCAACCTGACTCCCAAAACAGCAACCCAAGCAAGGACATCTCATTCGACTGGGGTCTTTGGCGTGCGCAACAGCAAACTTAACGAATTCCGATACCCCATTCTCGTACTCTTTCGACAATCGACTTATAGACATCCATTTCTGATCTATAGTTATACTAATTAAACTAAACAAAAACTAAAATAAAAAATATTTACCTGTAGGGAAACGATCCGACTTTCACACTTTGATCACAAGTAACCCCTATATATAGCAAATTCAATAAGTTAGTAACTCCATCATATCAGTTCATTCAAAGCACTACTAATTACAGTGGCAAGATAGAACAACTAATTACCTTTAGAGATGTAAACAACTTCTAGACCCACACAGTGTCCAGATAGGTTAGAATTACCAAGATCCCCCTGTACACATATCATAAAATGAAATATCATTAATTGACCAATGATGAGTCATAACTTGATAAGTGGCAACATGTAATCACAAACAAGCAACATACTTAAGAGCAAGCATACTTAAACAAGTAACCAAGCATTAGAGCAATTCATCCTAAACCTAACAAGATTCAAATCTAAGCAATACCTAAACAAGTAAACATGCATCAACTTAAACAAGTAACATTCATACGATAACCTAAATCTATCAAGAATCAAGTTTAAATCATACTTAAACAAGTAATCATCATATCACAAAGATAACCATCAAAGCAATTATTGAGCAAGATAAACATCTCATGCAAAGACAAATATCATACTTTCTTTAACCATGCAATATAATAACTATCATAACTCCACTTTCATGGCTCTATATATCATAACTCCATCAATACAATAACTATCAATATTACAATAACTATCATATTTTCTTTAATATAGAATATAGAAACAACAACTAATGAAAATAGAAACAACATGTTCAATATTAGTCATTCTAAACATGTTCAAAAATATGTCAGAAATAAGTCATTCTATGTATGGATCATTCTTCTCAAAAAAAAGTCAGAAGTATGTAAACATGTTCAAAACTTTATAACTATGGTCATTACCCATATCAACACTACACACAAATTTATAAGGGCATATATTGGCAGCACAAAAATAATGGCAGTGACGGAATAATACGACGGCAAAATGGTAGTGACAAGAATGAAAACAGAACAAAAATCGTACCTCTTCTTAAATGAAAACAGAATGAAAATCGTACCTCTTCTTCGTTTCGTCTTCTTCTTCACGAAAGCAATGGCGAATGAACAACCAAAATGACGGAAAAAAGTGAACGACGACAATGACGAATGAACGACGGCAATGGCGAATGAACGACGACAATGACGAATGAACGACGACAATGGCAATGGTTTTCAGCAGAGAAGAACGATAGCAAGGGTTTCAGTAGAGAAGAACGGTCGAGAGAAGAAAATGAAAAGAAGTGTCTGAAAATGATTAGAAATTGTTTTTATATTTTAATGCATAAATGACCTTAGAGGGCGCTTTTAAAAAGCGCTTTCTTAAGTGCTACCTATAAGAGCGCTTTCCTCAGAAAGCGCTTTCTAAGGTGGGGAGAATTTAAAACCTATACCAGCGCTTTCTAAGGTTAACCTTTAGACAGCGCTTTTTTAAAGCGCTTTCTAAAGTAATACCTATAGCAGCGCTTTTCAAAAAGCGTTTTCTAAGGTGGCTTCTATTTTGGGCATTTAACAACCCTTTTAGAAAACGCTTTCTAAAGGTTGTCTTTTACAGCGCTTTTTTTAAGCGAAATTTTTTAAAGACTTATAGCAGCGCTTTGTCCAAAAAGCGCTGTCTTTTTTGCGCTGTCTTTGTCCAATTTTGGCGTAGTGACCACTTTTGAGTTGATCATAAGAAAAGGCGTGGCTGGTAATTGAGTGTTCGTCGGTAGTTCCACGAGTATTAAAAAAAGACACACCAAATTTGAAAAAAGAGTAAACCCAACCATTAATAATCAAAAGTAGTAAAAAAAACCAATGAGTTTTAGCACATAATAACATAAGAGGTTTGAGTCTGGATGTAACTATCTTCCTAACCATTATTAATCAAAAGCAGTGAAAAAATATGAAACAAAACAAAACAAATAATGTCATAAAATTCTCTGTTCTGCAAAAGTAGTGAAACTGAAAAAAAATATATATACAATAACATCAGTACCAACTAATCAATAACATATATCTAACCTATAACATGTAATAGAAATCAATAAATTAATCAATATCATGTTTACCATATAGTAATCATATTTGAAATGAAAACATTAGTACCAACAACAATTAAAGATATACAGTGAAACATCAAGAATGAAAGGTGTAGATCCCATAAATCTAACCATATCAACTCTTAAGTTTTGAAATGAAAACACATATATAATTTGAAAAAAGTTACAACTCTTAACCTTAAACATCAAAATAATAAATGTTCAAAACTTTATAACTATGGTCATTACCCATATCAACACTACACACAAATGTGGAGGAAGTTTTACATAGATAGTGGTAGAAGAAATACTCACCCCTTAGATGTCTTTCCATGTGTCCCCCTTAGATGTCTTTCCATGTGTCCACCAATGCCCTGTATTGAAGACTATGATCTCAGCATCATGATACCTGATAGTTTTCTCGTCCATTAAAAAAAGACACACCAAATTTGAAAAAAGAGTAAACCCAACCATTAATAATCAAAAGTAGTAAAAAAAACCAATGAGTTTTAGCACATAATAACATAAGAGGTTTGAGTCTGGATGTAACTATCTTCCTAACCATTATTAATCAAAAGCAGTGAAAAAATATGAAACAAAACAAAACAAAACAAATAATGTCATTAAATTCTCTGTTCTGCAAAAGTAGTGAAACTGAAAAAAATATATATACAATAACATCAGTACCAACTAATCAATAACATATATCTAACCTATAACATGTAATAGAAATCAATAAATTAATCAATATCATGTTTACCATATAGTAATCATATTTGAAATGAAAACATCAGTACCAACAACAATTAAAGATATACAGTGAAACATCAAGAATGAAAGGTGTAGATCCCATAAATCTAACCATATCAACTCTTAAGTTTTGAAATGAAAACACATATATAATTTGAAAAAAGTTACAACTCTTAACCTTAAACATCAAAATAATAAATGAACAAACTTGGGAAATGGTTAGATTTTTAGACATTCAAAAGTTAGAATAAAATAAAATAAAATAAACAATATGGACTCTTATGTTTTGAAAATAAAACACATGTAGCAGTTGAAGAAAGTTACATTTCTTAAACTGAAACATCAAAAGACTAAATGAACAAACTTGTTTAGGAACTAATTCACCATCAATTGGAAAAAAAAAATGCAACAGAGGTTACCTCATACAAGTAACTCTTGCTTTACGATTATCATTCATGGTATTTTTTTACTACCATTTGATTATCATTGAAATTTATCACTCCGACAAATGAGCCCTATTCAACATTCGACAAACAATGGTATCGTTTCAGATTAAAAGAAAATTTCAGATCTGAAATCTAAACATGAATAGAAGATTAAAAGAAAATTTCAAAGCAAATTTCAACAAACAAAATTTGCAGATCAAAACCTAAACATGAATCTCTTCCAGATCTGATGTGAAAAATCATAATTAAACAGAAACGACTGTATCGCTTCAGATTCATTCAACAATTAATCACATTTAAAACAAATTTTCTCCAGGTAAAGAAAATTTCAGCAACAGTGTAGTACGAAACAGAATCGAAGGTAATATGATAAAAATGTTTTTACCGTAGAAGTTGAAGATCATGAAGGCTACGACAGTGTTTGAGGAAGCTGTAATCGGAATCTAGCATGGTGAGGTAAACACCGGGAAGATTTGATTCCGGTCACGAGAAGCCTTGGAAGGGATAAAATTAGCCGTCGTTCAAAATTTCTGAACCCTAAATTTGTAGAAAAGAAAAATAAGTAGAAAAGAGAATGTTTATTATGGATAAACTCTAAATCTCAGTATAAAGGAAAAACGAATTTGCAACTCATACCTATTAATGGAGGAAGGAAGAAATGATGCTAAAGAGTGTAGAAAGGGGGATGACGACTGTGTTAGGGTTTGGGTTTGTGAAGAAAAGAGAGAGATTTGGGTTTGTGAAGAAAAGAGAGAGAAGAGAGAAAACGTGAATTAGAGAGTGACAAATTGTTGGGGAGTTGATGTTGTGAGATAGGGGAAAAAAGATTTTTGAATTTGGAAAAATAAGTTATTGCCAAGTGGCGTGTAAATTTCAACAAAGGAAAAATGTGAAGGTCATTTTGTTAATTACCATTTCACCCAAAATGTGGTGTAAATATTTTTTAATGGAAGGGCACTTTAGACAGTTAGATAAACTTAATAGTAATAGGTAGATAGTAGACTAACATTGCAAAATCATACCATACCACATATGCACGTGTTAAAAACAAAGTCGAGGTGTACAACTTAACTTATTTTCAAAACAGAACATATAACTAATTAACATAAATTTTCTAACTGATTTTCAAACTAATATCAACTAATAGCATCTAACATTTCCTAACTTTTTCTTACTTTTATTTTTCAAACAGTTTTTAACCATTATAACCATCTAATATTTCCTAACTTTTTCGTACTTTTATTTTTCGAACAGTTTTTAACCATTAACAAACCAATTCAAATTAGATTTTTAAACCAATTTTCTAACTTTCCCTAACACGTTAACCATCTAACATTCATAATTTCCATAACATTCATATTGTTTTAACAAATTCTTTAACTTCTCAACAAACTTCTAATTATCAGAACAAATTAGCTTAAATTTTTTTCTTGACAGAATTTCTAGATTCACTTTTAACTAGCTAACTGTCCCTAACCACCTCTCCTTATCTAACAGAATCACTAACACTAAAAGTTTGTTAACTTCATGTTTCTTCTAACAGAACCAAAATCCAATGCATTGTATTCATCATCATCAAATAAATCTTCACCATCATCATCAAGTAGAATGGAATTATGGGTAGTCAATCTGCATTGTCTTCATCATCATCAATTAAATCTTCACCATCATCAAAATCGATCGCATCAAGAAGACCAGGAATGATTAAGTCGATACCCGGAAAACCCAGATCAACTTGAATATGGGAATTATTGAAGTTGATTGATAAATGATTCAAATTCAAGGGTAGGCGGAGGTATCCCGACCAAGGACTATTGAACCTTATATTTAACACTTCACAATTGATGAAGCCAAGGAGAAATAAGTCCATATGGAAAACCTCGCATGGATATGATATATCCATTGTGAGCTCTTTCAAGGAAGGAAGTCGGCATGTTTGAGTTGCTCCGATGTTAAATTCCCCAATCAATCTGAAAAGAAAACATTACAAAATTCCCCAATCAATCAATCTTTCTAAGAAATTTGGAATAAATTTGCACAGTTTGTACCAAATTCCCCCCTCATTTATAGAAAATACCTTTTCTTATTGCACAAAAGTGACTCTATAACGACACGTGTTGGAGCTTTAGTGTCGGTAGGTTTAAATGATTTTCTAAACAGAACATATAACTAATTAATAGAAATTTTCTAACTGATTTTCAAACTAATATTAACTAATAGCATCTAACATTTCCTAACTTTTTCTTACTTTTATTTTTCAAACAGTTTTTAACCATTATAACCCACTATTAACAAACCAATTCAAATCAGATTTCTAAACCAATTTTCTAACTTTCCCTAACACGTTAACCATCTAACATTCATAATTTACATAACATTCAAATTGTTTTAACAAATTTTTTAAATTCTCAACAAACTTCTAATTGACAGAACTAAGTAGCCTAAATTTTTTTCTTAACAGAATTTATTGATTCACTTTTAACTAGCTAACTGTCCCTAACCACCTCTCCTTATCTAACAGAATCACTAACACTAACAATTTGTTAACTATAAGTTTTTTCTAACAGAACCAAACCAATGCAAACAACTTCAATCACAACTAGAATTAGCAACCCTTCTAACCTCTTTTCAAACAAAAAAAACTAAAAAAAGTTAATGAGCTTTTACCTTAAGCAACGCAAGTTCGCACAGAGATGCAAAGTCTGCGGAATGACAAAAAGATATTGGTCCAGTGAAATGAAATGAAGATAGAGATCCATGAGAATTGGCCCCATCGCCGAACTTACCCAAGTTCCCACGACTTGGCACAATTCAACATCCATAAGACAATCGGTCAGTAGAAGCCTCATTTTCCCAATCTTCTTATCATCGCGGTTTAACATGATATGGTTTGCTAATTCAATCATGGTATGGAACAGGGCGGTTCTATTTTGAACTATTTCATCCCATTCAATGGGTGGAAATTAAGCATGGTTGTTGTATATTAGTCCAGGAACCATGTTGTTGCGGTGAAAATCGGATAACAAGCTATTAATTAACTTGCATCATTTTCTTTTACAACCGACTTTGATTTATCCAAAGGAAAGGTTCAAGATCGTTAAAAAAACCTAAAAGGGGGGAGATCTAAGGTTCGGGGGTTGGTTATACAAAGGGAAGGTATTAGCACCCTAAGTATCTGTAGTACTCTACAGGAACCTCTTGTTAATGTTTGTGTTATGTTATGTTTGCTTGCTAAAGATAAATTTGCTAAGGTAAAGACCTAGGTATGTACACTAAGTTTGCTCGCCAAGACGTCGCATCTTGTGCCTACGTATCTGACTAAAGAATCAGAGCAACCGTAGTTCACCTATCTAAGGGTGAAAGAAAAGGAAACATTGACTATGGCCAACGTTCCAAAGGGAATGAGCATAAGCTCATGTAGAGTCCACGATAACTTTCTAAGTCTACGTTATGAAGGAAGGAAGTGAATTCTCATGATAGTGAGAACCACACAGAGTTTATGATAACTCTGTAAGTCTGAGTAAAAGGTAAAGTGAGTTCTCATGATAGTGAGAATCACATGGAGTTCATGATAACTCCATCCTATTACTAAACTATGAGGGGAACGACTCTTATGAGGCCAAGGTGAAATGGGAATGGATTGTGACTTAGGAGTCAAAGTAAAGATCTTTCCTTTGGAAGGAGGGTCAAGAATCAAGCATGAATATGATATATACAGTATGAATATGAACAAAGATATAATCCAGCTAATATGAACAGGATATGAACATGAATATAATCAAGATAGAATGAACAAGATATGAACATGGTAATAATCAAGATATCAAAGTCAAGCGATAATAAATCAAAGAATGACAGTAAATACATAGTGTCATGCTTAACATGCTAGAATGCTAAAACAATGTCAGGCAAACTTATATACAAGAAGACAAAAAATGCATCAATGTAAATGAGCAAGAGATAGAAAGATCTAACCAGAATAGTGCATAAACACTTCCCACTGATGGGCCACTGACCAGCCAAGCAAGATCCGAAGACCAGAATACCAACTCCAAGAGCATAGGGTAAAAGTCCTAAATCTAAGTTCTCAGTCCAAAACACAATAGTAACCACAGTCCGGTCAATTGAGTTTTTTAGGGTTTCAATATTTATTAGTGTATTTTAAATGAACAAATAAAAATGAACAATATACACAAGATATAAATATGAACAATGATAATATGAACAAGAATAATAATAGAATCAAGATAATATTGACAGAAAGTAAAGTCAGTCATTGTTGGTTAATTTATTCAATCGATGAATCGGGTCCAATGTAGTGTTGATCCGTCGTAGTACGGTCTATGAGGAAGACCATACTATAGGAGGATGCGCAATTTGATCTTTGTGTTAGGACACGATAGAGAAATGATATAAAAGATCATTCTCTGATGAAATCGTGCCACACGAAAAGAAAAGGTGGAGACCTCGTCTTGAGTCACAAACTCTCGTTGATTAGTCGAAGGTAACCTATCACGATCTCAAAGTATAGAAAGAGATCTCGATGATCACTCACTACAGATTTGAAATAATGAAGGTTCGTCGCTTCGCTAACAACGTTCGTGAATAGAAAGAATTCATAGGTCAAAAATGAAAATGAGGATATAAGAAAATACAGAATGAAGTAGAAATAAAGTCGGCCTCGTCTTAATCATGATTTAACCGAGAAACCGATAATCTATGATATTCGACTTTCATCGACCGATAAAATAATGAAGGTGGCCTCATACATATCACGACTTTTAGTAATATGATAAATCAACTAAGTCGTGAGCCTCTTCTGCAGCCTTCTTGCTCTCCTGGGTTTCTTGTCGGGGAGCATCTTTCTTCTTCGCGAACTGCTTCAGGTGGCCGTCGCGAATGAGGATCTCTATGGCATCTCGGAGGTGGATGCATTCTTCCGTCGTATGGCCGTGGCTCTTGTGGAAGCGGCAATACTTGGATTTATCTACACCCGGCCTGGCCGGTAGCTGTTTGGGGAAACGGACTCCCTCCTGCTTGAACTCTGAGTTGGCACATTCAGACAAGATTTTCTCCCTCGAGGTAGTGAGGGGGGTATATTCATGGAACCGTCCAGAAGGTCCCTTCTGTTCGCGTGTATCGCGAGGCCTATCGTCGCGTCTTTTGTCTCCTCGACGGGATGTAGAGGGCTCTTCAGCTCTGGATGACCGGGCACCTTCTTGGTGACGGGAGGCCCGGACAGAGTGGGCAGCGACCTTCTCCTCGTACTGTATATGCGAATGGGCTTGGTGGAGGAGGGCGTTGAGATTCCTCGGTGGATCGAGGCCGATGGCTTTCGCGAAGTCTGAGCCAGGACGTAATCCCTGCTCGAGCAGGAATTTCTTCATCTCGTCGGTCGTTGGCACTTGGACGGCTTCCTTGTTGAACCGCTCAATGTAGTCCCGAAGAGGTTCATCTCTTCCCTGCACGACAGCTCCGAGGGACGCCTCAGTCTTTGGATGGCGTCGTGATGCGGTAAAGTGTCGGGAGAAAATCCACCCGAGCTACCTCCAGGATGTGATGAACTCCTCCGGCAGCTGTTTACACGGCCTTCATGACCGAGTCAGGCAACTATTACTACAACGTAATGCCTTTCGGTCTGAAGAACGTCGGCGCTACGTACCAACGAATGATGAACAAAGTCTTCCAAGGACAAATAGGCGACATGCTCGAGGTATATATGGACGACATGATCGTCAAGTCCCATGAGGAACTAGACCATGTCACCCATCTTCGAAAAATTTTCGAGCAAGCAAGAAAATATCAAATGCGTTTTAACCCAGAGAAGTGCACGTTCGGCGTACGGGCAGGTAAATTCCTTGGTTTCTACTTGACGGAACGAGGAATAGAAGCTAACCCTGACAAATGCCGGGAATTCTCTGAGTTCTCAACGCCCATGTCTAAGAAGAACATCCAGTCCCTCAACGGGGTACTCACCTCGTTATCCCGCTTTGTCGCAAAATCCGCCCAACATGCCCTTCCTTTCTTCAAGCTCTTGAGAAAAGAAGCCGCGTTTAAATGGACCGAAGAATGCGAGGCATCCCTCCTTCACTTAAAGCAAGCCCTGTTAAAACCGCCCGTGTTATCACGACCAGATACCGGGAAAGTTTTGTTCCTATACCTCGCCGTCACTGCCGAGGCCGTGAGCGCCGTTCTCATTCGCGAAAATCCTGGCGGGCAAAAACCAGTATACTTCACGAGCAAAGCGTTGCAAGATGCGGAGTTGCGATATCAACAGATAGAGAAGGTAGCATTGACCCTCGTCAACGCTGCCAGACGACTGAGACACTATTTCCTAGCCCACACGATCGTAGTGAGGACGAATCAGCCCATCAAGCAGTTGCTGGGCCGGCCAGACATGGCCGGTCGAATGCTCAAGTGGTCGCTGGAGCTGTCCGAATTTGACGTCCGGTATGAAAGCAGGAAAGCTCTCAAAGCACAGGCCCTAGCCGATTTCGTGGCGGAAGTAACCTTCTCAGACTCCTCGCCCCACACAACAAACAGATGGACCATCTACGTGGACGGAGCATCCAGCTCAAGCGGCAGCGGGGCAGGAGTAATTCTGGAAAACGACGAAGGGACCATAGTCGAGGCGTCTCTCACATTGTCCTTCCCCACGTCGAACAAGCAGGCTGAGTATGAAGCCTTCCTCGCCGGGTTGCGCCTAGCCGAAGACCTAGGGGTAGAAGAAATCGTCATCTGCACGGACTCTCAGCTCGTAGCCCACCAGATTTCCGGGGAATATCAGGCCAAAAACGACAGTCTATTTGAATACCTTACCCTAGTCAAGGAAAAGATGTCGAAGTTCAGGACGGTAGCAGTAAGACATGTTCCCCGCGAACACAACGTGCGAGCAGACGTCCTGTCCAAACTAGCGAGCACCAAGAGGAAAGGCGGAAACAGGTCAGTCATCCAAGAGATACTTCCCCGATCTAGCATCGATAAGGGGTCCTCGACCCTACACGTGCACGCGATCGGGGACAGCGACTGCTGGATGACGCCCGTGTACAACTACCTCACCAGGGACGAACTTCCGGATGACCCCAAGAAAGCCAGCACCATCAGACGAAGAGCTTGCTCGTACGTCATCCTCGAAAATAAACTTTAGCGAAGGGGCTTCTCCATCCCACTACTAAAGTGCATAGAGGAGGAGATTATCCCCCACGTATTACGAGAAATCCACGAAGGAATTAACGCCCAGCACCTGGGAGGAAGGTCCCTTGCCCGCAAGGCACTCCGAGCAGGATATTACTGGCCAACTATGCAGCAAGACGCCAAGGAGCATGTGAAGAAATGCGACAAATGCCAACGACACGGGGATATGCACCTAGCTCCACCTAACGAGCTGAAAAGCTTGACATCCCCGTGGCCATTCGCCTGGTGGGGCCTAGACATCCTAGGACCCTTCGTGACGGGGTCCAGCCAAAACAAATACCTGATAGTGGGCGTAGGTTATTTCACAAAATGGATAGAAGCAGAAGCCTTAGCGAAGATAACATCACTTAACATTCTACGCTTCTACAAGCGGAATATCCTTGCCCGTTTGGGGATTCCCCAAGCAATCGTCACGGACAATGGAACACAATTCACGGACAAGAAGCTCCAAGACTTCGTCGCCCATCTCGAAACAAAGCAACACTTAGCTTCGGTAGAGCACCCCCAGACCAACGGGCAGGCGGAAGCGGCCAACCGTGTCATCCTTCGTGGCCTCAAACGAAGACTGGATGAAACGAAGAAAGCCTGGGTCGAGGAGCTCCACAGCGTCTTATGGGCATATTGTACAACTCCCCAGTCCACCACCGGGGAAACGCCTTTCCGCTTAGCATATGGCATGGAGGCTGTTTTACCCATCGAAATCCACGTACCGTCCAGAAGGACCGAATCACCTCTAGACGAGGAAATGAATAAGGAAGCAATGAGAAAAGAGCTCGACCTCGTCGAGGAAATCTGGACAGGAGCAGCCCTCTGCGAAGCGTCCCTTAAGCAAAAAATAGCAATCGGGCACAACGCCAAAGTCTTACGACGAGAGTTCGACGTGGGCAGCCTTGTCCTGCGAAGAAACCACAAGGACTCTCGCGAAGGAAAACTAGCAGCCAACTGGGAAGGGCCATACAGAGTCCGTGCCAAAACGGGAAATGCTACATACTTCCTCGAAAACCTTAACGGGGAGGCACTCCCTCGACCATGGAACGCTGAGAAACTTAAGCAATACTACAACTAGAGTAACCATAAGCTTCCTCGCATCAAGAGACCACCTAGCGGTCATCATGCTCGTCCAGGTACAAACGACGCATGCACAAGAAGTAGAATCCCGCTTAAATAAACGAGCCGGAACTCTGCTCGTCGGCGGCCCTCGACCGAGCACCGCCTTCGCCCAAGTAACATCATTGGCAGAACCCCATCTCGCGATGGGACGTTCACGCCGCGACCTCAGGCCTCAATCGCGACCTGAGATCCGCAACCTCGCCAGGGCCTTCCCTGGCTATTCGACCAGTTCCCCGCACTGGCGAATTCACACACAACGAGCTATCTTTCAAAAGAAAGCTCCATTAACAGACACACCCTCCGACGGGCAGTCATACATGCACAACTAAGGTAAAGTACAACAAAAATTGTATAAATGAACCGAGCATTAAATAAAAAGGCCACAAGGGCCAAAAGACTGTGCGTATTACATAAAAAAGGGGGCCATGCCCCCCCAATACCAAATAAATTACAAATTAATCAACGGCGCGCAGGCCGGACAAAACACAACAACATCAAAACAACCTGAATCCTCATCCTTCCACATGCTCAGTCGCCTCGGGCTTGGGCTCTTGCTCCTCCGCTGGCTGATCTTCGGTCTGAGCTTCGTGGGTGTCGAGAACCAGGCCTGCGGGCAAGACGATGCGATCATCCTCCACTCGTGCAAGGTAGTGGATACCATTAGTCGAAATGTCGAGCCCGGGGTTCACCACCCGCAACTGGGCCACGGCACTTTCAAAAGACTCCGATGCCACAGCAATGCCATCCTCCTCGGCCTGCAGTATGCTGGCGACCAGCTCAGCCCTAGTTTTCAACACTTTTATCTCGTCCGGTTCGTCAGCACCCGGGGCACTGGCCGCCATCAGCTCCTTGTTCAAATCCTACGCAGCCTTCTTCTCTGCCTTCAGCCTGGTTACCTCCTCTTTCAGCTTGGCCGCCTCCTCCTCGGCCTTCCTCCTAGCCTCACGAGCACCCTTGACTTCTTCCTTTAGGGACGCCTCAGAGGCCCGGGCAGTAGTGAGTTCAGCCTCAAGCACAGAGTCCCCTTCCGCATAAACAGCCGCCATTTCCAGCATCCTCACCATGGCCGAAGCATCCTGGGCCACCAGCACCCTCTTGCTCGGTCGATTCATGCTTCCCAGGTTGAGCGATTCTGCCCGCGGAACGATCAAAGTGTTGCCCTCAAAAAATCTTCTGTCAAGAATGCACGGGGGGAGCTCAAATTTTCCCTTCTCAGGCGCCCGAGTCAGGTCCACAACATCTAACGTCCTCGGCCGCTTCGTCCGCCCGGTCAGAGGTAACGGAGAATCCCGTAGGCCAGGAGAGGGAGTAGCAGAGGTCCCCGAAGCAGTTTGAGCAAGAGGAAGAGCATGAGCACCACTAACAGGACGGGTCTTGGGAGGAGCCGCTCCAGCCTTGCCCCTCGCCATGGCGTTCCTTACCACACGATCACGAGCCTGAGGCATCTCACCTGCACAAATGAAATGAACACGTTAGCAACGGGGAAGAAAAAGAAATAACAAATAAAGTCTAAGTAACTAAGACTACCGAGCAACTTCTCGGCATTCGCGGGAGTCTTGCACTCCAGCAGAGCCTTCACGTTGATAAACCTGCGCTCAACTCTCTGGCTCCCGTCATCCTCGTAGATAGGGGCACCCTTACTCGTCCAGCAGCTTGCAAGATCAAAGGAGTTGACCCACTTCACCAGCGTCTCATAGGACACAACATCCTGCCCGCGTAACGCGCTCGGCTCAAAGACGTAGGCGCTGGGCTTCTTTGAGAAGTGGTCGGGTGACCAGCGGATCGAGAACTTGTACACTCTCTCCCCGATATATTTCCCTTCCTCGTTAAGCAGCTCATCTTCGTTCTCATCATACTCTACCTCCCAGACATACACGTTGTCCTGAGCAGCTTCGGACAAAGGCTCGACGATGTAGTACCGTCCCTTGAACGTTCGGATGGACTCCGAGAACGGCTTAAACAACTTTCTGGGCTGCTTCAAAGAGACCCATCCACACCTCTTCCCCGCCAGCTGCCGCTGTAGGTGGAAAACAGCAAAGAATAAAGGAAGAGTGGTCCCCAGAGCAAGGTGCTCGCACACCAACTCAAAAGCCCGTATGAACGCCAACGAATTGGGGTGGAGCTGAGAAGGAGCCAACTTCAGGTGCTCAAACACCGACCGCTGGAAGTCAGTGAAGGGCAACCTCAACCCCAATTCCTTGAAGGAATATTCGTACATCGCGAAGAAGTCCCCGAAGTTCGAGCAGATCCGCTCGTCCGAATTAGGCAGAAGCACTCTCCATTCACCCGCTGGCCCCACCTCGGTAAAAGCGTCCGCCGCAGACCTGGAAAACGTGGAAATATGGTCGGAAGGTTCGGCAACCTCCCACTCTTCCGGGCAGAACACATCAACGTCCTCTTCCATTACGTCCTCCTCCACGACCTCCAAATCCTCTCCCTCCTCAGCATCGCTCGCTTCCCCCTCGACTTCGCTCGAGGAGTTCAAAGCCGACGAGCTCGAGGACGCAGAGCTCGAGGCCGTTGCACTACTGCTCTCCTCGGAGACAGTCTCCTCCTCGGATGTGACGGGGATAACTTCCCTCTCTGGCTCCATCGCCCCTACGATCACCTGAAAAAGCAGAGAAAGACAATGAACTCTACAGGAAATCAAATCCACCCTTCCACCGCTAAGTCAAGTGAAAGGGCGCGCAGAAGGCTAAGGACAACGTCCCCGACCTAAGCCCTAACATCAAACGAAGAAAGAAAAAACCTCCCAGCGAGGAGATGACCGAGACATACCATCTTCCTACGAGGAACCTCCCTGCGCTCGTGCCCAAATTTCATTTGAAGCCCCACCGGAAACTGCAAAGCTCCACCGGAATCTGGAAACGTTGCACCAGAAAGTTCACCAGTCCACCAGAAGATGGTAAGACGCGGTGGTCACGACTCGCAACCACGGCGTGGACCACCACATTCGCCGAACGCGCTACCTACTCCGACGAGATGCTTGGTACAGCGGATGGGCAGAACCACCGCCCACCACCAACACTCGCCAGAAATATACCTACTTTGTCGCCTAAAACTAACCCTAGCCGCATGCAATCTACCATTGACAATGAGAGGAAGTAAAATAAGCTGGAAATCAGAGAACTTACTTGTTTTGAGTAGAAGAGAAAGGCTGCTCGAAACTTGGCACGGTGGTCGGTGGCTCTGAAGACGGCGACGGGCAGGAACGCTGATGAAGACGAAGAAGAATCAGAAGGGAAAAAGTGCAAAATGGGACAACCTTCCCCCTTTTATACTGAGGGGCACGTGCGCACACGCGCCCGTAGGTAATAATGACTGCCCACTAGCCATAATTACCTATTAACTGCTACGCAGGGCTCGATGGACACGTGGCAGCCCAACGTTTCCCATTCTGTCTGACGCTTTATCTTCTCGAATACCGGGCAACATGGTCACGACCATAAGCATCACGAACACAGAGGGCCACGGGCACATCGAGACAATCTTCCTCGTCTCCTTACGACGACTCTGCGTAACTCCCCCGGGCGACGAGCAGTCCTTAAGTCATCACTCCCATGCTCGGGAGCAACGACTTGGGGGGCTCCTGTCCTGGACTGGACCAATGGCTAGAATTGGCCCAATCCGCTTCTACTCCAGAGCGGCCCAAATTGCCTAAGCCCAATCCACAGAGGGGCAAAAGTGACATTTCTGCCCCTCAAACCGGGCAAGGAACGCAACGCCCCTCCCCGGCTCTGATGCCCGTTACGCACGGCTTCCTCGCTGCCCGAACAGCGATGGGCAGGTGCCCGCAACTGCGTCTATGCCCGACATAACGACTAGTTCATGGCACCCTGCCCGACATAACGGCTAGTTTGGGCAGTTGCCTATTCTTTGGGAAAAACGGCTAGTTCGCCCCGAAAATAGGACCGTTGGCCACGCGCTGGGGGCACTAGCGCAAAAACGGTTTTAGACAGCGCTTTTTTAGCCTTTAGACAGCGCTTTAAAGCGCTGTATAAACCAGCGACGCTATAGGTTTAGACAGCGCTTTTGGTATTACCAAAAGCGCTGTCTAAAGGGGCGTGTATTTAATGAAAAGCGCTGTCTATGGTACCTTTAGACAGCGCTTTTTCACATTATATGGATTACTTTAGACAGCGCTTTCGTCAAAAGCGTTGTCTAAGCCCTACCTTTTTTTGACTTTTTTGGTACACCTTAGACAGCGCTTTTGACGAAAGCGCTGTCTAAGACCTTCCATTTTTGACTTTTTAAGTACACCTTAGACAGCGCTTTCACCATAAGCGCTGTCTAAGATCTTCCATTTTTGACTTTTTTAGTACACCTTAGACAGCGCTTTCACCATAAGCGCTGTCTAAAGTGGACCTTAGACAGCGCTTTCACCAAAAGCGCTGTCTAAGGTGTACGAAAAATTTTATATAATTTTTTTTAACCACAATTTTACCAGGTTTTTTCAACCAGAATTTGACCTGTAATTTTCAACCAGCAATTTTTTTCAGAATTGGCAATTCAAACCATTGGCCTTTCTACACCAAAATTATATATCCAAAATTGGCATTTCATACCAATATATATATTTAAAATTACAAACCAAAATTGTATATACACCTATTTATAATTACAAATCATTACATTTTTCTACAAATGCACATTTTACTTATTCACCAAAATTGCATCCAACCAAAGCATTGCTTCCAACCAAAGTTATTGCTTCCAACCAAAGCATTTTTTCTACAATGCACATATTACTTATACACCAAAATTGTATATACACCAAAATTGCATCCAACCAAAACATTGCTTCAATCTACATTATAGGTCCTGAAAACACAAAGATTGTAATTCAAAGTATTAAAATTCAAAGTATATACACCAAAAATTGTAATTCAAAGTATATACACCAAAATTGTAATTCAAAGTTTGTAATTCAAAGTATATACACCAAAATTGCAATTCAAAGTATATACACCAAAATTGTAATTCAAAGTATATACACCAAAATTGCATCCAAAATTGTAATTCAAAGTTTGTAATTCAAAGTATATACACCAAAATTGCAATTCAAAGTATATACACCAAAATTGCATCCAACCAAAGCATTACTCCAACCAAAGTTACACATATTAAAATTCTCATCAATTAAAGTAAGAGTATAATATTATACCTTAAGTTTGTAAAATTCCGAGCTCCATAATGTATTGACACCACTCCTCTTTGATTTCATCCAATAGAGCCTTTGTGTAAGTAGCACTCCTGAATTCTTCAAAATACTACATAATAATATAACATATAGTTTGATTTAGTTTTAACTATTTCATTAGACAATATGAGAGATATGTGTTAAAATAACTCATAAGTTAGAAATACATACATCGGGTGGAATCTCCATTCGATCCAACGAAATAGTGTCTCTCATAAATCTCAACATGAAATAGCCGCAATCTATTTGATTGCGTTGCCGAGGACACTACAAATGAAAATAAAATATGGATAAATTCTAAGTTTTATCAAGTAAGCATCACTAATATAATAAAACATGTGATAATTAATATACCTTCACATAATTCCATGTAATGGTGTGGTCGATTCCCCGATGTTCTAGGAATGCTTGTATAGTGCTAATAAAATATAAATGAATATTTAGAACAATTCACATAAATAAATAAATATACACATTTCTATTTAGAACAATTTCAATTACGTGTCAATACAGTCCTTCATATCCGGGTATGTGGTCCAATCATTTCCTAAGGAATCCAGATAATACACTACTCCGCGGATAGGATTGATTGCAACCAACAACCAATGTCCACTGTAAGATTAAACAAGTGTTAGATAGAAACTTTCTACACGAAGTCAAAATACAAAAAAAAATATAATAGATGAATTTAGAATGAAAATCTAACCCAGTATTAAACGGTAAAAAGTACAACTTTTCCGTTTCTTGGTTGTCCATAAAGACGTTGCGTATATACGCATGGACCTCATTTGGTTTCGTCAATATTTCGGTTAAGTTGACAGCGCTGGGGCATAAGAATGCAAATCTTTGCTCCAATCCCCGGGGGCGCATAAAACTGTCATACAGAAACCTGAAATAAAAACATCATTAACATTAGAATATTCATTTGAAAAATAAAGTAAATAAGTTGTTCAATTACCAAAGTAGATCGGATATACCTCAAGTATATATTGACAACAGTGACGCCCAATTCTGTATGTTGGAAAACTTGCTCGAAGTCTTCATTACCAACATTCTGGTCAAATTCAAAGCCATACAAATCTTTCTCCATAGTTATCAGACGAACACCTCCAGTCGGAATATCCGTCATTAACATTAAAACACCTCTAAAAAAACCATACACATTGGTTAGTACAAATAATTTAAACGACATAATTAGTTGGCATAATTAAAGACATAATTATGGTACCTTTATCTCATTCCAAATTTTTTCTTTGGTTTCCTTCAACTGTTTGTTTCTCCAGTCATCTAAAGTAATAGGAACCTCATTCCTTACAAGTGTACCAATGAAACTTGTCAACATATGACCGTTAGGCTCAACAAGTGTGCCTGTTTCGCTCCAATGCACATTATAAGTCATGCCTTGATTTCTAGCATGGATCACTCTCCTCATTATGGTTATTCCTCTCCTAATCTCTTCTTCCATAGTTCTGCTACTTCCAACCTGATCATCATGTGGATGATCATCATCATGTGCGTGATCATCAACATGTGGGTCATCATTGTTAGTAGCCATCTAACCTGTAATAAATAAATCAAGGATATCAAATATAATATATAACAAATATAATAAAGAAATAAAGGATATCAAATATAAAAAATATGACATAATATATAACAAATATAATAAAGAAGTCAAGGATATCAAACATAATATATAACAAATGTAATAAAAAAATCAAGGATATCAAATATAACAAATATGACATAATATATAACAAATATAATAAAGAAATCAAGTATATAACAAATTTTACCTCTTTCACTAACATCTCTTTCTTTTCTTGGTTGGAATATGAATTACTTGTTTCTTATCAATGCGGACGGATGAATGGATCCAAATTCCCTCGTTATGGTCATTTCTGATATATGACCCATCCGCTATAAGATCCTCATCCATGAAATTATATTAGTAGCTTAAATTATTTAATTACATATAACTCTGTGAAACTTTTATCCGACCATCCATTGCCCGCCTTTAAGTTGTACAACTTCAATACCGCAGACAGTCTTGTGAATTTAGTGCAACCTTGATAGAGCGGTTTCTCTGCATCGCTTACCAACCTCAAGAATTTACATTATTAACATTAACACTAACACTAACACTAACACTAACACTAACCTAACACTAACACTAACACTAACCTAAACTAAACTAAACTAAACAAACACATTATATAGCAATAGTTAACAATGTAGAAAAATGTTAACAAGAACAAACTATAATAGATGTTCTAAACTAACACTAACACTAACACTAACACTAACCTAACACTAACACTAACACTAACCTAAACTACACTAAACTAAACAAACACATTATATAGCAATAGTTAACAATGTAGAAAAATGTTAACAAGAACAAACTAAACTAACACATTATATTGATTCTATTCCTATATCACCAAAAATGAAGTTAGCACATATTTTATTCTTATATCCAACAACAGTCCAACATTAGCAACAACATTAACAACATTAGCAACATTATCAACATTAGCAACAGTCCAACATTAGCAACAACATAAACAACATTATTATCAACATCAACAACAACATTATTATCAACATCAACAACAACATTATCAACATTATCAGCAACATTATCAACTGAAACTCTGAAACTCTGAAACTTCCAAACTGAAACTCTGAAACGTGTAAAATGTGTAATACTCTGAAACGTGTAAAATGTGTAATACATCAACAACAACATTATTATCAACATCAACAACAACATTATCAACAGCAACATTATCAGCATACCTTATAAAATGTGTAATAATCTGAAACTCTTAAACTTCCAAACTGAGTGACGAAAACGCGAAATGAGAGAGGAACAGACGGTCACGGTGGAGTAAAGGTCGTCGGAGTCGCGAAATGAGGGAGGAACGGTGGACGACGGCGCGGTGGACGACGGCAAGGGTTTAGCTCAGGTTCGCAAGTATCCGTTCGCAACAGGGGAGGGAGAAGAAAGAGCGCAAAACTGAAAATGAAAACTGAGTATATTCATATATTTTAATTTTATTAGACCTTAGACAGCGCTTTTAAACAAAGCGCTTTCTAAGGTGGTCCTTAGACAGCGCTTTAAAAGCGCTTTCTAAGATTGGCCTTAGACAGCGCTTTTGTTTTTATTTTTTTTAAATATTTAAGACCTTAGACAGCGCTTTCCTTAAAAGCGCTGTCTAAGGTCTTATATTTTTTTTAAATTTAAAAGGCCTTAGACAGCGCTTTTAAGGAAAGTGCTGTCTAATATTTTCCATTAAATTTTTTTAAAAATTTAAAAGGCCTTAGACAGCGCTTTTCACTAAAGCGCTGTCTAAGGTCTTATATTTTTTTGCGCTTTTCCTTTATTAAATTAATAGATTCCGTGTTTTTGACCTATAGCAGCGCTTTTGTAATAAAGCGCTGTCTAAGGTGAGATGTTATAAGTCCTTTTTGTTGTAGTGGGGCTCTATATAAACCCTCTTACTTGAGAGGGTCAGGTATCACATTTTTTACCCTAAGAATACACTTTGTACTTGCCCCTTTTCTCTGACCCTTTCTTACTTGAGTGTCGGAGTGCCTTGCAGGTACACCCCCTCCTCTCCTCATTCTCAAGTCGAGCACGTCGCACGCCTGACGACCAGCAATCATCCGAGCACCTCACCATCTGACGACCAGCTTACGTGGACCAGTTCGAATACTTCGGATCAGTATTAAATAACTATAAAAAAAATATGTGATGGAGAAGGCAATTTTTTTAGCATTTGAAAATAATGAACACAATTGCTGATTAAAATAAAATAGTAGTGTGTTGGTAGCGACTCATGAGATAGAACATTTTATAATAAGACTAAAATTAAATTAATAGAGTGTGATATTAATTTAAGAAAACAATCAATTTATAATAATTAGTTTGCTAATAAGTAAGTAAAGAAATAACATTTAAAATTACTTATTTTATGATAATATACATGTTTCATAATTAAGGAAATAATATATAAATATTATTGTTGACTAAGTATTATGATGATAGTGACCCGTATAAAAAGTTAAGAACTACCAATAATTAATTATACTTTAAATAGTTATCTGTATGAAAATAAAATAAAATTTTGTTGGTTTAAAAATTTATTATCTACACCAAAAGAATTATTATTACTTTAAAAAGTTATGAACTACCAATAATTAATTTTATCATTTGGCACACTCAAGAATTGTATATCTATCATCTTATGTAATTAATTTGAGCACACTGTCACACATTTTTCAATATTTTTATTTATTAATTAAAATAAACATGGATTTTAGTAAATAATAATAGGAATAATAAGAGCTTAATTATTTCAATTCAAACCTTACATCAACATAACACATTTCTATTGTTTTATATGTGAGAGATGAGTCATTACGAAGTCTGAAGTCTAATATAACATCATACAAATGCAATAGTTACCTGAGGCCTGCATCAAAGATAAATCAATATCAACGTTATTATAACTTAAGTTAATTGTTAGCATTAGTAATTCTAAGTCTTTGTAAATAGTATAAAACTAGATTGAGACCCGCGCGATGCGCGGAGTTGAGATGAGTTTTTTAATTAATATTATAAAATATATATGTTAATGCATAACTTATAATTTGCAACATTTACAATTGATATATTCAATTGAATTAACCCTTCAATTATTTAAAATTTAACAATACAATTTGGAATATTTTGATATGTATCTGCAATTATAATTTAAAATAATATATTAGGAATAATTTGAAGTATTTGTTTGTCTATTTGAAAATTTTAAGTTAAATTTGAGAAAATTGTGTGATCATTTTTTTAGCACTATAATGAAATTTAATATTTGAAGTTAAATTTTTTAACATATAACCACGGTTATATATAAGAATTATATTTTAAAAAGAATATTGAAATATTTGTTTGTCTATTTAAAAATATTTTTTGACCTCTTTATTTCAAACATTGTAAGACAATATTTTTCATTGTTATTATAATTTTAAAATTGATACATACAAATAATTTTTTTTTATAAAAGTATTTTGTGCACATTTTCATAAAGTAAATTATTATATAATGTAGTTTTTTTCGAAATATTGATAGAGACAAAAAAGATAGATATGAAAAATATATAATAATTAATATAAGAAAAATAAACTGAATTGTATCTTTATAATTGTTGTTTTGAAATCAGTTATTTTTTGTTTGAGTGATTTAAGTAGTAACAAAGTTATATATATTTATTTAAGAGACAAAATATTGTTTTCATTTTTATAAGAATCGAATTAGTTTTCGTAATTTTTTACTGAACTATTTGAAAATTAATTAATTTAATTTTTTTAAGAATTGAATGAACTCTCATAGTTTTTATCGAATTGTTTAAAAATTCATTAATTTAAATTTTTTTATGAGAAATTAGTGTGTGTTATAATAAATAGAATAAAATTTTAATAGTTTGAATTTTTATGTATGATGGATATATAATTTGTACATGTTTGTAACTTACAATAATCTATGTTTCAATTGATGATCAATTTATATAAGTATATAATATTATACATGAAATAGAGAAACAACCAAAATAAATCAATGAGTATACTGTATATATGATTTTTAGTTAGAGAAATAGAAGGGGATAAATTATGGAATATGAAAATAGAGGTCTTTTTGAAAGAGATTTATAAATGAAACGTTACACATTTCTCTTAAATAAATAATAGAAATTTTAGAATGTTATATTTTGAAGAGTGCCACATCAGATTTTTAATGATGTGGCGAGTAAAAAAATGAGTTATCTAGAAAATAATGTGAGGCTCAGATTTAATATATTATAATAGATAGTTATTTGAAGGAGAAAAAAAGAATTGAATAAAATATTAAGTTACAGTGGCTTATCAATATTTATGGTGATGCAACAACACATGTAAAAATCGTAGAAACTTGTAATAAGAGTTTCTGGTGTTACAGTAGGACATTATTAAGTTTTAACACAATCGTGAATAGTCAGGCCATTAATGCAAAGGACAGAACTACGGTGGGTATCATTTGGTTGGCGGCGGTTTGGTGTATTTGGTTAACTCGTAACGACATTCAATTCAACGATGGTATGTTCAGATTTGAGGATTGTTTTACTTCGATCATTTATACGTCTTGGGTTTGGATGGGTCTAAAGAGCAAACACTCTTTTTGTATCAACTATTACGACTGGTTTTTTGCCCCTATTTTGTGTGGTAGGAGATAATAGTTTTTTATTTCTGTTGTATTTTTGGAGTATATCTCCTACACTATCGATGCAAATTGCTTATTAAAAAAAAAAACAATCTTAGATAATGTAATTAATTTCTATGGTGTGCTACAGTCTAGGATTTGATTGGTAAGACATTTTTATATTGTTTATTAAATTGATGATGGAAAGAATTTGTCCTTTTGACCAATATCCCACATAATCAGACTCTTCAAAAATGTAATATTTTCCATCCAACTGTATACTATACACGTGCCAAGTTTATATATTAATTTAAATGTGCTCAAATTATTATCATCAAAAGTTATGCTAGGTCTACCAAAAAATAAATATGAAAGATGGACAGGAATTATGATTAAGTGTAATTGGTGTCCAAGATATAAAAAATTGATTTGGAAAATATTAAGTTATGTGCAGCCAAATTAAAAATATCAAACTGCCTAAGGATGTTGTAACATCAATTAAAACAAAGCAATAAGCAAATGAAATGGCAATCGATTTTTGAAACTGTGATCAAAATAGCCAAAATTGATATGTTTCTTGTCTAAGGTAATTTACCTTAGTGAAATTGTCAAAAATGGTGTATAAAATCTAACATACATAACAATGATTTTGGTGAGTTAGAAAAAAGTTAGACAAACAATAATACTGACAACAAAATGACAAGTGAATAAATTGGTTGAAGAATATAGTAGCATGTTAAAGACAATATATTCAATAGAAATCTAGAGTGAGAAGCTCTACCTTCTCTCTACATTTGTGACTTTTCATAGTCATCGGTTAGTTCTTTCTCTTTTACGCATAGTCAAATTCAAACTCTGTATCAATGTACCAAGTCCATTAATCTTAGATCGGAGAACCGTGTCTGCCCGTTCACCTGAGTTTTAGGGTTTGCCTCTGTTAGGTCTATTAGGGTTTGGTTTAAAGTCCTAGCCTTAGGGCTAGGGACCTTCCTTCATGTGGATCTTCTTCACAGGGCTTTTCCCTTTCACTTCGGTTGTTCTGGACTTTCTCTACACATTTATAGGATTCCAGGTTGGGGTAAGCAAAAATGCAGTCGAGGAAGGAGGAAGAATGGAAAAGGTCAATAGAAACAGTTACACGAAGGTGGCAATGGCGAGGAGGTCTATGTGGAAATCTCATGATGGAAAAAGCACTAAGTCGGATTTCAACATGGCGTCTTCTTTTTTTTCCTCAGAATTTCCAGAGGCATTTGAAGCAAAACAGATGTTTGATATCTTTAGAGAATATGGAATTGTGTTGGAGGTATACATTCCGCCGAAAAGAGATAAGAGGGGAAAGAGATTTGGTTTCGTGAAGTTTAAAGAGGTGGAGGATGAACATCTCCTTGCCATTAAATTGGACAACATTGTCATTAATGGCAAGAAGATATTCGCTAATAAACCTAGATTTCAAAGGAGAGATAGGGAAGTTCAACCTAAAGATCAGAAAGCTCATCAAGTTGCGGGGATGAATACGAATGATTTTAGGTTCCAAAGGAGCAATGTAAAAACAGTTGATAATGGAAATCTATCTTATGCTCAGGTTACTCAAATGGGCAGAAGAGGTCAACAGGGCCATAAGAAAGTTTCGAATCAATGGTTAATGGGAGATAAACCGGAGTTCGCACATCTTAGGTTCAACGTAAACATGGAAGAAATGGTAAGATTTAAAAAAGCTTTTGTCGGTGTTTTGGAGGAACTTGGTACTGCATTCGAAATACAGGAGGCTTTACATGTCGAAGGCTATTTTAATATCAAAGCTACCCCATTAGGAGAGAATTTATGCTTATTGGAGGAGGAGGAAATTGGGGGCATCAAGAAAATGCTGAAAGAAGATGAAGATTGGATTTCCAGATGGTTCTCCGATATCCATCATTGGTCTCCAGATGATGTTGACAAGGAAAGACTAACTTGGATCAGCATTTACGGGTTGCCTTGTCATGTGTGGGGCGACAAGTTCTACAAATTCCTAGCTGGTCGGATAGGAGAGTATGTGAAAGTAGACGAGGAGACTAAAAGTATGACAAGATTGGATGTTGCAAGGATTCTAGTCAGAACTAAATTTGCTATGAACTTCAACGAAGTGTTCAACATTGAAGTTAATGACAAGGTTTATAGGATTAAAGTAAGAGAAGATTCAATTGGCATTAGAAAACCTTGGGTTGCAAATGAGCTTTTCAGGGAAGACAGTTCATATATTTCTTCGTCGGATAGTGATGGAGATGTGTCCATTATTAATGAAAGTATTGAAGACGATGAAGTTCTGAAGGTTGATGAAGAACTTCAGAAGGAGGATGTTGGTGGTAGCGTAGAAAAAGAGGAGGAGAGAGGTTCTCAGGGGAGGTATCAAAAAGTAAATGAGGAGAGAGATTCAAATGGAGATAGGGAGGGGCCCGAGGAGAGTAGGTCTATTCCTTGTACTGAAGTAAACCAAAGGAATAGACAAAGTAGCCCTGGGGCTGGTGGAGATAAGGAATTGACTGAGCTAGTTGGTAATCAAAAGCAAGGTAGACAGGTTGACATATCTTTTCAATTGTCAGAACCTCATGACTGTTTACATAAAGTAAGACCGCGACACAAAATAGATGAAGAATCACAGGTAGAAACTACAAAAGTAAATAGAGGTGGGGAAGATGGAAGATTAGCCGTAGGTTTGAATAAAGAGTTAAGAGAAAGTTTTGAAGAGCAAATTCAGATGAATGGAGGCTCTGAGAAGAGGATAAAGAAAAAGGTTGTTCTACTTGATGAAATATATCAGAAAATTAAGATACCTTTTGCTCCGTCGTATTACGCAACTCTACTGAATGAACATAAATCGTATGGAGAAGTCACTACTGAACCAATTCTCTCGAGCTTTGAATCCGAGGAAGAGATTTCTAGTATTGGAGGAACTCCTTCATCTAGGGGCAATTCTATAGGTGATGAGGAGGTACAGAAAGTAATTCGAGGAAAAAAAAAGTTAGATAATCTCCCTCATAGAATTTGGGATGCCATAAAGAAGATGGGAGTAGAAGTTGAAGAAGATGATGAGATTTTTGAGAATTGGATTAGGAATTTTGAAACAGAGGAGAGACAGGGAAGCAGAGTTATGAAGGGTGCAGCTAAGGGTAGATTATAAATTTTATGACATATAATATAAGAGGATGTGGAAGCAGCATTAAGAGGAGGAGGATTCGGAAACTAATACAAAATGAAGGTGTAGATGTAGTATTTGTATAGGAAAAAAGTGTGAGCTGATGACTGATGAAGTAGTTCATGAAATGTGGGGAGATGATAGTTGTTTGTGGTCTAGTTCAGGCGCTGTGGGATATGCAGGTGGGATCCTCACTATCTGGAGGAAAAATTGTTTGGTCCCGGTTAGCATTTTTAGAGGAAAGGGATACCTTGGAGTGAACGCTTGGTGGAAGGGGCACAATGTATATTTCTTAAACATTTATTCACCTTGCTCCAATTCAGACAAGAGGTTACTATGGAACAAAATCATTCAACTGAAAGACACTTTGGCAGCAGGCGAATGGGTCATTGGCGGGGACTTTAACACCATCAAAAATAGAAGAGAGCGATGTGGTAGCTGTATACAAAGTATTAGAATCATGGAGGATTTTAAAGAATTTATTGAAAGGACTGGGTGTGTGGATATCCCTGTATGCGGTAATAGATATACTTGGTTTAACGCATCTGGTAAGTCTGCAAGCAGGTTAGACAGGTTTATTATCTCACCTGGTCTTCTTAGTAATTGGAATTCGATTACACAAAATGTGAGGTCCAGAGACATCTCTGATCATAGGCCTGTGACGATTATGGCAAAAAATATCAACTGGGGACCGAAACCGTTCAAAGTGTTGAACTGTTGGTTAGAGCATCATGAGTTTCTCCGTTTTGTTAGAGATGTGTGGGAATCTTACAAGGTTGAGGGTGATGTGTTTTACACATTATCCAAGAAGTTCCATCATTTAAGGAATCAGTTACGCTGGTGGAATGCTAATGTCTTTGGATGGATTGATACTAAGATCAGTGAGAATACTAGTACTATTAATGAAGTTGAAGATTGTATTGCTCAAAACAGCGTAGAGATCAATACTGATATGTTGAAGTCGAGAAGGGTAGCTGAAGATGAGTTATGGAAGCATCTGAGAATCAAGGAAAGTATCCTTAAATAGAAAGCGAGAACGAAATGGATTAATGAGGGGGATGCAAACACTAAGTTTTACCATGCTGCCATTAGGAATAGAAACAGGTTGAACACAATTAGTGCGATTCAAGTTGAAAGTGAATTAATTGAAGATGTAGATGGTATTAAAGAAGACGTGGCAAGTCACTTTGAAAGAAGGTTTAAGAAATATTGCATAGTTATGCCTAAGATTGGTAGTGATGGTTTCATGAGCATGAATGAGGAAGAAAGTATGTCGCTGGAGGTTCCATTCACGCATGAAGATGTGAAGCAGGTAGTTTTTTCAAGTGAAGGAGACAAGAGTCTTGAGCCAGACGGTTTTAACCTGAAAATCATAAAGAAATGTTGGGAGGTGTTGGGTACGGATTTCTCTAACTGCATACTTCAGTTCTTTGAGAAGGGTGTTCTCCCAAAGGTGTTTAATGCTTCTTTCATTGCACTGATTCCAAAAAAAGGAAGATCCTTGTGGCTTGGAGGATTTCCGTCCGATTTGTTTAATAGGGTCGATTTATAAAGTCGTTTCAAAGCTTTTGGTGGTGAGAATTAAGAAAGTTATGGACAGAATTGTCTCGACCACTCAAACGGCGTTCACAGAAGGACGTAATATCCTAGATAGCATTTTGGTTCTAAATGAATTAATTGATTATGCAAGTAGATACATTTCCATTCAAATTTTTGGGAGTATATGTTGGTGGAAATCATAGGAAGATCGCATTTTGGAAACCAATGATTCAGAAAATTCAAGAGCGGCTCTCAACGTGGAAAGGTAGATTATTGTCAATGGCTGGCAGGGCCACTCTCATCAATACTGTGTTATCTAATTTATCTATACACTATATGTCTATGTATATGATGCCGTGTAAAGTAGTTAAGCTCATAACAAGTATTCAATGCCGGTTCCTTTGGGGTGGTTCTGCTCTGTCCAAAAGAATTTAATGGGTAAGGTGGAGTGAGGTGTGTAAACCGAAGGAGGAAGGTGGACTGGGAGTCAAACTTGTCAAATGGTTTAATGTTGCTTTAATGGAAAAATGGTTATGGAAGTTGTTATCTCTAAAAAGGAGGATATGGCAAGGAGTTGTGGAGGTTAGGTACCCGGACCACATTGTTGATCTACATATTGGTGTTCTACCGAATTATGTCTCGAACCATCACTGTGGTGGAGAGATTTATTTAAGATTTGGGAAATGTTTGGTGTTGGAGGATTTTCGCAACATCTGAAACATGACATAGATTGTGGGGATAACACCCTGTTTTGGTTATCTAAATGGTATGGAAACCAATCCTTGGCTGTCCAATTTCCTAGATTATGGGAGAATTCCGGTAATAAGAGAGGCAGAGTCATGGAGTTTCGCAACAGCAATATGAACGCAGGTATTTGGTCCCTTGATTCTGTCAATAGCATTCCTATAGGTAGCAGTTTGCAGGACTGGTGTGAGTTGAATAGAATGTTACTAGTCGATACCTTGGCGATAATAGAAGAAGATTGTGTGATTTGGGAGGTCGGAGACGTCACGCAGTACACGTCAAGTTCAGGTTATGAATTGTTAATTAAGGCACACAGTGTGCAACATTCTCAACATATGTTGGTTGATGTGTTTAAATTGATCTGGCTGTCATCTGCTCACCCAAAAATCCAGATGTTTGGTTGGAGATCATTTCAGGATAGGTTGGCTATGAGAGAAAATTTACGTAAATGACACATTGCTTTGAGTGGTGAATCTATGTTGTGTCCGTTCTGTCAAAGGGTTGAGGAGAGTGTACTTCATCTATTATATTCATGTGAAAAGTCATCGAAGATTTGGAGTTTTATTGGAAAATGGTTAGACATTGTTATAGGAAATCATGACTCATTGCTGGAATTGTTCCATTACTGGTTGCAAGCGCTTTTAGCCAAGAAAGTTGCTATCAAAAATGCAGTAGGCCTTTGGTTGACAATAGGTTGGTGTCTATGGTCAACTAGGAACAACATTGTGTTTAATGGAGAGGTGTGGGATTTTGATGTGATAGAGATGAGAATAATTTTGTATACTTGGTGGTGGTTAGGAAAACGGACTAACGGGAGATATACATGTAATTACTATGAATGGACCAAATCCCCTTGTGAGTTTTTGTAGTTTCATAAGGGTTTAAGTTGGAATTTTTTGTAGATGGGTTGGATACACCATTTGTATCCAATTTGAATAGATTTTTCGCTTATTAAAAAAAATGTTAATTTGTTTTTATGTATATGTGACAATTGTTGGAAAATGAGTATGATTAAAGCTCAATTCATTTCAAAAGCAAGTTTAGCCTACCAGAAACATGTTGAAGTGGCTCTATATTTTGAATTACTTCAAGAATCACATATTTGTGTGGTAGACAACACTTTTTTAGGCCTTAGACAACACTTAAAAGCGCTGCCTAAGCTTCCGCTGTCGTAGGTAAAGGCAACGCTTTTGATTCATGAAAAAGCGCTCTCTAAAGTATACATTAGACATTGCTTTTTTAGTAAAAAGCGCTCTCTAAAGTGGGGCTTTAGACAACGCTTTTGAAAAAGTGTTGTCTAATATATACATATAAAATTTTAATGAATTTTTTTATATACCTTTAGAGAGCGCTTTTTCAAGAAAAAGCGCTGTCTAAAGGCCCCCTTTAGACAGCGCTTTTTAAAGCGTTGTCTAATGTATGCCTATAATTTTAGTTATCAATTTGTCTATACCTTTAGAGGGCGCTTTTTAGTAAAAGCGCTTTCTAAAGGCCCCCTTTAGACAGCGCTTTTAAAGCGCTGTCTAATGTATGCCTATAATTTTGGTTATCAATTTCTCTATACCTTTAGAGGGCACTTTTTAGGAAAAGCGCTTTCTTTTGTGAACTATAGAAAGCGCATTTTCAAGAAAGCGCTGTCTTTTCTCTACGTGTAATTTTCATGATTTTTTTAAAAAATCCCATTTTAACCATTTTTTATGCAGAAACCTATTTAATTCAAGCCATTTCAATAAACCTGTATATTTCCATTAACAATTTCTAGTATGGTTCATTAACCATTTCCACTAATCTCATAAATCACATAAACCATTTCCATTATAATTCAAGTTATTTACATTAATTATTTACAAAACTATACAATTACAATCCAAAAACACATAAAGGGCATAAACCATTCACAAAACTATACAATCCCATAAAATAAACCATTCACAAAACTATGAAAAAGTGTAATGAGAACACGCGTATTCATCAAAGTACTACATAACAAAACAAAATATGCATGATTTAGTTAAAAATAATAAATTATATGACATATCCGATAAATATTAAAATAAATCCTAAGTTAATCCATGCATACCGTGATAGGAATCTCTAATCGATCCATTTGAAGGATTTCTCTCATAAAACTCAAAACGAAATACCCATAGTCTATGTCATTACGCTGACGAGGGCACTACACATAGACAAACAAATAAGAATTAGTATATAGTTGTTTTGTGTTATCAAGTAGCATCACCAATAAGCAACATTGTGAAAATTAATATACCTCCACTTTGACCCATGTAACATTGGTTGCTTTAGCCCGTGCTACTCGAGATTCTCTTTGTGCTCGGTATACGAGTATTGCTCTATAAAAGAAAAACGTAAATTTAGAACAATCTCACAGAAATAATTAAATATACAAATACACACGAATATTTCAAACAATCTCACTTACGTATCAACCACATCCTTCATATCCTGATATGTTGACCAATCAGTATCCAATGAATTCAGATAATAGACCACTTCTCTGGTAGGATTAATGGCAACCAACAACCAGTGTCCACTGTAAAATATAAAAAAGTTTAGATGGATAATTTCTACGCAAAAGATACAAATTAAAGATTAGAATGAAATTAGAATGAAAATCTTACCCGTTTCCAGTATTATACGGTAAAAGAAACAAACTTTGTGTCTTGCTGGCCATAAATCTCTCAGTTAAGTGGTCTCTTACTGAAGATGCATTCATACCAATTGCCGGTGCATTGACAAGGGTGCAAGAGATGAAACAGAATCTGTTTGACAATTCCGTCCCCCGCATCAATTTTTCATACAAGCACCTTAAATAAAAACATAATAAACATTAGACTATTTTCATTGAAATGTGTAAATAATTTGTTCAACTAAATAAATAATAGATTGATCGGAGTACCAGATGTATAAATGCATAACACCAATGCCTAATTCAATATGCTTGAAAATTTGCTCCATGTCCTTTCTTCTGATTATCTCGAAATGATGAAAACCAAAAACACCTACGTCCATGTCTATTTGACGAATAGCACCATCCATCAAATCTGACATTGCCATAAGTGTTTCTAGACACGACTGAAAGCGAGGAAGAGCTCTTTTTGCCTGCACGGTCCTAGTAGGAGCTTTTTTCTTGCTGGCCTGTTGTGAAGCTTGAGCATGAACTTAACAATCATATAAGTTAGGTAAAGTAGAAAATCATGAAACTTTTGAATTCGGATAATAGAATAACACTTAAAATGTACCTCTCTTTGTGATGCAACAGACTCGTTTTGCCGCAAAACCCCTTTATTCTTAGCTGCGGGTTTTGTAGGAGTCTAACATTACCATGTAAAAAAAATGTAAGTAATGGGTCAGAATGATTTTCATAATCGTTCAGATTTGAAATTTGAATTCTAAGAGATTCGTAATGGTTTTCAACATACCTCATCATCTATGGAAATGAGGTCTAACGGCCATGCAACAAACGAACCTATTGCATCTCGCAGCAATGTAACCTCTGAAACTGAGTCAGGTATGGGTAGTACCGCATCCGTATCTAAAGCGATATCAACCGTCACTTTCAGATGTCCATGAGGGAGCGGTTGATGGTGAAGTAACTCTCCCACATGGTTATGCACTTTTCCCTTGCCAACCATGCGATAAGTCGGTAACGACAAATATAGCTGGCAAGGTGAAATGCCCTGAAGCAATAATAAATATGTAACTGTTAATGTGTATAAAGGTCAATTAAAATAAATGTGTTAATTTAATTAAAATAAATATGTGCTAATTACCTCGGGAATTTTATTTTGACAATTGATACTAGCTTTGTCACTAGTATCTTTCAAACCGGAACCGCGCTTTTCCGCCTCATATCTCTCTTTATCCTTTTGCAATTCACGTACTTGCGCCTTTAGTTCCTCCAAATTCTTTTGCAATTCACGGTTGCTGGGATTTTTTTTCTTTGGATACAAGGAAGATGGAGTCACACCAAATCCTTTACATCTCACTCGGCTGGAATACTCAGGAACATTTAGTACTCGACTAAGAATGCTCCTGCAATCCTCCTCGCCTGTTGTTAAGGATTTAGATAGAGTCTCCTGAAATTCATTGACATTTCGAAAATTATTAGTGGGGATTACAAATTAATTATATTTTAATAAAATTTTGATTAACTTAAAGACATAATGTTATACTTACACATTCTTCATAAACATGTTGAACATCTTCCCTAACAACTCCATCCTTGCCCACACGAGCTTCCTTCCACAAACATGTACCAGAAGTGATGATTCTTCACTTTTCGTCTCTTTTAACTACACATTTAGTTAAATAATAAATTCATCAAGTATAACACAATAATACAATTAATAAAATCATAGAATTAATATATACTTACCAATTTTTGCTGTAACCGTGCATATCCCAAACGCCCTTTTCTGTATGGATACGCGGGTTTTGATGCTCTTTGGCGATTAATAGCACTCAAATCCTTGATAAACAAGTTTAAGTCATATTAGAACAAACTAATGCAACAAGTATATAATACAATTAATAGACATGACAATATAATATTACATTGAATTCTTCGGTTTTCTGTTTGTCTACAAACGTGCTCCATTCTTCGGGTTCAATCACGTTCGCATACAACTGTGGAAGTTCTGCTTCAACAAAATTTTTATCCGCATCCCTAAGATATTTGTTTGATAATAAGGCTCGGAACCCTCTGTGTCTCTTTCCGGCCAACTGAAGAAAATATTTTTTCCGGCTTTCATCAATATTAAAGGACCTCTACAAAAAAACATACACATATAAACATAAAGTGTGTTATTATAAGTAAATTAAAGACTTATCTTATCTTATAAACATATAAACATAAAGTGTGTTAGTAGAAGTAAATTAAAGTACCTGTATCTCAGTCCATATCTTATCTTTACCAGCTTTCAACTTTGGATTCCTCCAATTATCACTGGTAATTGGAACATGCTGATGGACAAGTGAACCAATGTATGAAGACAACATTGAACCGTTAGGCTCAATTAGTTGGTTCTCATCACTCCAATGTACATTAAACTTGATCCCTTTAGCTCTAGCACGGATGATTGACTTCATAATAGTTATTCCACGTTTTATTTCACTTTCTACATTCGAAGGTTCATTCTGAGCTTCATTTTCATCATGTGTCTCGTGTGTGTCGTCCTGGTTACTAGCCATTTGACCTGTAAGAAAGAAAAAAACAAAAATTAAATGACAAATATAAAAATCCAAAATCCATAATCCATTGAATTATATAAGCTATATATAACATGACAACTAATTAATATTATTGAATGATATAAGCTATTATTTTATAACTAGTACCTTTTTCACTAACGTCTCTTTCTTTTCTTGGTTGGAATATGTTCTACCCGTCTCTTAACAACATGGACGGTTGGATTGATCCAAATACCCTCATTATGATCATTTCTTGTATATGATTCATTCGCTATAATATTTTCACTTGATCATTTCTAGTAAATGATTCAATATCAACATCAATATCACCTTGATCTCCAATGTTTTCATCAATTACTTTGTTAGATAAAAGCACTATAGACCATTTTGTACTTGTCGGATCAATGACATAGAACACTTGTTTAGCTTGAGAGGCTAGAATAAAAGGCTCATCTTTGTACCCCACCCTATTAAGATCCACTTGCCAAAATCCTGACTTATCCATTCGTACGCCATTATTACTTTCAACCCACTTGCAACGAAATATAGGAATCTGAAACTTCTCATAATCAAACACCCAAATGCGCTCGATAACCCCAAAATATGACAGATTTGCAAATTAGGGGTTTAAATCTTTCACACTTGAAATGTGCATTGTTTCAGCTACCACGGTGATGTAACGCCCCAGTTTTGCCAATTTTATTTTATTGAGTCTTTTTGGATTATTTTATTATTATTTTATTGTCATTTCGACTTTTGTGTGAAAATATGTTATTTTTCGTCGTGATTATATTTTATCGCGTTTTGGGATCGTTTGCGAGATATTTGAGTGTGGGGGTATTTTGGACATTTCACATTTAATTTTACTAAGTTAGTAAGAAAGAAAAGAAAATAGAATAGAAAAGGGAAAGAAAGAAAAATAGAGAGAAAGAAAGAAGAAAGAAGGAAAAAGAGAAGAAAAGAGGAGAAGAGAGAAAAATTGGAGAAAAAGTGTGAAAATCATCAAGATCAATTCCTAGAATCGAATTAAATCGGGTAAGGGTGCGAAACTCGATTATACTATGCTTGTATATGATTATGTATGTATGTGTTTGGATGATTCTCTTGCTTTCTATGTTTTTCATTCCTAGGTCGAAAATGATAAAATGAGTAGAATCGATGGTTTAACGGTTGGAAATCGATGTAAAGGTGGTAGTTTGCTTGTTGACATGATTAGAATAGGTTCTGATTGAAATATGTTGATTTGGAAATGGTTTGAGTTGGAAAATATCACTTTTGGGGTTTCAAACAGCGCAGAAAAATTCTGGGTTTTCCTTGGTTCGCCTAGCGAACCTGGGGCGAAGGTGGCAGCGAGTGAGGTTTTCGCGGGTTCGCCTAGCGAACGATTCAGTGAAGGGTAGCGAAGGTTCTCTACGGGTATTCGCCTAGCGAAGGCATGAGCGAAGGTTCGCTAGAGTGTTCGCCTAGCGAAGTTTGGGTATTTTTGGCTCTGTTTGGTTCTGACTTGGTTCGCCAAGTGCTCGCCTAGCGAACTTTGTGTCTGTTTCTAGCTAACAGTTGGTTCGCTGGAACATTCGCCTAGCGAAGGATCTAGCGAATGCTCGCGAGGGATGTTCGCCTAGCGAAGCAGCTAGCGAAGGCTCGCGAGGGAGGTTCGCCCAGCGAACAGTGCTGTTCGTGTAATTTTGTTTTCTACATAACTTTTGATCTGTGTTTCGGTTTGAGGCGTGGTTTGATGCGTTGGAAAGCCATTGAGCTGTACTTTTTTATTATGATGGTTTAGAATTTGTTGGCCAATTTTATGTTGTCGGTAAATGTGAATAGTGTCAATGGTCGACTTTTGTCGTTTTAATGGTGCATAATTGTCATGTATTATGCTATATGTTTCTACTTTGGATATGTATGCCTTATATGCTGTTGTGAGGATAAGTTGTGGCCGAAAGGCAAGAAATGCTAAGTGTTGTATTTGATGATTTATGCATGATTATGAATGTGTGTATGGATGCAATGTGAATGTCATGAGTCATTGTATGCCAAGCATCATAGTGTGCATTGTTGAACGTCCTGAGTGGCGACTTGATCATCGTGTGCCTCAAAAATACGAGGCGTTGCCTGAGGACTTAAAACGATGAATCCGCTATACCATCGTGTGCCTCAAAAATACGAGGCGTTGCCTGAGGACTTACTGCGATATGTATAGACGATTGTGGGCTCCTTTGGAGACTTAAAGCAATCCTTAACGTCGTGGGCCTCGAAAATACGAGGCGATGCCTGAGGACTTAAAGCGACGGGTGAACATCGTAGGCCCGACGGGGAGTTACTTGACTAAGTCTCAGTAACAAGCGATGGTTCCAATAGTTCCTGAGTGGACTAATGACGTGACATGACGTGACAAAGGAAGTCAGTACCGCATGGCATGTGCATAGAGTCGTGGTGTCGGTCTCTGTGCATTTGCATTCATCATGAGTCATTTGTGCATGGAATTGTGCATGTGATTAATGAAATGGAAATGTGTGATTGTGTTGGTGATTACATGTATGTTGTATGTTTGATGTGTAGTGATGTCAATGCTTGAGAATTGTGCCATATTATGTTATGTTTGATCTATGAGAAATTGTGGTGCAACTGTGGTGAGAAATGTGTTTACTTGTGAATGTTTGTGTTAATATATAATTTTATACAATTATATTATGGTTGTTTTTCTCACCCTTCTGCTGTTTTATAACGCTCTATGAGGCGTTGCAGATTAGTGTTGCTGGAGGTATTCTTTTGTGAAGCTTTGCGTCTTCATTATTTTGGTCGGTCGGCTCTGATATGTGACTCCGGGTAGCATAGGGTGGCCGTTTGTGATTGTTTTGTATATCTGATGATATATTTTGGTTGTACAGTTATAACTTGACGTATGACAGCCAAGTTTATATGTATATATGTATATGTGTTATTCAGATTTTAGATCTTTCCGCTTTAATTCTAATTTCTGAAAAGTGGGTGTAAGGAACGAAGTTTCCTCTGTATGATTGTTACCCCACGTTGCATATCTAAATGAGCAGTTGTTGCATGTTATGTGTTTGGTCAATTTGATGTGATTTCCCCGTCTATGCCATGTTTTCAAATATACTCTGATCAATTTTCGAATTTTCTTTTTACCGCTTTAATTGCGTGTTAATTGGGGGTGTAGATTGGGGGCGTCACATTAAGTGGTATCAGAGCCAGTTCGTGTCAGTTGTGTCTGTTGTGTCTGTCGTTTTAGGCGAGTTGCTGTTGTGCAGCAGTCGTGTGCTGGTGGATTGTTGCGTAACCATAGTTTCTGTATTTGGATGAATAGAATATGGCCCGAGCTGTGCAGGATGTAGCGGATGTGATGGGTGTAATACCCCAAAATTTGCTCTCCCCTTTTGGCATCATAGCATGGCATTATCATTTATCATATCATATCCATCTCATTAGCATTGCATTGCATTTAACATATAAAAATGAAGCATGGCATCCTTCTTACCATCAGGGCATGTGATCAGGTGGGAGATGGACAATCAAGAGATCATTCAAAGCACAAAAAGGTCAGTCAAGTTACCTCAAGGCAAGCCAAGAAGCCTTTCATGTCTCATACTATCTCAATTGATCATCCACAACCTCAAGGATAAGAGATACAATGGGAGATTGAAGCATTACATCTTTCACTATGCAAGAGGTTCAAAAAATGAAGGAAAACCCTCAAAAGAGATAGCTCATTGATCCAAAATCATCCTCAAATGGCATATATCATCATCCTTTAAGAGGATACACAACATACTCTGAGGAATTTGAAATTGAAGACTGCACTTTTCCCTCCTAACCAGAGGGGGTCAAGATTAGGGTTTCCAATTAAATCAGGGTATCTCTGATTTTTTGGTCAAAACTTGATGTCATGGTATTCCATATGTCCTTAAGTGTATGGGTGTGGAAAATTACATCTCAATTGGTTTTAGAAGTGGTTCAATTGGAAGAAAGATAAAAAATCAGGAAATTTGGGGCAAAGTCAAATAATCAGAGGAAAAAGTCAACTCTTGACTTTTTGAGGCTAAATTCATGAAATTCATGTTATATATGTCCAATGTACAAAATTTGGTCAAGAAACTCCAAAGGAATCATGAAAAAATCAAGATGTGGAAAGTTGCCATTTTTGGATGAGGTAGGGTTACTAAAAATAGCAAGTTTTGGCCATTTTGCATCAGAATTTGAACCAAGGCCATTTAAATTTGGAGCACCAAATGAAAAAATCACTCTGCCTCAATGAAAGATCTTGTTTTAAGCTTCAAATCCATGTGTGGAACATCTCCATTGGATAAAAATTGAGTGAGATATGATTGATCAAAGTTTGAGCAAAGTAGGTTCAAAACTAGGTCATGACCAAGATTTTCAGGGCACGCGCGCAGTCATTTTAACAAACATGTGGTGGGCCTAATGTCCACTCATTTTTCTCATGGTTAAAGGCTTCAAATGAAAAATCTTTCAACATGAAAGTTGTTCATCTATGTGAGATCTTCAAGATTGATGTTCATGATTTTTTTATGTGATCAAAGGATAAGGAGTTGAGATAGCTCAAAGTTTGGTCAACACAACTGAAAGTCACTAGGCCAACTTGTCATGCCATGCCACAAACTGCTCGACCATACATCAGTTTGTTTTTCCATCTGGTTATGGTCATTTTTAGGCATGTTTGAGGCATCCTTTCACTTTCATTTTCAAACCAAACTTGTTGTATTGTGATCATTCTTTCCAACAACATCAAAAGTTCCTCAAACCATCCACTAACATGAGAGAAATCCACCCTCAAACCTACATTGTTACATTGGTTACAAACTGTCACAAAATTAAAAAAACAGAAGGTTGTTGTTGTTATCATGTTTTAAGTCACACGCGTACATTCTCAACACACTCCCAACCTTTGCCTCATTTGAACAAACACCACCTTACACATACATAGCCTTACATCAAAGAGGAAATAAGAAAACTTATGGTACAAGCCAGGCTGCTGCACTGATAGTAACATCACCACCACTGGTTCACTCTCATCCTCACCATATCATCTCATAATCACTCCACACTCTAACCAAACTTCCCCAACTCGTGCCATTAACCACCTAACTCAGTTAGTTAACTCAAACTCAGTTAACTAACTCAGTTTAACTAGAGTTCTAACTGTTAACTGAACTGGTTGGGAGTTAACCTTGGATATATAAGCTGAAACTCTCACAATTTCAGAGGAGGATTCTCATTTTTCACTCTCACTCCAAATTGCTCTCACTTTTCTCTCGGAGTTCTCTCCATTCTCTCTCTGATTTCACACAAGTTCTTCACACATTCTCACTTTGATCTTCATCAGTTGTTCATCATCAAGCACTTCTGATCAAGAACAAGCTGAAGTAAGACCAAGCCATCAAGTGCAGCAATTTCTCCAATCGGAATTTCAATTTACTCTCTCCAAGATCCAAAGATTCAGAGCATTTATTTTGCTTTGAGGAAGCTCGAGGATAATTGCCTTTCTCTGGTTTTTCTGTTGATTCAAGAGTTCTCCAATTTCAGGTTCCATTTTCTTACAATTTCTTCACAGATTTTAGCTTGTTTTTATGGCATTTGAGGCTTAATAGAAGCAGTGTGAGTTCTGGCTAGTGATAGGCACTATAGGTGCTTAGATTATTTTCTAGGGCAAAAATGTTTGTGCTCGTTTCTCTGTGTACGTGATTGATCTGTGAATTTAAAGGCTAGATTAGTAATGTGCATGAGTTCAGCTTTCTTTTGGTATATGGCTTGTGAATTTCTGGAAAAAATGTGAGTTACAGGTGGTGCTTGGTCGCCGGAGAAGATGACCGGAGGTCATTCTCCGGCCGGTGACTTCAACTGTTAGGGTTTGCGTTGTTTTAATCTCGTCCGTTCATTTTGCGCAATCGTGTGGCTTATGTGATGACAGCACATTAAAATACATGTGCATGTCACGTGTGATTTTCTGAATTTTTTTTAAACATTGTGTGGTATGGTACATGGTAGTGTGTATGGACATTCAAGTGTGCGCGTTGATCTTGATTACCTTGACCTAGATTTGACCTTGACTTAATCTGATGGCTGGGAATGTATTGACTCTCGTTGACTGAAGTGCAGGCTTGCTATTGTGTTATGCGCGTAATTGGACCTAACCAGATTGCTATTCACACCTCCTCTTTTTTAAAGCCCAATGAATTTGCACTGTCCAATTGCTATGTTCATACCCCCCTGCATTTTGCATTTATTTTTCATTTTTATTTCTTTCTACACGTTTGATTTTTAATTTTTAAAAATACCAAATTGCATTATTAAATTCCACAAAAATTCATGTGTACTCTTAAAACATTTAGGAAATTTTACATGATTTTATTTCTTGATTTTATGACCTTTTTACCCCTGGTCCATAATTTTCTTTGAATTTCCATTTAGATGCATTCTAAGCATGATACATGAATTTGTTTAATTTTGTTCTTGCTCATTACCAACTATTTTGACATGATTCTTTTTGCATTGATTCACTAATACATTGAAGCATGTTAGATGATTTTTGTTTGATTTTTTAGGTCACTTTATTACATGTCTTGATGCCTATATTTGTACCACTTTGCATGATGTTTCAATTTGACCTAATTGCTTTGTTTGAAGTCATTTTGCTTTGAATTTTGATATGCTATTTTGATATGTGGTTTATCTCTGATTAGTGAACTCCAATACCATGTTTTCATAATTTTCATGAGGACATTTGATTTTTGCTTGATGCATTTCATTTAAGGCATTATGACATGTTATATCATTGTAATCTTTAGTGCATGTTTGCATGAATTCTTTTGTGCACATTTGTATGAGCATTTGCATATGTTATGAGCCATTCATATGATATTATAGGTCTTTGATACACATTATAGGTCATCTTTACATGTTCATTTCAATTTGAACTTTGTGCATCATTAACATGTATTGTTTGCCCTTTCCTTTTGAACTTTCATTTCAATTCTTCTTATATTACTTCTTGAATGTCTTGAAGTTATCTCATAAATACTTTTGAGATGTTCATAAACCATTTTCCATTTAGTTTCAATTCTGGTTGTTGATTTACATGTTCCATTTATGCATGTCCTCTTCATTTCTTTCCATCTTTCATCTACCCTTTCTTCTTGTAACATGTTTAAATGCTAATGGATGATGTTTGTTGCCTATTCACTTGCACTTGTATGATGATATTCATTTGTTGACCATATGATGCCCATTCTGGTTGTGGTTCTAGGATTTGTTTTCTCATTTAATTCATTGGAGTTTTATGATGCATTACATGTTCTTTTACTTCTTATACTTCTTATACATGTTTACTAACCATGTAGGGGCTTTGGTAAGTTTCAATTGAGTGTGGATAAGGAATCCACATTCAACTTCTATCCTTTCTCTTTTACAATTCCATTTTGTGTTTTGTTAAGCACTTATGTGCTTTCTTTTAATAACTCATCACTTTCCCTTTGTGAATTACAATTCATCTTCTACTTTAGAAGTGAATTGTTTAATTCTTTCCTTCTTTAGACTTTAGGTTGAAACCTCACAAACCTTTAGGATCACTCCCTTTAATCTTCAATTAGGATTGAGTCTTAGTCCATATAGGTTTTACCTTTTCTCCTCTCTTGAGTCTCTTTTCTCATCTCAAAGAAAATTCAAAACATATAATAAAGGTAGGCATTTATTGCATTTAGGCCTTTCATATAAAGAAAAGATTATAAGGGGTCTTCTCTTGTAATCTTAGAATGTGTAGCATATGGCCCATCTTAGGTCAATGTGTTACATATTTGATCTTGTATGAGGGACTTAAATGCAATACTTGTTGAAGGTGCAAATAATAAAAAACACTTCTTCACTTCATAATCAACAAAACACTTAATAAACACAAGTATGCTAGTGTGTTTGAACCTTGACAATTGGAACTAAGTGTGGGGGTCTTCTTCACTCTTAGTGTGTATTCTTACCCATTCCATCTTGGAATGTGAGAACGTACACATTCCAATGGCTAAGATCCAGATACACTGTCATATGCAAACAAATCTAAAACACTTCCTTCTAAAAGACAAAAACAAACAATAACGTCTTTCCTTCGGGAATTCTTTTCTCATCTCATTCATTCTCAACGCACGAACGCGCTTCTACTCGTTCTCTTGCAAGATGGTAACGCACTCGGACCAGCGAGCCTGCAACACCTGAGCTAGAACATAAAAAACACAATCCATCCCTAGTGAGGGGAACTACGTCGCTCTGATTCTCATGCTCCCGATGAGATACGTAGGCAATGGGGTAGGGCCCATGCGAGCACTTCTTTTATTTTCCCTACATTTGTTTCCCGTTCCTTTTCTTTTCTTTCTCCTTTCTTTCTTTCAGTTCCTTTTCCAGTATCCTTTTCTTACACCCTTTGTTCGAGCAAGCAAGCGTGGATCCCATCGGGTACGATGGACGCGAGGGGGTGCTAATACCTTCCTCTCGCGTAACCGACTCCCGAACCCATTTCTCTTGGTCGTAAGACCCTGCTTTTTCCTTCCCTTCAGGTTTATGCGGTGTTTCCTTTCCCTCTCATGGGATAAATACACATTGCTGGCGACTCTGTTTGGTGCCACTTTCGCGTTTGTACTTGGATGAAAATCCCGGGAGCGACAGCTGGCGACTCTGCTGGGGATCGAACCCAGAATCTCTGGTTTCCTTAGCGAGTCAATCCTAGCGCTTGTCTGCTTTTCTTTCATTGGGTGTTTACTGTTGTGCTATATGTTGTTGTTTATTTATTTTACTGTATTTACCGCATTTTAGCATTACATATCATATATTATATTGTGTTGCACTGTTTTGTCTGTTTGGCGGGATGAGTGTTCTGAGAGATAAGCCCACTACCAAGGCTTGAGTACATACATAGGTATTAGAGTGGATAGTCATGACGCTTGCGTGGTGGTGACCACGTATTGTTGTTCATGAGACCCACAACCAGACGAGGTTCTATCAGGAGCTTTCTGCTACTGCATGTTATGCAGGCCAGTGGTTATTCTCTTGAGGAACTGTCGACTCTGGTGACCATTCCCGAGGACTCAGTTGCGGCACTCCTCCCGAGTTGTGACAGTGGCAGACCACATTCCGTGGCAAACCCATTGCACATTCTCGATCCGAGGACCCAATGCTGGGAACTTGCTATAGGACATCCCTTTTTGAAAGAGAATCAGCGGAGGCACTCCTCGATTGGCGATAGTACTGTACCCTGAGGGATGAATGTACTATTGCTTCTCGACCTCAGTGCCAGAAGCTGAGGACCTTTTTGTTTTGGAGAATCAGTTGAGGCCTCCTCGATTGATGATGATGCCAAACCAGAAATGGTGAACGTATCATCATTTCTCGACCTGAGAGCCCGGGATACTGAACATCCTAGTACCCACATGTGAGAAGGGCGGGTTGTTTACAGGTTTGCAGGTAACCATGACCTCCTACATACCCGATTTTCTATCCTCATCATACAAAAGGAAGTTTCATCCTATTGTATTCAGATGGTTCTTATCTATGGTTCTATATTAGTCTCAGAGCTACACCGACACCGTTCACAGTTCAGCACAGACACCGGATTACCTGATCACATTGCCCTTTGCATTGCATTATCATATCCTAACATACATGTTTATTCATTTCCAGGTGCATATTACCCTTGATTCCAGTCATCAGGTCGCTGCAAAGATGAACACTAAAGAGAGGAAGAATATCATCAGCTATAAGTTCCTTACGCCTACTTTGGGCCCTATTGTTATGCTGAAGGGAATGGCGAGTCCTGCAGTACGAGAAGCTTTTGAAGAGAAATATGGGTGGATTTTATCTATGGTTCGTAATGTCAGTGATTATGAAGCCAGAGGTCTCCATACGTTGATGCAGTTCTATGATCCGCCTCTGAGATGTTTTGTGTTTCCAGACTATGTGTTGGTTCCTACCCTGGAGGAGTATTCCAACATGTTGGGGATTGCTATCAAGGAGGAGCCCCCTTTCTTTGGATCGGTGGGGGATCTTGACTTTGGGAAGTTGGCTGGTGCTCTGTATTTGAGCAAATCAGAGTTAAGTGACAATGTCTCCAACAAAGGAAAGTTTCGTGGTTACAAGCTGGAATATCTGATTAAGAAGGCCCAGGAAGCAGCTAAAGGCGAGAAGTGGCTTGTTTTTAATGCTTTGCTAGCCCTTTGTATATACGGCATAGTGTTGTTTCCCAACGAGCCGGATTTCATTGATACGGACGCTATACGAATATTCATGATGAAGAACCCGGTGCCAACGCTACTGGGAGATCTTCACTACTCGTTGTACAACCGAAACGAAAAGAAAAGAGGAGGGATAATTCGTTGCTGTGCACCTTTGTTCTATAAGTGGTTTGCAGGACGTTTACCACAATCAGGGGCTTTTGTGGATTCCAAAGATTCTCTAGAGTGGAAACAGCGTTTAATGGGATTGGTGGCCAAGGACATCGTATGGGTAGATCATGGGCTGATTGGCAAGAATATTATCCACAGCTGTGGTAAGTTCCCTAACGTTCCACTGATAGGAAGACTGGGTGGGATTAACTACAATCCTTCTTTGGCCATTCGACAATTTGGGTATGCCCTGACAGGTCCGCCTATTAAGAGAGATGTGGAGGAGTCCCTCTATTTTCATACATCAGAAGGATGGGAAGCAGCACAGAAAGCTTCTGAAAGCTGGGGTAGCATACTGAAAAAGGGGAAAGTTACTCTAGGAAAGCCTAACAACCGGGTTTATCCAGCATATGAAGAGTGGGTGAAGAAAAGAGTTGAAGATTTTCTCTTGCCTTTTGGTAAGGCACCCCTTTTGTATCCGGAGAATGAGAAAGCAAGAAGCACTGCTACTATGGAAGAAGTTGACAAGTTGCAAGCCTTGGTGAAAAAGCTCCAAGGAGAGAATTCTGAGTTGAGTAGCCGTCTTCAGAATGCTCTACATGCCAACAAAGAGCTGGAGCGGAAAGCCCAAGATGCTGAACAAATCCTAACTGCAAAAGAAAAAGACTTTGCTGGAAGAGCACAACATTTCCGGAAGATTAGTAAAGGTGCTGATGATGCTACTCAAGCCCACAAGCAAACCAAACAGGCGTTAGCACAGACCAAAGAAAAGTTAACAAAGTTTCAGCACGCTTGGGACGAAGTTAGGATAGAGAATGCTGAATTACAGGAACAGTTGCAGATTAAGGACGAAGAGCTTGAAAAGGCGCATGAGCAGAGGAGAAAGTATCGGGAAAGCCTCGGTAAGAGTCAAGAACAGCTAGAAGAAGCTAGAGGTGAGCTGAGGAATACCAAGAAAGAGCTTGAAGAAGTCATGATAGAAAGGGAGATACTCAAGACGCAAGCCGGCATAAAGAGACACAAAGGAGTGTGTGATGACGAGGCTCTGATGTTGCACATGGGTTCTTTAACTGAAGCTCTTGAGAAAAGGGATGTCTTGATCAAAGAAATGATTGAAAAGCCGAATCACCAGCGTACCCGTATACTTTTTGAGGAGATCAAATACTCAAGTGATAAGCTGAAGGGTGTGGAATTGTCAGACTGATGTTCTTTTCCTTATATTTTGTTGTTAATGGTTACCATCAGGCTTGTTGATGGATCCATTTTTTCCTTGTATTGCATTTGCGGTTGAACCTTTCTTAAATGTACTTGAATATTTTATTGAATGAGTATGAGCAGTTTTATTCAGAATTATTCCTTATCAGATAGCTGCACACAAGCACATGACCACGACACGTCTCTTTATATCACAATTCCTGGTCTTCAGATTTCTGTGGTTGGATTGGAATCAGGGTATAAAGCACCTCGGAAATGACAAACATGGCATTGCATGGCATTGCATATCATTTTGCATTTTTGTTACTTGCTTTTTCAGGTACTCGTTGCGGGGTCTCTAACCTGTATTTGATTTCAGGCAGTATAGCGGAGAATCATATTCACCGATATTCGACGCGAAGGAATCAAGTAAGAATCATGGATCAAGTGCAAAGTGATTTGGCGGAAATGAGGGCGCGTATGGACCAGTTCATGACCCTCATGACTGGCATGGCGCAAAATCAGGAGAGACTGAGGCTTCTGGTAGAGCGTCCCGACAATGGGCCCGAAGGTGATCATCATGACAATTCACAGGGACATGGCATTCCTCCTCCCGGTGGCAACCCTCCTCCTGGTGGTAACAATCGGGGTAATGGAAATGGTAGGCAGGCTGGTGTTACTCTTGAAGATACTCTGGAAGACCAATTTACTCTGCTGGATGCTGATGTGGGTAATCAAGGGGATCGAAGGTATGATGAGTTAGCAGAGAAGATCAGGGCCATAGAATGCAAGAACTCTATGGGTATTGATGTTACCAGCTTGGGGCTGGTCCCAGGAGTCAGAATTCCCCCTAAATTCAAACCGCCCACTTTTGATAAGTATCACGGCAATGCGTGTCCCCAAACGCATCTTCAAGCTTACTTTGGGAAGATTTCAGCCCATACGGATGACGAGAAGCTATGGATGCACTATTTTCAGGACAGTCTGGCTGGGGCGTCCTTGACCTGGTATATGAAGTTGAATAGAGCTGCTGTGAAGAATTGGAAAGATCTGGCAGAAGCGTTCCTGAAGCAATACCAGTATAATATTGACATGGCGCCCAACCGCACCCAATTGCAGGGATTGTCCCAGAATGCCAAGGAGAGTTTCAAAGAATATGCACAGAGGTGGAGGGAAATGGCTGCCCAGGTTCAACCTCCCTTGTCAGACAGAGAAATGGCAGATATGTTCATGGGCACCTTGCAAGGGGCCTATCTGGATAGATTAGCTGCTTGTCCGTCAACTGGATTTGCTGATATTGTGATTGCGGGAGAAAGAATAGAAAGTCTGTTAAAGCTTGGAAAGATCCAGGATGTGAGTGGGGCTGGCTCTTCGGGGACGAAGAAACCGTTTGCTAGTAACCAGAAGAGAAGAGAAGGTGATATGAATGCTGTGTTTAGAGGACGAGGCAGAGGGCGTTCTCGAGCTTATTATCAGGTAGATGCTGTGACAATCCCCACACCGTCTGTTCAGAAACAACAACCCCAACAACAAGTTCAACAGCAACAACCTTTTTTCCAGCAAAGGTCTAGACAGAGGGATCGTAAGATGGATCCTCTCCCTATGACTTATGCCGCGCTGTTGCCCCGGCTACTCGAGTTAAAGTTGGTAGAACTCCGTACTATGAAAGCTCCGGTTGCTGGAAACCTGCCACCTAACTTCGATGCTAATGCTCGTTGTGAGTTCCACTCAGGTGCTCAGGGGCACTCCATTGAAAAATGCTGGGCTTTCCATCATAAAGTACAAGATTTGATTGATGCTAAAGCCATCAATTTCTCTCCCGCTCCTAATATTACTCAGCATCCCATGCCTGATCATAGCGCAGCAAATGTGTACGCTATTGAAGATGGGAGGAGGTTGAATTTGGTGTTAGACGTTCATCAAGTGAAAACTTCTTTGTTGGTTGTAAAAGATCGTTTATTGAAGGGACAGGTGTTCCCGGGCTGTAATCAAGATTGCTCTGAGTGTATGAATCAGGAGAACGGTTGTGATAAGTTGAAGATGGGTTTACAGAATCTGATCGATGAAGGATGTCTACAGTTCGACAGAGTCGTGAAAGACACTGATGAGATATCAACCGTGACCATCTATTACACTCCCGCTGAGATTCAAATGCCGGTCAATGCAGTTCCCGTGGCGAGTGTTGCGCCAGAAGGGCCCAGTCCTGTCACTATCACAGTGCCAGGACCAATTCCGTTCACGTCTACGAAGGCTATCCCATGGCACTATGGGGCAGATGTATATTACGAAGGTAAAAAACAGGAAGTTGAGCCGTCAATCAGCCCAAATATTGATAATGTAGGGGGTGTAGGGGGCTTTACAAGGAGTGGAAGGTTGTTCGCTCCCCAAACCTTGAGAAGTGATAAGGAGGTAGAAGCTGCAGCAAAGGCTAAGGGTAAACAGGTGGTTGAAAGTGCGCCTACACCTGAAGCAGAGACAAAGATTACTTTTGATAAGGAAATGGAAGAATTTATGAAGATAATCAAGAAAAGCGATTATAAGATTGTGGACCAATTGAATCAGACCCCTTCAAAGATTTCAATCTTGTCACTATTGATGTGCTCTGATGCGCACCGACAGGCGTTGTTGAAAGTGTTGAAGAGTGCGTACGTGCCACAAGAAATTACTGTTAATCAGCTCGAGGGCGTAATCTCCAATGTTAATGTTAGCCATGGCTTGGGCTTTACAAGTAGAGATTTGACTGTTGAAGGAAGAAACCATAATAAGGCTTTGCATATCACGATGGAGTGTAAGGGCGCAGTGTTATCTCATGTACTGGTAGACACTGGTTCATCACTCAATGTCTTGCCCAAGAAGGCATTAATGAAGCTGGAAGTTGACGGTTTGATCTTAAGGCCTAGTGAATTGGTGGTCAGAGCATTCGATGGAACTAGACGATCTGTGTTTGGTGAGGTGGAATTGCCCGTACAAATTGGACCACAGGTATTCAAATCCACGTTCCATGTAATGGACATACAACCTGCATATAGCTGCCTATTGGGACGCCCTTGGATTCACGGAGCCGGGGCTGTTACTTCTACTCTACATCAAAAGCTGAAGTATGAGTTTGAAGGGCAGGTTGTGACAGTGTGTGGGGAAGAAGACATCTTTGTGAGTCACTTGTCCACGTTCAAGTACATTGAAATGGATGGGGAAATTCATGAGATGCTGTGCCAATCATTCGAAGCAGTCAATATTGACGATGCACCTGAGTCTTCTTCTGTACCAGTTGGGGCTGGTACCTCCATTTCATCTTACAAACAAGCTGTCGAAGTCGTCAGGGCAGGCAACGCCCAAGGTTGGGGCAGGTTGATAGAGACCCCAATGAAGGAAGACAAATTTGGTATTGGTTATCATCCCTCTACAACTTCAGATGCGGGGAGCAGGGGACCCATTACTTTCAATAGTGGGGGAATTATCTACATGGACCAGTCTTGTGCAGCCACGGAGGATAGTGTTGACAGTGATTGTGACCTGGACAATTGGGTACGCCCTCATGTTCCGGGACAACAAGTGCAGAACTGGTCCGTTGAAGAAGTCATCCGGGTTACTCTTCAGACAGAGTAATTTTTCTTTGTTTTTTCTAACCATAATGCATGACAAAATCTTGCGCTCTGCCCAAGGCGTATAGATTCATTTGTAGGGCCACCATGGTTGCATTTGCAATGTTTAATCATTAATAAAGGACGTTTTGCAATCAAATTTTGTTCTCTGTCTTTCAGTTTTTATTTCTGCACAAAAAATATAAAATGGCAATGTTTCATTTTCTTTTGTTTTGCTTAAAAATAAATTCTAAAATAAGGCATGAACCCGTTCATGCAGACTTGATCCTCCGGATACCACTGATAACGATTTTGATATGGCCATGTATGACTTTGACAATCCGATTTATCAAGCCGAAGAAGGGGATGAGAAAGATTGTGAACTTTCTGAAGAACTGGCCAGATTGTTGAAACAGGAGGAAAGGGTCATCCAGCCTCATCAGGAGACTGTAGACATCATCAATATTGGTACCAAGGACGCCAAAAAAGAGATCAGGATTGGTGCCAGCTTGCAAGCAGATGTGAAGCAAACTTTGACGGAAATGTTGCGCGAGTATGTTGACGTCTTCGCCTGGTCGTATCAAGACATGCCGGGGTTGGATACGGATATTGTCGTGCACAGGCTACCATTGAGAGAAGAATGTCCGCCAGTCAAGCAGAAACTTCGTCGGACTCACCCCGACATGGCCTTAAAGATTAAGGAGGAAGTCCAGAAGCAGTGGGACGCTGGTTTTCTTGCTGTGACAAAGTATCCTCCATGGGTAGCCAACATCGTGCCAGTACCGAAGAAAGATGGAAAAGTGAGAATGTGTGTGGATTATCGAGATCTTAATAAAGCTAGCCCGAAAGATGATTTTCCACTACCTCATATTGATGTGCTGGTCGATAATACAGCTCAGTTTTCAGTGTTCTCATTTATGGACGGTTTCTCCGGGTACAACCAGATCAAGATGGCACCTGAAGATATGGAAAAGACCACGTTCATTACTCCGTGGGGTACTTATTGTTATAAAGTAATGCCTTTTGGGTTGAAAAACGCAGGGGCAACGTACCAGCGGGCGATGGTGACATTGTTTCATGACTTGATTCATAAGGAGATCGAATGTTATGTAGATGATATGATTGCTAAGTCGAGAACAGAAGAGGAACATCTGGTCAACCTGAAAAAGCTGTTTGAAAGGTTGAGAAAGTTCCGTCTGAGATTAAATCCAAACAAGTGCACGTTTGGGGTGCGTTCTGGAAAGTTACTGGGCTTCATTGTGAGCGAAAGAGGAATCGAGGTTGATCCTGCCAAGGTGAAAGCAATACGAGAAATGCCTGAACCGAGAACAGAAAAAGAGGTTCGTGGTTTCTTGGGTAGATTGAACTACATTGCAAGGTTCATATCTCACCTAACAGCCACGTGCGAACCAATATTTAAATTGTTAAGGAAAGATCAAACGGTCAGGTGGAATGACGATTGCCAATTGGCATTCGATAAGATAAAAGAATACTTGCAGGAACCTCCGATTTTAATACCTCCAGTTGAAGGGAGACCGCTGATAATGTATCTGACAGTGCTTGAAGGTGCCATGGGTTGTGTTCTCGGTCAACATGACGAAACAGGTAGGAAGGAGCATGCTATTTACTACCTGAGCAAAAAGTTCAATGATTGTGAGTCCCGATACTCAATGCTTGAAAAGACATGCTGTGCGCTTGCATGGGCCGCTAAGCGATTGAGGCAATATATGGTTAGGCACACGACCTTGTTGATTTCAAAAATGGATCCTATCAAGTATATTTTCGAGAAACCAGCATTGACAGGCAGAGTTGCACGGTGGCAAATGGTCTTGACAGAGTATGACATTCAGTACACTTCACAAAAGGCCATCAAAGGAAGTATCTTGTCCGACTATCTTGCGCAACAGCCGATTGATGATTACCAACCCATGAAGTTTGACTTCCCTGATGAAGACATCATGTTTCTCAAAGCTAAAGACTGCGAGGAACCACTTCCGGAGGAGGGGCCAGACCCTGAATCCAAATGGAGTCTGATGTTTGATGGGGCTGTCAATATGAATGGGTGCGGAGTTGGAGCAGTTCTTATCACGCCGGAAGGTGTTCATATGCCGTTCACTGCCCGAATAACTTTCGGATGCACCAACAATGAAGCAGAGTACGAAGCTTGTATAATGGGGATCGAGGAGGCGATTAATCTACGGATTAAAACCCTTGATATATTTGGTGATTCAGCTTTGGTAATCAATCAAGTGAAAGGGAGTTGGTACACGCACCAAGCAAATCTAGTGCCGTATAGAGATTATACGAGGAGATTGCTGACGTTTTTCACAACAGTGAAACTGTACCATATTCCTCGAGATGAGAATAGGTTCGCGGATGCCTTGGCCACTTTGTCTTCCATGATCAAAGTGCAAGGATGGAACCATGTACCTAAGATTGAGGTATCCCGCCTTGACAGACCAGCATTTGTGTTTGCGGTCGATGCAGCGTCTGATGACAAGCCATGGTTCTATGACATTAAGTGTTTCTTAAAGAGTCAAGAGTACCCGCCCGGGGCATCGTCCAAAGATAGGAAGACGTTGAGAAGGTTAGCTGGTAGTTTCTTCTTGAACAAAGATGGCGTGCTGTATAAAAGAAATTTTGACACGGTCCTGCTTAGATGTGTGGATAGACATGAAGCAGACTTGTTGATGATTGAAGTGCACGAAGGCTCTTTCGGTACTCATGCCGGAGGGCAGGCAATGGCTAAAAAGTTGTTAAGGTCGGGATATTATTGGTTGACTATGGAGTCAGATTGTTGCAAATATGCCCGCAAATGCCATAAATGCCAGATCTATGCAGACAAGGTGCATGTGCCTCCAAATCCGTTGAGTATCATGTCGTCGCCTTGGCCGTTTGCCATGTGGGGCATTGATATGATCGGAAAGATTGAGCCTACAGCTTCCAATGGTCATCGTTTCATCTTGGTGGCAATTGATTACTTCACCAAATGGGTTGAAGCTGCATCCTATGCCAATGTTACAAAACAAGTGGTCGCTCGTTTCTTAAAACGGGATATCATTTGCCGATATGGAGTTCCCGAAAGAATCATTACTGATAATGGTTCTAATTTGAACAATAAGATGATGTCTGAGTTATGCCGGGACTTCAAAATCGAACATCACAATTCTTCTCCGTACCGCCCAAAGATGAATGGCGCGGTCGAAGCGGCCAACAAAAATATCAAGAAGATTGTGCAGAAGATGGTTGTCACGTACAAAGATTGGCATGAGATGTTACCATTTGCTTTGCATGGGTATCGAACGTCGGTACGCACGTCCACTGGGGCAACCCCATTCTCACTTGTATATGGTATGGAGGCAGTGCTACCGGTCGAAGTAGAGATTCCGTCCCTCAGAGTCATGATGGATGTTAAACTAGATGAGGCTGAATGGGTACGAGCCAGATTTGATCAGTTGAGCCTTATTGAGGAAAAGCGATTGGCGGCTGTATGTCATGGGCAACTATATCAGCGCAGAATGAAACAGGCATTTGACCAAAAGGTGCGTCCTCGGGTTTATAAAGTCGGAGATGTGGTACTCAAAAGGATCCTTCCTCCCAATACAGATCACAGGGGCAAATGGACTCCTAATTATGAAGGTCCATTCGTGGTTAAAAAGGTTTTTTCGGGCGGAGCTTTATTGCTTACAACCATGGATGGCGAAGACTTTTCATCCCCTGTCAACTCAGACGTAGTCAAAAAATACTTCGCATGAATAGACCCGCTGGATAATAAAAATAAAAAAATCCAGGCAAAAAAGGGCATCCCGGCGAACCAAAAACAGAATAAGGTTCGGGCAAAAATTAGGGATATAATTGAAAAAATTGTACACCCGGTAAGTTGAAAACCCGAAAGGGCAACTTAGGCAAAAAAGGGTATCCTGGTGGATCGAAAACCTGAAAGGGCGGTCCACACAAAAGAGGGATTTAAGCGAATGACTACGGTTTGAGTTATCTGTACCCTGTCACCGTTTGAACAACTGACGTTCTGAAGGATAGGAATCGGTCTGATCATTCCTCAGAAGGCAAGGTCGGGGAGTTTTGAAGACATACTGGTCATAACAGAATGGAAACTCAGTGGAATTCCGTTTTCACATTGCCATTAGGATAGTTTCTTTTCTCAATTTTCAGCGATCACCTCTTTCCAGGGATTGCTTCCAGGTGTAATTGCCTATTCTGGGCTCTCAGTCAATAAATTGAATTTCAATAAAAAGCTTTCTATTTTTTGTTTTATTGCTTTGTTTGCAAAAACGTCCTAATTGTTGATAAAACATTGCATTTGAAAACATGGCAGCCTTGCAATAACATGCGCAGAAAAAATATTTGAAATTACTTCGAATGTTGAATACTCCCGGATGGTGGATTCTAGCCACGCAATATTCGGGGCATGTGGGCATATTCTTTTGTTGTAGGTAGCAGGTGCAGATGATTTTAAGCACAAGACCAGCAATAAATCACCCCACACAAAAGACTGGGGCAATTATGGGTAAGGAGATCGGCGTTCATCGTTCGGTCGACGATTGTTCATAACGGGTCGATATCAGTGAATTAAGTTCAACTGGGTACCGTTGCATCTTATTAAGTCTATTCTCTTATTCAGTCCTTCCAACAGCTACAAGCTTTTCTATATCGATAACGGTCACAGGTTCCCCAAAAGAGTGGTCTCGTCGACACCGAAACTGATGGTCATTATCCCCAGCGAAGTCACAAGAGTTTGAAGAGGCTAGATCTTCTGTAAAATCCTCTTATGACATCCTTTGCGGGGATGAATTGTTGTGTTGTCCAAGCATGGGGCATGATTGTTTCCCCAGCATGAAGTGTTGGTCACCCCCAGTAGAGTTTGAGGACAGTTGGTCTTCTGTAAAATCCTCTCAAAAGGCATTCCCCAGCACGAGACGTTTTAAAGCAGTTTCCTCCAGCAGAGTTTGTTATAAACTCGTCATCCCCAACGGAATTGTCTAAAGGAAAGCTCGCCTAACATGGGGCATTGTGGTACTTATCCTAAGCTCGACAGTCACATTCTTCAGCAGACTACTGTGGATTTGCTTTGGGTTTCCCCAACAGATCTCTAAGGACTCTTTCTAGCAAGTTGCAGTAGAATGTTCTAACCAGGATTTGCATATCCCTGGCAGAGTAGCCCTGATACCCAGCAAGATCGTATCTCTGGTCATGGTATCCCCACAGAGGTCAGCATCGAATCGTGTCAGCAACTTCCAGCTGAGTTGTTGTTCTCTCCGCAGAGGTTTATCAGATCGACAGAATCTATTCCTCAACAAGGATGGTACAGCCTTTCCCTAGCCGGGTCAGAAGGTTGATAATCCCTATAAAGGATCTTGGGTTGAATAAATCCCCAAGCAGAGTTTTAATGGCTCATTTCCCCAGCAGGACGTCATTTAAAAATTCTCATCCCCAGCGGAGTTGCTGTGACCAGAATCCAGCCCCAAACAGATGGAATAATTCCTGCCAGAGTCGTCATTCCCTCAAAGTCCAATTTATTTTTGGCAAGCTTGACAATTCGAAGCAGACGGATTGTTCATCCATTCGCCAGCAGAGATATTATCCTTTCAGGAGTCTCCGAGATTAAATCATTGATTGTGGTTCCTCAGCAGAGTCAGCAGAGATGTCTGGCGCAGAGGCAGAGAGTAATTCGATTTTAAAATTCCAAAAGTCCAACAGTGGATTGGCAAAAGTCCGTCTTCGGGTGGCAAAAGTCCAACAGTGGATTGGCAAAAGTCCATCTTCGGGTGGCAAAGCAGCTAAAAGTCCAACAGTGGATTGGCAAAAGTCCGTCTTCGGGTGGCAAAAGTCCAACAGTGGATTGGCAAAAGTCCGTCTTCGGGTGGCAAAAGTCCAACAGTGGATTGGCAAAAGTCCGTCTTCGGGTGGCAAAAGTCCAACGGTGGATTGGCAAAAGTCCGTCTTCGGGTGGCAAAAGTCCAACAGTGGATTGGCAAAAGTCCATCTTCGGGTGGCAAAGCAGCTTAAAGTCCAACAGTGGATTGGCGAAAGGTCCATCTAAGGGTGGCAAAGTCTAAAAGTCCAACAGTGGATTGGCAAAAGTCCGTCTTCGGGTGGCAAAAGTCCAACAGTGGATTGGCGAAAGGTCCATCTAAGGGTGGCAAATTCTTAAAGTCCAACAGTGGATTGGCAAAAGTCCGTCTTCGGGTGGCAAAAGTCCAACAGTGGATTGGCAAAAGTCCATCTTCGGGTGGCACGAAGCTGCAAAGTCCACCAGTAGTGTGGCAGGCCAGTAGTCGTCTGGAATTGCATAAAAGACATTATTAAAGTCCACCAGCAGTGTGGCAAGCCAGTAGTCGTCTGGCGTCGTTCAAAAGACAGTTTTCTCCGACAATGTTTCATTGAAGATTCAAGCCAGCAATGTCGTGGAAGTTTCTTCCTCATCATCCAGAGCAAATTTTTGGTTATATTTGGTATTCAATCACTATATACCTTGAAAGTCCGAAAGCAATTGCTTTCAGGCATTCAGGTCTACAGCGCTTGAATAGGGGCAGCTGTAATACCCCAAAATTTGCTCTCCCCCTTTTGGCATCATAGCATGGCATTATCATTTATCATATCATATCCATCTCATTAGCATTGCATTGCATTTAACATATAAAAATGAAGCATGGCATCCTTCTTACCATCAGGGCATGTGATCAGGTGGGAGATGGACAATCAAGAGATCATTCAAAGCACAAAAAGGTCAGTCAAGTTACCTCAAGGCAAGCCAAGAAGCCTTTCATGTCTCATACTATCTCAATTGATCATCCACAACCTCAAGGATAAGAGATACAATGGGAGATTGAAGCATTACATCTTTCACTATGCAAGAGGTTCAAAAAATGAAGGAAAACCCTCAAAAGAGATAGCTCATTGATCCAAAATCATCCTCAAATGGCATATATCATCATCCTTTAAGAGGATACACAACATACTCTGAGGAATTTGAAATTGAAGACTACACTTTTCCCTCCTAACCAGAGGGGGTCAAGATTAGGGTTTCCAATTAAATCAGGGTATCTCTGATTTTTTGGTCAAAACTTGATGTCATGGTATTCCATATGTCCTTAAGTGTATGGGTGTGGAAAATTACATCTCAATTGGTTTTAGAAGTGGTTCAATTGGAAGAAAGATAAAAAATCAGGAAATTTGGGGCAAAGTCAAATAATCAGAGGAAAAAGTCAACTCTTGACTTTTTGAGGCTAAATTCATGAAATTCATGTTATATATGTCCAATGTACAAAATTTGGTCAAGAAACTCCAAAGGAATCATGAAAAAATCAAGATGTGGAAAGTTGCCATTTTTGGATGAGGTAGGGTTACTAAAAATAGCAAGTTTTGGCCATTTTGCATCAGAATTTGAACCAAGGCCATTTAAATTTGGAGCACCAAATGAAAAAATCACTCTGCCTCAATGAAAGATCTTGTTTTAAGCTTCAAATCCATGTGTGGAACATCTCCATTGGATAAAAATTGAGTGAGATATGATTGATCAAAGTTTGAGCAAAGTAGGTTCAAAACTAGGTCATGACCAAGATTTTCAGGGCACGCGCGCAGTCATTTTAACAAACATGTGGTGGGCCTAATGTCCACTCATTTTTCTCATGGTTAAAGGCTTCAAATGAAAAATCTTTCAACATGAAAGTTGTTCATCTATGTGAGATCTTCAAGATTGATGTTCATGATTTTTTTATGTGATCAAAGGATAAGGAGTTGAGATAGCTCAAAGTTTGGTCAACACAACTGAAAGTCACTAGGCCAACTTGTCATGCCATGCCACAAACTGCTCGACCATACATCAGTTTGTTTTTCCATCTGGTTATGGTCATTTTTAGGCATGTTTGAGGCATCCTTTCACTTTCATTTTCAAACCAAACTTGTTGTATTGTGATCATTCTTTCCAACAACATCAAAAGTTCCTCAAACCATCCACTAACATGAGAGAAATCCACCCTCAAACCTACATTGTTACATTGGTTACAAACTGTCACAAAATTAAAAAAACAGAAGGTTGTTGTTGTTATCATGTTTTAAGTCACACGCGTACATTCTCAACACACTCCCAACCTTTGCCTCATTTGAACAAACACCACCTTACACATACATAGCCTTACATCAAAGAGGAAATAAGAAAACTTATGGTACAAGCCAGGATGCTGCACTGATAGTAACATCACCACCACTGGTTCACTCTCATCCTCACCATATCATCTCATAATCACTCCACACTCTAACCAAACTTCCCCAACTCGTGCCATTAACCACCTAACTCAGTTAGTTAACTCAAACTCAGTTAACTAACTCAGTTTAACTAGAGTTCTAACTGTTAACTGAACTGGTTGGGAGTTAACCTTGGATATATAAGCTGAAACTCTCACAATTTCAGAGGAGGATTCTCATTTTTCACTCTCACTCCAAATTGCTCTCACTTTTCTCTCGGAGTTCTCTCCATTCTCTCTCTGATTTCACACAAGTTCTTCACACATTCTCACTTTGATCTTCATCAGTTGTTCATCATCAAGCACTTCTGATCAAGAACAAGCTGAAGTAAGACCAAGCCATCAAGTGCAGCAATTTCTCCAATCGGAATTTCAATTTACTCTCTCCAAGATCCAAAGATTCAGAGCATTTATTTTGCTTTGAGGAAGCTCGAGGATAATTGCCTTTCTCTGGTTTTTCTGTTGATTCAAGAGTTCTCCAATTTCAGGTTCCATTTTCTTACACTTTCTTCACAGATTTTAGCTTGTTTTTATGGCATTTGAGGCTTAATAGAAGCAGTGTGAGTTCTGGCTAGTGATAGGCACTATAGGTGCTTAGATTATTTTCTAGGGCAAAAATGTTTGTGCTCGTTTCTCTGTGTACGTGATTGATCTGTGAATTTAAAGGCTAGATTAGTAATGTGCATGAGTTCAGCTTTCTTTTGGTATATGGCTTGTGAATTTCTGGAAAAAATGTGAGTTACAGGTGGTGCTTGGTCGCCGGAGAAGATGACCGGAGGTCATTCTCCGGCCGGTGACTTCAACTGTTAGGGTTTGCGTTGTTTTCATCTCGTCCGTTCATTTTGCGCAATCGTGTGGCTTATGTGATGACAGCACATTAAAATACATGTGCATGTCACGTGTGATTTTCTGAATTTTTTTTAAACATTGTGTGGTATGGTACATGGTAGTGTGTATGGACATTCAAGTGTGCGCGTTGATCTTGATTACCTTGACCTAGATTTGACCTTGACTTAATCTGATGGCTGGGAATGTATTGACTCTCGTTGACTGAAGTGCAGGCTTGCTATTGTGTTATGCGCGTAATTGGACCTAACCAGATTGCTATTCACACCTCCTCTTTTTTAAAGCCCAATGAATTTGCACTGTCCAATTGCTATGTTCATACCCCCCTGCATTTTGCATTTATTTTTCATTTTTATTTCTTTCTACACGTTTGATTTTTAATTTTTAAAAATACCAAATTGCATTATTAAATTCCACAAAAATTCATGTGTACTCTTAAAACATTTAGGAAATTTTACATGATTTTATTTCTTGATTTTATGACCTTTTTACCCCTGGTCCATAATTTTCTTTGAATTTCCATTTAGATGCATTCTAAGCATGATACATGAATTTGTTTAATTTTGTTCTTGCTCATTACCAACTATTTTGACATGATTCTTTTTGCATTGATTCACTAATACATTGAAGCATGTTAGATGATTTTTGTTTGATTTTTTAGGTCACTTTATTACATGTCTTGATGCCTATATTTGTACCACTTTGCATGATGTTTCAATTTGACCTAATTGCTTTGTTTGAAGTCATTTTGCTTTGAATTTTGATATGCTATTTTGATATGTGGTTTATCTCTGATTAGTGAACTCCAATACCATGTTTTCATAATTTTCATGAGGACATTTGATTTTTGCTTGATGCATTTCATTTAAGGCATTATGACATGTTATATCATTGTAATCTTTAGTGCATGTTTGCATGAATTCTTTTGTGCACATTTGTATGAGCATTTGCATATGTTATGAGCCATTCATATGATATTATAGGTCTTTGATACACATTATAGGTCATCTTTACATGTTCATTTCAATTTGAACTTTGTGCATCATTAACATGTATTGTTTGCCCTTTCCTTTTGAACTTTCATTTCAATTCTTCTTATATTACTTCTTGAATGTCTTGAAGTTATCTCATAAATACTTTTGAGATGTTCATAAACCATTTTCCATTTAGTTTCAATTCTGGTTGTTGATTTACATGTTCCATTTATGCATGTCCTCTTCATTTCTTTCCATCTTTCATCTACCCTTTCTTCTTGTAACATGTTTAAATGCTAATGGATGATGTTTGTTGCCTATTCACTTGCACTTGTATGATGATATTAATTTGTTGACCATATGATGCCCATTCTGGTTGTGGTTCTAGGATTTGTTTTCTCATTTAATTCATTGGAGTTTTATGATGCATTACATGTTCTTTTACTTCTTATACTTCTTATACATGTTTACTAACCATGTAGGGGCTTTGGTAAGTTTCAATTGAGTGTGGATAAGGAATCCACATTCAACTTCTATCCTTTCTCTTTTACAATTCCATTTTGTGTTTTGTTAAGCACTTATGTGCTTTCTTTTAATAACTCATCACTTTCCCTTTGTGAATTACAATTCATCTTCTACTTTAGAAGTGAATTGTTTAATTCTTTCCTTCTTTAGACTTTAGGTTGAAACCTCACAAACCTTTAGGATCACTCCCTTTAATCTTCAATTAGGATTGAGTCTTAGTCCATATAGGTTTTACCTTTTCTCCTCTCTTGAGTCTCTTTTCTCATCTCAAAGAAAATTCAAAACATATAATAAAGGTAGGCATTTATTGCATTTAGGCCTTTCATATAAAGAAAAGATTATAAGGGGTCTTCTCTTGTAATCTTAGAATGTGTAGCATATGGCCCATCTTAGGTCAATGTGTTACATATTTGATCTTGTATGAGGGACTTAAATGCAATACTTGTTGAAGGTGCAAATAATAAAAAACACTTCTTCACTTCATAATCAACAAAACACTTAATAAACACAAGTATGCTAGTGTGTTTGAACCTTGACAATTGGAACTAAGTGTGGGGGTCTTCTTCACTCTTAGTGTGTATTCTTACCCATTCCATCTTGGAATGTGAGAACGTACACATTCCAATGGCTAAGATCCAGATACACTGTCATATGCAAACAAATCTAAAACACTTCCTTCTAAAAGACAAAAACAAACAATAACGTCTTTCCTTCGGGAATTCTTTTCTCATCTCATTCATTCTCAACGCACGAACGCGCTTCTACTCGTTCTCTTGCAAGATGGTAACGCACTCGGACCAGCGAGCCTGCAACACCTGAGCTAGAACATAAAAAACACAATCCATCCCTAGTGAGGGGAACTACGTCGCTCTGATTCTCATGCTCCCGATGAGATACGTAGGCAATGGGGTAGGGCCCATGCGAGCACTTCTTTTATTTTCCCTACATTTGTTTCCCGTTCCTTTTCTTTTCTTTCTCCTTTCTTTCTTTCAGTTCCTTTTCCAGTATCCTTTTCTTACACCCTTTGTTCGAGCAAGCAAGCGTGGATCCCATCGGGTACGATGGACGCGAGGGGGTGCTAATACCTTCCTCTCGCGTAACCGACTCCCGAACCCATTTCTCTTGGTCGTAAGACCCTGCTTTTTCCTTCCCTTCAGGTTTATGCGGTGTTTCCTTTCCCTCTCATGGGATAAATACACATTGCTGGCGACTCTGTTTGGTGCCACTTTCGCGTTTGTACTTGGATGAAAATCCCGGGAGCGACAATGGGTAATGATGAGTTCGGAAGGAATAAGCTGCCTATCTTCAATGGAAGGTATGATCCGGATGGTGCACAATTTTGGTTTGAAGAGGTTGAAAGGATCTTCCGTATGATGGATTGTGCTGAAGAGCATAAGGTGAGATTAGGTACTTGCATGCTGGAGGAAGAAGCAGCTGATTGGTGGGTTAGTTTACGCCGAGTGTTGGAAGAGGATAAGGAAGAGGATACTTGGAATTTATTTGGCCAAGAGTTTCGGAGGAGGTATTATCCTGAGGGAGTGAAGGAAAAGAAAGAGATTGAGTTTTTGGGATTAAAACAAGGCAATATGTCCGTTGTTGAGTATACGACTAAGTTTGTGGAACTGGTGCAGTTTTATCCTCATTATCCGGAGGCGACTGCTGAATTTTCTAAGTGTGTGAAATATGAGAACGGATTGCGTTCGGAGATTAAACGGGCAATCGGTTATCAGAGGATTAGAAGGTTTTCTGAATTGGTGGACAATTGTAGGATGTACGAAGAGGATTGTAAGGCGCGTTCCACTCGCGATAAGAGTGTGGATGGAAGGAAAGGGAAACAACAGTCTCGAAGTGGGCCCATAACCCATAGGTCCCATGGTTATTGATACTCCAGCAATGGGGTCAGTATTTATTTTTTTGGTTTGTTTAAATTGTTCTTTGACCATTTGGGGTAAAGGCTTGGGATGGTTTTGGTGTGTTTATAGTTAGAGAGATTAGAATGAGATAAGTGGGGGAGAAGCTGGCACTTCTTCATGTTGCTTCAGGTGTAGAGCGCTGGCTCAATGGGTATGTATTGCAGGGTTTTAAGTGTGGTTTCTGGTTCAAGAAGGAATGCAGAAGAGGATTGGTGTCGTAGGTGGTTTTGTGTATAGGATGTAAGGAATGCTATTATGGGTTGGTGGAGACGGGTTATGCTTCATCATGGTTGTCGGCTGTCTATTGACAAATTGAGGAACTGATCACCCTTAATCTCTTGTTGATAGCAGACGGGAATTATGTTGGATGGTATAGACGTGTCTTTCCGGCTTTGATAGTGGTGTGGATTGGATTACTTGAAATTTAAGGAAATGTTGCGGATTGTTTTGTCAAGTTGACGAAGATTTTATATCTGACGGTGATGCGGAATTAAGGTTTTGTATGGTGGGTAACGTGAGAAGTCGTTGAGAGTCCTTTTGGTTGGTTATTGTAATAGATTGGAATTTGGATTATCAAGAGAAGGAATTGTGTATGGATTACGTACAGTGGTATAAGATGGCGATTGAGATTAAGTATTCATTTTCGGGATTAGGTAACTGTGATGGTTTGGTTGAGTTGATTGGAATTACAATTGTTGGGATGTTTGATAAGAGTAGTGATTTGCTTGAGTTGAGGCTTCGATCGACTTGTGTGACGGGTTATGTTTGTTGTCATCAGAAGTAGATGCGGTGTTACTATGAGAGGCTCTGAAGTTGGTTAAAGTGATTAGAAACTTTTTGGACTTTTGTTGGTTATTACTGAAGGGTATGGAAGACTTTTTCCAAGACTAGCGTTTGGTTACTTCATTTGACTTGCAAAGATGGAGTCAATTGTTTGGGGATGTATTTTGGATGAGTATGGTTAGTGTGTTAAGATAAGAGAGTAAGTAGTGGCTTATGTTTTGTCGATATTTGAGGATTCATGGAAAGATCAGTATTGTTTTGGAAAATCAGAATTGTTTGCAGTTGTAATTGTGTTGGAATATTGGGAGTATTATCTTTATGATTCTAGATTTAAAGTGTTTGGTAATTACAAGAATATTGAGTACTGGTTTGGTCTGAAGGAATAGAGACAACGAGATTGGTTAGAAGTTGAGTAGAGTTATTGTTGTGTCTGAGGAGCTAAGCTGAAAGTTTCTATGTATGGTTGTTTTGGTGGTCCGAGGATTAGAATTGTTTGAACAGTTCAGAGGCTTGTATCTGGTGTGTGTGATAACAGGAAAGAATGTGGGGCTAGAATATTAAAGGTGAACAGTGGTTTTTGGAAGGTTCGTGAAAGAATTAGATTTTGGGAGTGAGATTGGTAGTTTTGATGGTTACGAGTTATCAGAGTGCGCAGCGGAAGCGTGATGTGGCACATTTCGTATATGTGTGTGCGACTTGTGAGGGTTCTTAGGTGGAACATGGGAAATCTATAGGAATGAAGAAACCATTGGATGTTTCAGAGTGGAGGTGTTAGGAGAAAGGTTCTAATAGTATCCGTGTGCTACTAAGTTGAGGGATGTTTTGGTTCAAGAGTGAACCTGTGAGTCGTGTTTTGTGTATTCCTTGAGTTGTAAGTTGTTCGTCAAGTGCATTGTATGGGCTTTGCAGCTTGTCGTTGTTGTGTCGTTATGTTTGCGGTTAGCAAGGTGGTCCGTCAGTTGTATTATTCGTGGTGTGCCTTTTTGTAGGCTTGAGGTTTGTTGGTCGGATGCGAGAGTCGTATCCAGAGTGGTTCGTCTTGGTTATATTTTCGAGGACGAAAAGTTCCAAGTGGGGGAGAATTGTAACGCCCCAGTTTTGCCAATTTTATTTTATTGAGTCTTTTTGGATTATTTTATTATTATTTTATTGTCATTTCGACTTTTGTGTGAAAATATGTTATTTTTCGTCGTGATTATATTTTATCGCGTTTTGGGATCGTTTGCGAGATATTTGAGTGTGGGGGTATTTTGGACATTTCACATTTAATTTTACTAAGTTAGTAAGAAAGAAAAGAAAATAGAATAGAAAAGGGAAAGAAAGAAAAATAGAGAGAAAGAAAGAAGAAAGAAGGAAAAAGAGAAGAAAAGAGGAGAAGAGAGAAAAATTGGAGAAAAAGTGTGAAAATCATCAAGATCAATTCCTAGAATCGAATTAAATCGGGTAAGGGTGCGAAACTCGATTATACTATGCTTGTATATGATTATGTATGTATGTGTTTGGATGATTCTCTTGCTTTCTATGTTTTTCATTCCTAGGTCGAAAATGATAAAATGAGTAGAATCGATGGTTTAACGGTTGGAAATCGATGTAAAGGTGGTAGTTTGCTTGCTGACATGATTAGAATAGGTTCTGATTGAAATATGTTGATTTGGAAATGGTTTGAGTTGGAAAATATCACTTTTGGGGTTTCAAACAGCGCAGAAAAATTCTGGGTTTTCCTTGGTTCGCCTAGCGAACCTGGGGCGAAGGTGGCAGCGAGTGAGGTTTTCGCGGGTTCGCCTAGCGAACGATTCAGCGAAGGGTAGCAAAGGTTCGCTACGGGTATTCGCCTAGCGAAGGCATGAGCGAAGGTTCGCTAGAGTGTTCGCCTAGCGAAGTTTGGGTGTTTTTGGCTCTGTTTGGTTCTGACTTGGTTCGCCAAGTGCTCGCCTAGCGAACTTTGTGTCTGTTTCTAGCTAACAGTTGGTTCGCTGGAACATTCGCCTAGCGAAGGATCTAGCGAATGCTCGCGAGGGATGTTCGCCTAGCGAAGCAGCTAGCGAAGGCTCGCGAGGGAGGTTCGCCCAGCGAACAGTGCTGTTCGTGTAATTTTGTTTTCTGCATAACTTTTGATCTGTGTTTCGGTTTGAGGCGTGGTTTGATGCGTTGGAAAGCCATTGAGTTGTACTTTTTTATTATGATGGTTTAGAATTTGTTGGCCGATTTTATGTTGTCGGTAAATGTGAATAGTGTCAATGGTTTACTTTTGTCGTTTTAATGGTGCATAATTGTCATGTATTATGCTATATGTTTCTGCTTTGGATATGTATGCCTTATATGCTGTTGTGAGGATAAGTTGTGGCCGAAAGGCAAGAAATGCTAAGTGTTGTATTTGATGATTTATGCATGATTATGAATGTGTGTATGGATGCAATGTGAATGTCATGAGTCATTGTATGCCAAGCATCATAGTGTGCATTGTTGAATATCCTGAGTGGCGACTTGATCATCGTGTGCCTCAAAAATACGAGGCGTTGCCTGAGGACTTAAAACGATGAATCTGCTATACCATCGTGTGCCTCAAAAATACGAGGCGTTGCCTGAGGACTTACAGCGATATGTATAGACGATTGTGGGCTCCTTTGGAGACTTAAAGCAATCCTTAACGTCGTGGGCCTCGAAAATACGAGGCGATGCCTGAGGACTTAAAGCGACGGGTGAACATCGTAGGCCCGACGAGGAGTTACTTGACTAAGTCTCAGTAACAAGCGATGGTTCCAATAGTTCCTGAGTGGACTAATGACGTGACATGACGTGACAAAGGAAGTCGGTACCGCATGGCATGTGCATAGAGTCGTGGTGTCGGTCTCTGTGCATTTGCATTGATCATGAATCATTTATGCATGGAATTGTGCATGTGATTAATGAAATGGAAATGTGTGATTGTGTTGGTGATTACGTGTATGTTGTATGTTTGATGTGTAGTGATGTCAATGCTTGAGAATTGTGCCGTATTATGTTATGTTTGATCTATGAGAAATTGTGGTGCAACTGTGGTGAGAAATGTGTTTACTTGTGAATGTTTGTGTTAATATATAATTTTATACAATTATATTATGGTTGTTTTTCTCACCCTTCTGCTGTTTTATAACGCTCTATGAGGCGTTGCAGATTAGTGTTGCTGGAGGTATTCTTTTGTGAAGCGTTGCGTCTTCATTATTTTGGTCGGTCGGCTCTGATATGTGACTCCGGGTAGCATAGGGTGGCCGTTTGTGATTGTTTTGTATATCTGATGATATATTTTGGTTGTACAGTTATAACTTGACGTATGACAGCCAAGTTTATATGTATATATGTATATGTGTTATTCAGATTTTAGATCTTTCCGCTTTAATTCTAATTTCTGAAAAGTGGGTGTAAGGAACGAAGTTTCCTCTGTATGATTGTTACCCCACGTTGCATATCTAAATGAGCAGTTGTTGCATGTTATGTGTTTGGTAAATTTGATGTGATTTCCCCGTCTATGCCATGTTTTCAAATATACTCTGATCAATTTTCGAATTTTCTTTTTACCGCTTTAATTGCGTGTTAATTGGGGGTGTAGATTGGGGGCATCACATTAAGTGGTATCAGAGCCAGTTCGTGTCAGTTGTGTCTGTTGTGTCTGTCGTTTTAGGCGAGTTGCTGTTGTGCAGCAGTCGTGTGCTGGTGGATTGTTGCTTAACCATAGTTTCTGTATTTGGATGAATAGAATATGGCCCGAGCTGTGCAGGATGTAGCGGATGTGATGGGTAATGATGAGTTCGGAAGGAATAAGCTGCCTATCTTCAATGGAAGGTATGATCCGGATGGTGCACAATTTTGGTTTGAAGAGGTTGAAAGGATCTTCCGTATGATGGATTGTGCTAAAGAGCATAAGGTGAGATTAGGTACTTGCATGCTGGAGGAAGAAGCAGCTGATTGGTGGGTTAGTTTGCGCCGAGTGTTGGAAGAGGATACTTGAAATTTATTTGGCCGAGAGTTTCGGAGGAGGTATTATCCTGAGGGAGTGAAGGAAAAGAAAGAGATTGAGTTTTTGGGATTAAAACAAGGCAATATGTTCGTTGTTGAGTATACGACTAAGTTTGTGGAACTGGTGCAGTTTTATCCTCATTATCCGGAGGCGACTGCTGAATTTTCTAAGTGTGTGAAATATGAGAACGGATTGCGTTCGGAGATTAAACGGGCAATCGGTTATCAGAGGATTAGAAGGTTTTCTGAATTGGTGGACAATTGTAGGATGTACGAAGAGGATTGTAAGGCGCGTTCCACTCGCGATAAGAGTGTGGATGGAAGGAAAGGGAAACAACAGTCTCGGAGTGGGCCCATAACCCATAGGTCCCATGGTTATTGATACTCCAGCAATGGGGTCAGTATTTATTTTTTTGGTTTGTTTAAATTGTTCTTTTACCATTTGGGGTAAAGGCTTGGGATGGTTTTGGTGTGTTTATAGTTAGAGAGATTAGAATGAGATAAGTGGGGGAAAAGCTGGCACTTCTCCATGTTGCTTCAGGTGTAGAGCGCTGGCTCAATGGGTATGTATTACAGGGTTTTAAGTGTGGTTTCTGGTTCAAGAAGGAATGCAGAAGAGGATTGGTGTCGTAGGTGGTTTTGTGTATAGGATGTAAGGAATGCTATTATGGGTTGGTGGAGACGGGTTATGCTTCATCATGGTTGTCGGCTGTCTATTGACAAATTGAGGAACTGATCACCCTTAATCTCTTGTTGATAGCAGACGGGAATTATGTTGGATGGTATGGACGTGTCTTTCCGGCTTTGATAGTGGTGTGGATTGGATTACTTGAAATTTAAGGAAATGTTGCGGATTGTTTTGTCAAGTTGACAAAGATTTTATATCTGACGGTGATGCGGAATTAAGGTTTTGTATGGTGGGTAACGTGAGAAGTCGTTGAGAGTCCTTTTGGTTGGTTGTTGTAATAGATTGGAATTTGGATTATCAAGAGAAGGAATTGTGTATGGATTACGTACAGTGGTATAAGATGGCGATTGAGATTAAGTATTCATTTTCGGGATTAGGTAACTGTGATGGTTTGGTTGAGTTGATTGGAATTACAATTGTTAGGATGTTTGATAAGAGTAGTGATTTGCTTGAGTTGAGGCTTCGATCGACTTGTGTGACGGGTTATGTTTGTTGTCATCAGAAGTAGATGCGGTGTTACTATGAGAGGCTCTGAAGTTGGTTAAAGTGATTAGAAACTTTTTGGACTTTTGTTGGTTATTACTGAAGGGTATGGAAGACTTTTTCCAAGACTAGCGTTTGGTTACTTCATTTGACTTGCAAAGATGGAGTCAATTGTTTGGGGATGTATTTTGGATGAGTATGGTTAGTGTGTTAAGATAAGAGAGTAAGTAGTGGCTTATGTTTTGTCGACATTTGAGGATTCATGGAAAGATCAGTATTGTTTTGGAAAATCGGAATTGTTTGCAGTTGTAATTGTGTTGGAATATTGGGAGTATTATCTTTATGATTCTAGATTTAAAGTGTTTGGTAATTACAAGAATATTGAGTACTGGTTTGGTCTGAAGGAATAGAGACAACGAGATTGGTTAGAAGTTGAGTAGAGTTATTGTTGTGTCTGAGGAGCTAAGCTGAAAGTTTCTATGTATGGTTGTTTTGGTGGTCCGAGGATTAGAATTGTTTGAACAGTTCAGAGGCTTGTATCTGGTGTGTGTGATAACAGGAAAGAATGTGGGGCAAGAATATTAAAGGTGAACAATGGTTTTTGGAAGGTTCGTGAAAGAATTAGATTTTGGGAGTGAGATTGGTAGTTTTGATGGTTACGAGTTATCAGAGTGCGCAGCGGAAGCGTGATGTGGCACATTTCGTATATGTGTGTGCGACTTGTGAGGGTTCTTAGGTGGAACATGGGAAATCTATAGGAATGAAGAAACCATTGGATGTTTCAGAGTGGAGGTGTTAGGAGAAAGGTTCTAATAGTATCCGTGTGCTACTAAGTTGAGGGATGTTTTGGTTCAAGAGTGAACCTGTGAGTTGTGTTTTGTGTATTCCTTGAGTTGTAAGTTGTTCGTCAAGTGCATTGTATGGGCTTTGCAGCTTGTCGTTGTTGTGTCGTTATGTTTGCGGTTAGCAAGGTGGTCCGTCAGTTGTATTATTAGTGGTGTGCCTTTTTGTAGGCTTGAGGTTTGTTGGTCGGATGCGAGAGTCGTATCCAGAGTGGTTCGTCTTGGTTATATTTTCGAGGACGAAAAGTTCCAAGTGGGGGAGAATTGTAACGCCCCAGTTTTGCCAATTTTATTTTATTGAGTCTTTTTGGATTATTTTATTATTATTTTATTGTCATTTCGACTTTTGTGTGAAAATATGTTATTTTTCGTCGTGATTATATTTTATCGCGTTTTGGGATCGTTTGCGAGATATTTGAGTGTGGGGGTATTTTGGACATTTCACATTTAATTTTACTAAGTTAGTAAGAAAGAAAAGAAAATAGAATAGAAAAGGGAAAGAAAGAAAAATAGAGAGAAAGAAAGAAGAAAGAAGGAAAAAGAGAAGAAAAGAGGAGAAGAGAGAAAAATTGGAGAAAAAGTGTGAAAATCATCAAGATCAATTCCTAGAATCGAATTAAATCGGGTAAGGGTGCGAAACTCGATTATACTATGCTTGTATATGATTATGTATGTATGTGTTTGGATGATTCTCTTGCTTTCTATGTTTTTCATTCCTAGGTCGAAAATGATAAAATGAGTAGAATCGATGGTTTAACGGTTGGAAATCGATGTAAAGGTGGTAGTTTGCTTGTTGACATGATTAGAATAGGTTCTGATTGAAATATGTTGATTTGGAAATGGTTTGAGTTGGAAAATATCACTTTTGGGGTTTCAAACAGCGCAGAAAAATTCTGGGTTTTCCTTGGTTCGCCTAGCGAACCTGGGGCGAAGGTGGCAGCGAGTGAGGTTTTCGCGGGTTCGCCTAGCGAACGATTCAGCGAAGGGTAGCGAAGGTTCGCTACGGGTATTCGCCTAGCGAAGGCATGAGCGAAGGTTCGCTAGAGTGTTCGCCTAGCGAAGTTTGGGTATTTTTGGCTCTGTTTGGTTCTGACTTGGTTCGCCAAGTGCTCGCCTAGCGAACTTTGTGTCTGTTTCTAGCTAACAGTTGGTTCGCTGGAACATTCGCCTAGCGAAGGATCTAGCGAATGCTCGCGAGGGATGTTCGCCTAGCGAAGCAGCTAGCGAAGGCTCGCGAGGGAGGTTCGCCCAGCGAACAGTGCTGTTCGTGTAATTTTGTTTTCTACATAACTTTTGATCTGTGTTTCGGTTTGAGGCGTGGTTTGATGCGTTGGAAAGCCATTGAGCTGTACTTTTTTATTATGATGGTTTAGAATTTGTTGGCCAATTTTATGTTGTCGGTAAATGTGAATAGTGTCAATGGTCGACTTTTGTCGTTTTAATGGTGCATAATTGTCATGTATTATGCTATATGTTTCTACTTTGGATATGTATGCCTTATATGCTGTTGTGAGGATAAGTTGTGGCCGAAAGGCAAGAAATGCTAAGTGTTGTATTTGATGATTTATGCATGATTATGAATGTGTGTATGGATGCAATGTGAATGTCATGAGTCATTGTATGCCAAGCATCATAGTGTGCATTGTTGAACGTCCTGAGTGGCGACTTGATCATCGTGTGCCTCAAAAATACGAGGCGTTGCCTGAGGACTTAAAACGACGGGTGAACATCATAGGCCCGACGGGGAGTTACTTGACTAAGTCTCAGTAACAAGCGATGGTTCCAATAGTTCCTGAGTGGACTAATGACGTGACATGACGTGACAAAGGAAGTCGGTACCGCATGGCATGTGCATAGAGTCGTGGTGTCGGTTTCTGTGCATTTGCATTCATCATGAGTCATTTGTGCATGGAATTGTGAATGTGATTAATGAAATGGAAATGTGTGATTGTGTTGGTGATTACGTGTATGTTGTATGTTTGATGTGTAGTGATGTCAATGCTTGAGAATTGTGCCGTATTATGTTATGTTTGATCTATGAGAAATTGTGGTGCAACTGTGGTGAGAAATGTGTTTACTTGTGAATGTTTGTGTTAATATATAATTTTATACAATTATATTATGGTTGTTTTTCTCACCCTTCTGCTGTTTTATAACGCTCTATGAGGCGTTGCAGATTAGTGTTGCTGGAGGTATTCTTTTGTGAAGCGTTGCGTCTTCATTATTTTGGTCGGTCGGCTCTGATATGTGACTCCGGGTAGCATAGGGTGGCCGTTTGTGATTGTTTTGTATATCTGATGATATATTTTGGTTGTACAGTTATAACTTGACGTATGACAGCCAAGTTTATATGTATATATGTATATGTGTTATTCAGATTTTAGATCTTTCCGCTTTAATTCTAATTTCTGAAAAGTGGGTGTAAGGAACGAAGTTTCCTCTGTATGATTGTTACCCCACGTTGCATATCTAAATGAGCAGTTGTTGCATGTTATGTGTTTGGTCAATTTGATGTGATTTCCCCGTCTATGCCATGTTTTCAAATATACTCTGATCAATTTTCGAATTTTCTTTTTACCGCTTTAATTGCGTGTTAATTGGGGGTGTAGATTGGGGGCGTCACATTAAGTAAAAAGGGCGCCCTTTTTGTAACAGCCCGGCCTTCCCCGGAACTGTTATTCATGATTTTCTCCACCCCCCGGCCTTTTATGCCTTCGTGGAGTTTTTTCCCTCCTAGGGTCATTACTACGAAAGACAAGAGATATGTTTTTATCTTTGATCAACAAAAGGTATGTTTATCTATCAATTTTTTTCTTAATCCTAGTAACATGTTTTTGTTTACTGATATCTATTCATGATCCAGGAGGCGTTTCTAAAAAATCTTGTACTTGTAATTTCTGGGAGTTGGTTGGGATTCCATGTAGGCATGCTATAGCAACTCTTGGGTTTAGGCAACAAAATCCAGAGGAAATTGTGGATGAGTGTTATTCAAGGGAGAAGTATGCAATGTGTTATGGTTTTGCTGTCAGTCCAATTAATGGCCAGGAAATGTAGCCAGAAGTTCAGGATGAGGAACTGTTACCACCTGAATACAAGAAAGGACCAGGTAGGCCTAAAAAGTTGAGGATTAGAGAGAGTGGTGAAGATGGTGCTAGAAGGAGGTTGCCTGGTGTGTCCTACAGGTGTGACAAGTTTGGTCATAATGTTCAAACATGTAAGAGCCCAACACAAGACCCAAAAGGGCTGAAAAGAAAGGTATGGCATGCTGTCTGATATGGTATATGTCTGGTATCTGTCTTGGTATATGTGTATGTCATGCTATCTGATATGGTATATGTCTGGTATCTGTCTTGTTTTGCAGAAAAAGGTCAAGGCATCTAATGCTGCAGCAGAGCAAAGTGATGTTGTCCCTGAACTAAATGTTGCCCCTGAGCCAGGTGATGCTCACACTGTACCAGAAAATGAAACACTTGCAGGTGCTGCAGATCAACTAGGTGACTATTTTGGTGACATTTCTGATGAGCTTATTCCAACCATACCTGATGCAACTCAAACACAGCCACATGCTGCAAGTCAAAGTGAGGTGATTCAAGGAAATGCACCTGCTACCAAGGGTAAAGTTAAGATGAAGGGGAAAGAGATCATGTCAATCAAGAAGAGGTCAAGTGAAAGAATCAAGCTGAAGTGGTTTCAGAAACCAATCATAGGACCTGGTTCAAATTCTAACCATCCTATCTGTGTACCAGAACAAGAGGGAGGGGTTTTAACGCAAGAAGAAGGTGGTTCTTATAGAGGCAAGAAGAAAATGAGGAAGTAGTTTCAGGGCTATTTTGATGGTTGCAATCTAGGACTTAGTTATTAGTTATTTTGGAACCTTTAAGTAATGACAATGCCACTTTGTTATGGCCTTTATGTAATGACAACATCATTTTGTTATGGCTAATGCCTTTTTGTATTGACAATGCAATTTTGTTATGGTTTATTTTGAATGACATGAAATTCCTATGTTTTGAGAAAAAAATTTGTACACATTGTGATGAATGACTTTAAAAATGAAGCTTTACTAATTTAACTCAAGAATTCATTACATAAACTTCTTAGTACATGGCTGAAACCAATTCATTACACAAAATTCTTCATACACTGATTCAAACAACTAAAATCCTATAGCACATACTAATGACAGTACAATAGCATAAATTCAGACCAATACAGGACAACTACAAATACATGGCCTTGTAAACTACAGCAAACATAACCAAAGACACCTAAATGGCCAATTTCAGTTGGAAATTTCTTCTCTTCAAAACAGCTATCTTCAACTTGGCTTTTTGAAGCTTATTTGCAGTCATATCCAACTTCAAATGTACCACCACATCACAGTTTTTGCAACAGCTACCATTATTTGACAAGCCATTCATGTAGTTGTCTAATTCATCATACCAAATAAAAAGCTCACAGCTACCAGCCATCTGCAAAAACCAACAACATTAATGAAGTATTAACCAAAAATGATAACAAACAGTGTTTCGAAGAATTCCACTCACTGTAACACCCCAATTCCCATTGCGAATAAATAATACATAAATAAATCACAGTAGATAAAAAAAAATTATTTTTCCGACAGAAACAAGGATGCCACAACAATAGAAAGAAAATACAATCCCTGCTCATAATTTTTTTTTGATACATAACACAAACAATTGAATACCCTCAAGGGGAAACTTTTTCCATATAAAAGGAAAGGTCAATTATGGAATAAAGCGGAAGATCCATAACTGAATTGCTTTACAAAATAAATCGTTTTACAACATTAAAATATTTATACAAAGGTAATACAAAATATATTCAACAAATATATACATATATAATAACAGCGTTCCCCGACTCCCGTGTTACGTATCAGAGCAGACAGACGACAAAGGACGGAGGACTAATCTTCACAAAAGCCTCCAAGACAACTAATCTGCAATTGCCTCATAGAGCAACAAACCACAGCAGAAGGGTGAGAAATAACAACTAAATCAAGATTGCATAATAATATGTAAACACATAAAAATTCACATGCATAGTTATTCTCACCACAAGCATCACATACTAATACATATACATATTTCTAACATTCCAACAACATAGCATATATAAATTTTTCCCACATAATCACATATTCACACATAAGGCACACCAAGGTTATGACATATGGAAACACACCACAACATCACATATTTTCATACATAGCATATCGTCCATAAACAATGCATTTATCACGTATGCACATTAATTCACCAATCCAATCATAAATCTCAATACATACTCAATCAATTCACAATTTTCCACACATAATGCATCCATTCACAATTCTCACACATAATCAATCCATTCATGATTTATGCAAATGCACATAGACCGACACAACAACTCTATGCAATGCATATGCGGTACCATCCATCCATCATCTCAACACTAGTTCACTTAGGAACTATTGGAACCATCGCTTGTTACTTAGTGTAACTCCCCGTCGGGCAAACGATGTTCCCTGTCACTTTAGGTCCTCTTGGTATAAGGCGCACAACGTTTATGGATCGCTTTAGGTCCTCTTTGTAAGGTGCACGATCCGATCGCTTTAGGTCCTCTTTGTATAAGGCGCATGACCGTCTATAATCATCGCTTTAGGTCCTCTTTGTATCCGACTAGCCAACCAACACGCCAACCAAGGGCACACCACGAATAACACAAACTGATAACCCACCTTTCTAACAACAACTACAACAACGACACGACAACGACGACAACTACAACGGCAAGATGCAAAGCCCATACAATGCACTTGACGACTAACTCACAACTCAAAGAACACCATGTAACCAACACACACATAAATTAGCTACTCCCACTAGAACCAACACGATAGAAACGAGGAAACAACACAAACAAGAACACAAGTTCCACGACACAACATCATTCAACAACCTCTACATAACCACAATACCAACATCCTTGTCACACAACATTATTACAACAATGCTACGATTCCCCAATCGACCATATAACCAAGACATCCATCTACATAGTAGCCCATGAATAATAGTTAAACCTTTCACCTAACACTTCCATTCTGAAACGTCTAATGGTCTCATCACTCCTACATGTTCTCAATGTTCAACCTATGAACTCGTACAAGTCACACACACAAATATACGAATTGTGCCGGATCATGCTTCCGCTGCGCACTCTGATTACTCGTAACCATCAAAACTACCAATCTCACGTCCAAAGTCTAACCCTTTCTCATATTCACCAAAAATAATTGTTCACTGTTAATATTCCCAACCTCACACTCTCCGGTGTTATCTCACACACCAGACACGAGTCTCTGAACTGCTCAAATAATTTTAATTCTCTGACCATCAAAACAGACATGCATAACAACTTTCGACTTAACTTTTCAGGCACAACCTTAGCTTTTCCTGAAGGATAATCCAAGCCAAATTCATAACTCATCACGAATTCCAACCCTCCTCGTTGTCTCATACTCTATTCCTTCAGACCAAACAAGTACTCTAAACTCTTGTGATTACTAAACACTTCGAACCTAGAACCATAAAAATAATACCTCGAAATCTTCCAACACAATACGACCGCAACCAATCCCAAATCCGGAATAGTATAGATCCTTTTATAAATCCTCAATTGTAGTAAAGCATAAGCCACGACTTTACCCTCTTGCATTAACACACAGACTAAACTTATCAAAGACACATCACAATACCTCACAACCAGATTATTAGGATCACACAGAATCAAAATTGAAGCCATAGACAACTTCTACTTTAGCTCACCAAAACTTACTCACAACGAACATCCAAAACAAACGACTCACCCTTTGCAAGTCAACTGAGATAACAGAAGTACGAACTTAGCAAAGTCTTCCATAGCCTGCAGTAACAATCAACTGAGTCCAAAAGTTTCTAATCTCCTTAACCAACTTCGGAACCTCTCATTGTAGAACTGCATCTACTTCCGATGGATCCATAACAATACCATCATCGGAAATAACATATCCAAGAAAACTAACCTTTTCAACCAAAATTCTCACTTGAATAACTTAGCATAAAACTTCGTCTCTTTTCAACACTTGTAATTCAATTCTCAAACACTCTACCTGTTCTTTCTCTGAGTTTATAACAGATCCGAATGTCCTCAATCAAAGCCATTACGAACTTATCCAAATAAATATGGAAGATACGATTAATCTACTCCACAAACATTACAGACGCATTACTAACACCAAAAAACATCACTGTACTTTGTAATGCCCAACCAAACTAACCCTCATCCAAACTTGTCCAGACTAACATACAAGCTTAATCGAGTAAATAACAGCCTATCCCGATGATAACAACCATGACCAGTCACATTAAATCGACCAAAGCCTCAACTCACACAAATTACCACTCTTATCAAACATTCCAACCAATTGTGATTTCACTCAAACTCAACCATCTCAATCGTTACCTTATTCAACTGTTAGCAATCCATACACAATTTCTTCTCTTAACAGTCCAAATTCCATAAATCCCAACATGTAGCAACAACCAACCCAAAGGAACTCTCAAATACTACCTCCACACCTAAAGTTTTCTCAAAATTCCCATTAATGCTCTAAAATTCCAAAGACTCCAAACCTCACCAGAACTCTAAGTTTTGCTTTCCATAGTCTCAATACCATCATACACATCATGCTTGTTATTCCATTCAATCATCATTCCCTTTTGTTACTAACAAAGCTAAAGCTCTCTACGACAACACCTTAATGTTCCATCCAAAAACACATCCGAAAACCATGCACAACTGACGACCCATCACTGTGACTTCCTGCCAATTTCCAGAACACTATCATCACAGACAAAACAAATATCTTAGTCCCATCTACCAAGATTTTTCTACTTACTTAGCAGATCCAAACCTCAAATCTTCACCTTCGTCAAATTTGAGTTCACACTCTACTCTCTGAGAACAACCATTAATGATACCCAATTGTTCTTTCTCAATGACTTCCCAACTTGACCAACATACAAAAATCCCTAATCCGTCTCACCTTCCGATATAAAAATCTTCATCAACTCAACAAAACAATCTGTAACCATTTTCTTAATTCCAAACAATTCATCACACGCACTATCAAGGTCGGAAAGACACGTCTATCCCATCCAACATAATTCCCGTCTGCTATCAACAAGAGAATAAGGGTGATCAGTTCCTCAATTTGTCAATAGACAGCCGACAATCATTATGTGGCATAAACCGTCTTTACCAAACTATAGTAGCATTTCTTGCATCTCGTGCACAAAACTACCCAAGGCACAAATCCTTAGTTGACATAAACCCTACCTCCGTATTCCCTCCGGAACCGGGAACAACACTGTCCAAACAACACTTACAATCTTGCAATTCACAACACACTGAGCCAATGCTCCACACCTGAAGCAACATGGAGAAGCACCAGCTCCTCCCCCACCTATCTCATTCTCACACCTGAAGACAAAGGATTAGGAAATGAGAAAGTACTGACAGTGTTTCAAACATATATCACATACTAAGGAACAAACAACATCGACAGTATTCAACTGTTACACCAACTGACTCAACAAATTGGCCGGACGGACCTGTCATACCCCAAATTTTGACCACTAAAGTTTCCCATCATTGTGCAAACCATCATCACAATATGGATGAATCATCATGTCTCATCAATCTCCTCAAGGAATTGTTGAGCATTCACTACAATCAGAACTAGGGTTTCAAGCCCTCTCAAAGCTTTTAGACAAAAGATCAATCAAGGAATGACTTGATATTTAACTTGTCTAGCCTCACAAATATCTACAATGAATCAAAAGGACTCCCACTTTAAGGATTAAGCACAAAGCTGCTCCCTTCTAGGTGGATCAAGTCTCAAGATCGACTGTGTCACCAAATTAGGGTTTTGATCGCCCAGGGCCTCCAGATGAAAAATTTCATCTGGGCACAAGCCAATGATCTAAAACATAACCAAATATACTTCATGGTACATCATGAACCCAAGCATCAAGTCAATTTTGCCTCAGGGGATGCATACATCAAAAATCAGGAATTAGGGTTTCTTGACCTAATTCACCCCTAAGTTGACTTTTGGGACAAACCATGTGCCAAGACCTCAAGACATGATTTGAGGGTCTCCAACATACTACATTGATCCATTTGTAACAATGGATTGATCCAAGACGCTTGAGCAACAAGTTTCAATTTCATCTGCACCACAATTAGGGTTTCGCGAGAAAAGTCAACTGTAACTTTGACTTTTGACCTGGACATGCTCCCAATCCCTAATACATGAATAAATATACCCTATGACACCCATGGAACATGTCCATCAAGTTTGATTTAGGTCAAGGACATGATTTCCTGAAGAATTGCATAGTTTGGAATTCATCTGATAAAAAGTCAACTGTGCACAAAAGTCAACTTTGACTTTTTGAGATTTTTCACTAAAATGGATGTTTAACCCTAAAATGATGTTAATGTATGATTTGAATCATCATTCATCAATAAAAATCAAGAAAAGTTGGATAACTTGTAAAAGCGGTAACCATAAAAACTTAGAAATTTTTCTAAGTTAAAATCAAAGTGGCTAGGGTACCAACTCTGGAGGACCATAACTCCTAAACCACAAGGCCATTTTTTCTCATCCAATGATGGATTTGTAGCCCTCATTATCATCTACAAAAACTTCAACTACAAGTCATTCCAATTCATTAAGGATTTTGAGTTATGGAGTGATCAAAGTGGCTGAAAAGTGAAAATGTCACTTTTTCCAACACTTAGTGAAATTTTCACTAAGTCAGAATCTGCCTTCACTTTTGCCAAATGTAGGGGGATTTTTCACTTGGAATCAAAAGAGATCAAAACCAAACTTGTTCAAACAGTTGTTGTATAATGTAAGAGCTTTCCAAAATGGCCAAGAACATTGCCAAATTCCACTTACACCATGAGATATGACATTGGCAAGTTGCCTTGCTAAAATCTGTCAAAGGCAAGGCAGAATTTGCATTTTGGCTCGATTTGCCAAAATCAGCCAATTTCAAATGCTCCTATCCACTTGGATACCTCTTAGGATTGAATCTAAAGGGGACAATCACTGAGCCAAGCCTCCAAAGTCATGGGAACAAGAAATAACATGTTGAACCTAGAATGGCCAAAATAGGGACAAGACTCCAAATTTGGAATGAGGCATTCAATGGAACCATCAAGGTGGCATAGACTGAGCCATTCTCATATGAAATCAGTCAAGACTTATCCAAGACCAAGGGAACCAAAGCTCTGTGCCCTAACCTCTAGTCAATGGCTAGAGGATACTTGATTTCTCATTGGACAACATTGGCCAAACCTACTTACCAGCTGCCATTCACTATTCCTTGCAAAACAAACTTGCTCTACTATAAATAGAGCTCAATTGTGATCAGTTTGAGTACACCAAAGCCATCTATCAGATGCTTTCCTCAAAATCTCTTTCTCTTGGCAAAAATGCCTTTCTTAGCAAAGTAGCTATCGGGTTTTGAGTTTGAGAGTAAATCCAATCAAACCAATCACTCACACACCTCACATACATCATATAGAAGTGATCCAAACACTCAAACAACATCTGGAACATAGATATCACAAAATCACCAGCTGATTGCTCAAACTTTCAACCAAGTTGCAGTTGAGATGCCATGAAGTGATCTAACCAATTTCAATCAAGTCCAAGCATTCAAACACACTCCATAAGGTGTAGGGAAGTTATTCAGATCATCACAACTCATCTGTAACAGCTCCAACTCAAAAATCAATTTGCTCTTGCTGTCACGACTTGGAGGTCAATACTAAATTTTTGAAGCATTAAACCAAGATCACAATTTGTTTTCCATGTGTTAAACAATTTTTGATCATTTTAATTGAATTTTTATTCAATTTAATACATTTTTGAAAACAAATTAGGGTTTTGGATTAATTCAACCCTCATAAATCATTTTCAAAAACACTTTGGGCCTCTAATAGAGTGTAAGACCCAATCCTTTTTTGACCAAATCATTTTGGGCCTCACTTATTGTATAAGTCCCGATACTGTCAAAAAACAAACGGCGCGATCGTCGCCTTTTCAAAAATCATCTGGGCCTCTCCTTGAGCTATAAGACCCATTCAAAACTTTTGGGCCTCTATTAGAGTGTAAGACCCAACCCCCTTTTAACCAAAACCTTTTGGGCCTCACTTATTGTATAAGTTCCTCTGCGTTAAAAGAAAACCTCGGCGCGATCGCCATTTTTAAACGAAAAGTCAACTGGGCCTACCCTCGTGTTATAAGCCCCACTCTTCTTTAAAACTCTTTGGGCCTCTTGAGAGAGTGTAAGACCCATCCCTTTGTACAGAAAACATTTTGGGCCACAGTCACTTGTATAAGACCCTCTGTACAAATCCAACAGTGCAATCACTGGTAAAACCCTGGGTCTCTCCTTGAGCTGTAAGCCCTAAATCTTTCTTTTTCAAAGCACTTTCTCCTTTGATTTTGAATATACTGTTGTTTTCAATCTTTCTTTGTTGAACAACTAACCAAACAGCATGGAAGCTCTACAACCGAGTAAGTGTTTACCCGCTTTCATTTACTGCTTTCATATCATATAACTGTATTGTGGGGCTGTTTCACTGTAAGTCTCATTTCATAAACTCATATCAACTGTGTAATAATAGTATAGATATTTAGAGTTTCCCGGCAACTACGTCTAGTACTAGGTAAAGCCGTTTCATTTATTCGTAGAAATAGACAGCTAGATCCCAAATAGGAGCACCAGATACAGTCTTCTCTTCGGCTGTCCTCCTTAAGAATCGTCAAGAAACTCTACTCCCAAAGATGAAATGTATTCTCCGTGAATGGCATCTTTGAGTTTCTTCCAAATTCTTGGACTTTCCTGACTTGCTTTATTCCTTGTGAATAGCTTGCCTTGAATTTCTCGGGGTTTGGGGACCCACGGGCTTCTTAAAAGCATCGGCCTCCTCTTAGGCATCGTACAAGGACCCACTGGCTTCCTATAAGCAACCCTGCCTCCTCTTGGGCTTAGTCCAAGGACCCGTCGGCTTCTTAGAAGTATTGACAGCCTCCTCTTAGGCTCTGTATAATGATCTCTTCCCCCGGGAATGAAAGCCTTCTCTTGGGCTTAGTACAAGGACCGATCGGCTTTTTAAAAGCTTCCAGCCTCCTCTTGGGCTTCGTACAAATTGTCCCAACGACCTCCTAGAGGTATAGGAACAAAACTTAGTTATCTCCATAGAGCAGTCCTTTCCAGAGTCTACTACTATTTTTCAAAGCATAGTACAAAAGATGAAACTCTAGACTTGGACAGTCTATTTTCCTTGAGTCTCAAAGACATTCTCAAGTGACCCCTTTCAAAAATAGGAAGGAAACCCGTAGACTCGGATAGTCTCAATACCCTTTGGATTTCCCCTTTCCTTAAAGAAACAGGAAATAACCCGGGTCCTCGAACCAAATCCTCGAGTACAGTGTTGCTCATATAAGAACTGATTTTCGCTTCAAAATCAGTATACTGGATCTATCACTTAACTGAAATAGTTACACTATCCTCCTCTTGGGCTTTGTACAATGATTCTCCCCAGCGGAGCAAACCATTTAGCCTCTCTCCCGGGCTTTGTACGAGACACGTAAAAGACTCCCTCGTTGAGTCCATCACCCCTTTTCGCCTCCATCTCGGGCTTTATACGAGATACAAAAAAGGTTCTTATTGGGCCAAACAAATTTTAGCCTCCACTCGGGCTTTGTACGAGATACAAAAAACACTCTCTTGTTGAGTATAAAAGATTCTCTTGTTGAGTCACCCATTTAGCCTCTCTCTTGGGCTTTATACGAGACACATATTAGCCTCCTCTTAAGCTTTGTATAATGATTTTCCCTAGAGGAAATTAGCCTCCTCTTAGGCTTTATATAAGAAAACCACTGGTTGATCCAATCAACCTTTTAGCATTAAACCTGTGCCTCGTTCACAGTACACAAACATCAACAACTTCTTCCCTTTCATCTGATCACTGTAAGCGGCAAGCCTCTGGATCATCTATATCCACGCCACTGTCCTTCTTTTAGCATGAGGAATTCCTAAGGAAAGATGGCGTTGCTCTATACTGAGTTAAAGTCTTCTCCTTCAGGTTGAAAACCCCTTTCTTCGGAAATTATGGCATTGCTAGGATCCACATATCCCAGTTAAAGTAATTCTCCTTCTCCCCTCTTTAGAGACGACAAATTCTCTCTAAAGTCGAGACCTTTCAACTTCACATCTTGGGCTTTGAACAAGATACAAACAACCTTTTCGCTTCACGTCTTGGGCTTTGAACAAGACACCAAAAACCATTTCCTCCCATAGAATAGGAGGAACTACGAACGCTCTGATTTTCCTGTTTCGGTAAACGGGAATACGTAGGCATAAGATCGAAAGAATAGATCTTAGCGAGCACAATCAACAAAAAACCCAAATCCTATTTCAAAAGTAGTAATTCAAAAACATCCTAATCCTTATTCCCCGCCAGAAACCCTCTGCCTAGATAAAAAGAAAGAAAACCGTATTGGCGAAAATACAAATAACCAGTACAAAGGCCCCCCACATTGTAGCATTTGTAACCTAACAGACCACTGTTCAAACTCAGTATGCAAGCAGGGTTAATTGGAGACATCTATTTCCCTTCCTTCATCAGTGCTTAAGAACCACGTCCAAAATCGCTCGCTACAGAAAAGTGGCGCCCACCGTGGGGCCGATCTGTTTCTTCTTTTTCTCTTTACTTGTGTGAATACCACAGATTGGGGCTTCCGCCGGGAAACCCATTTTCTGTCAGGAACTTAAGATCCTTAGCTTTATAGGTCTAGGATGATTTGGACAAATATATATACTGCTTTTCCTAATTGCTATACGTGTTTATTTTTCTGCTACTGGGAATGCGGGTGATGCCGTATGTGGTGAGATGGAGTATACACCTAGAAAATCCAACCCTTTCGTAGTGCGGAAGCTATCGGAAATAGCTGTTACGCGATACTACCCTCATTTGAGGCTGGTGATCTATTCTCAGTGAATAGCACTTACTCTAAGATTGCACACAGCTCGCTGGCGATCCGCTTGTTGTCTGCCTTCCTGGGAGGAGCTAATGATAATGAGTACAGGTACAAAAATCACCTTAGTAAACCTTTGGGGATGGGTAGAGCCTTGACTTCATGACAACGACCCTCTGACCCCATGTTTTTTCTATGTTTTTGTGTGCTGCATTCATGCATTCATCTAAAAAACATTAAAACATTCAAAAAACTTCTCTTCTAGTCTCTCTGTTTTTCAAAATAAACTAAGACTGTGATTGCAAATATCAGAGAAAAGGATTGCACTAATGGATTTTGGTAGAAGGAGAACTCACCAGTATACCTTCAAGGTTCCAAAGCTAGAGGATTTGAGAAAGTCAGCGAGGATGATCACTAACCCAGAGGCTTTCAGAGCCAAGCACGGTGGTTTGCTACCACTGTTAAGAGTCCATGTGATTGAGGGAATCATGGACGCACTCATTTAGTTTTATGATCCAGTTTATCACTGCTTCACATTCCCGGATTATCAACTAGCACCAACGCTGGAGGAGTATTCTCATCTGTTGGATTTACATATCACAGATCGAGCTCCATTTTCTGGACTGGAAGAAATTCCCAAGAATCAAACTATTGCAAGAGCAATTCATTTGGACGAGTCTGAGGTCAGGTCTCACCTGACTACCAAGGGTGGCATCCAAGGTTTGCCAGCCCAGTTCTTAACAAAGAAAGCTCTGTACTTTGCTAGTATAGGGAACAGGACTGCTTTTGAAAGCATCTTTGTCTTGCTCACCTACGGGTTATTTTTGTTTCCCAACATTAATAACTTCGTCGATATCGACGCTATTAAGGTTTTTCTCATTGGAAACCCTTTGCCGACTTTGCTCGCGGATGCGTATCATTCTGTACACTTAGGAAATTTGTACAGCGGAGGGGAGATCACATGCTGTGTACCTTTTCTTTACAAATGGTTTATCTCCCATTTGCCTAAGTCTGCTGCTTTTTGGGATTGCAAGAGCGTCTTGTGCTGGTCGCAAAAGATCATGTCTCTTACCAACTCTGATATAGATTGGTGCAATAGGATTTATGATGGGATCAGGATCATCGATCGTTGTGGAAACTTACCCAACGTACCCCTCATAGGAATTAAAGGAGGAATCAACTACCATCCGACATTGGTTCTTCGTCAATTTGGGTACCCGATGAGACACATCCCGCTGGGTGTTCATCTGGAAGGTCTTTTATTCAAGGAAGGAGAAAACGACAGGGCACTGAAGATGGAAATAGTGCATGCGTGGAAGCACGTTCATAAGAAAGGACGAGAGTCTTTAGGAAAACTGAACTGTGTCTCGGTGGAGCCTTATCTCCACTGGGTACAAACTAGAGCTCTCAAGCTAAAGATGCCTTATCCTCGTTATGGAATTCTTTCGCCGAGGGAATCTATCATGTACTTCATGACAGAAACGGAAAAGCTTCAGGTTACTCTCAACAAAGTTCAAAAGGAGAGGAGGTCTTGGAAGAACAAGTACCGCACCCTCAACATAGAGTGTATCCAAATTCAGCAACTACTGAAAGAGAAAGATGCTCTGATTGAAATTTTAGAGCAACATGCTGTAGAGAATCAAGATGACCAAAGGAATTTGCTCACTCCCTTCACCTGGCAAAAGAATGACAACCCGACAACGGCTCAAGCGCCCCGGTCAAAGAAAAGGAGGATATCAGAATCAGCTTCCGGTTTCTCTTCAGAGAGAACTCGGGACCCATTAGCTTAGGTTTCTGTTTCTACACCTTGTAATCTACTGTATTTCCATTTCTGTAATCTTTGAATTTCAATAAAAAGGGGTTTCCCCACCGTTTGATATTCGCAATCTAATTGTCGCAGTTTATTTTGATTAAACCAACAAACAATTAATATAATCATTGCATTTTATCATTCTCACATCGCGTATTCTCCTTACCTACGAATCTCACGTTTGTGTCTCGGTTCTAGAGTCAAATTGTCTCATTCGTACAATACTCGGGCTAATCGTCAGAAAAAGATGGATGATCTTGAGGAAGAGAACAGAGAGTTGAAAGAAGAGATCGACGCTCTGAGAGAGGATATGAGAAAGCTTTGTAACGACATGCAAGCCATGGCAGAAGCTCAGCTACAAAGGACTGTGATCTCGGAGATCACCTCAGCGCCCGTAGTGGAGAAATTTGATCCTAGGTATCAGATGGCGAAAGATCGTCCCTGGGGCATGCCTGTGAACTATATCCCGGAAGGATATGTTCCGCCAATTGTTGAAGATCAGGGAATCGCAACAGATGCCGCTGGTCCTGAAGGTTACAGACTTCGGGAAAGCGAAGATGCCAGAGGCATACTGAAAACTCCTGAAGGTTACAAACTTCGGGAAACGCCAAGATTCAACGCCGTAGTTACGGTACCACCCCTTGTGGTGCACTCTGTCCCGGAAGGATAGATTCCACAGATACCTTCTGGCAAGAAGGAGACTATGTTTGACCGAATGGATGAATTCCAGGAACAGTTCTTGGAAATGTAGAGGGAACTGCAAGCCATTCGCGGTCAGGATCTTTTTGGAAAAGACGCCGCAGACCTTTGTCTGGTCCCCAATGTGAAAGTTCCGCACAAATTCCAAGTACCCGACTTTGAAAAATACAAGGGTAACTCTTGCCCTCAGAGTCATTTGACAATGTACGCTCGACGAATGTCAGCTCAGACGGAGAATCAGGACCTGCTGATTCATTACTTTCAGGATAGTTTAACCGGTGCCGCCTTAAAATGGTACATGGGTTTAAACCAAGCCACGATCATCACATTCAGAGATCTTGGCACTGCCTTCGTCCAACAATACAAATACAATTTGGACATGGCACCCGACAGAGATCAACTCAGATCGATGTCTCAAAAGGACAAGGAAACCTTTAAGGAGTACGCTCAGAGATGGCGCGAAATTTCCGCTCAGATTTGTCCACCTCTTGAGGAAAAAGAGATGACAAAGATCTTCTTAAAGACCTTGAGCTCATTTTACTACGGCCGAATGATCGCCAGTGCGCCCAGTGATTTCACCGAGATGGTCGGTATGGGTGTACGTCTTGAGGAAGCCGTCCGGGAAGGACGTTTGGTAAAAGACACTGGATCGACGAGCGGTACTAAAAAATACGGTAGTGCTCTCCCTAAGAAAAAAGAGCAAGATATTGGGAATATCTCTCTCGGAAAGCAAAGGCGTCGTTATCAACCAGTAGCAGCGATAACTCCTGCTATCGGCCCCGCGCCTGTTCCTACGTATCAACCTCAGGTTGTGTAGAGCCAACCTAATCAGCAAAGGACACAACAACCTCTTCAGTAGGCTCGTCCTCAGTACAATAACAACCGTACAACGCGACCATCAGGGTTTGACCTTATACCCGTGTCGTATGCAAAACTATTTCCGTTACTACTGGCTAAGGGGCACATTCAGATTAAGTCTCCTCTTATAGTACCGGAAAATCTGTCTTTTTGGTTTAAAGCGGATCAGACATGCCCTTATCATCAAGGAGGATCGGGGCATAATATAGAGAATTGCCTCAATTTCAAATCTGACGTGCAAAAGCTTGTTAGGAGCGGGCTCTTATCTTTCAAAGATACGAATCCCAATGTTCTCACGAACCCGCTGCCTGAACATGAGAAAGCTACGGTCAATCTGATTGAGAAAGAGACTAACAATGTCTATCAAATTCACGATGTACTCTTATTGAAGACCAATCTGGTCAAGATGCATTGTAGACAGAGTGGATATGGCCATGAGCCACCTCATAACTATCACCAGTGTGATATCTGCTCTAAAGACAATCAGGGATGTTCTGTGGTGCAAGCAGCTCTACAGGAACAGATGGATCTCGGATGGATCCAAGAGCACCGAGTTCGTGGAGTTAACATGGTCTACACGAATTCCAACGTCATTCAAAACCACGACATCCGTGCAATGAATGTCAACTTGGTGGCAATGCACTCTAGGCAAAGCCAGTATCATTATCTGCCCAGGCACGATTACAGTTCCTGTCTGACTTGCTTGGTAAATAAACAGGGATGCTCTTTCATACAAGAGGCCCTCCAGCGTCAGATGGATCTTTGATGGATCCAAGACTACCATGACAGGAATCCCTATCAAATCAACATGGTTCAGGTTTTTGATATTCGCGTGATGAATACCAACCTGGTAGAGTTACATGCTGAGCAGGTCCGCCTCGGATTCCTGATCTCACATGATTATCAAAGCTGTAAAGCGGGTTGCGAAAATGATCGAGGTTGTACCCTTGTCCAGGAGGCACTTCAGCACTTGTTAAATCACTGGTGGATGCCAATCTACATGGACGAAGATACTCAACAGATTAGTATCAGTAATAGGATTCCTACTCAGCGTCAGAGTCAGGATGTCCGATCAGTGAAAGCTAACCTAGTGAGGTTATATTGTATTCAAAGTGGGCGTGGCCAGGTGCCACCACACAATTATGACCGTTGCAGCGTCTGTTCAGAAAATAACCAAGGGTGTTACCTTGTGAGAGCAGCTCTTCAGGGTCAGGTCGATCATGGAGAAATTCGTCCATATCCGGGTTCTGGACCTATCAATTGGTCGCCGAACTACCTTGCCGAGCAAATTGAGGATGTTGTCACGATCTCTGGTCGTCACAGGACCAGGGATGTTTTTGCCATTATTCCTCTACTTGACGAATCTAGAGTTCCCAACCGGGAACGGATCGAGATTACTTATGATGGTCAGAAAAATCAGAAGGTTCCCATAGTCATCTATCTACCGGGACCATTACCGTATGAATCAGCTAAGGTGATCCCTTACAAATACGGTGCAACAATAGTCGAGAATGGAAAGGAAATTCCATTACCCTCCGTCGTGAATATTGCAGACATCAGTCGTGTAACACGGAGCGGTAGAATCTTCAACCGAGGAGTTGGAGAACTTAACAAAGAAAAGGAATTTCAGACAGAAGTTCCCGATCCACCAGTCGGTCAATCCAGTAATCCCGGCCTTTCAAAAGACAAAGATGAGATGCTAAAGCTCATCCAAAGGAGTGAATACAACATTCTTGATCAACTGTTACGGACTCGTTCAAAGATCTCGGTATTATCACTGTTACTCAGTTCAGAAGCGCATAGGGAGTCTCTACAGAAAGTCTTGGAGCAAGCCTTCGTGGAACAGGATGTAACAATTAGACAGTTCGATAGTATTGTCTCTAACATCACTTCCTGCAATAATTTGGGATTTAGTGATGAGGAATTACCTGAAGAGGGTCGTCGTCATAACATGGCACTCAATATCACAGTTAACTACCAGGACGATGCTTTAGCCAGCGTACTGGTAGACACAGGGTCAGCCCTGAATGTTATGCCGAAGTCTACTTTGATGCAATTATCATTCAAAGGCCCTCTGATGAGAATCAGCAAAATCGTCGTCAAAGCATTCGACGGATCCAGAAAATCAGTCATCGGCGAAGTTGATCTTCCCATAACTATTGGTCCTCACACTTTCCAAGTCACTTTCCAGGTCATGGACATCCGGGCAACATACAGTTGTTTATTAGGAAGACCTTGGATACATCAGGCTGGAGCGGTCACCTCGACTCTCCACCAAAAGCTAAAGTTCGTTCAGAACGATCAACTTGTCACAGTCTATGGACAACAGGCCTTGCTCGTGAGTAACTTGTCATCATCTGCTGGTATAGAACCCGAGGAGGTTATTGGGACGCAGTTCCAAGCACTGTCAGTGAGCAAGGACAATCAATCAAGAGGAGGAACATCGATTTCCTCATACAAGGATGCTATCAAAGCGGTCAAGAGTACATATACAAAAGGATGGGGACAACTTGTCATTCCAATTGACAATAAAACAAAGAAGGGTCTTGGTTTTTCTGCAACCTGTACCCAGACAGCTGCTGGCGATGAAAGTCTTCATCCCATTCAGAACTTCTTCCGCAGCGGAGGTTTCCTCCCTTTGATATAGATGAGGAATGGAAGTCCTATCTTAACGAGGACGGTTATGTGTCGTAGGACGAAACGCAAATTCCTTTTTGCTATCCCGCACAGAGTCCGAGATTTATACCACTGTCAGATGTCAAAATGATATACGGAGGTTGTGATCCAGAAGGATGCCGTGCTCCGCCAAACTCATTAGAGGAAGACACTCCGATGAAAGACAATTTTGACTACAATTACTATGGCCCAATGGATGGTCTGCCAATGTGGCAACCTTATCCAGGAGGCTTGGGGCAAGAGAGTCAACCGAACAATGAAAATCAACTGACCGTCATTGAACAGAATACCTGTGTCCCCGCCATGTCATGGGATCAACACTCAGGTCATTCGGAAACTACTCAACATGAAGATGAATTCGCAACGTTTACCGGACTTGAATTCATCAACTATTCTTTTCCCGAGGTCAACGTCATCGAGAGAGATGACTCCTCCAGTTCCAAAGAAGTTTGGGACACTCTGGGAGAACCAAGTGGAAAGTTCGACTATATGGTCAAGTACACTGCTCCTGAAAGCTCTCGTATCAGGCTCGAAGATATCCAGCTAACTGGATGGGAAGATACAGCCGAGAGCACCAATACTATGCAAAATGCAACTGAGGAATCCTCCAATGACAATTCTGCCTGGGAGACAGATTCCAGTGATCCTGCTCCACCAGAAATCAACGTCATTTCTGAAGACAAATCAAGGAAGGTGCCAGACTTTGTGATTCACCGAGGAGTTCGCCGCCAGTGGGTTGCTGTCGATGTTCCGAAGGTCGTTCACCAGTCAAAGTAATTGCCATCTTTAAACCTTTCACCCTGCCCAGGTGAAACGGATGTTTTGATAGGGCTCGCTTTCTGTAAATTTCCCTCTTCGCTTTGCCTGAAGCGACAGAGTTTTGTTTTATAGGGCTGTAGTTTCAAGATTCGACTTGTTCATTAATAAAATAACGTCGTCCTGTAATTTCCGCATTATTGTTGTTTTCTCTTTTTGCTTTTTCAGAAAATGGTAATCCTAAAAAAAAACATTCAATAATAAAAACAAGCAGTAAAATAAAACACTGCACATACTTGCATCCTCTCTATCTCTTCTAAACACGAATCATCACGTCATGCAGATTGCTTGTTTTACACCCCGTTGAAACATACGATCCGATGCCTTCTCCCGACTTTGAGTTCCCGGTATTTGGGGCTGAAGAAGAAAATGACAACGAAATTCCAGAAGAGATCTCCCGACTACTCAGACAAGAGGAAAGGTCCATTGAACCTCACAAAGAGCCGTTGGAAACGGTAAACTTGGGTTCAGAAAAAGAGAGAAAAGAAATCAGGATTGGAGCACTGCTCAGTCCAACTGCCAGAAAGGGTTTGATAAAGATTCTCAGAAAATTTCCCGATGTGTTTGCTTGGTCCTATCAGGACATGCCTGGGTTGGATACCAGCATTGTGGAACATCACTTACCATTGAGATCGAAATGTCCGCCAGTAAAGCAAAGGTTGAGACGCACTCACCCGGACATGGCCATCAAAATCAAAGAAGAGGTACAGAAACAGATCGACGCGGGTTTCCTCGCTACATCTGAATATCGTCAATGGTTAGCCAACATCGTACCCGTTCCCAAAAAGGACGGAAAAGTCAGAATATGTGTCGACTACAGAGATCTGAACAAGGCAAGTCCAAAGGACGACTTTCCTTTACCACACATTGACATGCTGGTAGACAGCACAACAAAGTCCAAAGTTTTCTCCTTCATGGATGGATTCTCGGGCTATAACCAGATCAAAATGGCGCCGAAAGACATGGAGAAAACTTCGTTCATTACCCCATGCGGTACCTTTTGTTACAAGGTGATTCCGTTCGATTTGAAGAATGCCGGGGCAACCTATCAAAGGGCCATGACTACTCTGTTTCATGACATGATACACAAGGAAATCGAGGTATATGTCGATGATTTGATTGTAAAATCAAAAACAGAGGATGAGCACGTTGAACATCTGTCAAAATTGTTCGAACGTTTAAGAAAATTCAAGCTCCGCTTGAATCCCAACAAGTGCACCTTCGGTGTCCGTTCGGGGAAACAATTAGGGTTCATCGTCAGCCAGAAAGGAATGAAGGTTGATCCTGACAAGGTCAAGGCCATTCAAGAAATGCCTTCTCCGAAAACTAAAAAGCAAGTCAGAGGATTCTTGGGATGTTTGAACTACATCTCCAGATTCATATTCCTTATGACCGCCACGTGTGCGCCGATTTTCAAATTACTGAAAAAGAACCAGGATTCCGTTTGGTCAGAAGACTGCCAAACTGCCTTCGACAGTATTAAGGAATATCTGTTGAATCCGCCGATTCTATCACCACCAGTGGAAGGAAGACCACTGATCATTTACCTCACAGTCCTTGAGGACTCAATGGGATGTGTACTTGGCCAGCAAGACGAAACCAAAAGGAAAGAGTCTACCATTTACTATCTAAGCAGGAGGTTTACCAATTGTGAAAATCGGTACACGATGCTTGAGAAAACTTGTTGCGCTTTGGCTTGGGTAGCCAAACGTCTTCGCCAGTACATGATTCATCATACTACTTGGTTGGTCTCCGAAATGGATCCAATCAAGTACGTCTTCAAAAAACATGCTCTCACGGGAAGAATTGCCCGTTGGCAGATGTTACTATCAGAATATGACATAGAGTACCACGCTCAGAAAACCGTTAAAGGGAGTATTTTAGCAGATCATTTGGCTCATCAACCGATTGACGATCAGGAAGCAATCGGGTTTGATTTCCCAAACGAAGATGTCATGTATCTAAAAATGAAAGACTGCGATGAACCGTTACCCAGTGAAGGGCCAGAACTAGGTTCCCAATGGGGACTAATCTTTGACGGAGCAGTTAATCATTATGGAAATGGAATTAGGGCAATCATTGTTTCCCCTTAGGGTACCCACATTCCTTTCACTGCCAGACTTACGTTCAAATGTACGAACAACGAGGCCGAATACGAAGCTTGTATTATGGGTCTCGAAGAAGCGATTGATTTAAGGATCAAAAACTTGGACGTATACGGCGATTCAGCCTTGGTTATCAATCAGATAACAGGAGATTGGAACACATACCAGTCAGGATTGATTCCTTACAAAGACTATGCAAGAAGGTTGTTACCCTTCTTCGACAGAGTTGACTTTCATCACATCCCTCGTGGTGAGAATCACATGGCTGATGCATTAGCCACTCTCTCTTCCATGATTAGCGTAGGTCGATGGAATGACCTACGTAAGATTGACGTTATGCGCCTTGAACGGCCCGCTTACATCTTCGCGATTGAAGCTGTCATAGACAACAGACCTTGGTATCACGATATCAAATGCTTCCTTCAAAAACAAGGGTACCCACCTGGGGCACTCCGAAAAGACAGGAAAACCCTCAGAAGGCTGGCTGGAAGCTTCTTCCTGAGCGGTGACACTCTTTATAAGAGGAACTTTGACTTGGTCTTGCTCCGATGCATAGACAAACCAGAAGCAGACATGCTTATGAAAGAAATTCATGAAGGATCCTTTGGCACTCATGCCAACGGACACACAATGGCGAGAAAGATTCTCAGAGCCGGGTACTATTGGTTGACCATGGAATCCGGCTGCTACAAGTACATGAGGAGGTGTCACAAGTGTCAGATATACTCCGACAAAATTCATGTACCGCCAATGCATCTCAAAGTTCTTTCTTCCCCATGGCCTTTTTCCATATGGGGGATCGACGTGATTGGCTTGATTGAACCTAAGGCTTCAAACGGACATCGGTTCATTCTGGTAGCCATTGACTATTTCACCAAGTGGGTCGAAGCAGCGTCGTACGCTAATGTAACCCGACATGTGGTGGTCCGATTTATAAAAAACAATATCATATGCCGGTATGGTGTTCCAAGCCAGATCATTACGGATAATGGATCTAACTTGAACAACAAGATGATGAAAGAGTTGTGCACAGAGTTCAAGATCAAACACCATAACTCATCTCCCTACCGACCCAAGATGAACGGAGCGGTAGAAGCGGCTAACAAGAACATCAAGAAGATTGTTCAGAAGATGGTAGTAACCTACAAAGATTGTCACGAGATGCTACCCTTTGCTCTTCATGGTTATCGAACATCTGTCCGCATGTCAACAGGGGCTACCCCTTTCTCTCTGGTATATGGTATGGAAGCAGTGCTCCCCATAGAAGTAGAGATCCCATCAATCCGGGTATTGATGGAAGCTAAGCTTAAAGAAGCTGAATGGTGTCAAAGTCGACACGACGAATTAAATCTGATCGAAGAGAAGCGAATCACGACACTATGCCACGGTCAGTTGTATCAGCAAAGAATGAAGAGGGCGTTTGACAAAAAGGTCAGACCTCGCATCTTCAGAAAAGGAGACCTCGTGCTCAAGAAGATACAATCATTTCTCACTGATACTCGGGGCAAATGGACCCCAAATTATGATGGTCCCTATGTGGTCACGAAAGCTTTCTCAGGCGGCGCCTTGAGACTTGCAACCATGGCCGGAGAGGAATTTGCCTACCCCACGAATGTTGATGTAGTCAAGAAATACTTCGCCTAAAAAAAAAGAGAAAACGTCTCGGTGGATTTTTAACCCGAAAGGGCGGTCCAGGCAAAAGTTAGAGACATGAAAAAAAATAATCCCGGTGGATTGGAAACATCATAGTACAATCCAGGCAAAAATTAGGGATAATGGCAAGTAACTATGTTCAACAGAGGCAAGTCCCTCAGCAGCAGCAGTTAAACCATCCATCGGAGGAAAACTCCAGTCACGGTCATCTTCGACAGAAGCTCAGGATGTCCCGAATTCAAAGTTGGTAGAAGGATAGTGGTCGTTATGTTTCAACGTAGCCCTTTTCCCTGTAAATTACCATTTTCTAACTTTGTAAATACTCTTTGGAATCACGCGTTGGGCTGATCTCCATCTTATCAATAAAATTTGAGCCTTTGTGCTTTTGTTTGTAATTCTTACTTGTTTTAGCTTTACAGAACAACGTTGTTAACATGATTAACGATTCTTGAAATAAAACAAAAAATGAATTTACTTTTTAAAACTTTTTCTGCTTTTAAAATAAAGTCGGCAATTTATTTTGACTGTTGAACATCAAAGGAACATCAATCGCTTCTCCAAAAGTAAGTGAACTTCAAAGTGCAGAATCAAAGTACTCCTTCTAAGCCAGTGCGCCTGAATGAAGGATCAACTGTGTCAGAGACCTTGTTTCGTCTGGCACGCCTCGGCCGAGTTCTCATCTCCTAAGCCCGATAAACGGAATTCCCCACGAGGACTACTTCTCCTAAGCAAGGTGGAATTGCTACTTTTTGAACCAACGGTACTTCTTCGCCCCGCGATGGCCAAGTATTCAGTCGTGTTCATCTTCTAGTTTGTATGTCGCGTCTATTTTGTCAGCATAAACATACATACATCATGCATTTTTTATTTTCATTCACATTTCACATTGCATCGCTATCACTTGAGTCGGTCTTATCCTGCCGTGATAACCGTCCTCTCAATCGAGTTTGTCAGCCCTTGTCCTCGTCAGGAATTGCTGCGTCTGAACAATCTTGCCACCAGTGTATCTCTAGATCAGAGTCGGCGCTCGACCACTTTGATAACTTGAACCTCTGAAAGATCAGAGAACCTTCAACAGATGTCACTCTTCACCATTGAAGATGATATCCTCGCTTTCCCGGATTAAGGAAAATCCCCAGAGAAAGCCTCTTAAACAGAGATTCGGCAGTACATCAGTGTTTCTCCCAAAAGCCGCTGATGAAAAGGTCATCGGCACCTCAAAATTGGATCCCATCATATGGCATTTCTCTGGGAAGATCCTGAGAAAAGTATGATGCAATATCCCCAAGCAGAAGCAGTCTCTCAGGAGACTCGCTTTCCCCAGTAGAATCGACAAATGGCGTCTCCAAAACAGAGAAGTTTGTGCAACTCTACAACTCAGACGTTGGGTTCCCCAGCAAGTCTGACATCAAAACCTTTTCCGTCAAATGGCATATCTCCAGGAAAATTCGGCGAGAAGTTTGAGGAAATCCGCTACAAATAGCGTTCCTTGTCAGTAAAGTTTATTGACAAAAGAAACTAAGACCAGTTCCTTGGTAGGAAACCAGGATCGAGGGGAAGTTTAAATCAGAAACTAAGACCAGTTCCTTGGTAGGAGACCAGGATCGAGGGGAAGTTTATTTCTGAAACTTAGACTAGTTCCTTGGTAGGAGACCAGGATCGAGGGGAAGTTTATTTCTGAAACTTAGACCAGTTCCTTGGTAGGAGACCAGGATCGAGGGGAAGTTTATTTCTGAAACTTAGACCAGCTCCTTGGTAGGAAACCAGGATCGAGGGGAAGTTTGAATCAGAAACGAAGACCAGTTCCTTGGTAGGAAACCAGGATCGAGGGGAAGTTTGAATCAGAAACTAAGACCAGTTCCTTGGTAGGAAACCAGGATCGAGGGGAAGTTTACCTTTTCTAAGCATCATTGCTTAGCAAAAGAAGATGAATGCGCAAGCTGCCATTCATAGCCATCAAAATTTTGGATATTCCGATATTTAATCCTCTTGCACCCCGAATGCTCGAATACTTTCGTCATTCACACCTTCGGGTCCAAGAAGATTAAATAGGGGCATCTGTCATACCCCAAATTTTGACCACTAAAGTTTCCCATCATTGTGCAAACCATCATCACAATATGGATGAATCATCATGTCTCATCAATCTCCTCAAGGAATTGTTGAGCATTCACTACAATCAGAACTAGGGTTTCAAGCCCTCTCAGAGCTTTTAGACAAAAGATCAATCAAGGAATGACTTGATCTTCAACTTGTATAGCCTCACAAATATCTACAATGGATCAAAAGGACTCCCACTTCAAGGATTAAGCACAAAGCTGCTCCCTTCTAGGTGGATCAAGTCTCAAGATCGACTGTGTCACCAAATTAGGGTTTTGATCGCCCAGGGCCTCCAGATGAAAAAATTCATCTGGGCACAAGCCAATGATCCAAAACATAACCTAATATACTTCATGGGACATCATGAACCTAAGCATCAAGTCAATTTTGCCTCAGGGGATGCATACATCAAAAATCAGGAATTAGGGTTTCTTGACCTAATTCACCCCTAAGTTGACTTTTGGGACAAACCATGAGCCAAGACCTCAAGACATCATTTGAGGGTCTCCAACATACTACATTGATCCATTTGTAACAATGGATTGATCCAAGAAGCTTGAGCAACAAGTTTCAATTTCATCTGCACCACGATTAGGGTTTCGCGAGAAAAGTCAACTGTAACTTTGACTTTTGACCTGGACATGCTCCCAAACCCTAATACATGAATAAATATACCCTATGACACCCGTGGAACATGTCCATCAAGTTTTATTTAGGTCAAGGACATTATTTCCTGAAGAATTGCACAGTTTGGAATTCATTTGGTAAAAAGTCAATTGTGCACCAAAGTCAACTTTGACTTTTTGAGATTTTTCACCAAAATGGATTTTTAAACCTAAAATGATGTTAATGTATGATTTGAATCATCATTCATCAAGAAAAATCAAGAAAAGTTGGATAACTTGTAAAAGGGGTAACCATAAAAACTTAGAAATTTTTCTAAGTTAAAATCAAAGTGGCTAGGGTACCAACTTTGGAGGACCATAACTCCTAAACCACAAGGCCATTTTTTCTCATCCAAATATGGATTTGTAGCCCTCATTATCATCTACAAAAACTTCAACTACAAGTCATTCCAATTCATTAAGGATTTTGAGTTATGGAGTGATCAAAGTGGCTGAAAAGTGAAAATGTCACTTTTTCCAACACTTAGTGAAATTTTCACTAAGTCAGAATCTGCCTTCACTTTTTGCCAAATGTAGGGGGATTTTTCACTTGGAATCAAAAGAGATCAAAACCAAACTTGTTCAAACAGTTGTTGTATCATGTAAGGTCTTTCCAAAATGGCCAAGAACATTGCCAAATTCCACTTACACCATGAGATATGACATTGGCAAGTTGCCTTGCTGAAATCTGTCAAAGGCAAGGCAGAATTTGCATTTTGGCTCGATTTGCCAAAATCAGCCAATTTCAAATGCTCCTATCCACTTGGACACCTCTGAGGATTGAATCTGAAGGGGACAATCACTGAGCCAAGCCTCCAAAGTCATGGGAACAAGAAATAGCATGTTGAACCTAGAATGGCCAAAATAGGGACAAGACTCCAAATTTGGAATGAGGCATTCAATGGAACCATCAAGGTGGCATGGACTGAGCCATTCTCATCTGAAATCAGTCAAGACTTATCCAAGACCAAGGGAACCAAAGCTCTGTGCCCTAACCTCTAGTCAATGGCTAGAGGAGACTTGATTTCTCATTGGACAACATTGGCCAAACCTACTTACCAGCTGCCATTCACTATTCCTTGCAAAACAAACTTGCTCTACTATAAATAGAGCTCAATTGTGATCAGTTTGAGTACACCAAAGCCATCTAACAGATGCTTTCCTCAAAATCTCTTTCTCTTGGCAAAAATGCCTTTCTTAGCAAGGTAGCTACCGGGTTTTGAGTTTGAGAGCAATTCCAATCAAACCAATCACTCACACACCTCACATACATCATATAGAAGTGATCCAAACACTCAAACAACATCTGGAACACAGATTTCACAAAATCACCAGCTGGTTGCTCAAACTTTCAACCAAGTTGCAGTTGAGATGCCATGAAGTGATCCAGCCAATTTCAATCAAGTCCAAGCATTCAAACACACTCCATAGGGTGTAGGGAAGTTGTTCAGATCATCACAACTCATCTGTAACACCTCCAACTCAGAAATCAATTTGCTATTGCTGTCACGACTTGGAGGTCAATACTAAATTTTTGAAGCATTAATCCAAGATCACAATTTGTTTTCCACGTGTTAAACAATTTTTGATCATTTTAATTGAATTTTTATTCAATTAAATACATTTTTGAAAACAAATTAGGGTTTTGGATTAATTCAACCCTCATAAATCATTTTCAAAAACACTTTGGGCCTTTAATAGAGTGTAAGACCCAATCCTTTTTTGACCAAATCATTTTGGGCCTCACTTATTGTATAAGTCCCGATACTGTCAAAAAACAAACGGCGCGATCGTCGCCTTTTCAAAAATCATCCGGGCCTCTCCTTGAGCTATAAGACCCATTCAAAACTTTTGGGCCTCTATTAGAGTGTAAGACCCAACCCCCTTTTAACCAAAACCTTTTGGGCCTCACTTATTGTATAAGTCCCTCTGCGTTAGAAGAAAACCTCGGCGCGATCGCCATTTTTAAACAAAAAGTCAACTGGGCCTACCCTCGTGTTATAAGCCCTACTCTTCTTTAAAACTCTTTGGGCCTCTTGAGAGAGTGTAAGACCCATCCCTTTGTACAGAAAACATTTTGGGCCACAGTCACTTGTATAAGACCCTCTGTACAAATCCAACAGTGCAATCACTGGTAAAACCCTGGGCCTCTCCTTGAGCTGTAAGCCCCAAATCTTTCTTTTTCAAAGCACTTTCTCCTTTGATTTTGAATATACTGTTGTTTTCAATCTTTCTTTGTTGAACAACTAACCAAACAGCATGGAAGCTCTACAATCGAGTAAGTGTTTACCCGCTTTCATTTACTGCTTTCATATCATATAACTGTATTGTGGGGCTGTTTCACTGTAAGTCTCATTTCATAAACTCATATCAACTGTGTAATAATAGTATAGATATTTAGAGTTTCCCCGGCAACTACGTCTAGTACTAGGTAAAGCCGTTTCGTTTATTCGTAGAAATAGACAGCTAGATCCCAAATAGGAGCACCAGATACAGTCTTCTCTTCGGCTTTCCTCCTTAAGAATCGTCAAGAAACTCTACTCCCAAAGATGAAATGTATTCTCCGTGAATGGCATCTTTGAGTTTCTTCCAAATTCTCGGACTTTCCTGACTTGCTTTATTCCTTGTGAATAGCTTGCCTTGAATTTCTTGGGGTTTGGGGACCCACGGGCTTCTTAAAAGCATCGGCCTCCTCTTGGGCATCGTACAAGGACCCACAGGCTTCCTATAAGCAACCCTGCCTCCTCTTGGGCTTAGTCCAAGGACCCGTCGGCTTCTTAGAAGTATTGACAGCCTCCTCTTAGGCTCTGTATAATGATCTCTTCCCCCAGGAATGAAAGCCTTCTCTTGGGCTTAGTACAAGGACCGATCGGCTTTTTAAAAGCTTCCAACCTCCTCTTGGGCTTCGTACAAATTGTCCCAACGACCTCCTAGAGGTATAGGAACAGAACTTAGTTATCTCCATAGAGCAGTCTTTTCCAGAGTCTACTACTATTTTTCAAAGCATAGTACAAAAGATGAAACTCTAGACTTGGACAGTCTATTTTCCTTGAGTCTCAAAGACATTCTCAAGTGACCCCCTTCAAAAACAGGAAGGAAACCCGTAGACTCGGATAGTCTCAATACCCTTTGGATTTCCCCTTTCCTTAAAGAAACAGGAAATAACCCGGGTCCTCGAACCAAATCCTCGAGTACAGTGTTGCTCATATAAGAACTGATTTTCTCTTCAAAATCAGTATACTGGATCTATCACTTAACTGAAATAGTTACACTATCCTCCTCTTGGGCTTTGTACAATGATTCTCCCCAGCGGAGCAAACCATTTAGCCTCTCTCCCGGGCTTTGTACGAGACACGTAAAAGACTCTCTCGTTGAGTCCATCAGCCCTTTTCGCCTCCATCTCGGGCTTTATACGAGATACAAAAAAGGTTCTTATTGGGCCAAACAAATTTTAGTCTCCATCTCGGGCTTTGTACGAGATACAAAAAACACTCTCTTGTTGAGTATAAAAGATTCTCTTATTGAGTCACCCTTTTAGCCTCTCTCTCGGGCTTTATATGAGACACATATTAGCCTCCTCTTACGCTTTGTATAATGATTTTCCCTAGCGGAAATTAGCCTCCTCTTAGGCTTTATATAAGAAAACCACTGGTTGATCCAATCAACCTTTTAGCATCAAACCTGTGCCTCGTTCACAGTACACAAACATCAACAACTCCTTCCCTTTCATCTAATCGCTGTAAGCGACAAGCCTCTGGATCATCTATATCCACGCCACTGTCCTTCTTTTAGCATGAGGAATTCCTAAGGAAAGATGGCGTTGCTCTATACTGAGTTAAAGTCTTCTCCTTCAGGTTGAAAACCCCTTTCTTTGGAAATTATGGCAGTGCTAGGATTCGCGTATCCCAGTTAAAGTAATTCTCCTTCTCCCCTCTTTAGAGACGACAAATTCTCTCTAAAGTCGAGACCTTTCAGCTTCACATCTTGGACTTTGAACAAGATACAAACAACCTTTTCACTTCACGTCTTGGGCTTTGAACAAGACACCAAAAACCATTTCCTCCCATAGAATAGGAGGAACTACGAACGCCCTGATTTCCCTGTTTCGGTAAATGGGAATATGTAGGCATAAGATCGAAAGAATAGATCTTAGCGAGCACAATCAACAAAAAACCCAAATCCCATTTCAAAAGCAGTAATTCAAAAACATCCTAATCCTTATTCACCGCCAGAAACCCTCTGCCTAGATAAAAAGAAAGAAAACAGTATTGGTGAAAATACAAATAACCAGTACAAAGGCCCCCCACATTGTAGCATTCGTAACCTAACAGACCGCTGTTCAAACTCAGTATGTAAGCAGGGTTAATTGGAGACATCTATTTCCCTTCCTTCATCAGCTCACAATAGTATAAAAAATGAATCGACCTATAGTTTAAGCTCAACCGCAGAGAGCGACCAGTGCTTAAGAACCACGTCCAAAATCGCTCGCTACAGGACCGACCTACTCTGATACCACTTTTGTAACACCCCAATTCCCATCGCGAAGAAATAATACATAAATAAATCAGAGTAGATAAAAAAAATTATTTTTCCGACAGAAACAAGGATGCCACAACAATAGAAAGAAAATACAATCCCTGCTCATAATTTTTTTTTGATACATAACACAAACAATTGAATACCCTCAAGGGGAAACTTTTTCCATATAGAAGGAAAGGTCAATTATGGAATAAAGCGAAAGATCCACAACTGAATTGCTTTACAAAATAAATCATTTTACAACATTAAAATATTTATACAAAGGTAATACAAAATATATTCAACAAATATATACATATATAATAACAGCGTTCCCTGACTCCCGTGTTACGTATCAGAGCAGACAGACGACAAAGGACGGAGGACTAATCTTCACAAAAGCCTCCAAGACTGCTAATCTGCAATTGCCTCATAGAGCAACAAACCACAGCAGAAGGGTGAGAAATAAAAATTAAATCAAGATTGCATAATAATATGCAAACACATAAAAACTCACATGCATAGTTATTCTCACCACAAGCATCACATACTAATACATATACATATTTCTAACATTCCAACAACATAGCATATATTAATTTTTCCCACATAATCACATATTCACACATAAGGCACACCAAGTTTATGACATATGGAAACACACCACCACATCACATATTTTCATACATAGCATATCGTCCATAAACAATGCATTTATCACGTATGCACATTAATTCACCAATCCAATCATAAATCTCAATACATGCTCAATCAATTCACAATTTTCCACACATAATGCATCCATTCACAATTCTCACACATAATCAATCCATTCATGATTTATGCAAATGCACAGAGACCGACACAACGAGTCTATGCAATGCATATGCGGTACCATCCATCCATCATCTCAACACTAGTTCACTTAGGAACTATTGGAACCATCGCTTGTTACTTAGTGTAACTCCCCGTCGGGAAAACGATGTTCCCCGTCACTTTAGGTCCTCTTGGTATAAGGCACACGACGTTTATGGATCGCTTTAGGTCCTCTTTGTATAAGGCGTACGATCTAATCGCTTTAGGACCTCTTTGTATAAGGCGCACGATCGTCTATAATCATCACTTTAGGTCCTCTTTGTATAAGGCGCACGATGTTTTAGCGGATTCCCTCTGGAATCGTTTCGTCGCTCACACCCACTAGGGCACACGGCATCTCAAGATGCATATCATGATGCTTGGCATACAAGGACTCATGACAATCAAATGCATCTTCACAATTCAACCATATGAATTACCTCATCATCATTATTCATGCATTGGCAATGCAATTCAAATAATGCATTTACTTGCCATAAGGCCACCAAATAACACACATTGAATTTCACATAAACAATGCATTTCATCATAATCCACAAACCACAACAATCCAATGTATACACATATACAACCATGTGAACCATTTCAACATCCATAATCATGCATATACAATCAAACACAACACAATGCATTTACTTGTCCTTAGGCCACAAACCATCATCACAACATTTCATCACATGCATTCGCATCATATAACATCACACAGGTCATACAATATATATCCAATGCATATTGCATGATAACACCTCAAATACACACCATTAAAATTGTAAAAGTCGACAAAACGACACATTCCAAATATCTGACATAATTAAATCGGCCAACAATCTCAAAACCATTTTAATAAGAAAGAACATTTCATAAGCTTTCCAACGGTACCAAGAACGCCTCGATCCGAGATACGGGTCAAAAGTTATGAATTTTCAAAGAAAAGAAGTTATTGAGAAACAACCAGATTCACCTGGCGACTTAGGATTTCGTCTGGCGGATCCCCCTTCGCCAGCACTTAGCTTGGCGAACTAGTGGCGAACCATAATTTTAGAAAAAACCCAAGAGTTACAGAAGCTAACACATTTCTGTCTCCCCGATTTCGCCTGGCGACTTACGATTTCGCCTGGCGAATCACCCTTCGCCAGCACTTCGCCTGGAGAACTAGTGGCGAGGCCTAATTCGCCTGGCGAATTCCCAATTCGCCTGGCGAATCACACCAGACCCTGAATTTTCTGCTGCGGGTTACACGGTTCCAAAACCCCAAAATCCCCATTTTTCACCCCAAATCAATTCCAACAGCAAAAACAAGTATCGACGATTGTTCATAAACAAAATGTGATCATACAACACAATTTATATCGAATTCTGACCGTGAAAACATCGATTTCTATCAATTGTTCGTCAATTTATCAAATAAGAACAAGTCGTGAAATAACCAAAACAATTACAACAAATAACACATATACATACGTAAGCAAGATATAATTGAAACTTCTCACCCATACCCGATTAATCACGATTGAAATGGAGTTTCCCCGATTTTTCCTCTTTCCCCTCTTCTCTCTTTCTTACTTCTCCTTTTTTTTCTCTTCTCTTTCTTTTCTTTCTATTTCTCTCGAATCCCTATTTATATAAAAATATCTAAACCCCTAAAAGACTATTTAACCCCTCAACTCAAATATCTCGCAACGCTCTCAAAATGCGCTAAAACATAAACAGCGATGAAATATATTTCAGGAAATAAAAGTTGAAAAGAAATTATAATTTATTGCAAATATTTTACCTTTCAGAGAAATTAACCAATTAGCAGGTAAAATACAATAAATTCACACATTTCACAAAATTCACATAAATGAAATAAATAAATACAATTAAACAAATCGGGGCATTACAATTCTCCCCCACTTAGAAATTTTCATCCTCGAAAATATAACCGATACGAACAACTCCGGATACGACTCTCGTATCCGACTAACCAACCAACACGCCAACGAAGGGCACACCACGAATACACAAACTGACAACCCACCTTGCTAACAGCAACTACAACAACGACACGACAACGACGACAAGATGCAAAGCCCATACAATGCACTTGACGACCAACTCACAACTCAAAGAACACCATGTAACCAGCACACACAAGAATTAGCTACTCCCACTAGAACCAACACGATAGAAACGAGGCAACAACATAAACAAGAACACAAGTTCCACGACACAACATCGTTCAACAACCTCTACATAACCACAATACCAACATCCTTGTCACACAACATTATTACAACAATGCTACGATTCCCCAATCGACCATATAACCAAGACATCCATCTACATAGTAGCCCATGAATAATAGTTAAACCTTTCACCTAACACTTCCATTCTGAAACGTCCAATGGTCTCATCACTCCTACATGTTCTCAATGTTCAACCTATGAACTCGCACAAGTCACACACACAAATATACGAATTGTGCCGCATCACGCTTCCGCTACGCACTCTGATTACTCGTAACCATCAAAACTACCAATCTCACGTCCAAAGTCTAACCCTTTCTCATATTCACCAAAAATCACTGTTCACTGTTAATATTCCCAACCTCACACTCTCCGGTGTTATCTCACACACCAGACATAAGTCTTTGAACTGCTCAAATAATTTTAATTCTCTGACCATCAAAACAGACATGCATAATAACTTTCGACTTAACTTTTCAGGCACAACCTTAGCTTTTCCTGAAGGATAATCCAAGCCAAATTCATAACTCGTCACGAATTCCAACCCTCCTCGTTGTCTCATACTCTATTCCTTCAGACCAAACAAGTACTCTAAACTCTTGTGATTGCTAAACACTTCGAACCTAGAACCATAAAAATAATACCTCCAAATCTTCCAACACAATACAACCGCAACCAATCCCAAATCCGAAATAGTAAAAATCCTTTTATAAATCCTCAATTGTAGTAAAGCATACGCCACGACTTTACCCTCTTGAATTAACACACAGACTAAACTCTTCAAAGACACATCACAATACCTCACAACCAGATTATTAGGATCACACAGAATCAAAACTGGAGCCATAGACAACTTCTACTTTAGCTCACCAAAACTTACTCACAACGAACATCCAAAACAAACGACTTACCCTTTGCAAGTCAACTGAGATAACAGAAGTACGAACTTAACAAAGTCTTCCATAGCCTGCAGTAACAACCAACTGAGCCCAAAAGTTTCTAATCTCCTTAACCAACTTCGGAACCTCTCATTGTAGAACTGCATCTACTTCTGATGGATCCATAACAATACCATCATCGGAAATAACATATCCAAGAAAACTAACCTTTTCAACCAAAATTCTCACTTGAATAACTTAGCATAAAACTTCGTCTCTTTTCAACCCTTGTAATTCAATTCTCAAACGCTCTACCTGTTCTTTCTCTGAGTTTATAACAGATCTGAATGTCCTCAATCAAAGCCATTACGAACTTATCCAAATAAATATGGAAGATACGATTCATCTACTCCATAAACATTACAGACGCATTACTAACACCAAACAACATCACTGTACTTTGTAATGCCCAACCAAACCAACCCTCATCCAAACTTGTCCAGACTTACATACAAGCTTAATCGAGTAAATAACAGCCTATCCCGATGATAACAACCATGACCAGTCACATTAAATCGACCAAACCCTCAACTCACACAAATTACCGCTCTTATCAAACATTCCAACCAATTGTGATTTCACTCAAACTCAACCATCTCAATCGTTACCTTATTCAACTGTTAGCAATCCATACACAATTTCTTCTCTTAACAGTCCAAATTCCATAAATCCCAACATGTAGCAACAACCAACCCAAAGGAACTCTCAAATACTACCTCCACACCTAAGGTTTTCTCAAAATTCCCATTAATTCTCTAAAATTCCAAAGACCCCAAACCTCACCAGAACTCTAAGTTTTGCTTTCCATAGTCTCAATACCATCATACACATCATGCTTGTTATTCCATTCAATCATCATTCCCTTTTATTACTAACAAAGCTGAAGCTCTCTACGACAACACCTTAATGTTCCATCCATAAACACATCCGAAAACCATGCACAATTGACGGCCCATCACTATGACTTCCTGCCAATTTCCAGAACACTATCATCACAGACAAAACAAACAGCTTAGTCCCATCTACCAAGATTTTTATACTTACTTAGCAGATCCAAACCTTAAATCTTCACCTTCGTCAAATTTGAGTTCACACTCTACTCTCTGAGAACAACCATTAACGATACCCAATCGTTCTCTCTCAATGACTTCCCAACTTGACCAACATACAAAAATCTCTAATCCGTCTCACCTTTCGATATAAAAATCTTCATCAACTCAACAAAGAAATATGTAACCATTTTCTTAATTCCAAACAATTCATCACACGCACTATCAAGGTCAGAAAGACACGTCTATCCCATCCAACATAATTCCCTTCTGCTATCAACAAGAGATTAAGGGTGATCAGTTACTCAATTTGTCAATAGATAGCCGACAATCATGATGGGGTATAAACCGTCTTTACCAAACTATAGTAGCATTTCTTGCATCTCGTGCACAAAACTACCCAAGGCACAAATCCTTAGTTGACATAAACCTTACCTCCGCATTCCCTCCGGAACCGGGAACAACACTATCCAAACAACACTTAAAATCTTGCAATTCACAACACACTGAGCCAATGCTCCACACCTGAAGCAACTTGGAGAAGCACCAGATCCTCCCCCACCTATCTCATTCTCACACCTGAAGACAAAGGATTAGGAAACCAGAAAGTACTGGCAGTGTTTCACACACATATCACATACTAGGAACAAACAACATCGACAGTATTCAACTGTCACACCAATTGACTCAACAACTTGGCCGGACGGACCGACTTGCTCTGATACCACTTTTGTAACACCCTAATTCCTATCGCGAATAAATAATACATAATAAATCCGAGTAGATAAAAAAAAAAATTTTTCCGACAAAAACAAGGATGCCACAACAATAGAAAGAAAATACAATCCATGCTCATAATTTTTTTTGATACATAACACAAACAATTGAATCTCCTCAAGGGGAAACTTTTTCATACATAGCATATCGTCCATAAACAATGCATTTATCACGTATGCACATTAATTCACCAATCCAATCATAAATCTCAATACATACTCATTCAATTCATAATTTTCCACACATAATGCATCCATTCACAATTCTCACACATAATCAATCCATTCATGATTTATGCAAATGCACAGAGACCGACACAACGACTCTATGCAATGCATATGCGGTACCATCCATCCATCATCTCAACACTAGTTCACTCATGAACTATTGGAACCATCGCTTGTTACTTAGTGTAACTCCCCGTCGGGCAAACGATGTTCCCCGTCGCTTTAGGTCCTCTTGGTATAAGGCGCACGACGTTTATGGATTGCTTTAGGTCCTCTTTATATAAGGCGCACGATCCGATCGCTTTAGGTCCTCTTTGTATAAGGCGCACGATCGTCTATAATCATCACTTTAGGTCCTATTTGTATAAGGCGTACGATGTTATAGCAGATTCCCTCTGGAATCGTTTCGTCGCTCACACCCACTAGGGCACACGACATCATAAGATGCATATCATGATGCTTGGCATACAAGGACTCATGACAATCAAATGCATCTTCACAATTCAACCATATGAATTATCTCATCATCATTATTCATACATTGGAAATACAATACAAATAATGCATTTACTTGCCATAAGGCCACCAAATAACACACATTGAATTTCACATAAGCAATGCATTTCATCATAATCCATAAACCACAACAATCCAATGTATACACATATACAACCATGTGAACCATTTCAACATCCATAATCATGCATATACAATCAAACACAACACAATGCATTTACTTGCCCTTAGGCCACAAACCATCATCACAACATTTCATCACATGCATTCGCATCATATAACATCACACAAGTCATAGAATATATATCCAAAGCATATTGCATGATAACACCTCAAATACACACCATTAAAAAGGTAAAAGTCGACAAAATGACACATTCCAAATTTCCAACATAATTAAATCGGCCAACAATCTCAAAACCATTTTAGTAAGAAAGAACATTTCATAAGCTTTCCAACGGTACCAAGAACGCCTCGATCCGAGATACGGGTCAAAAGTTATGAATTTTCAAAGAAAATAATTTATTGAGAAACAGCCAGATTCGCCTGGCGGATCCCCCTTCGCCAGCACTTCTATCAATTGTTCGTCAATTTATCAAATGAGAACAAGTCGTGAAATAACCAAAACAATTACAATAAACAACACATATACATACGCAAGCAAGATATAATTGAAACTTCTCACCCTTACCCGATTAATCGCGATTGAAATGGAGTTTCCTCAATTTTTCCTCTTTCCCCTCTTCTCTCTTTCTTTCTTCTCCTTTTCTTTCTCTTCTCTTTCTTTTCTTTCTATTTCTCTCTAATCCCTATTTATATAAAAATATCTAAACCCCTAAAAGACTATTTAACCCCTCAGCTCAAATATCTCGCAACGCTCTCAAAATACAATAAAACATAAACAGTGACGAAATATATTTCAAGAAATAAAAGTTAAAAAGAAATTATAATTTATTGCAAATATTTTACCTTTCAGAGAAATTAACCAATGAGCAGGTAAAATACAATAAATTCACACATTTCACAAAATTCACATAAATGAAATAAATAAATACAATTAAACTAACGGGGCGTTACACTCACCCCTGTGTTTCGACACTTCAAAAACCTCCTATTGCGGTTTTGTATGGTCTTCGCCACCAACATCTTCATCGGACGACGACAGCCACACAAAGGACCGGTTGTATTTTCACAAGAATTGCTGTTATCAACACTTTGACTTCTATACATTTAGGTTTAGGGTTTTTCCAGATGAACAAAGAAGAAGAAGAAGAGCAACTTTCAGGAACGAAGAAGAAGAACTACTTTCACGAATGAAGAAGAAGAAGAAGAGCTATCACTATGAAGAAGAAGAACTACTTTAACCTAATTATAAATCACACGTGGCAGTCAACTCATACCCAGTCAGCAAGGTCAACACGCCACGTCACGGAATCTTGGACCCATGGGTGCATCAGGGTCTTTGTAAATGGAATCTGGGAAAGTTGAGGGGGGAATAAAAAAAAAATTTCTTAAGGGGGTTAAACCAAAACACGCCTATATGGCAGGGGGTAAACACTATTTAACCCTAATAATATTAATCGTATCATATTCATAATATCACATATACCAGATTATAGTTTATCAGAACAAACAACCTACATAAATAAAATATCACATATACCATATTACAGTTTACACACATTACATAAATTCACATAATTGTAACTTGGTGTATTGGTATCTTGTATCTTGGTGTCTTGTCTCCTGGCCTGGTGTCTGGACTCAAAATACCTATGATTTCAAATAATTATACTTGTTAGTAAAAATACTTCTAAACTATAACATACAATTAATATATTATGAATAAATAATAAATTACGTACTTGTTAATTTTCCCATATGCCTTCTTCATGATCGAGTCGTATAGCATGCACGGCATCTGTAACGCCCCAATTTTGTCCGTTTTATTTAATCGAGTCGATTTAATTATTTTGAGTATTATATTATTTTTATTTATGATTTTGGTGTGATAATATGTTATTTTACATTGTGATTATATTTTATCGCGTTTTGGGAACATTTGCGAGATAGTTGAGAGCAGGGGCAATGGGGGTCATTTTGCATTATTTTTACTAAGTTAGTAAAAGAGAGAAAAGGGAGAGAATTAGAAAAGAAGAAAAATAGAAAGAAAGAAAGGAGAAGAAGGAAAAAGAAGAGAAGAGAAAAAGAGAGAAAAAGCTTGGAAATCAAGGAAAACAACTTCTAGGAATCGATTTAATCGGGTAAGGGTGCGAAACTCGATTATACTATGCTTGTATATAATTATGTATGTATGTGTTTGGATGATTCTCTTGCTTTCCATGTTTTTCACTTCTAGGTCGAAAACGATAAAATGAGTAGAATCGATGGTTTAGCGGTTGGAAATCGATGTAAATGTGGTAGATTGCTTGTTGACATGATTAGAATAGGTTATGATTGATATATGTTGATTTGGAAATGTTTTGGTTGGAAAATATCATTTTTGGGGTTTCAAACAGCGCAAAAGAATTCTGAGTTTTCGCAGGTTCGCCTAGCGAACCTGGGGCGAAGGTGGCAGCGAATGAAGTTTCGCGAGTTCGCCTAGCGAACCAATTAGTGAGGGTCAGTGAAGGTTCGCTGAGTTGTTCGCCTAGCGAACTTTGGGTGTTTTTGATGTTGGTGGTTGCTGCCTTGGTTCGCCAAGGGGTTCGCCTAGCGAACTTTGTGTCTGTTTTTAGCTAGTAGTTGGTTCGCTGGAACATTCGCCTAGCGAAGGTGCTAGCGAATGCTCGCGAGAGGGTTCGCCCAGCGAACAGTGCTGTTTGTGTAATTTTGTTTTCTGCATAACTTTTGAGCTGTGGTTCGGTTTGAGCCGTGGTTTGATGCATTGGAAAGCTATCGAGTTGTACTTTGTGATTGTGATGATTTTAGATTTGTTAGCCGATTTAATTATGTCGAGAAATGTGAATAGTGTTGGTTTGTCGACTTTTGTCGTTGTAAGTGTGCGTAATTGATGTGTATCGTGCCTAGTGTTGTAGTATGATGGAAATGCATATGTTTAAATGGTGTTGTGATGATTTGTGTCCGTATGGTAATTATATGCATTGTTTTGGGCATAAGTGCAAAGTGAGATTTTGTTGATGAAAGGAATGCATTTGTGTGTGCATGCTAAATGTCATGAGTCATTGTATGCCAAGCATCATGATATGCATTGTTGTCGCGTCCTGAGTGACGGCGGTTCCGGAGGGAATATGCTATAACATCATGAGCCTCGAAAATATGAGGTAAGAATAGCCTTAGGACCTAAAGCGATGGTTATAGACGATCGTGTGCCCGCCTGTGGGGTGTGAGCGATCCATAAACACCGTGTGCCCGTGTGTGTGGTGTGAGCGGTGGGTGAACATCGTAGGCCCGACGGAGAGTTACAGTGATGTAACGAGCGATGGTTCTGCAGAGTTCCTGAGTGAACTAGTATTGTGATTTGATAGAGTCGGTACCGCATGTGCATTTGCATAGAGTCGTTGTGTCGGTCTCCTTGCATCTACATGAGTTATGATTGCATTGGTTATATGTGGAAAATCATGATTTAGTTGATTGTGTGCGAGACATTGTGATATGCAATTGTGATAAATGTATTGGGCATGATTAACATGCAATTGGAGATGGATTAATTGTGTGATTGAGCTCGGAATAGCATTTGTGAATTGTTGTGCATTCGTGTTAAATACATTGAATTATGAATTATATGTTTTGTGTATAAACATATGCATGATGTGGGAATAGGTGATTATGTGAATATAATCGGTATATGCTTTATGTGTTGGTATTTGATAATTGTGGTGAGAATACTTGTTATGTGTATTTTTATGTTGATTTATATAATTATATGCATTTATATTATGGTTGTTTTATAATGCTCTATGAGGCATTGCAGATTAGAGATGATGGAGGTCTTTTGTGAAGCTTATGCCTTCACTCTTTTGTCGGTCGGCTCTGATATGTGACACCGGGTAGTTAGGGAGGCTGTTTGCGATTATTGTGTATTATATATATATATATATATATATATATATATATCTTTTGGCTTGTGCATGTATAACTTGATGTATGACCAACTTTTCATGTGATATATATATGATATTCAGTTTTTAGATTTTCCGCTTTTATTCTAAAAACTCTGAAATGTGGGTGTAAGGAACTGAGTTCCTTTGATGATTGCTACCCCACTGTTGCATATCTTTATGAGCAGGTGTTGTATGTTATGTTTCAATATAATGTGATTCTCCCTGTCTATGCCATGATAATTGAAATATACTCTGATGAAATTTTTATTTATTTTTTTTCTTTTATTGTCTTATCATGATTTGGGGGTATAAATTGGGGATGTTACAGCATCTCCATCAACTTCATCATATGAGGTAGGAACTTGTGTTGTGTAAGAAGGTGTGGACGGAATATCAAGACTATCATCACTAAGAGGAATATATTTTCCTTGGAGAATGATTGACCATTTCCCCGATTTGTCTGATGGATCGGAAACATAGAAAACTTGTTTTGCTTGAGAAGCCATGATGAATGGTTCTGTATTAAAAGATGCCTTGCCAAGGTCGACCCGGGTGAATCCTAAGTCATCAATGTCTACACCATTACTATTATTGGGAACCCACTTGCATTTAAATAAAGCCACTTTGAAAATAACATAATCAATCTCCCAAATCTCATCAATGACACCATAAAACGCGGTAGTTGCCAATACCGGATTGTTATCTTTCAAACTAGAGAAATACATTGATTCGGCTTCAACCATAACCCCACTATTTTGCATTATACTACGATCATCTTTTGATCAATGTCGTATGCACTCCAGGTAATGACACAAAATTTTGGCCCGTACGACAACCATCTAAGTATCTCGGATGCACTAGGATCATTAGATACACTTTTATTAAACTAATCCATGAATCTATTGTTATGCTCTATCAACAACAACTTTTCATTCATTCGGGGATATTTTTTCTTCATAAGTCTTTTGTGAGTATCTATGAAAGGTTGAACCTCATCTATATTATTCAATATATAGAAATGTGATTGAATAACTACATCCCGAGCCATTGACCTAACATTTAGACCTTGAATACCTCTTTTGTCTGTGTCAACATGACGAGACTTTGGAATTCCTATAGAATCTGCATCCGACAAATAGTTTGTACAAAACTCAACAACTTCTTTTGTGATGTACCTTTCAACAATCGAAGCTTCCGGTCGGTGATGATTCTTCGTATATCCTTTAAAGATCTTCATATATCGCTATATTGGATACATCCACCTTAAATAAACTGGACCACAAATTCTGATTTCTCTTACGAGATGAACAAGTAAGTGAACCATAATGTCAAAAAATGATGGCGGAAAATACATCTCCAATTGAAACAAGATTATGGCAGCCTCATCTTTTAACTCATCCAATTTTTTGAAATCAAGAACTTTATTACATATGGCATTGAAGAATAAACACAATCTCGTTATAGTTACTCTCACATTTTTTGGAAGGATCCCACGGATAGCCACTGGTAGAAGTTGTTGCATCAATACATGACAATAATGAGATTTTAAACCAATTAACTTGAGATCTTTCATTGATACAAGTTTCTTGATGTTTGATGAGTAACCTTGCGGAACTTTAATACCTTGCAAACACTCGCAGAACATCTTCTTTTCCTTTTTAGATAGAGTGTGACATGCTGGAGGCAGTTAAGTTCTTTTTCCTTTCTCTATTGGAGCCAACTGTTTTCGTATACCCATCTTCTCCATATCAAGACGGGAAGTCTTACTATCTTTAGTCTTGCCCGGAATGTTTAGAAGTGTGCCAATCAAACTATCACACAGATTTTTCTCCACGTGCATCACATGAAGACAATGTCTAACATCAAGACTTGACCAATATGGAAGATCAAAGAAGATGGATCTCTTTTTCCATATAATTTTCGCAACTGCCCCTTTTTCTTTTCCTCTCTTCCCACCTTTTTCTTTTTCTCTCTTCCCACCTTTTTATTTTTCTCTCTTCCCAAGGACAACATTAATGTATTCCTGCCGTTGGTAAACTTCATCCCCGGTTAAAGGTTTAGGAGCCTCACCAAACTCTTGCTCTCCATTAAAAGCCTTTCGCAAACTACGATAAGGATGACCCGGTTTTAGAAATTGTCGATGCCCAAGGTAAACGGTCTTTTTTCCAAACTCAAGTTGGTGATAACAAGTATTATCTTCACATATAGGACACGCTTTAGGTCCTTTGATACTATATCCAGCCAAGTTACCGTAAGTCGGAAAGTCGTTAATTGTGCAAAATAACATTGTACGCATATTAAACTTTCCCCAGAATATGCATCATCAACTTCAACGCCTTCATCCCACAAGATTCGTAAATCATCAATTAATGGACTAAGATAAACATCTATGTCGTTACCAGGTTGTCATGGTCCAGAAATCATCATACTTAATAGTATATACTTGCGTTTCATGCACAAGGAGATAGGTTGTAAATAGTGAGAAGAATAGGCCATGAAGTATGATTAATGCTCATATTACCAAAGGGGTTCATTCCATCGGTGGCAAGCCCAAGCCTAAGATTTCTTGGCTCGACTCCAAAATCCGGAAACAACGAATCAATTTTCTTCTATTGCAAAGAATCAGCTACATGGCGAATGTTTCCATCATGAATCCTTTCATCTGCATGCCATCTAAGATTCTTTGCGTCATTCGAATTAGCAAAAAGTCTCTTTAATCATGAAAGTATTGGCAAGTAACATAATACTTTAGCAGGAGGATGCTTCCTACTAACATTGTCATAGTGATCATTGTCATCACCATTGCTAGCCTTCAGCTTGTAACGCGACACACCACATTTCGGAAATTGAAACAAGTCTTCATACTCTTTCTGGTATAATATGCAATCATTAGGGCAAGCATGTATCTTGATATACTCCAGACCCAGTGGACACAATATCTTCTTGGCCTCATAGGAACGATCCGACAATTTGTTATCTTCTAGTAACATATGTTGTAGCAATTCAAGTAATTCCGTGAAACTTTTATCCGACCATCCATTTTTTGCCTTCAGATTAAACAACTTTAACACCGCCGACAATCGTGTGAACTCTGTTCATCCCTTATATAAAGGGGTGTCTTTATCACGACATAAATTATCATAAATGTGAGCATTCATAAAAGAAGATTCCCCAATATCACAGAACATATCCTCTACGTGATCTTCCATATATTCATCTTCCTCCACTCTTTGACTTTGTGACGTCCGACTTTCCTTATTATCCACCTCACCATGCCACGTCCATATTATATAATTTTGACATATACCATCACAACAAAGGTGATTGTGTATTTCTTTCTTTGTACCCTTTTTGATATTAGCGCAAACAACACAAGGACAATAAAAGATACCATCATTGCCGGGAAGATGTTTATCAGCGTATTCAAGGAATTCACAAACTCCGTTCTCATGAACCGGATCTAATCTATTGGCTTTCATCCAACTACGATCCATTACAACTTCTGAAATTTATACATGTATAATAATGTGAATGACACACCAAAATCTAATCCAAAAACTTAAGCATATGCATATACAATATGAACAAAGAAAAAATCAATGAAGATGTACTCTCATACTAAACGTAAAGAAAAAAGGACAAAGAAAAAAGGAATGAAGATGTTGAAGACAACCTTACTTTGAAGCTGAAGAAGCAAATGAATGATGAAGACGGTCAATATTTGAGCATAAACCAAGGAAAAAGGAATGAAGATGTTGAAGAGAACCTTACTTCGAAGCAGAATAAGCAAATGAATGATGAAGACGGTCAATATTTGAGCATAAACCAAGAAAAAAGGAATGAAGATGTTGAAAAGTACCTTATTTGAGCTCCAAGTGAATGGATATGAAGAGGGTAAAGGTTAGGGTGTCTCTGGCTCACTTGTTCGATTAGGGCGTCTTATGAAAGAAATACATAATAAGTTTTGTTTTAATTTATCAGTAAACCTTTTAATCTCGGTTGGAAAAACAAACCATCGTGGAATCTTAAGTGACACACGCTAAATGTATCCTAAAAAAAGGAAAAAATATGTTGCAGGGAATCGAAGCTTGTTACATTTCATTTATTACTACAGTTGTTTATCTTAACCGTTGTAAAATAATTTACAATTTATTTTAAAAACAATGGACTTAATTGTCACACGCTAAATGTACTCTAAAAAATGGAAAAAATGTAGTTGCAGGGAATCGAAGCTAGATAAATTTTATTTATTACTACGGTGGTTTCACTCAACCGTCATTAAATGACTCAGCTATTACATGGGCGAGAAATTTTTAACCTATTACAACGGCATAAAAAGATAAGTTGTAAGCCTGACGTTGTTGTTTTAGCATTTTGTAGTAGTGGGTTTTGGCACGAAGAAGCTCAGGAGTTGACCAATCAAGGGTTTGTGTGATCCTAAACTCTCAAATATGATCAAGATTCTCCTTTCATAAATAATCAAGTGCAAGATTCCATCTATACCATTTTATCAAGCCCCAAGTTATTAGATACACCAAATTAGTGTTTTGACATAATTAAATCATGGGTTGAATTTTTGAAAAAGGCATGATCATACACCACAAGACATGTTTGAAGGACCTCAAGGACATCATCTTAGTCCATTCATATGGTTGGATTGATCCAAGAAGCTTGATTCATTGAAAATTGAAGAATTGAAATCCATATGGAAAAAGTCAACTGTTCATCAAAGTCAAAGTTTGACTTTTTAAATTTTTGGTCAAACATGGACTCCACAAGTCAAGGATCATGAAAACATGATGGATGATTGAATTTTATCATGATTAATCAAGAAAATCAAGGAGAGATTCAAAGTTGGTAGAATTAGGTTTTGCAAATTTTTCTAAGTTATGAAATTTCATGTTCATGTGCCCTACTTTTCAAGTCCATAACTTCTTCCTTAAGCATCCAATTGAAACACTTGAGGACTCATTTTAAAGATGGTATTACATACTTCAATTTGGTGAAATAATGGACTCAAAAGCATTTACCAATTGGAAGTTATGATGGTTCAAAGTTGAGGTCTCAAAGTTGTGAAAATGTCTAACACTTGGAAATTCTTCTAAGCATAAATCAGTGAAAAGTCAAGTTTTGATGGACATTTTTCTCAATGATCCAATTTGTTTCTTTCCAAGTGATCAACATCAAAGTTGTAGTATTTGATCTCATCTTTCCAATTATACCAAGAACACAAGTTCATCTTGCTTAGGCATGAAGTTACATTGTTGCAAAGTGATCGTGGCAAGGCAGTTTTGATCCAAGAAAAATTTGCACTAAGGTTTTCACACGATTCGAAGGGTGATTTTGGACAAGTTGCAAGCATTTTCTAAGCATGTGATCTACTAGGATCTTGTTCCTTGTCCCAAAATATTTCAAATAGTACCAAATATCACCCTAATTGATCTTGTTTCATCATACAAAAGTATCATCCAAGTTGATATGGTGCATTGCATTTTGTACAAAGGTTGAAAAGGTGTTTTTGACTTTTGCTTGTTCCTTAGGTTGGGGAACCTGATTTGAACATTGCCAACAAATTGTACCATCTGGATATCACCCAAGGAAAGGTAAACTTGCAGCGACACTAGAAGCAAAAGGCTACTTGTACTTGAATCAACTTTATACAAAAGTTGAAATGTCCATTGGATCGTGATCTCACTTTGTCCAAACTCTTGTCACTTGATCAAATAATTTCTCCTATAAATAGTCCCTTATTTCCTCATCAAATCACACAATAAATTGAACCAAAGAAGCCTCATAATCTCAGCAAGCATCCCTTGAACTTCAAGTGTTCATCATTTCCACAAAAACCTCCAAACCTTCAAAAATCCATTTCAGTCATAAAACAACAAAACTAATCACTTCAACACATCATAAATCCTCCATAGAAGCTATCTAAACTCATCACCACACCAGAGATCATCCCAATCAAAAATTCAACTCTTCATCCATTCCAACACATAAAACACCATCCATAAACATCATACAACATATCCCAAGCCTTAAAATCATTATGTAGCAGCTTGAACACATCCATCACAACCTCACATTTCAACATCGCATTTTGATTTGGATAGAAGGATTCAGAGGGTCTCAGCTCAACCTAAGCACATCAACACTTTCCTAGAGGTGTAAGGAAGTTGTGTCAATCATCATTTTGCATCTCTAATCATTCTAGAGAAAAACGCGATTTCTCCATTTTAGGTAAGTTGTCATTTCTCAAACTCATAGTTAGAGGCATCAATTTTGATCATTCAAGTTACCATAATACTTTATACAATTTAAGGATTGAAAACCTTATCATATTTGTCATTGATTGATGCTGTGAAGAATTTAATTTTAGTTTGAAATTTTTAGGGTTTTCTGTTCTTGTTAGAAATTAGGAAGCTACACTTGATATAAATTAAAACCATTAGCATTTTTGAAATCCTCATAAAATTTTAAGCAAGATAGTGTATCTACTTTCTCCATTAGGTTCAGAACGGAGGAAGCTCCATTTTAATGGTGGTGGTGTTGCTCGTGACGAAGAAGAAGGAGGGTGGCGCGAAACATCAATTTAAATATTATGTTTAATATATTATGATTTGTTTGCATTATTAATCTTGAATTGGCATTGCGCCCCAGCGGTCATGAGCTGGTTTTGAGTGTGTTTGTGAAGCAAATGGTCTGGGGTTCGAATCTTCCTCTCCCTATACCTTTTGCTATTTTATTTTTGTACATTTTTGCCTTGAACTTCATATATTATTTCATAGTGTGCGCTTATTAACAGGACAACTGGCTTGGCCCAGTGGCACGTGTGTTTTGCCACATAGAGGAGGGAGTGGGTTCGAACCTGAATAGCCCCCATTTCTCTTTTTTTAATCACTTGTTCTTTGTATTTTCTTTCCTTTTCTTTTTTCTCTTTTCTTCTTATTAATTATTTTAATTATTTTTTTTTCATTTAATATTTTCTTTTTCATTTATAAAACCAAACATCCAAAAATAATTTTTTAGTTTATTTAACATAGTTATTTTATTTTATTTATGTCAATTTATAAAAATAATATTAATTTATATTATTTATTTCTTTTATTTTATTAAAACCTTTAAAAACCCATAAAAATATTTTATTTTCCTTTTCTCATTTTATTCTCCCACTTTTAAAACACTTATAAATACCATCCTTTATTATTTTTTAAGTTCATATGTTTTCTTTAATTTTATTAAAGTATTTTCAATTTGACTATTAAATATGATATGCTTGTTTGGCTAACCTTTAGGGTTTTTAATTGTTCATTGATAATCCATGCCTTTGATCTTTACTCATGTTGTCTTGTATGAATACTTGTCCTTGATGACCTATTAATTTCCCGTGTCTTGAGTACTTTGAATGGTTGATACATGATCTTACTTGTTTCAAAGTTTGTCCATATGTTTAAAACTTGTTTAAATTGTATCCTTAACCTAAAATCTATGATAAAAGCATACTTTGCTCTTTTGTTCTTGTGTTGATACTTGTCTTTATGTATCCATGTTGTAAAATGATGATGTGCCGTGTATTTACTCTAGATCATTCATGTTAAATTTTGTACTTGTATATCATTATCAAACGTGTTGTTTATAAGCCTTGTCCATGTTTGTTGAACCATGTTAACCTTGCTTGTACCATGTTCTCATGTTTATCTACTTTGTTGAATGATGGTTTACAGTTGTATATATATGTTGCCTATTCCAAGGGAGGGACTCATTATTGACATCATTGTCATTTGCATATGCATGTTTTTATCTTCTTGTACATAATCCTTAAACTTGCCATCCCTTAGGAAGTTTCCTTTTAGGATGAACCAACTTAGACAATTCAATTAGGGTTTCCCTTTTCACAAACTCAAAATCTCTTTCAATAGAAACCTTGGCCTTAAGCCATTGATTTTTTTTCAAACTTTTTCTTAATAAATGCTTCAAGACATCTTAAGCATATCCAAACTCTTTCATAATAAAGACTAAAAAACACAATTTTCAATTTAAACCTTTTGCCACTTTGTCTTTTCAATTTAAAAACCTTTTCAAATTAATTAGACATTAGTCATCCCTAGTTGAGATGTAATTCTCTTACCCCATAACATTGTTGAGAAAGATGTTGATTCTTTTCCACTTGAGAGAGGTATGTGGCATACTTGTTGATTCTATATCCAAGTTGGAGCCCTTCTCTCAATGTGAAGTAAATATCCCTCTTCCACATTTTTGTGGTGGATAAGTTGAGTATTCTCCTTAAGATGACAACTTGTCTCTTCTTCATTAAAATCCACCATAACAAACCCTTTTCAATTTATACCTGAACTACGAGGTTTTGATCCTTTATTGGTACTTAGGCACAAGACTTTGTGTCTTGCCAAACACATGCAATAAAAATTTTTTTTTTTTCTCATCTCCCCAATCAATCCCAAGTAGCAAACAATTTAAAAATAACACAAATACAACAAAAGGTTCCTATAGGATACTATAGATACTTAGGGTGCTTAGGATATTATTATCTTTGATGATTTAAGCATTTGAGCCTTTAATGTTTCCAGTACTTTGGTGCCACGACAAGTGCTTAGCTATTATATGTGTAGGTTGTTGTAACCAGCCTATAGCAACTCAAGCAATTTAAGCACCACAATTTCCTCCTGGTTATTCTGCACCTAATTATGTTGTGGAAAATTAAGGGAATAACTAGCTGGGAAGTATTTTTAAAACCTACATTCAAGAGACCAAAAATCAATTGCAAACACAAGGAGTAAGCATAAAAAGCCAAGAGAACCAAGTGGATCGAATTGCCATTGCACTTAGTTTAATAAATCAAGGTGCCCTCCCAAGCTCTACTGAAGCTCCAACCTCGTCATCTAGAGTTAAGAGTTATGAAACCTGTCAAGTCGTCACGCTCATAAGGGGAAAAGAATGTGAAGGATCTGCATCATGAAATAATCAGTTCGGTGAAAAACTGCAAGCCTAGGACAATTCAGAAGATAAATTAGAATTCAATGAGGATCCTTCCTCAAAGGAACAAAATGAAGGAATAGTTGAAAATCATGTTACTGGAATGACATCCAATCTAGAAAAATAGCTAAATGTCGTGCTAGAGGTTAATAAAGTACAAAACTTTGTGCAAGAAAGACCTCTACCTATTTTTCCTCATATGATTAGGAAGGCCATAGAAAGTAGCAGATTGGCAAGTTCATGGAAATTTTAAAACAGCTTCAAATTAGCATACCATTGATTGATGCCATTCAACAAATGTCAAACTATTCAAAGTTTATGAAAGATGTGCTCACTAAGAGAAAAAAGGCGGGTGAGTTTGCAACTGTTGCACTAACTCAAAAGTTTAACCAATTGGTTCAAGGCAAGCTCCCTAAAAAACTAAAAGACCTTGGAAGATTTTACCATCCCGTGAACCATAGGGAATACTTTCCGTGGAAGGGCGTTGTGTGATCTTGGAGCCAGCATAAATCTCATGCCGTTATCCATCTTCAAGAAACTTGGGATTGGAGCTTCTTGGCCAACAACAATTACCCTCCAACTAGCTGAAAGAACCAATTGCTATCCCCAAGGGAAGATAAAAGATGTGTTAGTTAGAGTTGACAAGTTTGTGTTCCTTGTTTATTTCATTATCATGGATTTTAATGCTGATGAAGAGAATCCCAGTTGGGAAGACCTTTCCTAGCCACGTGCATAACTTTAATTGATGTGGAAAGAGGAGAATTCGCTATGAGAGTCAATGGGCAGCAAGTTGTGTTTAATGTACTCAATGTGCTATGTTGAAAAGTATTTCAGTGGGGGTTTTGTTATCGTATCTGCATGGATTGTACGATATTACCGCCGTTCTGCAGTTGGAATCGTTTTAAACTTAAGGTAACAAAGAGTTTGGTTGATTGGTAACGGAACATTTGCATGAAAAGTTAATAACAATGGTAAAAGAAATTAGTTTTAAAGTGTTTGGTAAAAGCATACCAAGATTAGGGTTCGATAATCAGTTTCATATATATTTACTCGATAAATGTAAACTTGTTAACAATGAATATAATCACATATCCTCTCAACATGTTTATCTCTAACACATGTTGTGAGATTTACCATATTGATCCTTATATGATCTCTCACCCTAACTATCAATATGATAACATTAAAAGGTCAATATATATATGAACACCAACTCTCAAAACTATCTCTAGCCTCATGATTGTTGATGGATTAAAACCTAGGTCATGTCTTAGAACATATTTCTCAATCATGAACCAAAACAAAGTATAAATCATACAAACAAATTTTTTCACCATATATTAATCATCAACAAGGTTCACAAACTATCTATCAAGATCAATACATACAAAAGAGAGGATCATCTACCTCTAATCTTGACACAAAAGGTGTATAGCTACCCATCACCATGGTAGCTTGCTCACAAATATCAGGAGGAGATGAAAAAACATCCACGTCGAATAATCGAGATTGGATGCAAATCCAGCTTCTCTATGTGAAATCTCACTCTTGGATGATGAAAAATCTATCATGTTAAATATATCACTTAAAATCTGTCATGTTCGCACTACGAACTTTTCATTTGCCTAACGAACAGCAAAATAGGCACCTGATGTGCCTCTGCACAGTTAAACCGCCACTGAGATATTTCAAGTTTGAATGATTATTCGCCTAACACACTATTCGCCTACAAGTTCGCCCAATGAACTTAGGTCCCTTTTGCTATTGTCTCTTCCCAAATGTCCTTCGCCAGGTCTTCGCTGGAGCGTTGCCACAACGAACATTTGCTGGATGTTCGCACTGCGAACTTAGGTGCCTTTTCTTACTGCCTCAAGTCTGGAAGCATTCGCTGGAACTTGAATCACTTTTCTTATGTCTTACTATTTGATGACTTAATGCCTTTTTCTGCACAATAACACACAAATTACAAGTACCAAAGGTATTTTCACAATATTTGAAGAATGACAACTTTCAAGAATAAATTCCAACAATTCAACATAAAAGAGTTGAAAAATGCCAAGCATAAATGAGAAATATAAGGCATGCTTGACATCTAACAAACTCTCCCCAACTAACTCTTTGCTTGTCCTCAAGCAAAGTATTCCTCTCATTGAAAACAAGAGGATTTGCTCAAGAATTTAACTCAACTGTAGCGAGCAATTTTTGGACGTGTTTCTTAAGCACTGGTCACTCTCTGCGGTTGAGTTTACTACAGGTCGATTCATTTTTTATCCTATTAAAGCTGATGAAGGAAGGGAAATAGATGTCTCCAATTAACCCTGCTTTGCATACTGAGTCTAAACAGCGGTCTGTTAGGTTACGAATGCTACAATGTGGGGGGCCTTTGTACTGGTTATTTGTATTTTCGCCAATACGGTTTTCTTTCTTTTTATCTAGGCAGAGGGTTTCTAACGGGGAATAAGGATTATGATGTTTTTGAATTACTGCTTTTGAAATGGGATTTGGGTTTTTTGTTGATTGTGCTCGCTAAGATCTTTTCTTTCGATCTTATGCCTACGTATTCCCGTTTATTGAAACAGGGAAATCAGAGCGTTCGTAGTTCCTCCTATTCTATCGGAGGAAATGGTTTTTGGTGTCTTGTTCAAAGCCCAAGACGTGAAGCGAAAGGGTAGTTTGTATCTTGTTCAAAGCCCAAGATGTGAAGCTGAAAGGTCTCGACTTTAGAGAGAATTTGTCGTCTTTAAAGAGGGGTAAAGGATAATTACTTTAACTGGGATACGCGGATCCTAGCAATGCCATAATTTCCGAAGAAAGGGGGTTTTAACCTGAATGAGAAGACTTTAACTCAGTGTAGAGCAACGCCATCTTTCCTTAGGAATTCCTCATGCTAAAAGAAGGACAGTGGCGTGGATATAGTTGATCAAGAGGCTTGCCACTTACAGCGATTAGATGAAAGGGAAGGAGTTGTTGATGTTTGTGTACTGTGAATGAGGCACAGGTTTGATGCTAAAAGGTTGATTGGATCAACCAGTGGTTTTCTTATACAAAGCCTAAGAGGAGGCTAATTTCCGCTGGGGAAAATCATTATACAAAGCCTAAGAGGAGGCTATTTTGTGTCTCGTACAAAGCCCGAGAGAGAGGCTAAAAGGGTTTGACTCAACAAAAGAGTCTTTTATACTCAACAAGAGAGTGTTTTTGTATCTCGTACAAAGCCCGAGATGGAGGCTAAAATTTGTTTGGCTCAATAAGAACCTTTTTGTATCTCATATAAAGCCCGAAATGGAGGCGAAAATGGGTGATTGACTCAACGAGGGAATCTCTTTGTATCTCGTACGAAGCCCGAGAGAGAGGCTGAAAGTTTTGATTCTAAATGAGAATCTTTGTATCTCTTACGAAGCCCGAGATGGAGGCTAAAAAAGACGGTTTGCTCTGCTGGGGAGAATCATTGTACAAAGCCTAAGAGGAGGCTAGTGTAACTGTTTCAGTTAAGTGACAGATCCAGTATACTGATTTTGAAAGAGAAAATCAGTTCTTATATGAGCAACAATGTACTCGAGGATTTGGTTCGAGGACCCGTGTTATTTCCTGTTTCTTTAAGGAAAGGGGAAATCCAAAAGGTATTGAGACTGTCCGAGTCTACGGGTTTCCTTCCTATGTTTGAAAGGGTCACTTGAGAATGTCTTTGAGACTCAAGGAAAATAGACTGTCCAAGTCTGGAGTTTCATCTTTTGTACTATGTTTTGAGAAATAGTAGTAGACTCTGGAAAGGACTACTCTATGGAGATAACTAAGTTTTGTTCCTATACCTCTAGGAGGTCGCCGGGACAATTTGTACGAAGCCCAAGAGGAGGCTGAAAGCTTTTAAGAAGCCGATCGGTCCTTGTACTAAGCCCAAGAGGAGGCTATCATTCCCGGAGGAAGAGATCATTATACAAAGCCTAAGAGGAGGTTGTGAATACTTCTAAGAAGCCGAAGGGTCCTAGTACTAAGCCCAAGAGGAGGCGGGGTTGCTTATAGGAAGCCTGTGGGTCCTTATACAATGCCCAAGAGGAGGCCGATGCTTTTAAGAAGCCCGTGGGTCCCCAAACCCCGAGAAATTCAAGGCAAGCTATTCACAAGGAATAGAGCAAGTAAGGAAAGTTCGAGAATTTGGAAGAAACTCAAAGATGCCATTCACGGAGAATACATTTCATCTTTGGGAGTAGAGTTTCTTGACGAATCCTAAGGAGGACAGCCGAAGAGAAGACTGTATCTGGTGCTCCTATTTGGGATCTATCTGTCTATTTCTACGAATAAACGAAACGGCTTTACCTAGTTCTAGACGTAGTTGCCGGGGAAACTCTGAATATCTATACTATTATTACACAGTTGATATGAGTTTATGAAAGGAGACTTACAGTGAGCAGCCCCACAATACAGTTATATATATATGAGTTTGTGAAAGGAGACTTACAGTGATCAGCCCCACAAAACAGTTATATTATATGAAAGTGTCGCTCCCGGGATTTTCATCCAAGTACAAACGCGAAAGTGGCACCGAAACAGAGTCGCCAGCAATGTGTATTTATCCCAAGAGAGGGAAAGGAAACACCGCATAAACCTGAAGGAAAGGATAGAGCATGGTCTTGCGACCAAGAGAACTGGATTCGGGAGTCGGTTACGCGAAGGGAAGGTATTAGCACCCCCTCGCGTCCATCGTACCCGATGGGATCCACGCTTGCTTGTCTCGATCAAAGGGTGTAAGGAAAGGATGCTGGAAAAAGAACTGGAAAGGGAATGGAAATAGAAAGAGAAACAAATGTAGGGAAAATAAAAGAAGTGCTCGAATGGGCCCTACCCCACTGCCTACGTATCTCATCGGGAACATGAGAATCAGAGCGACGTAGTTCCCCTCACTAGGGATGGATTGTGTTTTTTAGAGAACGGCTTACGTTCTAGCTCAGGTGTTGCAGGCTCGCTGGTCCGAGTGCGTTACCATCTTGCAAGAGAACGAGTAGGAGCACATTCATACGTTGAGAGTGAATGAGGTGAGAAAAGAATTCCCGAAGGAAAGACGTTATTGTTTGTTTTTGTCTTTTAAGAGTTCTTTCATTTGTTTGCATATGATAGTGTGTCTGAATCTTAGTCATTGGAATGTGTACATTCTCACATTCCAAGATGGAATGGGTAAGAAAGCACACTAAGAGTGAAGAAGACCCCCACACTTAGTTCCAATTGTCAAGGTTCAAACACACTAGCATACTTGTGTTTATTAAGTGTTTTTGTTAATTATGAAATGAAGAAGTGTTTTTTATTTATTTGTACCTTCAACAAATATTGCATTTAAGTCCCTCATACAAGATCAAATATTTAACACATTGACCCAAGATGGGCTATATGCTACACATTCTAAGATTATAAGAGAAGACCCCTTATAATCCTTTCTTTATATGAAAGGCCTAAATGCAATAAATGCCTACCTTTATTAAGTATTTTGCATTTTCTTTGAGATGAGAAGATAGAAGACTCAAGGGAGGAGAAAAGGTAAAACCTATATAGACTAAGACTCAATCCTAATTGAAGATTAAAGGGAGTGATCCTAAAGGTTTGTGAGGTTTCAACCTAAAGTCTAAAGAAAGAAAGAATTAAACAATTCACTTCTAAAGTAGAAGATGAATTGTAATTCAAAAAGGGAAAGTAATGAGTTATTAAAAGAAAGCACATAAGTGCTTAACAAAACATAAAATGGAATTGTAAAAGAGAAAGGATAGAAGTTGAATGTGGATTCCTTATCCACACTCAATTGAAACTTACCAAAGCCCCTACATGGTCAGTAAACATGTATAAGAAGTATAAGAAGTAAAAGAACATGTAATGCATCATAAAACTCAAAAGAATTAAATGAGAAACCAAATCCTAGAGCCACAACCAGAATGTACATCATATGGAAACAAATGGTTATTATCAATCAAACTCAAGTGGATAGGCAACAAACATCCTCCATGACATTAGAACATGATATCATAAGAAAAGGGAGAATGAAAGATGAAAGAGAAAAGAAGAAATATGCATAAATGGAACATGTAATCCATGGATCAGAATTGAAATGAAATGAAAAATGATTCACAAAACTCTCACAAGTATTCATGAAGCACATCAAGGCATTTAAGAAGTGATAGAAGAAGTAGGATTGAAATGGAAGTTCCAAACAAAGGAAAGTGCAAACACAACATGTTAAAGGTGCACAAGGTTCAAATGATAATCAACAAGCAAAGATGACATATGATATGTATCTATGTCCTATAATGTCAAGAGTGTAGCTCACCAAATAGGCAAATGATCATGCAAGTATACACAAAAGAAAACATGTAAACATGCAAAAAGATTACAATGATATGACATGTTATAATGCTTTAAATGAAATGCATCAAAAAAAAATCAAATGGCCTCATGAAAATTATGAAAACATGGTATTGAAGTTCACTAATCAGAGATGAATCACATATCAAAGTAGCATGCAAGGAACCAAGGCAAAATGATGTCAAACAATGCACTTAGGTCACATAGACATATCATACAAAGTAGCACAAAAGTGAACACCAAACATGCCATAAAATGACCTAAAAAATCAAATAAAAATCACTTAACATACCTCAAGATGCTAATGACTCAATACAAAAAAGAAGAGCATCAAAACAATTTTTAATGATCAAGAACAAAATTAAACAAAATCATGTACCACATTAAGAATGCACACCAAAGAAATTCAAAGAAAATTATGGAACAGGGGCAAAAAGGTCATAAAATCAAGAAACAAGATCATGAAAAAATTTCTAAATGTTTTAAGAAGGCTCATGAATTTTTGTGGAATTTTATGATGCTATTTAGTATTTTTTAAAAATTTAAAAGAAAACGTGTAGAAAAATAGAAAAATTAAAATGAAATGAAAAGCAAGTGTGGGGTGCAGACATAGTAAATTTCAGTTCAACATTATTGGGCTTTAAAAAGAGGAGGTGTGAATATCAAAATGTCTTAAGTCCAATTCTGCGCAATCCACACCAATAACCATGCACACTCAGTCAACAAAATTGACTCATTAATAACCATTGGATGAGGTCTCAGTCAAGCCAAAGTCAAAGTATGCCAAATCAACGCACGCGCACGCATGAACACCCTTACTATCATGTACCATGCCACACCATGCTTAAATGAAATCAGAAATAACACACGTGACACGCACATGGATTTTAATGCGTTGGCACCTTTTGGACCATACGATCATGAAAAACGGACGGATGAGATTATAACATGCATAAACCCTAGTTCTAACAGTCACCGGCCGGAGGTGATCTCCGGTCACCTTCTCCGACCAAACCACCACCGTCTGCAACCTTAATTTCTCCAGAAATCCACAAATGAAATACCAAAATGAAGCCGAGCTCACACACATCATGAATATGCAATCAGTTTTCATAGATCATGCGCGCATAACACAAACCGAGCCAAAACAATTTGCCCTAACATTTGGTCTATGCCTCTAAAGGCCTATCAACTAGCCAGGCAAGTTCTTGAGCTTATAAGAAGCTTCAAGAACCTGAAAACAACTTCACATTAGGTCTATAATGGTGGAGATTCGTACCTGAAGTTTTGAAACCTTGAAGTGTTCTTCAGAAAACCAGAGGTCTTGTCTCTTCTACAATCTTCACTTGGCCAAATAAAGGCTGGGATGTAGAACTTGATGATGATTCAATGGAGAAGAGGTTGAAACCAAGCTCCAAACAAGTATCACTGTGGAGAACTTGAGAGAATCAGAGAGATTGTTGAAGTGGAATGAACAAGGTAGAGCTCAAAAATCAGTGGCAATGGTGGAATCGAGAGAGAAGAAGAAAGTGTTTCTGAAGTGAATCTGTGTCCCCTGAAGTTAGAGTGTGTGATTTCTATTTATAAGGTGAACTAACCACGGTTAAATGAGTTGAGTTAGGGTGAGTCAAGTTGGTTAACTGAGTCATCCCTAACTAACTGAGTCAAGTTAGTTAGGGAGAGCAAAGCTATGGTGATGATAACCCATGATAAACTATGGTGGAGGTGAAGAGAGGTGAAATGGCACGGCTTGTGTAGGTGAAACTTGCTCAGCAAGTTGTTCTTTCTATTTTTATGTAATGCACGTGCTCATGTGCATGGACATGTGATGAATGTTTGGTTAAATGAAGAAAGAGTTGGAGAGTGAGCAATGCACGGGCAAACTGAGACCACAACAACAACATTCATTTTTCTGGTTTTTTTTTGTGACAGTTTGGAAATAATGCAAACATGGATGTTTAATGGTGATTTTATCTTGGCATTTTGGATGATCTAATGAGTTCTTGGAGACATTGGAAAGAGGGGATGTAATAGGACAACTTTGATATGAAAATTGAATTGAAATGGGGTTTGGAGTAAGTTGCAAAATGACTTATAACACATAAGCTTGAGACTGGTATGAGGGCGTGGCAAAGGTTGGTTAACAAGGTAACATGGCACCTAGGTTCTCAGCATGATCATAGCACATTGGACTCAACATAACTTCTTGACCTTTGATCAAATGAAAAAAACATGAACACCAATCTTAAAGATCTCACATAGAGGAACAATTTTCATGTTGAAAGATTTTTCATTTGAGGCCTCTAACCATGAGTAATTGATCTAAACATTTGGCCCACCATGTGTTTGTGAAAATGACACGCGCGTGACCTGAAAATTGACCAAGCTGACTTGCATTTTGCCCTAGTTTTCCCCAACTTTAATCATCCATATCTCACTCAATTTTTATCCAATGGAGATGTTCTACACATGGATTTGAAGCTTGAAACAAGATCTTTTGTTGTGGCCGAGTGGAATTTTCATTTGGTGTTTCAATTTTAAATGGCCTTGGCTCAAACTCTGATGCAAAATGGCCAAAACTTGCTATTTTTAGTAACCCTTCTTCATCCAAAAATGACAACTTTCCACATCTTGATTTTTTCATGATTCCTTTGGAGTTTCTTGACCAAATTTTGTACATTGGACATATGTAACATGAATTTCATGATTTTAGGCTCAAAAAGTCAAGAGTTGACTTTTTCCTCTGATTATTTGACCTGGCCCCAAATTTCCTGATTTTTTATCTTTCTTCCAATTGAACCACTTCCAAAACCAATTGAGGGGCAATTCTCCATACACATACACTTAAGAACATGTAGAATACCATGACATCAAGTTTTGTCCAAAAAATCAAAGATTCCCTGATTTAATGGGAAACCCTAGTTTTGGTGCCCACCTCCTAGGAGAAAAATGTGCAGTCTTCAATTTCAAATTCCTCAGAGTATGTTGTGTATCCTCTTAAAGGATGATGAGATATACCATTTGAGGATGATTTTGGATCAATGAGCTATCTCTTTTGAGGGTTTTCCTTCAGTTTTTGAACCTCTTGCATAGTGAAAGATGTAGTGTTTCAATCTCCCATTGAATCTCTCATCCTTGAGGTTGTGGATGATCCATTGAGATGGTATGAGACATGAAAGACCTCTTGGCTTGCCTTGAGGAAACTTGATTGACCTTTTTGTGCTTTGAATGATTCCTTGACTGTCCACCTTCCACCTGATCACATGCCCTGATGGTAAAAAGGATGCCATGCTTCATTTTTCTATGTTAAATGCAATGTAATGTTAATGAGGTGGATATGATATGATAAATGATAATGCCATGCTATGATGACAAAGAGGGAGAGCAAATTTTGGGGTATTACAGCTGCCCCTATTCAAGCGCTGTAGACCTGAATGCCTGAAAGCGATTGCTTTCGGACTTTCAAGGTATATAGTGATTGAATACCAAATATGACCAAAAATTTGCTCTGGATGATGAGGAAGAAACTCCCCTGACATTGCTGGCTTGAATCTTCAATGAAACATTGTCGGAGAAAACTGTCTTTTGAACGACACCAGACATCTACTGGCTCGCCGCATTACTGGTACACTTTAACAATGTCTTTTATGCAATTCCAGACGACTACTGGCCTGCCACGCTACTGGTGGACTTTGATAACGTCTTTTGAACGACGCCAGACGACTACTGGCTTGCCACGCTGCTGGTGGACTTTAATAATGTCTTTTATGCAACTCCAGACGACTACTGGCCTGCCACGCTACTGGTGGACTTTGCAGCTTCGTGCCACCCGAAGACGGACTTTTGCCAATCCACTGTTGGACTTTTAGAATTCACCACCCTTAGATGGACCTTTCGCCAATCCACTGTTGGACTTTTGCCACCCGAAGACGGACTTTTGCCAATCCACTGTTGGACTTTTGCCACCCGAAGACGGATTTTTGCCAATCCACTGTTGGACTTTTAGCTGCTCTGCCACCCGAAGATGGACTTTTGCCAATCCACTGTTGGACTTTTGGAATTCGCCACCCTTAGATGGACCTTTCGCCAATCCACTGTTGGACTTTAAGAATTTGCCACCCTTAGATGGACTTTTGCCAATCCACTGTTGGACTTTAAGAATTTGCCACCCTTAGATGGACTTTTGCCAATCCACTGTTGGACTTTAAGAATTTGCCACCCTTAGATGGACTTTTGCCAATCCACTGTTGGACTTTGCTAACGTCTTTTAACAATGCCAGACGACTACTGGCTTGCCACACTACGGGTGGACTTTCGCAAAATTCCAATACTGGATTACACTCTGCATCCGTGTCAAACATCTCTGTCGACTTTGCTGAGGAACAATGATCAATGACTTGACTTTTAGAGGTTCCTGAGAGGATAGTATCTCTGCTGGAGAATGAATGAACAATCCGTCTGCTTCGAATTGTCAAGTTTGCCAAAAATAAATTGGACTTGTAGAATAATAAATCTGCCAGTAATCACTTCATTTGCTGGGGGAATGAATTCTGGTCACAGCGATTCCGCTGGGGATGAGAATTTCTTTGCATGGCATCTTGCTAGGGAAGAAAAGTCATAAAAAACTCTGCTTGGGGATCTATCTAATCCAAGACCCTTTGTAGGGGTTATCAACCTTCTGACCCGGCTGGGGAAAGGCTGTACCATCCTTGTTGAGGAATAGATTCTGCCGATCTTATAAACCTCTGCGGGGAGAACAACAACTCAGCTGGGGAGTAATGCTGACAAGATTCGATGCTGACCTCTGTGGGGATACCATTACCAGAGACACAATCTTGTTGGGGATCAGGGCTACTCTGCCAGGGATATGCAAATCCTGGTTAGAACATTCCACTGCAACTTGCTAGGAAGGAGTCCTTAGAGATCTGTTGGGGAAACCCAAAGCAAATCCACAGTAGTCTGCTGAAGAATATGACTGTCAAGCTTAGGATAAGTACCACAATGCCCCATGTTAGGCGAGCTTCCCTTTAGACAATTCCGTTAGGGATGACGAGTTTATAGCAAACTCTGCTGGAGGAAACTGCTTTAAAACGTCTCGTGCTGGGGAATGCCTTTTGAGAGGATTTTACAGAAGACCAACTGTCCTCAAACTCTACTGGGGATGATCAACACTTCATGCTGGGGAAACAAACATGCCATATGCTTGGACAAACCAACAATTTGTCCCCGAAGAAGATGTCATAAGAGGATTTTACAGAAGATTTAGCCTCTTCAAACTCCTGCGACTTCGCTGGGGATAATGACCATCAGTTTCGGTATCGACGAGACCACTCTTTTGGGGGAACTTGTGACCGTTATCGACACAGAAAAGCTTGTAGCTGTTGGAAGTACTGTATGAGAGAGTCGACTTAATAAGATACGACGGTACCCAGTTGAACTTAATTCACTGATATCGAACCGTTATGAACGACCGTCGACCGAGCGATGAACGCCGACCTCCTTACCCGTAATTGCCCCAGTCTTTTGCGCGGGGTAATTGATTACTGGTCTTGTGCTTAAAATCATCTGCACCTACTACCTGCAACAAAAGAATATGCACACATGCCCCGAATATTGCGTGGCTAGAATCCACCATCCGGGAATATTCAACATTCAAAGTAATTTCAAATGTTTTTTCCGCGCATGTTATTGCAAGGCCGCCATGTTTTCAAATGCAATGTTTTATCAAAATTAGGACGTTTTTGCAAACAAAGCAATAAAACAAAAATAGGAAGCTTTTTATTGAAATTCAATTTATTGACTGAGAGCCCAGAATAGGCAATTACATCCGGAAGCAATCCCTGGAAAGAGGTGATCGCTGAAAATTGAGAAAAGAAACTATCCTAATGGCAATGTGAAAACGGACTTCCACTGAGTTTCCATTCTATTATGACCAGTATGTCTTCAAAACTCCCCGACCTTGCCTTCTGAGGAATGATCAGACCGATTCCTATCTTTCAGAATGTCAGTTGTTCAAACGATAATGGGGTACAAATAACTCAGACCGTAGTCATTCGCTTAAATCCCTCTTTTGTGTGCACCGCCCTTTCAGGTTTTCGATCCACCAGGATACCCTTTTTTGCCTAAGTTGCCCTTTCGGGTTTTCAACTTACCGGGTGTACAATTTTTTTCAATTATATCCCTAATTTTTACCCGAACCTTATTCTGTTTTTGGTTCGCCGGGATGCCCTTTTTTGCCTGGATTTTTTTATTTTTATTATCCAGCGGGTCTATTCATGCGAAGTATTTTTTGACTACGTCCGAGTTGACAGGGGATGAAAAGTCTTCGCCATCCATGGTTGTAAGCAATAAAGCTCCACCCGAAAAGACCTTTTTAACCACGAATGGACCTTCATAGTTAGGAGTCCATTTGCCCCTGTGATCTGTATTGGGAGGAAGGATCCTTTTGAGTACCACATCTCCGACTTTGTAAACCCGAGGACGCACCTTTTGGTCAAATGCCTGCTTCATTCTGCGCTGATATAGTTGCCCATGGCATACAGCCGCCAATCGCTTTTCCTCAATAAGGCTCAACTGATCAAATCTGGCTCGTACCCATTCAGCCTCATCTAGCTTAACATCCATCATGACTCTGAGGGACGGAATCTCCACTTCAACCGGTAGTACTGCCTCCATACCATATACAAGTGAGAATGGGGTTGCCCCAGTGGACGTGCGTATCGACGTTCGATACCCATGCAAAGCAAATGGTAACATCTCATGCCAATCTTTATACGTGACAACCATCTTCTGCACAATCTTCTTGATATTTTTGTTGGCCGCTTCGACCGCGCCATTCATCTTTGGGCGGTACGGAGAAGAATTGTGATGTTCGATTTTGAAGTCCCGGCATAACTCAGCCATCATCTTATTATTCAAATTAGAACCATTATCAATAATGATTCTTTCGGGAACTCCATATCGGCAAATGATATCCCGTTTTAAGAAACGAGCGACCACTTGTTTTGTAACATTGGCATAGGATGCGGCTTCAACCCATTTGGTGAAGTAATCAATTGCCACCAAGATGAAATGATGACCATTAGAAGCTGTAGGCTCAATCTTTCCGATCATATCAATGCCCCACATGGCAAACGGCCAGGGCGACGCCATGATACTCAACGGATTTGGAGGCACATGCACTTTGTCTGCATAGATCTGGCATTTATGGCATTTGTGGGCATATTTGCAACAATCTGACTCCATAGTCAACCAATAATATCCCGATCTTAACAACTTTTTAGCCATTGCATGCCCTCTGGCATGGGTACCGAAAGAGCCTTCGTGCACTTCAATCATCAACAGGTCTGCTTCATGTCTATCCACACATCTAAGCAGGACCGTGTCAAAATTTCTTTTATACAGCACGCCATCTTTGTTCAAGAAGAAACTACCAGCTAACCTTCTCAACGTCTTCCTGTCTTTGGACGATGCCCCGGGCGGGTACTCTTGATTGCTCAAGAAGCATTTAATATCATGGTACCAAGGCTTGTCATCGGACGTTGCGTCGACCGCAAACACAAATGCAGGTCTGTCAAGGCGGGATACCTCAATCTTAGGTACATGGTTCCATCCTTGCACTTTGATCATGGAAGACAAAGTGGCCAAGGCATCAGCAAACCTATTCTCATCTCGAGGAATATGGTACAGTTTCACTGTTGTGAAAAATGTCAGCAATCTCCTTGTATAATCTCTATACGGCACTAGATTTGCTTGGTGCGTGTACCAACTCCCTTTCACTTGATTGATTACCAAAGCTGAATCACCAAATATATCAAGGGTCTTAATCCGTAGATTAATCGCCTCCTCGATCCCCATTATACAAGCTTCGTACTCTGCTTCATTGTTGGTGCATCCGAAAGTTATTCGTGTAGTGAAAGGCATATGAACACCTTCCGGCGTGATAAGAACTGCTCCAACTCCGCACCCATTCATATTGACAGCCCCATCAAACATCAGACTCCATTTGGATTCAGGGTCTGGCCCCTCCTCCGGGAGTGGTTCCTCGCAGTCTTTAGCTTTGAGAAACATGATGTCCTCATCAGGGAAGTCAAACTTCATGGGTTGGTAATCATCAATCGGCTGTTGCGCAAGATAGTCGGACAAGATACTTCCTTTGATGGCTTTTTGGGAAGTGTACTGAATGTCATACTCTGTCAAGACCATTTGCCACCGTGCAACTCTGCCTGTCAGTGCTGGTTTCTCAAAAATGTACTTGATAGGATCCATTTTTGAAATCAACAAGGTTGTGTGCCTAACCATATATTGCCTCAATCGCTTAGCGGCCCATGCAAGCGCACAGCATGTCTTTTCAAGCATGGAGTACCGGGACTCACAATCATTGAACTTTTTGCTCAGGTAGTAGATAGCATGCTCCTTCCTACCTGTCTCGTCATGTTGACCGAGAACACAACCCATGGAACCTTCAAGCACTGTCAGATACATTATCAGCGGTCTCCCTTCAACTGGAGGCATTAGAATCGGAGGTTCCTGCAAATATTCTTTTATCTTATCGAATGCCAATTGGCAATCGTCATTCCACCTGACCGTTTGATCCTTTCTTAGCAGTTTAAATATTGGTTCACACGTGGCTGTTAGGTGAGATATGAACCTTGCAATGTAGTTCAATCTACCCAAGAAACCACGAACCTCTTTTTCTGTTCTCGGTTCAGGCATTTCTTGTATTGCTTTCACCTTGGCAGGATCAACCTCGATTCCTCTTTCGCTCACAATGAAACCCAGTAACTTTCCAGAACGCACCCCAAACGTGCACTTGTTTGGATTTAATCTCAGACGGAACTTTCTCAACCTTTCAAACAGCTTTTTCAGGTTAACCAGATGTTCCTCTTCTGTTCTCGACTTGGCAATCATATCATCTACATAACTTTCGATCTCCTTATGAATCAAGTCATGAAACAATGTCACCATCGCCCGCTGGTACGTTGCCCCTGCGTTTTTCAACCCAAAAGGCATTACTTTATAACAATATGTACCCCACGGAGTAATGAACGTGGTCTTCTCCATATCTTCAGGTGCCATCTTGATCTGGTTGTACCCGGAGAACCCGTCCATAAAGGAGAACACAGAAAATTGAGCTGTATTATCGACCAGCACATCAATATGAGGTAGTGGAAAATCATCTTTCGGGCTAGCTTTATTAAGATCTCGATAATCCACACACATTCTCACTTTTCCATCTTTCTTCGGTACTGGCACGATGTTGGCTACCCACGGAGGATATTTTGTCACAGCAAGAAAACCAGCATCCCACTGCTTCTGGACTTCCTCCTTGATCTTTAAAGCCATGTCGGGGTGAGTCCGACGAAGTTTCTGCTTGACTGGCGGACATTCTTCTCTTAATGGCAGCCTGTGCACGACAATATCTGTATCCAACCCCGGCATGTCTTGATACGACCAGGCGAAGATGTCAACATACTCGCGCAACATTTCAGTCAAAGTTTTCTTCACATCTGCTTGCAAGCTGGCACCAATCCTGATCTCTTTCTTGGCATCCTGGGTACCAATATTGATGATTTCTACGGTCTCTTGGTGAGGCTGGATGACCCTTTCCTCTTGTTTCAACAATCTGGCCAGTTCTTCAGGGAGTTCACAATCTTTCTCATCCCCTTCTTCGGCTTGATAAATCGGATTGTCAAAGTCATACATAGTCATATCAAAATCGTTATCAGTGGTATCCGGAGGATCAAGTCTGCATGAACGGGTTCATGCCTTATTTTAGAATTTATTTTTAAGCAAAACAAAAGAAAATGAAACATTGCCATTTTATTTTTTTTTGTGCAAAAATAAAAACTGAAAGACAGGGAACAAAATTTGATTGCAAAATGTCCTTTATTAATGATTAAACATTGCAAATGCAACCATGGTGGCCCTACAAATGAATCTATACGCCTTGGGCAGAGCGTAAGATTTTGACATGCATTATGGTTAGAAAAAACAAAGAAAAATTACTCTGTCTGAAGAGTAACCCGGATGACTTCTTCAACGGACCAGTTCTGCACTTGTTGTCCCGGAGCATGAGGGCGTACCCAGTTGTCCAGGTCACAATTACTGTCAACACTATCCTCTGTGGCTGCACAAGACTGGTCCGTGTAGATAATTCCCCCACTACTGAAAGTAATGGGTCCCCTGCTCCCCGCATCTGAAGTTGTAGAGGGATGATAACCAATACCAAATTTGTCTTCTTTCATTGGGGTCTCTATCAACCTGCCCCAACCTTGGGCGTTGCCTGCCCTGACGACTTCGACAGCTTGTTTGTAAGACGAAATGGAGGTACCGGCCCCAACTGGTACAGAAGAAGACTCAGGTGCATCGTCAATATTGACCGCTTCAAATGATTGGCATAGCATCTCATGAATTTCTCCATCCATTTCAATGTACTTGAACGTGGACAGGTGACTCACAAAGATGTCTTCTTCCCCACACACCGTCACAACTTGCCCTTCAAACTCATACTTCAACTTTTGGTGTAAAGTGGAAGTAACAGCCCCGGCTCCGTGAATCCAAGGGCGTCCCAATAGGCAGCTATATGCAGGTTGTATGTCCATTACATGGAACGTGGATTTGAATACCTGTGGTCCAATTTGTACGGGCAATTCCACCTCACCAAACACAGATCGTCTGGTCCCATCGAATGCTCTGACCACCAATTCACTAGGCCTTAAGATCAAACCATCAACTTCCAGCTTCATCAATGCCTTCTTGGGCAAGACATTAAGTGATGAACCAGTGTCTACCAGTACATGAGATAACACTGCGCCCTTACACTCCATCGTGATATGCAAAGCCTTATTGTGGTTTCTTCCTTCAACAGTCAGATCTCTACTTGTAAATCCCAAGCCATGGCTAACATTAACATTAGAGATTACGTCCTCGAGCTGATTAACAGTAATTTCCTGTGGCACGTATGCACTCTTCAATACTTTCAACAACGCCTGCCGATGCGCATCAGAGCACATCAATAGTGACAAGATTGAAATCTTTGAAGGGGTCTGATTCAGTTGGTCCACAATCTTATAATCGCTTTTCTTGATTATCTTCATAAATTCTTCCATTTCCTTATCAAAAGTAATCTTTGTCTCTGCTTCAGGTGTAGGCGCATTTTCAACCACCTGTTTACCTTTAGCCTTTGCTGCAGCTTCTGCCTCTTTATCACTTCTCAAGGTTTGGGGAGCGAACAACCTTCCACTCCTTGTAAAGCCCCCTACACCCCCTACGTTATCAATATTTGGGCTGACTGACGACTCAACTTCCTGCTTTTTACCTTCGTAATATACATCTGCCCCATAGTGTCATGGGATAGCCTTCGTAGATGTGAACGGAATTGGTCCTGGCACCGTGATAGTTACAGGACTGGGCCTTTCTGGCGTAACACTCGCCACGGGAACTGTATTAACCGGCATTTGAATCTCAGCGGGGGTGTAATAGATGGTCACGGTTGATACTTCATCAGTGTCTTTCACGACTCTGTCGAACTGTAGACATCCTTCATCGATCAGATTCTGTAAACCCACCTTCAACTTATTACAGCCATTCTCCTGATTCATACACTCGGAACAATCATGATTGCAGCCCGGGAACACCTGTCCCTTCAATAAACGATCTTTTACAACCAACAAAGAAGTTTTCACTTGATGAACGTCTAACACCAAATTCAATCTCCTCCCATCTTCAATAGCGTACACATTTGCTGCACTATGATCAGGCATGGGATGCTGAGTAATATTAGGAGCGGGAGAGAAATTGATGGCTTTAGCATCAATCAAATCTTGTACTTTATGATGGAAAGCCCAGCATTTTTCAATGGAGTGCCCCTGAGCACCTGAGTGGAACTCACAACGAGCATTAGCATCGAAGTTAGGTGGCAGGTTTCCAGCAACCGGAGCTTTCATAGTACGGAGTTCTACCAACTTTAACTCGAGTAGCCGGGGCAACAGCGCGACATAAGTCATAGGGAGAGGATCCATCTTACGATCCCTCTGCCTAGACCTTTGCTGGAAAAAAGGTTGTTGCTGTTGAACTTGTTGTTGGGGTTGTTGTTTCTGAACAGACGGTGTGGGGATTGTTACAGCATCTACCTGATAATAAGCTTGAGAACGCCCTTTGCCTCGTCCTCTAAACACAGCATTCGTATCACCTTCTCTTCTTTTCTGGTTACTAGCAAACGGTTTCTTCGTCCCCGAAGAGCCAGCCCCACTCACATCCTGGATCTTTCCAAGCTTTAACAGACTTTCTAATCTTTCTCCCGCAATCACAATATCAGCAAATCCAGTTGACGGACAAGCAGCTAATCTATCAAGATAGGCCCCTTGCAAGGTGCCCATAAACATATCCTCCATTTCTCTGTCTGACAAGGGAGGTTGGACCTGGGCAGCCATTTCCCTCCACCTCTGTGCATATTCTTTGAAACTCTCCTTGGCATTCTGGGACAACCCCTGCAATTGGGTGCGGTTGGGCGCCATATCGATATTGTACTGGTATTGCTTCAAGAACGCTTCTGCCAGATCTTTCCAACTCTTCACAGCAGCTCTATTCAACTTCATATACCAGGTCAAGGACGCCCCAGCCAGACTGTCCTGAAAATAGTGCATCCATAGCTTCTCGTCATCCGTATGGGCTGAAATCTTCCCAAAGTAAGCTTGAAGATGCGTTTGGGGACACGCATTGCCGTGATACTTATCAAAAGTGGGAGGTTTGAATTTAGGGGGAATTCTGACTCCTGGGACCAGCCCCAAGCTAGTAACATCAATACCCATAGAGTTCTTGCATTCTATGGCCCTGATCTTTTCTGCTAACTCATCATACCTTCGATCACCTTGATTACCCACATCAGCATCCAGCAGAGTAAATTGGTCTTCCAGGGTATCTTCAAGAGTAACACCAGCATGCCTACCATTTCCATTACCCCGATTGTTACCACCAGGAGGAGGGTTGCCACCGGGAGGAGGAATGCCATGTCCCTGTGAATTGTCATGCTGATCACCTTCGGGCCCATTGTCTGGACGCTCAACCAGAAGCCTCAATCTCTCCTGATTTTGCGCCATGCCAGTCATGAGGGTCATGAACTGGTCCATATGCGCCCTCATTTCAGCCAAATCACTTTGCACTTGATCCATAATTCTTACTTGATTTCTTCGCGTCGAATATCGGTGAATATGATTCTCAGCTATACTGCCTGAAACCAAATAAAGGTTAGAGACCCTGCAACGAGTACCTGAAAAGCAAGTAACAAAAATGCAAAATGATATGCAATGCCATGCAATGCCATGTTTGTCATTTCCGAGGTGCTTTATACCCTGATTCCAATCCAACCACAGAAATCTGAAGACCAGAAATCGTGATATAAAGAGACGTGTCGTGGTCATGTGCTTGTGTGCAGCTATCTGATAAGGAATAATTCTGAATAAAACTGCTCATACTCATTCAACGAAGTATTCAAGTACATTTAAGAAAGGTTCAACCGCAAATGCAATACAAGGAAAAATGGATCCATCAACAAGCCTGATGGTAACCATTAACAACAAAATACAGGGAAAAGAACATCAGTCTAACAATTCCACATCCTTCAGCTTATCACTTGAGTATTTGATCTCCTCAAAAAGTATATGGGTACGCTGGTAATTCGGCTTTTCAATCATTTCTTTGATCAAGACATCCCTTTTCTCAAGAGCTTCAGTTAAAGAACCCATATGCAGCATCAGAGCCTCGTCATCACACACTCCTTTGTGTCTCTTTATGCCGGCTTGCGTCTTGAGTATCTCTCTTTCTATCATGACTTCTTCAAGCTCTTTCTTGGTATTCCTCAGCCCACCTCTAGCTTCTTCTAGCTGCTTTTGACTCTTACCGAGGCTTTCCCGATACTTTCTCCTCTGCTCATGCGCCTTTTCAAGCTCTTCATCCTTAATCTGCAACTGTTCCTGTAATTCAGGATTCTCTATCCTAACTTCGTCCCAAGCGTGCTAAAACTTTGTTAACTTTTCTTTGGTCTGTGCTAACGCCTGTTTGGTTTGCTTGTGGGCTTGAGTAGCATCATCAGCACCTTTACTAATCTTCCGGAAATGTTGGGCTCTTCCAGCAAAGTCTTTTTCTTTTGCAGTTAGGATTTGTTCAGCATCTTAGGCTTTCTGCTCCAGCTCTTTGTTGGCATGTAGAGCATTCTGAAGACGGCTACTCAACTCGGAATTCTCTCCTTGGAGCTTTTTCACCAAGGCTTGCAACTTGTCAACTTCTTCCGCAGTAGCAGTGCTTCTTGCTTTCTCATTCTCCGGATACAAAAGGGGTGCCTTACCAAAAGGCAAGAGAAAATCTTCAACTCTTTTCTTCACCCACTCTTCATATGCTGGATAAACCCGGTTGTTAGGCTTGCCTAGAGTAACTTTCCCCTTTTTCAGTATGCTACCCCAGCTTTCAGAAGCTTTCTGTGCTGCTTCCCAACCATCTGATGTATGAAAATAGAGGGACTCCTCCACATCTCTCTTAATAGGCGGACCTGTCAGGGCATACCCAAATTGTCGAATGGCCAAAGAAGGATTGTAGTTAATCCCACCCATTCTTCCTATCAGTGGAACGTTAGGGAACTTACCACAGCTGTGGATAATATTCTTGCCAATCAGCCCATGATCTACCCATACGATGTCCTTGGCCACCAATCCCATTAAACGCTGTTTCCACTCTAGAGAATCTTTGGAATCCACAAAAGCCCTTGATTGTGGTAAACGGCCTGCAAACCACTTATAGAACAAGGGTGCACAACAACGAATTATCCCTCCTCTTTTCTTTTCGTTTCGGTTGTACAACGAGTAGTGAAGATCTCCCAGTAGCGTTGGCACCGGGTTCTTCATCATGGATATTCGTATAGCGTCCGTATCAATGAAATCCGGCTCGTTGGGAAACAACACTATGCCGTATATACAAAGGGCTAGCAAAGCATTAAAAACAAGCCAATTCTCGCCTTTAGCTGCTTCCTGGGCCTTCTTAATCAGATATTCCAGCTTGTAACCACGAATCTTTCCTTTGTTGGAGACATTGTCGCCTAACTCTGATTTGCTCAAATAAAGAGCACCATCCACCTTTCCAAAGTCAAGATCCCCCACCAATCCAAAGAAAGGGGGCTCCTCCTTGATAGCAATCCCCAACATGTTGGAATACTCCTCCAAGGTAGGAACCAACACATAGTCTGGAAATACAAAACACCTCAGAGGCGGATCATAGAACTGCATCAACGTATGGAGACCTCTGGCTTCATAATCACTGACATTACGGACCATAGATAAAATCCACCCATATTTCTCTTCAAAAGCTTCTCGTGCTGCAGGGCTCGCCATTCCCTTCAGCATAACAATAGGGCCTAAAGTAGGCGTAAGGAACTTATAGCTGATGATATTCTTCCTCTCTTTAGTGTTCATCTTTGCAGGGACCTGATGACTGGAATCAAGGGTAATATATGCACCTGGATAAGAATAAACATGTATGTTAGGATATGATAATGGAATGCAAAGGGCAATGTGATCAGGTAATCAGGTGTCTGTGCTGAACTGTGAACGGTGTCAGTGTAGCTCTGAGAACAATATAGAACCATAGATAAAGACCATCTGAATACAATAGGATGAAACTTCCTTGTGAGCGACGATGATAGAAAACCGGGTATGTAGGAGGTTATGGTTACCTGCAAACCTGTAAACAACCCGCCCTCCTCACATGTGGGTATTAGGATGTTCAGTATCCCGGGCTCTCAGGTCAAGAAATGATGATACGTTCACCATTTCTGGTTTGGCATCATCATCAATCGAGGAGGCATCAACTGATTCTCCAAAACGAAAGGTCCTCAGCTTCTGGCACTGAGGTCGAGAAGCAATAGTACATTCATCCCTCGGGGTACAGTACTATCACCAATCGAGGAGTGCCTCCACTGATTCTCTTTCAAAAAGGGATGTCCTATAGCAAGTTCCCAGCATTGGGTCCTCGGATCGAGAATGTGCAGTGGGTTTGCCACAGAATGTGGTCTGCCACTGTCACAACTCGGGAGGAGTGCCGCAACTGAGTCCTCGGGAATGGTCGCCAGAGTCGACAGTTCCTCAAGAGAATAACTACTGGCCTGCATAACATGCAGTAGCAGAAAGCTCCTGATAGAACCTCGTCTGGTTGTGGGTCTCATGAACAACAATACGTGGTCACCACCACGCAAGCGTCACGACTATCCACTCTAATACCTATGTGTGTACTCAAGCCTTGGTAGTGGGCTCATATCTCATAACACCCCGCCCGCCAAACAGAAAACAACAGCACAGTCCAGCACAATAATGATATGTAATGCAGTAAATGCGATAAATACAGTAATGTACAGTAAAGCAGTAAATAACCATACAATAAAATAGTAAATACAGCACAACAGTAAACACCCAATGAAATAAAAACAGACAAGCGCTAGGATTGACTCGCTAAGGAAACCATAGATTCTGGGTTCGATCCCCAGCGGAGTCGCCAGCTGTCGCTCCCGGGATTTTCATCCAAGTACAAACGCGAAAGTGGCACCGAAACAGAGTCGCCAGCAATGTGTATTTATCCCAAGAGAGGGAAAGGAAACACCGCATAAACCTGAAGGAAAGGATAGAGCATGGTCCTGCGACCAAGAGAACTGGATTCGGGAGTCGGTTACGCGAAGGGAAGGTATTAGCACCCCCTCGCGTCCATCGTACCCGATGGGATCCACGCTTGCTTGTCTCGATCAAAGGGTGTAAGGAAAGGATGCTGGAAAAAGAACTGGAAAGGGAATGGAAATAGAAAGAGAAACAAATGTAGGGAAAATAAAAGAAGTGCTCCAATGGGCCCTACCCCACTGCCTACGTATCTCATCGGGAACATGAGAATCAGAGCGACGTAGTTCCCCTCACTAGGGATGGATTGTGTTTTTTAGAGAACGGCTTACGTTCTAGCTCAGGTGTTGCAGGCTCGCTGGTCCGAGTGCGTTACCATCTTGCAAGAGAACGAGTAGGAGCACATTCATACGTTGAGAGTGAATGAGGTGAGAAAAGAATTCCCGAAGGAAAGACGTTATTGTTTGTTTTTGTCTTTTAAGAGTTCTTTCATTTGTTTGCATATGATAGTGTGTCTGAATCTTAGTCATTGGAATGTGTACATTCTCACATTCCAAGATGGAATGGGTAAGAAAGCACACTAAGAGTGAAGAAGACCCCCACACTTAGTTCCAATTGTCAAGGTTCAAACACACTAGCATACTTGTGTTTATTAAGTGTTTTTGTTAATTATGAAATGAAGAAGTGTTTTTTATTTATTTGTACCTTCAACAAATATTGCATTTAAGTCCCTCATACAAGATCAAATATTTAACACATTGACCCAAGATGGGCTATATGCTACACATTCTAAGATTATAAGAGAAGACCCCTTATAATCCTTTCTTTATATGAAAGGCCTAAATGCAATAAATGCCTACCTTTATTAAGTATTTTGCATTTTCTTTGAGATGAGAAGATAGAAGACTCAAGGGAGGAGAAAAGGTAAAACCTATATAGACTAAGACTCAATCCTAATTGAAGATTAAAGGGAGTGATCCTAAAGGTTTGTGAGGTTTCAACCTAAAGTCTAAAGAAAGAAAGAATTAAACAATTCACTTCTAAAGTAGAAGATGAATTGTAATTCAAAAAAGGAAAGTAATGAGTTATTAAAAGAAAGCACATAAGTGCTTAACAAAACATAAAATGGAATTGTAAAAGAGAAAGGATAGAAGTTGAATGTGGATTCCTTATCCACACTCAATTGAAACTTACCAAAGCCCCTACATGGTCAGTAAACATGTATAAGAAGTATAAGAAGTAAAAGAACATGTAATGCATCATAAAACTCAAAAGAATTAAATGAGAAACCAAATCCTAGAGCCACAACCAGAATGTACATCATATGGAAACAAATGGTTATTATCAATCAAACTCAAGTGGATAGGCAACAAACATCCTCCATGACATTAGAACATGATATCATAAGAAAAGGGAGAATGAAAGATGAAAGAGAAAAGAAGAAATGTGCATAAATGGAACATGTAATCCATGGATCAGAATTGAAATGAAATGAAAAATGATTCACAAAACTCTCACAAGTATTCATGAAGCACATCAAGGCATTTAAGAAGTGATAGAAGAAGTAGGATTGAAATGGAAGTTCCAAACAAAGGAAAGTGCAAACACAACATGTTAAAGGTGCACAAGGTTCAAATGATAATCAACAAGCAAAGATGACATATGATATGTATCTATGTCCTATAATGTCAAGAGTGTAGCTCACCAAATAGGCAAATGATCATGCAAGTATACACAAAAGAAAACATGTAAACATGCACAAAAGATTACAATGATATGACATGTTATAATGCTTTAAATGAAATGCATCAAACAAAAATCAAATGGCCTCATGAAAATTATGAAAACATGGTATTGAAGTTCACTAATCAGAGATGAATCACATATCAAAGTAGCATGCAAGGAACCAAGGCAAAATGATGTCAAACAATGCACTTAGGTCACATAGACATATCATACAAAGTAGCACAAAAGTGAACACCAAACATGCCATAAAATGACCTAAAAAATCAAATAAAAATCACTTAACATACCTCAAGATGCTAATGACTCAATACAAAAAAGAAGAGCATCAAAACAATTTTTAATGATCAAGAACAAAATTAAACAATATCATGTACCACATTAAGAATGCACACCAAAGAAATTCAAAGAAAATTATGGAACAGGGGCAAAAAGGTCATAAAATCAAGAAACAAGATCATGAAAAAATTTCTAAATGTTTTAAGAAGGCTCATGAATTTTTGTGGAATTTTATGATGCTATTTAGTATTTTTTAAAAATTAAAAAGAAAACGTGTAGAAAAATAGAAAAATTAAAATGAAATGAAAAGCAAGTGTGGGGTGCAGACATAGTAAATTTCAGTTCAACATTATTGGGCTTTAAAAAGAGGAGGTGTGAATATCAAAATGTCTTAAGTCCAATTCTGCGCAATCCACACCAATAACCATGCACACTTAGTCAACAAAATTGACTCATTAATAACCATTGGATGAGGTCTCAGTCAAGCCAAAGTCAAAGTATGCCAAATCAATGCACGCGCACGCATGAACACCCTTACTATCATGTACCATGCCACACCATGCTTAAATGAAATCAGAAATAACACACGTGACACGCACATGGATTTTAATGCGTTGGCACCTTTTGGACCATACGATCATGAAAAACGGACGGATGAGATTATAACATGCATAAACCCTAGTTCTAACAGTCACCGGCCGGAGGTGATCTCCGGTCACCTTCTCCGACCAAACCACCACCGTCTGCAACCTTAATTTCTCCAGAAATCCACAAATCAAATACCAAAATGAAGCCGAGCTCACACACATCATGAATATACAATCAGTTTTCATAGATCATGCGCGCATAACACAAACCGAGCCAAAACAATTTGCCCTAACATTTGGTCTATGCCTCTAAAGGCCTATCAACTAGCCAGGCAAGTTCTTGAGCTTATAAGAAGCTTCAAGAACCTAAAAACAACTTCACATTAGGTCTATAATGGTGGAGATTCGTACCTGAAGTTTTGAAACCTTGAAGTGTTCTTCAGAAAACCAGAGGTCTTGTCTCTTCTACAATCTTCACTTGGCCAAATAAAGGCTGGGATGTAGAACTTGATGATGATTCAATGGAGAAGAGGTTGAAACCAAGCTCCAAACAAGTATCACTGTGGAGAACTTGAGAGAATCAGAGAGATTGTTGAAGTGGAATGAACAAGGTAGAGCTCAAAAATCAGTGGCAATGGTGGAATCGAGAGAGAAGAAGAAAGTGTTTCTGAAGTGAATCTGTGTCCCCTGAAGTTAGAGTGTGTGATTTCTATTTATAAGGTGAACTAACCATGGTTAAATGAGTTGAGTTAGGGTGAGTCAAGTTGGTTAACTGAGTCATCCCTAACTAACTGAGTCAAGTTAGTTAGGGAGAGCAAAGCTATGGTGATGATAACCCATGATAAACTATGGTGGAGGTGAAGAGAGGTGAAATGGCACGGCTTGTGTAGGTGAAACTTGCTCAGCAAGTTGTTCTTTCTATTTTTATGTAATGCACGTGCTCATGTGCATGGACATGTGATGAATGTTTGGTTAAATGAAGAAAGAGTTGGAGAGTGAGCAATGCACGGGCAAACTGAGACCACAACAACAACATTCATTTTTCTGGTTTTTTTTTGTGACAGTTTGGAAATAATGCAAACATGGATGTTTAATGGTGATTTTCTCTTGGCATTGTGGATGATCTAATGAGTTCTTGGAGATATTGGAAAGAGGGGATGTAATAGGACAACTTTGATATGAAAATTGAATTGAAATGGGGTTTGGAGTAAGTTGCAAAATGACTTATAACACATAAGCTTGAGACTGGTATGAGGGCGTGGCAAAGGTTGGTTAACAAGGTAACATGGCACCTAGGTTCTCAGCATGATCATAGCACATTGGACTCAACATAACTTCTTGACCTTTGATCAAATGAAAAAAACATGAACACCAATCTTAAAGATCTCACATAGAGGAACAACTTTCATGTTGAAAGATTTTTCATTTGAGGCCTCTAACCATGAGTAATTGATCTAAACATTTGGCCCACCATGTGTTTGTGAAAATGACACGCGCGTGACCTGAAAATTGACCAAGCTGACTTGCATTTTGCCCTAGTTTTCCCCAACTTTAATCATCCATATCTCACTCAATTTTTATCCAATGGAGATGTTCTACACATGGATTTGAAGCTTGAAACAAGATCTTTTGTTGTGGCCGAGTGGAATTTTCATTTGGTGTTTCAATTTTAAATGGCCTTGGCTCAAACTCTGATGCAAAATGGCCAAAACTTGCTATTTTTAGTAACCCTTCTTCATCCAAAAATGGCAACTTTCCACATCTTGATTTTTTCATGATTCCTTTGGAGTTTCTTGACCAAATTTTGTACATTGGACATATGTAACATGAATTTCATGATTTTAGGCTCAAAAAGTCAAGAGTTGACTTTTTCCTCTGATTATTTGACCTGGCCCCAAATTTCCTGATTTTTTATCTTTCTTCCAATTGAACCACTTCCAAAACCAATTGAGGGGCAATTCTCCATACACATACACTTAAGAACATGTAGAATACCATGACATCAAGTTTTGTCCAAAAAATCAAAGATTCCCTGATTTAATGGGAAACCCTAGTTTTGGTGCCCACCTCCTAGGAGAAAAATGTGCAGTCTTCAATTTCAAATTCCTCAGAGTATGTTGTGTATCCTCTTAAAGGATGATGAGATATACCATTTGAGGATGATTTTGGATCAATGAGCTATCTCTTTTGAGGGTTTTCCTTCAGTTTTTGAACCTCTTGCATAGTGAAAGATGTAGTGTTTCAATCTCCCATTGAATCTCTCATCCTTGAGGTTGTGGATGATCCATTGAGATGGTATGAGACATGAAAGACCTCTTGGCTTGCCTTGAGGAAACTTGATTGACCTTTTTGTGCTTTGAATGATTCCTTGACTGTCCACCTTCCACCTGATCACATGCCCTGATGGTAAAAAGGATGCCATGCTTCATTTTTCTATGTTAAATGCAATGTAATGTTAATGAGGTGGATATGATATGATAAATGATAATGCCATGCTATGATGACAAATAGGGAGAGCAAATTTTGGGGTATTACAGAAAGCAGTAAATGAAAGCGTATAAGCACTTACTCGGTTGTAGAGCTTCCATGATGTTTGGTTAGTTGTTCAACAAAGAAAGATTGAAAACAATAGTATTCAAAATCAAAGGAGAAAGTGCTTTGAAGAAGAAAGATTTGGGGCTTACAGCTCAAGGAGAGGCGCAGGGTTTTACCAGTGATTGCACTGTTGAATTTGTACAGAGGGACTTATACAAATGATTGTGGCCCAAAAAGTTTTCTGTACAGAGGGATGGGTCTTACACTCTCTCAAGAGGCCCAAAGAATTTTAAAGAAGAAGAGTGGGGCTTATAACACGAGGGTAGGCCCAGTTGACTTTTTGTTTAAAAATGGCGATCGCGCCGAGGTTTTCTTTTAACGCAGAGGGACTTATACAATAAGTGAGGCCCAAAATGATTTTGGTTAAAAGGGGATTGGGTCTTACACTCTATTAGAGGCCCAGATGGTTTATTTTTAAACGGGCGACGATCGCGCCGTTTACTTGTACAGAGGGACTTATACAATGAGTGAGGCCCAAAAAAAGTTTTCTGTATAGAGGGATGGGTCTTACACTCACTCAAGAGGCCCAAAAGAGTTTTGAAAATGATTTATGAGGGTTGAATTAATCCAAAACCCTAATTTGTTTTCAAAATGTATTTAATTGAATAAAAATTCAATTAAAATGATAAAAAATTGTTTAATACATGGAAAAAAAATTGTGATCTTGGATTAATGCTTCAAAAATTAAGTATTGACCTACAAAATAATTAGAAAGCATCAAAAGTTGCAAAATCAATGTGGACAAAATATTTCAAATGATAAAAACAATTAAAACATTAATTCTTTGCAAAAATATCAATTATATAAAATAAATAATATTTTTGGGATTTTTTGATAAAATAAAATATTTTAACATTTTTGTGAATTATTAAAAAAAGAATCAACTCAAAATCATTAAAACTCAGAGAGAAACTAATTTTTGAATCAATTAAACAAAATCACAAAATTCAAATATACAAATTTCTGAAAATGGCGCCAAGAACACAAGCAAGAACACGCGCGTCTTCTGGGTTTCCTAGATTTGCATTTTCTATCCAATCTCACTGAATACTTGATTATACCATGCAATCCATATATCATTGTGCTCGTCTCAACCTCACGATCATGTCTATGTACTTTAATTTCATTTAAATTAAACATACAACAAGAAATCATGAAAAATCCTCAAGAACCCTAATTTCTGCATGAAGGCTAGGATTTTTTATACACGATTCAAACAATGCAATTAATTGAGGGAAAACATTCCATGCATGATTATGAACATATGGCCAAATTATTGTGCAAGGAAATATGCATAGATTGAGAGATGACCAAGCTTAGGCTTACCTCCAAGTCGTGACAGCAAGAGCAAATTGATTTCTGAGATGGAGGAGTTACAGATGAGTTGTGATGATTTGAACAGCTTCCCTACACCCTATGGAGTGTGTTTGAATGCTTGGAGTTGATGGAAATTGGCTGGATCACTTCATGGCTGTAGCGAGCGATTTTGGACGCGGTTCTTAAGCGCTGGTCACTCTCTGCGGTTGAGTTTACTACAGGTCGATTCATTTATTATCCTATTGAAGCTGATGAAGGAAGGAAAATAGATGTCTCCAATTAACCCTGCTTTGCATACTGAGTTTAAACAGCGGTTTGTTAGGTTACGAATGCTACAATGTGGGGGGCCTTTGTACTGGTTATTTGTATTTTCGCCAATACGGTTTTCTTTCTTTTTATCTAGGCAGAGGGTTTCTGACGGGGAATAAGGATCTGGGATGTTTTTTAAATTACTGCTTTTGGAATGGGATTTGGGTTTTTGTTTAGTGTGCTCGCTAAGATCTTTTCTTTCGATCTTATGCCTACGTATTCCCGTTTACCGAAACAGGGAAATCAGAGCGTTCGTAGTTCCTCCTATTCTATGGGAGGAAAATGGTTTTTGGTGTCTTGTTCAAAGCCCAAGACGTGAAGCGAAAGGGTTGTTTGTGTCTTGTTCAAAGCCCAAGACTTGAAACTGAAAGGTCTATTTATGTCTTGTTCAAAGCCCAAGACGTGAAGCTGAAAGGTCTAGACTTTAGAGAGAATTTGTCGTCTCTAAAGAGGGGAGAAGGAGAATTACTTTAACTGGGATACGCGGATCCGAGCAATGCTATAATTTCCAAAGAAAGGGGGGGGGGGTTTTAACCTGAAGGAGAAGACTTTAACTCAGTATAGAGCAACGCCATCTTTCCTTAGGAATTCCTCATGCTAAAAGAAGGACAGTGGCATGGATATAGATGATCCAGAGGCTTGCCGCTTACAGCGATTAGATGAAAAGGAAGGAGTTTGTGGATGTTTGTGTACTGTGAACGAGGCACAGGTTTGATGCTAAAAGGTTGATTGAATCAACCAGTAGTTTTCTTATACAAAGCCTAAGAGGAGGCTAATTTCCGCTAGGGAAAATCATTATACAAAGCCTAAGAGGAGGCTATTTTGTGTCTCGTATAAAGCCCGAGAGAGAGAGGCTAAAAGGGTGACTCGACGAGGGAATTTTTTATACTCAACAAGAGAGTGTTTTTGTATCTCGTACGAAGCCCGAGATGGAGGCGAAATGGGTGATTGAATCAACGAGGGAGTTTCTTATGTGTCTCGTACAAAGCCCGAGAGAGAGGCTAAACGTTGTTTGACTCAACGAGGGAGTCATTTGTATCTCGTACGAAGCCCGAGATGGAGGCTGAAAGGTTTATTCTGCTGGGGAGAATCATTGTACCAAGCCCAAGAGGAGGCTAGTGTGACTGTTCAGTTAAGTGACAGATCCAGTATACTGATTTTGAAAGAGAAAATTACTTCTTATATGAGCAACATTGTACTCGAGAATTTGGTTTGAGGATCGGGGTTGGTACCTATTCTTTAAGGGAGCGGGGAATCTGAAGGGTATTGAGGCTGTCCGAGTCTACGGGTTTCCTTCCTATCTAACGAAAGGGTCACTTGAGAACGTCTTTGAGACTCAAGGAAAATAGACTGTCCGTGTCCGGAGTTTCATCTTTTGTACTATGCTTTGAGAAACAGTAGTAGACTCTGGAAAGGACTGATTTATGAAGATTACTAAGTTCTGTTCCTATACCTGTAGGAGGTCGTCGGGACAATTTGTACGAAGCCCAAGAGGAGGCTGGAAGCTTTTAAGAAGTCGATCGGTCCTTGTACTAAGCCCAAGAGAAGGCTATCATTCCCGGAGGAAGAGATCATTATACGAAGCCTAAGAGGAGGCTGTGAATACTTCTATGAAGCTGACGGGTCCTTGTACTAAGCCCAATAGAAGGCGGGGTTGCTTTTAGGAAGCCAGAGGGTCCTTGTACAATGCCCAAGAGGAGGCCGATGCTTTTAAGAAGCCCGTGGGTCCCCAAACCCCGAGAAATTCAAGGCAATGCTATTCACCGAGAATAGATCAAAGTCAGGAAAGTTCGAGAATTTGGAAGAAACTCAAAGATGCCATTCACGGAGAATACATTTCATCTTTGGGAGTAGAGTTTCTTGACGATTCCTAAGGAGGACAGCCTGAGAGAAGACTGTATCTGGTGATCCTATTTGGGGATCTAGGTGTCTATTTCTACGAATAAACGAAACGGCTTTACCTAGTGCTAGACGTAGTTGCCGGGGAAACTCTAAATATCTATACTATTATTACACAGTCGATATGAGTTTATGAAAGGAGACTTACAGTGAGCAGCCCCACAAAACAGTTATATATGAAAGCAGTAAATGAAAGCGGGTAAACACTTACTCGGTTGTAGAGCTTCCATGCTGTTTGGTTAGTTGTTCAACAAAGAAAGATTGAAAACAACAGTATATTCAAAATCAAAGGAGAAAGTGCTTTGAAAAAGAAAGATTTGGGGCTTACAGCTCAAGGAGAGGCCCAGGGTTTTACCAGTGAGTGCACTGTTGAATTTGTACATAGGGTCTTATACAAGTGACTGTGGCCCAAAAAGTTTTCTGTACAGAGGGATGGGTCTTACACTCTCTCAAGAGGCACAAAAAGTTTTAAAGAAAAAGAGTGGGGCTTATAACACGAGGGTAGGCCCAGTTGACTTTTCGTTTAAAATGGCAATCGCGCCGAGGTTTTCTTTTAACGCAGAGGGACTTATACCATAAGTGAGGCCCCAAATGATTTTGGTTAAAATGGGATTGGGTCTTACACTCTATTAGAGGCCCAAACAGTTTTGAATGGGTCTTATAGCTCAAGGAGAGACCCAGATGGTTTATTTTTAAACGGGCGATGATCGCGCCGTTTACTTGTACAGAGGGATTTATACAATGAGTGAGGCCCAAAAAGTTTTGGTACAAGGGGGTGTGGGTCTTACACTCTCTCAAGAGGCCCAAAGAGTTTTTAAAGAAAGTAAATGGGTCTTACTACTCGAGGGTAGGCCCAGATGATTTTTGAAAAGGGCGACGATCTCGCCGTTTGTTTTTTGACGGTATCGGGACTTATACAATAAGTGAGGCCCAAAAATGATTTGGTCAAAAAAGGATTGGGTCTTACACTCTATTAGAGGCCCAAAAGTGTTTTGAAAATGATTTATGAGGGTTGAATTAATCCAAAACCCTAATTTGTTTTCAAAATGTATTTTAATTGAATAAAAATTCAATTAAAATGATCAAAATTGTTTAACATATGGAAAACAAATTGTGATCTTGGATTAATGCTTCAAAAATTAAGTATTGACCTACAAAATAATTAGAAAGCATTAAAAGTTGCAAAATCAATGTGGAAAAAATATTTAAAATGTCAAAAACAATTAAAATATTAATTCTTTGCAAAAATATCAATTATATAAAATAAATAATATTTTTGGGATTTTTTGATAAAATAAAATATTTTAACATTTTTGTGAATTATTAAAAAAAGAATCAACTCAAAATCATTAAAACTCAGAGAGAAATTAATTTTTGAATCAATTAAACAAAAATCACAAAATTCAAATATTCAAATATTCAAAAAATGGCGCCAAGAACACCCAAGAACACGCGCGTGTTCTGGGTTTGCCCAGATTTGCATTTTCTATCCAATCTCACTGAATACTTGATTATACCATGCAATCCATATATCATTGTGCTCGTCTCAACCTCACGATCATGTCTATGTACTTTAATTTCATTTAAATTAAACATACAACAAGAAATCATGAAAAATCCTCAAGAACCCTAATTTCTGCATGAAGGCTATGATTTTTTATACACGATTCAAACAATGCAATTAATTGAGGGAAAACATTCCATGCATTATTATGAACATATGGCCAAATTATTGTGCAAGGAAATATGCATAGATTGAGAGATGACCAAGCTTAGGCTTACCTCCAAGTCGTGACAGCAAGGGCAAATTGATTTCTGAGTTGGAGGTGTTACAGATGAGTTGTGATGATCTGAACAGCTTCCCTACACCCTATGGAGTGTGTTTGAATGCTTGGACTGGATTGAAATTGACTGGATCACTTCATGGCATCTCAACTGCAACTTGATTGAAAGTTTGAGCAACCAGCTGGTGATTTTGGGAAATCTGTGTTCCAGATGTTGTTTGAGTGTTTGGATCACTTCTATATGGTGTATGTGAGGTGTGTGAGTGATTGGTTTGATTGGAATTGCTCTCAAACTCAAAACCCGATAGCTACCTTGCTAAGAAAGGCATTTTTGCCAAAAGAAAGAGATTTTGAGGAAAGCATCTATTAGATGGCTTTGGTGTACTCAAACTGAACACAATTGAGCTCTATTTATAGTAGAGCAAGTTTGTTTTGCAAGGAATAGTGAATGGCAGCTGGTAAGTAGGTTTGGCCAATGTTGTCCAATGAGAATTCAAGTCTTCTCTAGCCATTGACTAGAGGTTAGGGCACAGAGCTTTGGTTCCCTTGGTCTTGGATAAGTCTTGACTGATTTCAGATGAGAATGGCTCAGTCCATGCCACCTTGATGGTTCCATTGAATGCCTCATTCCAAATTTGGAGTCTTGTCCCTATTTTGGCAACTCTAGGTTCAACATGTTATTTCTTGTTCCATGGACTTTGGAGGATTGGCTCAGTGATTGTCCCCTTTAGATTCAATCCTCAGATGTGTCCAAGTGGATAGGAGCTTTTGGAATTGGCTGATTTTGGCAAATCGAGCCAAAATGCAAAATCTGCCTTGCTTTGACAGATTTTAGCAAGGCAACTTGACAATGTCATATCTAATGGTGTAGGTGGAATTTGGCAATGTTCTTGGTCATTTTGGAAAGCTCTTACATGATACAACAACTGTTTGAACAAGTTTGGTTTTGATCTCTTTTGATTCCAAGTGAAAAATCCCCCTACATTTGGCAAAAAGTGAAGGCAGATTCTGACTTAGTGAAAATTTCACCAAGTGTTGGAAAAAGTGACATTTTCACTTTTCAGCCACTTTGATCACTCCATAACTCAAAATCCTTAATGAATTGGAATGACTTGTAGTTGAAGTTTTTGTAGATGATAATGAGGGCTACAAATCCATCTTTGGATGAGAAAAAATGGCCTTTTGGTTTAGGAGTTATGGTCCTCCAAAGTTGGTACCCTAGCCACTTTATTTTTAACTTAGAAAAATTTCTAAGTTTTTATGGTTACCCTTCTTACAAGTTATCCCACTTTCTTTGATTTTTCTTGATGAATGATGATTCAAATCATACATTAACATCATTTTAGGGTTAAAAATCCAATTTGGTGAAAAATCTCAAAAAGTCAAAGTTGACTTTTGTGCACAGTTGACTTTTTATCAGATGAATTTCAAATTGTGCAATTCTTCAGGAAATCATGTCCTTGACCTAAATCAAACTTGATGGACATGTTCCATGGGTGTCATAGGGTATATTGAATCATGTATTAGGGTTTGGGATCATGTCCAGGTCAAAAGTCAAAGTTACAGTTGACTTTTCTCGCGAAACCCTAACTATGGTGCAGATGAAATTGAGACTTGTTTCTCAAGCTTCTTGAATCAATCCATTGTTACAAATGGATCAATGTAGTATGTTGGAGACCCTCAAATCATGTCTTGAGGTCTTGGCTCATGGTTTGTCCCAAAAGTCAACTTAGGGGTGAATTAGGTCAAGAAACCCTAATTCCTGATTTTTTATGAATGCACCCCTGAGGTCAAATTGACTTGATGATTGGGTCCATGAGGTTCCATGGAGTATATTAGGTTATGTTTTGGATCATTGGCTTGTGCCAAGATGAAATTTCCCATCTGGAGGCCCTGGTCGGCCAAAACCCTAATTTGGTGACATAGTCGATCGTGAGACTTGATCCACCTAGAAGGGAGCTGCTTTGTGCTTAATCCTTGAAGTGGGAGTCCTTTTTAATCCATTGTGGATGTTTGAGAGGTTAGACAAGTTGAAGATCAAGTCATTCCTTGATTGATCTTTTGTCTAAGGCTCTGAGAGGGCTTGAAACCCTAGTTCTGATTGCAGTCAATGCTCAACAATTCCTTGAGGAGATTGATGAGGCATGATGATTCATCCATATTGTGATGATGATTTGCACAATGATGGGAAACTTTAGTGGTCAAAATTTGGGGTATGACAGATGCCCCTATTTAATCTTCTTGGACCCGAAGGTATGAATGACGTTGTATTCGAGCATTCGGCGTGCAAGAGGATTAAATATCGGAATATCCTAAATTTTGATGGCTATGAATGGCAGCTTGCGCATTCATCTTCTTTTGCTAAGCAATGATGCTTAGAAAAGGTAAACTTCCCCTCGATCCTTGTTTCTAACCAAGGAACTGGTCTCAGTTTCTGATTTAAACTTCCCCTCGATCCTGGTTTCCTACCAAGGAACTGGTCTAAGTTTCAGAAATAAACTTCCCCTCGATCCTGGTTTCCTACCAAGGAACTGGTCTAAGTTTCAGAAATAAACTTCCCCTCGATCCTGGTTTCCTACCAAGGAACTGGTTTAAGTTTCAGAAATAAACTTCCCCTCGATCCTGGTTTCCTACCAAGGAACTGGTCTAAGTTTTAGAAATAAACTTCCCATCGATCCTGGTTTCCTACCAAGGAACTGGTCTTAGTTTCTTTTGTCAATAAACTTTATTGACAAGGGACGCTATTCGTAGCGGTTTCCTCAAACTTCTCGCCGAATTTTCCTTGAGAGATGCCTTTTGACGGAAAAAATTTTAATGTCAGAATTGCTGGGGAACCCAACGTCTGAGTTGTAGAGTTACACAAACTTCTCTGTTGGAGACGCCATTTGTCGATTCTACTGGGGAAAGCGAGTCTCTTGAGAGACTGCTTCCTCTTGGGGTCGTGCATCATACTTTTCTCGGGATCTTCCCGGAGAAATTCCATATGATGTGATCCAATTTTTGAGGTGTCGATGACCTTTTCATCAGCGGCTTTTTCAGAGAAATACTGATGTACTGCCGAATCTCTGCTTAAGAGGTTTTCTCTGGGGATTTTCCTTAATACGGGAAAGCATGGATATCATCTTCAATGGCGAAGAGTGACATCTGTTGAAGGTTCTCTGATGTTTCAGAGGTTCAAGTTATCAAAGTGGCCAAGCGTCGACTCTGATATTAGAGATACACTGGTGGCGAGATTGTTCAGATGCGACACTTCCTGACGAGGGCAAGGGCTGACAAACTCGATTGAGAGGACGGTTATCACGGCAGGATAAGATCGACTCAAGTGATAGCGATGCAATATGAAATGTGAATGCAAATCAAAAATGCATGATGTATGTATGTTTATGCTGACAAAACAGACACGACATACAAACTAAAAGATGAACATGACTGAATACTCAGCAATCGCGGGGCGAAGAAATACCGTTGGTTCAAAAAGCAGCAATTCTACCTTGCTTAGGAGAGATAGTCCCTGTTGGGAGCTATGTTGATCGGGCTTAGGAGATGAGAACTCGGCCGAGGGTGTCAGATGAAACAAGGTCTCTGACACAGTTGGTCCTTCATTCAGGCATACTGGCTTAGAAGGAGTACTTTGATTCTGCACTTTGAGGCTCGAACGCCTTTGGAGACGCAATCGACGTTCTTTCGATGTTCAACAGTCAAAAGAAATACCATCTTTAATTTAAAAGCAGAAAAAGTTTTAACAAGTAAATTCATTTTGTTTCATTTCAAGAATCGCTGATTAAGTTAAACAACGTCGTTCTGTAAAGCTAAAACAAGTAAGAATTACAAACAAAAGCACAAGGGCTCAAATTTTATTGATAAGATGGAGATCAGCCAAACGCGTGATTCCAAAGAGTATATACAATGTTTAAAAATGGTAATTTATAGGGAAAAGGGCTACGTTGAAACATAACGACCACTATCCTTCTACCAACTTTGAATTCGGGGCATCCTGAGCTTCCGTCGAAGATGACCTTGACTGGAGATTTCCTCCGATGGATGATGTAACTGCTGCTGAGGGAAATGCCTCTGTTGAACATAGTTACTTGCCATTATCCCTAATTTTTGCCTGGATTGTACTATGATGTTTCCAATCCACCGAGATGATTTTTTTTCATGTCTCTAACTTTTGCCTGGACCGCCATTTTGGGTTTTCAGTCCACCGAGACGTTTTTTTTTAGTTTAGGCGAAGTATTTCTTGACTACATCAACATTCGTGGGGTAGGCAAATTCCTCTCCGTCCATGGTTGCAAGTCTCAAGGCGCCTCCAGAGAAAGCTTTCGTGACCACATAGGGGTCATCATAATTCGGAGTCCACTTGCCTCACGAACCAGTGAGAAATGATTGTATCTTCTTGAGCACGAGGTCTCCTTTCCTGAAGACACGAGGTCGGACCTTTTTGTCAAACGCCTTCTTCATTCTTTGTTGATACAATTGACCGTGGCATAGAGCCGTAATTCGTTTCTCTTCGATCAGATTCAATTCGTCGTGTCGACTTTGACACCATTCAGCTTCGGTGAGCTTAGCTTCCATCAATACTCGGATTGATGGGATCTCTACTTCTATGGGGAGCACTGCCTCCATGCCATACACTAGAGTAAAAGGGGTAGCCCTTGTTGAAGTGCGGACAGATGTTCGATAACCGTGAAGAGCAAAGGGTAGCATCTCGTGCCAATCTTTGTAGGTTACAACCATCTTTTGAACAATTTTCTTGATGTTCTTGTTAGCCGCTTCTACCGCTCCGTTCATCTTGGGTCGGTCGGGAGATGAGTTATGGTGTTCAATCTTGAACTCTGCGCACAACTCTTTCATCATCTTATTGTTCAAGTTAGATCCATTATCCGTAATGATCTGGCTTGGAACACCATAACGGCAAATGATATTGTTTTTGATAAATCAGACCACCACTTGTCGGGTAACATTAGCGTATGACGCTGCTTCGACCCACTTGGTGAAATAGTCAATGGCCACAAGGATGAACCGATGTCCGTTTGAAGCCTTAGGTTCAATCAAGCCAATCATGTCGATTCCCCATATGGAAAAAGGCCACGGGGAAGAGAGAACTTTGAGACGTGATGGCGGTACATGAATTTTGTCGGAGTATATCTGACACTTGTGACACCTCCTCATGTACTTATAGCAGTCGGATTCCATGGTCAACCAATAGTACCCTGCTCTCAGAATCTTTCTCGCCATTGTGTGTCCGTTGGCATGAGTGCCAAAGGATCCTTCATGAATTTCTTTCATAAGCATGTCTGCTTGTGGTCTGTCGACGCATCGGAGCAAGACCAAGTCAAAATTCCTCTTATAAAGAGTGTCACCGCTCAGGAAGAAGCTCCCAGCTAGCCTTCTGAGGGTTTTCCTGTCTTTTCTAAGTGCCCCAGGTGGGTACTCCTGTTTCTGAAGGAAGCATTTGATATCGTGATACCAAGGTCTGTCATCTATGACTGCTTCAATCACGAAGATGTAGGCGGGCCGTTCAAGCCGCATAACGTCAATCTTAGGTAGGTCATTCCATCGACCTACGCTAATCATGGAAGAGAGAGTGGCTAATGCATCAGCCATGTGATTCTCACCACGAGGGATGTGATGAAAGTCAACTCTGTTGAAGAAGGGTAACAACCTTCTTGCATAGTCTTTGTAAGGAATCAATCCTGATTGGTATGTGTTCCAATCTCCTGTGATCTGATTGATAACCAAGGCTGAATCGCCGTATACATCCAAGTTTTTGATCCTTAAATCAATCGCTTCTTCGAGACCCATAATACAAGCTTCGTATTCGGCCTCGTTGTTCGTACATTTGAACATAAGTCTGGCAGTGAAAGGAATGTGGGTACCCTGAGGGGTAACAATGATTGCCCCAATTCCGTTTCCATAATGATTAACTGCTCCGTCAAAGATAAGTCCCCACTGGAAACCTGGTTCTGGCCCTTCACCGGGTAGCGGTTCATCGCAATCTTTCATTTTGAGATACATGACATCTTCGTCTGGGAAGTCAAACCCGATTGATTCTTGATCGTCAATCGGTTGATGAGCCAAATGATCGGCTAAAATACTTCCTTTAACGGCTTTCTGAGCATGGTACTCTATGTCATATTCTGATAATAACATCTGCCAACGGGCAATCCTTCCCGTGAGAGCAGGTTTTTCGAAGACGTACTTGATTAGATCCATCTCGGAGACCAACCAAGTAGTATGACGAATCATGTACTAGAGAAGACGTTTGGCTGCCCAAGCCAAAGCGCAACAAGTTTTCTCGAGCATCGTGTACTGAGTTTCGCAGTCGGTGAACTTCTTGCTCAGATAGTAAATGGCCGACTCTTTCCGTTTAGTTTCGTCTTGTTGGCCAAATACACATCCCATTGAGTCCTCTAGGACTGTGAGGTAAATGATCAGTGGTCTTCCTTCCACTAGAGGTGATAGAATCGGCGGATTCAACAGGTATTCTTTAATACTGTCGAAAGCGGTTTGGCAGTCTTCTAACCAAACGCATTCCTGGTTCTTTTTCAGTAACTTGAAAATCGGCGCACACGTGGCGGTCATAAGGAATATGAATCTGGAGATGTAGTTCAAACGTCCCAGAAATCCTCTGACTTGTTTTTCATTTTTCGGAGAAGGCATTTCTCGAATGGCCTTGACCTTGTCAGGATCAACCTCAATTCCTTTCTGGCTGACGATGAACCCTAGTAGTTTCCCCGAACGGACACCAAAGGTGCACTTGTTGGGATTCAAGCGGAGCTTGAATTTTCTTAAACGTTCGAACAATTTTGACAGATGTTCAACGTGCTCATCCTCTGTTTTTGATTTTGCAATCAAATCTTCGACATATACCTCGATTTCCTTGTGTATCATGTCATGAAACAGAGTAGTCATGGCCCTTTGATAGGTTGCCCCGACATTCTTCAAACCGAACGGCATCACCTTGTAACAAAAGGTACCCCATGGGGTAATGAACGAAGTTTTCTCCATGTCTTTCGGTGCCATTTTGATCTGGTTATAGCCCGAGAATCCATCCATGAAGGAGAAAACTTTGAACTTTGTTGTACTGTCTACCAGCATGTCAATGTGTGGTAAAGGGAAGTCGTCCTTTGGACTAGCCTTGTTCAGATCTCTGTAATCGACACACATTCTGACCTTTCTGTCCTTTTTAGGAACGGGTACGATGTTGGCTAACCATTGAGGATATTCAGATGTAGCGAGGAAACCCGCGTCAATCTGTTTCTGTACCTCCTCTTTGATTTTGATGGCCATGTTCGGGTGAGTCCGTCTCAACCTTTGCTTTACTGGCGAACATTCCGATCTCAACGGTAAGTGATGTTCCACGATGCTGGTATCCAACCCAGGCATGTCCTAATAGGACCAAGCGAACACATCGGGAAATTCTCTGAGAAGCTTTATCAAACCCTCTCTGGTAGTTGGACTGAGCAGTGCCCTAATCCTGATTTCTTTTCTCTCTTTTTCCGAACCCAAGTTTACCGTTTCCAACGGATCTTTGTGAGGTTCAATGGACCTTTCCTATTGTCTGAGTAATCGGGAGATCTCTTCTGAAATTTCGTTGTCATCTTCTTCTTCAGCCCCAAATACCGGGAACTCAAAGTCGGGAGAAGGCATCAGATCGTATGTTTCAACGGGGTGTAAAACAAGCAATCTGCATGACGTGATGATTCGTGTTTAGAAGAGATAGAGAAAATGCAAGTGTGTGCAGTGTTTTTATTTTACTGCTTGTTTTTATTATTGAATGTTTTTTTAAGATTACCATTTTCTGAAAAAGCAAAAAGAGAAAACAGCAATTAATGCGGAAATTACAGAACGATGTTATTTTATTAATGCACAAGTCGAATCTTGAAACTACAGCCCTATAAAACAAAACTTTGTCGCTTCGGGCAAAGCGAAGAGGGAAAATTTACAAAAAGTGAGCCCTATCAAAACATCCGTTTCACCTGGGCAGGGTGAAAGGTTAAAGATGGCAATTACTTTGACTGATGAACGACCTTCGAAACTTCGACAGCAACCCACTGGCGGCGAACTCCTCGGTGAATCACAAAGTCTGGCACCTTCCTTGATTTGTCTTCAGAAATGACGCTGATTTCTGGTGGAGTAGGATCACTGGAATCTGTCTCCCAGGCAGAATTGTCGTAGGAGGATTCCTCTATTGTATTTTGCATAGTACTTGTGCTCTTAGCTGCATCTTCCCATCCAGTTGACTGGAAATCTTCGAGCCTGATACGAGAGCTTGCGGGAGCGGTGTACTTGACCATATAGTCGTATTTTCCACTTGGTTCTCCCAGAGTGTCCCAAACTTCTTTGGAACTGGAGGAGTCATATCCCTCGATGACGTTGACCTCAGGAAAAGCGTAATTGATGAATTCAAGTCCTGCGAATGTTGCAAATTCATCTTCATGTTGAGTAGTTTCCGAATGACCTGATTGTTTATCCCATGACATGGCGGGGACACAGGTATTCTGTTCAATGACGCTCAGCCAATTTTCATTGTTTGGCTGACTTTCTTGCCCCAAATCCCCTGGATAAGGTTGCCACATTAGCAAGCCATCCATTGGGCCATAGTAGGTAGAGTCAAAATTGCCTTTCATCGGAGTGTCTTCCTCTAATGAATTTGGTGGAGCACGGCATCCTTCCGGATCACAATCTCCATAGATCATTTCAACATCTGATCTGGGTATAAATCTCTGACTCTGTGCGGGATAGCAAAATGGAATTTGTGTTTCATCCTGCGACACATAACCATCCTCGTTAAGATAGGACTTCCATTCCTCATCTATGTCAAAGGGACCCTTTTCATTGATAGCATGGACTACTTGAGTCACTGGTTGGAGGAAACCTCCACTACGGAAGAAGTTCTGATAGGGATGAAGACCTTCATCGCCAGCAGCTGTCTGGGTACAGGTTGCAGAAAAACCAAGACCCTTCTTTGTTTTATTGTCAATGGGAATGGCAAGCTGTCCCCATCCTTTTGTATCGGTACTCTCGACCGCTTTGATAGCATCCTTGTACGAGGAAATCGACGTTCCTCCTTTGGATTGATTGTCCTTGCTCACCGATAGTGCTTGGAACTACGTTCCAATAACCTCCTCAGGTTCTATACCAGCAGATGATGACAAGTTACTCACGAGCAAAGCCTGTTCCCCACAGACTGTGACAAGTTGATCGTTCTGAACGAACTTTAGCTTTTGGTGGAGGGTTGAGGTAACCGCTCCTGCCTGATGTATCCAAGGTCTTCGTAATAAATAATTGTATGTTGCCCGGATGTCCATGACATGGAAAGTGACTTGGAAAGTATGAGGACCAATAGTTATGGGAAGATCAACTTCGCCGATAACTGCTTTCCTGGATCCGTCGAATGCTTTGACGACGACCTCGCTGATTCTCATCGGAGGGCCTTTGAATGATAATTGCATCAAAGTGGACTTCGGCATAACATTCAGGGCTGACTCTGTGTCTACCAGTACGCTGGCTAAAGCATCGTCCTAGCAGTTAACTGTGATATTGAGCGCCATGTTATGACGGCGACCCTCTTCGGGTAATTCCTCATCACTAAATCCCAAATTATTGCAGGAAGTGATGTTAGAGACAATGCTATCGAACTGTCTGATTGTTACATCCTGTTCTACGAAGGCTTGCTCCAAGACTTTCTGTAGAGCCTCCCTGTGCGCTTCTGAACTGAGTAACAGTGATAAAACTGAGATCTTTGAAGGAGTTTGCAACAGTTGATCGACAATGTTGTATTCACTCCTTTGGATGAGCTTCAGCATCTCATCATTGTTTTTCGAAAGGTTGGGATCACTGGATCGACTGACTGGTGGATCGGGAGCTTCTGTCTGAAGTTCCTTTTCTTTGTTATGTTCCCCAACCCCTCGGTTGAAGATTCTACCACTCCATGTTACTCGACTGATGTCTGCAATATTCACGACGGAGGGTAATGGAATTTCCTTTACATTCTCGACTGTTGTTGCACCGTATTTGTAAGGGATTGCCTTAGCTGATTCATACGGTAATGGTCCCGGTAGATAGATGACTATGGGAACCTTTTGATTTTTCTGACCATCATAAGTAATCTCAATCCGTTCCTGGTTGGGAACTCTGGATTCATCAAGCAAAGGAATGATAGCAAAAACATCCCCAACTTGATCGGCAAGGTAGTCCGGCGCCCCGTTGATGGGTTCGGAACCTGGGTATGGGCAAATCTCTCTGCGATCCACTTGACCCTGAAGAGCTGCTCTCACAAGGTAACACCCTTGGTTACTTTCTGAACTGACGCTACAACTGTCATAGTTGTGTGGGGGTACCTGGCCACGCCCACTTTGGATACAATGTAACCTCACTAGGTTAGCTTCCACTGATCGGACATCCTGACTTTGACGCTGAGTAGGATTCCTGTTATTGATACTAATCTGCTGAGTATCTTCGTCCATGTAGATTGGCATCCACCAATGATTTAACAAGTGCTGAAGTGCCTCCTGGACAAGGGTACAACCTCGATCATTTTCGCAACCCGCCTTACAACTTTGATAATCATGTGAGATTAGGAATCTGAGTCAGACCTGCTCAGCATGTAACTCTACCAGGTCGGTATTCATCACGCGAATATCGAAAACCTGAACCATGTTGATTTGATAAGGATTCCTATCATGGTAGTCTTGGATCCATCCAAGATCCATCTGACGCTGGAGGGCCTCTTGTATTAAAGAGCATCCTAGTTTGTTTACCGAGCAAGTCAGACAGGAACTGTAATCGTGCAGCGGCAGATTATTATACTGGCTTTGCCATGAGTGCATCGCCACCAAGTTGACATTCATTGCACAGATATCGTGGTTTTGAATGACGTTGGAATTCGTGTAGACCATGTTAACTCCACGAACTCGGTGCTCTTGGATCCATTTGAGATCCATCTGTTCCTGTAGAGTTGTTTGCACTACCGAACATCCTTAGTTGTCTTTAGAGTAGATATCACACTGGTGATAGTTATGAGGTGGCACATGGCCATATCTACTCTCTCTACAATGCATCTTGACCAGATTGGTCTTCAATAAGAGTACATCGTGAATTTGATAGACGTTGTTAGTCTCTTTCTCAATCAGATTGATTGCAGCTTTCTCGTGTTGAGGCAGCGGGTTCGTGAGAACATTAGGATTCGTATCTTTGAAAGATAAGAGCCAGCTCCTAACAATCTTTTGCACGTCAGATTTGAAATTAAGGCAATTCTCTATGTTATGCCCCGATCCTCCTTGATGATAAGGGCATGTCTGATCCGCTTTAAACCAAAAAGATGGATTTTCCGGTACTGTAAGAGGAGACTTAGTCTGAATGTGCCCCTTAGCCAGTAGTAACGGAAACAGTTCTGCGTACGACACGGGTATAGGATCAAACCCTGATGATCGTGTTGTATGGTTGTTGTTGTACTGAGGACGAGCCTGCTGAAGAGGCTGTTGAGTCCTTCGCTGATTAGGTTGGCTCTGCGCAACCTGAGGTTGATACGTAGGAACAGGCGCGGAGCCGATAGCAGGGGTTACCGCTGCTACTGGTTGATAACGACGCCTTTGCTTTCCGAGAGAGATATTCCCAATATCTTGCTCTTTTTTCTTAGGGAGAGCACTAGCGTATTTCTTAGTACCACTCTTTGATCCAGTGTCTTTTACCAAACGTCCTTCTCGGACGGTTTCCTCAAGACGTACACCCATACCGACCATTTCGGTGAAATCACTGGGAGCACTGGCTACCATTCGGCCGTAGTAAAATGAGCTCAAGGTCTTTAAGAAGATCTTTGTCATCTCTTTTTCCTCAAGAGGTGGACAAATTTGAGCGGCAATTTCACGCCACCTTTGAGCGTACTCCTTAAAGGTTTCCTTGTTCTTTTGAGACATCGATCTGAGTTGATCTCTGTCGGGCGCCATGTCCAAATTGTATTTATAATGTTGAATGAAGGCTTTGCCAAGATCTCTGAATGTGCTGATCGTGGCACGGTTTAAACCCATGTACCATTTTAAGGCGGCACCGGTTAAACTATCCTGAAAGTAATGAATCAGCAGGTCCTGATTCTCCGTTTGAGCTGACATTCGTCGAGCGTACATTGTCAAGTGACTTTGAGGGCAAGAGTTACCCTTGTACTTTTAAAAGTCGGGCACTTGGAACTTGTGCGGGACTTTCACATTGGGGACCAGACAAAGGTCTGCGGCGTCCTTTCCAAAAAGATCCTGAACGCGAATGGCTTGCAGTTCCATCTGCATTTCCAAGAACTGTTCCTGGAATTCATCCATTCGGTCAAACAAAGTCTCCTTCTTGCCAGAAGGTATCTGTGGAATCTGTCCTTCCGGGACAGTGTGCACCACAGGGGGTGGTACCGTAACTACGGCGTTGAATCTTGGCGTTTCCCGAAGTTTGTAACCTTCAGGAGTTTTCAGTATGCCCCTGGCATCTTCGCTTTCCCGAAGTTTGTAACCTTCAGGACCAGCGGTATCTGTTGCGATTCCCTGATCTTCAACGATCGGCGGAACATATCCTTCCGGGATATAGTTCGCAGGCATGCCCCAGGGACGATCTTTCGACATCTAATACCTAGGATCGAACTTCTCCACTATGGGCGCTGAGGTGATCTCTGAGATCACAGTCCTTTGTAGTTGAGCTTCTGCCATGGCTTGCATGTCGTTACGAAGCCTTCTCATATCCTCTCTCAGAGCGTCGATCTCTTCTTTCAACTCTCTGTTTTCCTCCTCAAGATCATCCATTTTTTTCTGACGAGTAGCCCGAGTATTATACGAATAAGACAATTTGACTATAGAACCGAGACACAAACGTGAGATTCGTAGGTAAGGATAATACGCGATGTCAGAATGATAAAATGCACTGATTATATTAATTGTTTGTTGGTTTAATCAAAATAAACTGCGACAATTAGATTGCAAATATCAAACGGTGGGGAAACCCCTTTTTATTGAAATTCCAAGGATTACAGAAATGGAAATACAGTAGATTACAAACTGCAGAAACAGAAACCTAAGCTAATGGGTCCCGAGTCCTCTCTGAAGAGAAATCAGGTACTGATTCTGATATCTTCCTTTTCTTTGACTAGGGCGCTCGGGCCGTTGTCGGGTTGTCATTCCTTTGCCAGGTGAAAGATGCGAGCAAATTCATTTGGTCATCTTGATTCTCTACAGCATGTTGCTCTAAAATTTCAATCAGAGCATCTTTCTCTTTCAGTAGTTGCTGTATTTGGATACACTCTATGTTGAGGGTGCGATACTTGTTCTTCCAAGACCTTCTCTCCTTTTGAACTTCGTTGAGAGTAACCTGAAGCTTTTCAGTTTCCGTCATGAAGTACATGACAGATTCCCTCGGCGGAAGAATTCCGTAACGAGGATAAGGCATTTTTAGCTTGAGAGCTCTAGTTTGTACCCAGTGGAGATAAGGCTCCACCGAGACACAGTCCGGTTTTCCTAGAGACTCTCGTCCTTTCTTATGAACGTGCTTCCAAGCATGCACTATTTCCATCTTCAGTGCTCTGTCGTTTTCTCCTTCCTTGAAGAAAAGACCTTCCAGATGAACACCCAGTGGGATGTGTCTCATCGGGTATCCGAATTGACGAAGAACAAAAATTGGATGGTAGTTGATTCCCCCTTTAATTCCTATGAGGGGTACGTTGGGGAAGTTTCCACAATGATCAATGATCCTGATCCCATCATAAATCCTAATGCACCAATCTATATCAGAGTTGGTGAGGGACATGATCTTCTGCGACCAACGCAAGACACTCTTGCAATCCCAAAAAGCAGCAGACTTAGGCAAATGAGAGATAAACCATTTGTAGAGCAAAGGTACACAGCATGTGATCTCCCCTCCACTGTACAAATTTCCTAAGTGTACAGAATGATATGCATCTGCGAGCAAAATCGGCACAGGGTTTCCAATGAGAAAAACCTTAATAGCGTTGATACCAACGAAGTTATTAATGTTGGGAAACAAAAATAACCCGTAGGTGAGCAAGACAAAGATGTTTTCAAAAGCAGTCATGTTCCCTATACTAGCGAAGTACAGAGCCTTCTTTGTCAAGAACTGGGCCAGCAAACCTTGTATGCCACCCTTGGTAGTCATGTGAGTCTTAACTTCAGACTCGTCCAAATGAATTGCTCTTGCAATAGTCTGATTCTTTGGAATTTCTTCCAGTCCAGAAAATGGAGCTCGATCAGTGATATGTAAATCCAATAGATGAGAATACTCCTCCAGCGTTGGTGCTAGCTGGTAATCCGGAAATGTAAAACAGTGATAAACTGGATCGTAGAACTGAACGAGTGCGTCCATGATTCCGCCAATCACATGGACTCTTAAAAGTGGTAGCAAACCACCGTGCTTGGCTCTGTAAGCCTCTGGGTTTGTGATCATCCTCGCTAACCTTCTCAAATTGTCTAGCTTTGGAACCTTGAAGGTATACTGGTGAGTTCTCCTTCTACCGAAATCCATTAGTGCAATCCTTTTCTCTGATATTTGCAATCACAGTCTTAGTTTAATTTGAAAAAACAGAGAGACTAGAAAAGAAGAATTTTTTTTAAATGTTTTTTAGATGAATGCATGAATGCAGCACACAAAAACATAGAAAAAACATGGGGTCAGAGGGTCGTTGTCATGAAGTCAAGGCTCTACCCATCCCCAAAGGTTTACTAAGGTGATTTTTGTACTTGTACTCATTATCATTAGCTCCTCCCAGGAAGGCAGACAACAAGCGGATCGCCAGCGAGTTGTGTGCAATCTTAGAGTAAGTGCTATTCACCGAGAATAGATCACCTGCCTCAAATGAGGGTAGTATCGCGTAACAGCTATTTCCGATAGCTTCCGCACTACGAAAGGGTTTGGCTCCTCAGCTTCTCAGACTTAACAACCGGCCCATTGGCTAGAAGAGTGAATGGGTTGCGTTGGTCAACCTCCACTGAGGTTGATGGTCGACCCCGTCGCCATCACTTATCTTAAGTGTATACTCAATCTTTCCACATACGGCATCACCCGCATTCCCATTAGCAGAAAAATAAACACATAGCAATTAGGAAAAGCAGTATATATATTTGTCTTAAATATCCTAGACCTAATGAAGCTAAGGATCCTAAGTTCCTGACAGAAAATGGGTTCCTTGGCGGAAGCCCCAATCTGTGGTATTCACACAAGGAAAGCAATGAAAGAAAGAAAGCGGGCCCCACGGTGGGCGCCACTTTTCTGTAGCGAGCGATTTTGGACGCGGTTCTTAAGCGCTGGTCACTCTCTGCGGTTGAGTTTACTATAGGTCGATTCATTTTTTATCCTATTGAAGCTGATGAAGGAAGGGAAATAGATGTCTCCAATTAACCCTGCTTTGCATACTGAGTTTAAACAGCGGTCTGTTAGGTTACGAATGCTACAATGTGGGGGGCCTTTGTACTGGTTATTTGTATTTTCGCCAATACGGTTTTCTTTCTTTTTATCTAGGCAGAGGGTTTCTGTCGGGGAATAAGGATCTGGGATGTTTTTTGAATTACTGCTTTTGGAATGGGATTTGGGTTTTTGTTTAGTGTGCTCGCTAAGATCTTTTCTTTCGATCTTATGCCTACGTATTCCCGTTTACCGAAACAGGGAAATCAGAGCGTTCGTAGTTCCTCCTATTCTATGGGAGGAAAATGGTTTTTGGTGTCTTGTTCAAAACCCAAGACGTGAAGCGAAAGGGTTGTTTGTGTCTTGTTCAAAGCCCAAGACGTGAAGCTGAAAGGTCTATTTATGTCTTGTTTAAAGCCCAAGACGTAAAGCTGAAAGGTCTATACTTTAGAGAGAATTTGTCGTCTCTAAAGAGGGAAGAAGGAGAATTACTTTAACTGGGATACGCGGATCCGAGCAATGCCATAATTTCCGAAGAAAGGGGGGGTTTTAACCTAAAGGAGAAGACTTTAACTCAGTATAGAGCAACACCATCTTTCCTTAGGAATTCCTCATGCTAAAAAAAGGACAGTGGCATGGATATAGATGATTCAGAGGCTTGCCGCTTACAGCGATTAGATGAAAAGGAAGGAGTTTGTTGATGTTTGTGTACTGTGAACGAGGCACAGGTTTGATGCTAAAAGGTTGATTGAATCAACCAATATTTTTCTTATACAAAGCCTAAGAGGAGGCTAATTTTCGCTAGGGAAAATCATTATACAAAGCCTAAGAGGAGACTATTTTGTGTCTCGTATAAAGCCCAAGAGAGAGAGGCTAAAAGGGTGACTCGACGAGGGAATTTTTTATACTCAACAAGAGAGTGTTTTTGTATCTCGTACGAAGCCCGAGATGGAGGCGAAAGGGGTGATTGACCCAACGAGGGAGTTTCATATGTGTCTCGTACAAAGCCCGAGAGAGAGGCTAAACGTTGTTTGACTCAACGAGGGAGTCATTTGTATCTCGTACGAATTCCGAGATGGAGGTTGAAAGGCTTATTCCACTGGGGAGAATCATTGTACCAAGCCCAAGAGGAGGCTAGTGTGACTGTTCAGTTAAGTGACAGATCCAGTATACTGATTTTGAAAGAGAAAATCAGTTCTTATATGAGCAACATTGTACTCGAGGATTTGGTTCGAGAATCGGGGTTGGTCCCTATTCTTTAAGGGAGCGGGGAATCCGAAGGGTATTGAGACTGTCCGAGTCTACGAGTTTCCTTCCTATCTAACGAAAGGGTCACTTCAGAACGTCTTTGAGACTCAAGGAAAATAGATTGTCCGTGTCCAGAGTTTCATCTTTTGTGCTATGCTTTGAGAAACAGTAGTAGACTCTGGAAATGACTGATTTATAAAGATTACTAAGTTCTGTTCCTATACCTATAGGAGGTCATCGGGACAATTTGTACGAAGCCCAAGAGGAGGCTGGAAGCTTTTAAGAAGCCGATCGGTCCTTGTACTAAGCCCAAGAGAAGGCTAACATTCCCGGAGGAAGAGATTATTATACGAAGCCTAAGAGGAGGCTGTGAATACTTCTATGAAGCCGACGGGTCCTTGTACTAAGCCAAAGAGAAGGCGGGGTTGCTTTTAGGAAGCCTGGGGGTCCTTGTACAATGCCCAAGAGGAGGCCGATGCTTTTAAGAAGCCCGTGGGTCCCCAAACCCCGAGAAATTCAAGGCAATGCTATTCACCGAGAATAGATCAAAGTCAGGAAAGTTTGAGAATTTGGAAGAAACTCAAAGATGCCATTCACAGAGAATACATTTCATCTTTGGGAGTAGAGTTTCTTGACGATTCCTAAGGAGGACAGCCTGAGAGAATACTGTATCTGGTGATCCTATTTGGGGATCTAGGTGTCTATTTCTACGAATAAACGAAACGGCTTTACCTAGTGCTAGACGTAGTTGCCGGGGAAACTCTAAATATCTATACTATTATTACACAGTCGATATGAGTTTATGAAAGGAGACTTACAGTGAGCAGCCCCACAAAACAGTTATATATGAAAGCAGTAAATGAAAGCTGGTAAACACTTACTTGGTTGTAGAGCTTCCATGCTATTTGGTTAGTTGTTCAACAAAGAAAGATTGAAAACAACAGTATATTCAAAATCAAAGGAGAAAGTGCTTTGAAAAAGAAAGATTTGGGGCTTACAGCTCAAGGAGAGGCCCAGGGTTTTACCAGTGAGTGCACTGTTGAATTTGTACAGAGGGTCTTATACAAGTGACTGTGGCCCAAAAATTTTTCTGTACAGAGGGATGGGTCTTACACTCTCTCAAGAGGCCCAAAAAGTTTTAAAGAAAAAGAGTGGGGCTTATAACACGAGGGTAGGCCCAGTTGACTTTTCGTTTAAAATGGCGATCACGCCGAGGTTTTCTTTTAACGCAGAGGGATTTATACCATAAGTGAGGCCCCAAATGATTTTGGTTAAAAGGGGATTGGGTCTTACACTCTATTAGAGGCCCAAAGAGTTTTGAATGGGTCTTATAGCTCAAGGAGAGGCCCAGATGGTTTATTTTTAAACGGGCGACGATCACGCCGTTTACTTGTACAGAGGGACTTATAAAATGAGTGAGGCCCAAAAAGTTTTTGTACAAGGGGGTGTGGGTCTTACACTCTCTCAAGAGGCCCAAAGAGTTTTTAAAGAAAAGAAATGGGTCTTACTACTCGAGGGTAGGCCCAGATGATTTTTGAAAAGGGCGACGATCGCGCCGTTTGTTTTTTGACGGTATCGGGACTTATACAATAAGTGAGGCCCAAAAATGATTTGGTCAAAAAAGGATTGGGTCTTACACTCTATTAGAGGCCCAAAAGTGTTTTGAAAATGATTTATGAGGGTTGAATTAATCCAAAACCCTAATTTGTTTTCAAAATGTATTTTAATTGAATAAAAATTCAATTAAAATAATCAAAATTGTTTAACATATGGAAAACAAATTGTGATCTTGGATTAATGCTTCAAAAATTAAGTATTGACCTACAAAATAATTAGAAAGCATTAAAAGTTGCAAAATCAATGTGGAAAAAATATTTAAAACGTCAAAAACAATTAAAATATTAATTCTTTGCAAAAATATCAATTATATAAAATAAATAATATTTTTGGGATTTTTTGATAAAATAAAATATTTTAACATTTTTGTGAATTATTAAAAAAAGAATCAACTCAAAATCATTAAAACTCAGAGAGAAATTAATTTTTGAATCAATTAAACAAAAATCACAAAATTCAAATATTCAAATATTCAAAAAATGGCGCCAAGAACACCCAAGAACACGCGCGTGTTCTGGGTTTGCCCAGATTTGCATTTTCTATCCAATCTCCATGAATACTTGATCATACCATGCAATCCACATATCATTTTGCTCGTCTCAACCTCACGATCATGTTTATGTACTTTAATTTCATTTAAATTAAACATACAACAAGAAATCATGAAAAATCCTCAAGAACCCTAATTTCTGCGTGAAGGCTAGGATTTTTGATACACGATTCAAACAATGCAATTAATTGAGGGAAAACATTCCATGCATGATTATGAACATATGGCCAAATTATTGTGCGAGGAAATATGCATAGATTGAGAGATGACCAAGCTTAGGCTTACCTCCAAGTCGTGACAGCAAGAGCAAATTGATTTCTGAGTTGGAGGTGTTACAGATGAGTTGTGATGATCTGAACAGCGTCCCTACACCCTATGGAGTGTGTTTGAATGCTTGGACTGGATTGAAACTGGCTGGATCACTTCATGGCATCTCAACTGCAACTTGATTGAAAGTTTGAGCAACCAGCTGGTGATTTTGGGAAATCTGTGTTCCAGATGTTGTTTGAGTGTTTGGATCACTTCTATATGGTGTATGTGAGGTGTGTGAGTGATTGGTTTGATTGGAATTGCTCTCAAACTCAAAACCCGATAGCTACCTTGTTAAGAAAGGCATTTTTGCCAAGAGAAAGAGATTTTGAGGAAAGCATCTGTTAGATGGCTTTGGTGTACTCAAACTGAACACAATTGAGCTCTATTTATAGTAGAGCAAGTTTGTTTTGCAAGGAATAGTGAATGGCAGCTGGTAATTGTAGGTTTGGCCAATGTTGTCCAAAGAGAATTCAAGTCTTCTCTAGCCATTGACTAGAGGTTAGGGCACAGAGCTTTGGTTCCCTTGGTCTTGGATAAGTCTTGACTAATTTCAGATGAGAATGGCTCAGTCCATGCCACCTTGATGGTTCCATTGAATGCCTCATTCCAAATTTGGAGTCTTGTCCCTATTTTGGCAACTCTAGGTTCAACATGCTATTTCTTGTTCCACGGAGTTTGGAGGCTTGGCTCAGTGATTGTCCCCTTGAGATTCAATCCTCAGAGGTGTCCAAGTGGATAGGAGCTTTTGGAATTGGCTGATTTTGGAAAATCGAGCCAAAATGCAAAATCTGCCTTGCTTTGACAGATTTCAGCAACGCAACTTGACAATGTCATATCTCATGGTGTAGGTGGAATTTGGCAATGTTCTTGGTCATTTTGGAAAGCTCTTACATGATACAACAACTGTTTGAACAATTTTGGTTTTGATCTCTTTTGATTCCAAGTGAAAAATCCCCCTACATTTGGCAACAAGTGAAGGCAGATTCTGACTTAGTGAAAATTTCACTAAGTGTTGGAAAAAGTGACATTTTCACTTTTCAGCCACTTTGATCACTCCATAACTCAAAATCCTTAATGAATTGGAATGACTTGTAGTTGAAGTTTTTGTAGATGATAATGAGTGCTAAAAATCCATCTTTGGATGAGAAAAAATGGCCTTGTGGTTTAGGAGTTATGGTCCTCCAAAGTTGGTACCCTAGCCACTTTATTTTTAACTTAGAAAAATTTCTAAGTTTTTATGGTTACCCCTCTTACAAGTTATCCCACTTTCTTTGATTTTTCTTGATGAATGATGATTCAAATCATACATTAACATCATTTTAGGGTTAAAAATCCAATTTGGTGAAAAATCTCAAAAAGTCAAAGTTGACTTTTGTGCACAGTTGACTTTTTATCAGATGAATTCCAAACTGTGCAATTCTTCAAGAAACCATGTCCTAGACCTAAATCAAACTTGATGGACATGTTCCATGGGTGTCATAGGGTATATTGAATCATGTATTAGGGTTTGGGAGCATGTCCAGGTCAAAAGTCAAAGTTACAGTTGACTTTTCTCGCGAAACCCTAACTGTGGTGCAGATGAAATTGAGACTTGTTGCTCAAGCTTCTTGAATCAATCCATTGTTACAAATGGATCAATGTAGTATGTTGGAGACCCTCAAATCATGTCTTGAGGTCTTGGCTCATGGTTTGTCCCAAAAGTCAACTTAGGGGTGAATTAGGTCAAGAAACCCTAATTCCTGATTTTTGATGAATGCATCCCCTGAGGTCAAATTGACTTGATGATTGGGTCCATGAGGTTCCATGGAGTATATTAGGTTATGTTTTGGATCATTGGCTTATGCCCAGATGAAATTTCCCATCTGGAGGCCCTGGTCGGCCAAAACCCTAATTTGGTGACACAGTCGATCGTGAGACTTGATCCACCTAGAAGGGAGCAGCTTTGTGCTTAATCCTTGAAGTGGGAGTCCTTTTTAATCCATTTTGGATGTTTGAGAGGTTAGACAAGTTGAAGATCAAGTCATTCCTTGATTGATCTTTTGTCTAAGGCTCTGAGAGGGCTTGTGTTGTACCCCAAATTTTTCCCTTAGATTCTTTGGCTGTCTGCATAACATATTAGGTCAATCTTTCGTGCATAACTAACCACATTATCTAGTTTTGTTTGTTTGTTCCATTTGTGAACACAGGTGTTGCTGCAGAAGATTCAAGGCCTTGAAGGCTGTGTTGTGGGTGTGTTGGTGGAGGTCCTCTGGCTTTTGCAAAGTGTGTGTGGATTCCCGTGAGTTTTGTGCCTCTATCCTTTGATCCCTGAACCACTACCAAACCTCCCTTTCCTCAGATATCTCAGAAGTCTCCCGGCATTTACTTTGGTCTTTATACCCTCTGGTGTGGAATTTGGTTGTGTGACAAATTATATTACAAAGATGGTGTCCCCCCTCCATCAGCTCCTCAAGGCTAAAGGATGTGTTTGCTTTTGCTCTTAATATCGTTCATCAAGAAAGTTCAATTTGGGAAGAAACTAGAATTCTTGGTTCAAGTATGAAACGCATGCCCTTTGGTCCAAGAAGAACATTTGCATTCTTGAAGCTGCTATGTACTCTTCAAGCAAGTTTGAAGATCATCTGAGAGATTAATGTTCAAGATACCTTGACCATTGATAGAAGGATTAATCAATTGACAATAACATTTGTCTTGGGTCCTAAATATTTTTAGTGAATTGCACATATTCATTTGAAAATGAACCAACCGTTTAGTTTGAGTCGTGATCGAGAAGTTTTATAGTTTTTCATTAGAGCTTAACACAAAAAACTCAATTTCTAAAGTTAAGTTCAAGCTTCAACATACAAGTTCCATTTTGAATTCAATTTATATTGAATCTCCAACATGCTTTTTCTTCTTTCCAATTTGTATTCATTATAAAAGTCCACTATTCAAGGTTTAAGCTCCAAAGCATATAAAGAGTTCGGGTGTAAGATTTGGTTTGGAAACCAAGAAATCCTTAGATTCATAAAACTCAAGATGGCTCACCATTCATTTCAAGTTAGAAAGGACTTATGCACCACAAAGTCATAATTTGGATTCGTAGACCATTATAAGAATGTGACAAAGAAAAGCGGCATTGAGGAAGACCACATCCTTCTTGCTAAGAATTCAATATATTTATTTCCAAATGATATTGATACAGGAATAAGGTTTAGCATTGCACATCATCAAGAACAAGAAGAGTTCACCATTCTAATATCAACCTAATTGAACTTGCAACCAAGAGTACGGCCAAACCGAATTCAGAGACTGTTGCAAGATGCGAATCTGAAAGTATTAAATTTTAAGATGGCACAAAAGCCGATGTGTTACAAGGCCATTACATCTTGGAGATCCTGTTACGCTTATGTACAAAAGACATAGAAAATTATTTGTTTAGCACGTGCATTGAAGGCATCCTGGACCAGTTAGTGCCACGTCATATAGACTTTCCTTTTTTTCTTTTCTCCTACTTGAGTGCATCAGTGAAGGTAGAGTTACGAAAAGGTGCTGTGAAAAAGCGACGACTATGTTGAGTTCACACCAGTGGATATGCCTATATGAGCGTGGTCAGCAGACATTTTTTAGAGTGGGACCAACCATCTCATTGGAGATACGAAAGCTTATTTCACCTGTCCAAAACGAACTCAAATCAGTTCAAGATCTCAATAATTAAATCACGACACACATTTCCAACATATTAAGTCCAGATGGAAAGAATGCAAAGTAAGAATCAAGGACAATTTTATTCAGACAGTGTATTAACGTTTTCCAAATTTCCAAAACAGACAATCGGGTTGAAGAGGTCTAAACTAATTTGAATGCGTACGGATATTTTGTTTCCCAAAGCAAGTTAAAGACATATTCCAAACAACTTAATTTGTTTCCAAAAGACCACCAAACATCATTAAGGCGTATCTAAGACATATGCTGACAAACTTCAAATTCATTCCATAACAGACTGCCAGCATGTTGAAACGAAAATGGAAAGTCATTCATGAGATTCAACGGTGTTTTAAGCATGATCAGATAAATTCAGAATAAAACTCGGTCTAAATTCATTCCAACAACAATATGCCAACATAATCAAATGGTCAACAATGATGGCTCAAACATATTCAAGACAATTTTGATTACATTCCAAAATAAGGATCAACAAGTTTAATTGGGAGTTAATTTTCCGTCTTTCCCAAGGCCTATATAAAAGCACGATTGAAAGGAGGAGGGGGGACCAGAACAACCACACAACCAAACATCAATTCATACACACCAGTTCAATTTATCAGTACCCCAATTCCCCATACCGGTACACCATTTTCATCTTATCATTATGCCAAAATACCTCATCAGAAAATACCCAAATTCAGTCACACTCAAACCATAAACAAACCACATACAGTATACACCAGAATAAAGAAATTTGACAAGATTCATAGAATCATTCAGAGCACTAACCATTAAGACATCACACACGACCTTTCTTCAAATCACAACCAGGATTCCAAACACCTTAGAAGCTCGTCAAGATCATTACACTGGACCGTTCAGCAAGCCAAACATCATACACCATTCATATATCATAAACTAGAATTCCAAACAATATACAATTCCAAAACCTTAATCAAGCAAACCAGACATCATACAATCAAAACCACATACAATCACCATTCAAAATCAGAGCAATAGCAACATAATTTGTAACAGAGTCTCACGCATCAATACACGCAGGGCGGCAACATACGTCAACAACAATACAAAGCAGAGGAGAGAGACTCACGACACATATCACAAGTTTATTTTCGGAAGAATGATTCACCGAGAAGAAGGAATGAAGTAACTTATCTGCGGAGCCTTCGTTTCTTCAGCAATCAATTGCCACGCACAACCTTCACGGGAGTCTCCACCTTCGGCTTTGGAGCGACGCGAGTCACGGCTTCAACGTCTACAGCAGCAACACGCACCAGTTCAGAACAATTGCTACTCATACCCAGGAGAAGAGGTTCGAGAAAGCATACCTGGTTCGAACGCATCCGTAATCGACGGCTTGGACTCCCTCCGTTTTACTCCCGTATTTTCACCTGCTTACCATGTAATTTGTAATCAACAATGTCAATAGTGGATTGGGGTACGATTGGGGGTTAGGGTTAGAATTAGGTTTTTGTGTTGTGGTTTTTTGGTTTCGATCGGATTCGAGAGAGGTGAGATACGAGTCGAGAGGAAACGGTGAGAAGCGAGAGAGTTTGAGAGGGAGAAGACGAGTGAAGACGGAACGGGAGCGGCGGCGGTGAGGGTTCATGAACCCTAATCCCTTTTGAGAGAGACATGAGAGAATGAGAAAGACAATGGCGTTGGGATGACCGCGTGAGATTTTCCACCCATCCTTCAGTTTTTGTTTCGTTTTCTTATTTAACCTTTTTCTTTTAAATTTAACCTCTTTTCTTTTTATTAATAATCCTCTTCTAATTAATTAAGAAAACCTCACCTTTTTGCTCAAAAAAATAATCCCAAAAATTAAATTTTTATAATACTACTTATTTGTTTCAAATTATTAATATCAAATAATAATAATAATTAATTCTTATATTAAAAGATTAATTGAGTTTTAAAAAACCTTCTTAACCTCTCATGTTATCTTTTATAATATAAAACTTTTCTTGATTAAAACATTAAAATCTTGTTAAGATAAAAACCTTAACCTTTCCCTTTTTCTTTAATTAAAAATAATGTTAACAAATAATAAAGCTCTTTAATAATAAATCTAAAAAATCAACTCCTTTTATAAGACTATAACTATAATAACCAAACTTTTTCTGCTAAGAATTAATTTCCCTTTAATAAAAATGTTTAACTTTCTCAATAACTACCTTCAAGCTTGATCCTAGATAAAATCAACTTTCCTCAATAAACCTTAAGAAAATCAACGCGCTAGATCCCCCAAACGTGAGTGAAGCGCATGTGTGTGATATTTCATGATTGATATTTGTTTACTGTTGCTTGTTGTTTACGCATGCTTGTTTACTTTATCTAAAACCTTTTATAAAATACTAAAAACTCTCGATCCAACGTCGAGCCAATTTTATACCTATGTAAGTCGAGTGCCTTTGGACCTCGCATTCAACCTTATCGGTCACCATACACTTTTGCTAGCCCACTTTGCTAGTATGCACAATTAATCTTAAGTTTGCCCCTCGACATTCCAAAGGAAAGTTATTAATATTGACTAAACCGTCATAGGATTAACGCTTTAGAACCCTTGGCCATAGGATTCGGAGTCGCCGTACTCCATGTCTCGCCGTAGACACTTAGAATCTTAGCCTTAGGATCGGAGTCGCCGAACTCCAAGTAAATGCTCCGCCGCGAACATTTACAATCCTACCCCGCTTGAACCATCCTATAACTTTAGAGTCGCCGCACTCTATGTAAGGTCTTGCCCAAGACTTTACTTCCCCTTGGAACCTTGACCCTGTCAAGAAGTTCCTCTTTTCAGAACTACGCATACTCTGATTCTACTCCCGAGGATACGTAGGCGTAAGGTGCGATACCTTATCGAGTATACTTAGATACTAACCCCTAGGGTTTAACCTTTAGCATAGCACCCTTAGCAAGCGAATGAGAGATAACATAAGTACTAACGAGAGGTTCCCGTAGAGTACTACGGACGTTTAGGATGCTAATACCTTCCCTAGGCGTAACCAACCCCCGAACCTTAGATCTTTAGGTTTTTTTCGCTTTTGAACCTTTCCTTTGGATAAATCAAAGACGGTGGTGAACATTTAAAGAAATGTGATCCTAGTTCATTAATAACTATGGTATCCAATTCTCACCGCAACAGAAATGGCGACTTCACTGGGGAGTGTCGAGGGTTTCCCCTATCTTGTTTTTCTTATTGTTATCTTTCTTTATTTGATTATTATCTGTTGTGCTGGGTTGCTTATGTGGTGAGACAAAGTCCTACACCCGGACTAGAGTGAAATTATGATAGGAATGGTGAGAATTCAAGGATACTTTGAGGGAGTCGATTCCTGAAAAAGTTGAATTGAGACTTCACCACTCAGTCTAGGCCCTCTCGAATTTAATTTTGTCCAACGAGTCAATTCGTGAAGACGTTATTATTTCGAACTAAAGGCCATCGAGACTGGGGACCGTAGTTACCTTTAACCCAACTTGGCCTATTAGGACGTAGTGCGGGGACTATGCGGGAGTCTATTTCTGCAATAGTCGCTACGCGATACTACACTCGGACGAGATTCTCTTGAGAATATTATTGACTACCAAGTGATCTGGAAAATCGATAATATCCGAAAGATGGATTATAGACTCTGGGAACTTTTAGAACCCGTTCGGCAGGTACATTTTGAAACTATAGTGCATACCTTATGGGAGGGTAGACCTTGGCTCCACGCTGTGACCTCTCAAACCTAGGACTTTTGCTTGTCTGCTTGTCTGTGTTTTGTGCTTTGTGTGGTTGCATTCCCTGCATTCATAAGCATCATATCATAAAGGTTCATGGGACTTAGTCTTGTTTATAAACGTCATAAGGATATCATGGACTCAATTTTTTTTTTAAAAGAAAAAAAACGTTGAAGTACCTTTACAAAATTCATAACCTGGACGATCTAAGGAGACTGGAGACTTTGTTGACAAATAAAGAAAGGTTCAAATCAAGATCTGGGAAGCTATCATCTCCACTCTATTATGGCCTATCATTATTTTTGATTATCAATTGGTACCTAAACTTGAAGACTATTCTCAACTGATGGAGTTAATAACTCAAGACAAATATCCATTTCTCAACTTCGGTTAGTATTCAAGCTAGCTAAAAGGAGGTTGTTGAAAGAACTACTTATTACAAGAAATGGAAAGCTCAAGACGGCTCATCCCATTCTAATCATCAGTCAACACTTCGTCGACAAGTTTATTCTAGAAGAAGCTCAGTCGGAAGAAAGAAGTAAAAGGATTCGAGAAGACCGTTGGAAGGGTCTCCTTAGGTCCATCATTATTAGCTTTTATTTAGCTATTACGTTATGACTGTTGTAAGGCGTACATATGCGTTTTATAATTAATTTTGTAATAAACCAATCTTTAGTATTCCAGTACTAATGATTGTAACCGACTTTTTTATGATTCTTAAAACGAGCCTTTTGATATTCCATGATGATTATAAATAGTTGAGTTTCCATGAATCTTGTTGCATAGCATTCGCATTTTCTTTTCTCTTTCTATCAAGGAACTTAGAATTTGTTCGCAAGCATTGTACGATGGATTACGGAAAGAAGGGAGTTGTGCCGTACACCTTCGAAGTTTCGGATGTTGAACAATTAAAGGAACTAGAAGGGCAGATCAAAGATCCAGAGGCGTTCGCTGAGAAGTATGGAAAGATCCTCCCGTTGTTGCAGACTCGAGTAGCCGATGGTCTATTGGAAACGCTGGTTCAACTTTACAGCGTAATTTACCATTGTTTCATCTTCCAAAATTTCCAGCTGATGCCTACGCTGGAAGAGTACTCCGCCCTGTTAGGGATCCCGATCAAAGATTCACCTCCGTTCTCCGGTGGAGAAGGAAGACCCAGCCAGGAAGACATCGTAAGAGCAACCCGCATAAAGCTACTAGAGATCCAAACTCATATGACGTTCAGAGGAGGAATCGATGGCTTACCAGCCCAATTCTTGTTCGAGAAAGCTCGCCATTTTGCTAGTGTAGGGAACACTGGAGCGTTCGAGCACATCTTCGCTTTGCTGGCCTACGGTTTGTTCTTGTTTCCGAATGTTGAAGATTTTGTTGACGTCCATGCCATAAATATTTTTATGCTCAAAAATCCAGTTCCTACATTGTTAGCTGATGCCTACCACTCTATTCACTCGAAAGCTCTGAAGGGAGAAGGTAGGATTACCTGTTGCACCGCTATCCTCTATAGGTGGTTTATTTCGCACCTACCGAGGTCTACTGATATTTGGGATGTGAAAGATGGTTCAGAATGGCCTGCGAAGCTCATGGCTCTTACTCATTCGGATATCATTTGGTATGACCCGGTGTATGGAGGAATCCCCATGATTCATAGATGTGGAGACTTTCCCAATGTACCTCTTCTTGGTACAAAGGGATATGTCAGTTACAACCCCGTACTCGCCCGTCGTCAACTAGGGCACCCAATGGAAGAGGTACCTGATCCTGAAAATCTGACAAGACTTTTTCTCTATCAAGGAGAAAACCTGAATTTGAAAACCGGAATTGTGTTTGCTTGGCGTCGCATCAATCGACAAGGAGTGACGACGATAACAAATCCTGATTGCTCAGTTACTGAAGAATGTCTAGCATGGGCGCGTGAAAGGGCTCTGACCTTGAGTATGCCTTATCCCCATCCCAAGACTCCCATGGTCCAATCAGATGAAGTTTCGAAATTGAAGGCTAAAATAGAGAAGCTTACCCTGGATAAAGCAAGGATGCAACACCAGATCGACGGGCTAATGGAAGAACTCCATGGAAGATAAGGGGCATCATCCAGCAGTTTGGACTCCTAGTTCCTTTTGTGTTATGTTGCTTATGTAATAAAACTTTGGAGGTGTACTGGCTGTTGAAAATTTTAATAAAATGTTTTATTTTAACATCTACAATGACTGCAAATACGAGTTTGAATTCCTTGATAGCTGCATCGTTCTTGCATTTGCATCTCATGTCATTTTTGCCTTCTTTGTTTTGTTTCCTTTTCTTCTGTTTGTCCCTGTGTTCCCGTCCATCCTCTGTTCATGACCCGTCTGTTGATTTCCCGACAGTAATCTCTGGACTTGGGGAAAATTTTGAAAGATCATGAATTCAGAAGAGCAGAGCCAGTTTGCGACTGTAGCAGATCTTGAGTTCAGTCAACTTGTATAAGCTATGACAGCCTTGGCGAGAAGGGACGTTAGTACTCAGAGGACTGTTGTGAACAATGTTACCCAAGATCAATCTGTGCAGATTCCTGCGGAGAACCAAGTTATACAAGAGTATACTACCATCCAGGATAGGCCCTCTTCTGTTGATGCTATTGAGTATTGTAGCCTCGCGTTCTCAGAGCCAGATTCCCAAGAAGTGATTCCTGAGGTGAAAACTAGAAATCCACGAGATGTTGAGCTTTTGGAAAGATTTTGCGCTTTGGAAAGAAGACTTGATGCCATCAAGGGTCGTGACGCTGGTGATTTGAGTGCCTTGAACATGTGCTTGGTACCCGACCTTGTAATACCTCCAGAATTCAAGACACCAAAGTTGGAGAAGTACAAAGGGGACAGCTGTCCAAAACAGCACCTGGTGATGTTTTGTAGAAAAATGACTCCACATGTCCGTAATGAACCGCTTATGATCCACTGTTTCCAAGACAGTTTAAGTGGGGCATCACTAAATTGGTATATGCAGCTAAAGAGTAGCGACATTCAATCATGGTTAGACCTTTCCAGGGCTTCTGTGAAGCAATATGACTACAATCTTGACTTGGCTCCTAGTCGCCTGCATTTGCTAGACCTATCTCAAAAAGACAATGAATCGTTCAGAAAGTATGCTTAAAGGTGGAGAGAAGTAGCCTCTCGTGTCCAACCGCCGCTCCTAGATAAAGAATTGGTTGACTTTTTTGTGGATACTTTACAAGGCCCATACTGAGAAAAGTTGTTTAGCATTGTGACAAGAAATTTCTCTGATGTGGTAATAACCGGAGAGCGCATCGAGATTGGTCTTAAGAAAGGAAAAATCTGAGGTACCTTAAACATCCGAGCCATTGAGAGTAAACCAATTGTCAGTTCTCAGGAAGAACAGAGGGAAGAAAATGATTCCATTGAGGAGTATCCAATATATCAGTCTCGGCACTCACGCAATTCAAGTGTTCAGAGTCAGCATTCTTTTGGGTCTCTGCGTCAGACACCATCATCTCTTCAGGGGTAATATTCTTCTCCAAATCGAATACCTCCTCGGTATCGACAGTCATATCGCCCACAGTCGCGTCAACATGATAGACCAAGACCGAAGAAGAAGAGGCATTTCACACCGCTACCAATGCCATATAGTCAGTTCTTACCAGATTTAATCAAAAGTGGACTTATAGTGCCAAAGGAGCTGAAGCCAGTGCCTTTCCATACCCACCAGGTTTTGACGCTAACGCCCGATGTGATTACCATGCTGGGGCACCGGGGCATTCGACTGACGACTGTAAGGTACTTCCGAGTAAAGTTCAGAATCTGCTCGACTCCAAAATGATCTCATTCACGCCTCATGGAATTCAAATCAATATCCCTTCACCGAACCAGGCGGGTTCATCAGTCCCAGCTATGGAAGAATTTACCGAGAGTGGGTATGAAAATGATCCCCAGACCGAGCTCGAAAGTCGATTTTGAAGATGGTTAGCTCAAATGGAAAATAAAGAGGAAGTCATTCCCAGGAGTATCAGTTGGTTATTTATTTGCATTTATCGCTTTCTTTGATTATTAAAGCATGTTTACCTGTAAGAACTTGTTATTCTGAACGTTAAGGCAATTTAATGTTTGTTTTGAAGAAATCCATTCGCTTCGCTCATTTTTAAAATTGTTTACCATTTTATAATGCCAATACTACTGAATGGAGGATGATGAACTAAAACGCAATCTCTTCTGTTGTATGCTTTTGAACGAAAACCCTGCTAAGGATATAAGGCATTGTTTCAACACCAGAGATAACCTCTTGTTAACCCTTCTGAGCCTCGAAATCAAAAACCTCATTTTTAACCTAGGGCAGGGTAACTCTCAATCCAAGTGACCGAACTTCCAAACTACCAAAATATGAGTGGGTACAAATAAATTTTGACCCTCAAACTTTCAAAATAACCTCACAGAAAAGGGGTGGGTACAAACAAGCTTTGACCTTTATACTTTTTTGCCTCTTAAATCAAATCACTACTCACAAAAGACCTTATTGAAGCAGAGTTCATTTCAAAAACGTACTCGATGAGATATTGTTTCCTGACTCCTATGAGCCACGCTCAAAGTTCACATTGGCTTTATAAAAAGGAAAACTAATATCATATCCTAACTAGTGATTCGATCACAAGCTTGCGATATGCTTTTTCAATAAACTTCAAAACAAACATGAGGTGGTGTTAGCAATTTCAGAATTTACACTTTCTGCATGTAAATATTGCTTAATATCATAGAAACCTTATTGCAAACAGCTATAAGAGGTTCAATTTCTGATTGGAACTTTGTTGAAGATGGTTACTTCTTTGTTAAAGATAACCAGTCTGGGGCATGTTACTTGAAGACCCATTTAAGCAGGGGCAAGATGTTTTCTTCAGTTTGTAATCTCCACAAACTAGCTTACCCAAGGGGAAATTTCAAAGATTCAGTATGCAGAATGCCGGCAATCTAAGCCAGTTACGTCGAGATTCCACAAATCTCTCAAGAGTTGGAAGACGCCGAATTATCTTTGAACGCCGGATCTTCTGTAAAATCCTTTTGAGATGACTCCTTTTCAGAACCATGCAATCCAGGACAGTTGAGAATTGAAGACTTTTCCAATAATTCATACTTGAAAATGGCGACTACCATGCAAGCCAGAACTTCACTGACTTCATAGAATCTCTTCACTTAAAATTCCCGAAGAATTTCAATGGTATGATTACTCCCCAGCAAGTTTCTACCGCAGGAAGTCATGACGATTCCCCAGTGAATCATTATTTCAAGCAATTATGACAGGATCAGTACAAGAATTTCACCATCTGGTTGACCCAAAGGATCCCCAGAGAATCTCCTCGGTCTCAACTTTCCCCGACGAAGCGAGTGTTTATTTCACTCCTCGGTGTTTTCTCAAGATTTCGATTTCTCTCAACCATGGATGTTTATTTCATCCCCACGGAAGTTTACTCTGACATCTACAACAACAATATTGGTTCAAGCTTCCCCAATGAATTAGTGGACATTTATTTTATCCTCGTGGCTTCTACAGTCTACTTCAGATTACTTCAGCATCGGATATTTATTTTATCCCCGTGACGCCTCATCCATGGCATCTACTACTACACTCTCACTTCGGATTATCTCAGTTATTGAGGATATTTATTTTATCCCCATCAAGGTCTCTCTGAATATAAGTGTGATCCGTTCCCTGTGGATCTTTCTCATCTATGATCAGAGTCATCTTGACGGTCCTCTAAGTGAAGTCATGATATCGTGTCCCCAAGTGGATTGTTATTTCCCCAGAGAAGTTTGGACGTTGGAGTTCAACTATTGAGTTCTATCTTTGGATTTCTACAGAGCTTGATAGACGTATCTCTTATGCCGAGGATGGACGGGCTTCCTCGTTGTTTTCTTTCACCTCTTGTTTTTGTCTATTTTGTCAGCATGAGCATAAGCATCGCATGGCATCGTTTGCATTCGCCACCGCGCGTGTTTTCTTTGTTTGTTTCTTGTCGCTTTATCTTGATCTTTGGTTATGTTTGCGCCAGTTTGGGTTCGTCTGATCTCTCCAAGTAGGTCGTCAGCCTTAGGCAGAAATCGCTAGTTATTTCCAAGTTCCCCCACAGAGTTCTACCCTCGTGGATGATGGTTATTTCAGTTATCTTTTTCCCTGCTTGGATAAGATAAAATCGTCGTTTGAGTTCATTTCTCAATGACAGGTCTTGTTTGACCGTTTCATTCTAGTTTGATCCTAGATTGAGCTTTGGTCTTTGACAACTTGCCTTCCAGGCGCCTAGCAAAGTTCAAGCGTGCACCTTGCTGTGTACATTTTAAGCCGTTGTGCTTTACATTTTAATTTTGCGTCACCTTGCCTTTTGTTTCGAGCCGCCGCGCTCCTTGTTTTTCTTTTTGGTTTCGAGCCGCCGCGCTCCTTGTTTTTTTTTTTTTTTTGGTGTCGAGCCGCCGCGCTCCTTGGTTTTCCTTTTGGTGTCGAGCCGCCGCGCTCCTTGTTTTTCTTTTGGTTTCGAGCCGCCGCGCTCCTTGTTTTTCTTTTTTTTGTGTCGAGCCGCTGCGCTCCTTGTTTTTCTTTTGGTTTCGAGCCGCCGCGCTCCTTTTTTTTCTTTTTGGTGTCGAGCCGCCGCGCTCCTTGTTTTTCCTTTTGGTGTCGAGCCGCCGCGCTCCTTGTTTTTCCTTTTGGTGTCGAGCCGCCGCGCTCCTTGTTTTTCTTTTCTGGTTTCGAGCCGCCGCGCTCCTTGTTTTGCTGTTCTGGTGTCGAGCCGCCGTGCTCCTTGTTTTTCTTTTGGTTTCGAGCCGCCGCGCCCCTAGTTTTTCTTTTCTGGTTTCGAGCCGCCGCGCTCCTTGTTTTGCTTTTCTGTTTCGAGCTGTCGTGCTCCTTATTTTTCTTTTTGGTTTCGAGCCGCCGAGCCCCTTGTTGTTTTTCTTAGTGGTGTGTAAGTCCCGTACAACGATAAGTCACAGAGCATTTTCCCTACGAAGTCCATTTACTTGGCATACAGAAGTTTTAGTAACCCTGTACTTTTTCCTCATGATTCCTGAAGATCCCGTTTGATCTCTTCACTTTAAGGAATCTCCAGGCGTTGGTTGTTATTTCCTTTTGAAACTTCAACCTTTTTGTTTGTGTGATTCTACCGCCGTGTGGATCCCGTTTTGCCTTCTTATCTTTTCGTATCTTAGATATCAACCGGTCACGCTTGAACCTGCTGGGTCGTCGCCTTTAGAGCCCCCAGTGTTGTCTTCTTTTCCCCAGTACGTCTGGTCGTCCCCAGTGAGTTCGTTGCTCGTTGTGTTCGCCTTCCGCTCTGTGTTTGCCTTCGTTTTCGTCTGCATTTTGCATTTTTATCATCCCATCATTTTAATCATGCTAGAGTTCATGGCATGTCAGCATTAGGTCTAGTTTTGTCCATAGCATTGCATGATCAGTGCATCTAAGGGCAAAATTTTCGGTTATCTGTATTTAAATATCTTTCACCATGACCTAATGACGATCTTCATCGTCCTGTCATCCGGTGAAGATATTTAAATAGGGGCAACTGTTGTACCCCAAATTTTTCCCTTAGATTCTTTGGCTGTCTGCATAACATATTAGGTCAATCTTTCGTGCATAACTAACCACATTATCTAATTTTGTTTGTTTGTTCCATTTGTGAACACAGGTGTTGCTGCAGAAGATTCAAGGCCTTGAAGGCTGTGTTGTGGGTGTGTTGGTGGAGGTCCTCTGGCTTTTACAAAGTGTGTGTGGATTCCCGTGAGTTTTGTGCCTCTATCCTTTGATCCCTGAACCACTACCAAACCTCCCTTTCCTCAGATATCTCAGAAGTCTCCCGGCATTTACTTTGGTCTTTATACCCTCTGGTGTGGAATTTGGTTGTGTGACAAATTATATTACAAAGATGGTGTCCCCCCTCCATCAGCTCCTCAAGGCTAAAGGATGTGTTTGCTTTTGCTCTTAATATCGTTCATCAAGAAAGTTCAATTTGGGAAGAAACTAGAATTCTTGGTTCAAGTATGAAATGCATGCCCTTTGGTCCAAGAAGAACATTTGCATTCTTGAAGCTGCTATGTACTCTTCAAGCAAGTTTGAAGATCATCTGAGAGATTAATGTTCAAGATACCTTGACCATTGATAGAAGGATTAATCAATTGACAATAACATTTGTCTTGGGTCCTAAAGATTTTTAGTGAATTGCACATATTCATTTGAAAATGAACCAGCCGTTTAGTTTGAGTCGTGATCGAGAAGTTTTATAGTTTTTCATTAGAGCTTAACACAAAAAACTCAATTTCTAAAGTTAAGTTCAAGCTTCAACATACAAGTTCCATTTTGAATTCAATTTATATTGAATCTCCAACATGCTTTTTCTTCTTTCCAATTTGTATTCATTATAAGAGTCCACTATTCAAGGTTTAAGCTCCAAAGCATATAAAGAGTTCGGGTGTAAGATTTGGTTTGGAAACCAAGAAATCCTTAGATTCATAAAACTCAAGATGGTTCACCATTCATTTCAAGTTATAAAGGACTTATGCACCACAAAGTCATAATTTGGATTCGTAGACCATTATAAGAATGTGACAAAGAAAAGCGGCATTGAGGAAGACCACATCCTTGTTGCTAAGAATTCAATATATTTCTTTCCAAATGATATTGATACAGGAATAAGGTTTAGCATTGCACATCATCAAGAACAAGAAGAGTTCACCATTTCTAATATCAACCTAATTGAATTTGCAACCAAGAGTACGGCCAAACCGAATTCAGAGACTGTTGCAAGATGCAAATCTGAAAGTATTAAATTTTAAGATGGCACAAAAGCCGATGTGTTACAAGGCCATTACATCTTGGAGATCCTGTTACGCTTATGTACAAAAGACATAGAAAATTATTTGTTTAGCACGTGCATTGAAGGCATCCTGGACCAGTTAGTGCCACGTCATATAGACTTTCCTTTTTTTCTTTTCTCCTACTTGAGTGCATCAGTGAAGGTAGAGTTACGAAAAGGTGCTGTGAAAAAGCGACGACTATGTTGAGTTCACACCAGTGGATATGCCTATATGAGCGTGGTCAGCAGACATTTTTTAGAGTGGGACCAGCCATCTCATTGGAGATACGGAAGCTTATTTCACCTGTCCAAAACGAACTCAAATCAGTTCAAGATCTCAATAATTAAATCACGACACACATTTCCAACATATTAAGTCCAGATGGAAAGAATGCAAAGTAAGAATCAAGGACAATTTTATTCAGACAGTGTATTAACGTTTTCCAAATTTCCAAAACAGACAATCGGGTTGAAGGTGTCTAAACTAATTTGAATGCGTACGGATATTTTGTTTCCCAAAGCAAGTTAAAGACATATTCCAAACAACTTAATTTGTTTCCAAAAGACCACCAAACATCATTAAGGCGTATCCAAGACATATGCTGACAAACTTCAAATTCATTCCATAACAGACTGCCAGCATGTTGAAACGAAAATGGGAAGTCATTCATGAGATTCAACGGTGTTTTAAGCATGATCAGATAAATTCAGAATAAAACTCGGTCTAAATTCATTCCAAAAACAATATGCCAACATAATCAAACGGTCAACAATGATGGCTCAAACATATTCAAGACAATTTTGATTACATTCCAAAATAAGGATCAACAAGTTTAATTGGGAGTTAATTTTCCGTCTTTCCTAAGGCCTATATAAAAGCACGATTGAAAGGAGGAGGGGGGACCAGAACAACCACACAACCAAACATCAATTCATACACACCAGTTCAATTTATCAGTACCCCAATTCCCCATACCGGTACACCATTTTCATCTTATCATTATGCCAAAATACCTCATCAGAAATACCCAAATTCAGTCACACTCAAACCATAAACAAACCACATACAGTATACACCAGAATAAAGAAATTTGACAAGATTCATAGAATCATTCAGAGCACTAACCATTAAGACATCACACACGACCTTTCTTCAAATCACAACCAGGATTCCAAACACCTTAGAAGCTCGTCAAGATCATTACACTGGACCGTTCAGCAAGCCAAACATCATACACCATTCATATATCATAAACTAGAATTCCAAACAATATACAATTCCAAAACCTTAATCAAGCAAACCAGACATCATACAATCAAAACCACATACAATCACCATTCAAAATCAGAGCAATAGCAACACAATTTGTAGCAGAGTCTCACGCATCAATACACGCAGGGCGGCAACATACGTCAACAACAATACAAAGCAGAGGAGAGAGACTCACGACACATATCACAAGTTTATTTTCGGAAGAATGATTCACCGAGAAGAAGGAATGAAGTAACTTATCTGCGGAGCCTTCGTTTCTTCAGCAATCAATTGCCACGCACAACCTTCACGGGAGTCTCCACCTTCGGCTTTGGAGCGACGCGAGTCACGGCTTCAACGTCTACAGCAGCAACACGCACCAGTTCAGAACAATTGCTACTCATACCCAGGAGAAGAGGTTCGAGAAAGCATACCTGGTTCGAACGCATCCGTAATCGACGGCTTGGACTCCCTCCGTTTTACTCTCGTATTTTCACCTGCTTACCATGTAATTTGTAATCCACAATGTCAATAGTGGATTGGGGTGCGATTGGGGGTTAGGGTTAGAATTAGGTTTTTGTGTTGTGGTTTTTTGGTTTCGATCGGATTCGAGAGAGGTGAGATACGAGTCGAGAGGAAACGGTGAGAAGCGAGAGAGTTTGAGAGGGAGAAGACGAGTGAAGACGGAACGGGAGCGGCGGCGGTGAGGGTTCATGAACCCTAATCCCTTTTGAGAGAGACATGAGAGAATGAGAAAGACAATGGCGTTGGGATGACCGCGTGAGATTTTCCACCCATCCTTCAGTTTTTGTTTCGTTTTCTTATTTAACCTTTTTCTTTTAAATTTAACCTCTTTTCTTTTTATTAATAATCCTCTTCTAATTAATTAAGAAAACCTCACCTTTTTGCTCAAAAAAATAATCCCAAAAATTAAATTTTTATAATACTACTTATTTGTTTCAAATTATTAATATCAAATAATAATAATAATTAATTCTTATATTAAAAGATTAATTGAGTTTTAAAAAACCTTCTTAACCTCTCATGTTATCTTTTATAATATAAAACTTTTCTTGATTAAAACATTAAAATCTTGTTAAGATAAAAACCTTAACCTTTCCCTTTTTCTTTAATTAAAAATAATGTTAACAAATAATAAAGCTCTTTAATAATAAATCTAAAAAATCAACTCCTTTTATAAGACTATAACTATAATAACCAAACTTTTTCTGCTAAGAATTAATTTCCCTTTAATAAAAATGTTTAACTTTCTCAATAACTACCTTCAAGCTTGATCCTAGATAAAATCAACTTTCCTCAATAAACCTTAAGAAAATCAACGCGCTAGATCCCCCAAACGTGAGTGAAGCGCATGTGTGTGATATTTCATGATTGATATTTGTTTACTGTTGCTTGTTGTTTACGCATGCTTGTTTACTTTATCTAAAACCTTTTATAAAATACTAAAAACTCTCGATCCAACGTCGAGCCAATTTTATACCTATGTAAGTCGAGTGCCTTTGGGCCTCGCATTCAACCTTATCGGTCACCATACACTTTTGCTAGCCCACTTTGCTAGTATGCACAATTAATCTTAAGTTTGCCCCTCGACATTCCAAAGGAAAGTTATTAATATTGACTAAACCGTCATAGGATTAACGCTTTAGAACCCTTGGCCATAGGATTCGGAGTCGCCGTACTCCATGTCTCGCCGTAGACACTTAGAATCTTAGCCTTAGGATCGGAGTCGCCGAACTCCAAGTAAATGCTCCGCCGCGAACATTTACAATCCTACCCCTCTTAAACCAACCTACAACTTTAGAGTCACCGCACTCTATGTAAGGTCTTGCCCAAGACATTACTTCCCCTTGGAACCTTGACCCCGTCAAGAAGTTCCTCTTTTCAGAACTACGCATACTCTGATTCTACACCCGAGGATACGTAGGCGTAAGGTGCGATACCTTATCGAGTATACTTAGATACTAACCCCTAGGGTTCATCCTTTAGCATAGCACCCTTAGCAAGCGAATGAGAGATAACATAAATACTAACGAGAGGTTCCCGTAGAGTACTACGGACGTTTAGGATGCTAATACCTTCCCTAGGCGTAACCAACCCCCGAACCTTAGATCTTTAGGTTTTTTTTCGCTTTTGAACCTTTCCTTTAGATAAATCAAAGACGGTGGTGAACATTTAAAGAAATGTGATCCTAGTTCATTAATAACTATGGTATCCAATTCTCACCGCAACAGAAATATTTCTGTTGCGGTGAGAATTGGATACCATAGTTATTAATGAACTAGGATCACATTTCTTTAAATGTTCACCACCGTCTTTGATTTATCCAAAGGAAAGGTTCAAAAGCGAAAAAAACCTAAAGATCTAAGGTTCGGGGGTTGGTTACGCCTAGGGAAGGTATTAGCATCCTAAACGTCTGTAGTACTCTACGGGAACCTCTCGTTAGTACTTATGTTATCTCTCATTCGCTTGCTAAGGGTGCTATGCTAAAGGTTAAACCCTAGGAGTTAGTATCTAAGTATACTCGATAAGGTATCGCACCTTACGCCTACGTATCCTCGGGAGTAGAATCAGAGTATGCGTAGTTCTGAAAAGAGGAACTTCTTGACAGGGTCAAGGTTCCAAGGGGAAGTAAAGTCTTGGGCAAGACCTTACATAGAGTGCGGCGACTCTAAAGTTATAGGATGGTTCAAGCGGGGTAGGATTGTAAATGTTCGCGGCGGAGCATTTACTTGGAGTTCGGCGACTCCGATCCTAAGGCTAAGATTCTAAGTGTCTACGGCGAGACATGGAGTACGGCGACTCCGAATCCTATGGCCAAGGGTTCTAAAGCGTTAATCCTATGACGGTTTAGTCAATATTAATAACTTTCCTTTGGAATGTCGAGGGGCAAACTTAAGATTAATTGTGCATACTAGCAAAGTGGGCTAGCAAAAGTGTATGGTGACCGATAAGGTTGAATGCGAGGCCCAAAGGCACTCGACTTACATAGGTATAAAATTGGCTCGACGTTGGATCGAGAGTTTTTAGTATTTTATAAAAGGTTTTAGATAAAGTAAACAAGCATGCGTAAACAACAAGCAACAGTAAACAAATATCAATCATGAAATATCACACACATGCGCTTCACTCACGTTTGGGGGATCTAGCGCGTTGATTTTCTTAAGGTTTATTGAGGAAAGTTGATTTTATCTAGGATCAAGCTTGAAGGTAGTTATTGAGAAAGTTAAACATTTTTATTAAAGGGAAATTAATTCTTAGCAGAAAAAGTTTGGTTATTATAGTTATAGTCTTATAAAAGGAGTTGATTTTTTAGATTTATTATTAAAGAGCTTTATTATTTGTTAACATTATTTTTAATTAAAGAAAAAGGGAAAGGTTAAGGTTTTTATCTTAACAAGATTTTAATGTTTTAATCAAGAAAAGTTTTATATTATAAAAGATAACATGAGAGGTTAAGAAGGTTTTTTAAAACTCAATTAATCTTTTAATATAAGAATTAATTATTATTATTATTTGATATTAATAATTTGAAACAAATAAGTAGTATTATAAAAATTTAATTTTTGGGATTATTTTTTTGAGCAAAAAGGTGAGGTTTTCTTAATTAATTAGAAGAGGATTATTAATAAAAAGAAAAGAGGTTAAATTTAAAAGAAAAAGGTTAAATAAGAAAACGAAACAAAAACTGAAGGATGGGTGGAAAATCTCACGCGGTCATCCCAACGCCATTGTCTTTCTCATTCTCTCATGTCTCTCTCAAAAGGGATTAGGGTTCATGAACCCTCACCGCCGCCGCTCCCGTTCCGTCTTCACTCGTCTTCTCCCTCTCAAACTCTCTCGCTTCTCACCGTTTCCTCTCGACTCGTATCTCACCTCTCTCGAATCCGATCGAAACCAAAAAACCACAACACAAAAACCTAATTCTAACCCTAACCCCCAATCGCACCCCAATCCACTATTGACATTGTTGATTACAAATTACATGGTAAGCAGGTGAAAATACGAGAGTAAAACGGAGGGAGTCCAAGCCGTCGATTACGGATGCGTTCGAACCAGGTATGCTTTCTCGAACCTCTTCTCCTGGGTATGAGTAGCAATTGTTCTGAACTGGTGCGTGTTGCTGCTGTAGACGTTGAAGCCGTGACTCGCGTCGCTCCAAAGCCGAAGGTGGAGACTCCCGTGAAGGTTGTGCGTGGCAATTGATTGCTGAAGAAACGAAGGCTCCGCAGATAAGTTACTTCATTCCTTCTTCTCGGTGAATCATTCTTCCGAAAATAAACTTGTGATATGTGTCGTGAGTCTCTCTCCTCTGCTTTGTATTGTTGTTGACGTATGTTGCCGCCCTGCGTGTATTGATGCGTGAGACTCTGTTACAAATTATGTTGCTATTGCTCTGATTTTGAATGGTGATTGTATGTGGTTTTGATTGTATGATGTCTGGTTTGCTTGATTAAGGTTTTGGAATTGTATATTGTTTGGAATTCTAGTTTATGATATATGAATGGTGTATGATGTTTGGCTTGCTGAACGGTCCAGTGTAATGATCTTGACGAGCTTCTAAGGTGTTTGGAATCCTGGTTGTGATTTGAAGAAAGGTCGTGTGTGATGTCTTAATGGTTAGTGCTCTGAATGATTCTATGAATCTTGTCAAATTTCTTTATTCTGGTGTATACTGTATGTGGTTTGTTTATGGTTTGAGTGTGACTGAATTTGGGTATTTTCTGATGAGGTATTTTGGCATAATGATAAGATGAAAATGGTGTACCGGTATGGGGAATTGGGGTACTGATAAATTGAACTGGTGTGTATGAATTGATGTTTGGTTGTGTGGTTGTTCTGGTCCCCCCTCCTCCTTTCAATCGTGCTTTTATATAGGCCTTAGGAAAGACGGAAAATTAACTCCCAATTAAACTTGTTGATCCTTATTTTGGAATGTAATCAAAATTGTCTTGAATATGTTTGAGCCATCATTGTTGACCGTTTGATTATGTTGGCATATTGTTGTTGGAATGAATTTAGACCGAGTTTTATTCTGAATTTATCTGATCATGCTTAAAACACCGTTGAATCTCATGAATGACTTCCCATTTTCGTTTCAACATGCTGGCAGTCTGTTATGGAATGAATTTGAAGTTTGTCAGCATATGTCTTGGATACGCCTTAATGATGTTTGGTGGTCTTTTGGAAACAAATTAAGTTGTTTGGAATACGTCTTTAACTTGCTTTGGGAAACAAAATATCCGTACGCATTCAAATTAGTTTAGACCTCTTCAACCCGATTGTCTGTTTTGGAAATTTGGAAAACGTTAATACACTGTCTGAATAAAATTGTCCTTGATTCTTACTTTGCATTCTTTCCATCTGGACTTAATATGTTGGAAATGTGTGTCGTGATTTAATTATTGAGATCTTGAACTGATTTGAGTTCGTTTTGGACAGGTGAAATAAGCTTCCGTATCTCCAATGAGATGGCTGGTCCCACTCTAAAAAATGTCTGCTGACCACGCTCATATAGGCATATCCACTGGTGTGAACTCAACATAGTCGTCGCTTTTTCACAGCACCTTTTCGTAACTCTACCTTCACTGATGCACTCAAGTAGGAGAAAAGAAAAAAAGGAAAGTCTATATGACGTGGCACTAACTGGTCCAGGATGCCTTCAATGCACGTGCTAAACAAATAATTTTCTATGTCTTTTGTACATAAGCGTAACAGGATCTCCAAGATGTAATGGCCTTGTAACACATCGGCTTTTGTGCCATCTTAAAATTTAATACTTTCAGATTCGCATCTTGCAACAGTCTCTGAATTCGGTTTGGCCGTACTCTTGGTTGCAAGTTCAATTAGGTTGATATTAGAATGGTGAACTCTTCTTGTTCTTGATGATGTGCAATGCTAAACCTTATTCCTGTATCAATATCATTTGGAAAGAAATATATTGAATTCTTAGCAAGAAGGATGTGGTCTTCCTCAATGCCGCTTTTCTTTGTCACATTCTTATAATGGTCTACGAATCCAAATTATGACTTTGTGGTGCATAAGTCCTTTCTAACTTGAAATGAATGGTGAGCCATCTTGAGTTTTATGAATCTAAGGATTTCTTGGTTTCCAAACCAAATCTTACACCCGAACTCTTTATATGCTTTGGAGCTTAAACCTTGAATAGTGGACTCTTATAATGAATACAAATTGGAAAGAAGAAAAACCATGTTGGAGATTCAATATAAATTGAATTCAAAATGGAACTTGTATGTTGAAGCTTGAACTTAACTTTAGAAATTGAGTTTTTTGTGTTAAGCTCTAATGAAAAACTATAAAACTTCTCGATCACGACTCAAACTAAACGGTTGGTTCATTTTCAAATGAATATGTGCAATTCACTAAAAATCTTTAGGACCCAAGACAAATGTTATTGTCAATTGATTAATCCTTCTATCAATGGTCAAGGTATCTTGAACATTAATCTCTCAGATGATCTTCAAACTTGCTTGAAGAGTACATAGCAGCTTCAAGAATGCAAATGTTCTTCTTGGACCAAAGGGCATGCGTTTCATACTTGAACCAAGAATTCTAGTTTCTTCCCAAATTGAACTTTCTTGATGAACGATATTAAGAGCAAAAGCAAACACATCCTTTAGCCTTGAGGAGATGATGGAGGGGGGACACCATCTTTGTAATATAATTTGTCACACAGCCAAATTCCACACCAGAGGGTATAAAGACCAAAGTAAATGCCGGGAGACTTCTGAGATATCTGAGGAAAGGGAGGTTTGGTAGTGGTTCAGGGATCAAAGGATAGAGGCACAAAACTCACGGGAATCCACACACACTTTGCAAAAGCCAGAGGACCTCCACCAACGCACCCACAACACAGCCTTCAAGGCCTTGAATCTTCTGCAGCAACACCTGTGTTCACAAATGGAACAAACAAACAAAACTAGATAATGTGGTTAGTTATGCACGAAAGATTGACCTAATATGTTATGCAGATAGCCAAAGAATCTAAGGGAAAAATTTGGGGTACAACAGTTGCCCCTATTTAAATATCTTCACCGGATGACAGGACGATGAAGATCGTCATTAGGTCATGGTGAAAGATATTTAAATACAGATAACCGAAAATTTTGCCCTTAGATGCACTGATCATGCAATGCTATGGACAAAACTAGACCTAATGCTGACATGCCATGAACTCTAGCATGATTAAAATGATGGGATGATAAAAATGCAAAATGCAGACGAAAACGAAGGCAAACACAGAGCGGAAGGCGAACACAACGAGCAACGAACTCACTGGGGACGACCAGACGTACTGGGGAAAAGAAGACAACACTGGGGGCTCTGAAGGCGACGACCCAGCAGGTTCAAGCGTGACCGGTTGATATCTAAGATACGAAAAGATAAGAAGGCAAAACGGGATCCACACGGCGGTAGAATCACACAAACAAAAAGTTTGAAGTTTCAAAAGGAAGTAACAACCAACGCCTGGAGATTCCTTAAAGTGAAGAGATCAAACGGGATCTTCAGGAATCATGAGGAAAAAGTACAGGGTTACTAAAACTTCTGTATGCCAAGTAAATGGACTTCGTAGGGAAAATGCCCTGTGACTCATCGTTGCACAAGACTTACACCACTAAGAAGACAACATGGGGCTCGGCGGCTCGAAACAACCAAAAAACAAGGAGCTCGGCGGCTCGAGACCAAAAGAGGAAAACAAGGAGCGCGGCGGCTCGAAACAGAAAATCAAAACAAGGAGCGCGGCGGCTCGAAACAAAAGAACAAGGAGCGCGGCGGCTCGACACCAAAAAGAAAAACAAGGAGCGCGGCGGCTCGACACCAAAAAGAAAAACAAGGAGCGCGGCGGCTCGACACCAAAAAGAAAAAACAAGGAGCGCGGCGACTCAACACCAAAAAGAAAAACAAGGAGCGCGGCGGCTCGACACCAAAAAGAAAAAACAAGGAGCGCGGCGGCTCGACACCAAAAAGAAAAACAAGGAGCGTGGCGGCTCGACACCAAAAGAAAAACAAGGAGCGCGGCGGCTCGACACCAAAAAGAAAAACAGGGAGCGCGGCGGCTCGACGCCAAAAATAAAAACAAGGAGCGCGGCGGCTCGACGCCAAAAATAAAAACAGGGAGCGCGGCAGCTCGACGCCAAAAAGAAAAACAAGGAGCGCGGCGGCTCGACACCAAAAAGAAAAACAAGGAGCGCGGCGGCTCGACACCAAAAGAAAAAACAAGGAGCACAGCGGCTCGAAACAGAGAAGCAAGACAAGGAGCGCGGCGGCTCGAAACAAAAACAAGATGAGGCAATAAAAAAGTATAGAGCACAGCGACTCAAAATGTACAAGGTGTAGGTGCACGCTTAAACTTTGCTAGGCGCCTGGAAGGCAAGTTGTCAAAGACCAAAGTTCAATCTAGGATCAAACTAGAAAGAAACGGTCAACCAAGACTTGTTATTGAGAAATGAACTCAAACGACGATTTTATCTTATCCAAGCAAGGAAGAAGATAACTGAAATAACCATCATCCTCGAGGGTTGAACTCTGTGGGGAAACTTAGAAATGATTAGCACTTTCTGCCTAAGGTTGACGATCTACTTGGAGAGATCAGACAAACCCAAAACTGGCGCAAACACAAACAAAGTTCAAGATGAAACAAACAAAAGGAAACACGCACGGAGGCGAAATGCAAAAGATGCCATGCGATGCTTATGCTCATGCTGACAAAACAGACAAAAGAAAACAGGGGGAAAAACAAACGAGGAAGCCCGTCCATCCTCTGCACGAGAGATACATCTGTCAATCTTGTAGTAATCCGAAGATGCACCAACTGTTCCAACTTCTCTGGGGAAATAGCAGTCCACTTGGGAATATAATGTCCCGACTTCACTTAGGAATCGTCAAGGTGAAATCTGATACTCCGGATGAGAAAGACCCACTGGGAACGGGTCCAACTCGTGTCCAGAGAGACTTTGATGGGGATAAAATAAATATCTGTTATAACCGAGATAATCCAAAGTGAGAATATAGTAGTAGATGCCACGGGGATAAAATAAACATCCACTGCTTCGTTGGGGAAGCTTGGACCAATATTGTACTTGCAGACGCCAGATTCTAGTCTCCAGTGGGGATGAAATAAACATCCATGGTTGAGAGAAAATGAAATCTTGAGAAGACACCGAGGAGTGAAATAAACACTCGCTTCATCGGGGAAAGTTGATGCCAAGGAGATTCTTTGGGGATCCTTAGGTCAACCAGAAGCTGAAATTTTGTACTGATTCTGTCATAATTGCTTGAAATAATGATTCATTGGGGAATCGTCATGACTTCCTAGAGTGAAAACTTGCTGGGGAATAATCATACCATTTGAGATTCTTCGGGTATTTAGGTGAAGAAATGCTATGAAGTCAGTGAAGTTTTGACTTGCATGGTAGTCGCCATTTTCAAGTATGAAGTGTTGCAAAAGTCTTCAATTCTCAACTGTCCTGGATTGCATGATTCTGAAAAGGAGTCATAAAAGGGGTCATCTCAAAAGGATTTTACAGAAGATCCGGCGTTCAAAATAATCCAGTGTCTTCCAACTCTTTAGAGATTTGTAGAATCTCGACGTAACTGGCTCAGATTGTCGGTATTCTATGTACTGAGTCTTCAAACATTGCCCCTTAGGTAAGTCAATTTGTGGAGATTACAAACTGAAGAAATCATCCTTGCCCCTGCTTAAATGGGTCTTCAAGTAACATGCCCCAGACTGGTTATCTTTAACAATGAAGTAGCCATCTTCAACAAAGTTCCAATCAGAAATTGAATCTCTCATAGCTGTTTGCAATCAAGTTTCTATGATATTAAGCAATATTTACATGCAGAAAGTGTAAATTCTGAAACTGCTAGTACAACGTCATGTTTGTTTTTGAAGTTTATTGAAAAAAAGCATATCGTAAACTTGTGATCGAATCACTGGTTAGGATATGACATTAGTTTTCCTTTTTATAAAGCCAATGCGAACTTTGAGCATGGCTTATAGGAGTCAGGAAACACTATCTCATCGAGTATGTTTTTGAAATGAACTCTGCTTTAATAAGGTCTTTTGTAAGTCGTAAGTAGTGATTTGGTTTAAGAAGCAAAAGGTATAAAGGTCAAAGCTTTTCTGTACCCACCCCTTTTTATGAAGTTATTTTGAAAGTTTGAGGGTCAAAATTTATTTGTACCCACTCATATTTTGATAGTTTGGAAGCTCGGTCGCTTTGATTGAGGGTTACCCTGCCCCAGGCTAAAAATAAGGTTTTAATTTCGAGGCTCAGAAGGGTTAACGAGAGGTTATCTCTGGTGTTGAAACAATGCCTTATATCCTTAGCAGGGTTTTCGTTCAAAAGCATACGACAGAAGAGTTTGCGTTTTAGTTCATCATCCTCCATTCAGTAGGATTAGCATTATAAAATGGTAAACAATTTTTAAAATGAGCGAAGCGAATGGATTTCTTCGAAACAAACATTAAATCGCCTTAACATTCAGAATAACAAGTTCTTACATGTAAACATGTTTTAATGATCAAAGAAAAGCGATAACATGCAAATAAATAACAGCTGATTCTCTTGGGAATGACTCCCTCTTTATTTGCCATTTGACCTAACCATCTTCAAAATCGACTTTAGAGATCGGTCTGAGGATCATTTTCATACCCATTCTCGGTGAATTCTTCCATAACCGGGACTGATGAACCCGCCTGGTTCGGTGAAGGGATATTGATTTGAATTCCATGAGGGGTGAATGAAATCATTTCGGAGTCTAGCAGAGTCTGAACCTTACTCGGAAGTACCTTACAGTCGTCAGTTGAGTGCCCCGGTGCCCCAGCGTGGTAATCGCATCGGGCGTCAATGTCAAAACCTGGTGGATAGGGAAAAGGTACTGGCTTCAATTCCTTCGGCACTATAAGTCCACTTTTGATTAAATCTGGTAAGAACTGACTGTATGACATTGGTAGCGGGGTGAAATGCCTCTTCTTCTTCAGTCTTCGTCTATCATGTTGATGCGACTGTAGGCGATATGACTGTCGATACCGAGGAGGTATTCGATTTAGAGAAGAATACTGCCCCTGAAGAGATGATGACGCCTGACGCAGAGACCCAAATGAATGCTCACTCTGAATACTTGAGTTGCGTGAGTGCCGAGACTGATATATTGGATACTCCTCAATGGAATTATTTTCTTCTTCCTGTTCTTCTTGAGAACTCACAATTGACTTGCTCTCAATGGCTCGGATGTTTGAGGTACCTCGGATTTTCCTTTCTTAAGACCAATCTCGATGCGCTCTCCGGCTATTACCACATCAGAGAAGTTTCTGGTCACAATGCTAAACAACTTTTCTCGGTATGGGCCTTGCAAAGTATCCACGAACCAGTCAACTAATTATTTATCTAAGAGCGGCGGTTGAACGCGAGAAGCTACTTCTCTCCACCTCTGAGCATACTTTCTGAAGGATTCATTGTCTTTTTGAGATAGATCTAGCAAATGCAAGCGACTAGGAGCCAAGTAAAGATTATAGTCATATTGTTTCACGAAAGCACTGGAAAGGTCTAACCATGATTGGATGTCGCTACTCTTTAGGTGCATATACCAATTTAGTGATGCCCCACTTAAACTGTCTTGGAAACAGTGGATCATAAGCGGTTCATTACGGACATGTGGAGTCATTTTTCTGCAAAACATCACCAAATGCTGCTTCGGACAGCTGTCCCCTTTGTACTTCTCAAACTTTGGTGTCTTGAATTCTGGAGGCATTACAAGGTCGGGTACCAAACACATATTCAAGGCATTCAGATCATCAGCGTCACGACCCCTAATAACGTCAAATCTTCTTTCCAAGGCACGAAATCTTTCCAAAAGCTCAACATCTCGTGGATTTTCCGTTTTCATCTCAGGAATCACCTCTTGGGAATATGGTTCTGAGAAAGCGACACTACGGTATTCCATAGCATCAACAGAAGAAGGACGTCTATCCTGGATGGTAGTGTGCTCTTGTATAACTTGGTTCTCAAGAGGAATCTGCACAGATTGATCTTGGGTGACATTGTTCGCAACAGTTCTCTGAGTATTAACGTCCCTTCTTGCCAAGACTGTCATAGCTTCCACAAGTTGACTGAACTCAAGATCTGCTACGGTCGCAAACTGACTCTGCTCCTCTGAATCCATGATCTTTCAAAACTCTCCCCAGGTCCAGAGATTACTGTCGAGAAATCCACAGACGGGTTACAAGCAGAGGATGGACGGGAACACAGGAACAAACAGAAGAAAAGGCAACAGAGCAAAGAATGCAAAAATGATATGAGATGCAGATGCAAGAACGATGCAGCTATCAAGAGACTTAAACTCGTATTTGCAGTCATTGTAGATGTTAAAACATTTTATTAAAAATTTTCAACAGCCAGTACACTTCCATAGTTTTATTACATAGGCCACATAACACAAAAGGAACTAGGAGTCCAAACTGTTGGATGATGTCCCTTGTCTTCCATGGAGTTCTTCCATCAGCCTGTCAATCTGATGTTGCATCCTTGCTTTATCCAGGGTCAACTTCTCTATTTCAGCCTTCAACTTTGAAACTTCATCAGATTGGACCACGAGAGGCTTGGGACGGGGATAAGGTGTACTCAAGATCAGAGCCCTTTCGCGCACCCATGCTAGACATTCTTCGGTAACTGAGCAATCAGGATTTATTGTCACTGTCATTCCTTGTCGATTGATGCGGCGCCAAACAAACACGATTCTGGTCTTCAACTTAAGGTCCTCTCCTTGATAGAGAAAAAGTCTGGTCAGATTCTCTGGATCGGGTACTTCTTCCATTGGGTGCCCCAGTTGACGACGGGCGAGCACAGGATTATAGGTGATACATCCCTTGGTACCAAGAAGAGGTACATTGGGAAAATCTCCACAGCTATGAATCATGGGGATTCCTCCATACATCGGGTCATGCCAAATAATATCTGAGTGAGTAAGAACCATGAGCTTCACGGGCCATTCTGAACCATCCTTTACGTCCCAAAAATCAGTGGACCTCGGTAGGTGCGAAATAAACCACCCATAGAGGATAGCGGTGCAACAGGTAATCTGACCTTCTCCCTTCAGAGCCTTCGAATGAATAGCGTGGTAGGCATCAGCTAACAACGTCGGAACTAGATTTTTGAGCATAAAAATCCTTATGGCATGGACGTCGACAAAATCCTCGACACTGGGAAATAAGAACAAACCGTAGGCCAGCAGCGCGAAGATGTGCTCGAACGTTCCAGTGTTGCCTACACTAGCAAAGTGTTGAGCTTTCTCGAACAAGAATTGGGCAGGCAAACCGTCAATTCCTCCTCTGACCGTCATATGAGTTTGGATCTCCAACAGCTTTATACGGGTCGCTCTTGCGATGTCTTCCTGGCTGGGTCTTCCTTCTCCACCGGAGAACGGAGGTGAGTCTTCGACTGGGATCCCCAACAGAGCGGAGTACTCTTCCAGCGTAGGCATCAATTGGAAATCCTGGAAGATGAAGCAATGGTAAATCAAGCTGTAAAGTTGAACCAACGTTTCCAATAAACCAGCGGCTACTCGAGTCTGCAACAACGGGAGGATATTTCCATACTTCTCAGCGAACGCCTTAGGATCCTTGATCTGATCTCCTAGTTCCCTTAGTTGTTCAACATCTGAAACTTTGAAGGTGTACGGCACAACTCCCTTCTTTCCGTAATCCATCATACAATGCTTGCAATACAAGATTTCAAGTTCCTTGATAGAGAGATGCAAAATGAAAATGCTATGCAACAAGATTCATGGAAACTGAGTTATTTATAACCATCATGGAATATCAAAAGGCTCATTCTAATAATTATGAAATGGTCGGTTACAATCATTAGTACAGGAATACTAAAGATTGATTTATTACAAAATTAAATATAAAACGCGTCCGTACGCTTTACAACAGTCATAACGTAATAGCTAAATAAAAGCTAAAATGATGGATCTAAAGAGACTCTTCCAACGGTCTTCTTGAATCCTCTGACTTCTTTCTTCCGACTGAGCTTCTTCTAGAATAAACTTGTCGACGAAGTGTTGACTGATGATTAGAATGGGATGAGCCGTCTTGAGCTTTCCATTTCTTGTAATAAGTAGTTCTTTCAACAACCTCCTTTTAGCTAGCTTGAATACTAACCGAAGTTGAGAAATGGATATTTGTCTTGAGTTATTAACTCCATCAGTTGAGAATAGTCTTCAAGTTTAGGTACCAATTGATAATCAAAAATAATGATAGGCCATAATAGAGTGGAGATGATAGCTTCCCAGATCTTGATTTGAACCTTTCTTTATTTGTCAACAAAGTCTCCAGTCTCCTTAGATCGTCCAGGTTATGAATTTTGTAAAGGTACTTCAACGTTTTTTTTCTTTAAAAAAAAAAAATTGAGTCCATGATATCCTTATGACGTTTATAAACAAGACTAAGTCCCATGAACCTTTATGATATGATGCTTATGAATGCAGGGAATGCAACCACACAAAGCACAAAACACACACAAGCAGACAAGCAAAAGTCCTAGGTTTGAGAGGTCACAGCGTGGAGCCAAGGTCTACCCTCCCATAAGGTATGCACTATAGTTTCAAAATGTACCTGCCGAATGGGTTCTAAAAGTTCCCAGAGTCTATAATCCATCTTTCGGATATTATCGATTTTCTAGATCACTTGGTAGTCAATAATATTCTCAAGAGAATCTCGTCCGAGTGTAGTATCGCGTAGCGACTATTGCAGAAATAGACTCCCGCATAGTCCCCGCACTACGTCCTAATAGGCCAAGTTGGGTTAAAGGTTACTAAGGTCCCCAGTCTCGATGGCCTTTAGTTCGAAATAATAACGTCTTCACGAATTGACTCGTTGGACAAAATTAAATTCGAGAGGGCCTAGACTGAGTGGTGAAGTCTCAATTCAACTTTTTCAGGAATCGACTCCCTCAAAGTATCCTTGAATTCTCACCATTCCTATCATAATTTCACTCTAGTCCGGGTGTAGGACTTTGTCTCACCACATAAGCAACCCAGCACAACAGATAATAATCAAATAAAGAAAGATAACAATAAGAAAAACAAGATAGGGGAAACCCTCGACACTCCCCAGTGAAGTCGCCATTTCTGTTGCGGTGAGAATTGGATACCATAGTTATTAATGAACTAGGATCACATTTCTTTAAATGTTCACCACCGTCTTTGATTTATCCAAAGGAAAGGTTCAAAAGCGAAAAAAAACCTAAAGATCTAAGGTTCGGGGGTTGGTTACGCCTAGGGAAGGTATTAGCATCCTAAACGTCCATAGTACTCTACGGGAACCTCTCGTTAGTATTTATGTTATCTCTCATTCGCTTGCTAAGGGTGTTATGCTAAAGGTTGAACCCTAGGGGTTAGTATCTAAGTATACTCGATAAGGTATCGCACCTTACGCCTACGTATCCTCGGGTGTAGAATCAGAGTATGCGTAGTTCTGAAAAGAGGAACTTCTTGACGGGGTCAAGGTTCCAAGGGGAAGTAATGTCTTGGGCAAGACCTTACATAGAGTGCGGTGACTCTAAAGTTGTAGGTTGGTTTAAGAGGGGTAGGATTGTAAATGTTTGCGGCGGAGCATTTACTTGGAGTTCGGCGACTCCGATCCTAAGGCTAAGATTCTAAGTGTCTACGGCGAGACATGGAGTACGGCGACTCCGAATCCTATGGCCAAGGGTTCTAAAGCGTTAATCCTATGACGGTTTAGTCAATATTAATAACTTTCCTTTGGAATGTCGAGGGGCAAACTTAAGATTAATTGTGCATACTAGCAAAGTGGGCTAGCAAAAGTGTATGGTGACCAATAAGGTTGAATGCGAGGCCCAAAGGCACTCGACTTACATAGGTATAAAATTGGCTCGACGTTGGATCGAGAGTTTTTAGTATTTTATAAAAGGTTTTAGATAAAGTAAACAAGCATGCGTAAACAACAAGCAACAGTAAACAAATATCAATCATGAAATATCACACACATGCGCTTCACTCACGTTTGGGGGATCTAGCGCGTTGATTTTCTTAAGGTTTATTGAGGAAAGTTGATTTTATCTAGGATCAAGCTTGAAGGTAGTTATTGAGAAAGTTAAACATTTTTATTAAAGGGAAATTAATTCTTAGCAGAAAAAGTTTGGTTATTATAGTTATAGTCTTATAAAAGGAGTTGATTTTTTAGATTTATTATTAAAGAGCTTTATTATTTGTTAACATTATTTTTAATTAAAGAAAAAGGGAAAGGTTAAGGTTTTTATCTTAACAAGATTTTAATGTTTTAATCAAGAAAAGTTTTATATTATAAAAGATAACATGAGAGGTTAAGAAGGTTTTTTAAAACTCAATTAATCTTTTAATATAAGAATTAATTATTATTATTATTTGATATTAATAATTTGAAACAAATAAGTAGTATTATAAAAATTTAATTTTTGGGATTATTTTTTTGAGCAAAAAGGTGAGGTTTTCTTAATTAATTAGAAGAGGATTATTAATAAAAAGAAAAGAGGTTAAATTTAAAAGAAAAAGGTTAAATTAGAAAACGAAACAAAAACTGAAGGATGGGTGGAAAATCTCACGCGGTCATCCCAACGCCATTGTCTTTCTCATTCTCTCATGTCTCTCTCAAAAGGGATTAGGGTTCATGAACCCTCACCGCCGCCGCTCCCGTTCCGTCTTCACTCGTCTTCTCCCTCTCAAACTCTCTCGCTTCTCACCGTTTCCTCTCGACTCGTATCTCACCTCTCTCGAATCCGATCGAAACCAAAAAACCACAACACAAAAACCTAATTCTAACCCTAACCCCCAATCGCACCCCAATCCACTATTGACATTGTTGATTACAAATTACATGGTAAGCAGGTGAAAATACGAGAGTAAAACGGAGGGAGTCCAAGCCGTCGATTACGGATGCGTTCGAACCAGGTATGCTTTCTCGAACCTCTTCTCCTGGGTATGAGTAGCAATTGTTCTGAACTGGTGCGTGTTGCTGCTGTAGACGTTGAAGCCGTGACTCGCGTCGCTCCAAAGCCGAAGGTGGAGACTCCCGTGAAGGTTGTGCGTGGCAATTGATTGCTGAAGAAACGAAGGCTCCGCAGATAAGTTACTTCATTCCTTCTTCTCGGTGAATCATTCTTCCGAAAATAAACTTGTGATATGTGTCGTGAGTCTCTCTCCTCTTCTTTGTATTGTTGTTGACGTATGTTGCCGCCCTGCGTGTATTGATGCGTGAGACTCTACTACAAATTGTGTTGCTATTGCTCTGATTTTGAATGGTGATTGTATGTGGTTTTGATTGTATGATGTCTGGTTTGCTTGATTAAGGTTTTGGAATTGTATATTGTTTGGAATTCTAGTTTATGATATATGAATGGTGTATGATGTTTGGCTTGCTGAACGGTCCAGTGTAATGATCTTGACGAGCTTCTAAGGTGTTTGGAATCCTGGTTGTGATTTGAAGAAAGGTCGTGTGTGATGTCTTAATGGTTAGTGCTCTGAATGATTCTATGAATCTTGTCAAATTTCTTTATTCTGGTGTATACTGTATGTGGTTTGTTTATGGTTTGAGTGTGACTGAATTTGGGTATTTTCTGATGAGGTATTTTGGCATAATGATAAGATGAAAATGGTGTACCGGTATGGGGAATTGGGGTACTGATAAATTGAACTGGTGTGTATGAATTGATGTTTGGTTGTGTGTTTGTTCTGGTCCCCCCTCCTCCTTTCAATCGTGCTTTTATATAGGCCTTAGGAAAGACGGAAAATTAACTCCCAATTAAACTTGTTGATCCTTATTTTGGAATGTAATCAAAATTGTCTTGAATATGTTTGAGCCATCATTGTTGACCGTTTGATTATGTTGGCATATTGTTTTTGGAATGAATTTAGACCGAGTTTTATTCTGAGTTTATCTGATCATGCTTAAAACACCGTTGAATCTCATGAATGACTTCCCATTTTCGTTTCAACATGCTGGCAGTCTGTTATGGAATGAATTTGAAATTTGTCAGCATATGTCTTGGATACGCCTTAATGATGTTTGGTGGTCTTTTGGAAACAAATTAAGTTGTTTGGAATATGTCTTTAACTTGCTTTGGGAAACAAAATATCCGTACGCATTCAAATTAGTTTAGACACCTTCAACCCGATTGTCTGTTTTGGAAATTTGGAAAACGTTAATACACTGTCTGAATAAAATTGTCCTTGATTCTTACTTTGCATTCTTTCCATCTGGACTTAATATGTTGGAAATGTGTGTCGTGATTTAATTATTGAGATCTTGAACTGATTTGAGTTCGTTTTGGACAGGTGAAATAAGCTTCCGTATCTCCAATGAGATGGCTGGTCCCACTCTAAAAAATGTCTGCTGACCACGCTCATATAGGCATATCCACTGGTGTGAACTCAACATAGTCGTCGCTTTTTCACAGCACCTTTTCGTAACTCTACCTTCACTGATGCACTCAAGTAGGAGAAAAGAAAAAAAGGAAAGTCTATATGACGTGGCACTAACTGGTCCAGGATGCCTTTAATGCACGTGCTAAACAAATAATTTTCTATGTCTTTTGTACATAAGCGTAACAGGATCTCCAAGATGTAATGGCCTTGTAACACATCGGCTTTTGTGCCATCTTAAAATTTAATACTTTCAGATTTGCATCTTGCAACAGTCTCTGAATTCGGTTTGGCCGTACTCTTGGTTGCAAATTCAATTAGGTTGATATTAGAAATGGTGAACTCTTCTTGTTCTTGATGATGTGCAATGTTAAACCTTATTCCTGTATCAATATCATTTGGAAAGAAATATATTGAATTCTTAGCAACAAGGATGTGGTCTTCCTCAATGCCGCTTTTCTTTGTCACCTTCTTATAATGGTCTACGAATCCAAATTATGACTTTGTGGTGCATAAGTCCTTTATAACTTGAAATGAATGGTGAACCATCTTGAGTTTTATGAATCTAAGGATTTCTTGGTTTCCAAACCAAATCTTACACCCGAACTCTTTATATGCTTTGGAGCTTAAACCTTGAATAGTGGACTCTTATAATGAATACAAATTGGAAAGAAGAAAAAGCATGTTGGAGATTCAATATAAATTGAATTCAAAATGGAACTTGTATGTTGAAGCTTGAACTTAACTTTAGAAATTGAGTTTTTTGTGTTAAGCTCTAATGAAAAACTATAAAACTTCTCGATCACGACTCAAACTAAACGGCTGGTTCATTTTCAAATGAATATGTGCAATTCACTAAAAATCTTTAGGACCCAAGACAAATGTTATTGTCAATTGATTAATCCTTCTATCAATGGTCAAGGTATCTTGAACATTAATCTCTCAGATGATCTTCAAACTTGCTTGAAGAGTACATAGCAGCTTCAAGAATGCAAATGTTCTTCTTGGACCAAAGGGCATGCGTTTCATACTTGAACCAAGAATTCTAGTTTCTTCCCAAATTGAACTTTCTTGATGAACGATATTAAGAGCAAAAGTAAACACATCCTTTAGCCTTGAGGAGCTGATGGAGGGGGGACACCATCTTTGTAATATAATTTGTCACACAACCAAATTCCACACCAGAGGGTATAAAGACCAAAGTAAATGCCGGGAGACTTCTGAGATATCTGAGGAAAGGGAGGTTTGGTAGTGGTTCAGGGATCAAAGGATAGAGGCACAAAACTCACGGGAATCCACACACACTTTGCAAAAGCCAGAGGACCTCCACCAACGCACCCACAACACAGCCTTCAAGGCCTTGAATCTTCTGCAGCAACACCTGTGTTCACAAATGGAACAAACAAACAAAACTAGATAATGTGGTTACTTATGCACGAAAGATTGACCTAATATGTTATGCAGACAGCCAAAGAATCTAAGGGAAAAATTTGGGGTACAACAGCTTGAAACCCTAGTTCTGATTGCAGTCAATGCTTAACAATTCCTTGAGGATATTGATGAGGCATGATGATTCATCCATATTGTGATGATGATTTGCACAATGATGGGAAAATTTAGTGGTCAAAATTTAGGGTATGACAATGGCATCTCAACTGCAACTTGATTGAAAGTTTGAGCAACCAGCTGGTGATTTTGTGAAATCTGTGTTCCAAATGTTGTTTGAGTGTTTAGATCACTTCTATATGATGTATGTGAGGTGTGTGAGTGATTGGTTTGATTGGAATTGCTTTCAAAGTCAAAACCCGATAGCTACCTTGCTAAGAAAGGCATTTTTGCCAAGAGAAAGAGATTTTGAGGAAAGCATCTGTTAGATGGCTTTGGTGTACTCAAACTGAACACAATTGAGCTCTATTTATAGTAGAGCAAGTTTGTTTTGCAAGGAATAGTGAATGGCAGCTGGTAAGTAGGTTTGGCCAATGTTGTCCAATGAGAAATCAAGTCTCCTCTAGCCATTGACTAGAGGTTAGGGCACAGAGCTTTGGTTCCCTTGGTCTTGGATAAGTCTTGACTGATTTCAGATGAGAATGGCTCAGTCCATGCCACCTTGATGGTTCCATTGAATGCCTCATTCCAAATTTGGAGTCTTGTCCCTATTTTGGCAACTCTAGGTTCAACATGCTATTTCTTGTTCCATGGACTTTGGAGGCTTGGCTCAGTGATTGTCCCCTTTAGATTCAATCCTAAGAGGTTTCCAAGTGGATAGGAGCATTTGAAATTGGATGACTTTGGCAAATCGAGCCAAAATGCAAATTCTGCCTTGCTTTGACAGATTTCAGCAAGGCAACTTGACAATGTCATATCTCATGGTGTAAGTTGAATTTGGCAATGTTCTTGGCCATTTTGGAAAGCTCTTACATGATACAACAACTGTTTGAACAAGTTTGGTTTTGATCTCTTTTGATTCTAAGTGAAAAATCCCCCTACATTTAGCAAAAAGTGAAGGCAGATTCTGACTTAGTGAAAATTTCACTAAGTGTTGGAAAAAGTGACATTTTCACTTTTCAGCCACTTTGATCACTCCATAACTCAAAATTCTTAATGAATTGGAATGACTTGTAGTTGAAGTTTTTGTAGATGATAATGAGGGCTACAAATCCATCTTTGGATGAGAAAAAATGGCCTTGTGGTTTAGGAGTTATGGTCCTTCAAAGTTGGTACCCTAGCCACTTTAATTTTAACTTAGAAAAATTTCTAAGTTTTTATGGTTACCCCTTTTACAAGTTATCCAACTTTTCTTGATTTTTCTTGATGAATTATGATTCAAATCATACATTAAAATCATTTTAGGGTTAAAACACCATTTTGGTGAAAAATCTCAAAAAGTCAAAGTTGACTTTTGTGCACAGTTGACTTTTTATCAGATGAATTCCAAACTGTGCAATTCTTCAGGAAATCATGTCCTTGACCTAAATCAAACTTCATGGACATGTTCCAAGGGTGTCATAGGGTATATTTATTCATGTATTAGGGTTTGGGAGCATGTCCTGGTCAAAAGTCAAAGTTACAGTTGACTTTTCTCGCGAAACCCTAACTGTGGTGCAGATGAAATTGAGACTTGTTGCTCAAGCTTCTTGGATCAATCCATTGTTACAAATGGATCAATGTGGTATGTTGGAGACCCTAAAATCATGTCTTGAGGTCTTGGCTCATGGTTTGTCCCAAAAGTCAACTTAGGGGTGAATTAGGTCAAGAAACCCTAATTCCTGATTTTTGATGTATGCATCCCCTGAGGCAAACTTGACTTGATGATTGGGTCCATGAGGTTCCAGGGAGTATATTAGGTTATGTTTTGGATCAATGGCTTGTGCCCAGATGAAAAATTTCCATCTGGAGGCCCTGGGCGATCAAAACCCTAATTTGGTGACACAGTCGATCAGGAGGCTTGATCCACCTGGAAGGGAGCAGCTTTGTGCTTAATCCTTGAAGTGGGAGTCCTTTTGATCCTTTGTGGATGTTGGAGAGGTTAGACAAGTTGAAGATCAAGTCATTCCTTGATTGATCCTTTGTCTAAAGGCTCTGAGAGGGCTTGAAACCCTAGTTCTGATTGCAGTCAATGCTCAACAATTCCTTGAGGAGATTGATGAGGCATGATGATTCATCCATATTGTGATGATGATTTGCACAATGATGGGAAACTTTAGTGGTCAAAATTTGGGGTATGACATCAACCAAGAAAAGATTTAAGGCTCAAATAAACAACAAATGCAAACAAGCAACGATTACAAATACCTAGAATTGAACAATGTAAAAGAACTTGGTTCTGACACAAATATCAGACAATGTTTCAAGTAACAACCAAACTATCATGCTCATATCACTCTAACACTCTTCTTCGAAAAAGAATTGAAGGAAATACGCGCTTACAAACGCGGGGCAATTTCGCTCATCTGACAAATGATATAAATACAAACCAATTCATACAATATCTAAACGATCAATAAAGAAATCATGGAAGCAAAAATATCACTAAGGGTTTTTAAGTTTGTAGCGTGGTTGAGTTTACAATAAAGGGATATTTCTAACGGCCATTGAATCGAAATTTCCGATGCAAAAGAACATTCACTTTACAAGGTATTCACACATCTCAACTTCATTCACCATTTTCTTTCCCCTACCACAAACCTTCTCAAACTTCCTTATGCACAATTATTTTGGTCTCTATTTTTCTCTTTCAAGCAAGCATTATTTTTCTTTGTTTTTCACATTCATATTCACATTTTATATTTCTTTTCATGTTTGCTTGAAAATTTTCAAAATTTTTAGCATCTTACCATTCTTCTTTTTCATTCCCCCCAACTTATTTTCAATCAAACCTTAAGTGAATGCTCCTTGGTTTTTAAGGCAAGGAAATCAATGAAAACAATGTTCAAAGGTTCAAGAAGAATTTTTTTTATAATCTCTCAAAATTCAATGATGAACTAAATGTTCAAATTATGTACAACACAAAGTTCATCACTAAGACGAGATCTAAATTGTTTAGGCTTAAAGGGTTAACGAATTCTCACTACTCACAGGTAAATTACTGTTTGGAAATGGTTGTGCTCATTATCAACAAATGCCTTGATCATTTCTAATGCTTCCACAAAATCAAACAAATCATAAGATAAAGCATGAATAAAAAGTACAAAACAAAGTTCATCAGCAATCCTATGCATTTAGCAGACAATGGAGGTCTCTCACAAGTTTGGCTTTTGAACCTAAGTGATATAAGCAATCAACAAAGTTGCAACAAGAACCAAAATTAGATTTGAAAAAAGACAAGAAGTTCTAACACATTCTAAATCCTAGAAATAGGTAACCATGTACCTTGCCAACATTTACATGATTCACTACTATAATTGTCATCCAAACTTGGAAGAATCTTCCTTGATGAACAATCATCACCAACCTAGAAATTCTTTCAATTCAACACCAAAAATGGAAACATTAAAATTTCAACAAGCATACCAACAATACAATTTAAGAGTTGAACATTCTTTAGCTGAAGAATTCCACTCTTAACAACAATAACAAAATGAAAGTAAAAATGAAAGCTGAACAATTCAACTGAAAAACCACTGAATAACAATACTAATAATAATAGTGTGCCATGGTGTTAAAAACACCAACAAAAGTATTTGTTCCTCACACTAGTACATAGTACAATAATATCCAAAATATTCCACAAAGTGGATAAAGTATAATAAAAACTAATACAATAGACATAAATATTTAAAACTTCACTTTGAAGACCAAAGGAAGTTGCACAAAATAACATCAAAACAGAACTAGTCCTTCTCGGACTCAAACTCTTCTATTTCAACCTCCTCATCCTCTGAACTAGATCCAGATACCTGAACACCCTCATCAACATCATTAGCATCCTCAACATCATCAGCACCCTCGGGTTCAGCTGTATCTGCCCCCTCTCCAAAATATGGTTTGGCCTCAGGCCAACCAGCATGGGCTAGGAATTGCTCCCTAGTCATCATCGAATGGTCCACAAAAAGCTCTCTATACTGCAGCTACAAAACATGCATAGAATCATGCAAGTCAAGCATGACGCGCTGAGTTGCCTCCATCCAATCCCAGTTATACTGGCAGATCTCTCTCTGATATGGGTCGAAGCCCTTAGATCTTGAACCACCAGAACCAGAAGCATCTCATGTACCTGTACCCGCATCAGCACTAGCACTAGAGGACTCTCCTCTCACTCCTTTCGGCTTACATAACTTATCCATTTATCTATCATCAATCACGGCCAGAATCGTAACCTGACAGCGGGAGGGAAATTTTACCCTCGCGTGCACACATAAAGCCATGATCAAGCAAGGAAAGACTAGAGGACAATTCTTCCTTGTGGGCGAACCTAGTCCATTCTCCACTACCGCACGCATCTCATCAACTATAATTTGGGTCACATCAATCTGAACATTTTTCATAATGCTATGGACAAGGTGAGCAATAGGTATAGGCACAATAGAAGTGTGCGACTTTGGCTTGATATTCGTTAAAACCAACAACAGAATCAGCTGAGCCAAATAACTCATGTCCTCTCTATGGTACCTCCTTGGAACCCCAGATGGGTTTAATTCAACCGTTTTCCCCTCACGCAATAAATCACGAGTTATGGAATTTGTGTCCCTGTGCAATCTCAAAGTAAGGTGGTAAGAATCAATCTCATTCTCTCCTAAGGTCAGAGGGTTACCTAGAATCGTGTTTATCGTATCACGATCAAACTTAACTTCCCTTCCAGAATCCAAAGTCCTCCATGAAAATATCTCATCATCATCTGGGAGCGCATTCGCGTAGAACTCTCGAATCATCTCCACATTGTAACTGTCTCTGGGAGTGATCAATTTCCCCCATTTCTTGCTTTCTAGGAGTTCCGCTATCGCTCGGTAGGTTCCTTATGGATTTAAGTTGAAGCACTTTTCTGGCAGGATGCTCCCTTTTTCAAGTGTTATGTATCGAGCAGCCTGCTTTGCTCCTCGAAAACGATCAGAGTCAAACTAAATTGGTACTGGTCGAGATGTACTTCCAGTTTTTTGTTTCTTTGAAGGAACAAACTTTGGTGCCATCTACAAAACCATCGGCGAAAACAAACAACCAACCAACACATAGTTTTAATTAGTAAGGAAACACAGCAATAATCATCAGAAACACAAACAAGAAGCAAAATTTTTTGAAAAATCTGCTCTGTTCGCCCCAAAGTTCGCAAGGCGAAGCCCTGGCGAACATTCGCCCCAGATTCGCTAGGCAAAGTCTTGGCGAATATTCGCCCCAGGTTTGCTAGGCGAACTAGTGGCGAACCCTGCGAATTTTTAACTCAGTAGGTTATGCCCACCTATCCATTAACATCAAATCTTCCACAACACAAATTCTATTCCCTTCTTATGATAATACCCACATGCAAACACAAAGAATACCCAAGAACAGAACATGCATTGGTACATTTCACCCTAGAATCAATGTTTCTCTAAGTTTAACACAAACCATAACCACATGTTTTTACTAAGAATCAAAAGAAGATAATGAGATCAAACCTGATACTTGGGAAGTTTTAGCTTGGAAAATTTAGTGAGAAGTTGCAAAATTTATTCAAAGAGCTCGTGAGAGTTGGGAGAGTGAGAGTGTGTTTGCAAAGTTTAAGTGTGTTTGTGTGAATGAGAGTGGCAAGGGAGGTATGGTTTCCTCAATCAAGTCAGAAAAAAGTGGGTCTTGGGCCCCAACATCTGACCCACAAACCTTTTTACTCTTTTTTTATTTGATGTGGCAGCAGACCAATTTTGTCTGTCTCGCTACATTCGCAGTGCAAACTGGCCAGCAAATACTCGCTCCAGGTTCGCAGTGCGAACTTCCCTGCGAACATGATAGAAGTTTGAAATTTTTTTCTATCTACAGCACATCCTTCACAACCATTCTAAACAAGTTACAATACACAAAAACACCAAAAATTTCCGAAATACTTACAATATTGGGGTGCCTCTCAACAAGCGCTTTGTTTAACTTCGTTTGAGCTCGACGGTCCAGAGGCTTAAAGTCTCGAAAACAAAAGCTCACGAATTAGCTTCCGAGAAAAACAACACTCCACAAACAAAGACTTCAACCATTATCAGGTCCAACTTTTGATCCCCTTTTCCTTAAGAAGGAAAAGACTCAACATGATTTCATCATTGCCACTTTCGCGTCTTCATCCTTCTTTTTTCGCAAAGCCTCTCTTGCACATTCTTTTTCTTTATAAGTGTCGTCTTCCACTTGACTTGAATACATCACTCCGTTGAAGAGTGTGAAACATGTTTCTTCCTCTTTTCCACTAGACTTAATCCTCACCTTCATGATGCCTTTATCAATATCAACTAACATTTTTACGGTTTTCATGAAGGGTCTTCCAAGAATGATTGGAGTATCCTCATCTTCATCCATATCAATGACCACAAAATCAACCGGAAACAAAAATGTGTCCACTATTAACAACACATCCTCCACAACACCATGAAGACGAGTCCTTGACTTGTCCGCAAGTTGCAATGTCATGGTGGTTGATTTCACGTCCATGTTCTCAAGTCTTTTAACCACAGACAAAGGAATTAAATTGATGTTAGTACCCAAGTCGATCAAAGCTTTACATTTAAAATCATTACCTATAGTGATAGGTAAAGCTACTCTTCCCGGATCTTTTTCTTTCCGCGGAAGTATACTTTGAACAACGACACTACACTCGTCATTGAGATCAATTTTCTCCTCATCCGTGTACCTCTTTTTTTTCGTAAGTATGTCCTTCATAAATTTTACATACTTAGGCATTTGCTCGAGAGCCTCAGAGAAAGTAACAGTTACTTGCAACCGACTAAATAAGTCTAAGAATCTCGCATAATGCATATCATTTTCTTTTTCTTAGGAGCAAGAGGATATGGTAACCTTCTTTGTAAAACTTCTCTCTCATATTCCTTTCTTTTTGTCTCTTTTTTCTTTTTCACCTCTACATCCTTTTTTTCAACTTCAACCTCTTCATCATTTTTTTCAACTTCCTCCACTACAATCTCATTCTCCTTTTCAACTACCACCTCATTTTCAGCTACTCCACCTATTGTTCTTCCACTTCTTGTAAAAATGGCCTTGCAATGTTCCTTTGGATTTATTTGAGTGTTAGCGGAAAAGGGTGGCCCCGGTTGTCGCTCGACTAATTGCTTCGTATGTTGCCCAACTTGAGATTCAAGATTCTTAATTAAAGCTTCCGTACTCTTTTGGGTGGCCATTGACAATTGCATGAATTGTGTGAAAGTCTCTTCCATCTATGAACTTCCACCTTGATCTTGTGTTGGTTGATAAGGATTTTGATGGTAACCTTGTTGATAACCCAGATTATTCCCTCTTGGTTGGTAACCTTGATTGCTTTGGTAAGGTTGTTGAGTGTTTTTGTAAGGTGGTATTTCTTGATAGCCTTGATTTAGATTTCCAGCGTAATTCACTTCTTCCACTACCGGAGGACAATACCCAGTAGGGTGAACTCCTCTGCATAATTCACAAACAGCTACCTGAACACTCTTTCTTGGCAAGTCTTGCATCTCTTTAAGTTGTTGTGGAAGCTTTGACATTTGTTGTGTCAAAAACTACACTTGTTCGGATAACAATTTGTTCTGAGTAAGAATCGCATCACTAGTTCCCAATTAAAGAATTCCTGGTTTCTTTTGTGTAGTACCACGGTTATGATTCCTTTGATGATCGTTGAGGGCCATCTTATCAATGATAGAAATTGCTTCTTCGGTGCTTTTGGTCATTAAAGAACCGCCTGAAGTAGCATCCAACAAGGTCTTGTGAACCGGTTGGAGACCATTTCTAAAATTGTGCACTTGTATAAGTTCATCAAAACCGTAACCCTTACATTTTTTTAGCATGGATTTGAATCTCTCCCAAGCTTCGTTGAGGGATTCATTTCAGCCTTGTGAGAAAATCGCGATTTTCGTTTTTGCTTCCATAAAACAATTATGCGGAAAAACTCGTTCTAGGAATTTTTCTTCCAACACATTCCAATCCTTCATAATCATAGTCGACTGATCAAGGTACCATTACTTCGCCTTCCCTGTTAAGGAATGAGAAAATAGTCTCTTGAATAACGACTCCTCTTCAGCTTCAGGCACTCCAGTTGCACCCGCAATTTCATAAAATTTTGTAAGATGAATGAAGGGATCCTCGCGATCCATATCGGTCAATGGATTTTGGTATAAAAGAGCAAGGATGTCGGTCTTCATCTCAGAGTGCCCCCCGTTTTGGGCATTGCGTGCAAACTAAGTTGTGTGCCTCGGACTGTTAGTGCATGGTGTTGAAGCAGATGGTGGTGGTGGTGCTGCCATGGTTGGCGTAAACTATGGTGTTGGTGTAGAAATAGAACTTTCTCCTCTCTCTCGTCTTTCTTTGGCAAGTTGCCTCCTCTGTCTAGTTTTGCTATTCAACTTACGTGCAGTTCTCTCAATCTCAGGATCGAAAAGAAGTTGATTTACAGGTAACTTTCCCCGCAAAAACAGAGTCTGCAAAACTTAACCAAACAAATTAAAAAGCTCAAGAAAAAGTTATACAAGCTTAAAACTTAACAACTTTTGCAATATCAAGTAACAATCCCCGGCAACGGCGCCATTTTGTTAAAAAGTATTTCAGTGGGGGTTTTTGTTATCATATCCGTAGGGATTGTGCGATATTACCGCCGTTCTACAGTTGGAATCGTTTTAAACTTAAGGTAACAAAGAGTTTGGTTGATTGGTAATGGAACGTTTGCATGAAAAGTTAATAACAACGGTAAAAGAAATTGGTTTTAAAGCGTTTGGTAAAAGCATGCCAAGTTCGATAATTTGTTTCATATGTATTTACTCGATAAAGTTTGGGAACTTGTTAACAATGAATATAATCACATATCCTCTCGACATGTTTATCTCTAACACATGTTGTGAGATTTACCATATTGATCCTTAGATGATCTCTCACTCTAACTATCAATATGATACCATTAAAAGGTCAATATTTATGAACACCAACTCTCAAAACTATCTCTAGCCTCATGATTGTTGATGGATTAAAACCTAGGTCAAGTCTTAGAACATATTTCTCAATCATGAACCAAAACAAAGTATAAATCATACAAACAAAGTTTTTCACCATATATTCATCATCAACAAGGTTCACAAACTATCTATCATGATCAATACATACAAAAGAGAGGATTATCTACCTCTAATCTTGACACAAAAGCTGTTTAGCTACCCATCACCATGGTAGCTTGCTTCACTAGTATCGGGAGGAGATGGAAAAACATCCACGTCGAATAATCGAGATTGGATGCAAATCGAGCTTCTCTATGTAAAATCTCACTATTGGATGATGAAAACTCATAATACTATGTTATGGTGTGTGAAATTAGGTTATGATCCCAAAAAATGACCAAATGCGCTTAAATACATCACTTAAAATTTGTCATGTTCGCACTGCGAACTATTCATTCGCCTAGCGAACAGCAAAATAGGCACCTGATGTGCCTCTACACAGTTAAACCGCCTCTGAGATATTTTAGAAGTTCGCAGTGCGAATGATTATTCGCCTAACAAACTATTCGCCTACAAGTTTGCACAGCGAACTTAGGTCCCTTTTGCTACTACCTCTTCCCAGATGTCCTTGGCCAGGTCTTCGCTGGAGCGTTGCCACAGCGATCATTCGCTGGATGTTCGCACTGCGAACTTAGGTGCCTTTTCTTACTTCCTCAAGTCTGGAAGCATTCGCTGGCACATCGACATCAGTCTATAAGATGAATTGCAATACAAAAAAATATTTTAAAGATTCTTAGTTAGTTGGGAAATATTTCAAGGTTGTTTGTTCTTGTTGATGTTGTTTGCTACATTCATTCATTGAAGAAACTAGTTTTACCAAACTAACAAAATATTTTTTTGATCTTACAATCTATCTCATGACACTGCCAACCCATACATTCAAAGAAACATTAGTCATATGCATGAAACCCTCACGCTATCCAATAAAATGTAAACGCCACAATAATATATTGGATGCTACATTGTGAATGTCAAATATTTACGGTGTAAACATTAAGATTAAAAACAAACAAAACTTAAAGAAGTGTGAAACAATCTTTAGGATGAATTTCAAGTGCAGAAAAAAGTCTTAGTTAAAGGTTAATGTTCTTTGCATAATCTTTTGTCTTGTAACATGATAAATCATTTTCCTTATCCAATCTTTTGTTAATTTTATACCATAAAAAAAATGCATGCAAAAACATTGCGAATATATTGCATATGCATATGTGTATGCACGAAAATCTAGCATTTAACCTTCACAAATATTCAAAAGGACAATGATGCAGAAACTGCTGAGATTTTCAACAAATTTGTTTTCTAGATTGAAACGAAAATAAAATAACTAGTTTTTTTAATATAAATAAAACTGATGTACAAACACTTATTCGTAGTAGTGTATCAATTTCGGCACTAAACTTGAACTCTTGAAGAGCCGAGAAAAACTCACAAACTTTAGGTTCTTCATGAATAAAAAATGAACGTCTTCATATAAGGTCTCATGTGATCATCCATTGATTATACATCCTTACCTCACCCACGGTGCCATATGGGAAATAGAGAAAAGTCCTTGAATTTGAGAAATAGAGAAAAGTCCTTGAAATCAAATTTTAAGAGGAGTATTACCTAGTAAAGGGTCTCCCGAGAAGGAAGTCGAGACACCATGCCCAACTGATGACACCTTGTCATCGTGAAATTTTTAATGTTTTTGCTATATTTTAGTAGTTTATGTTTAAGTTTTATAAAAAAAAATAATAAGAAAGTAAAAAAAGTTGAAGAAACAAAGAAAAATCAAGAAATTATGAAGAAGTTTGAAAGAAAAAATCATTCTCAATACAATTTACATTGTGAAAATTTTCTGAAAATTTGATCATATCTAAAATCATTATCTAAAAAAGATGGAGAAAGAATTGAGGGATGTGTGTGTGAGAGATATCATACAATATGTTGTCAAGATTTATACTGTACTGCCCTCTTTTGAAATTTTATATACTAGAATACCTCACTCTGAAAAAAAATTTCTAGAATACCCCATAATCAGAGGGTGCTCGCCAATTGAAGTTACGAGCAGATGAAGAAAAAATAATGCAGTAGGTGCTCGTCATCTCAAGTGGCGAGCATTTGAAGGGTTATTTTTTTTTTGTTTTTTAATTTTTTTAATAGTTTATATGTTTTAATAAAATTATTTAATTAGTTTTAATAATATAAATTAATTAAATATTAATATAATAATAATAATAAAATATTATTTTTTTCAGAAAATTAATATTTTTAAAAAATGTTTTAAAAATAAGTGATGTGAAGGAAATTATTAATTTTTCAATAGTTTATATGTTTTAATAAAATTATTTAATTAATTAAAATAATATTAATTAATTAAATAATAATATAATAATTAAAAAATATTATTTAAAAATGAGTGATACTCGTCGAATGAGTTGGCGAGCAGAAATGTAAAATTTTTCTATAAATAAACGTCGTTGTGTATCAACATTAATCATTCCAGGGAGGTATTTGCGTATTAAAAAATGTCGGTCAAAGCTCTTGTGTTTTATGGGCAAGAAAAAAAATGAGTGTTTACCTAGATCCATTGTGGAACTTCAGAACCGTGGTTGCAGCAATTAACACAGGATTTCGACAGTTGGGTGGTCGTCGCATGAAGGTGAGAAAAATGGAGTATCGTTGTTCGTATATAACGCTGACTGATTCAAGCCCGGAGGGTACGTACATGTATTACATGGATCACATAGAAAATGATGAAGATGTACAATGTATGTTTTCAGCACATAGTGGGGAAGTTAACAGAGGAGTCGAAGATCCACTTGTGTTGATTGTTGTTGTGGATTAGCTTGTATGTTTGGTTGTTGAGTTCGTAATCTTCTAATGTTGTTGTTGATTAGTTGAATCATTTAAATCAAGCATTGTGTTGTTGTTTTATGAACAAGTCCTAGTGTCGTAATTGTTTGAAAACGTTGTCTTGAAATATAAATTTGTGCTGGATTACAGAGAAAGCAAGTTCAAGCTACATACTTTACTAATTTAGAAACTTGGATAACAAATAATATTATCTAGTCGGTCGGTTCGACGGGCCGGCAACATTAGGACATTTTCGACGCATATGTCATATTTCTCTGCAAATCCCACACCTTCTCTTTTCCTTTTCAACGCCGTCCATTTCGGTCATAATCCTACTACTGGTTGGACGTCCCTTCTTATTTCTTCTCATGGAATCGTCGTGGCAAAGTGTAAATCCTTCAAATTTTGGCCAGTTGTCTTCGTAGGGTAGTCCCAAGAAGCTCTCCTGGTAGACTTTGAATACGTTGAGAACTGTGAAAACTTCTGGGATGTGAATGGAGTAGTCTTGACGTATACTAGAACATACTGCGATAACGTGGGAGCAAGGTAAGTGAAACACCTGAAATTTCCCACAGTCACACCACCGATTCTTTAGGTCAACGCTGAAAGTACCTGTCGGATGACCATCGTTATGATTTATTTTTTCCTGCACCATGAAACAAAATCTTTCACGATCAAATTGAATGACGTTATGTGTGTTAGCCTTGGCTACCTCATCAGCCATTCCCTTGTTGCAACCATCTGTGAAAACTTTTCCAGTAGCCAGCATTTTGGTCCACTTGTGGCCTCTTTTACCAAAGAGGGAACCCATGCGATAGTAAGTAGATTGGACCAATGCGGTTATTGGAAGGTTTCGAGTTGCCTTTAGGACAGAGTTCATAGCTTCTGCCAAGTTAGATGTCATATGCCTCCAACGACGCCCTACGTCATATGCTCTTGCCCACTTCTCCCTAGGTATGTTGTCTATCCAACGCGAGGCCTCAATGTTTGTTGCCCAAATTTCCCCGTGATAGTAGTTAAATGTAGCCTCCGTCAATGCATAACCTGTAATAGAAATGTTATGAAGAAAATAGTAAAAGAATGAAAATATAGTTAAGCTAACTAAAATGTAATTTGTTACCCATATTAACAAATTGTTTGCGCAATGCTTTATCCTTAATCTCGCGCATGAAGTTTTGAGCAACGTGTCTAATACAGTAGACATGTGTAGAAGGTGGATCTTGCCATCCGTTTTCGGGATTGCTATATGCACTCTTTTTTTATTCATGTCTATCTGAGATTAGACACAAATTAGGCTGTGGTGTCACGTGTAACCTCAGGTTCTTTAGAAAAAAGCTCCAGGCTTCCTTTGTTTCACCTTCCACCAAAGCGAAAGCTACTGGGAAAACGTTTGCATTCCCATCCTGTGCCACTTCCATCAAAAGAGTTCCTTTATACTTTCCATATAGCCATGTTCCGTCAATTTGCAAAATGGGCTTACAGTAGGGGAAGCCTCGTATACACGGTCGAAATGCCCAAAACAGACGATGGAAGATTCGTTTGCCAGATATTTGTGTACCATCATTAGAAATTGCAGGTAGGGTTTGCAACTCGATAATGGATCCAGGAAGATAGGTTTTCATTACCAGTATCCACTGTGGCAGGTCGTTGTAAGATGTTTCCCAACTACTGTACAGTGACTCTATGGCCTTACACTTTGCGATCCATGCTTTCCTGTAAGATATTATGTACCTGTATTTTTCAAGGATATGGGCAATGATCACATTCACCTTAAGTGAAGCGTCACGGTTGACAAGCTCTCTAATGTTGTGGCTGATCATTTGTGAGCTGAGCTTCCTATGGTCTTGTGCTATAGACGTGGTAGTGCATGTGTGAGGCCCATACAACTTACCAATCTTCCATTTGGAGTTCCTTTTTCTTATGGAAGCTCTGCATTTGAAATTGCAGTCTTGTTTTTTACATTTAATGATATATCATGTGTTGTCAGATTGGTAAACCCAATAGTCAACATTGTGTCTAATATGCCAGTGTTGCAGTGTGAGAATGCAAGCTTCCTTGTTTTCAAAATCCATACCAATCTCTATTTCGTCTGCTATATGGTTTGGTATGACACATCCAAACACAGAGATTGGTTCAGCATCTTCCATACAGATATTCTGCATATGTGCTGGTGGATTGTACAAGCTTATAGGTTCGGCGTAAATTGCCTGGGTAGGATCGACAATCATATCCTCATCCTCCTCCTCGTCGCTGTTACCAAAAAGATCTTGCATCCTTACCTACTGATGATCATCATCACTTGGTTTCCCAACCTCTTCATTTGGTATGAAAGGTTCGTTGTTTTGTGTTGGTTCGTCGTCAGATGTTTAGCTCATGCCATATTGGTGCGTGTGCGTCTCTTGAGTCGGAAATGTTTCGGCATTGTCAAGCAAACGAACGTATAGCTCAATTGTGGCCAATTGGCCGATCATCATGTGGCACTTGAACATTGATTTCACGTCTTCGTCGTTCTTGATTGTCTCCATTACGTAGAAAATTGTACCATCCTCTCTATTAATTAATGGATGATGATAAATAATCTCCGCAACGAATCGTGCTAGTTTTTTTTCCATCCTATCTTTGAAATGGAGAAAATCAGAGTTAACATGAATTTTGAAAGCGTAAGTATCTGTGTTTGTAAATGAGAATCCAGCATTACTATCTGTCAAAACAGTACCATTATAGTGACAGGTAACTATTATATTTCTCTGAGCCATTTTAGATGAGAGAATGCTATGAAATTGGTACTGGGTAGATGAGAGAAACCAGTATTATATAAAAGAAGTATAATATTTAAAAAATGACCATGCATGTGTTCTTACTTTCAAATGGCGAGCACACACATGAAAGGAAAGTGCTCTTGGAATGAAATGGCGAGCACACACGTGTGTAGCAGGTGCTTTTAATTTCAAATGGCGAGCACATGAAGCATGTTCAGCATTCAACGTACGAGGGTGCAAGCTAGGGAGTAGGCTTGCATTCATGCATGGAGAGTGAATCAAGTTCCAATGTTATGCAAGAGACTAGTTACTTCTACATTGTCTAATCTATTCAAAATTATTTACCACTACTAAATTTCTCTTCTATAAATACGTTTCAGTAAAAAACCCATCACATTCAAATTCAAAAATCAAATTTCACACCCACATTATCTTCATCTCCCACCAAAAAATCATCAATATCTCACAACCACACCCTCATTCAAAAATGTCTTTGTTGTGGATGGGCAACGAACACCGTGGTACTCAAGAAAATGTTCAGGCTAGTGTAAGTATTTCTAAAAAAAAAAATTGTATGTTTATTTTTTTAAATTTTGTGTTAACTATTATTTCTTTTTTTTCCAGGCTAATGTAAGGTTCTGATTACATTCTCATGCACACGTTCAAGCTAGTGCCCGAATAATCCCGTATTTAGAAATAGCGGGTTTTGCAATTTTTGCCAAAATAAGGCATCTCCAATTTGACACTAGCCTAGTCCTTGCTCTATTAGAGAGATGGAGACCTGAAACACACACATTTCATTTACAAACCGGTGAATGTACTATCACATTAGAAGATGTTAACATGTTGTTAGGTCTCCGAGTGGATGGAAGAGCAATTGTTGGCCCTACCGAAGTTACCAACGATGTTTATATAGAGAACCTAGGGGTAGAACCTACGGAATCCGATAAAAGTAGAGGGTCCGTGAAGATTGTTTGGCTAGAGCGCTTATATCAACAGTTAAACAGTAACCCTTCCCCAACCGCAGAACAAACTCTATTGCAGGCTAAACTTTATATTCTACTTGTAATTGCTACCATTCTTTTTCCGGAAAAGAGTCAAAATCTGTTGCATTCTTCGTGGATTCCTTTCGTAGGGGATCTCGAAAAATGCAACAAATTTAGTTGGGGATCTGCTTATCTTGCAAGACTGTATAGAGAAATGTGCAAGGCTGCAGACAAGGATGTTAGGAGCATGAGTAGATGTGTCTTACTGCTCATTAGTTGGGCATTCACGCGTATACCATTGTTTGCTCATACTAGTACGGTGCAACCGTCATTTCCATACGCGCAAAGGTATTACAAATATTAATATGCACTTTAATTTCTTTTTAATCAGCTAAACCTAACTTGTATATTTTTCTTCATGCAAGATGGACCCAAAGAAATATGAATTACGACAACAATCCGCGTTTCTATCTGCAAGGGTATCGAAACGCACTTGATCACATGGAAGAAAGAGACGTGATTTTGCAAGCATAGCTATCTACATGTTGCTATATACATCTTCTTTGTATTCTAATTGTTTTATTTGTTTCAGTTTATATGGAGGTCGTACATTGAATTTCCAGTGCCCGATCAAAGAGACAGTGGAATCTGGAGTTCTACAATTTATCTTATCTGTTTCTATATTATTGAAATGCATCAAACAGATAGAGTAAAACTCCAGTTTGGTTTCGAACAAGATATCCCTCCCCTCCCAAGGTGTCTAAAGGAACACCACAAAATAACAATGAAAAAGGTCGAAATTTGGCGCGAATTCAACAAGGAAGAGGTTAACGAATGGAAACACATGAGATATTTGGTTTTCAGGGGGTTTCGGTAGTTGGTGAACGCAAGCCAGACCCGGAGTATTTAAACTGGTTTCGTGCAATTCCTTATGTGCACATCGCACCAGACCAATTTTTGAACGACCCTCGTACGCAAGCTTCGTCTTCAACACAACCAACTGCCGCTACAATGACTCAGGATGCACCATCAATGTACACATCCCAATTTGGGGGATATGCATCTTCCTCCGCTCAGCACACATACCAACGCACACAAACCACCGAACAATACACGTTCTACTCACGCATCGACCAAACTCCCTACACTCAAATCCCTCAACAAAACTACCAATACAACTACAACCAACAATATCAACACCTAACCACCCATCGACCACCCTTACAGTTCACACCGGTACCACCGCCAAATTTCGACCAATCAAACCCCCAATTTCCATAACACACATTCAACACCTCATTCTCTCAACCCACCTCCACCTTCACGCCTGACGATGTCTACATCCCAACCCTCCAAAGTACCCAACCCAGTACCTACACCCAACCACCACAACCACCACATTCATTCCAACATTTTCTGCTGACGGAGGAACAATTAATGCAAATGCCTGACTTAAACATTGATGACATTCTTGGGGAGCAAGTAACGACACAAGCGAATCCCCCTTCACAGCGACCAGAGCCTTCAACGACACATCACGGTGAAGACATGTCTTCTGATTCTTCTCAATCACCTCTAGAGAATGCAAATGAACTTATGGGTAGGGGACATCGACATAAACGAGGCACTAGGTGTGGGACAGGCGGCCATTATTGATGTAACGTTTCTTAGTCTTGAATAGAAAAATTATTGTTTTACTGTATGTATTTTATTACTATATTATGTTATTGCATTTTATTTTAATATTGCATAAAAAATTTAATTAATTATTTTAATATTATTCTTTTAATATATAATATTTTAAATCATTAATTCAATAACTTATAATATTTTAAATCATTTAAATTATAATATTAACTATTAAATAATTAAAAAACGAAAAAAAAAACTCCTTCACATGCTCGCCACTTGAGATGGCGAGCACCTACTACGTTTTATTCTCTTCGCTTGCTCGTAACTTTAAATGGCGAGCACCCTCAGATTATGGGGTATCCTGAAAAAAAATTTTTAGGATAGAATATTATGGTATATAAAATTTCAAAAAAGGGCAGTCCAGTAAAAAGATCTATGTTGTCTCCCACTCAAAATGCAGCAAATGAGGTTGTGCCACCTCAGCCCTTTACTTCTCCCTCGAAATTAAATAAGTCAAATCATTTTTCCTATATTTCCTCTAACCCCCACCTTTTCCCATCGAAATTTGTGTCCCTATATATAACCACTCATCCAACTCCATGGATCCCAATAAATTTAATGCATAATTCAAATCCTCCACCTCTTTTTTCCACACAATAATACCACTCAATTTTCACTCCCACCCAATATTTGTAATTAAATGAAAACATTGGTCCCCCTATTTGTTAAAATTCACAGTTTTAATCCCTCCATTTTGTTTTTAACAGTTTTGGTCCTCCACCCCAATTTTGGCTCAAAAAAATGATGAACAGTATTTGGTCCGTATATGAACAGTACATGTCCATACATGAACAGTACATGAACAGTGAGGGATGGGGAACCAAAACTGTTAAAAAACAAAATGGGGTACCAAAACCGTAAATTTTGACAAACAGGGGGACCAAAACTATATTTTAGCCAAAGATTTTTATTGATTTTTTCTTGAGGACTTCATTTTTATAATCAAATTTTAATATTCTCTAATACTAAAAATAAATTAATACCAATGTTTGAAACTATAAGAAAAGATTTTTATTGATTTTTTTCTTGAAATACAAAAGACACAAAAGTAATTATATCATATAAATTTTTAGTTGTACCAAAAAAATATAAATTTTTAGTGGTTTATATACTTTTAAAAAAATTTTATTAATAAATTACAATTTAAATTTTCATCATTATTTAAGTTTTTAACTTTGTTTATATCTTTGACATTTTCTAATAATAAATCTTTATTTTGTATTTTTTTTTTATAATTATATATTTAGCATCTACATTGTTATCTAAGTTTTAACTTTTTTTCTTTTAGTTTCAAAATTTTCACATTTAAATTTCGAGTTGATATTATCAGCTTGTGTTATTAAAATTAAATTATCATTTTTATTTGATTGATGAGAATATAAAAAGTGAAATATTGAATAAAACAGTGGAAAATAAATGTCATTTTAATCATGCACTTTTAGTCAAACAATTTATCAATCTACAAAAAAAAAAAGTTGTTTTTTTAAATTAGCTAAGGATGTATATATTATGATGTATGTCAATAGTTGAAACTTATACAATTAAATTAAATAAATTTAAAAAAATAATTATAATTTACTTAAAACAACAATAAAAATATGAAACGAGAAATGTAAAATTATCAATTTAAATATTGAAAAGTAAAAATGTATCGATCATTTTTTAAAAATATGTAAAAAAGATTATGATAGTATATAATAAGAGAATGAGTCAAATTTTAAATTTATCTTAATTACTAAAAGACGAAAATAATGGTTTATTTAATAAAACATTATATCATTTGTATTTCAAATTATAATATTTTTTATTTATAAATGTAGAAAATATAAGATGCAATTTATCTTATTACTAAAAGACTAAAATAATGATGCAATATATTAAATCCTCTAACAACTATAGGTGTGAACATAATGCAACAAATTAATGAATAAATTAGTTGCAAATAAACTACATGATCTTAAATTCTATTTTAAAATTTAGAAATATGAGTTATAATGACGTCTAACATGATGCAATTTATTAAATCCCCTAACAACTACAGTGTGAACATTATGCAATAAATTAATGAAAAAATTAGTTGAAAATAAAATACATGTTCTTAAATTCTATTTTAAAAATTTAGAAATATGAGAATATGTAATGACATCTAACATGATGCGAATACGGTCATGTTATCACGTTTGTGTGTGGATGGAGTTTGTAATATTGTACACCCTCCGGTCATTATTATAAGCAAATTTACCTTTTTATGGTACATTTGACTATTAATGTATCTAGTCCATATATAGACTAGATACATTAATAGTCAAATGTATCACAAAAATGTAAATTTGCTTATAATAGTGTCCAGATGGTGTATCTGATATTAGAGAGAAACCGGTGGATTTTGCTGGTGAAATAGTGAAAGACTTAAGTCCAAAACTTTCTTTTGGACCGGATAATAACAGTCCTGGGGCAATCATTTGTAGTATTGGGCTGAACAATCAAAAGTCTGGCCAACTGGTTAACAGAAAACCAAAGAAGAAGTTATTGTTAGAAGATATTTATCAGAAAATTAAAACTCCTTTTGCTCCATCCTATTACTCAACGCTACTATACAATGACAAAACCAGCTCCAGTGCTCATGTGACCCCGGTTCAGTCGAAAGTGGTGGTGGATGAAGACGAAATATCCAGTTTTTCGGGTAAATATTTTTCTGGTGGAGAATCTATTGGGGATGTTGAGTTGCTTAAGAGTAATTCCAGAACTAAGCAGAAGCTAGATAAGCTTCTGATTAAAATTTGGGAATCTATCAAAAGGTTGGGGGTGGAAGCGGATGAGGAGGATGAGGATTTTGCAAATATCATTTGTAATTTTGAAACTTCGAAAAGTAAAGGAGTCAAGAGTAAGAAGGCGAACAAGGGTAAGAAGGCGGTAGCTACGTGTAAGTCATGACTTTTATGACTTACAACATAAGAAGGTGTGGAAACAACATTAAAAGGAGGAAGATTAGATCCTTGATACAAAAAGAAGGTGTGGATTTAGTGTTTTTGCAAGAAACTAAGTGTGAGCAGATGAAGAATGAGATAGTTTATAGCTTGTGGGGCGATAAGAATTGCAATTGGTCTCCGTCGAATTCAGTTGGTCTAGCTGGTTGAATTCTCACTATTTGGAGGAAAGATATATTGGTTCCTTTAAGTAGTTTCAAGGGTAGTGGATACATTGGGGTTAATGCTCTTTGAAAAGGAACAAATTGCTGTTTCATCAATATTTACTCTTCTTATGTCAACAAGGATAAGAGAGATCTATGGAGCAATATTCTACATCTTAAAGAGAGTATGGATGCGAGTGAATGGGTGATCGGCGGTGATTTTAACGCTATCAAGTGTAGAACGAGAAGTTAGGTAGTAGTAATCACAACAGGAAGATCATTGATGAGTTCCATGATTTCATTGAGTTATCTGGATGTTCGGATTTGCCTATCAGCGGGAATAAGTTCACATGGTTCAATGCGTTAGGGAAAGCTTGCAGCAGATTAGATAGGTTCCTTGTCTCTCCGGGTCTGCTCAATAACTGGAATTTTGTGACACAGAAAGTTGGTGACAGGGATATTTCAGATCGTAGACCGGTTTTGATATCTGCAAGGAACATCAACTGGGGCCCAAAACCGTTCAAGACGTCTAACTGTTGGTTCGAACATCTGAGTTTTTTAACTTTTGTTAAAAAAGTTTAGGAACCGGTTGAATTTGAAGGCACAGTTGCGTTCATTCTCTCCAAGAAGTTTCAAATCTTGCGTACAAGGCTAAGGTGGTGGAATGTCCATGTTTTCAGTTGGATTGATACCAACATCACTGACAATATTGGTATCATCAATGAAGTGGAGGAATCTATTGCAGGGAGTAATAGTAGTCTTATAGATTCAACTTTGTTGCCAAGGAAGAATGCAGAGGATGAATTATGGAAAAACCTGAGAATTAAAGAAAGTATTCTCAAACAAAAAGCCCGGATGAAATGGATTTTAGAAGGAGACCAGAACACCAAACTGTTTCATGCTGCAATCAGGAACCGTAACTGCATAAATTATATCCGGTCTGTTGAAGTGGAGGGTCAGAATATTGAAGATGTAGTGGGAATTAAAGAAGCTGTGGCCAAACATTTTGAGAAGAGATTTCAAACATCCAACCGTGCTTTGCCTGTCATTGGTAGTGCAGGATTTAAGACTCTGTCTGAGTTGGATAGAAATGCGTTGGAGATACCTTTTGGTCCCGAAGATGTTTAGAACGTTGTTTTCTCGAGTAATAGGGATAAGAGCCCTGACACGGACGATTTTAATTTACTATTTATAAAACGGTGCTGGGAGGTGGTGGGGAAAGACTTTACGAAATGCATTTTAGAATTTTTTGAAGTGGGTTATCTCCCTAAGGTTTTCACATCTTCGCTCCTAGTTTTGATACCTAAAAATTTTGATCCGAGTGGCATAGATGATTATCGTCCAATTTGCTTGATTAGAAGTGTCTATAAGGTGGTTTCCAAACTACTCGCGGGAAGATTAAAAATAGTTATGGACAACATTGTCTCTAACTCGCAAACTGCTTTTATTGAAGGTCGCAATTTGCTTGATGGTGTTTCCGTCTTGAACGAAATAATTGACTATGCGAAGAGGAGTAACAAAAGTGCTATGTTTTTAAAGTTTGACTTCGCCAAGGCATATGATTGTGTCGAGTGGGCATACTTGAGGAATATTTTGAACATCATGGGATTTGGAGGGAAATGGTTGTCATGGTTGGAAGGTACTGTAATGCATAATTTCGTGTCTGTTCTTGTCAACGGGAGCCCTACCCGCGACTTTGAGGTAAGCAGAGGTCTGCGTCAAAGTGATCCAATATCACATTTCCTTTTCGCTATTGCGGCGGAAGGACTAGCTGTGTTAATGAAGAGAGCTGTGGAGGCTACAGATTTCCATGGATTCAAGTTTAACAATGACATATCATACGAGTTGCTACAATATGCAGATGACACGATAATTGTTGGTGAGGGCACTTGGAGCAATATCTGGACTCTCAAAGCACTGCTAAAAGGATTTCAAATTATTTCTGGTCTGGAAATTAACTATAGTAAGAGTGCTCTTTATGGAGTGGGAGTGGATAATTACTTTCTAAAAGCGGCGGAAAGTTTCTTAGAGTGCAAAATTGATGAATTTCCTTTCAAGTTTCTTGGAGTTTTTGTAGGCGGTAATCATAAGTTGACATCATTTTGGTTACCGATGATCCATAAAGTTCAGTCTAGACTTGCAACATGGAAAGGGAGATTTATTTCAATGGGTGGTCGAGCGACCCTTATAAATTCTGTGCTTTCTAATCTTCCCATGCATTACAGTTCATTCTATTTGGTTCCTAGCAAGGTAATTTGGGTTCTCTCGGCGATTCAAAGGAGATTTCTATGGCAAGGTTCTATTTGTAAAAAAGGAATATCGTGGATTAAGTGGAGTAATGTTTGTAAATCCAAGGAGGAAGGAGGCCTGGGGATTAAAGATATTCGAGGTTTCAACATAGCCTTGATTTCGAAGTGGATGTGGATGCTGATGTTTTTAAAAGATAGACAGTGGAATGGTATTTGGGAGTCTCGTTACCGTGGATTTGTTGCTGCTTTTTACCTCTGCACAATGCCCTGTTATCCTACTGCCCCGTCTTTATGGTGGAGAGATTTATTCGAAATCATGAAAGAGTTTGGTGGATCGTCGTTTTTTATCTGATCAAATTTGACATTGGTAATGGTGGAGTGGCTTTATTCTGGGTTTCTAAATGGTGTGGCAATCATTCTCTTGCGTCAACATTTCCGGCGGTGTGGGAAAAATCTAACAATAAATTCGGAAGGGTGGAGGAGTTCGGAGCGTGGGAGAACTTGTACTGGAGATGGTATCAGATGTTGGATGATGCAGTAGCAGACGACATCACTAGGCTTCAGGATGAAGCCTTATCAGTGGCCTTGGATAGGATTAGTCTGAGTCAGTTTACTTATGATAAGGAAATTTGGATGTTCGGTAGTAAGGAGTCTTATTCTGTCCAATCGGGTTATGAGGTTTTTATGACAGATGGAGTTTCTGTATCGGTCGACGATGAAAGTAGGTTAGTGAATAAGCTCATTTGGTTATCCACGGCTCCTTCGAAAGTTAAGGTGTTCGGGTGGAGGCTTTTTAGAGATAGACTTCCTACGCGGGACAACCTATGGCAGCGTGGTGTTACTGTGAGTTCGTTGGAAATAACTTGTCCATTTTGTTTTAGGGAAGATGAATCTGTTTTACATCTGATGGTTCGGTGCAGCAATAGTCGCGTTGTGTGGAATTTGATTGGTAAGTGGCTGGGAGTGGTAGTTGATGTTCATGATAATATGATTACGCAGCTTTGCAGCTGAATCGAGAGGATGATTATAAAGAAAGTGGATGTTAAAAATTCAGTAGCCTCATGGCTATCCATTTGTTGGTCCATTTGGATTTGTCGGAATAACATTATGTTTACTGATGACTTTTGGGATTGTGATTCGATAGTGACTAGGATTATTTTGCTTACGTGGTGGTGGGTGGGTAAAAGATTTAATTTTCTTTATACCTGTAATTATTATGTCTGGATTAACTTTCCGTGCGAATTTTTGTAGTTTTTGTTTCGGGAGGTTTTTGAATCTTTTGTATACGGGTTAGGATGCCCCTTTGTATCCTTCTTTTAATAGATTTTTGCTTATTAAAAAAAAAAATTAAATCTGCTAACAACTATAGTGTGAACATAATGCAAGTATGAAGTTTAGGTAAGGTTTATGCATTATGCTTTACTATTTTCTATTCAATTAAAAACAGTTTTCTTAATGTATAACGATGTGCCCCCACATAAGCAATGGATGTCATATATTACATTTAATAGCTTGAGCATTTACAAGAATGTTATAGTTATAAAAGGACATCAATAGCAACTTATTCCAAACACAACCAAATCAAACTCCCAAATTTCAATTTTTACAACACAATGTCTGACAGTAGCAGTCCAATTGAGAAAAAAATCACTTATCGTAAGTACGTTTTGAAACAATACTCAGAGAACAGTCCAAGTGTACTAGGCCCAGGAAAATTTTCAACTACAGATACAGATAACTTTGAGTACAATCCAGTTGACTACATAATAGGCTTTGTTAGTGAGGACTATAATCCCAATGGAGGAGGCACAGGAAATTTCCATCCTACCTGGGACCTTGCTACTCTCAGTCCTTAAACTTGGAAATATCAGAAGGAAACATTTCCAAATTCAAGGGTGGTGATAAGCATCGGAGGCAGCATGGGAACTGATTATCCATTCAATCCAGATGACAAACATGTGTGGGTTGCAACTGCCATGAATTCCATCAAAGAGATCATATCTATGAGGACGACTATAAAAACCTAATTGATGGTATTGATATCCATTATGGCTCTATCAAATCCATTGCCGATGACTTTTCCTACTGTATTGGAGAAGTTATAAAGTCACTCAAAACTGATCCTCATCTAAAAATTAAGGTGGTGTCCATCGCTACAGGAGAATACACCCAATCATACTACCAAAAATTGTATTTTGAAAACCAAAACTATATTGACCTTGTTGATTACTTGTTCACCAATGGGGCATCTACTGCTGATGATATTGTAACTTTCTATAAAAAGCTAGTAGATGACTACAATCCTGCTGCAGTCATTCCAGGATGTCTATTTTATGATAAACTTCAAGAGGCCGTCATAAACCTCATCGAACTCGATTTAGCCCCTGGTTATTTTAATTACTAATTACCTAGCTAAGCTAGCTTGTAATCAATCTTTAATTTTGCAGGTCAACGACAGTAATACCTAGGCATCTGTTTCATGTTCTCAATAAGACCTGTGAATTATGTACTTTTTTATGTGTGGCATTCATGAATTTCTTTTTTTCTTTCTATTTCTCCTTTCATTTTATTGTGAGTGCAGATCATTTGCTTTCTCTTGTATCTGTTATATATGTAACATGGTTTTAAATTGCAGACCGCAACCGCAATTGTGGCCGCAATATTGCTGATGAGGTAGTCACCGCACCCGCATCGGACCGCAATTGCGGTGTGAATTGAAATAACGTGTGTAACTACATTAGAATTCGCCCCAAATAACTTCATGCATATTTCAACACATATTTTCATCATAACTAAAAGTTTGAGACACAAAAACTCAATTTACATCTCATTTACAATGTAAAAGATTAACATCAAGAGTTTTTCAATGGTATATTTCAAATATCTTCCAATAAAAATTTACGCCGCAATGACCACAATACGCATCGCAACAATCGCAATGGCCGCAATCGCAACACACGCAACCGCAACCGCATTCATAACCGCAACCGCAATTTAAAACCATGCTATGTAATGCTTTGAATAATAAGAAGCAAATTAAATATATTATGGATTGGTTTTGAAAGTGTACATTCCACCTAGGAGTGACAAGAGAGGAAAGAGATTTGGTATCGTCAGATTCAAAAAGGTGGACGACGAACATCTTCTTGCCATTAAACTGGACAATGTGATCATTAATGGCAAGAAGATATTTGCGAATAAACCAAGGGTTCCAAAGAGAAGTTAAGACAGTCCAATCTGGGAAGCTTACCAATCAGAGGAAGGGGGAAGACGGTAGGCGGGAGAATGGACATCAACGCTTTCAGCGCGCCCATCACCAAACGGACAACCGTGAGGGACTCTCGTATGCACAAGTAATGATAATTTTCATGTATCCCAGAAGGATAGCATGAATAATCTTAAAATATCGCTGAAAGATTTCACAAAAAATTTTGTATTTTGATGTAAAAAATTTGTAATAAACTCATAAAATGATTGTCATTCCTGAAGAATGACACGAATGATTCTAACGCATTCTATAGAAGAATAGTAGCTATAATATTAACAAATCACATAAGGATTGCATCTATAATATTAACGAATTCCAGAAGGATTGCATCAATTATGTCAAAAATTAGAAAAATTATTGCATCAATAATATTATCCAATTCTAGAATGATTGCATCATTAATAGTGAAGTATCCAAAAAGGATTTCACAAATGCATAATTTTTTTCTTTATTCTCGTTTGAAGATCTATCACTAAAAGAAAAACTCTCTCCAGCCATGTGATATAGTGACGTAAAAATCACTTGAAAAAAAAAGGAGTTGCGACGTGATAATCAAGTCGCTACATGTTTTTATTTTTTTAAAAATTGAAACTGCTGCAAGCACATGGGGAAGTCATAACAAAAATATTTAATCAAAATGTTGTGACGTGGTAATCACATCCTAACACAAAAAGTACAATGAAAAAAAATAAAGGGATCAGGCGTGCAGAGGTAGCAGATGGGGGGAGATTTGAAAATTTTCAAATTTTAAGTTGTGACATGTTAATCACGTCGCGACATGAAAATAAAAATAAAAAGAACTTTATGGAGAAAAATGAGTCTGACGCTGACTTGATGGTAGGGTTTGACTGACACATTTATTTGTGTCATGATTCCCACATCGTAATTAATAATGACCATTGGAGGTTGCGACATGAATTTCACTTCTCTAGGTTGTATATTGCATATTGCAACTTTCTCGTCGCTAATGACTCTATATGTATTGCAATTTTCCCTCTCTCGCCCAGACCTGCTTCTTCTTCATTTTTCTTTCTCAACAAATTCTGTTCCCCTTCTTCATTCTAGAAACATATATTTTGTTTATCTTTAACTCATTTTCCATTTTTCTTCTTCCAATATTATCAATTTCAAAAGGTAATTTAATTTAGTTTAATTTTTTGTTTTATATTTGTTAAATGTTGTGTTGATTTTTTAATTGAATATATAAATAACATTGTAAATTTTTTCAAGATTCATCAAGAGATACATTGGATTGTTGGTTCTTCAAGACTCACTAAGTATCAAGAGTTCAAAATTGAAGCATTTTTTTTTATCTTCGTTGAGGTATTTAAAAATTTAATTCTTTTTTCATATCTAAATAAATATATATGCTGTTGGGTTTAGGTAGTTGGTTGTTGGTCGTAGTTATTGCAAATTTAAATAAAGGGTAATTTAAACAAAAAAACAGAATTTTGTTAAAATAAATATAGATTAAATCCAAAAGTAATTTATTAATATGTTTAAATTGAAATTAATATGTTTATTTTTTTCGAAATATATTATATTATCTTTTAAATAAAAACAGAATAAATAACATAATATATTATATTATATTTTAAATAAATACAAAAAATATTTTCATATACTTTTTAAAATACAGAATAATAATTTTAAAAACAGAATAAAAACAAATCATTATTTTCAGTCATATATTATTTTTTTAAATATATTATGTTATATTTTAAATAAAAACAAAATAAAAAACAGAATATATTATATTATATTTTTAAATAAAACTGGAATATATATATATATATATATATATATATATATATATATATATATATATATATTAAAAACAGAATAATAATTTTTGGAACAAAATATCTATTAAAAATATAATATAGTATGAAATTTATTTCTAGTTATATATATTTAGAATAATTGAAAATAGTAGAAAATTGGTTTGTATTAAAAGTAATTTCTAGTTAATATAAGTTTATGTTTTTTTTACGGGTATATAAGTTTATGTTAAAGAATAATATTAAGTTAGTTAATACTTGTAGTTAATGTTTTATCAAAATTCTTGAAATTGGTTGATATATTAAAGTCACATTTGTAATTAAAACGACAATGATTGTATAAATTTGCAGTATGAAATATTATTTGTACTATTGTAGTTAGATGTACGATAGGTTGTATCCAGGAAGACGCGGACTTAAATCAAATTTTAAGGAAGGAGTTAAAAGGTTTATCACGTGGGCATTTTTTCAAGAATGTTGTCGAAGCGAAGGAGGAGTTAGATGTCCTTGTCTTAAATGTGAATGCGGACCTATAATTAGTGACCTAGAGGAAGTAGAACGTCATTTGAAGAGAAGGGGTTTCATTGAAAATTATTGGGTTTGGACATATAATGGAGAAGAACTACCGAGTAGCGTACCAGAGACCAGTAATACACATGTTTGAAGTAGTAGATCATCGATGGAACATGGGGAAAACTTTAATCTGGTCGGTGAGATGGTGGACGATGCTTTTGGTGTGAACGTGACATATGACGAACCTGAAGATTTTAATGGGGATGAGTTGCAGAATGAGGAAGCGCAAAGATTTTATCAGTTGTTGAATGAGATGTATACGCCGTTGTTTGAAGGGTCGTCAGACTCAAATTTATCAATGTGTGTGAGATTATTGGCCGCCAAGTCAAATTGGAATGTTCCTGATCAGTGTTTGAAAATATTTATAAATTAAGGGGAAATTATACTCACCTTTTCTGATATTTTTTAAAATGACACTGACACTCCTCTAGGTTTAAAATATTCAATGACCTTCCACTACTACAAAATGTGTAAACAACAACGCCGGGTTTACAAAGAATTCATATACACCGTTGTAATAGTGCAAACTAGATGCACACATTTTTTTTTATCTTATTAAAATGCTTCTAATCATGCTTAAAATTCCAACCGTGGTGAAATTTGAGGCCTTTCACCACAGTTATTTAAAAGCCCATGATTATAGGTAGCGTCTGATCATGGGTTCAAGTCCCAGCACCACCATTTATTGTTTTTTAACTTAATTTGTCAAAATGCTGACAGCCTTTCACCATGGGTATTTAAAAAACTTAGATTAAAACTTAGATTATATCCTATAGTTTAGTTTTAGGTCCTGCCGTTCGGAAAACCCAGTTTTAGGGAAAATCATCTTCTTTTTTAAATATGTTTCGTAGTATCAAAACCCCAAATTCTTTTTTTTTCTATTTTTAATGAATTTTTTACTGTGTTCATAGTTTCAAAAATTCCAAAAAAAAACCTCAAAATTGTTATTTTACTTAATTAGTTTAAATTTTGTATTTTTTTTATTTTTCTGAATTTATTTTAATCATGTTACTTCTTTCTAATTTTTTCAAAATGTTGACAGACCTTTCACCACAAGTATTTAAAATACCGTGATCATAGGTAGCGTTTTGTACTTATTTTTTCAAAATGCTGACAGACCATTCAACACGGGCATTTAAAAAAACGGTGATCATAGATAACGTCTGGTCATGGGTTCAAGTCGCAGCACCAACATTTTTTATTTTTTACTTATTTTTTCAAGTCCCATTACCAACCTTATAGGTGGCGCGCTTATTAAGTTTATTCACTATCCTTGAACAAATCTTGGTCGTCCATATAGTGGTTACCAACTGTCAAGACACTGCTAATAGTGATCCGTGTGAAACCTAAAACTTAGACGAACGACATCTTCTACCTCCAAACATTATCTTTCATTTACGATACTCTATTTCTCCACTAAACCAAATTTCAAAACAAATTTAAGAACTCTAGTTAGCAATGTTAGTTGTTGGTGTTCTTTTTTAATTATTGTTGTTCTTGTTGTTCTTTTTTATTATTGTTGTTCTTATTGTTATTATTGTTATTATTATTGTTACTGTTGTTGTTGTGGTTCTTATTCTTATTGTTGTTCGTACTGTTGTTATTGTTGTTGTTCCTGATGTTCTTGATGTTCTTGTTGTTCTTGTTCTAATGCCGCAATTTTTTTATATTTTATTAAAAGACATACAACAACTGTTATTTAAAATAACCTTGATTATAGGTAGTTCTAATGCTGCATTTTTTTTTTATTTTATTAAAAGACATACAATAACGATTTTTTAAAATAATCGTGATTATATGTAGCGCACTTTCCAGTTTATTATAACGCTTACTGGGTCGTTGTTGTAAGTATCATATATACAACGACACTCTAGATAACAACGTTTGTGCCCGCGTCATTATATATTTTTCCCAACCGTTGTTAAATGGGTTTTCCCAACCGTTGTTAAATGGGTTTCCCAGCCGTTGAAAAATATTAAAATGACACCGACACTCTCCTTAATTTTTAATAACAATCAAAAAAACATTGATATAGACGACATTCACCTATAATTTTTTTTATCACTAAATATTTCAGTTGATATATGTATGCTTAGGAAACATTTGTGTATATTTTAAAATTAGAAAAAGTGTCCGTGTTATTTTAACAAATCTTCTTGAATGTAATTTTTCCATAAATTAATAAATAAATGACTTGTAAATGAAATACAGGTTTTAATTTCTATTTGATAATTTAAAGAAACAATAGCACATCTCTGATGGTTCAATTTATTAATTCCTCTACAACTATAGTGTGAACATAATTCAAAGAATGAAGTGTAATATCTAAAAGCTTAACCAGCTTGAGCTTAACTCTGAGCCTGTTTGAGGTTTCCATGATGACGAGCCAATTAGGGAGAATCTGAGAGTGCAGGAGGATATGTGGAAGAAGTTGAGGTTAAAAGAGAGTATGTTGGCCCAAAAATCCAGGGTTAGATGGGTCCAAGATGGGGACCTCAACGAGAAATTTTTCCATAATTCTCTTAAGTCGAGAAACCGTTCGAATTGCATTTCTGCTGTTACTGTGAGTGGTAATCTTGTGGAAAAGCCGGAGGAAATCAAATCCGAAGCAATGAAGTTCTTTGAGGAAAGATACAAGAACCATAATGTATTCGAGTTTAGGAGTGATTCTCTCAGAGTTTCTTCCTTGGAAGAGACTGATAATAAATTCCTTGAAGTAGATTTCAGCGCTGCAGAAGTTAAAGAGGTCGTGTTTAGTTGTGACGGCAACAAGTGCCCAAGAGTTGATGGCTTCAATTTTAAGTTTATCAAATCTTGCTGGGATTTTGTTGATGAGGATTTCTCGAATTGTATTCTAGAATTCTTTAAAACTGGTTACCTTCCTAAGATGTTTGCTTCGTCCTTCAATTCGTTGGTTCCGAAGATTAATAATCCTCAACACTTTGAAGAATTCAGGCCTATAAGCTTAGTAAGCTGTGTTCTTAAGATTATCTCTAAGATACTCGCCTGCAGACTAGGCAAGATAATCCACAAACTTATCTCCCCCTCTTAATCTGCATTTATTCCGGGGCGCCAGATTTTTGACAGTGTTCTGTTGGCTAGTGAAATTGCAGATTATGCTAAAAGGCTTAAGAAGGACTACTTGTTCTTTAAAGTTGATTTTGCTAAGGCTTATGACTGTGTGGACTGGTCTTATCTTGAAGACATGCTTATTAAGATGGGATTTGGGAGCAATTGGCTTAAATGGATTCGTGGATCAGTATTCAATAGTGACGTGTCGATTCTAATCAACGGTAGTCCCTCGAAAGATTTCAAAGCTGGAAGGGGTTTGAAGCAGGGCGATCCTCTTGCTCCTTTTTTGTTTGCCATCGCTGCTGAAGGTTTGGCCAATTTAGTGAGAACTACATCCATTGGCAATATGCTGTCTGATTTCAAAATTAATGGGCATCCTACTGTCAATTTGCTGCAGTTCGCTGATGATACGCTGCTTATAGGAGATGGGTCGGTTATTAATGTTTGGGCTTTCAAGGCTATTTTGAGAGCTTTTGAATTGACCTCTGGCCTAAAAATTAATTTTTCAAAAAGTTGTCTTTATGGGATTGGGGTTGATCCGGCCTTACTCTCTGCAGCTGAAATGTTTCTTCATTGCAATTCAGGGAGTCTCCCCTTCAGATTTCTTGGCCTTACTGTGGGTGGTAACCATTGTCGTTATGCTTTCTGGAATTCGATGTTGTCTTGTCTGAGGAATAGATTAAATATATGGTCCAGTCGGAATTTGTCTATGGGTGGTAAAGTAACCCTCATTAATTCGGTTATGGTTAATCTCCCAATTCACCATTTGGCCTTCTACAAAGCTCCCAAGAAAGTTATGAAGGATTTCATTGCTATCCAACGTAGGTTTTTGTGGGCTGGAAAGTCTAATAAAAGGTTGGTTTCTTGGATTTCTTGGAACTCAGTCTGTAAACTAAAGGATCAGGGAGGTCTTGGAATAAAACATGTTGGTCGATTCAATCGCGCTCTTTTTTCAAAGTGGTTATAGAAGTTCCATAGTGGAGGCAATGAAATTTGGAGGAAGTTTCTTACTAATAGGTATGGCTATTTAGGTATTAAAGTGCAGTCTTATGCTGAAGTTGGTAGTCTGATGTCGGATTCGCTTTGGATGAAGGATATTTTGTCGGTATCTGTATCCGAGCACCTTGACAATTTTTGTAATTATATGGACTGTTCAATAGGAGATGGTTCTAATGTAGCCTTCTGGTCGGCGTCTTGGATCGATGATTTACCGCTGAAGACTAAATTTCCTAGTCTGTATCAGGCCTGCAGAAGTAAGACGTCAGCATTAAGTGTGATGGGTTATTGGGACGGTGAGCAGTGGCATTGGAATTTGCTCGATACGATGGAATTCGTTGTTTCTCTTCCTGAACTTGAATGTGTAGCGAGCGATTTTGGATGTGGTTCTTAAGCACTGGTCGCTCTCTGCGGTTGAGTTTACTACAGGTCGATTCATTTTTTATCCTATTGTAAGCTGACTAAGGAAGGGAAATAGATGTCTCCAATTAACCCTGCTCGCATACTGCGTTTAAACAACGGTCTGTTAGGTTACGAATGCTACAATGTGGGGGGCCTTTGTACTGGTTATTTGTATTTTCGCCAATACGGTTTTCTTTCTTTTTTATCTAGGCAAAGGGTTTCTGAAGGGGAATAAGGATTAGGATGTTAGGACTGATGTTTTTGAATTACTGCTTTTGAATGATGGGATTTGGGTTTTTTGTTGATTGTGCTCGCTAAGATCTTTACTTTCGATCTTATGCCTACGTATTCCCGTTTACCGAAACAGGGAAATCAGAGCGTTCGTAGTTCCTCCTAGTCTATGGGAGGAAATGGGGTTTTGGTGTCTTGTTCAAAGCCTAAGACGTGAAGCGAAAGGGTAGTTTGTATCTTGTTCAAAACCCAAGATGTGAAGCTGAAAGGTCTCAACTTTAGAGAGAATATGTCATCTCTAAAGAGGGAAGAAGGAGAATTACTTTAACCGGGATACGCGGATCCAAGCAATGCCATAATTTCCTGAGAACGGGTTTTTAACCTGAAGGAGAAGACTTTAACTCAGTATAGAGAAACGCCATCTTTCCTTAAGAATTCCTCATGCTAAAAGAAGGACAGTGGCATGGATATAGATGATCCAGAGGCTTGCCGCTTACAGCGATTAGATGAAAGGGAAGGAGTTGTTGATGTTTGTGTACTGTGAACGAGGCACAGGTTTGGTGCTAAAAGGTTGAATGGATCAACCAGTGGTTTTCTTATACGAAGCCTAAGAGGAGGCTAATTTCCGCTAGGGAAAATCATTATACAAAGCCTAAGAGGAGGCTATTTTGTGACTCGTACAAAGCTCGAGAGAGAGGCTAAAAGGGTGACTCAACAAGAGAATCTTTTATACTCAACAAGAGCGTGTTTTTGTATCTCGTACAAAGCCCGAGAGAGAGGCGAAAAGGGTGACTCAACAAGATAATCTTTTATACTCAACAAGAGAGTGTTTTTGTATCTCGTACAAAGCCCGAGAGAGAGGCGAAAATTTGTTTGGCTCAAGAAGAACCTTTTTGTATCTCATATAAAGCCCGAGATGGAGGCGAAAAGGTTTGCTCCGCTGGGGAGAATCATTGTACAAAGCCCAAGAGGAGGCTAGTGTAACTGTTCAGTTAAGTGACAGATCCAGTATACTGATTTTAAAAGAGAAAATCAGTTCTTATATGAGCAACACTGAACTCGAGGATTTGGTTCGAGGACCCAGGTTATTTCATGTTCTTTAAGGAAGCGGGAAATCCGAAGGATATTGAGACTGTCCGAGTCTACGGGTTTCCTTCCTATCTAACGAAAGGAGTCACTTGAGAATGCCTTTGAGACTCAAGGAACGAGAGACTGTCCAAGTCTAGAGTTTCATCTTTTGTACTATGTTTTGAGAAACAGTGGTAGTAGACTCTGGAAAGGACTGTTCTATAGAGATGATTAAGTTCTGTTCCTATACCTTTAGGAGGTCGTCGGGACAATTTGTACGAAGCCCAAGAGGAGGCTGGAAACTTTTAAGAAGTCGATCGGTCATTGTACGAAGCCCAAGAGGAGGCTATCATTCCCGGAGGAAGAGATCATTATACGAAGCCTAAGAGGAGGCTGTCAATACTTCTAAGAAGCCGACGGGTCCTTGTACGATGCCCAAGAGGAGGCCGGGTTGCTTTTAAGAAGCCCGTGGGTCCTTGTACGATGCCCAAGAGGAGGCCGATGCTTTTAAGAAGCCCGTGGGTCCTCAAACCCCGAGAAATTCAAGGCAATGCTATTCACCGAGAATAGATCAAAGTCAGGAAAGGCCGAGAATTTGGAAGAAACTCAAAGATGCCATTCACGGAGAATACATTCATCTTTGGGAGTAGAGTTTCTTGACAATTCCTAATTAGGATAGCCGAAGAGAAGACTGTATCTGGTGATCCTATTGGGGATCTAGGTGTCTATTTCTATGAATAAACGAAACGGCGTCACCTAGTGCTAGACGTAGTTGCCGGGGAAACTCTAAATATCTATACTATTATTACACAGTAGATATGAGTTTATGAAAGGAGACTTACAGTGAACAGCCCCACAAAACAGTTATATAATATGAAAGCAGTAAATGAAAGCGATAACGACTTACTCGGTTGTAGAGCTTCCATGCTGTTTTGTTAGTTGTTCAACAAAGAAAAATTGAAAACAACAATATATTCAAAATCAAAGGAGAAAGTGTTTTGAAAGAGAAAGACTTGGGGCTTACAGCTCAAGGAGAGGCCCAAGGTTTTACCAGTGAGTTCACTGTTGAGTTTGTACAGAGGGTCTTATACAAGTGACTATGGCCCAAAAAAGGTTTTCTGTACAAAGGGATGGGTCTTACACTCTCTCAAGAGGCCCAACAAGTTTTAAAGAAAAAGAGTGGGGCTTATAACACGAGGGTAGGCCCAGTTGACTTTTCGTTTAAAAATGGCGATCGCGCCGAGGTTTTCTTTTAACGCAGAGGGACTTATACAATAAGTGAGGCCCAAAAGATTTTAGTTAAAAGGGGGTTGGGTCTTACACTCTAATAGAGGCCCAAAGAGGGTTTAGAGAAAAATAAATGGGTCTTATAGCTCGAGGAGAGGCCCAGATGATTTTTGAAAAGGCGACGATCGCGCCGTTTGTTTTTCGACGGTATCGGGACTTATACAATAAGTGAGGCCCAAAATGATTTGGTCAAAAAAGGATTGGGTCTTACACTCTATTAGAGGCCCAAAGGTTTTGAATGGGTCTTATAGCTCAAGGAGAGGCCCAGATGGTTTAATTTTAAACGGGCAACAATCGCGCCGTTTACTTGTACAGAGGGACTTATACAATGAGTGAGGCCCAAAAATGATTTTGTACAAGGGGGGATGTGGGTCTTACACTCTCTCAAGAGGCCCAAAAAATGTTTTGAAAATGATTTATGAGGGTTGAATTAATCCAAAACCCTAATTTGTTTTCAAAAATGTATTTAATTAAATTAAAATTCAATTAAAATGATCAAAATTGTTTAACACATGGAAAACAAATTGTGATCTTGGATTAATGCTTCAAAAATTAAGTATTGACCTACAAAATAATTAGAAAGCATTAAAAGTTGCAAAATCAACGTGGAAAAAATATTTAAAATGTCAAAAACAATTAAAATATTAATTCTTTGCAAAAATATCAATTATATGAAATAAATAATATTTTTGGGATTTTTTGTTAAAATAAAATATTTTAACATTTTTGTGAATTATTAAAAAAAGAATCAACTCAAAATCATTAAAACTCAGAGAGAAATTAATTTTTGAATCAATTAAACAAAATCACAAAATTCAAATATTTGAATATTTGAAAAAAGGCGCCAAGAACACACCAAGAACACGCGCGTGTTCTGGGTTTGGCTGATTTGCATTTTCTCCTCAATCTCATTGAATACTTGATTATACCATGCAATCCACATATCATTATGTCGTCTCAACCTCACGATCATGTCTATGTACATTAATTTCATTTAAATTAAACATACAACAAGAAACCTCAAGAACCCTAATTTCTGCATGAAGGCTAGGATTTTTGATACATGATTCAAACAATGCAATTAATTGAGGGAAAACATTCCATGCATGATTATGAACATATGGCCAAATTATTGTGCGAGGAAATATGCATAGATTGAGAGATGACCAAGCTTAGGCTTACCTCCAAGTCGTGATAGCAAGAGCAAATTGATTTTTGATCTGGAGGTGTTACAAATGAGTTGTGATGATCTGAACAGCTTCAATGGATGTTATAGAGTGTGTTGCAAGCTTTGGAACACTTTGAAATTCTCTGGATCAAGCTGGAGACCTCCACCTGCAAAATTGAAGCATAATGGCTTGGTTGAAGAGTGATTTTGAGCTGGGAGTGTTACAGATGGTGTTTAAGCACTTGGACACCTCAAATACATCATATGTGATGTGTTTGAGCAATTGGAATTGATTGCTTATGGCTGCAACTCAAAACCCGATAGTGGTTACTCAAAAACAAGAAAACTTGAAGTTCAAGAAATAATGAGAGAAAGTAGTGTTGTAACTGGCTTTGGTGTGAGTTGAATGATCCATTGAGACCTCTATTTATAGGTGATCAACTCTTGTCTTTGAGGAATAGTGAATGGCAGCTGGATCAGATCACATTTGCATGGATTGGCTTGGCATAAATGCCTCTTGAACTAGGCATAACAGCTGCTCCAAATAGACCAGCTATGCCTTGACTGAAATCACATTCTTCAGATGTTTTTAATGTTGTTTAATCAGAGAACTTGACTAAGGAGAGTGAGAATCTTGACAATGCACTATTCCACATAAATGCACTTTGAATTCAAGGCAAAATGTGCCAAAGTGGATGAATTTCAAGTTGGAAGGTTCCTTGGCTTTTTGACTCAGCCCTCTCAGTTGGATCAGTTGGTTCATGGTCAAATTAAAGGCATGTGGCATATTGATCACTCCTCTTGACTCAAAAATCGTGTATGGCACAAAACTCCCAAACTAATTTTTGATGGCAGCCTTGACATGGCATGTTGTGGCAGCCATAATTCATGGTACAAGTGGACTGGTTTCATGCTATTGAATTGCTTGGATTCTTGTTAACATTTGCAACAATATTGATGTTTATCTTTGGGACTGATTCAGCTTGCATCCATGTGCAAAAATCCCACAAATTTTGGTGTTTCAACACAAAATCTGCCTTGCCCAGAATTTTTCTAAGTGTTGGAAAATGGTATACTTTCATGTTTTCAGCCACTTTGGCTCACTCATAGCTCAAAATCCATAATGAATTGGAATGACTTGTAGTTGAAGTTTTTGTAGAGGACAATGAGGGCTACAAATCAAGCCTTGGATGGAAAAAATTGGCCTTGTGGTTTAGGAGTTATTGTCCTCCAAAGTTGGTACCCTAGCCACTTGATTTTTAACTTAGAAAATTTTCTAAGTTATTATGGTTACCCCTTTTACAAGTTATCCCACTTTCTTTGATTTTTCTTGATGAATGATGATTCAAATCATACATTAACATCATTTTAGGGTTAAAAATACATTTTGTTGAAAAATCTCAAAAAGTCAAAGTTGACTTTTTGTGCACAGTTGACTTTTTGTCAGATGAATTCCAAACTGTGCAATTCTTCAGGAAATCATGTCTTTGACCTATATCAAACTTGATGGACATGTTCCATGGGTGTCATAGGGTATATTTATTCATGTCCTAGGGTTTGGGAGCATGTCCTGGTCAAAAGTCAAAGTTACAGTTGACTTTTCTCGCGATCCTGGTTTCCTACCAAGGAACTGGTCTCAGTTTCTGATTTAAACTTCCCCTCGATCCTGGTTTCCTACCAAGGAACTGGTCTCAGTTTTTGAAATAAACTTCCCCTCGATCCTGGTTTCCTACCAAGGAACTGGTCTTAGTTTCTGATCTAAACTTCCCCTCGATCCTGGTTTCCTACCAAGGAACTGGTTTTAGTTTCTTTTGTCAATAAACTTTATTGACAAGGGACGCTATTCGTAGCGGTTTTCCTCAAACTTCTCGCCAAATTTTCCTGGGAGATGCCATTTGAGCGAAAAAGTTATGGTCAGACTTGCTGGGGAACCCAACGTCTGAGTTGTAGAGTTGCACAAACTTCTCTGTTGGAGACGCCATTTGTTTCTACTGGAGAAAGCGAGTCTCTTGAGAGACTGCTTCCGCTTGGGGATATTACATCATACTTTTCTTGGGGGATCTTCCCAGAGAAATGCCATATGATGGGATCCAATTTTGAGGTGCCGATGACCTTTTCATCAGCGGCTTTTCGGAGAAATACTGATGTACTGCCGAATCTCTGCTTAAGAGGCTTTCTATGGGGATTTTCCTTAATCCGGGAAAGCAAGGATATCATCTTCAATGGCGAAGAGTGACATCTGTTGAAGGTTTCTCTGGTCTTTCAGAGGTTCAAGTTATCAAAGTGGCCAATTGTCGACTCTGATCTAGAGATACACTGGTGACGAGTTCGATTGGACACAACACTTCCTGACAAAGCAAGAACTGACAAACTCGATCGAGAGGACGGTTATCACGGCAGGGTAAGACCGACTCAAGTGATAGTGATGCAGTATGAAATGTGAATGCAAATCAAATGCATGATGTATGTATGTATATGCTGACAAAACAGACACGACATACAAACTAAAAGATGAACACGACTGAATACTCGGCCATCGCGGGGCGAAGAAGTACCGTTGGTTCAAAATAGCAATTCCACCTTGCTTAGGAGAAATAGTCCCTGTTGGGAGCTATGCTGGTCGGGCTTAGGAGATGAGAACTCGGCCGAGGGTGTCAGACGAAACAAGGTCTCTGACACAGTTGATCCTTCACTCAGGCGCACTGGCTTAGAAGGAGTACTTTGATTCTGCACTTTGAGGCTCGCACGCCTTTGGAGACCCAACCGACGTTCTTTCGATGTTCACAGTCAAAAGAAATGCCATCTTTGTTTTAAAAGCAGAAAAAGTTTTAACAAGTAAATTCGTTTTGTTTCATTTCAAGAATCGCTGATTAAGTTAAACAACGTCGTTCTGTAAAACTAAAACAAGTAAGAATTACAAACAAAAGCACAAGGGCTCAAATTTTATTGATAAGATGTAGATCAGCCAAACGCGTGATTCCAAAGAGTATTTACAAAGTTCAGAAAAATGGTAATTTACAGGGAAAAGGGCTACGTTGAAACATAACGACCACTGTCCTTCTACCAACTTTGAATTCGGGGCATCCTGAGCTTCTGTCGAAGATGACCTTTGACTGGATATTTCCTCCGAAGGGTGATGTAACTGCTGTTAAGGGACTTGCCTCTGTTAAATATAGTTACTTGCCATTATCCCTAATTTTTTCCTGGATTGTACTATGATGTTTCCAATCCACCGGGATGATTTTTTTTCATGTCTCTAACTTTTTCCTGGACCGCCCTTTCAGGTTTTCAATCCACCGAGACGTTCTTTTTTTTTTAGTTTAGGCGAAGTATTTCTTAACTACATCAACATTCGTGGGGTAGGCAAATTCCTCTCCGTCCATGGTTGCAAGTCTCAAGGCGCCGCCTGAGAAAGCTTTTGTGACCACATAGGGGCCATCATAATTTGGGGTCCATTTGCCCCGAGAATCAGTGAGAAATGATTGTATCTTCTTGAGCACGAGGTCTCCTTTTCTGAAGACACGAGGTCGGACCTTTTTGTCAAATGCCCTCTTCATTCTTTGTTGATACAACTGACCGTGGCATAGTGCCGTTATTCTCTTTTCTTCGATCAGGTTCAGTTCGTCGTGTCGGCTTTGACACCATTCAGCTTCAGTGAGCTTAGCTTCCATCAATACCCGGATTGATGGGATCTCTACTTCTATGGGGAGCACTACTTCCATGCCATACACTAGAGAGAAAGGGGTAGCCCCTGTTGAAGTGCTGACAGATGTACGATAACCGTGAAGAGCAAAAGGTAGCATCTCGTGCCAATCTTTGTAGGTTACAACCATCTTCTGAACGATCTTCTTGATGTTCTTGTTAGCCGCTTCTACCGCTCCGTTCATCTTGGGTCGGTAGGGAGATGAGTTATGGTGTTCAATCTTGAACTCGGTGCATAACTCTTTCATCATCTTATTGGTCAAGTTAGATCCATTATCAGTAATGATCTGGCTTGGAACACCATAACGGCAGATGATATTGCTTTTGATAAATCGGACCACCACTTGTCGGGTTACATTAGCGTACGACGCTGCTTCGACCCACTTGGTGAAGTAATCAATCGCTACCAGGATGAACCGATGTCCGTTCGAAGCCTTAGGTTCAATCAAGCTAATCATGTCGATTCCCCATATGGAAAAAGGCCATGGGGAAGAAAGAACTTTGAGATGTGATGGCGGTACATGAATTTTGTCGGAGTATATCTGACACTTGTGACACCTCCTCATGTACTTGTAGCAGTCGGATTCCATGGTCAACCAATAGTACCCGGCTTTGAGAATCTTTCTCGCCATTGTATGTCCGTTGGCATGAGTGCCAAAGGATCCTTCATGAATTTCTTTCATGAGCATGTCTGCTTCTGGTTTGTCGACGCATCAGAGCAAGACCATGTCGAAATTCCTCTTATAAAGAGTGTCACCGCTCAGGAAGAAGCTTCCAGCTAGCCTTCTGAGGGTCTTTCTGTCTTTTCTGAGTGCCCCAGGTGGGTACTCCTGTTTCTGAAGGAAGCATTTGATATCGTGATACCAAGGTTTGTCGTCTATGACTGCTTCGATCGAGAAGATGTAGGCGGGCCGTTCAAGGCGCATAACATCAATCTTAGGTAGGTCATTTCATCGAGCTACGCTAATCATGGAAGAGAGAGTGGCTAAAGCATCAGCCATGTGATTCTCACCACGAGAAATGTGATGAAAGTCAACTCTGTTGAAGAAGGGTAGCAACCTTCTTGCATAGTCTTTGTAGGGAATCAATCCTGATTGGTATGTGTTTCAATCTCCTGTGATCTGATTGATAACCAGAGCTGAATCGCCGTATATGTCCAAGTTTTTTATTCTTAAATCAATCGCTTCCTCGAGACCCATAATACAAGCTTCGTATTCGGCCTCGTTGTTCGTACATTTGATCATAAGTCTGGCAGTGAAAGGAATGTGGGTACCCTGAGGGGTAACAATGATTGCCCCAATTCCGTTTCCATAATGATTAACTGCTCCGTCAAAGATTAGTCCCCACTGGGAACCTGGTTCTGGCCCTTCACTGGGTAACAGTTCATCGCAATCTTTCATTTTGAGATACATGACATCTTCGTCTGGGAAGTCAAACCCGATTGATTCCTGATCGTCAATCGGTTGATGAGTCAAATGATCGGCTAAAATACTCCCCTTAACGGCTTTCTGAGCGTGGTACTCTATGTCATATTCTGATAGTAACATCTGCCAACGGGAAATCCTTCCCGTGAGAGCAGGTTTTTCGAAGACGTACTTGATTGGATCCATCTCGGAGACCAACCAAGTAGTGTGACGAATCATGTACTGGCTTAGACGTTTGGCTGCCCAAGCCAAAGCGCAGCAAGTTTTCTCTAGTATTGTATACCGAGTTTCACAGTCGGTGAACTTCTTGCTCAGATAGTAAATGGCAGACTCTTTCCTTTTGGTTTCGTCTTGTTGGCCAAGTACACATCCCATTGAGTCCTCTAGGACTGTGAGGTAAATGATCAGTGGTCTTCCTTCCACTGGAGGTGATAGAATCGGCGGATTCAACAGATATTCCTTAATACTGTCGAAAGCAGTTTGGCAGTCTTCTGACCAAATGCAATCCTGGTTCTTTTTCAGTAATTTGAAAATCGGCGCACACGTGGCGGTCATAAGGAATATGAATCTGGAGATGTAGTTCAAACGTCCCAGGAATCCTCTGACTTGTTTTTCAGTTTTCGGAGAAGGCATTTCTCGAATGGCCTTGACCTTGTCAGGATCAACTTCAATCCCTTTCTGGCTGACGATGAACCCTAAGAGCTTCCCTAAACGGACACCAAAGGTGCACTTGTTGGGATTCAAGCGGAGCATGAATTTTCTCTGTTTTTGATTTTGGAATCAAATCATCGACATATACCTCGATTTCTTTATGTATCATGTCATGAAACAGAGTAGTCATAGCCCTTTGATAGGTTACCCCGACATTCTTCAAACCGAACGACATCACCCTGTAACAAAAGGTACCCCATGGGGTAATGAACGAAGTTTTCTCCATGTCTTTCGGTGCCATTTTAATTTGGTTATAGCCCGAGAATCCATCCATGAAGGAGAAAACTTTGAACTTTGTTGTGCTGTCTACCAGCATGTCAATGTGTGGTAAAGGAAAGTTGTCCTTTGGACTAGCCTTGTTCAGATCTCTGTAATCGATACACATTCTGACCTTTTCGTCCTTTTTGGGAACGGGAACGATGTTGGCTAACCATTGAGGATATTCAGATGTAGCGAGGAAACCCGCGTCGATCTGTTTCTGTACCTCCTCTTTGATTTTGATGGCCATGTCCAGGTGAGTGCGTCTCAACCTTTGCTTTACTGGCAGACATTCCGATCTCAACGGTAAATGATGTTCCACGATGCTGGTATCCAACCTAGGCATGCCCTGATAGGACCAAGCGAACACATTGGGAAATTTTCTGAGAAGCTTTATCAAACCCTCTCTGGCAGTTGGACTGAGCAGTGCCCCAATCCTGATTTCTTTTCTCTCTTTTTCTGAACCCAAGTTTACCATTTCCAACGGCTCTTTGTGAGGTTCAATGGACCTTTCCTCTTGTCTGAGTAATCGGGAGATCTCTTCTGGAATTTCGTTGTCAACTTCTTCTTCAGCCCCAAATATCGGGAACTCAAAGTCGGGAGAAGGCATCGGATCGTATGTTTCAACGGGGTGTAAAACAAGAAATCTGCATGACGTGATGATTCGTGTTTAGAAGAGATAGAGAAAATTCAAGTGTGTGTAGTGTTTTATTTTACTGCTTGTTTTTATTATTGAATGTTTTTTAGGATTACCATTTTCTGAGAAAAGCAATAAGAGAAAACAGCAAATAATGCGGAAATTACAGAACGACGTTATTTTATTAATGCACAAGTCGAATCTTGAAACTACAACCCTATAAAACAAAACTCTGTCGCTTTGGGCAAAGCGAAGAGGGAAAATTTACAGAAAGCGAGCCCTATCAAAACATCCGTTTCACCTGGGCAGGGTGAAAGGTTAAAGATGGCAATTACTTTGACTGGTGAACGACCTTCGGAACATCGACAGCAACCCATTGCAGTGAACTCCTCGGTGAATCACAAAGTCTGGCACCTTCCTTGATTTATCTTCAGAAATAACGCTGATTTCTGGTGGAGTAGGATCACTGGAATCTGTCTCCCAGGCAGAGTTGTCGTAGGAGGATTCCTCTGTTGCATTTTGCATAACATTGGTGCCCTCAGCTGCATCTCCCCATCCAGTTGGCTGGATATCTTCGAGCCTGATACGAGAGCTTTCGGGAGCGGTGTATTTGACCATATAGTCAAATTTTCCACTTGGTTCTCCCAGAGTGTCCCAAACTTCTTTGGAATTGGAGGAGTCATCTCTCTCGATGACGTTGACCTCAGGAAAAGCGTAGTTGATGAACTCAAGTCCTGCAAACATTGCAAATTCATCGTTATGTTGAGAGTTTCGGAATGACCTGAGTGTTGATCCCATGACATGGTGGGGACACAGGTATTCTGTTCAATGATGCTCAGCTGAGTGTCATTACTCGGCTGACTTTCTGGCCCCAAGTCTCCTGGATAAGGTTGCCACATTGGCAGACCATCCATCGGGCCATAGTAGGTAGAGTCAAGGTTGTCTTTCATCGGAGTGTCTTCCTCTAATGAATTTGGTGGAGCACGGCATCCTTCCGGATCACAATCTCCATAGATCATTTCAACATCTGATCTGGGTATAAATCTCGGACTCTGTGCGGGATAGCAAAATGGAGTTTGCGTTTCGTCCTGCGACACATAACCCTCCTCGTTAAGATAGGACTTCCATTCCTCATCTATGTCAAAGGGATCCTCTTCATTGATAGCATGGACTACTTGAGTCACTGGTTGGAGGAAGCCTCCACTATGGAAGAAGTTCTGAATGGGATGAAGACTTTCATCGCCAACAGCTGTCTGGGTACAGGTTGCAGAAAAACCAAGACCCTTCTTTGTTTTATTGTCGATAGGAATGACAAGCTGTCCCCATCCTTTTGTATCGGTACTCTCGACCGCTTTGATAGTATCTTTGTATGAGGAAATCGATGTTCCTCCTTCAGATTGATTGTTCTTGCTCACCGATAGTGCTTGGAACTGCGTTCCAATAACCTCTTCAGGTTCTATACCAGCAGATGATGACAAACTACTCACGAGCAAGGCTTGTTCCCTACAAACTGTGACAAGTTGATCGTTCTTGACGAACTTTAGCTTTTGGTGGAGGGTTGAAGTAACCGCTCCAGCCTGATGTATCCTAGGTCTTCCTAATACACAACTGTATGTTTCCCGGATGTCCATGACCTGGAAAGTGACTTGGAAAGTATGAGGACCAATAGTTATGGGAAGATCAACTTCGCCGATAACCGCTTTTCTGGATCCGTCGAATGCTTTAACGACGACCTCGTTGATTCTCATCGGAGGGCCCTTGAATGATAATTGCATCAAAGTGGACTTCGGCATAACATTCAGGGCTGACCCTGTGTCTACCAGTACGCTGGCTAAAGCATCGTCCTGGCAGTTAACTGTGATATTGAGTGCCATGTTATGACGGCGACCCTCTTCGGGTAATTCCTCATCACTAAATCCCAAATTGTTGCAGGAAGTGATGTTAGAAACGATAGTATCGAACTGTATGATTGTTACATCCTGTTCCACAAAGGCCTGCTCTAAGACTTTCTGTAGAGCCTCCCTGTGCGCTTCTGAACTGAGTAACAGTGATAATACCGAGATTTTTGAAGGAGTCTGTAACAGTTAATCAACAATGTTGTATTCACTCCTTTGGATGAGCTTAAGCATCTCATCTTTGTCTTTCGAAAGGTCGGGATTACTGGATTGACCGAATGGTGGATCGGGAGCTTCTGTCTGAAGTTCCTTTTCTTTGTTGGATTCTCCAACTCCTCGGTTGAAGATTCGACCGCTCCGTGTTACACGAATGATGTCTGCAATATTCACCACGGAGGGTAATGGAATTTCCTTTCCATTTTCAATTGTTGTTGCACCGTATTTGTAAGGTATAACCTTAGCTGATTCATACGGTAGTGGTCCCGGCAGATAGATGACTATGGGAACCTTCTGATTTTTCTGACCATCATAAGTAATCTTGACTCGTTCCCGGTTGGGAACTTTAGATTCGTCAAGTAGAGGGATAATGGCAATAAAACATCCCTGGTCCTGTGATGACCAGAAATCATGACAACATCCTCAACTTGCTCAGCAAGGTAGTTCGGCGACCAATTGATGGGTCCAGAACCTGGATATGGACGAATTTCTTCACGATTGACTTAACCCTGAAGAGCTGCTCTCACAAGGTAACACCCTTGGTTACTTTCCGAACAGACGCTACAACTGTCATAGTTGTGTGGGGGCACCTGGCCACGCCCACTTTGGATACAATGTAACCTCACTAGGTTAGCTTCCACTGATCGGACATCCTGACTCTGATGCCGAGTGGGATTTCTATTACTGATACTAATCTGCTGAGTATCTTCATCCATATAGACTGGCATCCACCAATGATTTAACAAGTGCTGAAGTGCTTCCTAGACAAGGGTACAACCTCAATCGTTTTTGCAACCCGCTTTACAGCTTTGATATTCATGTGAGATCAAGAATCCGAGTCGGACCTGCTCAGCATGTAACTCCACCAGGTTGGTATTCATCACACGAATATCGAAAACCTGAACCATGTTGATCTGATAGGGATCCCTATCATGGTAGTCTTGGATCCATCCAAGATCCATCTGACGCTGGAGGGCCTCTTGTATGAAAGAGCATCCATGTTTGTTTACCGAGCAAGTCAGACAGGAACTGTAATCGTGTCGTGGCAGATTATGATACTGGCTTTGCCTTGAGTGCATCGCCACCAAGTTGACATTCATCGCACGGATATCGTGGTTCTGACTGATGTTAGAATTCGTGTAGACCATGTTAAATCCACGAACTCTGTGCTCTTGAATCCATCCGAGATCCATCTGTCCCTGTAGAGCTGCTTGCACTACAGAACATCCTTGATTACTTTTAGAGTAGATATCACACTGGTGATAGTTATGAGGTGGCACATGGCCATATCCACTCTGTCTACAATGCATCTTCACCAAGTTGGCCCTCAATAAGAATACATCGTGAATTTGATAGACGTTGTTAGTCTCTTTCTCAACCAAATTGACCGTAGCTTTCTCGTGTTGAGGCAGCGGGTTCGTGAGAACATTAGGATTCGTATCTTTGAAAGATAAGAGCCCGCTCCTAACAAGCTTTTGCACGTCAGATTTGAAATTTAGACAAGTCTCTATGTTATGCCCCGATCCTCCTTGATGATAAAGGCATGTCTGATCCGCTTTAAACCAGAAAGGCGGATTTTCTGGTACTGTAAGAGGAGACTTAGTTTGAATGTACCCCTTAGCCAGTAGTAACGGAAACAGTTCTGTATACGACACGGGTATAGGATCAAACCCAGATGGTCGTGTTGTACGGTTGTTATTGTACGGAGGACGAGCCTGTTGAAGAGGCTGTTGTGTCCTTTGCTGATTAGGTTGGCTCTGCGCAACCTGAGGTTGATACGTAGGAACAGGCGCGGGGCCGATAGCAGGAGTTACCGCTGCTACTGGTTGATAACGACGCCTTTGCTTTCCGAGAGAGATATTCCCAATATCTTGCTCTTTTTTCTTAGGGAGAGCACTACCGTATTTCTTAGTACCGCTCGTCGATCCAGTGTCTTTTACTAAACGTCCTTCTCGGACAGCTTCCTCAAGACGTACACCCATACCGACCATTTCGGTGAAATCACTAGGCACACTGCCGACCATTCGGCCGTAGTAAAACGAGCTTAAGGTTTTTAAGAAGATCTTTGTCATCTCTTTTTCCTCAAGAGGTGGACAAATTTGAGCGGCGATTTCACGCCACCTTTGAGCATACTCCTTAAAAGTTTCCTTGTCCTTTTGTGACATTGATCTGAGCTGATCTCTGTCCGGTGCCATGTCCAAATTGTATTTATAATGTTGAACGAAGGAAGTGCCAAGATCTCTGAATGTGCTGATCGAGGCACAGTTTAAACCCATGTACCATTTTAAGGCGGCACCGGTTAAACTATCCTGAAAGTAGTGAATCAGCAGGTCCTGATTTTCCGTCTGAGCTGACATTCGTCGAGCGTACATTGTCAAATGACTTTGAGGGCAAGAATTACCCTTGTATTTTTCAAACTCAGGCACTTGGAACTTGTGCGGAACTTTCACATTGGGGACCAGACAAAGGTCTGCGGCGTTCTTTCCAAAAAGATCCTAACCGCGAATGGCTTGCAGTTCCCTCTACATTTCCAAGAACTGTTCCTGGAATTCATCCATTCGGTCAAACATAGTTTCCTTCTTACCAGAAGGTATCTGTGGAATCTGTCCTTCCGGGACAGTGTGTACCACAGGGGGTGGTACCTTAACTACGGCGTTGAATCTTGGCGTTTCCCGAAGTTTGTAACCTTCAGGGGTCTTCAATATGCCTCTGGCATCTTCGCTTTCCCGAAGTTTGTAACCTTCAGGACCAGCGGCTCCTGCAGAAGTTCCCTGATCTTCAACGATCGACGGAACATATCCTTCCGGGATATAATTAACAGGCATGCCCCAGGGACGATCTTTCGGCATCTGATACCTAGGATCGAACTTTTCCACTATGGGCGTCGAGGTGATCTCCGAGATCACAGTCCTTTGTAGCTTAGCTTCTGCCATGGCTTGCATGTCGTTACGAAGCTTTCTCATATCCTCTTTCAGAGCTTCGATCTCTTCTTTCAACTCTCTGTTTTCTTCCTCAAGATCATCCATCTTTTTCTGACGACTAGCCCGAGTATTGTACGAATGAGACAGTTTGACTCTAGAATCGGGACACAAACGTAAGATTCGTAGGTAAGGAGAATACGCGATGTGAGAATGATAAAATGCAATGATTATATTAATTGTTTGTTGATTTAATCAAAATAAACTGCAACAAAAATTGATCCTCATCTAAAAATTAAGGTGGTGTCCATCACTCCAGGAGAATACACCCAATCATACTACCAAAAATTGTATTTTGAAAACCAAAACTATATTGACCTTGTTGATTACTTGTTCACCAATGGGGCTTCTACTGCTGATGATATTGTAACTTTCTATAAAAAGCTAGTAGATGACTACAGTCCTGCTGCAGTCATTCCAGGATGTCTATTTTATGATAAACTTCAAGAGGCCGTCATAAACCTCATCGAACTCGATTTAGCCCCTGGTTATTTTAATTACTAATTACCTAGCTAAGCTAGCTTGTAATCAATCTTTAATTTTGCAGGTCAACGACAGTAATACCTAGGCATCTGTTTCATGTTCTCAATAAGACCTGTGAATTATGTACTTTTTTATGTGTGGCATTCATGAATTTCTTTTTTTCTTTCTATTTCTCCTTTCATTTTATTGTGAGTGCAGATCATTTGCTTTCTCTTGTATCTATTATATATGTAACATGGTTTTAAATTGCAGACCGCAACCGCAATTGTGGCCGCAATATTGCTGATGCGGTAGTCACCGCACCCGCATCGGACCGCAATTGCGGTGTGAATTGAAATAACGTGTGTAACTACATTAGAATTCGCCCCAAATAACTTCATGCATATTTCTACACATATTTTCATCATAACTAAAAGTTTGAGACACAAAAACTCAATTTACATCTCATTTACAATGTAAAAGATTAACATCAAGAGTTTTTCAATGGTATATTTCAAATATCTTCCAATAAAAATTTACGCCGCAATGACCACAATACGCATCGCAACAATCGCAATGGCCGCAATCGCAACACACGCAACCGCAACCGCATTCATAACCGCAACTGCAATTTAAAACCATGATATGTAATGCTTTGAATAATAAGAAGCAAATTAAATATATTATGGATTGGTTTTGAAAGTGTACATTCCACCTAGGAGTGACAAGAGAGGAAAGAGATTTGGTATCGTCGGATTCAAAAAGGTGGACGACGAACATCTTCTCGCCATTAAACTGGACAATGTGATCATTAATGGCAAGAAGATATTTGCGAATAAACCAAGGGTTCCAGAGAGAAGTTAAGACAGTCCAATCTGGGAAGCTTACCAATCAGAGGAAGGGGGAAGATGGTAGGCGGGAGAATGGGCATCAACGCTTTCAGTGCGCCCATCACCAAACGGACAACCGTGAGGGACTCTCGTATGCACAAGTAATGATAATTTTCATGTATCCCAGAAGGATTGCATGAATAATCTTAAAATATCGCTGAAAGATTTCACAAAAATTTCTGTATTTTGATGTAAAAAATTTGTAATAAACTCATAAAATGATTGTCATTCCTGAAGAATGACACGAATGATTCTAACGCATTCTATAGAAGAATAGTAGCTATAATATTAACAAATCACATAAGGATTGCATCTATAATATTAACGAATTCCAGAAGGATTGCATCAATTATGTCAAAAATTAGAAAAATTATTGCATCAATAATATTATCCAATTCTAGAATGATTGCATCATTAATAGTGAAGTATCCAAAAAGGATTTCACAAATGCATAATTTTTTTCTTTATTCTCGTTTGAAGATCTATCACTAAAATAAAAACTCTCTCCAGCCATGTGATATAGTGACGTAAAAATCACTTGGAAAAAAAAAGGAGTTGCGACGTGATAATCAAGTCGCTACATGTTTTTATTTTTTAAAAAATTGAAACTGCTGCAAGCACATGGGGAAGTCATAACAAAAATATTTAATCAAAATGTTGTGACGTGGTAATCACATCCTAACACAAAAAGTACAATGAAAAAAAATAAAGGGATCAGGCGTGCAGAGGTAGTAGATGGGGGGAGATTTGAAAATTTTCAAATTTTAAGTTGTGACATGTTAATCACGTCGCGACATGAAAATAAAAATAAAAAGAACTTCATGGAGAAAAATGACTCTGACGCTGACTTGATGGTAGGGTTTGACTGACACATTTATTTGTGTCATGATTCCCACATCGTAATTAATAATGACCATTGGAGGTTGCGACATGAATTTCACTTCTCTAGGTTGTATATTGCATATTGCAACTTTCTCGTCGCTAATGACTCTATACGTATTGCAATTTTCCCTCTCTCGCCCAGACCTGCTTCTTCTTCATTTTTCTTTCTCAACAAATTCTGTTCCCCTTCTTCATTCTAGAAACATATATTTTGTTTATCTTTAACTCATTTTCCATTTTTCTTCTTCCAATATTATCAATTTCAAAAGGTAATTTAATTTAGTTTAATTTTTTGTTTTATATTTGTTAAATGTTGTGTTGATTTTTTTAATTGAATATATAAATAACATTGTAAATTTTTTCAAGATTCATCAAGAGATACATTGGATTGTTGGTTCTTCAAGACTCACCAAGTATCAAGAGTTCAAAATTGAAGCATTTTTTTTTATCTTCGTTGAGGTATTTAAAAATTTAATTCTTTTTTCATATCTAAATAAATATATATGTTGTTGGGTTTAGGTGGTTGGTTGTTGGTCGTAGTTATTGCAAATTTAAAGAAAGGGTAATTTAAACAAAAAAACAGAATTTTGTTAAAATAAATATAGATTAAATCCAAAAGTAATTTATTAATATGTTTAAATTGAAATTAATATGTTTATTTTTTTCGAAATATATTATATTATCTTTTAAATAAAAACAGAATAAATAACATAATATATTATATTATATTTTAAATAAATACAAAAAATATTTTCATATACTTTTTAAAATACAGAATAATAATTTTAAAAACAGAATAAAAACAAATCATTATTTTTCAGTCATATATTATTTTTTTAAATATATTATGTTATATTTTAAATAAAAACAAAATAAAAAACAGAATATATTATATTATATTTTTAAATAAAACTGGAATATATATATATATATATATATATATATATATATATATATATATATATATATTAAAAACAGAATAACAATTTTTGGAACAAAATATCTATTAAAAATATAATATATTATATATGTATATTTTAAACAATATATATATATATATATATATATATATATATATATATATATATATATATATATATATAAATGTTTAAATGTTTATTATATGTAATATATATGTTATGATATATGTTTTTTAAATTTTTATTAAAAATAAAAACAAAATATTGATGTTTATCTTAAAGAATTTAATATATAAGTTTATAAAAAATAAAATATGTTTTATTAATTATGCTACATGATAAATTATATGTTATGTATTATATGTTATATTATGTGTGATGTTATATTATATGTTATGTTATATTATGTGTTATGTATTATATTGTATGTTATATGATATGTTTACTAATTATATTTATTATATGTTATATGTTTATTAAATGTTTAGTTAAAAGAAAATAGTAAGAAATTATTATTTAAGTTTATTAAATATAATATAGTATGAAATTTATTTCTAGTTATATATAATTAGAATAATTGAAAATAGTAGAAAATTGGTTTGTATTAAAAGTAATTTCTAGTTAATATAAGTTTATGTTTTTTTTACGGGTATATAAGTTTATGTTAAAAAATAATATTAAGTTAGTTAATACGTGTAGTTAATGTTTTATCAACATTCTTGAAATTGGTTGATATATTAAAATCACATTTGTAATTAAAACGACAATGATTGTATAAATTTGCAGTATGAAATATTATTTGTACTATTGTAGTTAGATGTACGATAGGTTGTATCCAGGAAGACGCGGACTTAAATCAAATTTTAAGGAAGGAGTTAAAAGGTTTATCACGTGGGCATTTTTTCAAGAATGTTGTCGAAGCGAAGGAGGAGTTAGATGTCCTTGTCTTAAATGTGAATGCGGACCTATAATTAGTGACCCAGAGGAAGTAGAACGTCATTTGAAGAGAAGGGGTTTCATTGAAAATTATTGGGTTTGGACATATAATGGAGAAGAACTACCGAGTAGCGTACCAGAGACCAGTAATACACGTGTTTGAAGTAGTAGATCATCGATGGAACATGGGGAAAATTTTAATCTGATCGGTGAGATGGTGGACGATGCTTTTGGTGTGAACGTGACATATGACGAACCTGAAGATTTTAATGGGGATGAGTTGCAGAATGAGGAAGCGCAAAGATTTTATCAGTTGTTGAATGAGATGCATACGCCGTTGTTTGAAGGGTCGTCAGACTCAAATTTATCAATGTGTGTGAGATTATTGGCCGCCAAATCAAATTGGAATGTTCCTGATCAGTGTTTGAAAATATTTATAAATTAAGGGGAAATTATACTCACCTTTTCTGATATTTTTTAAAATGACACTGACACTCCTCTAGGTTTAAAATATTCAATGACCTTCCACTACTACAAAATGTGTAAACAACAACGCCGGGTTTACAAAGAATTCATATACACCGTTGTAATAGTGCAAACTAGATGCACACATTTTTTTTATCTTATTAAAATGCTTCTAATCATGCTTAAAATTCCAACCGTGGTGAAATTTGAGGCCTTTCACCACAGTTATTTAAAAGCACATGATTATAGGTAGCGTCTGATCATGGGTTCAAGTCCCAGCACCACCATTTATTGTTTTTTTACTTAATTTGTCAAAATGCTGACAGCCTTTCACCATGGGTATTTAAAAAACTTAGATTAAAACTTAGATTATATCCTATAGTTTAGTTTTAGGTCTTGCCGTTCGGAAAACCCAGTTTTAGGGAAAATCATCTTCTTTTTTAAATATGTTTCGTAGTCTCAAAACCCCAAATTATTTTTTTTTTTATTTTTAATTAATTTTTTACTGTGTTCATAGTTTCAAAAATTCCAAAAAAAAATCTCAAAATTGTTATTTTACTTAATTAGTTTAAATTTTATATTTTTTTTATTTTTCTGAATTTATTTTAATCATGTTACTTATTTCCAATTTTTTCAAAATGTTGACAGACCTTTCACCGCAAGTATTTAAAATACCGTGATCATAGGTAGCGTTTTGTACTTATTTTTTCAAAATGCTGACAGACCATTCAACACGGGCATTTAAAAAAACGGTGATCATAGATAACGTCTGGTCATGGGTTCAAGTCGCAGCACCAACATTTTTTATTTTTTACTTATTTTTTCAAGTCCCATTACCAACCTTATAGGTGGCGCGCTTATTAAGTTTATTCACTATCCTTGAACAAATCTTGGTCGTCCATATAGTGGTTACCAACTGTCAAGACACTGCTAATAGTGATCCGTGTGAAACCTAAAACTTAGACGAACGACATCTTCTACCTCCAAACATCATCTTTCATTTACGATACTCTATTTCTCCACTAAACCAAATTTCAAAACAAATTTAAGAACTCTAGTTAGCAATGTTAGTTGTTGGTGTTCTTTTTTAATTATTGTTGTTCTTGTTGTTCTTTTTTATTATTGTTGTTCTTGTTATTATTGTTATTATTATTGTTACTGTTGTTGTTGTTGTTGTTCTTATTCTTATTGTTGTTCGTACTGTTGTTCTTGTTGTTGTTCCTGATGTTCTTGATGTTCTTGTTGTTCTTGTTCTAATGCCGCAATTTTTTTATATTTTATTAAAAGACATACAACAACTGTTATTTAAAATAACCTTGATTATAGGTAGTTCTAATGCTGCATTTTTTTTATTTTATTAAAAGACATACAATAACGATTTTTTAAAATAATCGTGATTATATGTAGCGCGCTTTCCAGTTTATTATAACGCTTACTGGGTCGTTGTTGTAAGTATCATATATACAACGACACTCTACATAACAACTTTTGTGCCCGCGTCATTATATATTTTTCCCAACCGTTGTTAAATGGGTTTTCCCAACCATTGTTAAATGGGTTTCCCAGCTGTTGAAAAATATTAAAATGACACCGACACTCTCCTTAATTTTTAATAACAATAAAAAAAACATTGATATAGACGACATTCACCTATAATTTTTTTTATCACTAAATATTTAAGTTGATATATGTATGCTTAGGAAACATTTGTGTATATTTTAAAATTAGAAAAAGTGTCCGTGTTATTTTAACAAATCTTCTTGAATGTAATTTTTCCATAAATTAATAAATAAATGACTTGTAAATGAAATACAGGTTTTAATTTCTATTTGATAATTTAAAGAAACAATAGCACATCTCTGATGGTTCAATTTATTAATTCCTCTACAACTATAGTGTGAACATAATTCAAAGAATGAAGTGTAATATCTAAAAGCTTAACCAGTTTGAGCGTAACTCTGAGCCTGTTTGAGGTTTCCATGATGACGAGCCAATTAGGGAGAATCTGAGAGTGCAGGAGGATATGTGGAAGAAGTTGAGGTTAAAAGAGAGTATGTTGGCCCAAAAATCCAGGCTTAGATGGGTCCAATATGGGGACCTCAACGAGAAATTTTTCCATAATTCTCTTAAGTCGAGAAACCGTTCGAATCGCATTTCTACTGTTACTGTGAGTGGTAATCTTGTGGAAGAGCCAGAGGAAATCAAATCCGAAGCAATGAAGTTCTTTGAGGAAAGATACAAGAACCATAATGTATTCGAGTTTAGGAGTGATTCTCTCAGAGTCGCTTCCTTGGAAGAGACTGATAATAAATTCCTTGAAGTAGATTTCAGCGCTGCAGAAGTTAAAGAGGTCGTGTTTAGTTGTGACGGCAACAAGTGCCCAAGAGTTGATGGCTTCAATTTTAAGTTTATCAAATCTTGCTGGGATTTTGTTGATGAGGATTTCTCGAATTGTATTCTGGAATTCTTTAAAACTGGTTACCTTCCTAAGATGTTTGCTTCGTCCTTCAATTCGTTGGTTCCGAAGATTAATAATCCTCAACACTTTGAAGAATTCAGGCCTATAAGCTTAGTAAGCTGTGTTCTTAAGATTATCTCTAAGATACTCGCCTGCAGACTAGGCAAGATAATCCACAAACTTATCTCCCCCTCTTAATCTGCGTTTATTCCGGGGCGCCAGATTTTTGACAGTGTTCTGTTGGCTAGTGAAATTGCAGATTATGCTAAAAGGCTTAAGAAGGACTACTTGTTCTTTAAAGTTGATTTTGCTAAGGCTTATGACTGTGTGGACTGGTCTTATCTTGAAGACATGCTTATTAAGATGGGATTTGGGAGCAATTGGCTTAAATGGATTCGTGGATCAATATTCAATAGTGACGTGTCGATTCTAATCAACGGTAGTCCCTCGAAAGATTTCAAAGCTGGAAGGGGTTTGAAGCAGGGCAATCCTCTTGCTCCTTTTTTGTTTGCCATCGCTGCTGAAGGTTTGGCCAATTTGGTGAGAACTACATCCATTGGCAATATGCTGTCTGATTTCAAAATTAATGGGCATCCTACTGTCAATTTGCTGCAGTTCGCTGATGATACGCTGCTTAGAGGAGATGGGTCGGTTACTAATGTTTGGGCTTTCAAGGCTATTTTGAGAGCTTTTGAATTGACCTCTGGCCTAAAAATTAATTTTTCAAAAAGTTGTCTTTATGGGATTGGGGTTGGAATAAAACATGTTGGTCGATTCAATCGCGCTCTGCTTGCAAAGTGGTTATAGAAGTTCCATACTGGAGGCAATGAAATTTGGAGGAAGTTTCTTACTAATAGGTATGGCAATTTGGGTATTAAGGTGCAGTCTTATGCTGAAGTTGGTAGTCTGATGTCGGATTCGCTTTGGATGAGGGATATTTTGTCGATATCTGTATCCGAGCACCTTGACAATTTTTGTAATTATATGGACTGTTCAATAGGCGATGGTTCTAATGTAGCCTTTTGGTCGGCATCTTGGATCGATGATTTACCGCTGAAGACTAAATTTCCTAGTCTGTATCAGGCCTGCAGAAGTAAGACGTCGACATTAAGTGTGATGGGTTATTGGGACGGTGAGCAGTGGTATTGGAATTTGCTCGATATGATGGAATTCGCTGTTTCTCTTCCTGAACTTGAATGTGTAGCGAGCGATTTTGGACGTGGTTCTTAAGCACTGGTCGCTCTCTGCGGTTGAGTTTACTACAGGTCGATTCATTTTTTATCCTATTGTAAGCTGACTAAGGAAGGGAAATAGATGTCTCCAATTAACCCTGCTTGCATACTGAGTTTAAACAGCGGTCTGTTAGGTTACGAATGCTACAATGTGGGGGGCCTTTGTACTGGTTATTTGTATTTTCGCCAATACGGTTTTCTTTCTTTTTTATCTAGGCAAAGGGTTTCTGACGGGGAATAAGGATTAGGATGTTAGGACAGATGTTTTTGAATTACTGCTTTTGAATGATGGGATTTGGGTTTTTTGTTGATTGTGCTTGCTAAGATCTTTTCTTTCGATCTTATGCCTACGTATTCCCGTTTACCGAAACAGGGAAATCAGAGCGTTCGTAGTTCCTCCTAGTCTATGGGAGGAAATGGGGTTTTGGTGTCTTGTTCAAAGCCCAAGACGTGAAGCGAAAGGGTAGTTTGTATCTTGTTCAAAGCCCAAGATGTGAAGCTAAAAGGTCTCAACTTTAGAGAGAATATGTCATCTCTAAAGAGGGAAGAAGGAGAATTACTTTAACCGGGATACGCGGATCCAAGCAATGCCATAATTTCCTGAGAAGGGGTTTTTAACCTGAAGGAGAAGACTTTAACTCAGTATAGAGCAGCGCCATCTTTCCTTAGGAATTCCTCTTGCTAAAAGAAGGACAGTGGCATGGATATAGATGATCCAGAGGCTTGCCGCTTACAGCGATTAGATGAAAGGGAAGGAGTTGTTGATGTTTGTGTACTGTGAACGAGGCACAGGTTTGGTGCTAAAAGGTTGATTGGATCAACCAGTGGTTTTCTTATACGAAGCCTAAGAGGAGGCTAATTTCCACTAGGGAAAATCATTATACAAAGCCTAAGAGGAGGCTATTTTGTGTCTCCTACAAAGCCCGAGAGAGAGGCTAAAAGGGTGACTCAACAAGAGAATCATTTATACTCAACAAGAGCGTGTTTTTGTATCTCGTACAAATCCCGAGAGAGAGGCGAAAAGGGTGACTCAACAAGAGAATCTTTTATACTCAACAAGAGAGTGTTTTTGTATCTCGTACAAAGCCCGAGAGAGAGGCAAAAATTTGTTTGGCTCAAGAAGAACCTTTTTGTATCTCGTATAAAGCCCGAGATGGAGGCGAAAAGGTTTGCTCCGCTGGGGAGAATCATTGTACAAAGCCCAAGAGGAGGCTAGTGTAACTGTTCAGTTAAGTGACAGATCCAGTATACTGATTTTAAAAGAGAAAATCAGTTCTTATATGAGCAACATTGTACTCGAGGATTTGGTTCGTGGACCCAGGTTATTTCCTATTCTTTAAGGAAGCGGGAAATCCGAAGGATATTGAGACTGTCCGAGTCTACGGGTTTCCTTCCTATCTAACGAAAGGAGTCAGTTGAGAATGCCTTTGAGACTCAAGGAAGGAGAGACTGTCCAAGTCTAGAGTTTCATCTTTTGTACTATGTTTTGAGAAACAGTAGTAGTAGACTCTGGAAAGGAGTGTTCTATAGAGATGATTAAGTTCTATTCCTATACCTTTAGGAGGTCGTCGGGACAATTTGTACGAAGCCCAAGAGGAGGCTGGAAACTTTTAAGAAGCCGATCGGTACTTGTACGAAGCCCAAGAGGAGGCTATCATTTCCGGAGGAAGAGATCATTATACGAAGCCTAAGAGGAGGCTGTCAATACTTCTAAGAAGCCGACGGGTCCTTGTACGATGCCCAAGAGGAGGCCGGGTTGCTTTTAAGAAGCCCGTGGGTCCTTGTACGATGCCCAAGAGGAGGACAATGCTTTTAAGAAGCCCGTGGGTCCCCAAACCCCGAGAAATTCAAGGCAATGCTATTCACCAAGAATAGATCAAAGTCAGGAAAGTCCGAGAATTTGGAAGAAACTCAAAGATGCCATTCACGGAGAATACATTCATCTTTGGGTGTAGAGTTTCTTGACAATTCCTAATTAGGACAGCCGAAGAAAAGACTGTATCTGGTGATCCTATTGGGGATCTAGGTGTCTATTTCTATGAATAAACGAAACGGCGTCACCTAGTGCTAGACGTAGTTGCCGGGGAAACTCTAAATATCTATACTATTATTACACAGTAGATATGAGTTTATGAAAGGAGACTTACAGTGAACAACCCCACAAAACAGTTATATAATATGAAAGCAGTAAATGAAAGCGATAACCACTTACTCGGTTGTAGAGCTTCCATGCTGTTTTGTTAGTTGTTCAACAAAGAAAAATTGAAAACAACAATATATTCAAAATCAAAGGAGAAAGTGTTTTGAAAGAGAAAGACTTGGGGCTTACAGCTCAAGGAGAGGCCCAAGGTTTTACCAGTGATTTCACTGTTGAGTTTGTACAAAGGGTCTTATACAAGTGACTGTGGCCCAAAAAAGGTTTTCTGTACAAAGGGATGGGTCTTACACTCTCTCAAGAGGCCCAAAAAGTTTTAAAGAAAAAGAGTGGGGCTTATAACACGAGGGTAGGCCCAGTTGACTTTTCGTTTAAAAATGGCGATCGCGCCGAGGTTTTCTTTTAACGCCGAGGGACTTATACAATAAGTGAGGCCCAAAAGGTTTTGGTTAAAAGGGGGTTGGGTCTTACACTCTAATAGAGGCCCAAAGAGGGTTTAGAGAAAAAGAAATGGGTCTTATAGCTCGAGGAGAGGCCCAGATGATTTTTGAAAAGGCGACGATCGCGCCATTTGTTTTTCGACGGTAACAGGACTTATACAATAAGTGAGGCCCAAAATGATTTGGTCAAAAAAGGATTGGGTCTTACACTCTATTAGAGGCCCAAAGGTTTGGAATGGGTCTTATAGCTCAAGGAGAGGCCCAGATGGTTTATTTTTAAACGGGCGACAATCGCGCCGTTTACTTGTACAGAGGGACTTATACAATGAGTGGGGCCCAAAAATGATTTTGTACAAGGGGGGATGTGGGTCTTACAGTCTCTCAATAGGTCCAAAAAATGTTTTGAAAATGATTTATGAGGGTTGAATTAATCCAAAACCCTAATTTGTTTTCAAAAATGTATTTAATTAAAAAAATTCAATTAAAATGATCAAAATTGTTTAACACATAGAAAACAAATTGTGATCTTGGATTAATGCTTCAAAAATTAAGTATTGACCTACAAAATAATTAGAAAGCATTAAAAGTTGCAAAATCAATGTGGAAAAAATATTTAAAATGTCAAAAACAATTAAAATATTAATTCGTTGTAAAAATATCAATTATATGAAATAAATAATATTTTTGGAATTTTTTGTTAAAATAAAATATTTTAACATTTTTGTGAATTATTAAAAAAAGAATCAACTCAAAATCATTAAAACTCAGAGAGAAATTAATTTTTGAATCAATTAAACAAAATCACAAAATTCAAATATTTGAATATTTGAAAAAAGGCGCCAAGAACACACCAAGAACACGCGCGTGTTCTGGGTTTGGCTGATTTGCATTTTCTCCTCAATCTCATTGAATACTTGATTATACCATGCAATCCACATATCATTATGCTCGTCTCAACCTCACGATCATGTCTATGTACATTAATTTCATTTAAATTAAACATACAACAAGAAATCACGAAGAAACCTCAAGAACCCTAATTTCTGCATGAAGGCTAGGATTTTTGATACACAATTCAAACAATGCAATTAATTGAGGGAAAACATTCCATGCATGATTATGAACATATGGCCAAATTATTGTGCGAGGAAATATGCATAGATTGAGAGATGACCAAGCTTAGGCTTACCTCCAAGTCGTGACAGCAAGAGCAAATTGATTTTTGATCTGGAGGTGTTACAAATGAGTTGTGATGATCTGAACAGCTTCAATGGATGTTATGGAGTGTGTTGCAAGCTTTGGAACACTTTGAAATTCTCTGGATCAAGCTGGAGACCTCCACCTGCAAAATTGAAGCATAATGGCTTGGTTGAAGAGTGATTTTGAGCTGGGAGTGTTACAGATGGTGTTTAAGCACTTGGACACCTAAAATACATCATATGTGATGTGTTTGAGCAATTGGAATTGATTGCTTATGGCTGTAACTCAAAACCCGATAGTGGTTACTCAAAAACAACAAAACTTGAAGTTCAAGAAAGAATGAGAGAAAGTAGTGTTGTAACTGGCTTTGGTGTGAGTTGAATGATCCATTGAGACCTCTATTCATAGGTGATCAACTCTTGTCTTGGAGGAATAGTGAATGGCAGCTGGATCAGATCACATTTGCATGGATTGGCTTGGCATAAATGCCTCTTGAACTAGGCATAACAGTTGCTCCAAATAGATCAGCTATGCCTTGACTGAAATCACATTCTTCAGATGTTTTTAATGTTGTTTAATTAGAGAACTTGACTGAGGAGAGTGAGAATCTTGACAATGCACTATTCCACATAAATGCACTTTGAATTCAAGGCAAAATGTGCCAAAGTGGATGAATTTCAAGTTGGAAGGTTCCTTGGCTTTTTGACTCAGCCCTATCAGTTGGATCAGTTGGTTCATGGTCAGATTAAAGGCATGTGGCATATTGATCACTCCTCTTGACTCAAAAATCGTGTATGGCACAAAACTCCCAAACTAATTTTTCATGGCAGCCTTGACATGGCATGTTGTGGCAGCCATAATTCATGGTACAAGAGGACTGGTTTCATGCTATTGAATTGCTTGGATTCTTGTTAACATTTGCAACAATATTGATGTTTATCTTTGGGACTGATTCAGCTTGCATCCATGTGCAAAAATCCCACAAATTTTGGTGTTTCAACACAAAATCTGCCTTGCCCAGAATTTTTCTAAGTGTTGGAAAATGGTATACTTTCATGTTTTCAGCCACTTTGGCTCACTCATAGCTCAAAATCCATAATGAATTGGAATGACTTGTAGTTGAAGTTTTTGTAGAGGACAATGAGGGCTACAAATCAAGCCTTGGATGGAAAAAATTGGCCTTGTGGTTTACGAGTTATTGTCCTCCAAAGTTGGTACCCTAGCCACTTGATTTTTAACTTAGAAATTTTTCTAAGTTATTATGGTTACCCCTTTTACAAGTTATCCCACTTTCTTTGATTTTTCTTGATGAATGATGATTCAAATCATACATTAACATCATTTTAGGGTTAAAAATCCATTTTGGTGAAAAATCTCAAAAAGTCAAAGTTGACTTTTTGTGCACAGTTGACTTTTTGTCAGATGAATTCCAAACTGTGCAATTCTTCAGGAAATCATGTCTTTGACCTAAATCAAACTTGATGGACATGTTCCATGGGTGTCATAGGGTATATTTATTCATGTCCTAGGGTTTGGGAGCATGTCCTGGTCAAAAGTCAAAGTTACAGTTGACTTTTCTCGCGAAACCCTAATTGTGGTGCAGATGAAAGTGAGACTTGTTGCTCAAGCTTCTTGGATCAATCCATTGTTCCAAATGGACCAATATGGTATATTGGAGACCCTCAAATCATGTCTTGAGGTCTTGGCTCATGATTTGTCCCAAAAGTCAACTTAGGGGTGAATTAGGTCAAGAAACCCTAATTCCTGATTTTTGATGTATGCATCCCCTGAGGCAAAATTGACTTGATGCTTGGGTTCATGAGGTTCCATGAAGTATATTAGGTTGTGTCTTGGATCATTGGCTTGTGCCCAGATGAAATTTTTCATCTGGAGGCCCTGGGCGATCAAAACCCTAATTTGGTGACACTGTCGATCCGGAGACTTAATCCACCTAGAAGGGAGCAGCCTTGTGCTTAATCCTTGAAGTGGGAGTCCTTTTTGATCCTTTGTAGATTCTTGGGAGGTTAGACAAGTTGAAGATCAAGTCATTCCTTGACTGATCCTTTGTCTAAGGCTCTGAGAGGGCTTGAAACCCTAATTCTGTTTGTAGTGAATGCTCAACAACCCTTGAGGCATTGATGAGGCATAAAGGTACATCCATATTGTGGTGATGATTTGCACAATGATGGGAAACTTTAGTGGTCAAAATTTGGGGTATGACAGATGCCCCTATTTAATCTTCTTGGACCCGAAGGTGTGAATGACGAAAGTATTCGGGCATTCGGGGTGCAAGAGGATTAAATATCGGAATACCCGAAATTTTGATGGCTATGAATGGCAGCTTGCGCATTCATCTACTTTTTCTAAGCAATGATGCTTAGAAAAGGTAAACTTCCCCTCGATCCTGGTTTCCTACCAAGGAACTGGTCTCAGTTTCTGATTTAAACTTCCCCTCGATCCTGGTTTCCTACCAAGGAACTGGTCTCAGTTTCTGAAATAAACTTCCCCTCGATCCTGGTTTCCTACCAAGGAACTGGTCTTAGTTTCTGATCTAAACTTCCCCTCGATCCTGGTTTCCTACCAAGGAACTGGTCTTAGTTTCTTTTGTCAATAAACTTTATTGACAAGGGACGCTATTCGTAGCGGTTTTCCTCAAACTTCTCGCCGAATTTTCCTGGGTAGATGCCATTTGAGCGAAAAAGTTATGGTCAGACTTGCTGGGGAACCCAAAGTCTGAGTTGTAGAGTTGCACAAACTTCTCTGTTGGAGACGCCATTTGTTTCTACTGGAGAAAGCGAGTCTCTTGAGAGACTGCTTCCGCTTTGGGATATTACATCATACATTTCTTGGGGGATCTTCCCAGAGAAATGCCATATGATAGGATCCAATTTTGAGGTGCTGATGACCTTTTCATCAGCGGCTTTTCGAAGAAATACTAATGTACTGCCGAATCTCTGCTTAAGAGGCGTTCTCTGGGGATTTTCCTTAATCCGGGAAAGCAAGGGTATCATCTTCAATGGCGAAGAGTGACATCTGTTGAAGGTTTCTCTGGTCTTTCAGAGGTTCAAGTTATCAAAGTGGCCAATTGCCGACTCTGATCTAGAGATACACTGGTGACGAGTTTGATTGGACACAACACTTCCTGACAAAGCAAGAACTGACAAACTCGATCGAGAGGACGGTTATCACGGCAGGGTAAGACCGACTCAAGTGATAGTGATGCAGTATGAAATGTGAATGCAAATCAAATGCATGATGTATGTATGTATATGCTGACAAAACAGACACGACATACAAACTAAAAGATGAACACGACTGAATACTCGGCCATCGCGGGGCGAAGAAGTACCGTTGGTTCAAAATAGCAATTCCACCTTGCTTAGGAGAAATAGTCCCTGTTGGGAGCTATGCTGGTCGGGCTTAGGAGATGAGAACTCGGCCGAGGGTGTCAGACGAAACAAGGTCTCTGACACAGTTGATCCTTCACTCAGGCGCACTGGCTTAGAAGGAGTACTTTGATTCTGCACTTTGAGGCTCGCACGCCTTTGGAGACCCAACCGACGTTCTTTCGATGTTCACAGTCAAAAGAAATGCCATCTTTGTTTTAAAAGCAGAAAAAGTTTTAACAAGTAAATTCATTTTGTTTCATTTCAAGAATCGCTGATTAAGTTAAACAACGTTGTTCTGTAAAACTAAAACAAGTAAGAAATACAAACAAAAGCACAAGGGCTCATATTTTATTGATAAGATGGAGATCAGCCAAAGGCGTGATTCCAAAGAGTATTTACAAAGTTCAGAAAAATGGTAATTTACAGGGAAAAGGGCTACGTTGAAACATAACGACCACTGTCCTTCTACCAACTTTGAATTCGGGGCATCCTGAGCTTCTGTCGAAGATTACCTTTGACTGGAGATTTCCTCCTATGGGTGATGTAACTGCTGTTAAGGGACTTGCCTCTGTTAAACATAGTTACTTGCCATTATCCCTAATTTTTGCCTGGATTGTACTATGATGTTTCCAATCCACCGGGATGATTTTTTTCATGTCTCTAACTTTTGCCTGGACCGCCCTTTCGGGTTTTCAATCCACTGAGACGTTCTTTTTTTTTTTAGTTTAGGCGAAGTATTTCTTGACTACATCAACATTCGTGGGGTAGGCAAATTCCTCTCCGTCCATGGTTGCAAGTCTCAAGGCGCCGCCTGAGAAAGCTTTTGTGACCACATAGGGGCCATCATAATTTGGGGTCCATTTGCCCCGAGAATCAGTGAGAAATGATTGTATCTTCTTGAGCACGAGGTCTCCTTTTATGAAGACACGAGGTCGGACCTTTTTGTCAAATGCCCTCTTCATTCTTTGTTGATACAACTGACCGTGGCATAGTGTCGTTATTCTCTTTTCTTCGATCAGGTTCAGTTCGTCGTGTCGGCTTTGACACCATTCAGCTTCAGTGAGCTTAGCTTCCATCAATACCCGGATTGATGGGATCTCTACTTCTATGGGGAGCACTACTTCCATGCCATACACTAGAGAGAAAGGGGTAGCCCCTGTTGAAGTGCGGACAGATGTACGATAACCGTGAAGAGCAAAGGGTAGCATCTCGTGCCAATCTTTGTAGGTTACAACCATCTTCTGAACGATCTTCTTGATGTTCTTGTTAGCCGCTTCTACCGCTCCGTACATCTTGGGTCGGTAGGGAGATGAGTTATGGTGTTCAATCTTGAACTCGGTGCACAACTCTTTCATCATCTTATTGTTCAAGTTAGATCCATTATCAGGAATGATCTGGCTTGGAGCACTATAACGGCAGATGATATTGCTTTTGATAAATCGGACCACCACTTGTCGGGTTACATTAGCGTACGACGCTGCTTCGACCCACTTGGTGAAGTAATCAATGGCTACTAGGATGAACCGATGTCCGTTCGAAGCCTTAGGTTCAATCAAGCCAATCATGTCGATTCCCCATATGGAAAAAGGCCATGGGGAAGAAAGAACTTTGAGATGTGATGGCGGTACATGAATTTTGTCGGAGTATATCTGACACTTGTGACACCTCCTCATGTACTTGTAGCAGTCGGATTCCATGGTCAACCAATAGTACCCGGCTCTGAGAATCTTTCTCGCCATTGTATGTCCGTTGGCATGAGTGCCAAAGGATCCTTCATGAATTTCTTTCATGAGCAGGTCTGCTTCTGGTCTGTCGACGCATCGGAGCAAGACCATGTCGAAATTCCTCTTATAAAGAGTGTCACCGCTCAGGAAGAAGTTTCCAGCTAGCCTTCTGAGGGTCTTTCTGTCTTTTTTGAGTGCCCCAGGTGGGTACTCTTGTTTCTGAAGGAAGCATTTGATATCGTGATACCAAGGTTTGTCGTCTATGACTGCTTCGATCGAGAAGATGTAGGCGGGCCGTTCAAGGCGCATAACATCAATCTTAGGTAGGTCATTCCATCGACCTACGCTAATCATGGAAGAGAGAGTGGCTAAAGCATCAGCCATGTGATTCTCACCACGAGGAATGTGATGAAAGTCAACTCTGTTGAAGAAGGGTAGCAACCTTCTTGCATAGTCTTTGTAGGGAATCAATCCTGATTGGTATGTGTTCCAATCTCCTGTGATCTGATTGATAACCATAGCTGAATCGCCGTATACGTCCAAGTTTTTGATTCTTAAATCAATCGCTTCCACGAGACCCATAATACAAGCTTCGTATTCGGCCTCGTTGTTCGTACATTTGATCATAAGTCTGGCAGTGAAAGGAATGTGGGTACCCTGAGGGGTAACAATGATTGCCCCAATTCCGTTTCCATAATGATTAACTGCTCCGTCAAAGATTAGTCCCCACTGGGAACCTGGTTCTGGCCCTTCACTGGGTAACGGTTCATCGCAATCTTTCATTTTGAGATACATGACATCTTCGTCTGGGAAGTCAAACCCGATTGATTCCTGATCGTCAATCGGTTGATGAGCCAAATGATCGGCTAAAATACTCCCCTTAACGGCTTTCTGAGTGTGGTACTCTATGTCATATTCTGATAGTAACATCTGCCAACGGGCAATCCTTCCCGTGAGAGCAGGTTTTTCGAAGACGTACTTGATTGGATCCATCTCGGAGACCAACCAAGTAGTGTGACGAATCATGTACTGGCGTAGACGTTTGGCTGCCCAAGCCAAAGCGCAGCAAGTTTTCTCTAGCATTGTATACCGAGTTTCACAGTCGGTGAACTTCTTGCTCAGATAGTAAATGGCAGACTCTTTCCTTTTGGTTTCGTCTTGTTGGCCAAGTACACATCCCATTGAGTCCTCTAGGAATGTGAGGTAAATGATCAGTGATCTTCCTTCCACTGGAGGTGATAGAATCAGCGGATTCAACAGATATTCCTTAATACTGTCAAAAGCAGTTTGGCAGTCTTCTGACCAAATGCAATCCTGGTTCTTTTCCAGTAATTTGAAAATCGGCGCACACGTGGCGGTCATAAGGAATATGAATCTGGAGATGTAGTTCAAATGTCCCAGGAATCCTCTGACTTGTTTTTCAGTTTTCAGAGAAGACATTTCTCGAATGGCCTTGACCTTGTCAGGATCAACTTCAATCCCTTTCTGGCTGACGATGAACCCTAAGAGCTTCCCTGAACGGACACCAAAGGTGCACTTGTTGGGATTCAAGCGGAGCTTGAATTTTCTTAAACGTTCGAACAATTTTGACAGATGTTCAACGTGCTCATTCTCTGTTTTTGATTTTGCAATCAAATCTTCGACATATACCTCGATTTCTTTATGTATCATGTCATGAAACAGAGTAGTCATAGCCCTTTGATAGGTTGCCCCGGCATTATTCAAACCGAACGGCATCACCCTGTAACAAAAGGTACCCCATGGGGTAATGAACGAAGTTTTCTCCATGTCTTTCGGTGCCATTTTAATTTGGTTATAGCCCGAGAATCCATCCATGAAGGAGAAAACTTTGAACTTTGCTGTGCTGTCTACCAGCATGTCAATGTGTGGTAAAGGAAAGTCGTCCTTTGGACTAGCCTTGTTCAGATCTCTGTAATCGATTCACATTCTAACCTTTCCATCCTTTTTGGGAACGGGAATGATGTTGGCTAACCATTGAGGATATTCAGATGTAGCGAGGAAACCCGCGTCGATCTGTTTCTGTACCTCCTCTTTGATTTTGATGGCCATGTCCGGGTGAGTGCGTCTCAACCTTTGCTTTACTGCCGGACATTCCAATCTCAATGGTAAATGATGTTCCACGATGCTGGTATCCAACCCAGGCATGTCCTGATAGGACCAAGCGAACACATCGGGAAATTTTCTGAGAAGCTTTATCAAACCCTTTCTGGCAGTTGGACTGAGCAGTGCCCTAATCCTGATTTCTTTTCTCTCTTTTTCTGAACCCAAGTTTACCGTTTCCAACGGCTCTTTGTGAGGTTCAATGGACCTTTCCTCTTGTCTGAGTAATCGGGAGATCTCTTCTGGAATTTCGTTGTCAACTTCTTCTTCAGCCCCAAATATCGGGAACTCAAAGTCGGGAGAAGGCATCGGATCGTATGTTTCAACGGGGTGTAAAACAAGTAATCTGCATGACGTGATGATTCGTGTTTAGAAGAGATAGAGAAAATTCAAGTGTGTGCAGTGTTTTAATTTACTGCTTGTTTTTATTATTGAATGTTTTTTAGGATTACCATTTTCTAAGAAAAGCAATAAGAGAAAACAGCAAATAATGCGGAAATTACAGAACGACGTTATTTTATTAATGCACAAGTCGAATCTTGAAACAACAGCCCTATAAAACAAAACTCTGTCGTTTGGGCAAAGGAAGAGGTAAAATTTACAGAAAGCGAGCCCTATCAAAACATCCGTTTCACCTGGGAAGGGTGAAAGGTTAAAGATGGCAATTACTTTGACTGGTGAACGACCTTCGGAACATCGACAGTAACCCACTAGCGGCGAACTCCTCGGTGAATCACAAAGTTTGGCACCTTCCTTGATTTGTCTTCAGAAATAACGCTGATTTCTGGTGGAGTAGGATCACTGGAATCTGTCTCCCAGGCAGAGTTATCGTAGGAGGATTCCTCTGTTACATTTTGCATAGCATTGGTGCCCTCAGCTGTATCTCCCCATCCAGTTGGCTGGATATCTTCGAGCCTGATACGAGAGCTTTCGGGAGCGGTGTATTTGACCATATAGTCGAATTTTCCACTTGGTTCTCCCAGAGTGTCCCAAACTTCTTTGGAACTGGAGGAGTCATCTCTCTCGATGACGTTGACCTCAGGAAAAGCGTTGTTGATGAACTCAAGTCTTGCAAACGTTGCAAATTCATCATTATGTTGAGTAGTTTCGGAATGACCCGAGTGTTGATCCCATGACATGGTGGGGACACAGGTATTCTGTTCAATGATGCTCAGCTGAGTGTCATTACTCGGCTGACTTTCTGGCCCCAAGTCTCCTGGATAAGGTTGCCACATTGGCAGACCATCCATCGGGCCATAGTAAGTAGAGTCAAGGTTGTCTTTCATCGGAGTGTCTTCCTCTAATGAATTTGGTGGAGCATGACATCCTTCCGGATCACAATCTCCATAGATCATTTCAACATCTGATCTGGGTATAAATCTCGGACTCTGTGCGGGATAGCAAAATGGATTTTGCGTTTCGTCCTGCGACACATTACCGTCATCGTTAAGATAGGACTTCCATTCCTCATCTATGTCAAAGGGATCCTCTTCATTGATAGCATGGACTACTTGAGTCACTGGTTAGAGGAAGCCTCCACTATGGAAGAAGTTCTGAATGGGATGAAGACTTTCATCGCCAACAGCTGTCTGGGTACAGGTTGCAGAAAAACCAAGACCCTTCTTTGTTTTATTATCGATAGGAATGACAGGCTGTCCCCATCCTTTTGTATCGGTACTCTCGACCGCTTTGATAGCATCTTTGTATGAGGAAATCGATGTTCCTCCTTCAGATTGATTGTTCTTGCTCACCGATAGTGCTTGGAACTGCGTTCCAATAACCTCTTCAGGTTCTATACCAGCAGATGATGACAAGCTACTCACAAGCAAGGCTTGTTCCCCACAAACTGTGACAAGTTGATCGTTCTTGACGAACTTTAGCTTTTGGTGGAGGGTTGAAGTAACCGCTCCAGCCTGATGTATCCTAGGTCTTCCTAATAAACACCTGTATGTTGCCCGGATGTCCATGACCTGGAAAGTGACTTGGAAAGTAAGAGGACCAATAGTTATGGGAAGATCAACTTCGCCGATAACCGCTTTTCTGGATCCGTCGAATGCTATAACGACGACCTCGCTGATTCTCATCGGAGGGCCCTTGAATGATAATTGCATCAAAGTGGACTTCGGCATAACATTCAGGGCTTACCCTGTGTCTACCAGTACGCTGGCTAAAGCATCGTCCTGGCAGTTAACTGTGATATTGAGTGCCATGTTATGAAGGCGACCCTCTTCGGGTAATTCCTCATCACTAAATCCCAAATTGTTGCAGGAAGTGATGTTAGAAACGATATTATCGAACTGTCTGATTGTTACATCCTGTTCCACAAAGGCCTGCTCTAAGACTTTCTGTAGAGCCTCCCTGTGCGCTTCTGAACTGAGTAACAGTGATAATACCGAGATTTTTGAAGGAGTCTGTAACAGTTGATCAACAATGTTGTATTCACTCCTTTGGATGAGCTTAAGCATCTCATCTTTGTCTTTCGAAAGGTCGGGATTACTTGATTGACCGACTGGTGGATCGGGAGCTTCTGTTTGAAGTTCCTTTTCTTTGTTGGATTCTCCAACTCCTCGGTTGAAGATTCGACCGCTCCGTGTTACACGACTGATGTCTGCAATATTCACGACGGAGGGTAATGGAATTTCCTTTCCATTTTCAATTGTTGTTGCACCGTATTTGTAAGGTATAGCCTTAGCTGATTCATACGGTAGTGGTCCCGGCAGATAGATGACTATGGGAACCTTCTAATTTTTCTGACCATCATAAGTAATCTTGACTCGTTCCCGGTTGGGAACTTTAGATTCGTCAAGTAGAGGGATAATGGCAAAAAAACATCCCTGGTCCTGTGAAGACCAGAAATCGTGACAACATCCTCAACTTGCTCAGCAAGGTAGTTCGGCGACCAATTGATGGGTCCAGAACCTGGATATGGACAAATTTCTCCACGATCGACTTGACCCTGAAGAGCTGCTCTCACAAGGTAACACCCTTGGTTACTTTCCGAACAGACGCTACAACTGTCATAGTTGTGTGGGGGCACCTGGCCACGCTCACTTTGGATACAATGTAACCTCACTAGGTTAGCTTCCACTAATCGGACATCCTGACTCTGATGCCGAGTGGGATTTCTGTTTCTGATACTAATCTGCTGAGTATCTTCATCCATATAGATTGGCATCCACCAATGATTTAACAAGTGCTGAAGTGCCTCCTGGACAAGGGTACAACCTCGATCGTTTTCGCAACCCGCTTTACAGCTTTGATAGTTATGCGAGATCAAGAATCCGAGTCGGACCTGCTCAGCATGTAACTCCACCAGGTTGGTATTCATCACACGAATATCGAAAACCTGAACCATGTTGATCTGATAGGGATCCCTATCATGGTAGTCTTGGATCCATCCAAGATCCATCTGACGCTGGAGGGCCTCTTGTATGAAAGAGCATCCCTGTTTGTTTACCGAGCAAGTCAGACAGGAACTGTAATCGTGCCGTGGCAGATTATGATACTGGCTTTACCTTGAGTGCATCGCCACCAAGTTGACATTCATCGCACGGATATCTTGGTTCTGAATGATGTTAGAATTCGTGTAGACCATGTTAACTCCACGAACTCTGTGCTCTTGAATCCATCCAAGATCCATCTGTCCCTGTAGAGCTGCTTGCACTACAGAACATCCTTGATTACTTTTAGAGCAGATATCACACTAGTGATAGTTATGAGGTGGCACATGGCCATATCCACTCTGTCTACAATGCATCTTGACCAAGTTGGCCCTCAATAAGAATACATCGTGAATTTGATAGACGTTGTTAGTCTCTTTCTCAATCAAATTGACCGTAGCTTTCTCGTGTTGAGGCAGCGAGTTCGTGAGAATATTAGGATTCATATCTTTGAAAGATAAGAGCCCGCTCCTAACAAGCTTTTGCACGTCAGATTTGAAATTTAGACAAGTCTCTATGTTATGCCCCGATCCTCCTTGATGATAAAGGCATGTCTGATCCGCTTTAAACCAGAAAGGCGGATTTTCCGGTACTGTAAGTGGAGACTTAGTCTGAATGTGCCCCTTAGCCAGTAGTAACGGAAACAGTTCTGTATACGACACGGGTATAGGATCAAACCCAGATGGTCGTGTTGTACGGTTGTTATTGTACGGAGGACGAGCCTGTTGAAGAGGCTGTTGTGTCCTTTGCTGATTAGGTTGGCTCTGCGCAACCTGAGGTTGATACGTAGGAACAGGCGCGGGGCCGATAGCAGGAGTTACCGTTGCTACTGGTTGATAACGACGCCTTTGCTTTCCGAGAGAGATATTCCCAATATCTTGATCTTTTTTCTTAGGGAGAGCACTACCGTATTTCTTAGTACCGCTCGTCGATCCAGTGTCTTTTACTAAACGTCCTTCTCGGACAGCTTCCTCAAGACGTACACCCATACCGACCATTTCGGTGAAATCACTGGGCGCACTGGTGACCATTCGGCCGTAGTAAAACGAGCTTAAGGTTTTTAAGAAGATCTTTGTCATCTCTTTTTCCTTAAGAGGTGGACAAATTTGAGCGGCAATTTCACGCCACCTTTGAGCATACTCCTTAAAAGTTTCCTTGTCCTTTTGTGACATTGATCTGAGCTGATCTCTGTCCGGTGCCATGTCCAAATTGTATTTATAATGTTGAACGAAGGCAGTGCCAAGATCTCTGAATGTGCTGATCGAGGCATGGTTTAAACCCATGTACCATTTTAAGGCGGCACCGGTTAAACTATCCTGAAAGTAGTGAATCAGCAAGTCCTGATTTTCCGTCTGAGCTGACATTCGTTGAGCGTACATTGTCAAATGACTTTGAGGGCAAGAATTACCCTTGTATTTTTCAAAGTCAGGCACTTGGAACTTGTGCGGAACTTTCACATTGGGGACCAGACAAAGGTCTGCGGCGTCCTTTCCAAAAAGATCCTGACCGCGAATGGCTTGCAGTTCCCTCTGCATTTCCAAGAACTGTTCCTAGAATTCATCCATTCGGTCAAACATAGTTTCCTTCTTACCAGAAGGTATCTGTGGAATCTGTCCTTCCGGGACAGTGTGTACCACAGGGGGTGGTACCGTAACTACGGCGTTGAATCTTGGCGTTTCCTGAAGTTTGTAACCTTCAGGGGTCTTCAATATGCCTCTGGCATCTTCGCTTTCCTGAAGTTTGTAACCTTCAGGACCAGCGGCTCCTGCAGAAGTTCCCTGATCTTCAACGATCGACGGAACATATCCTTCCGGGATATAATTAACAGGCATGCCCCAGGGACGATCTTTCGGCATCTGATACCTAGCATCGAACTTTTCCACTATGGGCGTCGAGGTGATCTCCGAGATCACAGTCCTTTGTAGCTGAGCTTCTGCCATGGCTTGCATGTCGTTACGAAGCTTTCTCATATCCTCTCTCAGAGCTTCGATCTCTTCTTTCAACTCTCTGTTTTCTTCCTCAAGATCATCCATCTTTTTCTGACGACTAGCCCGAGTATTGTACGAATGAGACAGTTTGACTCTAGAATTGAGACACAAACGTAAGATTCGTAGGTAAGGAGAATACGCGATGTGAGAATGATAAAATGCAATGATTATATTAATTGTTTGTTGATTTAATCAAAATAAACTGCGACAATTAGATTGCAAATATCAAACAGTGGGGAAAACCCCTTTTTATTGAAATTCCAAGGATTACAGAAATGGAAATACAGTAGATTACAAGGTGCGGAAACAGAAACCTAAGCTAATGGGTCCCGAGTCCTCTCTGAAGAGAAACCGGGAGCTGATTCTGGTATCTTCCTTTTCTTTGACCGGGGCGCTCGGGCCGTTGTCGGGTTGTCATTCCTTTGCCAGGTGAAAGGAGTGAGCAAATTCCTTTGGACATCTTGATTTTCTACAGCATGTTGCTCCAAAATTTCAATCAGAGCATCCTTCTCTCTCAGTAGTTGTTGTATTTGGATACACTCTATGTTGAGGGTGCGGTACTTGTTTTTCCAAGACCTCCTTTCCTTTTGAACTTTGTTGAGAGTAACCTGAAGCTTTTCAGTTTCCGTCATGAAGTACATGACAGATTCCCTCGGCAGAAGAATTCCGTAACGAGGATAAGGCATCTTTAGCTTGAGAGCTCTAGTTTGTACCCAATGGAGATAAGGCTCCACCGAGACACAGTCCGGTTTTCCTAGAGACTCTCGTCCTTTCTTATGAACGTGCTTCCAAGCATGCACTATTTCCATCTTCAGTGCTCTGTCGTTTTCTCCTTCCTTGAAGAAAAGACCCTCCAGATGAGCGTTCTGCGGAACGAGCCTCATCGGGTATCCAAATTGACGAAGAACCAATACCGGATGGTAGTTGATTCCCCCTTTAGTTCCTATGAGGGGCACGTTGGGGAAGTTTCCACAACGATCAATGATCCTCATTCCATCATAAATCCTAATGCACCAATATATATCAGAGTTGGTAAGAGACATGATCTTCTGCGACCAGCGTAAGACACTCTTGCAATCCCAAAAAGCAGCAGACTTAGGCAAATGGGAGATAAACCATTTGTAAAGCAAAGGTACACAACATGTGATCTCCCCTCCGCTGTACAAATTTCCTAAGTGTACAGAATGATACGCATCTGCGAGCAACGTCGGCACAGGGTTTCCAATGAGAAAAACCTTAATAGCGTTGATATCGACGAAGTTATTAATGTTGGGAAACAAAAATAACCCGTAAGTGAGTAAGACAAAGATGCTTTCAAAAGCAGTCTCGTTCCCTATACTAGCGAAGTACATAGCTTTCTTTGTTAAGAACTGGCCTGGCAAACCCTGGATGCCACCCTTGGTAGTCAGGTGAGTCCTGACCTCAGACTCGTCCAAATAAATTGCTCTTGCAATGGTCTGATTCTTTGGAATTTCTTCTAGTCCAGAAAATGGAGCTCGATCAGTGATATGTAAATCTAACAGATGAGAATACTCCTCCAGCGTTGGTGCCAGCTGGTAATCCAAGAATGTAAAACAGTGATAAACTAGATCGTAGAATTGAACGAGTACATCCATGATTCCTTTAATCATATGGATTCTTAATAGAGGCAACAGACCTCTGTACTTGGCTCTGAAGGCCTCTTGGTTTGTGATCATTCTCGCCAAACCTCTCAGATCCTCTAGTTTTGGAGCCTTGAAGGTATACTGGTGAGTTCTCCTTCTACCGAAATCCATCGGTGCAATCCCTTTTTCTCTGATATTTGCAATCACAGTCTTAGTTTAATTTGAAAAACAGAGAGACTAGAAGAGAAATATTTTGAATGTTTTAATGTTTTTTAGATGAATGCATGAATGCAGCACACAAAAACATAGAAAAAACATGGGGTCAGAGGGTCGTTGTCATGAAGTCAAGGCTCTAACCATCCCCAAAGGTTTACTAAGGTGATTTTTGTACCTGTACTCATTATCATTAGCTCCTCCCAGGAAGGAAGACAACAAGCGGATCGCCAGCGAGTTGTGTGCAATCTTAGAGTAAGTGCTATTCACCGAGAATAGATCACCAGCCTCAAATGAGGGTAGTATCGCGTAACAACTATTTCCGATAGTTTCCGCACTACGAAAGGGTTGGTTTTCCTAGGTGTATACTCAATCTTTCCACATACGGCATCACCCACATTCCCAGTAGCAGAAAAATAAACACATATAGCAATTAGGAAAAGCAGTATATATATTTGTCCTAAATATCCTAGACCTAATGAAGCTAAGGATCCTAAGTTCCTGACAGAAATGGCTCCCTGGCGGAGTCACTTATCTGTGGTATTCACACAAGTGAAGAGAAGGAAGACCGTGCCTAGATCTAACTTTGAATAGCCAATATTGTGCCCCACGGTGGGCGCCACTTGTCTGTAGCGAGCGATTTTGGACGTGGTTCTTAAGCACTGGTCGCTCTCTGCGGTTGAGTTTACTACAGGTCGATTCATTTTTTATCTTATTGTAAGCTGACTAAGGAAGGGAAATAGATGTCTCCAATTAACCCTGCTTGCATACTGAGTTTAAACAGCGGTCTGTTAGGTTACGAATGCAACAATGTGGGGGGCCTTTGTACTGGTTATTTGTATTTTTGCCAATACGGTTTTCTTTCTTTTTTATCTAGGCAAAGGGTTTCTGACGGGGAATAAGGATTAGGATGTTAGGACTGATGTTTTTGAATTACTGCTTTTGAATGATGGGATTTGGGTTTTTTGTTGATTGTGCTCGCTAAGATCTTTTCTTTCGATCTTATGCCTACGTATTCCCGTTTACCGAAACAGGGAAATCAGAGCGTTCATAGTTCCTCCTAGTCTATGGGAGGAAATGGGGTTTTGGTGTCTTGTTCAAAGCCCAAGACGTGAAGAGAAAGGGTAGTTTGTATCTTGTTCAAAGCCCAAGATGTGAAGCTGAAAGGTCTCAACTTTAGAGAGAATCTGTCATCTCTAAAGAGGGCAGAAGGAGAATTACTTTAACCGGGATACGCGGGTCCAAGCAATGCCATAATTTCCTGAGAAGGGGTTTTTAACCTGAAGGAGAAGACTTTAACTCAGTATAGAGCAACACCATCTTTCCTTAGGAATTCCTCATGCTAAAAGAAGGACAGTGGCATGGATATAGATGATCCAGAGGCTTGCCGCTTATAGCGATTAGATGAAAGGGAAGGAGTTGTTGATGTTTGTGTACTGTGAACGAGGCACAGGTTTGGTGCTAAAAGGTTGATTGGATCAACCAGTGGTTTTCTTATACGAAGCCTAAGAGGAGTCTAATTTCCGCTAGGGAAAATCATTATACAAAGCCTAAGAGGAGGCTATTTTGTGTCTCGTACAAAGCCCGAGAGAGAGGCTAAAAGCGTGACTCAACAAGAGAATCTTTTATACTCAATAAGAGAGTGTTTTTGTATCTCGTACAAAGCCCGAGAGAGAGGCGAAAAGGGTGACTCAACAAGAGAATCTTTTATACTCAACAAGAGAGTGTTTTTGTATCTCGTACAAAGCCTGAGAGAGAGGCGAAAATTTGTTTGGCTTAAGAAGAACCTTTTTATATCTCGTATAAAGCCCGAGATGGAGGCGAAAAGGTTTGCTTCGCTGGGGAGAATCATTATACAAAGCCCAAGAGGAGGCTAGCGTAACTGTTCAGTTAAGTGACAGATCCAGTATACTGATTTTAAAAGAGAAAATCAGTTCTTATATGAGCAACACTGTACTCGAGGATTTGGTTCGAGGACCCGGGTTATTTCCTGTTCTTTAAGGAAGCGGGAAATCCGAAGGATATTGAGACTGTCCGAGTCTACGGGTTTCCTTCCTATCTAACGAAAGGAGTCACTTGAGAATGCCTTTGAGACTCAAGGAAGGAGAGACTGTCCAAGTCTAGAGTTTCATCTTTTGTACTATGTTTTGAGAAACAGTAGTAGTAGACTCTGGAAAGGACTGTTCTATAGAGATGATTAAGTTATGTTCCTATACCTTTAGGAGGTCGTCGAGACAATTTGTACGAAGCCCAAGAAGAGGCTGGAAACTTTTAAGAAGCCGATCGGTCCTTGTACGAAGCCCAAGAGGAGGCTATCATTCTCGGAGGAAGAGATCATTATACGAAGCCTAAGAGGAGGCTGTTAATACTTCTAAGAAGCCGACGGGTCCTTGTACGATGCCCAAGAGGAGGCCGGGTTGCTTTTAAGAAGCCCGTAGGTCCTTGTACGATGCCCAAGAGGAGGCCGATGCTTTTAAGAAGCCCGTGGGTCCCCAAACCCCGAGAAATTCAAGGCAATGCTATTCATCGAGAATAGATCAAAGTCAGGAAAGTCCGAGAATTTGGAAGAAACTCAAAGATGACATTCACGGAGAATACAATCATCTTTGGGAGTAAAGTTTCTTGACAATTCCTAATTAGGACAGCCGAAGAGAAGACTGTATCTGGTGATCCTATTGGGGATCTAGGTGTCTATTTCTATGAATAAACGAAACGGCGTCACCTAGTGCTAGACGTAGTTGTCGGGGAAACTCTAAATATCTATACTATTATTACACAGTAGATATGAGTTTATGAAAGAAGACTTACAGTGAACAACCCCACAAAACAGTTATATAATATGAAAGCAGTAAATGAAAGCGATAACCACTTACTCGGTTGTAGAGCTTCCATGCTGTTTTGTTAGTTGTTCAACAAAGAAAAATTGAAAACAACAATATATTCAAAATCAAAGGAGAAAGTGTTTTGAAAGAGAAAGACTTGGGGCTTACAGCTCAAGGAGAGGCCCAAGGTTTTACCAGTGAGTTCACTGTTGAGTTTGTACAGAGGGTCTTATACAAGTGACTGTGGCCCAAAAAAGGTTTTCTGTACAAAGGGATGGGTCTTACACTCTCTCAAGAGACCTAAAAAGTTTTAAAGAAAAAGAGTGGGGCTTATAACACGAGGGTAGGCCCAGTTGACTTTTCGTTTAATAATGGCGATCGCGCGAGGTTTTCTTTTAACGCAGAGGGACTTATACAATAAGTGAGGCCCAAAAGGTTTTGGTTAAAAGGGGGTTGGGTCTTACACTCTAATAGAGGCCCAAAGAGGGTTTAGAGAAAAAGAAATGGGTCTTATAGCTCGAGGAGAGGCCCAACGATCGCGCCGTTTGTTTTTCGACGGTATCGGGACTTATACAATAAGTGAGGCCCAAAATGATTTGGTCAAAAAAGGATTGGGTCTTACACTCTATTAGAGGCCCAAAGGTTTTGAATGGGTCTTATAGCTCAAGGAGAGGCCCAGATGGTTTATTTTTAAACGGGCGACAATCGCGCCGTTTACTTGTACAGAGGGACTTATACAATGAGTGAGGCCCAAAAATGATTTTGTACAACGGCGGATGTGGGTCTTACACTCTCTCAAGAGGCCCAAAAAATGTTTTGAAAATGATTTATGAGGGTTGAATTAATCCAAAACCCTAATTTGTTTTCAAAAATGTATTTAATTGAATAAAAATTCAATTAAAATGATCAAAATTGTTTAACACATGGAAAACAAATTGTGATCTTGGATTAATGCTTCAAAAATTAAGTATTAACCTACAAAATAATTAGAAAGCATTAAAAGTTGCAAAATCAATGTGGAAAAAATATTTAAAATGTCAAAAACAATTAAAATATTAAGTCTTTGCAAAAATATCAATTATATGAAATAAATAATATTTTTGGGATTTTTTGTTAAAATAAAATATTTTAACATTTTTGTGAATTATTCAAAAAAGAATCAACTCAAAATCATTAAAACTCAGAGAGAAATTATTTTTTGAATCAATTAAACAAAATCACAAAATTCAAATATTTGAATATTTGAAAAAAGGTGCCAAGAACACACCAAGAACAGCGCGTGTTCTGGGTTTGGCTGATTTGCATTTTCTCCTCAATCTCACTAAATACTTGATTATACCATGCAATCCACATATCAGTATGCTCGTTTCAACCTCACGATCATGTATATGTACATTAATTTCATTTAAATTAAACATACAACAAGAAATCACGAAGAAACCTCAAGAACCCTAATTTCTGCATGAAGGCTAGGATTTTTGATACACGATTCAAACAATGCAATTAATTGAGGGAAAACATCCCATGCATGATTATGAACATATGGCCAAATTATTGTGTGAGGAAATATGCATAGATTGAGAGATGACCAAGCTTAGGCTTACCTCTAAGTCGTGACAGCAAGAGCAAATTGATTTTTGATATGGAGGTGTTACAGATGAGTTGTGATGATCTGAACAGCTTCAATGGATGTTATGGAGTGTGTTGCAAGCTTTGGAACACTTTGAAATTCTCTGGATCAAGCTGGAGACCTCCACCTGCAAAATTGAAGCATAATGGCTTGGTTGAAGAGTGATTTTGAGCTGGGAGTGTTACAGATGGTGTTTAAGCACTTGGACACCTCAAATACATCATTGTGATGTGTTTGAGCAATTGGAATTGATTGCTTATGGCTGCAACTCAAAACCCGATAGTGGTTACTCAAAAACAAGAAAACTTGAAGTTCAAGAAAGAATGAGAGAAAGCAGTGCTGTAACTGGTTTTGGTGTGAGTTGAATGATCCATTGAGACCTCTATTTATAGGTGATCAACTCTTGTCTTGGAGGAATAGTGAATGGCAGCTGGATCAGATCACATTTGCATGGATTGGCTTGGCATAAATACCTCTTGAACTAGGCATAACAGCTGCTCCAAATAGATCAGCTATGCCTTGACTGAAATCACATTCTTCAGATGTTTTTAATGTTGTTTAATCAGAGAACTTGACTGAGGAGAGTGAGAATCTTGACAATGCACTATTCCACATAAATGCACTTTGAATTCAAGGCAAAATGTGCCAAATTGGATGAATTTCAAGTTGGAAGGTTCCTTGGCTTTTTGACTCAGCCCTATCAGTTGGATCAGTTGGTTCATGGTCAGATTAAAGGCATGTGGCATATTGATCACTCCTCTTGACTCAAAAATCATGTATGGCACAAAACTCCCCAACTGATTTTTCATGGCAGCCTTGACATGGCATGTTGTGGCAGCCATAATTCTTGGCACAAGTGGACTGGTTTCATGCTATTGAATTGCTTCGATTCTTGTTAACATTTGCAACAATATTGATGTTTATCTTTGGGACTGATTCAGCTTGCATCCATGTGCAAAAATCCCACAAGTTTTGGTGTTTCAACACAAAATCTGCCTTGCCCAGAATTTTTCTGAGTGTTGGAAAATGCTATACTTTCATGTTTTCAGCCACTTTGGCTCACTCATAGCTCAAAATCCATAATGAATTGGAATAACTTGTAGTTGATGTTTTTGTAGAGGACAACGAGGGCTACAAATCAAGCCTTGGATGGAAAAAATTGGCCTTGTGGTTTAGGAGTTATGGTCCTCCAAAGTTGGTACCCTAGCCACTTGATTTTTAACTTAGAAATTTTTCTAAGTTATTATGGTTACCCCTTTTACAAGTTATCCCACTTTCTTTGATTTTTCTTGATGAATGATGATTCAAATCATACATTAACATCATTTTAGGGTTAAAAATCCATTTTGGTGAAAAATCTCAAAAAGTCAAAGATGACTTTTTGTGCATAGTTGACTTTTTGTCAGATGAATTCCAAACTCTGCAATTCTTTAGTAAATCATGTCTTTGACCTAAATCAAACTTGATGGACATGTTCCATGGATGTCATAGGGTATATTTATTCATGTCCTAGGGTTTGGGAGCATGTCCTGGTCAAATGTCAAAGTTACAGTTGACTTTTCTCACGAAACCCTAATTGTGGTGCAGATGAAATTGAGACTTATTGCTCAAGCTTCTTGGATTAATCCATTGTTCCAAATGGACCAATATGGTATATTGGAGACCCTCAAATCATATCTTGAGGTTTTGGCTCATGATTTGTCCCAAAAGTCAACTTAGAGGTGAATTAGGTCAAGAAGCCCTAATTCCTGATTTTTTATGTATGCATCCCCTGAGGCAAAATTGACTTGATGCTTGGGTTCATGAGGTTCCATGAAGTATATTAGGTTATGTATTGGATCATTGGCTTGTGCCCAGATGAAATTTTTCATCTGGAGGCCCTGGGCGATCAAAACCCTAATTTGGTGACACTGTCTATCCGGAGACTTAATCCACCTAGAAGGGAGCAGCCTTGTGCTTAATCCTTGAAGTGGGAGTCCTTTTTGATCCTTTGTAGATTCTTGGGAGGTTAGACAAGTTGAAGATCAAGTCATTCCTTGACTGATCCTTTGTCTAAGGCTCTGAGAGGGCTTGAAACCCTAATTCTGTTTGTAGTGAATGCTCAACAACCCTTGAGGCATTGATGAGGCATAAAGGTACATCCATATTGTGATGATGATTTGCACAATGATGGGAAACTTTAGTGGTCAAAATTTGGGGTATGACAGAATGGAATGAATGTTGTAAGTTGTTGGACTCTTCCTCTGTTAAAAAAGAAGTGCCTGATGAGTGGCATTGGTCACTTAACGAGAATAGGTTGTTTTCGGTTAACTCTTTTTATTCTTATTTGGTTTATCTTTCCCCTGGCATTGATATAGAAGCTGATAGTGCTGAGCTTCTGGAGGTTTTATGGAAGTCGATCATTCCGATGAAAGTCCAAATTTTTAGTTAGAGGTTGGCATTAGATAGATTGCCAACTAGATCTAATTTGCTGACTAGAAGGTTAATCGATAATGAGCACGATAAGGTGTGTGTGTTTTATTTCCGTCACTTAGAGGATGTCTCTCATTTATTCTTCTCGTGTCCTAAATCTATCGTTGTTTGGAACAAGATTTGTGAGTGGCCGGATATTAGGAACATTTCGGAATCTAGCAGTAGCAGTCATGCTAAGGTTTGGAATTTGTGTCTTAGAGGTCGTTGTAAAGCGGATAAAGCTAGTTCTATTTGGTTCATAGCTTGTTGGATTATTTGGACGGCTAGGAACAATATATTGTTCAATGATTCCTTGCTTGATGTTGATGATATTGTTAACGATATCAAAATTTATTCGTGGAATTGGTTGATTCTCGTTAAAGAGGATAGTAAGAAGTGTAGGTTGTATGATTGGTTTAAGTTCCCGTTTGATTTTCTGTAATTGTTTTGTTTCTATTAGGGGTTCACTACGCCAAAAATAGCCTTAGGCAGCACTAAAAAGACAACGCTTTTATCACAAAGCGCTACTATAAGGAATAAAAAAAATTCGCTAAAAGAAGCGCTGGTAAAGGATACCTTTAGAAAGCGCTTTCTAAAAGCGCTGCTAAAGGCCGTAAATAGTCCCCACCTTAGAAAGCGCTTTTTAAAAAGCGCTGCTAAAGGTATAACCTTAGAAAGCGCTTTTAAAAGTGCTGCTATATGGTGACCTTAGAAAGCGCTTTTAAAAAGCGCTGCGATAGGGCGAATAAAAGATAACATTAGAAAGCGCTTTTAAAAAGCCCTGCTAAAAGTATATTAAAAGAAAGCGCTTTATTAGGAAAAGCGCTGCGTTAGATCAATTATTATTAAAAATAAAATAACACTAAATATTCAGAACCCTATTCATTGTTTCTAATCATTTTCACTTAAGAACACCAGCCTTTCTCTCTCGCGATTTCTCCGACCACCAGCCTTCTATTCGTCCTCCTTTCTCCTATTTTATCTATTATTCTCCTACCATTTAAGGTTTTCTTCAAACACTGCATTTTTCGTTCGAAGAAGAAGTAGAAGCGGAAGAGGCATTCTGTATTCTTCTCCGACCGTTATCGTGCAGGTACGCATTCTTCTCCGACCATTTTAGGTTTTTCTTGAATGTTAGAGTTCTTGAATGTTGAATGTTGAATGTTGAATGTTGAATGGCATTGTGAAGCTATCATGTTAGAGTTTAAGTTTTTCTCTGTTAGAATTTAACGACAGAGTTTAAGTTCTTGAATGTTGAATGTTGAATGTTGTAATGTGTTTTACCTTTTGAATGAGTTTAAGTTCTTGAATGTTGAATGTTGTAACGTTAGAGTTTAATGTTGAATGTTGTAATGTTAGGTTTTCTTCTGATCATGTGCTCTGTTAGATATTGAATGATGAATGAGACAATAATGCCTCCTAAATTCTTAGAACAGAAACTTTAGAACTATTATTACATTCTTCAATTAAACTATAGTCAATTTCTGTGTACTCCAAAACTAAACATCCATACCTGAAATTCAATATATTGGCACTAAACTACTACTGTCAACAAAACATAACATAAATTTTACAACTAAAAGAATGAAATGAATTAAGTTTAAAATTTTTCAATCAATTTTAATCTCACACATAGATTGATTAGTATTGAACTCCACACTCAGCCAGTTTTTACAAATGTGAAATACTAATAAAAATGATTTGAATAGTTCTAAGCTCTTTGTTAAGTACTAGATAAAGAAATTTTAATTACTTCTGAAACTATTTAAAAGTATATTGGAATGCTGCTAAGAAATAATACCAAAAACATTCCAAGTTTGAGACTTACCATCAACTCATATAACGCCACAACTGTTTACCATTTTTAGAATTCATTTGAGTCAGATTTCAATGTATAAAAGTGAATAAGAGTTTTGTATATTTTGTAATGTTTATATTTTGGATATAAGTATGAATAAGAATTTTATCCTATTACTATAAGTTTTTATTTTCGGCTTCAAAAAGTGATGGTGGATGACTCTTACAAACTCAAGTCATAGAGTAGTTTAGTTTATCCATTAATTTGGTATTTCAACCGTGAAAAGTGATTTATGATGAATTCTTCTTTCAACACTTAGGCTTTTGTCCTATTGAAAAGTGAAAATTTGGATTAATATTGATAGTATGATTGTTTTACAGGTGCAGAGTGAAAGTCTGATCGTTGGAGGAATCTTACATTGTGTGGGTCCAAAACTTGATTACTTCTTTACAGGTAATTAGTTGTTCTTTTGCTATAGTTGCGTGAATAATAAACGTTTTTGTTTAGCTTAATTAGTAAAACCATTTGAATGAACTGCTATGATGGATGAGCATTGCTTGCAATGATTGAGAACTAACTTATTGAATTTGCTATATATAGGGGTTACTTGTAATCAAAGTGTGAAGTCGGATCGTTTCCCTACTGGTAAATATTTTTTATTTTGTTTTTGTTTAGCTTAATTAGTATAACTATGGATAAGAAATGGATGTCTTCAAGTCGATTGTCGAAAGAGTACGAGAATGGGGTATCGGAATTTGTTAAGTTTGCTGTTGCGCACGCCGAAGACCCCAGTCGAATGATATGTCCTTGCTTGGGTTGCTATTTTGGGAGTCGGGTTGACGCGGTTCAGTTGGCATCGCATTTAATGAGGCGTGGAATTGATAGAAGTTATACATGTTGGAATTTGCATGGTGAGAAAATTAACGGGAATGTTGAACCAGGGGATAATACGACCTATGCTTCAAACGACGATGGCACAGATACATACGATTATGATCGAGTCGAAGAGATTGCAGAAGTTATTGAAGATGATCTTAAGGGTTGTCCCAAAATGTTTGAGAGGTTGGTAAGCGATGCAAAGAAACCGTTGTATAATGGTTGCACTAAATTCACAAGATTGTCTGCGGTATTAAAGTTGTACAACTTAAAGGCGGGCAATGGATGGTCGGATAAAAGTTTCACAGAGTTATTGGCCCTTATGCAAGATATGCTTCCAGAGGATAATGTTCTTCCCAATCAAACATATGAGGCCAAAAAGATGTTGTGCTCTATTGGCATGAGCTATGATAAGATACATGTATGTCCAAACGATTGCATTTTGTTTCGAAATGAGTATGCATTGTTAAATGAGTGTCCTAAATGCGGTGTCTCTCGATATAAGAAAAGGCTGTCTCTAGCAAAAGTCTTATGGTATTTTCCTATAATTCCGAGATTTAGACGCATGTTTCGTAGTCAGACCGATTCAAGACACTTGACTTGGCATGCAGATGAAAGAATTATTGATGGAAAGTTTCGACATCCGGCAGATTCACCACAGTGGATGAAAATTGATGATGATTATCCTGAATTTGGAAAAGAAGCAAGAAACCTTCGCTTGACATTATCTATTGATGGAATGAACCCACACGGTACTCAAAGTATCTTACATAGCAATTGGCCTGTGATCATTATGATTTATAACCTATCTCCATGGCTATGTATGAAGCGTAAGTACATGATGTTATCTATGTTAATTTCTGGTCCTAGACAACCAGGGAATGACATAGACGTATACTTGGCACCCTTAATCGAAGATTTAAAGTGTTTGTGGGAGAACAGTGTGGAGGTTTATGATGGGTATAGGAAAGAAAGTTTCAACTTGAGGGCGATGTTGTTTGGCACAATTAATGATTTTCCAGCATATGGAAATCTATCAGGGTACAGCATAAAAGGTGCAATCTGCGTGTCCTATTTGTGAAGATAAAACAGATTCGACGCGATTGGAGTTTGGTCAGAAGAATGAATTTCTCGGTCATCGTAGATTCTTAAATTCTAATCATCAATACAGTGGGTGGAGAAAAGCATTCAATGGAGAGCCAGAACAAGGTAGAGCTCCACCTATATTGACAGGTGATCAAATTTTTTAAAAGGTGAAAGATGTGAGTACTCAGTTTGTGAAGCCTTTTGCACATACAGTTGTCAAGAGAGTCTGGAAGAAGAGGTCAATTTTTTTTGAACTGGCATATTGGAAATCGTTGTATGTAAGACATTTTCTCGATGTTATGTATATTAAAAAAACATATTTGACAGTGTTATTGGTACGTTACTCAATATTCAAGGAAAGTCTAAGGATGGCCTTAAAGCAAGAAAGGACTTGATAGTGATGGGGATAAGACTTGAATTAGGACCCTTGAAGAAAGGAAAATGAACATATCTACCACCTACTGCGTATACTCTATCTAGAAAGGAGAAAAAAGTATTGTGTACGTTTCTAAGTGAAGTTAAAGTTCCAGAAGGATACTCTTCAGATATTAGAAGACTTGTGTCTATGAAAGACCTCAAGTTAAAGAGTTTAAAGACGCATGACTGCCATGTTATAATGGAACATTTTCTACCAATAAGTATACGTTCTATTCTTCCAAAAAAAGTAAGAAGCGCAATAACTAAATTGTGTTTTTTCTTCAAGTCAATTTGCAGTAAGGTGATCGATCCTGCGATCTTACCAACATTGCAAAAATAAATAGTTATTACTTTGTGTGATCTTGAAATGTATTTTCCTCCCTCATTTTTTGACATAATGGTTCATCTAGTTGTTCATCTGGTGAAAGAGACACAATTGTGTGGACCGACTTATATGAGATGGATGTACCCTGCTGAACGTTATATGCAAATATTAAAAGGATATGTGGAAAACCGAAGTCGACCAGAGGGTTGTGTTGCCGAACGATACATTGTTGAAGAAGCGATTGAGTTTTGTACTGAATATCTGTCCAATATACAATCAATTGGATTCCCCAAATCTCATATTGTCGAAAAAAAAAGGAAAAAAGTTAATTGGAAATGAAGTCGTGACAGTATCAAGGGTCGAACGGGATCAAGTGCATTTGTATGTTCTGCACAATCAGAATGAGGTTGAGTCGTATGTTGAAATGCCAAGGATGTTCTCCGAGGTTTAAATCCGAATAGAAATGAGAATTGGATAGTACGAGAGCACAATCGAAGTTTCATACATTGGTTTAAGGATCATATTTATTCAGAGTATTATTCAGATCCCGCATTAATAACAGAAAGGTTGAGATGTTTAGCATATGGTCCAAGTTTGGTTGTGTTTTCTTATAGCGCATACGCAATTAATGGATACACATTTTATACCAAAGAACAAGATGATAAAAGTACTATGCAAAATAGTGGTGTCACCGTGGTAGCTGAAGCAATGCACATTTCAAGTGTGAAGGACTTAAACCCCAAATTTGCAAATTTGTCATATTTTGGGGTTATCGAGGGCATTTGGGTGTTTGATTATGAGAAGTTTCAGATTCCTATATTTCGTTGCAAGTGGGTTGAAAATAACAATGGCATACGAATGGATAAGTCAGGATTTTTGCAAGTGGATCTTAATAGGGTGGGGTACAAAGATGAGCCTTTTATTCTAGCCTCTCAAGCTAAACAAGTGTTCTATGTCACTGATCCGACAAGTACAAAATGGTCTATAGTGCTTTTATCTAACAAAGTAATTGATGAAAACATTGGAGATCAAGGTGATATTGATGTTGATATTGAATCATTTACTAGAAATGATCAAGATGAAAATATTATAGCGAATGAATCATATACTAGAAATGATCATAATGAGGGTATTTAGATCAATCCAACCGTCCGGGTTGTTAAGAGACGGGTAGAACATATTCCAACCAAGAAAAGAAAGAGGCGTTAGTGAAAAAGGTACTAGTTATAAAATTATAGCTTATATCATTCAATAATATTAAATAGTTGTCATGTTATATATATTAAATGGATTATGGATTATGGATTTTTAAATTTGTCATTTAATTTTTGTTTTTTTCTTTCTTACATGTCAGATGACTAGTAACCAGGAAGAGTCACACGAGACACATGATATAAATGAAAGACCTGAGAATGTAGAAAGTGAAATTAAAAGAGGAATAACAATTATGAAGTCAATCATCCGTGCAAGAGATAAAGGGATCAAATTGGGTGTACATTGGAGTGATGAAAACCAGCTGATTGAGCCAAATGGTTCAATGTTAACTAGTTACATAGGTTCCCTTGTCCGTCAGCACATTCCTATCACCAGTGATAATTGGAGGAATCCATTGTTGAAAGCCGGTAAAGATAAAATATGGACTGAAATACAGGTACTTATCAAATATGATTGATGTTATTAGATTTTTGTTGACGATTAAGTCTTTAATTTACTTATACTAACACATTCTATGTGCATGTTTTTTCGTAGAGGTCCTTTAATATTGATGAAAGCCGAAAAAAGTATTGTCTTCAATTGGCCGGAAAAAGACACAAAGGCTTTCGAGCTATGTTATCAAACAAATATCTTAGGGATGCGGAAAATTTTTTTGTTGAAGCAGAACTTCCACAGTTGTATGCGGACGTGATTGCACCCGAAGAATGGAGCACTTTTATAGCTAAACAAAAAACTGAAAAATTCAATGTAATGTTAATTTTTCATGTCTATTAATTGTATTATATACTTGTTGCATTAGTTTGTTCTGATATGACTTAAACTTGTTTATCCAGGAATTGAGTGCCATTAATCGCCAAAGAGCATCAAAACCCGTGTATCCGTACAGAAAAGGTCGAACGGGATATGCACGCTTACAACAAAAATTGGTAAGTATTTATAAATACTATGATTTTATTAATTGTCTTATTGTGTTATAATTGATGATCTTATTATTTATCTTAATGCGTAGTTAGAAGAGATGAATAGTGAAGAAACATCACTTCCGGACCATGTTTTGTGGAAGGAAGCTCGTGTGGGCAAGGATGGAGTTGTTAGGGAAGATGTTCAACATGTTTATGACGAATGTGTAAGTATAACATTATGTCTTTAAGTTAATCGAAATTTTATTAAAATATAATTAATTTTTAATCCCCACTAATAATTTTCGATATGTCAATGAATTTCAGGAGACTCTATCTCAATCCTTAACCACAGGCGAGGAGGATTGCAGGAGCATACTTAGTCGAGTACTAAATGTTCCTGAGTATTCCGGTCGGGTAAGGGGTAAAGGATTTGGTGTGACTCCATCTTCCTTGTATAAGCAACCAAAGAGAAAAAATCCTAGCAATCAAGAAGTGATGCAATTGTTGGAGGAGTTAAAAGCGCAGGTTCGTGAACTGCAAAAGGATAAATAGAGATATGAGGCGGAAAAGCGCTGTTCAGGGTTGAAAAATACTAGTGACAAAGCTAATATCAATTGTCAAAAAAAATTTCCCGAGGTAGTAAGCACGTTTATTTTAATTGACATACATTTATTTTAATTAAATTAACACGTTTATTTTAATTGACATATATACACATTAACAGTTACATATTTATTATTGCTTTAGGGCATTTCATCTTGTCAGCTATTTTTATCGCTACCGACTTATCGCATAGTTGGCAAGGGAAAAGTGCATAACACTTTGGGAGATTTACTTCACCATAGACCACACCCTGATGGACATCTGAAAATATCAGTGGATATTGCATTAGAGCTTGATGCATTGCTACCGATACCTGACGTTGTTTCAGAGACAACGTTGTTGCGAGATGCAATAGGATCGTTTGTTGCATGGCTGGCAGACCTCATTTTCATAGATGAGGAGGTATGTTGAAAACCATTATGAATGTTTTAGTAATCAAAAGTCAATTCTGAACCATTATGAAAAGCATTCTGAATGTTTTTACATTGTAATGTTAGACTCCTACAAAACCCGCATCTAAGGATAAAGGGATTTTGCCGCACATCGAGTCTGTTGCATCACAAAAAGAGGTACATTGAAAGTGTTATTCTATGATCCGAATTCAAAAGCTTTATTATTTTCTACTTTACCTAACTTATATGATTTTTAGGTTCCTGCTCAAGTTTCACTACAAGCTAGCAAGAAAAGAGCTCCTACAAATACCGGGCCGGCAAAAAGAGCTCTTGCACCTCGCTTTCGGATGTGTCTTGAAACACTTGTGGCAACATCAGATTTGATGGATGGTGTTATTCGTCAAATAGACATGGACGAAGGTGTTTTTGGTTTTCCTCATTCCGAAATAATTGTAAAAGAGGACATGGAACAGATTTTTAAGCATCTTGAATTAGGCATCGGTGTTATGCATTCATACATCTGGTACTCCGATCAATCTATTATTTAATTAGTTGAACAATTTATTTACACATTTCAATGAAAATAGTCTAATGTTTATTATGTTTTTATTTAAGGTGCTTGTATGACAAATTGATGCGCGGGAATCAATTGTCAAACAGATTTTGTTTCTTGTCTTGCGCCTGTGTCAACGCACCGACAATTGATACTGATCCAAATTCAGTAAGAGATCACTTACTCGAGAGATTTATGGCCAGCAAAATAGAAAGTTTGTTTCTTTTACTGTATAATACTGGAAACGAGTAAGATTTTCATTCTAATTTCATTCTAATCTTTGTATCTTTTGCGTAGAAATTATCCATTTAAACTTTTGTTATATTTTACAGTGGACACTGATTGTTGGTTGCTATTAATCCTACAAGAGATGTGGTGTATTATCTGAATTCATTAGATCGTAATTGGACAACATATCAGAATATGAAGGATTTGGTTGATACGTAAGTGAGACTGTTCTAAATATTCGTGTGTATTTGTATATTTAATTATTTCTGTGAGATTGTTCTAAATTTACATTTTTCTTTTATAGAACAATACTAGTATACCGAACACAAAGAGAAGCTCGAGTATCACGGTCTAAAGCTTCCAACGTTACATGGATCAAAGTGGAGGTATATTAATTTTCACAATGTTGCTTATAATAGTGATGCTACTAGATAACACAAGACAACTATATATTAATTCTTATTTGTTTTTCTATGTGCAGTGTCCTCGTCAAAGTAATGGTATAGACTGTGGTTATTTTGTTTTGAGGTTTATGAGGGAAATCATTCATTTGGATCGATTAGAGATTCCCATCACGGTATGGATTTATAACTTAGGATTTATTTTAATACTTATCGGATATTTCGTATAATTTATTATTTTAAACTAAATCATGCATATTGTGTTTTGTTATGTAGTACTTTGATGAATACGCGTGTGATCATTACACGAAAGATAAATTGGAACAAATCAAGGAGGAATTATGTGAATACCTTATTGGGAAAAGAATCATATAAGGTATAGAAGTTGGTATGTAGTTATATGGAGTGTAATTGTATAGTTTTGGATTGTTGTAAATTAGGAGATCTTTATGGAGTGTAATTGTATAGTTTATTTTGTAGTTATGTGAATGGTTTATGTGAATGGTTTATGTAAATGTTTTATGGATTAGAATGGTTTAATGGTTTATGTAAATGGTTTATGGAAATGGCCTAAAATGTGAAGGATTGGAAATGGCCTAAAATTGTTTATGTAAATGGTCTATGTGAATGGTTTATGTAAATGGCCTAAAATGTGAAGGATTGGAAATGGCCTAAAATGTGAAGGAAAATATATACAGGTGTCTGCATAAAAAACTGGGAAAATTTGATTTTTTTTTTAAAATCCTTTAAAAATAACGTGAAGAAAAGACAGCGCTTTTACGAAAAAGCGCTGCCTATAGTGAATAAAAAAAAATTAGACAGCGCTTTCAAAAGCGCTCCCTAAAGGGGGGAAATAGAAAGCGCTTTTCATGAGAAAGCGCTGCCTAAAGGTGAAAATAAAAAATAAATTAGACAGCGCTTTAAAAAACATTGTCTAAAGGGGGACAATAGAAAGCGCTTTTTCCAGAAAAAACGCTGCCTAAAGGTGCCAGTAAAAGGCATAAAAAGCCAGAAAAAGCGCTTCTAAAAGGCCACTATAGAAAGCGCATTTTCAGTTAAAAGCGCTGCTAAAGGCATACTTTAGAAAGCGCTTTTAAAGGTAAAGCGCTGCCTAAAGTAGGCCTTTAGCAGTCATAAAAAAAACGTTCTCTTTACTTACGGCAGCGCCACCTTAGGCAACGCTTTTAAGCGCTGTTAAAGGCCAAAAAAAGCGTTTTCTTTTCCTTTTTTTGGCGTAGTGGTTGTAGTTCTTTGGTCTGAGATTTCCTTAATCTCATTTTAATGAATTTGCTTATAAAAAAAAATGAAGTGTAAGAAAATTATAATAATATATTATTTAATTATTAAGTTATTCTTATTTTCTCATCCCTATCATGTATTAGATTTAGTAAATACATTATGTTTCTCATCATCATGCAAGTGGCGGAACTTAATCACGTGGCCTCTTAACAAAAATAACGAAATCCAACCAAAAAGAAAAAAGCTGAGATAAATCTGTTCAAAACCTATCTAAAAAAAATCTGTAAATTTCAATAATATTAACCCTAACTAAATTCCCACAAATTTATTTATCATTTCTCAATAGTAATAAATCCGAATAAATAAGTAAATATTTTAATAATAAAAAATATACTGTATCAACCAACAACTATAGTGTTAACATAATGCAAGTATGAAGTAAAGAAAAATCAAAGTAATATTTAACTATTAAGTTATTCATATTTTCTCATCCCTATATGCTTTGGGACACGTAACTGCACATGTATCATATATTATTTGATTTAGTTTATTTACACTAACATGATAATATACTTATTTTCTTATGCACGCATCCAGTGATATTTTAATTGTTGGGTCACCATGCTTTTTTTCTTTTAATTTGTTCTACTTAGATGATGTTTTCACTACTATTAAAAGAAGATACAATGATAGGAAGTTTTTTCTATCAAAGCTTTAAAACTAGGGTTTCTACAATAAAAGGGGAAGAACACTAAAATAACTAAATAAAATAAAACAAATAAAAGTAATTTTTCATTTCATTCATAATCCTTCATCTCTTAGTGAGAATACATATATAGTACCAATAGTGGGTGGTGAGATAAAAATGCCTAAAACCCAAATAAGCAACAAAAGCCCAAATACAACAATACCCTAATAATAATACTAATAACTAATAATATAGATTATAATTTCATGATCCTATCATTACCTACGCCTTCAAAAACAACCTTGTCCTCAAGGTTGTAAAACACTAAGGTTGTAAAGAGAATAATGCATCTCTAGCATTAGCAGCTACCTCCCTAATCTCTTTAATGGAAAGAAATATTGCAACTAGGCAGCGTGAGGACTCCACTAAGATACTTCTAGATTCAACATTAAGCAACTTCATGGCTGACCAAAGAGTTTTCACAACAATGCTGCTTTCACGCACATCTTTCCTTGTTTCAAAAATTCCTGACAAAGCTGATGCTGACTTTGCTTGAGTTTCTTCCTTTGTGGAGCTTAATAATGTTAGCGGAACAATCGAGGGGGTCAACGAGGGAGCATTTCTTAATTGGGACACACTTTTGTGAGAGACACACCACATACTCACCTAAAACCTTAAGGTGATTGGTGTGTGGGTTCTCTCACTTATATAGTGTTTAATTTTCCCTTTTCTAATCAATATGGGACTTCTTCCTCACACTTGATTCTCAACACTCCCCCTCAAGTGTGAGTTTATACACAATGCTCACCCTCATGTGGATGCTCTCTCTTCCACATACACTTGTATCACCGTTGAACTCAACAGAACACCTTCTACCCACACCTGCGGGAAGTGTTTCGATACAAATAAGTCGGTCCCTTTCTCGAACCAAAGGCTCATGATACCATTGTTAGCGGAACAATCGAGGGGGTCAACGAGGGAGCATTTCTTAATTGGGACACACTTTTGTGAGAGACACACCACATACTAACCTAAAACCTTAAGGTGATTGGTGTGTGGGTTCTCTCACTTATATAGTGTTTAATCTTCCCTTTTCTAATCAATGTGGGACTTCTTCCTCACATTTGATTCTCAACAAATAATAGTATCACTGTATTGATCACATCACTCGCAGCACTGCCATCACGTAGAAGGTCACTAAGAGAAACAACAGAAAGCATACTCCTCAAGGCATCTAAAACATAAATCTTGGACTCAGGTAGATCACTAATCAATAATGTTGTGAGCTGACTGATAGTTGTTGTATCAGATTTATGAATCAAGTGATTCAAGGTCTTAGCTGCAATCTACTTCCCATTTGGGCTTCCATTCTTCAATAGCCACAACAATGCAGGAACTGCATCAGCGCTTTCAAAACAAGCATGTATATCCTCATTGTGATCACATAGGTTCCTAAGGATTGTTGCTGAGTCTTCCTTTGCTTTGGCAGAGCCTGACTCCAAAATTTGAACAAGTGGATGTATACCACCACCAGCAGTAATGGCCCATTTACTTTCAACATTTTCATCAAACAAAAGACAGAGCGGGGCAACAACACATTCTTGATGTTGTTCTGATGAAAGCCACATAAGTGATATCAATTGCTGAACTCCTTCATGGCCTTAAAGTACATGCCATAGACTGCAATCACTATTGCACAATGTCAAGAGAGCTTTTAGAAATTCATCTTGCACTTCTTTAGCCGCCATTGTTATCAAATCCACAAGTAAACACTTTGCATCAGAATTTGCAAGTTTAAGTGATAGTATAGGATTTCCATACAAACTAGCAAGAGCTTCAATGGTCCTTTTCTGTACAAGGAAGGGAGAACGGGGTTTTAATTGCTCGAGTAATGTCTGATCTACTGCCAAAGGATCTGATGCTTTAGTATTTTCTTCTTTGTCATGGTATATCATAAGAGCTGAAGCTAAAGCCCCCAATGTGTCGGCAGTTTGGGTAGGTGAGGAGCATGATTCAAGGCTTTTACTAAGGCTGGAGATGACATAAGACAATCCACCAGAGATGTTTGCAAGAGCACTCATAGCATTCTCCTGTATTGCTTGAGCATTATCACCTTGCATGAACTCTTTGGAAGGAGCTATGGTAACATTAATCAAATAAGGAATGCCATTACAATTGGCTATCTCTTTCCTTGCGTCTGCTGTCAATAACTTTGAGCAAAAAGATGCATCTTCCATCATGATACAGGCAAGTAAAAATCCCACATTAGCTAAAGTGTTAGAATTTCCTATTGCCAATAACTTCAGTAATATGTCCACTACTCCAAACTGTATTGTCGCATTCCAGAATCTCTCAGTACCACTGTAGAGATTTTTCAATGCTCCAGTCAATAAACTATCTACTACACTTCCACCCTTTAGGCCCTTTTGCAGTTGTTCCCAGAGCACTGGAACAACTCCTTCAGTTAAAAACATTTTTGATCCAACGCGATCTTTGGCATCACCTTAGGAGACAGCAAAAATTATCTTTGCAGCAGCTACTTGACCTTCTTCAGCACTAGACTTCAGTAGACTGAGCAAAGGAGGAATGCATCCTCCAAGCAAAACTTTCACCCTTAACTCATTTTCTTTACAAAGTGAGCCCAAAACAGTTGCTGCCTGTATCTTCAAATTCAATGAACCTGACCGGAGAAGGGAAACAAGTACTGAAACTGCTTGAGAATGAGATCCAACTGCACTAAAATCATTTTCACGCATATTAATAAGCTCCAGTAATTTCTTCAAGGAATACTCTTTCTCTTGCATAGAAGATGAGCTCCGACGTAGCAGCTCAATGCATTGAGAAATACTTGCTAATGTCCCGTCTGCGTCCTCCTTGTCGCTGCTGCTACATTCTCTCAATCCCATTTTCGGAACAAAATGGGGAGTTAGACTTTCCTTTCCATAGAGAGTTAACTCTGCAAGGGCTCGTATAGATTCTAATGATGATCCAAATAAGAGCTTGTCATGTGACAATGATGTCTTACGGCGTTGTAAACTATAAAGCTCGACAGCATTCAGGCCAGGCATTAACCAATCAACAGGAGCTACATTCACTGCTTTTGCATAGTTGAAACCACAATTGAACCCAGAGTGATACCCTCTTAGAAAAGTAATGACTAATTCCCCAGAATGCTGGACTGTGCGATAAACGGGAGGTCCCTCAGATTGAAGAATTGTTGGAGATAACTGAGTTACCAGATTATTGAGTTTGTCGCCATCATTGGCATCTTTCAACCCAAAGTAGCATTCCTTAAAGTAACTAGCATATTGCTGAAAGTCTTTAAACGGGAAATCCGACCCTGATTGGAATCCGTATTTCTCTTCAGCCTCACAAGCTTTATTAGCCTCAGAAGCAGTTGGTTCCATTTGATTTTGATCAAATACCTCACCAACAGATTCCCTATTTTCTTGTGACATTTCTTCGAACACCGTCACGGAAACGAGAAGGCGGAGACGCAGAGAAAGCGACGAATGCCAAAGAAACTCACCTTGTTCAGACATTTCAGCAAACACCTTTTGTGCATAGTACACCCAACTAAAATTTGCATAGAAAATTATCAAAGAAATCAACCATTGTGTGTTACTCCGATCAGGTGGTTTTGGATGGTGGCGACGAAATTGTTTTTGTTAGGAGTGGTGATGGAGTTACCAAAGGTTGATCAAGTGTCAATGTTAGTGGTGGTAGACAAGAATTCGTAGACTTCAAAACCATATTTGTATCATTTTCTTGGATCTCAATAACCTCACTTTTAATAAAAGCAATAGGAGGCTAATGACTGTGACAATAATCATTGAACTCAACCGCTTTCTCAAGACTGATTTTGGTAAAAACAACTGGCTGGAAATTTGAAAGTTGTTCTTTTGTTATCAAAGTTGTCAAGCTCAGTACAAGCACTGCGTTATTGCGTTCCTCATCAATTTCCTGTGGTTTAGAATTTCCAAAAGTCATAGTTGATGCTGTAATCAAATTCCCTGCGATGTTACTGTTACCTTTATTGTTGCTGCCACCGCTACTGAAGCTACGGTCACCTTCGTTCTCAGTAGATTCACCCGAACAAGCCATTGTGGGAACGATCTGAGCTTTTGTTAACAGAACCGTTTGTTGGTGGTTCTTGAAGAAGAAATGGTGCAAGTGCTTCTGCTGCTTCTGGAGAATTTGAGTAATTGAATTCTTCTTCTTCGCAACAAAAAGTATTGTCATATGGTTCTCGTGATGAGTTTTCTTTCAATGCCTCTGTTTCTTCATCTTGACATAGCATTAGATTTGGTTCTTCTGCTACATCTTTTTCAACAGCTTGTAGATCTATGGACTCCATTGTTACAAAAGTTGGCTTCAGATCCGGCTCATCCTCTTGTTCTGGCAAAATTTCTCTCCATTCCAGTTTAAATCTCCATAATAAAGTTGTTGTAAATGTGTCCCAACTATAACTGCGATGAACACGAGACCACCATTTCCACCATTTGAGAGCAGAACCTCTCAAAGCTCCTACAGCTTTTAACACATTCAATGACTCATGTGTTCCATGCTCTTTGAAAATTTTTTCAAAACAAAGAATCCACCAATATGCATCTTCTTCTCCATCAAACAATAATATTGTCATGATTTAAAGCGGAAAGTGAGATCGAAAATAAGAGCACCAATTGATAGGAAGTTTTTCCTATCAAAGCTTTAAAACTAGGGTTTCTACAATAAAAGGGGAAGAACACTAAAATGACTAAATAAAATAAAAGGAATAAAAGTAATTTTTCATTTCATTCATAATCCTTCATCTCTTAGTGAGAGTACATATATAGTATCAATAGTGGGTGGTGAGATAAAAATGCCTAAAACCCAAATAAGCAACAAAAGCCCAAATACAACAATACCCCAATAATAATACTAATAACTAATAATATAGATTATAATTTCATGATCCTATCATACAACAACATCATCATTATTGTAATCTTTCGAAGGACTGTGATGATATCTCTAAATTAATGTGCTTATATAATTTTTTATTTTTTAAAGTAAGTCTTGTTAATTTATTACCACCGTTTTTTAAAACAACTGTGTTGATATAATTTGATGTTTTATGAATTCGACTCTCAGCGCTTGCTATTTTGTGATTTCTTCAAAATTTAACACTGCTTTTCATTTTTATTTAATTAAAGAAAGATATGTCACTACGGTTCTTTAAACTAAAAATTATGATATATTTTCTATTATTTAAAAAAAAATTAATTACTTAAAACCTGACCCAATTTTTTAAAATATCATTAATGTTAATATTATATCACTACGATATTTTAAAAAAACAGTTGTGATATATTTTTTATTAGTTTTTAAAATTTTTATTTGCTTAAGACATGACGTTTTTTTTATAAATTTCATCATATATCAAAACGGTTTCGAGAAACAACTGTGGTGATATCATTTAATCACTTTACACACAACTAACTAACTTGTCTCTTCAAATGCATATTTTCATTTCCATCAAGAAACAATCCCTGACGAAACAATGTGATTTTCAACCCTAAAGAAATGTATATCCCCATTACAAACCCAATGATACAATACCAATTTCAAGCCTAACAAAATGTTCAACACCGTCTTTAAACATGAAGAAACAACAATATTTTCAACATTTTCATCTGCTTTCGTACCGTCGAGGAGGAGCTAACACCGTGTTCTTCGTTCTTGATTGGCCTTCGGTTTAGCTGTCAAGGAAGAAATTTCAGATTCTGACAACATTCTTTTTACTTATTCATCACGTTTCCGGTACATAAACTTTTTCGTCCCATGCATCTACAATACCTACATTTTCCATTGTTATTTATGCTTATCTATTTGTTGTTGTTGATTCTTATTATTGTTGTTGATGCTTGTTGTAGTTGTTGATGTTTTGTTGAAGATGATGCTTGTTGTTATTGTTGATGTTGATTTTTATTGTTGTTGATGCTTATGTATTTTTTGTTTTTGATGCTTATTTGTTGTTGCTGATGCTTAATGTTGTTGATGATGCTTAATGTTGTTGTTGATGTTTGTTGTTGATGCTTATTATTGAATATGATGCTTATTGTTGTGGTTGATGCTTGTTGTTGTTCTTGCTGCTTATTGTTGAAAATGATGTGTTCATTGTTGTTGATGCTTATGTATTTCTTGTTGTCAAAGCTTATTGTTGTTGTCGATGCTTGCTTATTGTTGTTGATGCTTATGTATTGATAGATGACCTCTTCTTCATCTCGTAGCGACGAAGCTACGCATACAAATGAAACCATGACAATTGATTCGCACGCTGTAGTAGGAGAACACAAAAAAAATAGCAAAAAGGTGTCACAATGATGGCTACACTAACAAAAGTGCGCAATTCGAGTGTTAAACTTTCGGTCGAGTTTAGTGGTATTCATACTATTCTTGATGGTCATAATTCTTAAATGTTTAAGAGTTATGTTGCGTTCCTCGGACATAGCAAAGTAAGCATAATATTAGATGATTGGAAGGATGTGTCGGATAAATTGAAAAAAAGAATATGGACAGATGTTCAGGTATTAATTTCAATTGTTATTGATTCGATATTACGTTATAGAAACACCAATACATACTTATTCTTTTAAATGTGAAATTGATGTTTGAATTTAGTCTTCCCACTTTCTTTGGAGTATTTTTCCTTGTTAATGCAAATGATTAAGTTCGGAGTTTCTCTTCGAACTTACAATATTTTAAGTTTGGGATTGGGGTACTAGAGAATATAATTAAACAAAAGGAGGACTACATGCAGTCACCTTATGGAACACATGAAGTGTCAGAAAAACAACGAATAACAAAAGAAACAAAATAAAAACAATAAGAAAGGATGACTACGGGTAGCCACTAACAATCAATATGATAAATAATATATTTTATAACAAATTTTTAGCTCACTCAACAAATAATCAGGTATATACCTAAGATGTTCCATGTTTATTTTTTTTTTAATAAAATTACAATTTATTCTCTCGATTGCTACACCCAACCGATGGCTAAACTAACTAAGGGTCACGCTTCGAATTCTAACAACTTCAATTTATAATTTATTTCTATTATAATGGTGTCATTATTATTTTTAATTTTATAATTTATTTCTTTTATAATGGTGTCATTATTATTATTTTTGTTTAAATATTAAATAATATATTCCTTCGGTTAACCTATCAAATGAGGGAAAAGACTACTCAACTTTTCCTATAATATTCACTCATTTAATTTTTCTCGAACCTAACTTATTTGTTGTCGCTCGGAATGCATAAACATCAGTCTATAAGATGAATTGCAATACAAAAAAATATTTTAAAATTTCTTAGTTAGTTGGGAAATATTTCAAGGTTGTTTGTTCTTGTTGTTGTTGTTTGCTACATTCATTCATTGAAGAAACTAGTTTTACCAAACTTGAACAAAATATTTTTTTTATCTTAGAATCTATCTCTTGACACTGCCAACCCATACATTCAAAGAAACATTAGTCATATGCATGAAACCCTCACGCTATCCAATAAAATGTAAACGCCACAATAATATATTGGATGCTACATTATGAATGTCAAATATTTACAGTGTAAACATTAAGATTAAAAACAAACAAAACTTAAAGAAGTGTGAAATAATCTTTAGGATGAATTTCAAGTGCAGAAAAAAGTCTTAGTTAAAGGTTAATGTTCTTTGCATAATCTTTTGTCTTGTAACATGATAAATTATTTTCCTTATCCAATCTTTGTTAATTTTATACCATAAAAAAAATGCATGCAAAAACATTGCGAATATATTACATATGCATATGTGTATGCACGAAAATCTAGCATTTGACCTTCACAAATATTCAAAAGGACAATGATGCAGAAACTGCTGAGATTTTCAACAAATTTGTTTTCTAGATTGAAACGAAAATAAAATAACTAGTTTTTTTACTATAAATAAACTGATGTACAAACACTTATTCGTAGTAGTGTATCAATTTCGGCACTTAACTTGAACTCTTGAAGAGCCGAGAAAAACTCACAAACTTTAGGTTCTTCATGAATAAAAAATAAACGTCTTCATATAAGGTCTCATGTGATCATCCATTGATTATACATCCTTACCTCACCCACGGTGCCATCTTGAATTTGAGAAATAGAGAAAAGTCCTTGAAATCAAATTTTAAGAGGAGTATTACCTAGTAAAGGGTCTCCCAAGAAGGAAGTCGAGACACCATGCCCAACTGATGACACCTTGTCATCGTGAAATTTTTAATGTTTTTGCTATATTTTAGTAGTTTATGTTTAAGTTTTATAAAAAAAGTAATAATAAGAAAGTAAAAAAAGTTGAAGAAACAAAGAAAAATCAAGAAATTATGAAGAAGTTTGAAAGAAAAAATCATTCTCAATACAATTTACATTGTGAAAATTTTCTGAAAATTTGATCATATCTAAAATCATTATCTAAAAAAGATGGAGAAAGAATTGAGGGATGTGTGTGTGAGAGATATCATACAATATGTTGTCGAGATGTTTACTATACTGCCCTCTTTTGAAATTTAATATACTAGAATACCCCACTCTGAAAAAAAATTTCTAGAATAAATTAATACCAATGTTTGAAACTATTAGAAAAGATTTATATTGATTTTTTTTCTTGAAATACAAAAGACACAAAAATAATTATATCATATAAATTTAGTTGTACCAAAAGATTTTAAATTTTTAGTGGTTTATATACTTTTAAAATTTTTGTATTAATAAATTACAATTTAAATTTTCGTCATTATATAAGTTTTTAACTTTGTTTATATCTTTGACGTTTTCTAATAATAAATCTTTATTTTGTATTTTTTTTATACGTATATATTTAGCATCTACATTGTTATCTAAGTTATAACTTTTTTTTTTTAGTTTCAAAATTTTCAAATTTAAATTTTCGAGTTGATATTATTAGCTTGTGTTATTAAAATTAAATTATTATTTTTATTTGATTGATGAGAATATAAAAAGTGAAATATTGAATAAAACACGGGAAAATAAATGTCATTTTAATCATGCACTTTTAGGCAAACAATTTATCAATCTACAAAAAAAAGTTGTTTTTTTAAATTAGCTAAGGATGTATATATTATGATGGATGTCAATAATTGAAACTTATACAATTAAATTAAATAAATTTAAAAAAATGATTATAATTTACTTAAAACAACATTAAAAATATGAAACGAGAAAAGTAAAATTATCAATTTAAATATTGAAAAGTAAATATTTATCGATCATTTTTTAAAAATATGTAAAAAAGATTATGATAGTATATAATAAGAGAATGAGTCAAATTTTAAATTTATCTTATTACTAAAAGACTAAAATAATTATTTATTTAATAAAAAATTAAATCATTTGTATTTCAAATTATAATATTTTTAATTTATAAATGTAGAAAATATAAGATGCAATTTATCTTATTACTAAAAGACTAAAATAATGATGCAATATATTAAATCCTCTAACAACTATAGGTATGAACATAATTAATGAATAAATTAGTTGCAAATAAAATACATGATCTTAAATTCTATTTTAAAATTTAGAAATATGAGTTATGATGACGTCTAACATGATGCAATTTATTAAATTCACTAACAACTACAGTGTGAATATTATGCAATAAATTAATGAAAAAATTAGTTGAAAATAAAATACATGTTCTTACATTCTATTTTAAAATTTAGAAATATGAGAATATGTAATGACGTCTAACATGATGCGAATACTGTCATGTTATCACCTTTGCGTGTGGATGGAGTTTGTAATATTGTATATGATATTAGAGAGAAACCGGTGGATTTTGCTGGTGAAATAGTGAAAGACTTAAGGCCAGAACTTTCTTTTGAACCGGATAATAACAGTCCTGGGGCAGTCATTTGTAGTATTGGGCTGAACAATCAAAAGTCTGGCCAACTGGTTAATAGAAAACCAAAGAAGAAGTTATTGTTAGAAGATATTTATCAGAAAATTAAAATTCCTTTTGCTCCATCCTATTACTCAATGCTACTATATAATGACAAAGCCAGCTCCAGTGCTCATGTGACCCCGCTTCAGTCGAAAGTGGTGGTGGATGAAGACGAAATATCCAGTTTTTTGGGTAAAGATTTTTCTGGTCGAGAATCTATTGGGGATGTTGAGGTGCTTAAGAGTAATTCCAGAAATAAGCAGAAGCTAGATAAGCTTCCGATTAAAATTTGGGAATCTATCAAAAGTTTGGGGGTGGAAGCGGATGAGGAGGATGAGGATTTTGCAAATATCACTTGTAATTTTGAAACTTCGAAAAGTAAAGGAGTCAAGGGTAAGAAGACGAACAAGGGTAAGAAGGCGGTAACTACGTCATGAATTTTATGACTTACAACATAAGAGGGTGTGGAAGCCGCATTAAAAGGAGGAAGATTAGATCCTTGATACAAAAAGAACGTGTGGATTTAGTATTTTTGCAAGTAACTAAGTGTGAGCAGTTGAAGAATGAGATGGTTAATAGCTTGTGGGGCGATAAGAATTGCAATTGGTCTGCGTCGAATTCAGTTGGTCTAGCTGGTGGAATTCTCACTATTTGGAGGAAAGATATATTGGTTCCTTTAAGTAGTTTCAAGGGTAGTGGATACATTGGGGTTAATGCTCTTTAAAAATGAACAAATTGTTATTTCATCAATATTTACTCTTCTTGTGTCAACAAGGATAAGAGAGATCTATGGAGCAATATTCTACATCTTAAAGAGAGTATGGATGCGAGTGAATGGTTGATCGGCAGTGATTTTAACGCTATCAAGTATAGAAACGAGAAGTTAGGCAGTAGTAATCACAGTAGGAAGATCATTGATGAGTTCCATGATTTCATTGAGTTATCTGGATTTTCGGATTTGCCTATCAGCGGGAATAAGTTCACATGGTTCAATGCGTCGGGGAAAGCGTGCAGCAGATTAGATAGGTTCATTGTCTCTCCGGGTCTGCTCAATAACTGGAATTCAGTGACACAGAAAGTTGGTGACATGGATATTTCAGATCATAGACCGGTTTTGATATCTGCAAGGAACATCAACTGGGGCCTGAAACCGTTCAAGACGTTTAACTTTTGGTTCGAGCATCCGGGTTTTTTAACTTTTGTTAAAGAAGTTTGGGAATCGGTTGAATTTGAAGGCACAACTTCGTTCATTCTCTCCAGGAAGTTTCAAATCTTGCGTACAAGGCTAAGGTGGTCGAATGTCCGTGTTTTCGGTTGGATTAATACCAACATCACTGACAATATTGGTATCATCAATGAAGTGGAGGATGCTATTGCAGAGAGTAATAGTGGTCTTATAGATTTAGCTTTGTTGCCTAGGAAGAATGCAGAGGATGAATTATGGAAAAAACTGAGAATTAAAGAAAGTATTCTCAAACAAAAAGCACGGATGAAATGGATTTTAGAAGGAGACCAGAACACCAAACTATTTCATGCTGCAATCAGGAACCGTAACTGCATAAATTCTATCTGGTCTGTTGAAGTAGAGGGTCAGAATATTGAAGAAGTTGTGGCCAAACATTTTGAGAAGAGATTTCAAACATCCAACCGCGCTTTGCCTGTCATTGGTAATGCAAGATTTAAGACTATGTCTGAGTTGGATAGGAATGCGTTGGAGATACCTTTTGGTCCCGAAGATGTTAAGAACGATGTTTTCTCGAGTAATGGGGATAGGAGCCCTGGCACAGACGGTTTTAATTTACTATTTATAAAACGGTGCTGGGAGGTGGTGGGGAAAGACTTTACGAAATGCATTTTAGAATTTTTTGAAGTGGGCTATCTCCATAAGGTTTTCACATCTTCGTTCCTAGTTTTGATACCTAAAAAGGTCGATCCGAGTGGCTTAGATGATTATCATCCAATTTTCTTGATTGAAAGTGTGTATAAGGTGGTTTCCAAACTACTCGCGGGAAAATTAAAAATAGTTATGAACAGTATTGTCTCTAACTCGCAAACTGCTTTTATTGAAGGTCGCAATTTGTTTGATGGTGTGTCCATCTTGAACGAAATAATTGACTATGCGAAGAGGAGTAACAAAATTGCAATGTTTTTAAAGGTTGACTTTGCCAAGGCATATGATTGTGTCGAGTGGGCATACTTGAGGTATATTTTGAACATCATGGGATTTGGGAGGAAATGGTTGTCATGGTTGGAAGGAACTGTAATGCATAATTTCGTGTATGTTCTTGTCAACGGGAGCCCTACCCGCGACTTTGAGGTAAGCAGAGGTCTGCGTCAAAGTGATCCAATATCACCTTTCCTTTTCGCTATTGCGGCGGAAGGACTAGCTGTGTTAATGAAGAGAGTTGTGGAGGCTACAGATTTCCATGGATTCAAGTTTAACAATGACATATCGTACGAGTTGCTACAATATGCAGATGACACGATAATTGTTGGTGAGGGCACTTGGAGCAATATCTGGACTGTCAAAGCACTGCTAAAAGGATTTCAAATTATTTCTGGTATGGAAATTAACTATAGTAGGAGTGCTCTTTATGGAGTGGGAGTGGATAATTACTTTCTAAAAGCGGCGGAAAGTTTCTTAGCGTGCAAAATTGATGAATTTCCTTTCAAGTTTCTTGGAGTATTTGTAGGCGGTAATCATAAGTTGACATCATTTTGGTTCAAAGGCGATTTCTATGGCAAGGTTCTATTTGTAAAAATGGAATATCGTGGATTAAGCGGAGTAATGTTTGTAAATCCAAGGAGGAAGGAGGCTTGGGGATTAAAGATATTTGAGGTTTCAACATAGCCTTGATTTCGAAGTGACTGTGGAAGCTGATGTTTTTAAAAGATAAACAGTGGAATGGTATTTGGGAGTCTAGTTACCGTTGATTTGTTGCTGCTTTTTACCTCTCCACAATGCCCTGTTATCCTACTGCCTCGTCTTTATGGTGGAGAGATTTATTCGAAATCATGAAAGAGTTTGGTGGATCGTCGTTTTTTGATCTGATGAAATTTGACATTGGTAATGGTGGAGTGGCTTTATTTTGGGTTTCTAAATGGTGTGGCAATCATTCTCTTGCGTCAACATTTTTGGAGGTGTGGGAAAAATCTAAAAATAAATTCGGAAGGGTGGAGGAGTTCGGAGCGTGGGAGAACTTGTGCTGGAGATGGTATCTGGTGTTGGATGATGTAGTAGCAGACGACATCAGTATGCTTCAGGATGAAGCCTTATCAGTGGCCTTGGATAGGATTAGTCTGAGTTGGTATGCTTGTGATAAGGAAATTTGGATGTTCGGTAGTAAGGAGTCTTATTCTGTCCAATCGGGTTATGAGGTTTTTATGACAGGTGGAGTTTCTGTATCGGTCGACGATGAATATAGGTTAGTGAATAAGCTCATTTGGTTATCCACGGCTCCTTCGAAAGTTAAGGTGTTCGGGTGGAGGCTTTTTAGAGATAGACTTCCTACGCGGGACAACCTGTGGCGACGTGGTGTTATTGTGAATTCGTTGGAAACAACTTGTCCATTTTGTTTTAGGGAAGATGAATTTGTTTTACATCTGATGGTTCGGTGCAGCAATAGTCGCGTTGTGTGGAATATGATTGGTAAGTGGCTAGGAGTGGTAGTTGATGTTCATGATAGTATGATTACGCATCTTCGAAGCTGGATCGAGATGATGATTATAAAGAAAGTGGATGTTAAAAATGAAGTAGCCTTATGGCTGTCCATTTGTTGATGCATTTGGATTTGTCGGAATAACATTATGTTTACTGATGACTCTTGGGATTGTGATTCGATAGTGAATAGGATAATTTTGCTTACGTGGTGGTGGTTGGGTAAAAGATTTAATTTTCTTTATACCTGTAATTATTATGTATGGATTAACTTCCCTTACGAATTTTTGTAGTTTTTGTTTCGAGATGTTTTTGAATCTTTTGTATACGGGTTAGGATGCCCCTTTGTATCCTTCTTTGAATAGATTTTTGTTTCGAGATTATGCTTTACTATTTGATATTCAATTAAAAACAGTTTTCTTAATGTATGACGATGTGCCCCCACTTAAGCAATGGATGTCATACATCACATTTAATAGCTTGAGCATTTACAAGAATGTTATAGTTATAAAAGGACATCAATAGCAACTTATTCCAAACACAACGAAATCAAACTCACAAATTTCAATTGTTACAACACAATGTCTGACAGTAGCAGTCCAATTGAGAAAAAAATCACTTATCGTAAGTACGTTTTGAAACAATACTCAGAGAACAGTCCAAGTGTACTAGGCCCAGGAAATTTTTCAACTATAGATACAAATAACTTTGAGTACAATCTAGTTGACTACATAATAGGCTTTGCTAGTGAGGACTATAATCCCAATGGAGGAGGCACAGGAAATTTCCATCCTACCTGGGACCTTGCTACTCTCAGTCCTTAAACTTGGAAATATCAGAAGGAAACATTTCCAAATTCAAGGGTGGTGATAAGCATCGGAGGCAGCATGGGAACTGATTATCCATTCAATCCAGATGACAAACATGTGTGGGTTGCAACTGCCATGAATTCCATCAAAGAGATCATCCATATCTATGACGACGATGACTATAAAAACCTAATTGATGGTATTGATATCCACTATGGCTCTATCAAATCCAGTGCCGATGACTTTTCCTACTGTATTGGAGAAGTTATAAAGTCACCCAAAACTGATCCTCATCTAAAAATTAAGGTGGTGCCATCGCTCCAGGAGAATACACCCAATCTTACTACCAAAAATTGTATTTTGAAAACCAAAACTAAATTGACCTTGTTGATTACTTGTTCACCAATAGGGCATCTACTGCTGATGATATTGTAACTTTCTATAAAAAGCTAGTAGATGACTACAGTCCTGCTGCAGTCATTCCAGGATGTCTATTTTATGATAAACTTTAAGAGGCCGTCATAAACCTCATCGAACTCGATTTAGCCCCTGGTTATTTTAATTACGAATTACCTAACTAAGCTAGCTAGTAATCAATCTTCAATTTTGCAGGTCAACGACAGTAATATCTAGGCATCTGTTGCATGTTCTCAATAAGACCTGTGAATTGTGTGCTTTTTTATGTCTGGCATTCATGAATTTCTTGTTTTCTTTCTATTTCTCCTTTCATTTTATTGTGAGTGCAGATCATTTGCTTTCTCTTGTATCTGTTATATATGTAACATGGTTTTAAATTGCGGACCACACCCACATCGGACCGCAATTATGGTGTGATTTGAAATAACGCGTGTGACTACATTAGAATTTGCCCCAAATAACTTCATGCATATTTCTACACATATTTTCATCATAACTCAAAGTTTGAGACACAAAAACTCAATTTACATCTCATTTACAATGTAAAAGATTAACATCAAGAGTTTTTCAATGGTATATTTCAAATATCTTCCGATAAAAATTTACGCCGCAATGACCGCAATACGCATGCAACAACCGCAATAGCCGCAATCGCAACACACGCAACCGCAACCGCATTCGTAACCGCAACTGCGATTTAAAACCATGATATGTAATGCTTTGATTAATAAGAAGCAAATTAAATAAATTATGGATTGGTTTTGGAAGAGTACATTCCACCTAGGAGAGACAAGAGAGGAAAGAGATTTGGTATCGTCAGATTCAAAAAGGTGGACGACGAACATCTTCTCGCCATTAAACTGGACAATGTGGTCATTAATGGCAAGAAGATATTTGCGAATAAACCAAGGTTCCAAAGAGAAGTTAAGACAGTCCAATCTGAGAAGCTTACCAATCAGAGGAAGGGGGGAAGATGGTAGGCGGGAGAATGGACATCAACGCTTTCAGCGCGCCCATCACCAAACGGACAACCGTGAGGGACTCTCATATGCATAAGTAACTGGTGGCGGAGGTTTGAATAGGAGGCATCTCAAGAAGTTTCTAAATCAAGTTTTCCTTGGAGACAAGCCTAATTTTGCTCGCCTTATGTTTAATGTGGATAAGAGGGATTTGGCTAGATTCGATAATGTTTTCGTCGGAGTCATGGAGGAGTCGGGTTCTTCGTTTGATTTCCAAGAAGCTCTACACGTTGAGGGTTATTTTCAGATAAAATCTACCCCATTGGTGGCTAATTTCTGTCTATTGGAAAAGGAAGTCAAAGGGAGCATCAAGAAAATGGTGGAGGAAGATGAGGTTTTGATATCTACTTGGTTTTCTAACATCCATCCTTGGTCTCCGGAGGATGTGGATAAGGAGAGACTTACCTGGGTGAGTATATACGGTCTTCCTTGTCATGTTTGGGGAGAAAATTTTTACAAGTTCTTGGCTGCCAGGCTTGGTGTGTTTGTTAAAGCGGACGACGAAACACAGAACTTGACGAAATTAGACGTTGCTCGGATTCTAATTAGAACGAAGTATGTTTTGAATCTTAATGAAGTTATCAACATTGAGGTTAATGATAATATATACCATATTAAAGTTATCGAGGATTCAATTGGTGTTAGAAGATCAAGTGATAGATTTGATTTTTATTCTGGGGATAGTTATGAGATTGCATTTACTAAAAGTGAAGCTAGAGATTCGGAAATAAGGATGGATGAGGTTGCATCGGGCGAAACCTTTGTGATTCAATCTCCTGTGTTGGAAAGAGAGGGTGCCAGTAGAGACCTCATAGTTCGAGGTGAACAAAAAGGTGATGGGGAGCACAAATCTCGTGTTGTGGGACCTATGCTAGACACTTTTGATAAAGGAGATGTAGACAGAACGCTGGTGGGGTAAGAAAGGTCAGTCAACTTTCAATTAGGTGACAACTTAAGGCTGACAGGTACTCATGAAGAAGAAAAAGGCCTTGAATTTGGCAAAAATCGTTCTGCGAATACTTTCATTTTATCATTTTTGTGTGAGGACGGGGTCTGTAATATTGAATCTAAAGCTAGAGAGAAAACAGTGGATATTGATGCTGATTTAGTGAAATATTTTAGGCCAGACCATTCCTATGGATCGGTGAATAACTGTCATGGAGCAGTCAGTTGTAGTATTGGGCAGAACACTCAAAAGTCAGGGCAAGTGGAGATTAGAAAGCCAAAGAAGAAGTTACTACTAGAGGATATTTACCAGAAAATCAAAATTCCTTTTGCTCCTTCCTACTACTCAACGTTACTTTACAATGACAAAGCCAACTCCAGTATTCTTGCGACCCCTGTTCAGACAAAAGTGGTAGTTGATGAAGACGAAATTTCCAGTTTTTTGGACAAAGTTTTTTCTAGTGGAGATTCTATTGGGGATATTGAGGTGCTCAAGTGTAATTCTATAATTAAGTAGAAGCTCGATAGTCTTCCAATTAAAATTTGGGAATCTATCAAAAGGTGCGAGGTGGAAGCAGATCAGGAATTTACTAATATCATTTGTAATTTGGATAAAGCGAAAAGAAAGGGTGTCAAAGGTAAGAATACAAACAAGGGTAAGAAGGCGGTAGCTACGTGTAAGTCGTGAACTTTATGACTTACAACATAAGAGAGTGTGGTAGCAATATTAAAAGGAGGAAGATTAGATCCTTAATTCAAAAAGAAGGTGTGGACTTAGTTTTTTTTTACAAGAAATTAAGTGTGAGCAGACGAAGAATGAGTTCGTTTACAACTTGTGGGGTGATAAGAATTGTAATTGGTCAGCGTCGAATTCAATTGGTCTAGCGGGTGGAATTCTCACTATTTGGAGGTATGATATATTGATTCCTTTAAGTAGTTTCAAGGGCAGTGGTTACATTGGGCTTAATGCTCTTTGGAAAGGTAAAAATTTCTATTTCATTAATATTTACTCTTCTTGTTCTAACAAGGATAAGAGAGATCTCTGGAGCAATGTTCTACATCTTAAGGATAGTATGGATGCGGGTGAATGGGTGATCGGTGGTGATTTTAACGCTATTAAGTGTAGAAGCGAGAAGGTAGGTAGTAGTAATCACAGCAGGAAGATCATTGAAGAGTTCCATGATTTCATTGAGTTATCTGGGTGTTCGGATCTGCCTATCAGCGGGAATAAGTTTACTTGGTTCAATGCGTCAGGGAAAGCTTGCAGCAGATTATACAGGTTCCTTGTCTCTCCTGGTTTGCTCAACACTTGGAATTCTGTGACACAGAAAGTTGGTGACAGGGATATTTTAGATCATAGACCAGTGTTGATATCGGCAAGGAACATCAATTGGGGCCCGAAGCCGTTCAAGACGTTTAACTGTTGGTTCGAACATCCGGGTTTTTTTAGTTATGTTAAAGAAGTTTGGGAATCAGATGTTTTTGAAGGCACAACTGCATACATTTTATCCAATAAGCTTAAAATTTTGCGAACAAAGCTTAGGTGGTGGTATATCCATGTTTTCGGTTGGATTGATACTGAAATCTTTGACAATATTGGTATCATCAATGAAGTGGAGGATGTTATCGCAGGTAGTAACAATCGTCTTTTAGATTCAGCTCTATTGCCAAGGAAGAATGCAGAGGAGGATTTATGGAAATATATGAGAATTAAAGAAAGTATTCTTAGACAGAAATCCAGATTGAAATGCATTTTAGAGGGAGATAAGAATACCAAATTTTTTCACGCTGCAATCAGGAATCGTAACTGCATAAATTAAATCTGGTCAGTTGAAGTGGAGGGCCAGATTATTGAAGATGTAGCGGGAATTAAAGATGTTGTGGCTAATCATTTCGAGAAGAGATTTCATTCTGTCAACCGTGCTTTGCCTGTAATTGGAAGTGTTGGCTTTAAAACTTTGTCTGAGTTGGATAGGAATGCGTTGGAGACGCCTTTTGGACCCGAAGATGTTAAGAATGATGTTTTCTCGAGTGATGGGGATAGGAGCCCGGGCCCGGACGGGTTCAATTTAATTTTTATAAAACGTTGCTGAGAAGTGGTGGGGAAAGACTTTACAAATTGTATTTTAGAATTTTTTGAAGTGGGTTATCTCCCTAAGGTCTTCATTCCTTCCTTCCTAGTTTTGATACCTAAAAAGGCGGATTCGAGTGGCTTGGATGATTATCGCCCGATATGTTTAATAGGAAGTGTCTATAAGGTGGTGTCCATATTACTCGCGGGAATATTTAAAAAAGTTATAGATAGCCTTGTATCTAATCGCAAACTACCTTTATTGAAGGTCGCAACTTGCTTGATGGTGTGTTCGTCTTGAACGAAATAATTAACTACGGGAAGAGAAGTAAGAAAAAGACAATGTTTTTAAACGTAGACTTCGCCAAGGCTTATGATTGTGTCGAGTGGTCATACTTGAGGAATATTTTGAACATCATGGGTTTTGGGGGAAATGGTTGGCTTGGTTGGAGGGTACTGTAATGAATAATTTCGTGTCTTTTCTTGTCAACGGGAGCCCCACCCGTGACTTTGGGGTCAGCAGGAGTCTGCGTCAAGGCGACCCAATATCTTCTTTCCTTTTCTCAATTGCGGCAGAAGGTCTTGCCGTGTTAATGAAGAGAGCTGTGGAGGCTACTGATTTCCGCGAATCAGTTTTAACAATGACAATTCGTACGAGTTGCTTCAATAAGCAGACGATACCATAATTGTTGGCGAGGGTACTTGGAGCAATATCTGGACTGTCAAAGCTCTACTTAAATGTTTTCAAATGATTTCTGGTTTGGAAATTAACTACAGTAAGAGTACTTTTTATGGAGTGGGAGTAGATAGTTACTTTCTAAAAGCTGCGGAAAGCTTCTTAGCCTACAAATTTGATGAATTTCCTTTCAAGTTTCTTGGAGTTTTTGTAGGCGAGAATCATTAATTGACATCCCTTTAGTTACCGATGATCCATAATGTTCAGTCTAGACTTGCTACATGGAAAGAGAGATTTCTTTCTATAGGTGCTCGAGCGACCCTTATAAATTATGTGCTTTCTAACCTCCCCATGCATTACATGTCCTTCTATTTGGTTCCTAGCAAGGTGATTCGTGTTCTCTTGACGATTCAAAGGCAATTTTTATGGCAGGGTTCTAATTGTAAAGAAGAAATATCATGGATTAAGTGGAGTGATGTCTGTAAATCCAAGGAAGAAGAAGGTCTGTGGATCAAAGATATTCGAGATTTCAACATTGCCTTGATTTCAAAGTGGCTGTGGAAACTGATGTTTCTGAAAAATAGATTGTGGAATGGTATATTGGAGTCTCGGTATCGTGGTTTCGTTGTTGATTTTTATCTTAATACTCTGCCCTATTATCCTATTCGCTCGTCCTTATGGTGGAAAAATTTATTCAAAATCATTAAGGAATTTGGCGGAACTTCATTTTTTGATTGGATCAAATTTGACATTCGTAATGATGGAGTGGCTCTATTCTAGCTTTCTAAATGGTGTGGTAATCTTTCTCTTGCTTATGCATTTCCGGAGGTTTGGGAAAATTCTAACAATAAATTCGGAAGGGTTGAAGAGTTCGGGGCGTGGGAGATTTCTGGTTGGAAGTGGCATCCAATTTTGGATGCTGCTGTAGCAGTCGGTCATAGCAGGCATCAGGCCGATGCCTTATCAGCTGTTATTGATGGCATTAGTCTGAGTCAGGATGTTTGTGATAAGGCAATTTGGATGTTATGTAACAAGGAAACTTATTATATCTAGTCGGGTTACGAGGTTGTAATGTCAGGTGGAGTTTCGGTACCGGTTGACGATGAAAGCATGTTGGTTAATAAGCCCATTTTGTTATCGTCGGCTCCTTCGAATGTTAAGGTATTCAGTTGGAGGCTTTTTAAAGATAGACTTCCTTCGCGGGACAATTTATGGAGGCGTGAAGTCATTGAGAATACGTTTGATACTACTCGTCCTTTTTGCTTTAGGGAAGATGAAACTGCTCTGCATTTGTTGGTTTGCTGCGGCAAAAGCTGTGACGTGTGGAATAGGATTGGTAAGTGGCTGGGAGTGAATGTTGATGTTCATGATAGTTTGATTACGCATCTTCACAGCTGGATCGAGAGGTTGATTATTAAGAAAGTGGATGCTAAAAATGCAGTAGCTTTATGGTTGCAATCCACTTGTTGGTGCATTTGGTTGTGTCGGAATAACATTTGGTTTAACGACTTGATGTGGGATTGCGATTTGTTAGTGGATAGAATTATTATGCTCACATGGTGGTGGGTGGGTAAAAGATTTAATTTTCCTAATACCTGTAATTATTATGTCTGGATTAACTTCCCCTGCGAATTTTTGTAGTTTTTGTTTTGGGAGGTTTTTGATTCTTGTTTATACGGGTTAGGATACGTCTTTGTATCCTTCTTTGAATTGATTTAGCTTATATATATATATATATATATATATATATATATATATATCTTCATTTCTTTATATTTTTGCGTCAATCATGATCACCATTATTTGTTAGACTTTCTTTTGAAAGGCATATATATTTATATAGATAAAACCACCCTAAAAAACAAAGGGAGAAAAAAACCATAAGAATAAAAAAGAATTACAAAACAAAAGCAAAAAATGCACAAGAATCCAAAAGCAACCAAGAACCAAAAGAGTCACACAACAAACCAAAAACCTCGCCTAGCCCCTGCAGCGGAGCACTATAAAAGTATGTGCCTAAAATTAAAGAAACAAAACAACTTCGAATAAAGACCCTCAGACTTCCATCATGAGAAGACCAACTAGAACTTAGCATCCCAAAGCCACCATCTACAGAAACAAAATCAACCTGAAAGGGAGTGACGACTCTCCAAGACCCATAAGCAGACCAAATCACTTAATATGTTATTTGCTCAGAAACATAATATGATTCGCCGACCAACTAAAAAAAGAGCAAGAGGCGTTTGAGGACTTCCCCAGATACCCATTTCATATCAGAGCGATGAACATGTCTTCTAGGACCTTCAAGTTTTTAGGAGTACCTTCAAAAACCAAATCATTTCTGACATCCAGATAGACGTCTATGCTTCTGAGACCCCACAAGATAGAAAAAAAGACATCACAAAGCTTCATAAGACGGTTATTAAGAACAAAAGAAAAGAACTGCCTAGCCACCTAATGATCTTACACTACAAGAAATGTTGGAATTTGCAGGGTAAGTTTTCCAGGTAATTTTCACCTCGAAAAAAGAAACACATACATGGTGAAATTCACGTCACAACAATTTAATCATTTGAAAAAACTCAATTTTTTTTTCCAAAAATCATGTTGCAAGGAGTTTAAATTTTTTGAAAATAAGTTGAAAGGTGTTAAACACCTCGCAACATTTAAAAAAAAATTGAACTTTGGCACCTGTAGAGCCTGTGTTGACAAGATGTGTCTATGTCAAACGTTGCGAGGCGAATACCTCCACACAATACAACACCTACTAGCAAGCAATCAAACTGCTCTGACTTAAGTGTTACGAGATGAAAAACATCCCTTTTAGCCTAGAATTTCCAATTGGAGAAAAGTCAACTGATTGCTAGGTTGGAAATATGCTAAATGTTAGCATTTATTGACACACTTCAATATTAGAAATAATACGTCGATCAGAGCCTTTTTACTGGAAGATCTTGGACATGGTTTAGAAGAGTTTCATGAGAAGATGTTGGACATGGTTTGGAAGAATCTCAATAACATATCTAATTGATCACTCGACACAATGTCGAGGTTGAAGCGTTCGACATACGCCAAAGAGTTAGAAGATTTTGAAAATCAAAGAATTGAGAGAGTTGTCTCAGCACTAGGGGTTTTCATTAACTACCTTCGACAAGCAGGAAGTTATTATATGCTCAGAGTAGTTAAGAACGTGGTATGATAGTTTCCAAATCTTAGATCCTTAACCGCTAAACGACATGATATTTTGGCCTTACACACATCATCTCAATTCACCAAAGCAAGCTTTGCTCCACCTTTTCTTCCTACTCGAAGAAAATACATTTTCAAACATTCCAACTTCTTTTAAACCGAGCCCGACATATTAATGAACGACAAACAAGACACTGTGATTGAATTCAACATCGAGTTCAACAAGACCATCCTGCAACCTAAACTCACAAATTGTTTTCTCCTAGAAGTTATTTTCTTAGACTCTAGCTTCACAAGAAATTCCCAAGTCCCTTTCTTTTTTGGATTCGCCACTATTGTAAACCCTAAGTACTTGAAAGTGAGGGAAGCCACTTTGTAGTGTAAATACTCTTCGACCCTATCAAAAAATGAGTTATCCACATTGATTCTAAATAGACCACTCTTAGACATCTCAAAATCAACTTTGAACACAAAGCACTCTCTCTTAGATATCTTAGAAAGATCTAAAACATCATTAAGAGCAATTACATCATCAACAAGATGCCTTCCTTTAACAAATAAAAGCTAGATCCATAAATTAGTTTAATTAGAATCAAATAAGTTGAAAATCTGAAGGATGATATAGTTGAAAATATCAATAAATTTGTCAATAATTATGACTTGCAAAAAAAAATACATGTTTTTAAATTCAATTTTAAACTTAAGAAAAACGAGAATATGACATCTAAAATGATTCAATTTAGTAATTCCCCTAACAACAGTAGTGTGGACATAATGCAAGTATGAAGTCTAGGTCCAATGAAATTCTATTTATGCATTATGCTTTGTTATTTGCTATCATCTTAAAATAGTTTTCTTAATGCATGACAATATCCTCACATAAGTAGAGGATATCATATATGACATTTATTATTGTCGTATTTGGATCGAACTCTAGTTTCGATAAGGGTGGTTTCATGGTTTAACAGGAGTTGTGCATGCTGGAGTCGAAGTCTCTTCAAGCATGCTGTCGAAATATGTTACCTTTGTGTTTAAATTAACATGTCGAATTGGTCTTTAGTTGTTAGCCCAATTATTAAGTTAGATTGTAGCCTAAGTAAGCTTAGTAGTCTATAAATAGACAAGTTCTCTCAGGTTGTTGAGAGAGATTAATTGTTGGTATTCACTTGTAATCTTTGAACCATTATTGAGAAAGTGAATAGTAAAGAAGTTTTAACCAATTTTTATTCTTCTACGTCCTTTTTCTCTATCTTTTGTAAAACCTAATAGGGTTTCTTATATTTGTTTAAGAAACTTAATCTTTTTCTCATAACTTTGTTATGTTATTGACGAAATTAATTCACAACAAACTGATTCGGTGAGCGAGGAGGAGAAGATGCCCTCAACAAAGTATGATATTGAGAAGTTCACTGGTGTGAATGATATTGGTTTGTGCCACTTGAAGATGCAAGCCCTTATTATTCAATAGATTTTGCTAGAAGCGTTGAAAGGATTGAAGAAGATGGATGCTGCCCTATCGGAGAAGGAGAACACAACGATGGTTGAAAAAAACCCGCAATGCCATTGTATTGGCTTTGGTGATAAGGTTCTCTGGCAGGTTTCAAAGGAGAAAACTGCAATTGGTGCGTGGACGAAACATGAAGGTTTGTACATGAAGAAATCGTTGGTTAATTGTCTCTACCTTGAGCAAGCTTTGTATTCATTCAATATGAGTGAAGACAAAGCCTTGGCTGAGCAGCTGGATATGTTCAACAAGTTGATTCTTGATCTTGAAAATATCGAGGTCAAGATTGATGATGAAGATCAAGTGTTGTTGTTGTTGTTGTCATGCTCTTTACCTAAGTCTCATGATCACTTCAAAGAAACTCTCTTGTATGGAAGAGAATCGTTGACCTTTGAAGATGTTCAATCTGCCTTTTACTCTAAGGATTTGAACGAACGAAAGGAGCACAAGCCATCTACTGTTGGTGATGGTTTGTCCGTTAAGGTGAAATTCTTGAAGAAAGATGGTAGGTTTGAGAAGAAGAAGGGTAAAGTTCTATAGAATTATTATGGTGGTAATGCTCCTACTATTAAGCGTTATCATTATAAGAAGAAGGGTCGTACAAGAAAAGTATGTCATGATCGACTAAACAATCATGGTGGAAAGGATAATGGTAGTGCACTATTGTTCAAGATGGTTATGAATCATCTAATATCCTGGTGGTTTCAAGCAATGACTCTAGCAAGGAAGTGATTATGGATTCAGGGTCTACTTGTTACATGACTCCAAACAAAGACGTGTTTAAAGAATTGTATGATCAAGACAGTGGATCAGTGTTGCTGGGAAACAAAAAAGCTTTCAAAATTGCAGGTATTGGATCTAAGAGGTTCAAAATTCATGATGAGTCGATAAGGCTATTGACTGATGTTAGGTATGTGCCTGATGTAACGCCCCAATTTTGTCAGTTTTATTTAATTAAGTCGTTTTGATTATTTTTATTATTATTTTATTTTATTCTTGACTTTTATTTGACAATATATTATTTTGCATCGTTGTTTATGTTTTATCGCATTTTGAAGGCGTTTGCGAGATATTTGAGTTGAGGGGTAAAACAGTCTTTTAGGGGTTTAGATATTTTATATAAATAGAAAGTGGAAAGAAAAAGAGAGAAAAGAAAATAGAGAGAAAGAAAAGAGAAGATAGAAGGGAAGAGGAAAGAAAAGAGGAGAAAGAGGAAAAATTGCGGGAACTCCGTTTCGAGCGCGAATAATCGGGTAAGGGTGAGAAGTTTCAATTATATCTTGCTTGTGTATGTATATGTGTTGTTTGTTGTAATTGTTTTGGTTATTTTGCGACTTTTCTAATCGAGTCAAATTAGGAGTAATTAATAGAACTCGATGTTTTTGCGGATGAAATTCGATATAAATCGCGTAGAATACTCGTTGATTATGTCTGAACATGTTTTGGTTGTTCCGGTATGAATTAGAAGGGTTTGGGTGGTAAAAATGATGTATTTTGGTCCCATATGACCTATATTGACGCTGCTGCGAATTCTGGGTTTCGCGGGTTCGCCTAGCGAACCCCAGCGAAGGAACGGGCGAATGTTCGCCTAGAGGTTCGCCTAGCGAACTTTATGACTGTTTTCCACTGCCTTGGTTCGCTAGGGTTCGCCTAGCGAATACTGGAGCGAACGTGATATTTTTCTATTTTGTTTTCTTCATAACTTTTGAACCGTAGGTCCGTTTTGGTCCCCGTTCGAAGCGTTGAAAAGCTAATAAAATATTATTTCTTTTAAAAATGGTTTGGAGAGCAGTAGATGATTTATTTAGGTCGTGGTTTTAGAAAAGTGTTGGGTTGTCGGGTTTTTATCGCGTACAATGTGTGTGATTGATGTGTTAGCATGATATATGCTTGTGACATGTAACGTGTAGCTTGTAGACCGTTATATGATGTGAATACACATGATGAAATGTTGTGATGATGGGTTGTGGCCCTATGGCAAAGATGTGCATTGTTTTGGATTAGACTTCGATGCGTGATTAATGATGTTGTTGTGTAGTAAAATACATTGTTTGATTGAATATCAATGTATGTTGTTATGATGTGTTGTGGGTAGCCTTTGTGGTGTGAATCCCTTGTGGAAGTAATTGTGATTGTATGATTGTTGTGGTATGTGATGAATGCATTGTTTGAATTATTTTCAATGTATGAATATGATGTTGTGATAATCATATTGTTGATTTGTGAAGATGCATTTGATTGTCATGAGTTCTTGCGTGTCAAGCATCATGATATACATCTTGTGATCGTGTGCCCATGTGGGGTGTGAGCGATCGGATCGTGTGCCCGTGTGGGGTGTGAGCGATCCAGAAACGTCGTGTGCCCATGTGGGGTGTGAGCGACGGATTGGTTCCAGAGGGAATCTGCTATAACGTCGTGTTCCCATGTGGGGTGTGAGCGATGATTATAGACGATCGTGTGCCCATGTGGGGTGTGAGCGATCGGGTTGTGTGCCCGTGTGGGGTGTGAGCGATCCATAAACGTCGTGTGTCCATGTGGGGTGTGAGCGACAGGGAACATCGTATGCCCGATGGGGAGTTACATTAAGTAACGAGCGATGATTCCAATAAGTTCCTGAGTGAACTTGAGATGATTGAGTCAGTACCGCATATGCCTTGCATAGAGTCATTGTGTCGGTCTCTGTACATTTGCATAAATCATGAATGGATTGATTATGTGTGAGCCTGTGATAGCTTTGGTGAATTATTATGCATAGGTGATAAATGCATTGGTTGTGAGTGATATGTTTTGTGTATAAACATATGATATGTGATGTGGCAGTGTGTTTTCATAGGTCGTAACCGTGGTGTGCATTATGTGTGAAATGTGATTATATTGGTATAATCGTTGTATGCTATGTGGTTGGATTGATAGGAATATGTTATGTATTGGTGGCATGCTATATGTGTTAGTATGTGATGTATGTGGTGAGAAATATTATATATGTGAATTTATTTGTGTTGTGGCATATTATTATGCAATCTTGTTAGAGTTGTTATTTCTCACCCTTCTGCTGGAATATGCTTTTTATGGCATAGTTCAGATTGTCAGTTTTAGAGGCGTGGAGGCAAGTGGAAGAGTTAGATCTTCGTTTGCTTAGGTCTTGGTGTCTGCTCTGATACGTAGCACGGGAGTCGGGAACGATTATGTTATTTATGTATATAATTGTTGAATATATTTGGTATTACCTTTATATGGAAAAGTTTCCCAATGAGGGTAATCTGTTTTATGCTATGTATCAAATTTATGAGCAGGGATGATGTTTTGTTTATTTAAAATGTGGCATTCCTGTTCCTGTCGGAAAAATAAATTTTTAGTTACTCTGATTTTATTTATGTATTATTTATTCGCGATGGGAATTGGGGTGTTACATTAGTGGTATCAGAGCAGGTTGGTCCGTCCGGCCAAGTTGTTGAGTCTGTTGGTGTGACAGTTGAATACTGTCGGTGTTGTTTGTTTCTTAGTACGTGATATGTGTGTGGAACATTGTCAGTGCTTTCTAGTTTTCTAATCCTTTGTCTCCAGGTGTGAGAATGAGATAAGTGGGGGAGAAGCTGGTACTTCTCCAAGTTGCTTCGGGTGTGGAGCCTTGGCTCAGTGTGCCGTTAGTTGCAAGATTGTAAGTGTTGTTTGGCCAGTGTGGTTCCCGGTTCCGGCGGGAATGCGGAGGTAAGGTTTAGGTCAACTAAGGATTTGTGCCTTAGGTAGTTTTGTGCACAAGATACAAGGAATGCTATTATAGTTTGGTAAAGACGGTTTATGCCCCATCATGATTACCGGCTGTCTATTGACAAATTGAGGAACTGATCACCCTTAATCTCTTGTTGATACTAGACGGGAATTATGTTGGTTGAAATAGACGGGTCTTTCCGGCTTTGATAGTGTGTGCAATGAATTGTTTGGAATTGAGAAAATGATTACGAATTGCTTCGATGAGTTGATGAAGACTCTTATACTAGAAGATGAGACGGATTATAGGTTTTTGGTAAGTTGGTCAAGTTGGGAAGTCATTGGGAGAGAACGATGGGGTATTCTTAAAGGTTGTTCCCAGAGAGTAGAGTGTGAACTCAAATTGGACGAAGGTAAGGATTTGAGGTTTGGATCTGCTAAGTAAGTAGAAGAACTTTTAGGACGTGAAACTAAGATGTTGTTATGTTTGTGACGATAGTTTTCTAGAAATTGGCAGAAAGGACATAGTGATGAGCTACCGGTTGTGCGTGATTTTCAGATGTATCCCCGGATGGAATATGGGATGTTAGTATTAGAAGTACCCGGACTGATAGAGCAGTTGGAAGGTTTACTGGAAAGGATAATTGTGAGGCCAAGTGTGTCGTCTTGGAGAGCTCCAGTATGGTTAGTAACAAAAAGGAGGGATGATTGAATGGAGTAACAAGCATTATGATGGTATTGGTATTGAGACTATGGAAAGCGAAACTTAAAGTTCTGGAGAGGTTTGGAGTCTTTGGAATTATAGAGCGTTAATGGAAATTTTGAGAAAAACCTTAAGGGTGGATGTACTATTTGAGAGTTCTTTTGGGATGGTTGTTGCTACACGTGGGGATTTATGGAATTTGGACTGTTAAGAGCAGAAATTATGTATGGATTACTAACAGTTGATTAAGGTAACGATTGAGAATAAGTGTCCACTTTCATGACCAGATGACTGGAATGGTGTGAGTTGAGGCTTTGATCGATTTAATGTGACTGGTTATGTTTGTTATCGTCGGGATAGGCTGTTATTTACTCGGTTAAGTTTGTATGTGAGTAACGAGTTACCCCGTGAAAAGTTTTGCAAAAGCTTTAAGAATTTTTATCTTTTGGAGTTTGGTTGGACATTACAACGTGCAGTGATGTTATTTGGTGTTAGTAATGCGTCTGTAATGTTTGTGGAGTAGAGGAATCGTATTTTCCATATTTATTTGGATAAGTTCGCATTGGCTTTGATTGAGGATATTCGGATCTGTTGTAAACTCAGAGGAAGAACAGGTAGAGTGTTTGGGATTTGAATTACAAGTGTCAAAAAGAGACGAAGTTTTATGCCAAGTTATTCGAGTGAGAATTTGGGTTGAAAAAGGTTAGTTTTCTTGGATATGTTATTTCAGATGAGAGTATGGTTATGGATCCATCGGAAGTAGATGCAGTTCTACATTGAGAGGCTCCTAAGTCAGTTAAGGAGATTAGAAACTTTTGGGCTCAGTTGGTTGTTACTGCAGGCTATGGAAGACGTTGCTAAGTTCGTACTTCTGTTATCTCAGTTGACTCGCAAAGGGTAAGTCGTTTCCTTTGGATGTTCATTGTGGGGGAAGTTTGAGAGAGCTGAAGTAGGATTTGTCTACGACTTCAGTTTTGATTCTGTGTGATCTTGATGAACCGTTTGTGAGGATATTGGGATGCGTCTTTGATGAGTTTAGTCAGTGTGTTAATGCAAGAAGGTAAAGTCGTGGCTTATGCTTTACGACAATTGAGGATTTATAGAAGGATCAATACCATTTCGGATTTGGAATTGGGCGCGATTGTATTGTGTTGGAGAACCTGGAGGTATTATTTTAAGGGTTTTAGGTTCAAGGTGTTTGGATGGAGGAAATGATGGTGTTGGATGAGTAATAGCACTGTTGGAATTCTGAGTTTTCGCGGGTTCGCCTAGCGAACCAGTTAGCGAAGGTCAGCGAAGGTTCGCTACGTTGTTCGCCTAGCGAACTTTGTGTGTTTTTGGTTCTGGTTGGTTCTGCCTCGGTTCGCCAAGGGATTCGCGGAGCGAACGGCAAGGCGAGGGTTCGCCAAGGAGTTCGCCTGGCGAACTTTGTGTCTGTTTTGTTCTGATTGTGGCTTCGCTTGGACGTTTGCCTAGCGAAGGTGGTAGCGAATGCTCGCTAGAAGTTTCGCCTAGCGAACATGGCAGGTTGTCCCGTTTTGTTTCCTTCATAACTTTTAATTTGTAACTCGGAGTAAGGCACGGTCGGATGGTTGGAATTCCTAATTAGTTATGACTTTGGCTCGAATTATCCTATTGGTAAAGTGAATGTTGTTCCTGAAGAGTTAAGTCGTTAGCCTTGCATATGGTTGTTTTGATGGTCAGAGAATTAGAGTTATTTGAGCAGTTCAGAGACTTGTGTCTGGGTGTGAGATAACACAGTAGAGAGGGAAGTTGGGTATATTAAAAGTGAACAGTGATTTTTGGTGAATATGAGAAAGAGTTAGACTTTGGACGTGAAATTGGTAGTTTTGATGGTTACGAGTAATCAGAATGTGCAACGGAAGCGTGAAGTGGCATGATTCGTATATGCATGTGTGACTTGTAAGAGTTCATAAGTTGAGTATTGGAAACATGTAGGAATGGTGAGACTATTGGACGTTTCAGAATGGAAGTGTTAGGTGAAAGGTTTAAATGTTATCCATGGGCTACTATGTAGATGGATGTTTGGTTGTATGTTCGATTGGTGAATCGTAGCATTGATGTAGTATGGTTATGTGACAAGGATGTTGGTGTTCTGGTTTTGTTGATGCTGTTGAGACCTTGTGGTGTCGTGGAACTTTATGTTCTTGTTTGTGTTGTTGCCTCGTTTCCATAGTGATGGTTCGAGTGTGTGTAGCTAGTTCCTGTGTGGGGAATTAGGGGAGTGTTACCTAGGGTAGGGTAACGACCTTGTTGTGTTTCGGTTCTAGAGTGAACCTGTGTGTTGGTATCTTGGCTTTTCTTTGAGTCGTGAGTTTGTCGTCAAGTGCATTGTATGGGCTTTGCATCTTGTCGTTGTAGTTGCCGTCATTGCCGTGTCGTAGTTGTAGTTAGCAAGGTGGTTTGTCAGTTGTGTTATTCGTGGTGTGCCTTTTGTTGGCATGTTGGTTTGTTAGTCGGATGCGAGAGTCGTATCCGGAGTTGTTCGTATCGGTTAGATTTTCGAGGACGAAAATGTCTAAGTGGGGGAGAATTGTAACACCCCAATTTTGTCAGTTTTATTTAATTAAGTCGTTTTGATTATTTTTATTATTATATTATTTTATTCTTGACTTTTATTTGACAATATATTATTTTTCATCGTTGTTTATGTTTTATCGCATTTTGAGGGCGTTTGCGAGATATTTGAGTTGAGGGGTAAAATAGTCTTTTAGGGGATTAGATATTTTATATAAATAGAAAGTGGAAAGAAAAAGAGAGAAAAGAAAATAGAGAGAAAGAAAAGAGAAGATAGAAGGGAAGAGGAAAGAAAATAGGAGAAAGAGGAAAAATCGCGGGAACTCCGTTTCGAGCGCGAATAATCGGGTAAGGGTGAGAAGTTTCAATTATATCTTGCTTGTGTATGTATATGTGTTGTTTGTTGTAATTGTTTTGGTTATTTCGCGACTTTTCTAATCGAGTCAAATTAGGAGCAATTGATAGAAATCGATGTTTTCACGGATGAAATTCGATATACACCGCGTAGAATACTCGTTGATTATGTCTAAACATGTTTTGGTTGTTCCGGTATAAATTAGAAGGGTTTGAGTGGTAAAAATGATGTATTTTGGTCCCATATGACCTATATTGACGCTGCTGCGAATTCTGGGTTTCGCGGGTTCGCCTAGCGAACCCCAGCGGAGGAACGGGCGAATGTTCGCCTAGAGGTTCGCCTAGCAAACTTTATGACTATTTTCCACTGCCTTGGTTCGCTAAGGGTTCGCCTAGCGAATACTGGAGCGAACGTGATATTTTTCTATTTTGTTTTCTACATAACTTTTGAACCGTAGGTCCGTTTTGGTCCCCGTTCGAAGCGTTGGAAAGCTAATAAAATATTCTTTCTTTTAAAAATGGTTTGGATGGCAGTAGATGATTTATTTAGGTCGTGGTTTTAGAAAAGTGTTGGGTTGTCGGGTTTTTATCGCGTACAATGTGTGTGATTGATGTGTTAGCATGATATATGCTTGTGACATGTAACGTGTAGCTTGTAGACCGTTATATGATGTGAATATACATGATGAAATGTTGTGATGATGGGTTGTGCCCTATGGCAAAGATGTGCATTGTTTTGGATTAGACTTCGATGCGTGATTAATGATGTTGTTGTGTAGTAAAATACATTGTTTGATTGAATATCAATGTATGTTGTTATGATGTGTTGTGGATAGCCTTTGTGGTGTGAATCCCTTGTGGAAGTAATTGTGATTGTATGATTGTTGTGGTATGTGATGAATGCATTGTTTGAATTGTTTTCAATGTATGAATATGATGTTGTGATAATCATATTGTTGATTTGTGAAGATGCATTTGATTGTCATGAGTTCTTGTGTGTCAAGCATCATGATATGTGTCACGGTGAAAATTGGATAACAAGCTATTAATTAACTTGTATCGTATTTTTAATGTCACCACCGGTCTTTGATTTATCCAAAGGAAGGGAGGAAAAACCGAATTCCCACAATGCAATGCAAATGCACTAAGATTCTAAGTTCGGGGGATGGTTATACCTAGGGAAGGTGTTAGCATCCTAGATATCTGTAGTACTCTACAGGAACCTCTTGATTATTTATGTTATCTGTTATCTGTCTTGCTAAAGGTTCTATGCTAAAGGCTTGAAAACCCTAGGGGTTAGTATCTAAGTATACTCGATAAAGCATCGTACTTTACGCCTACGTATCCTCGGGAATAGAATCAGAGTATGCGTAGTTCTACTTCTACTGAACTATTGACTATGGTCAATATTCAGAGGGGAAATGAGTACAAGCTCATTGTAGAGTTTAAGAACTCTCTATATCTAGTTGTAATGGACCTATGTTGAAGTTTAGTCACTAGGGGAAGTGATAAATTCATTATGATGAATATCACTAAGAGTTGAAGAACTCTTCCTAAAGCTAATTATGGTTTCTATGGCTCTGATGAGGCCAAGAAACATGTTTTCTTCCTAAGAGGTTACTTAGGTTAAGATGGGAGTCGTGACTTGTCTTAAGGTGACGATTATGAATGCAAATGATATGCACCATGCACAATAACATGGTTACCATGCATGGGATTTTCCTTTGGATATTAATGCGATTAAATTACGTTGTTTAGGCGATGGTGCTAGCAAGGTGATGCTAGACTTGTGTCTTGTGACCAAAAGGTTGAATGCGATACCTGAAGGCGATCGACTTACATGGGTAGAAAATGGGCTCGACGTTGGATCGAGAATTTTTATGAGTTTGAAAAGGTTTAGACAATAGTAAATAAACGTACAGACAGAAGTAAGATATGATAAACATATACATGATAAAATGACAAGGTAAGGCATGATATAAGTTACAACATTGATATGAGATAATATGATGGAAGTAACATAAGCATGAAGATGGCAATATGTTTCATGATAAAGTATGGATAAAATGAATATGCTTCGAGAAGAATAATTAAACAAATGATGTCAACATGCTTCAATCTTTAGTAAGACAAACATGTAGAATGATATTAAGGATGACAACCAATATGCTTTAATCTTTAGGAAGACAAACATATAGAATGATATCAAAGGATGATAATAAAGAAGAGATATTCATGTAAAAGTCAAACACATGGCCAATCAACATAGATATATTAACTTAAGAATTAAGCAAGGATGCTAAAAAATGATATTGATAATTAGGCCAAGAATTGATAATTAAGACAAAAACTAACAATTAACACACAAGGTAATTTGAAATTGACTACATGTGGATAATTAACATTTAGAAATTAATAATTATCTATACCTTGAAAATTAGAGAATGACAAATTTGAAACCAAGACACAAATAGGTAATTTAAGGATCAACATGATTAGAAATAACAATTGATATCACAATTAGAAATTAACAATACAACCCAAGATGAAATTAATGATTATAATTAAACTAACACAACAATTAGCAATTAGAAATATAGCTAACAATAATAAAACATCACACATTAATTAATGGTGAAATCAATAATTAGGGGACAAATTATAAAGACAAATATTTTTGGAGTTTGTGAGCATATAAAACATTTTTAAGCAAAATAAAATAAAAGAGTTTTTTTATTAAAAAGATAAGATTTTAGAGTTAGAAAAAATTGAAATAAAACGTAGGGGGGGTGCATTAGTGATTCTGGTTTAGTTGAAAAACAAGAGGAAGTTAATTGGGCCTAGATGGTGGGGTGTAGATAGGAAAGGGCGCATGGCCCAGGTTGGAGAGGAGAATTCAGGCGAAAAATACAAAAACAACAAAAGGGTTGATCCAAGGATCGAACCCGGGAATGGCAAGGCATAGGCGTGTCTTTAGTGCATGTGTGTGGCCGTTGGGACGGCGTGTTCATCCAGTCAATACTCGCTTCCATAAATTAAAGAACTCCAACAAGCCATGAAAATTAAAAGAACACAGCACCCACGCATATGCAGATTTTGAAAACATTTCTCATACAATTCAAACAACAACATCAGATACCCAATTTCTAATCAATCCAATTTTGCTGAAACTCCACCAACTGTCGTGAGATAAAAACCAAATTGAAACACATCTCATGAAGAACACGATGCTTCAACGCTTCAGACTGGCACACAAAACATATAGACAAGGACACGGGGTGGTTCAAGCTGTGGCTATTGATGATACCAGTGCAGCAAAGTGAAAATTGGAAAGAACGATCGAGTAAGTTAACATGTCACAAAATCAGTTCAAATTAGTCTCTAAAACGTAGGTGATGATATCATTATGTCCCACACATGTTTCCTGATGATGATCACATGGTAAAGCACACAGGTTAAGATCAAGAAGCGATCTATCATGGGTTGGCATCCATGGAAATTAAGACATACAGTAAAACAAAGGCAATGAGCATAGGTACATTGTGCACAAAGTGAGATAGAGCAGTGATGAACATGCTGAGACACCAAACACTATATTGGAAACAAAAGTAGGTACATGGTTTCAGCAAACAACAATTTGTCAAGATACATTGGCCAACCAGAAATTGCACAATCCTAAGGTTGTTCACAAGTAATTATCATAGAGTGAGGAACACAAACAAAGGATCATAAACCATAGATGATGAGCTAACTTACAATTGGGGTGTGAGTGTGTGATCAAGAAAAGTTCACAACATAATAGCATACATCAGTTTGAGCATAATGGTTTATTGATCTTGACTAGCACATAACTTTAAGACTACTAAGAGAGAAACAGGTTGAGTATTCAGAAATTTTGGTCCTCTGCTCATGACAAGGTATATTCCAAATTCAAGCAAAATGTCATGGACAAAACATCAAAACATCAATATGCACAAGGGTGCCACATAGCAGTTGTTACTAGTAGGTCAAAGCAGGCATTATCATAAAAAGAGTAATAGTAATCAAGGGACATTTCTGAACAGGACAGTCATAGTATACCAATCTCAACTTAAGACTCATATGTTTTTATCAGAACCAAATACACAAACCAGACACAACTATTCAAGTGATATTATTCCCACAAAATAAAATGACAGATAGCAAGACCAAATTAGACAAGTCAAGTCACATGTCAATAGGCTTAGATGAAAATCATGGATGGAGAACACATACACTTAGCAGATTTCAATACAGCTTGACAACATAGTAGCCATAACATCATAGTTCTAACTTGAACAAAACCAAATAGGAGCATCATTCAGCATATATGTACGCCAATGAAGAACATCATTTATTCTATAAGTTCAAACCATAACAACATATTTAAGCACCTATAAGCAAGGACAGGGCATGCGAATTCATTCGGTCAACATTATGAGGTCATAGAAATAAAGCTCGGAAAACATGTCAAACTTAACATTGCTAACATACACAACATGAGCATAGTATAATCAACAAGATATGGCTTAGTTATTATCATTTCAATGAAAAGCTTTAACACGTACACTTTGGAATGACATAGCATGGCAGATTGTAGAACATCCAGACATATGATAGGACAACCCAAGACAACACATATCAAGATTCATCATTGAAATATTGCAATAGACTCGAACCAACAAAGTGTGGTACAGGTCGGTGACTTACACATGCTAACAGGCTAAACAAAGCACATGATCATACCACAACAAATGCAAAGGTAGTGGTGTGTATAGAACTGTCAAAGAAACAGCCAACATTCATGATGACAAAGTAAACATCATAATTGAATATATAACCATGCTCCTATACTAATGGTAACAGAACAGGAATCACTAGTCAAGATAAACAATCCTCAAAGCAACAAAGATAGCTAAAACCTAAGAATACATCAAAGTTACAAACAGAGGTCCATGATAACTAAGTGCTTTAGCAGCATTAAGCAATATTACAGTGAAAATTCCTAATTGCAGCCGTTTAAAGAAAAAAAGTCCGATGTAGCATAACTCATTGCAAGGCATAACTGTATCATATCAATGTAACATCATCATGCTAAAAAAAGAACCAAGATACGAGTACATGAGCCATATAATCAAACATAGATTAATCAGATGAGCATGTAAAGAAATAATGAAATGCAATATGGCAGTGTTTCATATGAACATTATTAAAGTAGGGATAAGGACACGATACCAAGTGGGATCAATCCCGCTATCTTCAAAGATGATGGTTGTCTTCCCTTGCAAGATCAGACTCCAATGTCAGCTTCCAACTTGCTTGCTTGAACTTAGAGAACTTTAGAGGATTTGAGTGTTTGGGTCAAGATTCGGTCCCCGTTGGTATTGAGGTGAGCTCCTTTTATAGGCAGCGAGTTGGTCAATCGCATTGAAAGTTCAACAGACAAAATGAGTTTATCTTGGAGAGAGGACAATCAATGAAGCTACTACACGCCTAGCAATAGCCTGAATTTCATCTTGAGCCCAGTGAAACGCGTATAGGCTATTTTGGTGCTTCAATTTAGGTCTCGGTTGAGGTGAGAGCAGGTAGCGCGCAGAAACGAACAATCCTCTGAGCCATTTGGATGAATCAAACCGTCGAAGCTCAACGGGCAAGTGATTTGGAGAATTCGAATTGAAATAATGGCGCGCTAAAGATTGATGATGGATTTGATGAATTGAATCACTAGTTTGAATTTCCCTCCTCTCCCTTGCAATCCGCGAACAAGAACGGGGAAGAAGGAACCATTTGGATTGTTTTGGTTTCTTGTACGCCACGTGTCACTTTTTCATTGGTTAGCAAATGAGGTTGAAAAGTCAAAAAAAGTAATGCTTGCTCCTCATTGGTTCTTGGCAATGAAATTTAAATCCATATAGTTTGCAACATATTTTTGGTAACGATTTTTTTTATAATCAACATAAGGTTTTTTGTAACATGGGCCTTTTGGTGAGAATCGGGGCCATTGACTGCCAAGTATCACAGAGACCCTAATTTTGAGGTACAGTGGGACTGAGGCTTAAACTCCTCTTGTCAAGGACCAATGAAGCTTGGATTCTTGTTGAATGAAGTCCCTTGAATGTAAATGACCTCAAGTAATAGGTGGACCACACAAGTTCTGACTTGATAGAGTCAATTTCTCAATAATTTCTTCGGAGCAAAATACTAATTCCAAAGTTCTTGTACTGGAGATCTTTCGTTGATTTGACCTGCTTCAAAGCAACTCGGGGAGCTTCTCGATAATATGTAAACCTAACTTGAACACAAAGAAACAAACTACAAGATATGGGTTAGCTCAGACAATGCAGAGATGCTTGACCTAAGATGCACAAAAGCTAGATGACATCTAAGGGTAAAAATTTAGGGTACAACAGTAGCCCCTATTTAAATAGCTTCACTGGAGGGCACGAGGAACGGAGATTCCAGGGGCACCAAGGTGGAAGGTATTTAAATATAGCAAACCAAAAATTTTTCCCTTAGATGGAATGAGAATGCTAAGGACACGCGACGGACATGCAAATGCTGACATGCCATGACTTCTAAAATGGTGCTATGATGCCAGGAATGCAAAGGATGCAGACAAATAAGACACCGGGGACCACAGGAAGCAAACACACAAGAAAAGCTTCGCTGGGGAAAGAACGAAACTAGTATCCACAAGCAAAGACTCACTAGGGATACTGGTCAACCGACAAAGGAGACTCACCGGGGAGATCCCGAAGAAACACTGGGGAAAAACTAAAAGACAATCTCTACTGGGGAGAGATCCAAGGAGATAAACTTCACGGGGAAAGAAACAAACCCACGCTCTTCCTGGGCATGAAACCAGCAAGAAGGACCTGATCACTAAGGATCAGTCTAGAGGAGACAAACAAACAAACAAAGACTTCCTGGGGATCTCAAAATGAAGAGTTCGAAATGGGATCTTCAGAAAGAGCCAGGAAGGCAGAGACTAACTCTGCGCACCAGATAGGGGTCTTAAAGTTGAAGAAATTTGTTCCAAGAAACTTAACTTAAAGCAATTTTTTAGAAAAGAAACAAGATTAGGATGTTCAATGTCCGACACGATTTGAACAAGAACAGTTTTAAAACAAAGGACACTGCCTGACATGATTCAAACAAAGTCCCGATTCAAGTTCGACACGATTCGAACAAGAACGTTTTTAAAACAAGAGTCAGTGTCCGACATGATTCGAACAAAGACTCTGTTCCGGTTTGACACGATTCAAACAAGAACAAGTTTTTTCTTTTTTTTTTTTAGAAGACAATGCTCGACACGATTCAAACAAAGTCCAGGTTCAAGTTTGACATGATTCAAACAAGAACAAAGTTTTTTAAGAAGACAATGCTTGACACAATTCAAACATAGTCCAAGTTCACGTTTGACACGATTCAAACGAGAACAAGGTTTTTTAAGAAGACAATGCTTGACACGATTCAAACATAGTCCAAGTTCACGTTTGACACGATGCAAACGAGAACAAGTTCAAGTTTGACACGATTCAAACAAGAACACATAAGACAGTGTTTGACACGTTTCAAACAAAGTCCAAATAAGACAATGCTTGACACGATTCAAACATAGTCCAAGTTCAAGTTTGACACGATTCAAACAAGAACACATAAGACAGTGTTTGACACGATTCAAACAAAGTCCAAATAAGACAATGCTTGACACGATTCAAACATAGTCCAAGTCCAAGTTTGACACGATTCAAACAAGGACAACTATAAAATCCTTTGAAGTTAAACCTCTTGGGGAACAGAAAAAGATTTTAAAGATTCATATTTGGCGCGCAGAGGTTAAGATCGAACAAGCATGACACAAAGCAACCCGGGAATATCTTTACTTCACTGGGGAAATAAAGATAGGCACGACAAAAGACCAACAGCAAAACAGAGCACAAAGGACACAAAGATGCTAGGGGAAGATGCACATGCTTAGCTATATGCTAGGAACGACGCAAAACAGGAAAAAAGAAAGGATAACACAAGCCGACACCCTGAAACCCCTCATCGAGGATAGCCTGGGCCAATCTTCCTTTCACTGGAGATGGCAGATCCATGCCAAAAATGCAATACTGCAAAATCTTCTTGTACGAACTTGATTCCAAAATGTCTTAATTCCAGAGTAAAACTTAGATTATCTTTGTGTTTTCTTAGCAATCGCAACATTTCCGTTTTCAGAAATCAAGTGATAATGACTAAGTTTGTAAAAAGATGATAACGTTTTAAACAAGAAAATGATTCGATAACTGATATTCATTGAAAAATGGCGACTTGCCAAATAGCATAGTCCCATGAGATGTTACGGATGCATCAAAATGGCAATTTAGCAAAGGTTACATTGTATTCAATGACCAATGACCCTAATGACTAAAGACTTCAGTTGTAGCAACACTTGAGTTTCTCTGGGGATTCTTGGATATCACAGAGGTGTCCTAGTCTTAAGCATAATACTTCCGCACCGAATCAGCATTCACAGGATGCGCAAGCTGTTCACCGTCCATAGTTGTAAGAAACAATGACCCTCCTGAAAACACTGTCTTAACTATGTAGGGACCTTCATAATTAGGTGCCCATTTTTCACGGGCGTCTTTTTGTGACGACAGAATCTTCTTAAGTACCAATTCGCCTACTCGGAATTCCCGAGTGCGGACCTTTTTATCAAATGCTCTCTTCATCTTCTTCTGGTACAACTGACCATGACACATAGCTGTCAGGCGCTTCTCATCAATTAGATTCAACTGATCGTATCTCTCTTGAATCCATTCAGCTTCGTCAAGCTTTGTTTCCATTAATATCCTCAGAGAAGGTATCTCAACTTCTATAGGGAGGACAGCATCCATTCCGTATACCAGCGAAAAAGGGGTTGCCCCTGTTGATGTTCTGACGGACGTTCTATATCCATGTAGCGCATATGGCAACATCTCATGTCAATCC